>CM066738.1:53487500-54795000 GCA_033961575.1 Aselliscus stoliczkanus
GACCACACACTGGCACCACAGCCACTCAGGAGCACCTTTTATGAATCTGTAAGCATGAGGTGGAGGCTGGCTGTGGTGCCCTTGGGATGCTGTACAAGGGGGATCACATGCCAGGTATTGGTGTAAGACCTGAATCTGCATTTAAACTTCTTAAAAACTACCAATCACATAGCATAACTCACTTGAAATCCATCCTGCCAAGCTAGTGCCACATCACAGAGGTACCCTCAACATGGGGTCATATAGCTAGACACATGCTCCTAAAGAGCCTCTTTCAATAGTTTGGCCTTACCAGTATCTGTCAGGTGATAACAGGCCTAGGGGACCCTGGGCCTTTTCTTAAACTGCCTCAGTACCTATATTGGGGGCAGGCAGCCTCAGTTCACACAGAGACCAACCCCACATGGCCCTGGTCCAGCACAGGTGGCAGCAACTGTGTACAGCCTACCAGGTAGCTATGAGCCGGTAACAGACAGGGCTGTAATGGCTCTGAGTGGGGGCCCCACCCAAGAGACACCAGAACCATACACCAACAGGCCAGTGTTAGACTAAACCAGAGTACTGCCTGGTTGAACCTACAAGTGGCACTCTCAAAGTAAACTTTCCATAGGCCTAAGTGCCCAAAGTGACCAACCCTCCTATCAGGGGGTCAACCTCCACACAGCATCTCATACACTGTGAACACAGCTAATTCTTCCAGCTAATCAGTCTCAGGGTCAACCCTGCCCTCTGACAGGCCAAAAGCAATGAAAGATCAACTTCAAAAGCAACACCTCTGGAACACACAGGGCAGCACAATAGGGATACTGTGCAATCCAAATATAAAGGACACATACTACGTAAGACCACCCAGCAATGACTGAGAGACATAGGTGATCTATCTAATATATCGAGGCAATCACAGAGCGACCACCAGAATGAAGAAACAAAGAAATATGTCCAAAGTAAAAGATCTGAAGAAACCTCTAGAAATGGAACTTAATGAAACAGAGGAATCCAACCTTTCAGACACAGAGATGAGAACACTAATGATAAGAATGTTTAATAAACTTAGTAAGGACATAAAGAAGAACAGGTAAATCATAATGAAAAAAAAGTTAGAAAAAAATCATAAGAAAAAATGAATACAATAACTAAAATGAAGACCACACTCGAAGGAATCACCAATAGAATAGATGAAGCAGAGGATCAGATCAGCAATTTAGGAGACAAAATAGCAGAAATCACCCAGTTGAAACAACATAAAGAAAAAAGAATAAAAAAGAATGAAAACAACTTAAGAGACCTGAGGGACAACATTAAACACAAAAACATTTCCATCATAGGAAAACCAGAAGGAGAAGAAGCAAGTAATCGAGAATGTATTTGAAGAAATAATGACTGAAAACTTCCCTACCATAGTGAACGAAATCGACATACAAGCCCAGGAAGTGCAGAGAGTTCCAAACAGGCTGAACACAAACAGGCCCACACCAAGACACATCATAGTTAAAATGGCAAAGGTTAAAGACAGAGACAGAATCCTAAAGGCAGCAAGAGAAAGACAGCAGGTTACATACAAAGGAACTCCTACTAGACTAACAGCTGACTTGTCTACAGAAACTCTGCAGGCCAGAAGGAAGTGACAGGAGATATTCAAAGTGATGAAAAACAAAGTCCTAAAACTAAGATTGCTCTACCTAGCAAGGCTATCATTTAAAATTGAAGGAGAGATAAACAGCTTTCAAGAAAAGAATAAGCTAAAGGAATTTATTACCACCAAACCAGCACTGCAGGAAATGTTAAAATGGCTTCTTTTTTTTTTTTTTAGCTGAGCCATCCTGCCACCTGTTGGCAGCTTAGCAGCAGCTCAGCTCAGGCTGGGCATTGAACTGCTGTTGCTCAGAGCTCAGCTCGCAGTCTTGAGTGAGGTCTTAACCAACAGAGCCAGGCAGCCAGCCCTAAAATGGCGTTTTTAAACAGAAGAAAGGGGAAATCAAGCTAATCAAGGAAGACTAGAAATACAAATAACAAAATGGCAATAAATGTGTACCTATCAAAAATCACTTGAAGTGTGAATGGCCTAAATGCTCCAATCAAAACACATAGAGTGGCTGCGTGGATAAGAACACAGGACTCATGCATATGCTGTTTACAAGAGACTCATCTCAGGTCAAAAGACACACAGGCTGGGTCAGCCGAGTTGCGCATTGGTTAAGAGTTGCCTTGGGACACGCTCTGAGCAGCAGGGCCCCGGTTCGGATCCCACATGGGCCAGTGACGCTGTGGCCTCTACAGCTAATATAGTGAACAACAGCTCGACCTGGATGGAGCTGGGCTGCCTGCAACCACGTAGACTGCATTGGGGATGGCCAGCAGCTGGCATGAGCTGCCGTGAGCTGCAGTGAGCCACTGTCCAATGGTTGGTGAGCGACTGCCTCACCTGGGAAGAGTGCAATGATACCAACATGGGCCAATGAAGCGACGTCCTCCACAACTAGACTGAAGAACAAAAGGACAGCAACTTGTCTGTTCCCCTCCCCCAATTACCCAATTAAAAAAAAAAGACACACAGGCTGAAAATAAAGGAATGGAATAAGATATTTCACGCAAATGGAAATAAGAAAAAAGTTGGAGTAGCAATATTTATTTTGGATAAAACAGACTTTTTTATTTTTATGTTTTTAAGACTTTATAGGGGAATTGGGGTAGGAGAATACTGTTGGGGAATCGCGAAAGTGGAACAGAAAAGTTGCTGTTCTTTTGTTCTTCAGTCTAGTTGTGGAGGACATCGCTTCACTGGCCAATGTTGGTATTATCATTGCGCTCTTCCCAGGTAAGGCAATCGATCACCAGCCACTGCACAGCTGCTCATAGCAGTTCACGGCAGCTCATTCCGGCTGCTGGCTGCTCATACTGGCGTCCAGCCACTCACAGTAGCTCAGGGAAGCCCCGCTGCAGACTATACTACAGGCAATCTAGCTCCAGGTTAAGCTGTTGTTCACCATCTTAGCTGTATAGGGCACAGTATCACTGGCCCATGTGGGATCTGAACCAGGCCCTGCTACTCAGAGGTGGCGTCCCAAACTAACTATTAATCAACCACACGGCTGGCCCCCAGGAAAAACAGACTTTAAAATGTACACTACAATAAAAGATAAAGAAGGACACTACATAATAATAAAGAGATTGGTCCAACAAGAGGATATAACCCTAGTAAACATCTATGTACCCAACATAAGAGTTCCTAAATATATAGAACAGTGTATGACTGACATAAATTCGAAGACAAACAGTAGCATTATCACAGTAGAAGACTTCAACATCCCATTGTCACCAACAAACAGATCCTCCAGAAAGAAAATCAACATGAAACAGTGGACTTAAATGACACTTTAGACCAGTTGGATTTAATCAATATTTTTAGAGCATTTCACCACAAAGAAACAGAACATACATTTTTCTCAAGTGCACATGCAACATTTTCCAAAAGACCACATATTAGGACACAAAACAAGTCTCAATAAATTTAAGAATATTTAAATCATATCAAGCATCTTCTCCAACCACAATGCTATGAAACTAGAAATCAATTATAAGAAGAAATTTGGACAACTCACAAATACATGAAGCTGAATACTAAATAGTGAAGGGGTCAACAATGAGATCAAGGAATAAATCAAAAGATACCTTGAGACAAACAAAAATGAAAACACAACTACCCAAATTCTACGGGATGCCGCAAAAGCAGTCATAAGACAGAAATTCATAGCAACGTAGATCTATTTAAAGAAACAGAAAAAATACCAAATCAACAGGCTACCTGTACACCTAAGGGATCTGGAAAGAACAGCAAAACAAGCCCAAACGGAGTACAAGAAAGGACATAATAAAGATCAGAGCAGAAATAAATGAAATAGAGACCAAAAAAAAACAATACAAATGATCAATGAAACCAAGAACTGGTTTTTTTGAGAAGATAAAATCGACAAACACTTAGCCAGACTCACCAAGAAAAAAAGAGATAGGACACAAATTAATAAAATCAGAAATGGAAGACAAGGGACAACAGATAACAAAGAAATATAGAAAATTTTAAGAAAACGCTATGATCAACTATATGTCAACAAATTGACAATATGGAAGAAATGGATACATTTCTAGAGCCATACAATCTTCCAGGTCTGAACCAAGAAGAAACAGAAACTCTGAACAGATCAATTACTACCAAAGAAATTGAATCAGTAATCAACAGGCTTCCAACAAACGAAAGTCCTGGACCAGATGACTTCACAGGTGAATTTTACAACACATTCAAAAAAGAATTAACAGGGGCCGGCTGAGTGGTGCGTTTGTTAAGAGCTGGCTTGGGATGCCAGCAGCCCTGGTTCAGACCCCGCATATGAGGGCCAGTGACACTGCCCTCTACAGCTAAGATGGTGAACAATGGCTCCACCTGCAGCTGGGCTGCTGTGAGGGACCGCATAGCTGCAGCCCCTGCTGCAGTGGGCTGCCATAGGCTACAGTGAGTGTCCGGCAGCCAGCGTGAGCAGCCGGAAGCAGGTGTGAGCTGCCAAGAGCCACTGTGAGTGGTCATCCAGAGGCTGGAGGCCGATCTGCCTCACCCAGGAAAGAGTGCAATGATGATAACAACATGAGCCAGTGAAGCGATGTCTTCCACAACTAGACTGAAGAACAAAAGGACAGCAACTTGTCTGTTCCCCTTCCCCGATTCCGCTGTTCCCCTCCCCCAATTCCCCAATAAAAATCTTAAAAAAAAACACAAAACACAGAAGGAGGGAAGACTCCTAAGCACATTTTCAGAGGCCACTATTGCTTAATCCCCAAACGAGACAAAGACATTACCAAAAAAAAGAAAACAGGCCAATATCCCGAATGAACATAGATGCAAAAATCCTCAACAAAATACTAGCAAGCCAGATTCAGCAACACATTAAAAGGATCATACACCACAATCAAGTGGGATTCATTCCTGGTATACAAGGTTGATTCAATATTCGCAAATCAATTAACATGATACACCACATTAACAAAATGAAAAATAAAAATCATACGATCATATCAATAGATGCAGTAAAAGCATTTGACAAAATCCAGCAGCCATTTATGATAAAATCTCTTAGCAAAGTGGGAATAGAGAAATCATCTCTCAACATAATAAAGGCCATACATGACAATCACACAGCTAACATTGTACTTAACGGAGAAAGGCTAAAACCTTTCCCCTTAAGATCAGGAACAAGATAAGGCTACCCACTTTCACCACTTTTATTTAACATAGTTCTGAAAGTCCTATCCACAGCATTCAGACAAGGATATGAAATAAAAGGCATCCAAATTGGACAGGTGGAGGTAAAATTGTCATTGATATGATACTATATCATGACATGATACTATATAGAAAGAATCCCAAAGACTGCACCAAAAAACTACTAGAACTGATAAATGAATTCAGTAAGGTAGCAGGATACAAAATTAATATTCAGAAATCAGTTACATTTTATACACCAATAATAAACTATCAGAAGAAGAAATCAAGAAATTAATCCATTTATAATTGCTTCAAAACAATAAAATACCTAGGAATAAATTTAACCAAAAAAGTAAAAGACCTGTACTCGGAAGACAATAAGACACCGAAGAGAGAAAACAAAGAAGATACAAATAAATGGAAATATATACAATGTTCATGGATAGGAAGAATGAATATAGTTAAAATGTCAATACTACTTAAGGCAATATATGGATTCAATGCAATTCCAATCAAACTAGCAAGGACATTTTTCTCAGAAATAGAACATATAATCCTAAAATTGATATGGAACTATAAAACACCCTGAATAGCCATGGCAATCTTGAAAAGTAAGAACAAATTGGAAGATATCGTGCTACCCAAATCAAATCATACTACCAAGCTATACTATTCAAAACAGTATGGTACTGGCATAGAAACAGACACAAAGGTCAATGGAACAGAATAGAGAGCCGAGAAATAAATCCATCCATGTATGGCCATTTAATCTCTGACAATGGAAGTAAGAATTTACATTGGGGTAAATATAGTCTATTTAATAAATGGTGCTGGGAAAATTGGATTGACACATGCAAAGAAATAAAAATGGAACGCCTACTTATGCCATATACGAGAAAAAATTCAAAATGGATTAGACTTAAATAGAAGACCTGAAACCATAAAACTCCTGGAAGAAAACATAGGGAGTAGGTTTGCAGACATTACCCTTGATAATATTTTTACTGATATATCCACTCGGGTAGGGGAAATAAAAGAAAAAAATGAACATATGGGATTACATCAAACTTAAAATTTTTTTCACATCAAAGGAAATCATCAATCAAACAAAAAGGCAGCCTACTGAATGGGAGAAGATATTTGCCAACAATATGTCTGATAACGGGTTAATACCCAAAATTTATAAAACACTCATTAAACTCAACACCAAAAAACAAATAACCAATTAAAAAATGGGCAGAGGATATGAAGAGACATTTCTCTAAAGAGGACACACAGATGGCCAACAGGCATATGAAAAAATGCTCAACCTCACTAATCATTAGAGAAATGCAAATAAAAACCACAATGAGATACCACCTCACTCTGGTCAGAATGACTATCATCAATAAATCAACAAACAACAAGTGCGTGTGAGGTAGTGGAGAAAAGCGAACCCTGGTGCACTGTTGGTGGGATTGCAGATTGGTGCAGCCATTATGGAAATCAGTATGGAGTTATCTCCAAAAACTGAAAATGGAACTACCTTATGACCCAGGAATTCCACTCTTAGGTATCTATTCAGAGAAACCCAAGACGCTAATTCAAAAAAATATATGCATCCCAATGTTTATTGTAGTGCTATTTACAATAGCCAAGACTTGGAAACAACCGAAATGCCCATCGGTAGACGACTGGATTAAGAAACTGTATACACTGTGGAAGGGAGTCAAAGGAATTGTAATAGATATGTATGACATGGGGGGGATGAGTGGAGTGGCGAATTGGGGGAGGGGGGTTGTCACTTTGAGGGGTAAAAAGTATAACTATTGCACTGTGTTGTACATCTGAAACTAATTTTTTTTTAAATGTTTATTTCACAATAAAAGAATTTTTAAAAAAAGAAAAGAAGCTGTGGTACGTTTATACAATGGAGTATTACTCAGCTATAAAGAAGAATGAACTCTTACTATTTCCAAAGATATGGATGAACCAAGAGACTATTATGTTAAGTGAAATAAGTCAAATAGAGAAAGACAAATACCATATGATCTCACTTATATGTGGAATCTAAAGAACTGAATAAATGAGCAAAGTAAACAGAAATAGTATCAGAGATATAGTGGTAAAACTGATGGTTGCTAGATGGGATGAGGGATAAAGGGAAGGGATTAGATAGCATAAATAGGTAGCTACAATATTGCCACAGGGATATGAAAGGAAGTTCCGGGAATATAATTAATTATTTTGTAAATATTTTGTAGGCAGTCAGATGGCCACATGTCTTGTTAGGGAAACTACTTCATGGATGGTGTAGAGGCTTGAGCACTGCACTGTACACCTGAAGCTGACATTGAATAATATTGTATGTCAACTATAACTTTATATATATATATATAGTCACTAGATGTGGAGTATAGTGTGGGGAGTGGAGTCAATGGAATTGTAATAGATATGGTATCGGGGGTAGGGGTGGTGGATTGGGGGAGGAGGGTTGTCACTTTGTGAGGGGTAAAAAGTATACCTATTGCACTTTTTTATATACCTAAAACTAATAATAATAATAATAATAATAATAATAAATGCCTATACTATTAGCACTAAAAAAAAAGAACAGAAAACAAGAACTTTACATATGCACATATGCTGCCTATAAGAGACTCACTTCAGATTGAAAGACACACACAGACTGAAAGTAAGGGGATGGAAAAAGATATTTCATGAAAATGAAAAAAAAGAAAGCTAGGGTAGCAATACTTATACTAGACAAAATAGACTTTAAAACAAAGGCTAAAAAAGAGACAAAGAAGGACCCAGTAATCCTACTTCTGGGTATTTATCCAAAGAAACCCAAAACACTACTTTGAAAGGACATGCATCCATATGTTCATTACAGCATTATTTATAATAGCCAAGATATGGAGGCAACCCGAGTGTCCCATCAACAGATGAATGGATAATGAAGTGGTATATACTCATATATACAATGGAATATTACTCAGTCACGAGAAAAAATGAAATCTCACCATCTGCAACAAGATGGATGGACCTAGAGAGTATTGTGCTGAGTGGAGTAAGTCAGACAGAAAAAGACTAATGTCATATGATTTCACTTACATGTGAAATACAGAACAGGATAAATGAACAAACCAAACAGAAACAAGCTCATAGATAACAGAGAATATTTTGATTGTTGCTAGATTGGGGGGCTTCAGGGATCAGTGAAGGGAGGAAGGGGATTAACAGGTACAAATTGGTAATGACAAAATAGTCATGGAGATGTAGAATATAGCATGTGGAATAGTCAGTAGTATTGAAATAACTATTTATGGTATCAAATGGATATTGGATTTATCAGGGTGATCACTTTGTAGATTATAAATGTGTAATTATTGTGTTGTACACTTGAAATCAATATAATATTGTATGCTAGCTGTAACTGAAAAATAGAAAACAAAACAGTCCTGGGATATAAAGTACAACATAGGAAATGTAGTCAATAATATTGTAACAACTATGTATGGTGTCAGATGGGTACTAGACTTACTGGGGTAATCACTTCGTAAGGTATATAAATGTTAATTGCTATGTTATACAGCTGAAACAAATGTTGTATATGAACTGTAATTGAAAAATAAATTTTAAAAAAATATAATGATGCCTGAAGACAGAGAGAGCCATTTCCTGGAAATTATAAACTGGGACAGGAAAAACACAAAGTAATCAGCAATGTATTTTAGTGTTACAGAATAGAGATTAAGGAAAATCGAAAATAGAGGTCTCCTTCCAGAACCATTCTTGCTTTACAACATTTTTCAGAAACGTTGAGGTGTTCCTTAAGAATAGACCCACACTGGGCTGGCTGAGTGGCATGTTGGTTAAGAGCTGGTTTGGGACCCAGCGGCCCCGGATCAGATCACACATATAAGGGACAGTGACACTGCCCTCTACAGCTAAGATAAGATTGTGAACAACGGCTCCACCTGGAACTGGGCTGCTGTGAGTCCCTGGGACGCCATAGCTGCAGCCCCTGCTGCAGTGGGCTGCCATAGGCGACAATGAGTGGCTGGCAGCCAGCGTGAGCGGCCGGCAGCCAGTGTGAGCTGCCAAGAGCCGCTGTGAGTGGCCATCCAGAGGCCGGTGACTGATCGGCCTCACCCGAGAAGAGCACAATGATGATACCAACATGGGACAGTGAAGCGATGTCCTCCACAACTAGACTGAAGAACAAAAGGACGGCAACTTGTCTGAGCCCCTCCCCTAATTCTCCAATAAAATCTTTTTAAAAAAAGAATAAACTGAGGACTTCTGGTAAAATGGTGCAATAGACAGACGCTGTGCTAACTGCCTCCCAGGATCACACCAAAATTACAAGCAAATTATACAGCATTCAACCCTGGAGGTCCCCGAACACTGGAGGAACAGAACCACTAAACAAAGAACTTTAAGAGGAGGCCGTGTCGAGTCTGGTAGAATGGGCGGAGACCAGAGAGGGCAAGCCCTGTGAGGAAAGCCCCAGCTGTGGGAAGCTTCTCTGGTTGGGGGAGAGACCACCCGGCCACACACCAAGCTCACCAGCGCAGAGTTCCTTTGCCGGGAAGAGGAGTTCTAAGATAGCCAGCAGTAAATTAGCGAGGATTCTCTTTGCTCAGCTCGGTGAGGCTAAGGGTGGCCAGAGAATCAGTGGGGCTGGCACCCGGGCTTGCTCGCCGGTGAGCACTTACCTGGTTACTGGTAGAGGGAGTGGCTGTGTGAGCCGGACACGGGAGCCTGTGGGGACGGACTGAACTGAGCACCTTTGGTGCAAAGGCTGGAGGTTTTTGGACTGTTGTTCCCATGGTGTAGAGCCTGCACGTGAGTGGTGTAGGGAGGGTGCCGTTTTGTCAGGCTTGGGCCCTCCCATGGAGAATCAGGTCTGAGACCTCATTGGTCTGGTGAAATTGGAGCAGAAGTGCGTGTGTGTGGGCACGCGCACATGTGGCCTTGGATCCCCACCCTCTGCCCGGATTATACAGCGTTGCCAGAGAAACACTGGACGGGTGCCCTCCAGCTTCTACAGGTTGCTCACTGAGACCACGGAGTGCAGAATCCACCTCGGATCCCCACCGTCCGCACGGCTTGTGCTGTGTTGCCAGGGAAACACCTGGTGGGAGAGCTCCAGCTCCAACAAGCTGCTCACTGAGACGCGGGAGTGCACAAGCCGCCTGGGGTCCCCGCTCTCCGCACTGCGCTTGCAGAGTTGCCAGGCTGGTGATTGGTTGTCGGGCTGCTCAGCCTGATCTGTGAGCGGCTGATTGGGACAGGCTGAGACTGGGAGTTTTCCTGGGAGTGTTGAGCTGTGAGCTGTGTGCCTGCGTGATCCCGCCAGGGCTCTCCTGGTAAAGCAATCCCAGAGCGACAGCCAGAATGGGGAAACAAAGAAACATGTCACAAGTAAAAGATCAGAAGAAACCTCTAGAAATGGAACTAAATGAAACAGAGGGATCCAACCTTTCAGAGACAGAGTTTAGAACACTGATGATAAGAATGTTTAAGGAACTTGGCGAGGACATAAAGAAGGATAGGGAAACCATAAAAAACAACCTGTTAGAACTAAATACAATAATTGAAATGAAGAACACACTTAAAGGAATCACCAGTAGAGTAGATGAAGCAGAAGAGCGGATCAGCAATTTGGAAGATAAAATAGCAGAAATCACCCAGTTGGCACAACAAAAAGACCAAAGAATAAAAAACAATGAAAATAGTTTAAGAGCCCTATGGGACAAGGTGAAACGCAACCACCTTAGACTCATAGGAATACCAGACGGAGAAGAGAAGAAGCAAGGGGTCGAGAATGTATTTGAAAAAATAATGACTGAAAACTTCCCCACCCTGGTGAAGGAAATCAACATACATGCCCAGGAAGTGCAGAGGGTTCCAAACAAGCTGAACCCAAACAGGTCCACACAAAGACACATCATAGTTAAAATGGCAAAGGTTAAAGACAGAGACAGAATCCTAGAGGCTGCAAGAGAAAGACAGCAGGTTACATACAGAGGAACTCCTGTTAGACTAACAGCTGACTTGTCTACAGAAACTCTGCAGGCCAGAAGGGAGTGGCAGGAGATCTTCAAAGTGACACAAAGTAAAGGCCTACAACCAAGATTGCTCTGCCCAGCACGGCTATCACTTAAAATTGAAGGAGAAATAAAGAGCTTCTCAGAAAAGAATAAGCTTAAGGAATTCATTACCACCAAGCCAGCATTGCAAGGCATATTAAAAGGTTGTTTTTTTTAATAAAAGAAAGGGGTAAACAAGCAAACCCAGGGAGACCAGGAATACAAATAACAAAATGGCAATACATATGCACCTATCAATAATCATTTTAAATGTGAATGGGCTAAATGCTCCAATCAAAAGACAGAGAGTGGCTGAGTGGATAAGAAAATAAGATCCATGTATATGCTGTTTACAGATGGAATAAGATATTTCATGCAAATGAAAAGGAGAAAAAAAAAAGCTGGAGTACCAATACTTATTTTGGACAAATTAGACTTTAAAATGACTACAATAAAAGACAAAGAAGGGCACTATAACCCTAATAAACATCTATGCACCCAACATAGGACCTCCTAATTACATATAACAGATTTTGACAGACATAGAGACAGAGATCAACTGCAACACTATTATAGTAGGGGACTTCAACACCATTGTCACCAATGGACAGACCCTTTAGACAGAAAATCAACACAGAAAGAGGGGCCTTAAATGATACTTTAGACTACCTGGACTTCGTTGATATTTTTAGAGCATTTCACCCTGAAAAAACAGAATATACATTCTTCTCAAGTACACATGGGACATTTCCCAAGATAGACCATGTTAGGCCACAAAACAAGTCTCAGTAAATGTAAGAAGACTGAAGTAACATCAAGCAGATATAAAGGAAAAACTGATGGTTGCTGGCTGGGAGGGAGTGGGGCAGAGGGAGAGGGAGAAGGTTTTGGACAGTGTAGATGGACTATAATGTTGTCGCAGGGATATGGGGGCAGTTCTGGAAATGTAATTGATAATGTTGTGAAGAGACTATTATGTTATGTGAAATAAGTCAGTCGGAGAAGGACAGGTACCATGTGATCTCACTTGTGTGTGGAGTCGGAAGAGCTGAGTGAACGATGAAAGTAAACAGACTTGTAGATGTAGAGGAAAAACTGAGGGTTGCTAGTTGGGAGGAGGGTGGGGATGGGGGGAAGGGAAAGGGATTAGACAGCATAAATAGGCAACTACAATATTGCCACAGGGATATGAAACACAGTTCGGGGAATATAATAATGTAAAAATTTTATGGTGTGTCAGATAGTCACATGTCTTGTTAGGGAGACCACTTCATGGATGGAGTAGAGGCTTGATCACTGCACTGTACACCTGAAGCTGATGTTGTATAGTATTGTATGCCAACTGTAACTGAATACGTGGATGGTCACGGGATGTGGAGTATACTGTGAAGGGGAGTCAGGGGAGTTGTGATAGATATGTATGATATGGGGGGAGTGGGGGTGGCGAACTGGGGGAGGAGGGTTGTCACTTTGGGAGGTAAAGAGTATAACTATTGCATTGTGTTGTACACCTGAAACTAATAAAAAAAATGAAAATAAAATAAAATAAAATAAAATCCATGTCCATTTAAAAAAAAAAAAGAATAAACCCACATTCCCACCCCAGATGCAGTAATATGCATGGATTTTTGTGTCAAGTACAATTCAAGACAAAAAATATTCTTGTGTTCATTCAACCCATAAATGCCACAGTTTTTGTTTTGATATCTTTCTCTCATGGGGCTGAATTATTTCAGAATAACTAATGCCAAGAAATATAGACCAGAGGTGTTCCTTTCTGGACCAAGTACCCAGCACAAGGATCTGCTCTCACTAGCCTGGGGTCCCAGCAGGAAGCACTGTTAGCAGCTTCCCTTCAGAGCCAAGAGTCAGATGCAAACCACCCTCCCAAAGCCAAAAACACAGTGGCCACAAGGAAGGTCTAGCCACTGGGCCATGACAAGGGGTTTGAAAAGTTGTTTCTTAACAAAGCATCAACAATCATTTCATTGGTGCCTTTCAAAATCAAGAGATGTATACATAGAGGATGGCTTTGGACAACTCCCAGCAGACACTAAGCTGGCTGGGAGAAAGGAGAGGAATCCTGCAACCAGATGCCGCCTGTCAGCTGTCTGGCTTACCTCTAGCAGAGTTTTCAGTTCCCAGAACAGAAATGAAGGACCTCTTCAAAGCAGATGCAACAGTGAAATGGTAGCATTCTGTTTCTTGGAAAGAAATAGGGCATGGCAACAGCCACACCCGCAAATCATCTCTTCTAGAGCAGAGAACAGACCGGCCAAAGGGCCTTTCCTGGGGCATAGTTGAAGTGGCCGGCATCTTCAAAGACCTGATCCCCAAAAGCCCCTTGTGGGATCCATCTAACAGACAAAGGCAATCCAGCTGGACTCCCACAACACCTCTCTGAGGACTCAAACAACACCTCCAACATCTGAGCTGACAGGGCAAGGGGGCAGCCAACAGATTTTCTGAGAAAAGTCCCCATGCCAGGGCCCTTCCCACCCTGCCTCACACTTCAACAAATAAACTCAATCAAAGCAAAAACAGTCCAGCCACCTAAATCTAACCAACAGACAGGTTTCCTATCTTCTGTTGTGAACAGATCTCATATTTTCTAAGGAGAGCTCTCACATTTCCTGAGTTGTTTATACAATCTACTCCCTTCCCTGCAACCCCATACCATACATGTATCTCCATATCTGGCATTCCCCAGAATAGCAGCCTCAGAGGAAGACTCAAGGGAAACACCCACCTTTCACACCTTACAAGCTCTTACACTGGACAATCTCAAGCCCCGTTGTCCCCTTGTGTGAGTCAAGATGAAATCAAGTAGCTCAGAGATGAAGGGTCTTTGCCTAGTCACACAGGTGGGTCCAGTCCCAGGGGGCACAGAACTGGCCTCTTACTTCCCCACCATGACACTTATTCTGGTATTGCATCGGCTCATCACAGTGCCCACCTTGTGAGATAGAGCAATTGCCATTGGCATCATAAACATCCTAATGACCCACATTTCCTACCACATAGCACTGAGCCTTGAGGCCTCAACATGCCCATTAAAGAGCAAGGCAGGCTCGCTTTAAGAAACAGCCCTGGGGCTGGCCGAGTGGCGCATTGGTTAAGAGCTGGCTTGGGATGCCAGCGGCCCTGGTTTGGATCCCACATATGAGGGCCAGTGACACTGCTCTCTACAGCTAAGATAGTGAATAACAGCTCCACCTGGAGCTGGGCTGCTCTGAGTCCCCGGGACGGCATAGCTGAGCCCCTGCTGAACTGGGCTGCCATAGACTACAGTGAGTGGCCGGCAGCCAGTGTGAGTGGCCAGCAGCCAGTGTGAGCTGCCAAGATCCACTGTGAACGGCCATCCAGAGGCCAGTGACCCATCTGCCTCACCGGAGAAGAGCACAATGATGACACCAACATGGGCCAGTGAAGCGATATCCTCCACAACTAGACTGAAAAACAAAAGGACAGCAACTTGTCTGTTCCCCTTCCCCGGTTCCCCAATGATGTTCCCCTCCCCCAATGCCCCAATAAAATCTTCAAAAAAAAAAAAAAAAGAGAGAAAGAAAAAGAAATAGCTCTGCACATCCAGGATTCTGAGCTCTAGCACAAGGGTTCTGGTCTCTGCTCTTTCTCACCTCCTGTTTGGAAATGTAATCAATTATGAAGAGAAGAAATCAAACAGATAAAAGATACTCAGGCATCTTGGTCATTCATTTCCAGGTAATAATAACAACAATAAAGCTAATGTTCATTTAACATTTGCTCAGTGCCCAGCCTGGCACTTTACATATGTTATCTAATTTAACCCACACAGCAAGCTTGAATGGATGTCATTAGTATTTTCAGCTGACAGATGAGGAAACCAGAGTCAAGGGAATTTAGGTAACTTGTCTAGGGTCTCACAGCTATTAAGAGACAAATCTAGGATTTGAAATCCTATTCCATCCTACAAACAGATCCACATAGCAGTAAAAAACAAATGGCTATAATAAGAAATAAAACATAGCTAATGTATCAAAAATGAATATGCTTTGGGCTGGTCAAGTGGCGCGATGGTTAGGTGCTGGCTTAGGAAGCCAGCAGCCCTGGTTCGGTTCCACATATGAGGGCCAGTGACACTGCCCTCAAAAAAAAAAAAAATGAATATACTTTGTTCTTGGGAATTCCTTTAAAAACTAAGGTGTATTTTTGTCTTAATATTATCTTCAAATCCAGACTTTATTATTCCATTAGAAATAGCAACAAGTCATTCACAAATAAGCATATTTTTTTCAGACCCTTTAGGTCATTTCCATGAACACTCCACAGGCAAAGACAAACCTGGATGCTGTGGAATCACACTGGCAGAGGACAGCCTAGCAGAGGAAAGACTGGCACAGTGGGAGGCCACAACTAGGACTTCTCAGGAGCCACAGCAGATTCAGTCCCAGGCTGATGAAGCAGCAATGTTTTTGAAGATTCATTATGTCCCAAGTTCTCTACCACATACTATCAGAAATAAAAAGAATCCAGGTTGCTATTTCTCTGAAAACCTAAAATTTAATAATGGAAACAGGACAAACATCAATAAGTCTGTGCTGTTATAATAAAATGTGAAGACGGGTTTTCGTAAGCCAAAGATTAAAAATTGTTATCAGTATTTTATTGACCTCTATTAATATTTAACATTAAATATAGACCCAAATCTCTATTTCTAGGAGAAAGTCTATGAGAGCCGTTTCTATGTGCTGAATCTATGGCAGTGCTAAGAGATACAAATGCTAAATGCCAGGAAGAGACCAGAAAAGTCACCGTGTCATGTAAGGTGGGAAGAAGAAGCTGAAGTGTGCTAAAATCCACACTCGAACTCATTCAACCAGGCAACCTACTGGTAGGTTGTTATGAGCACCCACTAAGTGCCAGACTGAATTCCAGGCACTGGGGGACATCAGCAAGCAAAACAAGGGTGTGGAGAGTTGAACAATAAACCTCCTCAATAGGTAAATTAAGCAGTTTGCTAAGAAGTATTAAGTGCAGTGTAGAAATGCAAGAGTAGAGCAGGGCAGGGGACAGCCAGTGTAGGGTGGATGGAAGCAGTTCTGGAGAAAGCTCCCTAAGAAGGCAGTATCTGAGTCAAGGCTAGAAAAAGGCAACAGGGTGGACACATGGGCACACAGGTGTTTGAGGAACCGCGTTTCAGGGAGAGGTTCAGAAATAGGGAAGCAGGGTGGCTGGACAGAGTGAATGAGGCCAAAAGTATCAGGAGACAAGTACAGAGGCCACTGGGATCCCACAGCTTGTAGGCAATTGTAAGCACATGGACTTTACTCCAGAGAAATAGGGAGCTACTGAAAGAGCCTCACGTTTATTCAACAAGGACTTACTAGATGCTAAACATGCCAAAGCCCTATGCCAGGTGCTGAAGACATGGGAAGAGGAAGAAGGTTGAGAAGAGGCAAAAACAAGACTCTTCAACCTTAGCTAATTCAGTAGACCAAGTAATCCAGAGTACACTCCAAGCCGCATGTGGGAACCTCAAAATAAGCATTCTATGAGCTCAAAGGACATCTCTCCTTTACATAGATACTGAACATTTACCATGATAATGCCAAAGATACAGACGATCCTAAAGTTGTCTAAATCAGCAGTGAAAAATCAAATTAAGTTCAAAATCATTTTAGTCTTGAATATACCTCCTTGGATTCTAAATATTTAAATCTATCAATGCCATTATGCTAGCTTTATGGTAACTACAATAGTTTAAAAATCATAACACTCTTTTTCCCAATATTTCTGAAGGACAAAATGTTTACTGTTCATTAATATCTAGACACGCATTTGTCATTTGGTAAACTGAGCCAAAAATAAACATCTATGCTTGGTCTTTCCTCTCCATTAAATTACAAAGAGTATATCTTTACTAATTCCTCTGTAACTCCCCAATAATACTAGTCATTTTGTACTTACAATCATTTTTAAGGCAATATGTATATGTGTACACATACATACATACATGCATTGTGATCACAAAATATGATGTTTAAATTTTCAAAATTACTACAATAAAAGACAAATTTCCATTAATCCCCTCAAAATACTCCCCTTCCTTTGAACACACATATCCCATCCTTGTCAATTTCTGAAGCAGTTCTGGATGTCCTCTTTCGTGAGTGTCTTTAGTTGTGTTGTCATGGCTGCCTCGATGTCCTTAATCATTTGACTTTGGGGAAGAGCCAAAAGTCTCTCACAGTGCCAAATCCAGCAAAGAAGGTGGATGAGGACACACTGTAATGTTTTTATTTGACAGAAATTGCCGTACCAGAAACAATGTGTGACAGCATTGTCATGATGGAGGATAAAACCATTTGCCCATTTTTCAGGCCACTTTCTAAGCATATCATTTCTTAAACACTCTAATAAGACCTTATAATATTAGGAGTTCATCGTAGTGTTCCTGGGTACAAACTCAGCTTGCACAATTTCATCAAGGTCAAAAAAACACAATTAACATCACCCCAATGTTACTCGTAGATCTTGATTGAAGCGTTTTTTGCACACAAGGAGAACTGGGTGATTTCCTTTGAAAACTCTGAACCTTGGTCTCAGGATCATAACCATAGACCCAAGTTTCATCTCCCATGATGACATGTCTTAAAAAGCTGGAATCTGAAGTGGCATGATTGTGCAACTCCAACAAAATTGACAAACCCTGTTGCTTTTGTTCGACGTCAAAATGTATGGAACAAATTTCACACTCACTCGCCTCCTGTTCAAATCTGTTGCTAAAATGCTTTGAATGGAACCATAAGAGATGTTCAGATCCTCAGAAATTTCCCTAATAGTCATTCACCTGTTTGATTGAATCATTTCGCTTACTCTTTCAACATTCTCTTCGGTTTTTGATGTTGAAGAACATATGATCTCTGCTTGTTTTCAACTGATTCACAACCATTACAAAATAGCTCAAACCACTTGTAAACCATTTACATGGTCACTACAGCATCACCACAAACTAATTTTAATATTTTGTGTATTTCTTTAGCACTTTTTTGCAGTTTGAAACAAAATTTCATGTTAATGCATTGCTCGTTATGCATGATTCACAGCACACTGTAAAACACACCTTCTCTCGACCATAGCTCACACCCGACTGACTGCACCAAACAAGTTGAAACTTGTCACACACCCTGCTTCCCATATTGAAGATCCCAGCCTTTCTGTTAAATGGCACTTGGCAGTAGTATTCACCATATTTTTTTATCACACCTTGGTATATCCATATTTTTGTAATCACACCTCAGTATAGGCATGCATATATATGAAAATACATACATGTATATACTTATATATACATATACTGAGTTGTGATATTAAAAATCTATATATACATATACATAGCACATGTATAATTTTGTTAAAGTTTCTAAAAACAATTTTTTTTAAAAAATTGGGGAATTGGGGGAGGGGAATAGCATTGGGGAATCAGGAAAGGGGAACAGACAAGTTGCTGTCCTTTTTTTCGTCAGTCTAGTTGTGGAGGACGTTGCTTCACTGGCCCATGTTAGCATTATCATTGCACTCTTCCCAGATGAAACAGTCACTCGCCAGCCATTGGACGGCGATTCACAGCAGCTCAGGGCGGCTGCTGGCCTTTTACTCTGGCTGCCAGTCACTCATGGTAGCTCATGGCAGCCCACTGCAGCAGGGACTGCAGCCTACACCATTGTCGGTGACTCATGGCAGCTCAGCTACAGGTTGAGCTGTTGTTCACCATCTTAGTTGTAGAGGGCAGCATCACTGGCCCTGATGTGGGATCCGAACCAGGGCCCTGCTGCTCAGAGCTGCCGCCCAAGCCAACTCTTAACCAACGCGCCACTCAGCCGGCCCTCCAAAAACAAGCCTATGTCAACTATACTCTATCTCCTCTTCTACTGCAGATCACTTTTAAGTGCTGGTGGTGATCTACTAAAATGATTTAATGACCTGCCAAGAAGTTGTGACCTGGAGTTCTAAAACACTGGTCTAGGCACTTAAATAATGAAGGCACTTAATTAATTAATAACTTAATGAATGACTAACCCCATATTTGTCACATCAGCTTTTTCCCTCTTTTTCTACCTACCCTCCCAGCCTGCAGAGCAGAGCAAACTCCACTCTACTAGTGAAACTTGAGGGTTTTCCTGAAGGATTACCCTTCACAGATTAGCCCTGCAAGACTCATGGACTAACCAGAAAGCAGGAAGGAGCTAACTGTTCTCTGCTTGAGCCAAACAGAACTCACCCCAACTGCACTATCTGCGCATAAACTTTTCAAATAAAGTCTGAAATCCAGTATTCTGAAATAACAGTGAAAGCTCATTCTGTTGGTAAACTTGTAAGTGGTCATTAAAATAGGCTCAGTATAAGCACTACTTTGCACTGTAAAGCAGAACAAATTCAGACTCAGCAGGTCTGCAGTGAGCCCCAAGATTCTGCATTTCCAACCTTAGTTCCCCTAATAAAGTGTGTTCAAGTACAGAGAGACTCTTCAGCAGAAAGCACTTGCTATAAAGGCAGGTGTTTAGGTGACATCCACAGGCATGTTATGGGCTTCAGCTGGTGGCAGCCCATCAATGTTGGTGATGGAGAGGGCCATCTGGGAAGAATAGAGGACAGCACCTAGTGAGGGAGTAAAATAACTCAGAGAGGACTTGGAAAACAGGACAAGGCGTACTGTGGGAACATATAAACTGTCCAAGAATGAAAAGAGAACATCTATATGTAAATAACTCATATACTACCAACTTGGATAGACTAAAAGTGAGCCATGTTATGTCAAATGGGCTCAATAGGGCTCCAGGAGGCTGGAAAATATATATTAATGATGAAACCATCATTTAAGAAAATGTCCACCTATTACTTTATTTGAAAGGAACAGAGATGCTCCAAATATTCCCAAGTTAACTGGTCATTTTAACTGGAAATAGATACATGCTTATACTACCTCATTAGAGGTCAAGTTCAGAACACAACATTTGATTTTAAAGACTGCTGTTACCCAATTGCTTATATTCCATTAAGTCACAGTTTTGTTGTTGTTGTTGTTGTTTTAATTACCACATTCTTCCTCATTTTACACCACTCTTAGAAAATATTTCCCAGCATTTTCTCCATGAGATCATCAACTCTTAGAAAATATTTCCCAGCATTTTCTCCATGAGATCATCAAAAAATAACTATTGGAGTTGAAATTCTACCCATTTAAAGGCCAATATTAACCAACTAAAGTCCAGACATGCCATTCTACATGCTACTGAATTAACAAGGGTAAAAATAAAATTCCAGAAAAGGCAAAACCTACATTAGTACAGCCTTCTCTTATTTGAAGTCATGCGGTCTTTCTTCATTCTTGTGGGTTTCATTAAACTAAGAAGCACACAACACTATAAATTGATTTGCTAGTTTCCATACTTACTGCCAAATTTCCACTTCTACAAAACCAATTTCAATCAAAAAAAGAAAAAGTAAAACTAATCTTCTAGTTCTTCGCCTGGTCCCATTTATCCAAAATGTGAGGTAAAATGTGGGAAAAAAGTAAATCAATCCTTGGCAAATAATACAAATGTTAATTTGTTGTCTACTTTTTAATCACTACATTGTCTGAGAATCATTTCCTTCTCTGAGTTCTGGAAAGTTTTAAAAATGTAGACACTGCCAAATAATGACCTTGTTATAAGCCAACGTTTAGTTATTTTAAGGAATTTACTACCTTTTTTTTAGTTGAAGGCGCTCTCATGAAAATCCTTCCAAACCACTAACTTTGTTAAGGTTTTTTACAAGTTTACAATATACTGCATAGCTTCTAAATATTTTAGGGCTTAACTTTGTGCATTACTTTAGCCTTTAAGAAATCAGTGTAACCTAAAATTAATGACATAAGTAAGAGAAAGGAAAGCTAAAAGGGAAAAGCATGAAGTGACTTCAGCGAAGCAACACTACGTTACAGGGGGAAATCAAGCTACAAGCATGGTATGTGATATGCTTCAGCTGTTAAATACTAGACAGAAGAGTAATTTTGAAAGCATAACATTTTGTATCCACTGACTTGTTAAAATATCTCCTTTCCTAAGTGTCTTCAACAGTAAACTCAGATATGTATATAGAGACCAATAAGAATTATTTTTTCAGATGCTCAGATGAAATTAAGTCCCACCAAGCCACAATCCAAACAGCTGGGAAATTCAAGTAACTGGAATTTTTGTGAGAAGGAAAATAATTACAACCACAAGACTTTAACACACAATATGATTGGCCAACTTCCCAATTACAATGGCTGCCAGGAACAGCAAGGAGAGGAAAGGAGAAGGGTCAAGCCAAGAGGAGAAAGCAAGAAGGAGGGGACCAAATAGGAGAGGAAGAGAAGGAAGAAACTGAGGCACAGGAAAAAGAATGGACCAAGAAGAAAGGCAAAAAGTCAGCACTGTCTGCAATCTGTCAACAGAGATGTAAAATATTCTGCTATGTGATAATGAAAACAAAGGACATCAGTGTAACATTGGTCTTAGCCATATGAGGAAAATGTCTCTTTATGCACATCTTGAAAAGTACAAGAATAAAAACAGCTCAATGAAAGAATGCTCTGGTTTGCACACAAAGCTCAGAAAGAACAGTTAATGACTCACAATCTGTGTTAGTTCTTATTACAAGGCAAGCTGTTACTATGGGCCCCAAGAAAGCCACTGGACAATGCTTACATGTGTGTGGTCTCCACTACACCAGTCCCAGTGAGGTTCCACTACCTGGGACTTCAACCTCCTACGGAAGCAAAAGACAAGAATGAACAAATGAAGAAGCTGAGCTGCATACTGCATCAGAAGTGAGGTTTGTTCATCTCAAGCTATATGGCAGTAGGAGTTACATCTGAGCAAAAACAGACAGCTCCTCTCAAGCAGGCACACATGCACAGGTTGTTTTTAGAAAGTGAATTATCATGCATAGGCTTTCCCCCTGGAAACCTTCACAATCCTGATAAAACTGTCCTCATTCTTCTCAAATTCCACCACAACATGTGACAGGTGGAGCTGGTGCTGCTGGTTTCAAAATAAATAGACAGACCACTCTTCTGAAAACTGCTAATGCCACAGGCCTGTGCAAACATCTCACACACACACCACACACAAACACACACACACTCTAAGAACTGGAAGTAGAGTTTTCAAAAATACCAAACATTTCTCTGATCATTTAAAAGTGTATGACCCTACATGATCTCATGCAGAAAATGTTTCTAATACATTTAATTACTTGGCCCTTTCAAGTAAAAGTATATTTTGCAAATATAGGTATAACTGAAGACTGCTATGCAATTTTAGAAGTCATCTTCATAGTTCAGAATTGTAGTTTGAGAATATTTTTACCAACCTCCCTCTTGCCACAGATACCCTGTTGATTATACTAAGACCTAGGCTAGAACTCAGAAAATGATGTTATTACAGGAGGAGGTTCCAAGTGAAAGTGGATCTATCATTTGGTTAACAGAAAAGATTTTCAATCTCACTGGAACATAAAAATTGTAACTTTTAGTATTGCTCTTACTCAGAGTCCTGTTCATTTCAATTCTACACCAAGTCAGTGACTCACCACCCTGTAAGGTCATGATCAAAACTGTAGCTAACACCCTAAAGGCAACTCCAGGGGGTGGAGTGGGGACAGGGCTCCAGGGATGTGATCAGGAGTCCAGCCAGGAGTTCAGGCTGGGCTTGCTTTAAAGCAGCTCCCTTCTTTCCATGTAAAAACTATCACTAGCTACCACCCCAATATGAAAGCCACTTCAGCAGCTTTTCGTTGATCTAAGATGACAACTTTGTCAATTAAAAAACAACTGATTGTGGGCCGGCCGAGTGGCGCGGTGGTTAAGCGCTGGCTTGGAAAGCCAGCGGTCCCGGTTCGGGTCCCACATATGAGGGTCAGTGACACTGCCCTCAAAAAAATAAAAATAAAATAAAATAAAATAAAATAAAATAAAATAAAATAAAATAAAAAAACAACTGATTCTCAGCCATGCTCAGTAGAAGCCATGCATTAGAGACCCTCAGAATTCTCCCTACCTCTGGACACAGAAACATCATGCCACATAGAAAAGAAAAAGAAAAACCCTGAGATTGGTGCCCTTTCTCCGTTTTTCACATGCACTTGTCTCCAAGACTATTCCTGCAGATATCAGTATTGAGTCTGAGATACCAGGCTTTGTGAAGGAAGAATAAAGCATATTCCTGCCCTCAAGGAGTCCACAATCTACTCATGAAAATCAAGTCAGGTAGCAGAATGACTTAGCTATTTGTAGCAAAATAGGCTTTTATGTTCTGGGTCCAAAAGGAGAGGTAGGGTGAGGTCTGGGTAACTGCTACTCACTGCACAACTTACAGAACAACTACAGCAAAAGTGCCTAATGTTCTTATTAAAACACACACTCCTGGGCAACACCTCAACTCCCCTGAATCAGAATCTCTTGGGGTGGGGTATCGGTATCTGCATGTTTAACAAGCTCCCCAAATAATTCCCAAACGTACCAACATTTGAATAAAAGAGGTCCAAACCCAAATTAAACTGATCTATGTGAGGGAGTATGAAAGGGGGCTTCATGTTTACAGACTGCAGGAAAAGAGCTGGAAGAGATGGAGACAGATGAGCAGGCTGAGAAGGCTCCATGGAGATGTAGCTCAGAGCAGCTGAGCAAAGGTTCTCCAGGACTGGCACTGGGGGGCCCACCCCTACCTGCAGTGACTTCAGCAAACCCTGATTGAGCACCAAGCAAGTGTTTTATTCATGAGTAGACTAATAACAAGGAAGCAGGTGTGGTCGGTGAGTGACAAGTCCTGGGGTACACACTCCATCCCCTAATGACTGATACAAGCTATCTTATCTTTCTTGGTGAGTCAGAGCTCAAATGAGGTTTAATTGCTCTAGTGTTCCTGAGTGCCATGGAACAATTCATTCCTGTTATACATTTCAACAAGTTAAAATGAGCCCAGAAACACCTCTCCCAGTGACTGCTGCACCTCACTCATCTGTACTGCAAATGGAGGGCAGCATTCCAAGCACAGGAGCTGGAAAGGGCATGGTCTGTTGGGTGTCACTACAGAAATGGGGTGAAATGGGAAACAGTGGGAAAGGCTGGAAAACAGAGACCCAGGCCAGGCCACTGTGACCTGTGGCCACACAGACAAACCAGCCTTTATCTTTTGAAGGAAGGCACTGACAGGTCGGCTGTGCAGGCCAGGTAACTCCAGTGGTGGTTCTCAGAGGGAGGTCACAGACCAGGAGGTATCAGCATCCCTTGGGAATATGTGAGAAATTCGAAGTCTCAGGCTCCACTCCACACTTACCAAATCAGAAACTCTGCATTTTAAGGAGCACTCCAAGTGGTTCAGACCCCACACAGTGATGTATGAGACCCTAAGCTCTACAGTACAGGGAAGGACATATAAAGATGGGAGAGAAAAATCAGAGGTCGAAGGCAAAGCAATCTGTCCTGAAGCTATTACAAAAGTCCATGCAAGAAACACTATGAATCTAAGGCAGTAATTACATGTAAGAATGAAAAAAGTCATGCGAAAAAAGTTCTGAGAAGTAAAATCTCAGGACATGATGATATGGAGGTGAGATATTCAGAAAGAATAAAAGAAGCCAGAATAAGTCCAGGTCCCTGGCTTAGGTAACCAGCTTTAAATCACATAAAAGAAAACAGAGCTTTTATGTCATTTTCAGATAAATTTACCAACATCTGCCTCCATCTTGAAACACTCAAGTCTGTTTATAAGGCACCTTGGAATCTTCCAGACTCAGGAACATTGTATTTTAAATGCTTTTGTTAAGTTACATTCTTCAACTACATTTTTTTCAGCAATGCATCTTGGAAAGCTTTATAAACAAAAAATTAATCCAGATTCAAAGTCTTGGAAAAAGTGAAAGGCTAGAGAAAAATTACTTCACACAATCTAAAACATAGCCATTTGCAAAAAACAGTATTATACAAATCTCAGCACCCACCATCATTTTGAATGAAGAAAACACAGTATAGTATCTAATTTAAAACACATGTTAAAGACTTCTCTGCCCGGACTTCTGGTAAAATGGCGCAATAGACAGATGCTGTGCTGTCTCCCAGGATCACACCAAAATTACAAGCAAATTATACAGCATTCAACCCTGGAGGTCCCCGGAACACTAGATGAACAGAACCACTAAACGAAGAACTTTAATAGGAGGCCACATCGGGTCTGGTAGAACGGGTGGAGACAAGAGAGGGCGAACCCTGTGAGGGAGGTCCCAGCTGTGGAGAGGCTTTTCCGGTTCGGGGAGAGACCCTCTGGCCGCACACCAAGCTCACCAGCCCAGAGTTCCTTTGCCGGGAAGAGGAGTTCTAAGATAGCCGGCAGTAAATTAGTGAGGACTCTCTTTGCTCAGCTCGGTGAGGCTAAGAGCGGCTGGAGAATCAGTGGGACCGGCGCCCAGGCTTGCTTGGCGGTGAGCACTTACCTGGTTACTGGTGGAGGGAGTGGCTGTGAGAGCCGGACCCGGAAGCCTGCGGGGACGGACTGAACTGAGCACCTTTGGTGCAAAGGCTGGAGGTTTTTGTACTGTTGTTCCCGTGTGGAGCCTGCACGCGAGTGGTGTAGGGAGGGCGCCATTTTGTCGGGCTTGGGCCCTCCCACGGAGGATCAGGTCCGAGACCTCATTGGTCTGGTGGTGGTGTGGAAATGCGTGAGTGTGTGCTCATGCGTGCATGCAGCCTTGGATCCCCCACCATCTGCCCGGCTTATACTGCGTTGCCAGGGAAACGATGAGCGGGTACCCTCTGGCTCCAACAGGCTGCTCACTGAGACGCGGGAGTGTACAAGCCACCTCGGGTCCCCGCTGTCCACACAGCGCTTGCAGAGTTGCCAGGCTGGTGATTGGTTGTCCAGATGCTCAGCCTGATCTGCGAGCGGCTGATTGGGACAGGCTGAGACTGGGAGCTTTCCTAGGAGTGTTGGGCCATGAGCTCTGTGCCTGTGTGATCCAGCCAGGGCTCTCCTGGTGATCTATCTAATACATCAAAGCAATCCCAGAGCGACAGCCAGAATGGGGAAACAAAGAAACATGTCACAAGTAAAAGATCAGAAGAAACCTCTAGAAATGGAACTAAATGAAACAGAGGGATCCAACCTTTCAGAGACAGAGTTTAGAACACTGATGATAAGAATGTTTAAGGAACTTAGCGAGGACATAAAGGATAGGGAAACCATAAAAAACAACCAGTTAGAATTAAAGAATACAATAACTGAAATGAAGAACACACTCGAAGGAATCACCAGTAGAGTAGATGAAGCAGATTTGGAAGACAAAATAGCAGAAATCACCCAGTTGGCACAACAAAAAGACCAAAGAATAAAAAACAATGAAAATAGTTTAAGAGCCCTATGGGACAAGGTGAACCACAACCACCTTCCAATCATAGGGATACCAGAAGGAGAAGAGAAGAAGCAAGGGGTTGAAAATGTATTTGAAAAAATAATGACTGAAAACTTCCCTACCCTGGTGAAGGAAATCAACATACATGCCCAGGAAGTGCAGAGGGTTCCAAACAAGCTGAACCCAAACAGGTCCACACCAAACACACATCATAGTTAAAATGGCAAAGGTTAAAGACAGAGACAGAATCCTAGAGGCTGCAAGAGAAAGAGAGCAGGTTACATACAAAGAAACTCCTGTTAGACTAACAGCTGACTTGTCTACAGAAACTCTGTAGGCCAGAAGGGAGTGGCGGGAGATATTCAAAGTGACACAAAATAAAGGCTTACAACCAAGATTGCTCTACCCAGCACGGCTATCACTTAAAATTGAAGGAGAATTAAAGAGCTTCTCAGAAAAGAATAAGCTTAAGGAATTCATTACCACCAAGCCAGCATTGCAAGAAATGTTAAAAGGGCTTTTTTAAACAAAAGAAAGGAGTAAACAAGCTAACCCAGGAAGGCCAGGAATACAAATAACAAAAGGGCAATACATATGCACCTATCAATAATCATTTTAAATGTGAATGGGCTAAATGCTCCAATCAAAACTCAGAGAGTGGCTGAGTGGATAAGAAAATAGGACACATGTATATGCTGTTTACAGATGGAATAACATATTTCATGCAAATGGAAATGAGAGAAAAAAAAGCTGGAGTAGCAGTACTTATTTTGGACAAAATAGACTTTAAAATGACTACAATAAAAGACAAAGAAGGGCACTATAACCCTAATAAACATCTATGTACCTAACATAGGAACTCCTAATTACATATAACAAATTTTGACAGACATAAAGACAGAGATCAACAGTAACACTATCATAGTAGGGGACTTAAACACCCCATTGTCACTAATGGACAGACCCTTTAGACAGAAAATCAACACAGAAAGAGGGGCCTTAAATGACACTTTAAACCAGCTGGACTTCGTCAATATTTATAGAGCATTTCACCCTGAAAAAACAGAATATACATTCTTCTCAAGTACACATGGGACATTTTCCAAGATAGACCACGTTAGGCCACAAAACAAGTCTCAGTAAATTTAAGAAGACTGAAGTCATATCAAGCAGATATAAAGGAAAAACTGATGGTTGCTCGCTGGGAGGGAGTGGGGAAGAGGGAGAGGGAGAAGGTTTTGAACAGTGTAGGTGGGGCTACAATGTTGCCACAGGGATATGGGGGCAGTTCTGGGAATGTAATTGATAATGTTGTGAAGAGACTATTATGTTGCATGAAATACGTCAGTTGGAGAAGGACAGGTACCATGTGATCGTACCTGTGTGGAGTCTGAAGAGCTGAATGAACGATGAAAGTAAACAGACTTGTAGATGTAGAGGAAAAACTGAGGGTGGCTAGTTGGGAGTGGGGTGGGGTTTGGGGGAAGGGGAAGGGATTAGATAGCATAAATAGACAACTACAATATTGCCACAGGGATATGAAACACAGTTTGGAGAATATAATAATTTTGTAAAAATTTTGTGGTGTGTCAGATAGTCACATGTCTTGTTAGGGAGACTTCATTGATGGAGTACAGGCTTGATCACTGCACTGTACACCTGAAGCTGATGTTGTATAGTATTGTATGCCAACTGTAACTGAATATGTGGATGGTCACGGGATGTGGAGTATAATGTGAAGGGGAGTCTGGGGAGTTGTGATAGATATGTATGATATGGGGGAGAGTGGGGTGGCGAACTGGGGAAGAGGGGTTGTCACTTTGGGGGTAAAGAGTATAACTATTGCACTGTGTTGTACACCTGAAACTAATAAAAAAAAAAAAAAGACTTCTCTGCCCAAGAATGTTATTTATCTTAGTTATTGGGCTTGGAATATTTATGAAAAAAAGTTCATTCTTAATTACCTACATTCATAAAGGACACTGTATAATTGTATGATAATAAATACATCAAAAAATCGTCCATTTCTTGTTTTATAAAATATCTTTATACTTATTGTGAAATATGGGTACGTTTAATGTTCTGGATATTCCCTTTTAAAAAGCAGCAAGGTGCACTCTGAGGATGTGACCAAGGAGAGCTGCAAAGCCATCCAGCGTCTCTAAGCCCCATACTTCTCTCAGCGGCTTAATGCAGAGTAGCCATCCTCATAGTCTGTACAGGACCATTAACAGCCACTTTCATCCCCATTCTTTCAAATGGCATCCAACCAACCAACAGCAAATGTGTCCCCGTTCTTTCAAATGGCATCCAACCAACCAACAGCAATGTGGAGCCTAGAAGAGGAAGAGTGGGGTTCAATCTGCCACAGGAGGAACAGGGGTCATGCACCCCTCCCTGATTCCATCACAGCACACCACAGAACACCCCCTAAACCATACTGCACTCAACAACCATCTTACAGACTTACCCCAGTGTTATATTACAGTTTCACCAAAAATTCTAAAGTTGTGCTGACTGCACTTTAGTAAATGAAATAAGATTACTAATACAGGAGAAACTGAAGTTCAGCTGTAACTCAGTAATGACCTTCAGATAGACAGGTGGTGTAGTCAAGACAGACCTGGGTTCTCACTTACAATCATAACAAACAGTTAGGATAGGCCAGTCATGTTTTAAGCACTTTATACTATTAACTGAAAATCCTTATAAGAATTGAGATGAGAAGTTTCCAATCAAGATAGCAAAGTAAGTAGAACACTGTGTTTGCTTGCTCCCATGACCATCTCAACATTGCAACTAAACTACAGAACAACCATCATTGAGAACCCCCTGAAATCTAGCTGAACAGAAGTCCTATAAGGATATAAAAAAGCCACAACCAGACTGGTAGGAGGAGGAGAGATGCAAAACGGGCTAGTCCCACACCAATGTGCAGTAGTTAAAAATCAGGAGGTCTATCTCGGTTGCAGATGACCCCCAAGGAGTGAGGGGTCTCAGCCTCACAACAGGCTCCCCAGCCTAGGGTTCCAGTGCCAGGAAGAAAAGTCCCCATCACTTCTGGCTGCGAAAACCAGCAGAGACTCGGACTAAGTGAGGCGAAGGGCTTCTGGAGTCCCAGGCATTTCTCTTAAAGGGACCGCACACATAATTACTCACTGATGAACTCACTTGCTCTGAGTTCCAGTGCTGCGGCAATAACTCAAAAGGTGCCAGGGACATATGGAGAGGAACTAAATTGTCTTGCTTCAGGACGAGGACTGGAGAGGCAACTTTCTCCCAGACAGAATTGCCGGCAGAAGCCATTGTTCCTTTGTTGAGCCCACCCCCAACCCAGCCTGCACAGTGGGCTCCTTATCTGAGTCTATCAACCTAACTACCATAGTTCACCCCGCCCTGGTGATTCCCTGAGAATTCGTCCCACCCAAGCTGCTTCTAGTAGCTTCTCTGTACAAATGGCCTTTCTTAACTCATGCTTCTGACTTTCCTAAAAACTCTCAACAGTTCACAATTCTCAAGCAAACAGAATCTAATCTCCATGTACCCTGTATCATTTGCTGAGCAGCCTAGAGCCTGGCACTAGTGGCAGCCGGCCTAAGTTCGAACCTTGGCCTCTCCCAGGCACCTCCAAGACCAGCACAAGTGGCAGCCATCTGCAGACCACTTTGTAGCTCATAAAGTAGCTCCTGGCAGGGTACAGGCAGCAGAGAACTTGGCCTGCAACAGAGGCCCTCCCAAGATGCCCCAGAACCAACACACGTGGTGGCCAACTTCAGAGCACTACCCAACTGCCTCCACAAATGACACACCCCAAGGGCAGACTCAGCAGACACCAAAGCCCTACTAAAGCAAATCCTGTTCCACAGAGTCAGTGCTTGCACAACAGCTCCTCCACTGTAATCACAGCCAGTCCTCACAACCAATCAGCCTGAGAGTCCATCACTCCCAATGAAGTGCAACAGCAATAAAAGCTCAAATATAACAGGAAGGCACACACAACCCACACAATGGACTCACCTGGAATACCCAGTGTAGGTGACCAGGGAGACTATACCACTGGTCCCCACAGCATAACACCACTCTACAGGACTAGAAGACATAGTAGTTATACCTAATACATAGAAACAAACACAGGGAGGCAGCCAAAATGGAGAGACAAAGAAACATGTCCCAAATTAAAGAACAAAACAAAGCTACAGAAAAAGAACTAAACAAAATGGAGACAATCTACCAGATGCAGTGCTCAAAACATTGGTTAGAAGGACAATCAATGATCTCTGTGAAAACTTCAACAAAGAGATAAGAAACATAAAAATGGAGATAGAAAACATAAAAAAAAGAACCAGTCAGACATAAAGAATACAATAACTGAAATAAAGAATACATTAGGGCTGGCAGAGTGGCGCATTGGTTAGGAACTGGCTTGGGGTGCCAGCTCTGAGCAGTGAGGCTCCGGTTTGGATCCCACGTATGAGAGCCAGTGACATTGCCCTCTACAGCTAAGGTGGTGAACAACAATTCCACCTGGTTGCTTCTATAGCTAAGATAGCTGGCGACAGTGTGGGCTGCAGCCTCTGCTGTGGTAGGCTGCCATAGGCTACAGTGAGTGGCCGGCAGTCAGCATGAGCAGTTGGCAGCCAGCGTGAGCTGCCAAGTGCCACCGTGAGCATCCATCCAGAGGCCGGCAAGCGACTGCCTCACCCGAGAAGAGTGCAATGACAATGCTAACATGGTACGGTGAAGCAATGTCTTCCACAACTAGACTGAAGAACAAAAAAGGACCGCAACTTGTCTGTTCCCCTTCCCCAATTCCCATATTTATAAAAAAAAAAAATAGAATACATTAGAGGGAATCTACAGTAGATTAGATGACGCAGAGGATCAAATCAGTGATTTGGAGAATAAGGTAGCAGAAAACACACAATCAGAATGGCAAAAGAAAAACAAATCCAAAAAAATGAGGAGGGGCCTCTGGGACAACATCAAGCCTAACAATATTTGCATCATTGGGGTACCAGAAAAAGAAGAGAGAATGTAAGAAAATGAAACCTATTTGAAGAAATAATGACAGAAAACTTCCCTAACCTTGTACAGGAAGTGGACATACAAGCCCAGGAAGAACAAAGTTCCAAACAAGATGAACCCAAAGAGGCCCACAACAAGACACATCATAATTAAAATGTCAAAGCTTAAAGACACAGAGAGAATCTTAAAAGCAGTAAGTGAAAAGCAGTTACCTAAAAGGGAGCTTGCATTAGACTGCTAGCTGATTTCTCAACAGAAACTTTGCAGGCCAGAACAGACTAGCACAAATATTCAAAGTCAAAAAAAGCAAGGACCTACAACCAGGATTACCCAGAAAAGCTATCATTTAGAATCCAAGGATAGATAAATAGCTTCCCAGACAAGAAAAAAACCAAACCAGTATTACAAGAAATGTTAAAGGGAATTCTTTAAGAAGAAGAAGAAGAAAAAACACAAGATAAAAAAATATGAACAATGAAATGACAATAACTACATATCTATCAACAATTATTTTCAATGTAAATAAATTAAATGTTCCAATCAAAAGGCACAGCGTGGCTGAATGGATAAGAAAACAAGACCCTTACATATGCTGCTTACAAGAGACTCACTTCAGATCAAAAGACACACAGAGACTGAAAGTAAAGGGATGGAAGAAGATATTTCATGAAAATTAATATTAAAAAAAAATGCTGGGGTAGCAATACTTACACCAGAAAAAAACAGACTTTAAAACAAAGGACCCAGTAATTCCACTTCTGGGTACAGTAAGTACCTGACTTACGAACAACAGAGTTGTGAGCTTTCACAGATAGGAATGTACCTGATATTACGAACGTTCGTAGATGCTAACAAATCTCGGAAGTAGCTCACGTGTATGAGCTCAGGCGTGGGCCAAATTCTATCTTGCCCTCCATCTCCTACTGCTGATGATCCTTCAGCTCTACCATCTCCCCCCTACCCTCCCTCCAATTAGTAACTCTCTTCTTATAAGTTCACTCCATGCAATCCCGTATATGCCAGTTGTACTGTACTGTACCACCATTTTAAGGTAACTGTAAAAGTGAAAATAGTTTATTTATAGTATTTTTATGTGTGTTTAGTTTTTTATGCTTTACATTGTATATTTGTGTCAAAGGTATATAAGACTTACTTTTTCAGACTTACAAACGAATCTGACTTACAAATGTCCTCCCGCAATGGAACTCATTCGTAAGTCAGGGACTTACTGTATTTATCTGAAGAAACCCAAAACACTAATTTGAAAAGACATATGCATCCATATGTTCATTACAGCATTATTTACAATAGCCAAGATATGGAGGCAACCTCGGGATCCATCAATGGAAAAATGGATAAAAAAGAGATGGCACATATATACAATGGAATATTACTCAGCCATAAAAAAGAATGAAATTTTGCCATCTGCAACAACATGGATGGGCTGAGTTGAGTAAGTCAGACAGAGAAAGGCAAATGTCATATGATTTAACTTACGTGTGGAATCTAGAGAACAGGATAAACAAACAAACAAAACGGAAACAAGCTCATAGATAAACAGCATTTTGATGGTTGCTGGACTGATAGAGGTTTGGGGATAGGTGAACTGGGGATTAATAGGTGTTTGTTTTTTTTTGAGGGTAGTGTCACTGGCCCTCATATGTGGGACCAAAACTGGGGCCGCTGGCTTCCCAAGCCAGCGCTCAACCACCGCGCCACTTGGGCGGCCTGATTAATAGGTATTAATAGGTACAAATTGGTAGTTACAAAATAGTCATGGGGATATAGAGTATAGAATGGGGAATATAATCAGTAGTATTATAATAACTATGTATGGTGTCAGATGGGTATTGGCTTTATTGGGGTGATCACTTTATAAGTTATATAAATGTCTAACCTCTGTGCCATACACCTGAAACCAATATAATAGTGTATGCCAATTATAATTGAAAAATGGGGAAAAAAATAGTCATGGAATATAAAGTACAGCACAGGAAATATAGTCTACAACATTGTATTATAATCATAACTATGTGTAGTGTCAGATGGGTACTAAATTTATTGGAGTGATCACTTTGTAAGTCTGATCACTATGCTATACACCTAAAACCAGTATAATATTGTTTGTCTACTGTAATTAAAAAATAAAAATGTTATTTAAAATTTTTTTTAAAAAGAACTCTATGAGATGAATGTTTTTCATTACAGAAATGTGTCATGACTTTTCTGACAACCAAATAATATAATAATACCAACATCTTCCTTTTACAGATGGGGAAAATGAGGCACAGGAAGGTCAAGTGAATCATCCAAGATCACAGAGCTAAGAATGGGCAGAGCTGGAATTTGGAGGTGCAACTGTGAGGTGTCACCACAAGTCACTACATCTCTCCTAGCCAGCTCCTGCCTTGGTGAGCCTAGGTCTCTCTACCTGGTGCTCTTGCTGGCCAAGCCAGGCTACTGTGAGATCTGCTAGAATGCAGACAGGAAAGCTGGCACACGGTGTTCATGAGCGCACACCATGGGCACTGCTCCAAGTTCAGTCCCTGTTTACGAAACTACTTGTGTTCCTGCCATCCGCACGGCATCATCCCCATTTCCTCACATCCTCTTTGATCTCTCAGGCCCAGTTGCATGTGCAGTCATGCATCCACAGTACCCACCATTCTCCCCTTCCTAATGCACACACACAGCACAGCCTCTGCAAACAGGCCTGGAATGACCCTGTGGCTCTCGGGCAGTCTTCAGTATAGATGAGGTCTTTACAAATCCTTGTCCCTGAAATTCAAAAGTAGGATAGAAACACTGCACTTTCTAACAACATTAACAACATTATATAAGTTTCTACCCACAAGGTTAATTTACAGATGGGCTTCTCACTAGCTCTGTGGACCTAATCAGTGTTGCCTTTTTGGATACAGCTGCCGAAACAAACCTCATGCCCAAAAGTTCTGACAAGCTCAAGTTGAAATATAAAACCAATAACAAGGATTCTTAGCCTACAGATTGAACTGAACGGAGATTTTTACAAACATTTGCTGAAATCTACCCTGTCCCAAGCAGGGCATATTCTCAAAATTATCTTTCTACAAATGAAGAGCCTCAGAGAACACTAACAACCGTTCACTAGGAACCAGGAATCCAAGTCCTTGGCTGAGAAACCACATTCAATCTTGATAAACAATACAAAGAAAATCTATCATCTAGCAAGCAGAGAAGCAAGAACCCACTGCTCTGTTTTTCTACCAGTAAATGGAATGTTGGGGCAGAGTTTTGCTGTTCACTGGAGCCAGAATTAAATGCCTTAGTATCTCAGCCTCACTAATGCTATTGTCACCTCGTCAAGCCTGCCATACTAAGACACAGTGTGCATCATAGTTAGGCTCTGGAAAGCACTCCTACCACCAATTGGTGAGCACACCCTTATCTAGAAGAGGAACACAGAGAGGCTATCAATGTGCCAGAAAAGGAACAGTAAAAGCAAGCTGGTCTTCGAACCTGGAAAGAAGAGGGTCAGGGCCGGCCGAGTGGCGCGGTGGTTAAGCGCTGACTTGGAAAGCCAGCGGCCCCGGTTCGGTCCCACATAGGAGGGCCAGTGACACTGCCCTCAAAAAAACAAAACAAAACAAAAAACCAGAAGAGGGTCAGGTGGGGCATCAGAGGTAACTTAAAATATCTGCAGGACCAATATGGAAGAATCATAGACCAGGGAAGATCACAAGGAGGCACATTTCAACCCAATCTAGGGGCATTCCAGCTGCTGCATTGTCCTCAAAATGGGCTGCAATTAGTGGTGATGAGCAACCGGGTCTTAGAAAGGTTCAAACCAAGGCTAGATGACTCCTTTTAGACAAGTAACTTAACAGAGGCAATTCAAAGTCGGATGGGTACAGGTGTCTATGAGACAGAAGGTCAAAAGTGATAAGGAATGTTCTAGAAAGACATCTGCAAGAGGGAAGAAAACAGTGAGAGAAAGAATAGCAACAACAAATAACACAATATGGAGAAGACTGAGTCACAGAAATGCTATACTTAATAATGTCACCATGTCCCACTAATTGTCAGATGCATCTATTCACTCCAAACATGATCAGATTTGGCCAAATTCATGTAAAACCAATACTACTCAGCTATTTGTTAAAAACAGATTAGAGAAAGATTTGCAAAGCCCTCTAATACACTTAAGTTGGTTATGATGGTACATAAAAGACAATCTTCTCCAGTCAGTTTCTTAAGGCAAAGAAAGGCTTCAGGGCTCTCAACAGGGCTGCTGAAAAGCTAGAGAAGGTCCTGTTTTCACAGATATCAAGGGAGCAGTCAGCTAAAAGAGAAATGTGTGGTGCTGTAGTAAAAAAAGAAGCTCAAGGTAGCAAAGGGTGTATTTCCAAAGTTGTGACACATGTGCTGCCACGTGAGCCACTCAGTGACACTGAAAAATCAGTAGGTCAAAGCAATGACCTTTAGTAAATAGTAATACATGCTTTTAGGAAATTATCTGAAAGTAAATTATAGCTTTCTCTCTTTAAGGGAAAGGTAGGATGAATGCCCCTTGAGTTTTGTGAGTACGATTAGATAGAGAGATAGATAGACAGATAGATAGATAGATAATAGATAGGCGGCACATGAATGGATGGATGAATGGATAGAAACATAGATAGATGGTAGATAGGTAGGTAGGTAGATTAGAAGATAGATGATTGATATTGATAGATAGATAGATAGATAGATAGATAGATAGATAGATAGATAGATAGACAGACAGACAGACATAAAATCAGAAAACAAGCTAACGAAACTGGAAGAAAATGAATCAAAACCAAATAACAATGTATGATATATATAATAGAACATTCTAAGGCTTTTGGCTTCTTTTACTTGTACCTCTCTAAGAGGTACTACTGTGGGATGTTTTAGTATTAAGACTCGTTTCACCCAAAAGTCAACTAGAAATCAGGAGGTAGCCATAAACTATGCAAATTTGCTTCAGACTGGGTGTTGTGAAGTTGTACAAGTGCTCCAGAAAAACAAGAGCCTCCAAAAGCAGTTTGTTTCAGGAACACATTGTCATCCTGACTTAAGCATAAAATAATAAACTATAACCTGCCCTGAGAACTCACTAGTTTGCCATCATACTGGGCCCAGAAGTTGTACATGGCAGCAGCACCTGTCCATTCTGGATTAAACGGAGTCCCCTTTAGACAGCATTTTCTTGGAAGATTTTTGTTTTATAGAGGTTAAAAGGCCAGTTGTTTTGGTTTAATCCTTTATCTGCCCCATTGAACATTAGTAATCTAGTGAAGGAAAGAGGAAATCTGTATCATAAGAGACCAAATTACAACCTTAGTAATAAACTAGAAAGAAATATTACTGGCCTAAAGACAAAATTAATGAACAACAAATTTATCAGTTGCAAATTTCTGTAAGGTATTAATGAGATGATAAAAGCTTTTAAGAGACCTAGTAAGAGAAAGAAAGGGTGATTATGAAAAAAGAGTTTAAACTTCAGTACACAGATGATCTATTTCCATTCCCTGAACTTCCATCTACTCATTTTTAAACATTTGTTTAAAGAAACTTGAATTTTGAAGTCATGAAAGCAAAATTTAAGTAAATATTCAAATTTATTGACCATAAAATCTTCAAGAAAAGGTATCACATTTCCAGTGTTTGCAGCATTGTCTTCAATAGATACTTTATTAGCAGATTCCATTGTAATGCTAACAAAAAAGCATTTCATAGAATTCACTGATTAAGACAAATCAGAAGCTTATAAAAGAAAACCTTTCTCATCCATTTAGAAACGTGCTTCTTCATTGTCAAGCAAAATGTTCTGGAAGCACAGAAGAAAAGCAGGCCTACCTATGATGAAGGAGTCTACCCATCTGGACTTCAGCAGTTTGTAACTATCTCTCCTGGTTGGAAAAAATGGATTTGGACAATGGAATTTCTTTTCTGAATACTAAGTAATCAGATTAAAAGGAAATAGAAACAGACATTGGAGATCTGACATATTTTCAACCACTATCTGGCCAAGGTATATGTTCTCATCTTTACCCACTCTTATCCATCTTTCAAAACTGTCACTAACTCTAAATCAGGGTTTCTCAACCAAAGCAGTACTGACATCTGGGACCGATAATCCTTTTTTTTTTTTTTAATTCTTTTATTTTGAAATCAACATTTTTAAAAAATTAGTTTCAGGTGTACAACACAGTGCAATAGTTATACGTTTTACCCCTCAAAGTTCACCACCCACTCCCCCAGTTCGCCATCCCACTCCCCCCCATATCATACATATCTATTACAATTTCTTTGACTCCCTTCCACAGTATACCCCACACCCCGTGAATATCTATGTATTCAATTACAGTTGGCATACAGTATTATACATCATCTTCAGGTGTACAGTGCAGTGATCAAGCCCCTACTCCATCCATGAATGGTCTCCCTAACAGGACATGTGACCATCTGACATCTCACAAAATATTTACAACATTATTATATTTCCCCAAACTGTTTCATATCCCTGTAGCAATATACATGCTGTCTAATCCCTTCCCCTTCTCCCTCATCCTCACCCACCACCCAACTAGCAAACATCAGTTTTTCCTCGTATCTATAAGTCTGTTTCTGTTTACTTTGCTCATTCACTCAGTTTTTCAGATTCCACAAATGAGATCCTATGGTATTTGCTTTCTCCACTGACTTATTTCACTTAACATAATCATCTCTAGGTCCATCCATATCGCTGCAAATGGTACGATTTCATTCTTCTGTGTAGCGGAGTAATACTCCATTTTATAAATGTACCACAGATTCTTAATCCAGTTGTCGACCGATGGGCATTTCGGTTGAGTCTTGCTTATTGTAAATAGAGCTGTAATAAATATAGGGGTGCATATATTTTTTTTCAAATTACGGTCTTGGATTCCTCTGGGTAGACACCCAAGAGTGGAATTGCTGGGTCATACGGTAGTTCCATATCCAGTTTTTTGAGATGCCCCCATAATGATTTCCATAATGGCAGCACCAATCTGCAGTACCACCAACAGTGCACCAGGGTTCCCTTTGCTCCACAGCCTCACCAGCACTTGTTGTTTGTTGATTCATTGATGATAGCCATTCTTACTGGAATGAGGAGGTATCTCATTGTGCTTTTCATATGCATTTCTCTGATGATTAGTGAGGTTGAACATTTTTTCATATGCCTGTTGGCCATCTGTATGTCCTCTTCAGAAAAATGCCTCTTCATATCTTCTGCCCATTTTTTAATTGGGTTACTTGATTTTGGGGTGTTGAGTTTCATGAGTGTTTTATAAATTTTGGATATTAACCCCTTATCTGATATATCATTGGCAAATATCTTCTCACATTGGATAGGCTGCCTTTTTGTTTCACTGATGATTTCCTTTGCTGTGAATAAACTTTTAAATTTGATGTAATCTCATATGTTCATTTTTTCTTTTATTTCCATAGCCCAAGGGGATATATCAGTAAAAATATTACTGAGGGTAATATCTGCAAATTTACTCCCTATGTTTTCTTCTAGGAGTTTTATGGTTTCAGGCCTTACATTTAACTCTTTAATCCATTTTGAGTTTGTTCTCATATATGGTGTAAGTAGGTGGTCCATTTTCATTTTTTTGCATGTGTCAGTCTAATTTTCCAAGCACCATTTATTAAATAGACTATCTTTACTCCAATGTAAATTCTTGCTTCCACTGTCATAGATTAAATGACCATATATGGATGGGTTTATTCCTGGGGGCTCTCCATTCTGTTCCATTGATCTATGTGCCTGTTTTTATGCCAGTACCATACTGTTTTGATTACTGTAGCCTTGTAGTATGCTTTGATGTCAGGTAGTGTGATGCCTCCCACTTTGTTCTTATTTCTCAAGATTGCCACAGCTATTCGGGGTCTTTTGTGGTTCCACATAAATTTTACGATTACATGTTCTAGTTCTGAGAAAAATGTCCTTGGTAGTTTGATTGGAATTGCATTGAATCTATATAATGCCTTAGGTAGTAATGACATTTTAACTGTATTAATTCTTCCTATCCATGAACATGGTATGTATTTCCATTTATTCGTACCTTCTTCGATTTCTTTCTTCAGTGTCTCATAATTTTCTGAGTACAGGTCTTCAACTTCTTTGATTAAATGTATTCCTAGATATTTTATTGTTTTTGAAGCAATTGTAAAAGGAATAGATATCCTGATTTCTTCTTCTGATAGCTTATTATTGGTGTATACAAAGGCAACTGATTTCTGAATAGTAATTTTGTATCCTGCTACCTTACCAAATTCGTTAATCAATTCTAGCAGTTTTTTGGTGGAGTCTTTGGGACTCTATATATATAGTACCATGTCATCTGTATACAATGACAATTTTACTTCCTGTTTTCCAAGTTAGATGCCTTTTATTTCATTTTCTTGCCTGATTCCTGTGGCTAAAACTTCCAGAACTATGTAAAATAGAAGTGGTGAAAGTGGGCAGCCTTGTCTTGTTCCTGATCTGAAGGGGAAAGCTTTTAGCCTTTCGCCATTGAGTATGATGTTTCCTGTGGGCTTATCATATATGGCCTTCATTATGTTGAGATATGATCCCACTATTCCCACTTGCTAAGAGTTTTTCTCACAAATGGCTGCTGGATTTTGTCAAATGCTTTTTCTGCATCTATTGATACGATCATATGATTTTTATTTTTCATTTTGTTAATGTGATGTATTACATTAACTGATTTGTGGATATTGAAGCAAACTTGCATACCAAGAATGAATCCCACTTGATCGTGGTGTATGATCTTTTTAATGTGATTCTGCATTCGGTTTGCTAGTATTTTGTTCAGAATTTTTGTATCTATGTTCATTAGAGATATCGGCCTGTAGTTTTCCTTTTTCGTAATATCTTTGTCTGACTTGTAATCAGGGTGATAGTTCCTTTAGTTTGGGCATCTTCCCTCCTTCTGTATTTTACAGAATAGTTAGAGGAGAATAGATATTAATTCTTTTTTGAATGTTTTGTATAATTCACCTGTGAAGCCATCTGGTCCAGGACTTTTGTTTGTTGGAAGCTTGTTTATTACTGATTCAATTTCTTTGGTAGTAATCAATCTGTTCAGAGTTTCTGTTTCTTTTTGGTTCAGACTTGGTAGACTGTATGCTTCTACAAATTTATCCATTTCTTCCAGATTGTCGAATTTGTTGGCATATAGTTGCTTCTAGTATTTTCTTAAAATGTTCTGAATTTCTGTGGTATCTGGTGTCACTTCTCCTCTTTCATTTCTGATTTGATTAATTGGGTCCTCTCTCCCTTTTTCTTGGTGAATCTGCTAAAGGTTTGTCGAGTATGTTTATCTTTTTAAAAAACCAGCTCTTGGTTTCATTGATCTTTTTTTGTATTTTCTTTTTCTTTCTTTCTTTTTTTTTTTTTTGGTCTCTCTTTCATTTATTTCTGCTCTGGTCTTTATTCTTTCCTTTCTTATACTCCTTTTGGGCTTGTTTTGCTGTTCTTTTTCAAGTTCCTTTAGATGTAAAGACAGTCCATTGATTTGACATTTTTCTTCTGTCTTTAGGTAGGCCTGCACTGCTATGAACTTCCCCCTTAGGACTGCTTTCACTGCATCCCAGAGATTTTGGGTCATGGTGTTTTCATTTTCGTTTGTCTTGAGGTATCTTTTGATTTCCTCCTTGATCTCATTTTTGACCCACTCACTATTTACTAGCATGTTATTCAGCCTCCACATGTTTGTGTGTTTTCCAGAATTCTTCTTGTAATTGATTTCTAGTTTCATAGCATTGTGGTCAGAGAAGACACTTGATATGATTTCAACCTTCTTAAATTTGTTGGGACTTGTTTTGTGGCCTAACATGTGGTCTATCTTGGAAAATGTTCCATGTGCACTTAAGAAGAATGTATATTCTGTAGCTCTGGGGTGAAATGCTCTAAAAATATCAATTAAATCCAGCTGGTCTAAAGTGTCATTTAAAGCCACTGTGTCCATGTTGATTTTCTGTCTGGAGGATCTGTCCATTGGTGACAACGGGGTGTTGAAGTACCCTACTATGATAGTGTTACTGTTGATCTCTGTGTTTGTGTCTGTCAAAATCAGTTTTATTATTTAGGAGCTCCTATGTTGGGTGCTTAGATGTTTACTAGGGTTATGTCCTCTTGTTGAATCAATCCCTTTATTATTATGTAGTGTCCTTCTTTGTGTTTTATTGTAGTCTTCCATTTAAAATCTATTTTGTCCAAAATAAGTACTGCTACTCCAGGTTTTTTCTCATTTCCATTTATATGAAATATCTTGTTCCATCCCTTTACTTTCAGTCTGTGTGTGTCTTTTGATCTGAGATGAGTCTCTTGTAGATAGCATATGCATGGGTCCTGTTTTCTTATCCACTCAGCCACCCTGTGTCTTTTTTAAAAAAAATCTTTTCACTATTGTTTTTTTTACTTATGAAGGCGTTCAAACAGAAAATAATACAGCAGATATCCCTACACCCACCCTCAAGACCAAATATTAAAATTTTGCCATATGTTCTCAAAAGCATTGTTTTTTCAAGGACAATAAAATATTTTATAAAATTACAATATTTCAGCTGTGACTGAAGTTCTACTGTTTTGGACCCAGCAGTAACTATACATGTGACGTTCGAAGCTTCATTCTTCTGTATGATTCTAACTGTGTCTTTTGTTTGGAGCATTTAGCCCATTCAGATTTAAAGTAATTATTGATAGGTGCATATTTATTGCCATTTTGTTATTTGTATTTCTTGTCTTCCTGGGTTAGCTTGTTTTCCCCTTTCTTCTGTTTAAAAAAGCCCTTTTAACATTTCCTGCAATGGTGGTTTGGTGGTAATGAACTCCTTAAGCTTATTCTTTTCTGAGAAGCTCTTTATCTCTCCTTCAATTTTAAGTGATAGCTGTGATGGGTAGAGCAATCTTGGTTGTAGACCTTTATTTTGGGTCACTTCAAATATTTCCTGCCATTCCCTTCTGGCCTACAGAGTTTCTGTAGAAAAGTCAGCTGTTAGTCTTATAGGAGTTCTTTTGTATGTAACCTGCTGTCTTTCTCTTGCTGCTTTTAGTATTCTGTCTTTGTCTGTAACCTTTGACATTTTACCTATGATGTGTCTTTGTATGGGCCTGTTTGGGTTCAGCTTGTTTGGAACTCTCTGCACTTTCTGGGCTTGTATGGCAATTTCCTTCACCAGGGTAGGGAACTTTTCAGTCATTATTTCTTCAAATACATTCTCAATCCCTTGCTGCTTCTCTTCTCCTTCTGGTATTCCTATGATGCAACTGTTGTTGTGTTTCATCTTGTCCCAGAGGTCTCTTAAACTATTTTCACTGGTTTTTATTCTTTTGTCTTTTTGTTGTTCCAACTGGGTGATTTCTGCTATTTTGTTTTCTAAGTCGCTGATCTTCTCCTCTGCTTCATCTATTCTACTGGTGATTCCTTTGAGTGTGTTCTTTATTTCAGTTATTGCATTCTTTAGTTCTGTTTGTTTTTTTATGGTTTCCCTATCTTTGTTTATGTCTTCGCTAAGTTCCTTAAATATTCTTATCATCAGTGTTCTAAACTTTGTCTCTGAAAGGTTGGATCCCTCTGTTTCATTTGGTTCCATTTCTAGAGGTTTCTTCTGATCTTTTACTTGGGACATGTTTCTTTGTTTCTTCATTCTGGCTGTCATTCTGTGAATGCTTCGATGTATTAGACAGATCACCTCTGCTGGCAGATGGTCATGAGCTCCCAGCTGCAGCAGTTACCAGGAGCCAGCAGTGCCCCAGCCAGTGATTATCCTTTCAGGCTCCTCGAAACTGGGCTAAAGAATTAATTCTTTTGCTCTCACCATGTACATGTTTTATTGGAGAGTGGGTCATTGAGTCATCACAGGGAGGCATTCCAGGATGTAGGAACAACTCCTCATGAGCAAAGGCAAGCAGGCCAAGAATTTATTAAAAGAAAGACAATATATTCCCAAAACACAGGAATGGGTAAGCCCAGGAGGAGAACATTTACTTGGGTAATTCTTCAATGTAGGGGCTGTCCTTGCATTGTAAGACACGTAAAGGATCCCTGATCTCTACACACTAGATACCAGCCTTGCTGTTATGACAACCAAAAATGTCTCCAAACATTGTTCAATGTTCTGAGAGTTAAAATCGCCTCCAATTGAGAACCATTGCTATAAAGCATCCAGACCCATAAAAAAAAAAATACCCCATATGATCATTTGGTTTCTCACAATTCGCAAGGTCACAGGTGGTCATTGCACTCGGAAAGCCATTGCAGATGTCAGCCTTGAGCACAACGTAGATGGGGTGGATCAGATGGGTCAGGGCACATCAGTGGAAGAACAGCTGCATACCATGTTCTTATCAATGATGAGCTAACAGTACCACCCCTGAGTCTGACAAACATCATGAAAGAACAAAAGGACATGCACTGAGTTCCTCTCCATCCTAGACATCAAAAGAATGGCTAAATCTAAAACTTATGCCTTAATATTGGCCTTTTGATGACCATTAAGAGGAAAAAGATTTTCAAAACAGAACTTTTCCACAGGAACCAGGACATTTTCACTGTTTATAATTAAATTCATCAACTTAAAAATCAGACATACAGGGGGCCGGCCGAGTGGCTCAGTTGGTTAAGAGCTCACTCAAGAGTGCGAGTTGAGCTCTGAGCAACGGCAGTTCGATGCCAGCCCGAGCTGAGTTGCCTGCCGTTGAGCTGCCAACAGGTGACAGGATGGCTCAGCTAAAAAAAAAACAAAAACAAAAAAAACAAAAATCAGACCTACAGCACACATGCTTGGGCACTTCTTGAGCAGGGGCCATGCATGCGTATTCTCCCAGACCCTTCCATCTGTACTTGATTGAACAGCAGCACATTTTTAACTGGAACTGGCTTGTGAAAGCTCATAAACAGCTCTGAATACAAACCATTGTCAAAGGAAATATTAACAAATTTGCACTTCTCTAGTTCCCACGCAAGCAATTTTCTCATCATTTTGACAAGAGAAACATTTAAGGAAAATGCAACAAACAGTTTTGAGATCTATGGGCAATGCTTTCCAAATAAGTGCTCCAACGTACATCAAACAGCTATTTCTTGTCAGCAATATGAATTTCCTTTCACCCCAGCAGATGCACCTGCAACAGTGGGTGCCCAGACACCTGGGCTGTCTCCCTCCATTCACTCAGCCCCCACTTCTGACCCTCTCTTTAGAAGAGAGAAGGCTCTCTATTTCATGCCAGCACACATGCCAGCTTACCAGAGATCTCATTTTCAAAGGGCTCTCTAAGAAAGCATCTATGGGGTGCCAGATTGCTGGAGAAGCTGTTGGCAGTGATCTGTAACTTGACCCTGTGCAGAGCAGCCTGAAAGACCTGCTGGTTTTCATTGTATTTAAACCCAGTGGCCCTGATGAAATGCTGACCCTGAAGCAAGAAGGCTTCAGAAACACAATTGTTTTCACTCAGTACTTCTCAAACTTTAAGGTGCATGAATCCCCTCAGGACCTTGTTAAAAGGCAGGTTCTAATTTGTGGGTCAGGGTGAGGCTGAAATCTGCATTTCTAACCAGCATCACACAAGGGTAACTCTGATAACAGAGCCAGGAAAGGTACCCTAATTTAAAAGAGGAGCCATTTCTATTCCCAACATAGAGGACCCACCTCAAATATACGAGGATGTTTTTAAAGGAAGGAAACAGATTTAGATTCACCCAAACTTTCTGCCCCGTAATTCAGGGCAGTTCATGGATCTGAGTACTGTATATATATATATAAAACCACTGTTCTACTTTTCGATAGAATAATAAATAAAGTATTAAAACCTTGTGCATACACAGGACCCTTTCTCCTGCAGAATCAAAGTACTTTAAATTGAATCTTTCTTGCAAAGAAACTCCATTTGATTTCCAGACGGTTAACATAATGTCCTAAATAAGTGGTAAGCTGTTTTCTAAAAGGTTAGAGAGTACAACGGCAAAAACAAGATGTCAACAAACGGTAATAATAAAAGTCAGCTAGAATATTATTACTTCTATTACAACTACTACTAATAATAATAATAATGATAATATTAATAATAATTGTCTCCTCACAATAAAATTGATTATCAAAATTTCCCCAATTTTCCCCATCCTGATAAAATACAACTGCAGTTGCTCAGGCAAAATCTCAAATGCACTCTTGTCTTTCTCAGTCCACAGCAAACTCTCACAGCACCATTTTCCAGGTCTTGATTCATTCCCTTCACTGGGACCACCCTGGCCTGAGAGCCATCACCTCTAGAGACTCAATACTTCAATTGCCTCCTCTCCTATCACCCCTACTTCACTCCACTCACAAAATCGAAGCCAAGACACTGCTCTGCTTCAAGCCTGTACTGGCCCCTTTCAACAGAGCCCAATAGGGTCCTACAGGACCACACACATGCACACCTGGCCTATCCATCTTTCTTCCCCTTGCTCCTCTCCAGCCACATGACTTTGAACACTCCGGGAAGCTCTTGCCTCAATGCCTTTGCACAGAGTTCCTCCTGCCTAGAAATCTTCCCAAATAACCACATGGGTCACTCCCTTGGCTCCCTACTCAAATGTCACCTGACTGATAAGACCTTCCCTGACCCCTACACATGTGACCAGATGTTTTAACAGTGAAGCTTTAAAATGATAAGAATTGGGGGTCTTTTCCTTTGAAATGTTTCTTTTTTCATGCTTGTTACCTGTGGTCATTTTTGCCTGGTGAGGTTCACTCTAGTCCAGAGTAAGAACACATCTAGTGCTAGAACAGTCATGAATGGGAAACAATATTGGATGTACCTATAAGAACAAACACTACAGCTGGAGTTTTAGGCCCAACTATGCCCCAAATCAGCTGAGTGGCCTCAAAGCAGCCCTTGCCCTGCCTGTGCCAGGGCCTTCCTTGTATATGCAAAGGGAGACCCTCCACACCCCCTGCCCAGTCTCCACAACAGTCAAGTGAAAACAGACTTTGTCATACCCCCGCTTCAAACACTCCAATGGCTTTCCAAAACCTTCAAGATCCCGCAGGGTCTCAGAAAAGAAAACCCTTAACCAGCCTGAGGGACTCCTGCCACTCACCTGCCCTCCACACTCCCTCCCAGGCTGTTTCCTGCCTCCACTGGGAGCACCTGTCCCCAGTCAGCTCTCCCTCCTACCTACCATAGAAGCAGGGAATTGCTCTCATGGTTATGCTTGTCTTGAAGGCTCTCCCAAGGAGCCAGTCTACATTTATTCACAGGACTGCTTGATCACTACGTTCTCCCCATTTTACAGTCAGCTCTCAAGGCTGGCTGGGCTGAGCACGCTGAGCTGGTGAATGAGCAGGGGAGGAGGGTCATTAGAAACTCACCCACACTATCATGGGCAGTGACACCTGAATGTAAAGGGGCAAGTACAGTCACACTGTGCTTGATCAAAGGTGCCTGTGTTCATTTCCAAAGAAAAGTAATAAAAACATGATTGATTCTGATCATTAGGCCTTTATGAGAATATTAAGAGTATTCTGAATCCCAGGTTTTTCTGTTTTCATTGACTACATTCCTTCTTTTTTTCTCTGTCTCTGTTCCTCTCCCTTTCTTATTTGCAGAATTCACAAGGTAATACACACCATACTTCCCATTATAAATTAACTATTACTACCACCTTGTGTCATAACTGTTCCCAAAAGAAACCTTGCCTGCTCATATAAATCAGTCAGAAGAAACACTAATTTACCATCCTAATGCTAGTTTATGCTGCAGGCTTAAGAATTCCTTCAAAGAGGAGTTGGAGGGAGAGAAAAAAAGGATTTTTAAAATACTACTCTCTTCTTAAATTCATATTACATCTCTATAAAGAAATGGAGTCAATGACACATTCAGTAAACAGTTTAAGCTAAGAAGGGAAGAAGCATACAAAAACGTGTCTGGCTTCCCTCACAATGACTGCCTCTGGTCACTTGGAGGCTCTAGCTCCTGCTGCCTGTTCCACCAGAACTGCAGCTCTCCTATGTCCTCGGCAGCTGCAAAGCCTGACACTTCTTCATCTCACTCGTTTTTTCTTCTGTGGCACCTCTTGGCACTGACAGTGCATGAAGACTGAAGACGGTCACCACCTGGGGCTCCTCTGGCACTAGGCCCAGCAATCTGACCCCACATCTGGAGACCAGGAAGACCAAACAGCCCAGTGATCACTCAGACTTGGAATCAGAAGCATGGGAGGCAGTGTGCCAGGAGTGAGCCGGCCTGGACCCTGGACCTCTGGCTGCCCTGGCTGCTACTCGAGCACGCATTTGTCTCATGCCATCTGTTCTCTGAGGCCTCATGGAGCAGGCAGTGGTTTGGGAAACTAGCAAAATGCCAAGACACAAAATAAACAGAAAGAAAGCCTAATAAGACTATACACTTACTACACTAGGAGCAAGGATTGCCTCTCTGCAGAGGTCGATTCAGACATCATTGTGAAGACATGACTGTGCATGTGGAGGAAGATGGCACAGGAGGCTTTTGCTAAACATTTCACATAAGCCTTATTTGTAATATCAGCCAATGGCATCTAAGTTTCTCACACCAGCTTCTCTCGGTTTTTCAACTGTCTTCACACATAATTCAGGTATTTTCCATATGCATAGTCATCTCTGAGATTTCACCCTGTTAAGTGTGAACTGACTGATTCATATGAGGACACCATGTGACACAACTGAGTTACAGTGTCACACTTTTATGTGACAGGCGCACACAAAAAATGCATCAATATCTACCCATAATTAATTCCTAAGATGGCTAAGTACAGAGGGTACAGATGTTGCCTACATCTACGGTAGTCCCACTACCTAAAGCTGAACTGGGGACCCACCACGTTCCAACGGAATGACTGCAGTGCCAACCCTGTCATCTGTCTTGGGTTTCTATTTGTAACTGTAATAATATTAGCAGTGACTACTGGAAATAAATCATGTGTGTATCAAAGTCAAACTGGGATCAGTCACCTGGTTAGATGCAGGGCTGTGGCCCTCCCATGGGTCCCTAGCACCTGGCAGCACCTGACAGTGAGCACAGTAAATAATTGTCAAAGGAATGCATGCGACTTTGCATTTGAGCTTCAGCAATAACATCAATTTTTCATTAAAAACTTCATTTAGGGCCAGCTAAGTGGCATGTTGGTTAAGAGCTGACTTGGGATGCCAGCGGCCCCGGTTTGGGTCCGATATATAAGGGCCAGTGACACTGCCCTCTACAGTTAAGATAGTGAACAACAGCTCCACCTGGAGGTGGGCTACTGTGAGTCCCTGGGACGGCATAGCTGCAGGCCCTGATGCAGTGGGCTGCCATAGGCTACAGTGAGTGGCCGGCAGCCAGAGTGAATGGCTGGCAGCCAGCATGAACTGCTAGCAGCCATCCAGAAGCCAGCGACCAATCTGCCTCACCCGAGAAGAGCACAATGATGATAACAACATGGGCCAGTGAAGCAAGGTCCTCCACAACTAGACTGAAGAACAAAAAGACAGCAACTTGTCTGTTACCCTCCTCCAATTCCCCAATAAAATCTTTAAAAAAAAAAACTTCATTTACAGCAAAGAGAGTTATTCTAATATGAAGAGACATTTTTAATACATACTGTTTCTCACTGGAAGATCCAGTCCCCTTCAAACAATCATATATCTATGGAAACACAAAAATAACATTCTTTTCAATTTGTCTCGTTTATAGTCACCAGGGTTGAGTTTTCATATAAGCCACTAATTTGTTTTGAAGACCATTAAAAAAGGTATCTTAGCCTCTTCCAGCACCTGGCCACAAGGTCAGGAATTCCACATTTGTGTTAAACAATTGTTCTTCAAGACACCGTCTCTTAAAATGCAAATAACCCCAAGGGGTCAACAGTGAAAATACTAATAGCTGTTAACACCTTGGTGTGAAGTAGTTTAGCAGTTAAACCCATAAACCTATTTATTAGTAGGCTGGAGGTTCATTCATTGAAGGAAAAGCTACAGGAAAAGACAGCTCTACCAGGAGAAAGATGTACATTTGGAGCAAAAGGGTAACTTGGCTTTCAGGGGTGACATAAGGATCCTGGGCATCTAGGGAAGGTAGAATACGGAAGTAATACAACCGTTCTCCTTAGACTCTGCAGTTTACTCTGGCTCTTACAATCACATAATCTCAAGAAAAGTGAAGTTATATGGAGTTCAAGAGGTTTTCCTGATCCACAGGGTCACAGTCAATAACAATAAACACAACTAGAAGTGTTGAAGAAAGGTTCCGGAGTGAGTGCATTGGCAAACAAATCCTATTGCATATCCCTTGCATTTGGAGTACTTTTCTTTGAAACTGTGGCAGAGAGCAGGAGAAAGACCAAATCCAGTTCTCATTTAAAGGTGCTTTCAGTAGTAACACCAGAGCATTAGGAAGGGACCACATGATGACACACAATAAGCATGCAATCAGGTACAAACTCTGCAGGCCTCATATACACACATGTGAAGGGTACTGCTGAGGGTCACAGTTACTCATTTAAGGGCAACTTACCCAATAGGAAATGAGAACTGGTGGGCACAGAAGATGTTGATCATGGTTGAGAATGGAATTCACTATACTTTTCACTTTTAAAGAGTTTGAAATTTTACCATAATAAAAAGTTAATAAAATTGTTTAAAGAGTTGAGCAGTGGCTATATGCAACATGACATACTAAATTGGATCTGGGAACAAAAAAATGATATTATAGTAAAGTGGTTTCAGTTAGCAGTTTTGTACCAATGCTAATTTGATATGTGATCAAATTATCACAGTGTTAATGTGATAATTGTACCAAGGTTGAGTAAGATGTTAATACAGGCATGTCTTAGAAATATTGCGGGTTCAGTTTTAGACCACTGCAATAAAGTATCACAATAAAGCAAGTCCCAATCTTTTTGCTGGTGGAGGGTCTTGCCTTCAATCTGTAAAAATCGTAACATTTGTGAAGTGCAAAAAATGAAGCACAATAAAACAAGATATTCCTCTATTAGGGAAAGGTGGCTAATGGGAACTCTGCACTGTCTTTGCAATTCTTCTATAAATCTACAATTGTTTCAAAATAATTGAAGGAAATTTTTTTTAAAGCAGTGGTTTAGTGATAGAAAGGAGAGGGCTATGTATTTTTAAATCCCTCAGCCTGAAAATGTACCTATACCTACTACCTCCTGGCTCCTGAAAAACTAGCTAGCCAGGTTGGAATTTAAAAGACTGTCAGTGAGAATGGATGTGTTTTTAATTATGACATTTGGATTCCTTGAGTCTCCCTCAGGCCTTTTTTTGTCCTTATCATGCCATCACTGTATCTGTGTGCAATGAATACACACACACTGTTAGAAAACAGTTTCATGTGCTTATAGATAAAAAGGCATCACACACTTAGTTTTAAAAATCTCAAGTTACTGATCACTCATGATCTACCTGCAAGACTGTTTAAGCCCTGAGATTACTAAGTACAAATGTTCTCATTTCTAAGTGTAACTAATGGAATGTCAGTAGTGCAGACCACCAGTTCCTTCAAATAAACTAGCTAAATGTAGTAATAAGAGAAGACAGCCTCTGACACAGCTCACTCCACACTTCATCTTCAGAGGCAAATTTTCCAAGACACTGACAAAATGGGAAATTCTATCATCATTTCTTTACAGAACCCTGCCTACTCTAATATCTACTCAAACCAATAAGCAGTGGGCCAGTTACTCAGTAACAGCTGTAGCATCTGCATTTTATATTATGGCCAGGGCCAACTAAAGAGAAGCAATTGCACATAACCTCAGCGTGTGAAAACCCATGTGTAATAAATCACTCTCTCTCCTCATCACCAATGAAGCACTTTAAAGAAACATGACCATAGATTTCTGTCAGTGATTTAGACAAGTGGCATGGGAGACCTCCACACATGTCCCAAACTCAGGGCTACAAAAACAGACAGAATGCTCATCACTAGGTGCCAAGCAGCTGAAGTACTCAGCCAGGACCTATGGGCACAGTCTGATCTCAATATGGGCAAAAACAGGTGGAGCTTGAGGGCAATGGTGGCCAAAAACCCCTTGGACTTCTGTAGGCTGCCAGCACATCATCCTATGCCATTAGATCTTTAGTGAATGCTTTATGGTTATTAGACAATATGGTTTATCCGAATTTATCATTGTTCATGCACTTGAATTAGCCTCTAAAAATATAGGGACCCAAGCTTCATGCCAATCTTTGTTCACACATTAAATCCATTTTTAACAATGCATTTTTTTTTTCTGAGGGAAGTGTCACTGGCCCTCACATGTGGGACCGAACCGGGGCCGCTGGCTTCCCAAGCCAGCAACAATGCATTTTTAATTTGATCTTGAGTATCTACTTATACATCTGTCAGTGCCCGCCTTGTAATTCCAGGCAGAAACCCATTCTGCAGAAAAAAAGTAATGACAGTGAAAGTGTTCTGAGCCTTGAGCCCAACTACATACTGGACACATGCTCAGCATTCTGCACACCCTGTCCCTTATTCCTCCCACTGGGCAGCAGGCAAGAAGGGGTGGAAGCCAGAGAGGAAGAGAGGCAAAGAACAGGCCCACACTCACAGCTAATCAGAGCTGTAAGGGTCTTTGCTCCCTCACCCCTAACAGGAGCTGCCATCTGTATCCATGATCTGAGAAACATCACTTCTCTTCGCCCCTCTTAAGCAGAAACCATCATGCTGTCTGCTCTCATCCTGTTTGGAGAAACTTTGATGTCCACAATCCTTAGAGATGTGTGGGCCATAGCATGACATGGAGCCAGGGTCCAAGATGTGGGCTTGAGGGACAGAGCCAATTCCTAACTGCCCTGTGACTTGGGCACATCACTCAACCTGTCTGAGTCTCAGTTTGCACATTTGGAAAAAATAGATGACAATAATATCTTGTATAGTTAGCACTTGGCAAAGTCTTATATGCATATTAATAAGGAATAGTAGTATTTTTTACTAGAATAAACTCAGCAAAAACTTCAGGCAGACCCCAGAATTGACATCACTTAAATCCAATGCATGAATAAAAAAACTCTCCCCTCACTTGCCTGTCTCACCTCGAATCTGTGCTGTTACCCCGGGACTGAATAAGGACTCATTAATGGTGAGGACAGATTGGTATTAAGCATGCCCCCCATGATTCAAGGCCATAGCATAGTCAGGCCTTCCTAGGGTTTGGGACTGGCTAGGTGACACGGTGGTCTTCCAAGTCCAGGCACTCATAGTCCTGAGAAGTCAGGGTCATGCCTGTGTAGCACTTCGAGCATACTATTCACCCACAAGGTCGTTTCTCAACATTTCCCCCTTATGACACTGGCCCAGGCACAGCTCCACATACTGAACCTATCGCCTCCACCAAATGTCCACCAAACTGAGACAGACGACAGTATTCTCCAAGAATCTCTTATGCTTGAATAATGGCCCCCAAAATGATATGGTCCATAGGACACAGTTAATTCATGTGTTTTTATTTCTTCCAGAGTCCTTAACAAAATCGCTAATGAGGAATATGACACGCTTTCTAAATATTTATTAAGTTTAACTTTAAAATGGATGATCCCTCCTATACATGAGGATACAAAATCTTAATAATAGGGTCAATCCATAAGCTCTGCTAGAAGCTCAAACTTTACACAGGAACATTCAAACATAAGATTTGGTTTGTGTGGCTCCTCCCTTGTAGTCACAGCCTGTTCTCACAACCAGTTAGCCTGAGGGTCAATTCCTCCCATGACATGCAAACAGCAACCAAAGCTCAACTACAACAGGAAAGCATACACAACTTACACAAGGGACACAACTGTAGCACCCACACAGGTGACCAGGGAGACTGTGCCACTGGGCCCCACAGGACGCCTACAATATAAGGCCACTCTACTAAGACCAGGAGTCATAGCAGCTCTACTTGACAAATAGAAACAAAAACAGGGAGGCAGCCAAAGTGGAGAGACAAAGAAACATGTCCCAAGTTAAAGAGCAGAACAAAACTCCAGGAAAAGAACTAAACAAAATGGAGACAAACAATCCACCAGATGCAGTGTTCAAAACACTGGTTATAAGGATGCTCAATGATCTCTGTGAAAACTTCAACAAAGATGTAAGAAATATAAAAATGGAAATAGAAAACAAAAAAGAACCAATCAGACATAAAGAATACAATAACTGGGCCAGCCGAGTGGCACATTGGTTAGGAGCTGGCGTGGGACGCCAGCTCTGAGCAGCAGGGCCCCAGTATGGATTCCACATATGAGGGCCAGTGACACTGCCCTCTACAGCTAAGATGGTGAACAACAGCTCCACCTGGAGCTGGGCTGCTGTGAATCCCCGGTGATGGTGTAGGCTGCAGCCCCTGCTACAGTGGGCTGCCATAGGCTACAGTGAGTGGCCAACAGCCAGCATGAGATGCCAAGAGCTGCCATGAGAGGCAGTCCAGAGGCCAGCAACTGATCTGCCACACCCGGAGGTAATACCAACATGAGCCAGTGAAGCAACGTCCTCCACAACTAGACTGAAGAACAAAAGGACACCAACTTGTCTGTTCCCCTTCCCTGATTCCCCAACGCTGTTCCCCTCCCCCAATTCCCCAATAAAATCTTTAAAAAAAATACAATAACTGAAATAAAGAATACATTACAGTTCATTGAGACATGAGAGTGCGCAAGCCATCTTGGGTCCCCCTCTCTGCATTGTGTGTGCAGAATTACCAGGCAGGCGATTGGCAGTTGAACTGCTCAGCCTGATCTGTGGGTGGCTATTTAGGACAGGCTGAGACTGGGAGTTTTTCTGGAGCATTGGGGCAAGAGCTGTGTGCATCCATGATCCGGCCAGGGCTTTGCTGGCCACTTTGTGCAGGCTGTTTGCCAGTGCAAGAGTGCATGCTGCTCTGACTTGCTGGGAGCCACTGACGACATCCCATGGTGCCTTGGGGACATGCTCCACCCACCTAGAGCTGTGTTGCCAGTGGTACCATAACCAACTGGTGCCTGGCCCCACCTACGGAGGCCATAGAGCGTTTTTTGCAGTAGCAGACAACCCGCAACGACCTGTGAGGATGTTTGGTAGCGAGCACAGTTCGAGAGAACACAGCAGCTAATTGCGGGAACTCTCTGTTACTGAGCAAGTGGGTCTGCAGATTAGAGGGCAGAAAGACCGCCCTCTTTCTTTCCCCCTCTTTTTTCCTTTTCTTTTTCTTTTTTTTTCTTTTTTCTTTTAGATGATCTATCTAATACATCAAAGCATTCACAGAGTGACAGCCAGAATGAGGAAACAAAGAAACATGTCCCAAGTAAAAGATCAGAAGAAACCTCTAGAAATGGAACTAAATGAAGCAGAGGGGTCCAACCTTGCACAGACAAGAGTTTAGAACACTGATGATAAGAATATTTAAGGAACTTGACTTCCAGTAAAATGGCGGAATAGACACACGCTGTGCTAACTACCTCCCAAAATTACAAACAATTTATACAACATTCAACCCCAGTGGTCCCCGGAACACTAGATGAACAGAACCACTAAACGAAGAACTTAAAGAGGAGTCCACGTCAAGTCTGGTAGGACAGGTGGAGATGAGAGAGGGCGAACTCTGTGAGGGAAGTCTCAGTTGTGGGGAGGCTTCTCTGGTTGGGGGAGAGACATTCCGGCCACACACCAAGCTCACCAACCCAGAGTTCCTTGGCCAGGAAGAGAAGTTCCAAGATAGCTGGCAGTAAATTAGAGAGGATTCTCTTTGCTCAGCTCAGTGAGGCTTAGAGTGGCTAGAGAATCAGTGGGGCTGGCACAAGGGCTTGCTCGCCGGTGAACACTCACCCGATTCCTGGTGGAGGGAGTAGCTGTGTGGGCTGGGGCCAGGATCCTGCTGTGACGGACAGAACTGAGCACCTTTGGTACAGAAGCTAGAGGTTTTGGGACAATTGTTCCACTGGTGTAGAGCCAGCACATGAGCAGTGTACAGGAGGGTGCCATTTTGTCAGGGTTGGGCCCTCCCACAGTCAGGTCCTGGACTCATTGGTCTAGTGGAATTGGCGCAGAAGTGAGCGTGTGTGTGCATGCATGCGACCTTGGATCCCCACTCTCCGCCCGGCTTATACTGCGTTGCAAGGGAAATGCTGGGCGGGTACCGTCCGGCTCCAACAGACTGCTCACTGAGATCTGGCAGTGCGTGAGCCGCCTCGGATCCCCACCCTCCACACGGCTTGTGCTGCGTTGACTGGGAAACGCCTGGTGGGCGTGCTCCAGCTCCAACAGGCTGCTCACTGAGACATGGGCGTGTCTGAGACCCCTCGGGTTCCCGCTCTCCGCACTGTGCTTGCAGAGTTGCCAGGCTGGTGATTGGTTGTCAGGCTGCTTGGCCTAATCTGCGAGTGGCTGATTGGGACAGGCTGAGACTGGGAGTTTTCCTGGGAGTGTTGGGCCATGAGCTGTGTGCCTGCGTGATCCAGCCAGGGCTCTCCTGGTGATCTATCTAATACATCAAAGCAATCCCAGAGCGACAGCCAGAATGAGGAAACAAAGAAACATGTCACAAGTAAAAGATCAGAAGAAACCTCTAGAAATGAAACTAAATGAAACAGAAGGATCCAACCTTTCAAAGACAGAGTTTAGAACACTGATGATAAGAATGTTTAACGAACTTAGTGAGGACATAAGGAAGGATAGAGAAATCAGAAAAAACAACCAGTTAGAATTAAAGCATACAATAACTGAAATGAAGAACACACTCGAAGGAATCACCAGTACAGCAGATGAAACAGAGAATAGGATCAGCGATTTTGAACACAAAATAGCAGAAATCATCTGTTGGAACAGCAAAAAGACAAAAGACTAAAAACAATGAAAATAGTTCAAGAGCCCTGTGGGACAAGATGCAGTACAACCACTGACACATCATAGGAATACCAGAAGGAGACGAGAAGAAGGGGTCGAGAATGTATTTGAAAAAATGATGACTGAAAACTTCCCTACCCTGGTGAACGAAATCAACATACATGCCCAGAAGTCCAGAGGATTCCAAACAAGCTGAACCCAAACAGGTCCACACCAAGACACATCATAGTTAAAATGGCCAAGGTTAAAAACAGAGACAGAATCCTAAAAGCAGCAAGAGAAAGAGAGCAGATTACATACAAAGGAACTCCTATTAGACTAACAGCTGACTTGTCTACAGAAACTCTGCAGGCCAGAAGGGAGTGGCAGGAGATATACAAAGTGACACAAAATAAAGGCCTACAACCAAGATTGTTCTACCCAGCACAGCTATCACTTAAAATTGAAGGAGAAATAAAGAGCTTCTCAGAAAAGAATAAGCTTAAGGAATTCATCACCACCAAGCCAGCATTGCAAGAAATGTTAAAAGGGCTTTTTTAAATAAAAGAAAGGGGTAAACAAGCTAACCCAGGAAGACCAGGAATAGAAATAACAAAATGGCAATACATATGCACCTATCAATAATCATTTTATATGTGAATGGGCTAAATGCTCCAATCAAAAGACAGAGAGTGACTGAGTGGATAAGAAAATAGGACACATGTATATGCTGTTTACAGATGGAATAAGGTATTTCATGCAAATGGAAAGGAGAAAACAAAAAGCTGGAGTACCAATATTTACTTTGGACAAAATAGACTTTAAAATGTCTACAATAAAAGACAAAGAAGGGCTCGAAAACCCTAATAAACATCTATGCACCCAACATAGGTCTCCTAATTACATATAACAGATTTTGACAGATATAAAGACAGAGATCAACGGTAACACTATCATAGTAGGGGACTTCAGCATCCCATTGCCACCAATGGACAGACACTTAACACAGAAAATTAACACAGAAAGAGTGGCCTCAAATGACACTTTAGACCAGCTGGAGTTCGTCAATATTTTTAGAGCATTTCACCCTGAAAAAACAGAATATACATTCTTCTCAAGTGCACATAGGGCATTTTCCAAGATAGACCACGTTAGGCCACAAAACAAGTCACAGTAAATTTAAGAAGATTGAAATCATATCAAGCAGATATAAAGGAAAAACTGATGGTTGCTGGCTAGGAGGGAGAGGGGATGAGGGAGAGGGGAAGGTTTTGGCCAGCATAGTTAGGTGACTACAATGTTGCCGCAGGGATATGGGGGCAGTTCTGGGAATGTAATTGATAATATTGCTAAGAGATTATTAAGTCAGTCGGAGAAAGACAAGTACCATATGATCTCACTTATATGTGGAATCTGAAAAACTGAATGAGAGATCAAAGCAAACAGACTCATAGATATAGAGAAAAAACTGAGGGTTGCTGGTTGGGAGGGGGTGGGTCAGGATAAGGGAGAAGGGAAAGGGATTAGACAGCATAAATAGACAGCGACAATATTGCCACAGGGATATGACACACAATTCGGGGAATACAATAATGTTGTAAAAATTTTGTGGTGTGTCAGATAGTCACATGTCTTGTTAGGGAGACCACTTCATGGATGGAGTGGAGACTTGATCACTGCACTGTACACCTGAAGCTGATGTTGTATAATGTTGTATGCCAACTGTAACTGAATATATACATAGTCACGGGATGTGGAATATACTGTGGAAAGGAGTCAAAGGAATTGTAGTAGATATGTATGATATGTGGGGGGAGGAATGGGGTGGCGAACCGGGGGTGGGGGGTTGTCACTTTGAGGGGTAAAAACTATAACTATTGCATTGTGTTGTACACCTCAAAATAATTTTTTAGAAAAATGTTTATTTCACAAAGAAGATTGTTAAAAAAATTTTTTTAAATTTAAAAAAAAGAATATTTAAGGAACTTAGGACATAAAGAAGGATAAGGAAATTATAAAAAAAAAAACACCCAGCTAGAACTAAAAACTACAATAACTGAAATGAAGAACACACTCGAAGGAATCGCCAGAAAATTAGATGAAGCAGAGGATCGGATCAGAGATTTAGAAGACAAAATAGCAAAAATCACTCCGTTGGAACAACAAAAAGACAAAAAAATAAAAAAAAACAATGAAAATAGTTTAAGAGACCTATGGGAAACATTTGCATCATAGGAAAACCAGAAGGAAAAGAAAAGCAGCAAGGAATTGAGAAAGTATTTGAAGAAATAATGACTGAAAACCTCCCTACCCTGGTGAAGGAAATTCACATACAAACCCAGGTAGTGCAGAGTTACAAACAAGCTGAACCCATACAGGCCCACATAGTTAAAATGGCAAAGGTTAAAAATAAAGACATAATCTTAAGAGCAGCAAGAGAGAGACAGCAGGTTACATACAAAGGAACTCCTATAACACTAACAGCTAAGTTTTCTGCAGGCCAGAAGGGAGTGGCAGAAACTATTCAAAATGATGCAAAATTAATCTACAACCAACATTACTCTACCCAGCATGGTTATCACTTAAAATTGAAGGAGAGATAAAGAGCTTCTCAGAAAAGAATAAGCTTAAGGAATTCATTACCACCAAGCAAGCATTGCAGAAAATTTTAAAAGGGCTTTTTAAACAGAAGAAAGGGGAAAACAAGCTAACCCAGGAAGACAAGAAATACAAATAACAAAATGGCAATAAATATGGACCTATCAATAATCATTTTAAATGTGAATGGAATAAATGCTCCAATCAAAAACACAGAGTGGAGAGTTCCGGTAAGATGGCAGAATAGACGGACGCTCTCTGAACTGCCTCCCAGGATCACATCAAAATTACAAATAATTTATGCAACATTTAACCTCGGAAGTCCCTGAACATTAGATGAACAGAAGCTCTAAATGAAGGACCTAAATATGAGGCCACGTCAAGTCTGGTAGGAGGGGTGCAGACGAGAGAGGGCAAGCCCCGTGAGGGACAACCCAGCTGTGTGGGGAGGCTTCTCCAGTTGGGTGAGAGACCCTCTGGCCCCACACCAGGCCCATTAGCCCAGAGTTGCTTTGCCAGGAAGAGGAGTTCCACGATAGTGGGCAGTAGAAATCAGTGAGGACTCTCTTTCCTCGGCTTGGTGGGGCTGGCGCATGGGTTTGCTCACTGGCGAGCACTCACCCGGTTCCTGTCGGAGGGAGTGGCTGCATGAGCCAGGCCCAGGAGCCTGTGGGGAGGGACTGAACTGAGCACCTTTGGTGCAGAAGCTGGAGGATTTGGGACTATTCTTCCACCGGTGTGGAGCTTGCACACAAGCAGTGTAGAGGAGGCCGCCATTTTTTCAGGGTTGGGCCCTCCCACAGAGAGTCAGATCCGGAATCCCACTGGTCTTGTGAACTTGGCGCAGGAGTGCATGCATGCGTGCATGCGTGCGCATGCGGCCTTGGATTCCCACTCTCCGCCCTGCTTGTGTTGTGTTGCCAGGGAAACGCCTGGCGGGTGCCCTCTGGCTCAATCAGGCTGCTCACTGAGACTCAAGAGTGCACGAGCGGCCTTGGGTCCCCACCCTCCATCCTGCTTGTGCGATGTTTCCAAGGAAATGCCAGGCGGGTGCCCTCCGGCTCCATCAGACTGCTCACTGAGACGTGCGTGAGCCACCTTGGGTGCCCACCCTCTGCCCTGCTTGTGCTGTGTTACCAGGGAAATGCAGGACAGGTGCTCTCCAGCTGCATCAGTCTGTTCACTGAGGTTCAGTAGCAGACAACCTGCAACAACCTGTGAAGATATATATATACATATATATATGTGTATATATATATATATATATACATACATATATATATGTATATATATATATATATATATATACATATATATATTTGGTAGAGAGCACGGTTCCAGAGCACACAGCAGCTAATTCTGGACAGCTCACTGCAACCCTGAGCAAGTGGTCTGCAGATTAAAGACGACGGAGAGCCCCCACCACCCACCTCTTTCTTTTTTCATTTTTTTCTTTTTTTTCTTTTTCTCTTTTCTCTCCTTTCTAGGTGATCTATCTAATACATAGAAGCATTCACAAAAGGACAGCCAGAATGAAAAAACAAAGAAAAATGTCCCAAGTAAAAGATCAGAAGAAAACTCTAGAAATGGAACTAAGTGAAACAGAGGTATCCAAACTTTCAGAGACAGAGTTTAGAACACTGATGATAAGAATGTTTAAGGAACTTAGCGAGGACATAAAGAAGGATAGGGAAATCATAAAAAACAACCTGTTAGAACTAAAGAATACAATGACTGAAATGAAGAACACACTCGAAGGAATCACCCATAGAATAGATGAAGCAGAGGACCAAATCAGCGAACTACAAAACAAAATAGCAGAAATCACCCAGCTGGAACAACAAAAAGAAAAAAGAATAAAAAAGAATGAAAATAGTTTAAGAGACCTCTGGGACAACATGGAACAAAACAACCTTCACGTCATAGGAATACCAGAAGGAGAAGAAAAGAAGCAAGGGATTGAGAATGTATTTAAAGAAACAATGACTGAAAACTTCCCTACCATGGTAAAGGAAATCGACATACAAGCCCAGAATGAACAGAGTTCCAAGCAGGCTGAATCCAAACAGGCCCACACCAAGACACATCATAGTTAAAATGGCAAAGGTTAAAGACAGAGACAGAATCCTAAAAGCAGCAGGAGAAAGACAGCAGGTTATATAGAAAGGAACTCCTATAAGACTAACAGCTGACTTTTCTTCAGAAACTCTGCAGGCAAGAAGGGAATGGCAGGCGATATTCAAAGTGACACAAAATAAAGGTCTACAACCAAGATTGCTCTACCCATCACGGCTATCACTGAAAATTGAAGAGGAGATAAAGAGCTTCTCAGAAAACAATAAGCTTAAGGAGTTCAATACCACCAAGCCAGCATTGCAGGAAATGTTAAAAGAGCTTTTTAAACAGAAGAAAGGGGAAAACAAGCTAACCGAGGAAGACAAGAAATACAAATAACAAAATGGCAATAAATATACACCTATCAGTAATTACTTTAAATGTGAATGGGCTAAACGCTCCAACCAAAAGACACAGAGTGGCTGAGTGGATAAGAAAACAGGACCCATGCATATGCTGTCTACAAGAAACTCAGCTCAGATCAAACAACACACACAGACTGAAAGTAAAGGGATGGAATAAGATATTTCATGCAAATGGAAATGAAAAAAAACCTGGAGTAGCAATACTTATTTTGGACAAAATAGACTTTAAAATGAAGACTACAATAAAAGACAAAGAAGAGCACTACATACTAATAAAGGGATCAATTCAAGAAGAGAACATAACCTTAGTAAACATCTATGCATCCAATATAGGAGCTCCTAAATATATAAAACAGATTCTGACAGAGATAAAGGCAGAGATCAACAGTAACATTATCATAGCAGGGGACTTCAACACCTCGTTGTCACCAACGGACAGATTCTCCAGACAGAAAATCATCATGGACATAGTGGACTTAAATGACACTTTAGACCAGCTGGATTTAATTGATATTTTTAGAGCATTTCACCCCAGAACTACAGAATATACATTCGCCTCAAGTGCACATGGAACATTCTCCAAGATAGACCACATGTTAGGCCACAACACAAGTCTCAACAAATTTAAGAAGATTGAAATCATATCAAGTGTCTTCTCTGTCCACAATGCTATGAAACTAGAAATCAATTATAAGAAGAAATCTGGAAAGCTTACAAATACATGGAGGCTAAATAACATGCTACTAAATAGAGAGTGGGTAAAAAATGAGATCAAGTAATTGAATATATAGATAGTCACAGGATGTGGATTATAACGTAGAAGGGAGTCAGAGGAAGTGTAATAGATATATATGATATGGCGGGGAGGAGAGGGGTGGCCAAATGGGGGAGGGGTGGTTGTCTCTTTGAGGGATAAAATGTATAACTATTGTACTGTGTTGTACACCTGAAACTAATTAAAAAATAACTTAAAAAAATGAGATCAAGGAAGAAATCAAAAAATACCTCGAGTCAAATGAAAATGAAAACATCACGACCCCAAAATCTCTGGGATGTAGCGAAAGCAGTCCTAACAGGGAAGTTCATAGCAGTGCAGGCCTACCTAAAGAAGGAAGAAAAATCTCCAATCAACAGGAAGGAAATAATAAAGACCAGAGCAGAAATAAATGAAATAGAGAACAAAAAAGCAATACAAAAGAACAATGAAACCAAGAGTTGGTTCTTTGAAAAGATAAACAAAATCCACAAACCCTTAGCACGACTAACCAAGAAAAAGAGAGAAAGGACACAAATTAATAAAATCAGAAACGAAAGAGGAGAAATGACAACAGATACCACAGAAATACAGAAAGTTTTAAGAAAATACTATGAGCAACTACATGTTAACAAATTCGACAATCTGGAAGAAATGGATAAATTTCTGGAAGCATACAATCTACCAAGTCTGAACCAAAAACAAACAGAAACTCTGAACAGGCTGTTTACTGCTAAAGAAATTGAATCAGTAATCAACAATCTTCCAACAAACAAAAGCCCTGGACCAGATGGCTACAGAGGTGAATTTTACAAAACATTCAAAAAAGAATTAGTACCTATTCTCCTCAAACTATTCCAAAAAATACAGAAGGAGGGAAGGCTCCCAAACTCTTTCTATGAAGCCACTATCACCCTGATTCCTAAGTCAGACAAAGATATTACAAAAAAAGGAAAACTACAGGCCAATATCCCTAATGAACAGGGATACAAAAATTCTCAACAAAATACTAGCAAACAGAATTCAGCATCTCATTAAAAAGATCATACACCATGATCAAGGGGGATTCATTCCTGATACGCAAGGCTCGTTCAATATCCGCAAATCAATTAACGTAATACATCACATTAACAAAATGAAAAATAAAAATCATATGATCATATCAATAGATGCAGAAAAGGCATTTGACAAAATCCAACAGCCATTTATGGTAAAGACTCTTAACAAAGTAGGAATAGCGGGATCATATCTCAACATAATAAAGGCCACATATGATAAGCCCACAGCAAACATTGCACTCAACGGGGAAGGGTTGAAAGATTTCCCTTAAGATCAGGAACAAGACAAGGCTGCCCGCTTTCACCACTTCTATTTAACATAGCTCCAGAAGTTCTAGCCACAGCAATCAGACAAGAAAATGAAATAAAAGGCATCCAAATTGGAAAAGAGGAAGTAAAATTGTCATTATATGCAGATGACATGATACTATATATAGAGAATCCCAAAGAATCCACCAAAAAACTGCTAGAACTGATACACGAATTTGGTAAGGTAGCAGGATACAAAATTAATATTCAGAAATCAGTGGCATTTCTATACACCAATAATAAACTATCAGAAGAAGAAATCAGGAAATCAATCCCTTTTACAATTGCTTCAAAAACAATAAAATATCTAGGAATGAATTTAACTAAAGAAGTAAAAGACCTGTACTCAGAAAATTATGAGACACTGAAGAAATCAAAGAAGATACAAATAAATGGAAACACATACCATGCTCATGGATAGGAAGAATTAATATAGTTAAAATGTCAATACTACCTAAAGCAATATATAAATTCAATGCAATTCCAATCAAACTACCAAGGACATTTTTCTCAGAAATAGAACATAGAATCCTAAAATTTATATGGAGCCACAAAAGACCCCGAATACTTACGGCAATGTTGAGAAATAAGAACAAAGCCGGAGGCATTATGCTACCTGACATCAAAACATACAAGGCTACAGTAATCAAAACAGTATGGTACTGGCATAAAAACAGACACATAGAACAATGGAACAGAATAGAGAGCCCAGGAATAAACCCATACATATACGGTCATTTACTCTATGACAATGGAAGCAAGAATTTACATTGGAGTAAAGATAGTCTATTTAATAAATGGTGCTGGGAAAATTGGACTGACACGTGCAAAAAAATGAAAATAGACCGCCTATTTACACCATATATGAGAACAAACTCAAAATGGATTAAAGACTTAAATGTAGGATCTGAAACTATAAAACTCCTAGAAGAAAACATAGAGAGTAAGTTTGCAGACATTATCCTGAGTAATATTTTTACTGATATATCCCCCTCGGGCAAGGGAAATAAAAGAAAAAATGAACACATGGGATTACGTCAAACTTAAAAGTTTTTTCACTGCAAAGGAAATCATCAATAAAACAAAAAAAGCAGCCTACTGAATGGGAGAAGATATTTGCCAACGATATATCTGATAAAGGGTTGATATCCAAAATTTATAAATCACTCATGCAACTCAACACCAAAAAACGAACAACCTAATCAAAGAATGGGCAGAGGATATGAAGAGGCATTTCTCTAAAGAGGACATACCTATGGCCAACAGGCATATGAAAAAATGTTCAACCTCACTAATCATCAGAGAAATGCAAATGAAAACCACAATGAGATACCACCTCACTCCAGTCAGAATGGCTATTATCAACAAATCAACAAACAACAAGTGCTGGCGAGGCTGTGGAGAAAAGGGAACCCTGGAGCACTGTTGGTGGGACTGCAAATTGGTGCAGCCATTATGGAAATCAGTATGGAGGTATACCAAAACACTGCAAATGGAACTGCCGTATGACCCAGCAATTCCACTCTTGGGAATCTACCCAGAGGAATCCAAGACGCTAATTCGAAAAAATATATGTACCTCTATGTTTATTGCAGTGCTATTTACAATAGCCAAGACTTGGAAACAACCGAAATGCCCATCGGTAGATGACTGGATTAAGAAACTGTGGTACATTTATACAATGGAGTATTACTCCTCTATAAAGAAGAATGAAATCGTACCATTTTCAACGATATGGATGGACCTAGGGACTATTATGTTGAGAGAAATAAGTCAGTCGGAGAAAGAAAAATACCATATGATGTCACTTATATGTGGAATTTGAAAAACTGAATGAATGAGCAAAAGAAACAGAAACAGTCTCATAGATATAGAGGAAAAACAGGGTTGCTAGTTGGGAGGCGGGTGGGGATGAGGGAGAAGGGGAAGGGATTAGACAGCCTAACTAGATAACTACAGTATTGTCACAGGGATATGAAAGACAGTTCGAGGAATATAATGTTGTTAAAATTTTATGGGGTGTCAGATGATCACATGGTTTGTTAGGGAGACCACTTCATGGATGGAGTAGAGTCTTGATCACTACACTGTATACCTGAAATTGATGTTGTATAATACTGTATGCCAACTGTGATTGAATATATGGATAGTCACGGGATGTGGATTGTGCAGTGGAAGGGAGTCAAAGGAATTGTAATAGATAGTATGATATCGGGGGGAGGAGTGGGGGAGAAGAATTGGGGGGGGGTGTTGTCACTTTGAGGGGTAAAAAGTATAATTATTGCACTTTGTTGTACACCTGAAGCTAATTAGAAAAATAAATAAATATTTTTAAAAAATTATACTTCGAAAGTTAAAAAAAAATCAAAATTTGATCAAAAAAAAACAAGATAAAAAAGAAAACATAGAGTGGCTGAGTGGATAAGAAAACAGGACCCACGCATATGCTGTCTACAAGAGACTCATCTCAGATCAAAAGACACACACAGACTGAAAGTAAAGGGATGGAATAAGACATTTCAAGTAAATGGAAATGAGAAAAAACCTGGAGTAGCAATACTTACTTTGGACAAAATAGACTTTAAAATGAAGACTACAATAAAAGACAATGAAGGGCACTACATAATAATAAAAGTATCGATTCAAGAAGACAACATAGCCCTAGTAAATGTCTATGCACCCAACATAGGAGCTCCTGAATAATAAAACTGATTTTGATAATCATAAAGACAGAGATCAACAGTAACATTATCATAATAGGGGACTTCAACATCCCGTTGTCACCAAAGGACAGATCCTCCAGACAGAAAATCAACATGGACATAGTGGCCTTAAATGACACTTTAGACCAGCTGGATTTAATTGATATTTTTAGAGCATTTCACCCCAAAGTTACAGAATACACATTCTTTTCAAGTGCACATGGAACACTTTCCAAGATAGACCACATGTTAAGCCACAAAACAAGTCTCAACAAATTTAAGAAGATTGAAATCATATCAATCGTCTTCTCTGACCACAATGCTAAGAAACTAGAAATCAATTACAAGAAGGATTCTGGAAAGTACACAAATACATGGAGGCTGAATAACCAGCTACTAAATAGCGAGTGGGTCAAAAATAAGATCAAGGAGGAAATCAGAAGATACTCAAGACAAATGAAAATGAAAACACCATGACCCCAAATCTCTGGGATGCAGTGAAAGCAGTCGTAAGAGGGAAGTTCATAGTTGTGCAAGCCTACCTAAAGACAGAAGAAAAATCTCAAATCAACAGGTTATCCTTACACCTCAGGGTACTGGAAACTGGAAATGGAAGTGGAATCTTAATGAAGGACAGCAATACAAGCCCAAAGGGAATACAAGGAAGGAAATAATAAACACCAGAGCAGAAATAAATGAAATAGAGACCCCCCCAAAAAAAATACAAGAAAGATCAATGAAACCAAGAGCTGGTTTTTTTGAAAAGTTAAACAAAATTGACAAACCCTTAGCCAGACTCACCAAGGAAAAGAGAGAGAGGACCCAAATTAATTAAATCAGAAATGAAAGAGGAGAAGTGACAACAGATACCACAGAAATACAGAAAATTTTAAGAAAGTACTACGAGCAACTATATGTCAACAAATTCGACAACCTGGAAGAAATGGATAAATTTCTAGAAACATAAAATCTACCAAGTCTGAACCAAAAAGAAACAGAAACTCTGAACAGATGATTACGACCAAAGAAATTAAATCAGTAATCAACAAGCTTCCAACAAACAAAAGTCCTGGACCAGATGACTTCACAGGTGAGTTTTACAAAACATTCAAAAAAGAATTAGTACCTATTCTCCTCAAACTATTCTGAAAAATGCAGGAAAAGGAAAGGCTCCCAAGCACATTTTATGAGGCCACTATTACTCTGATCCCAAAATCAGACAAAGATATTACAAAAAAAAAAGAACTACAGGCGTGGGGCCAGCCAAGTGGCGTATTGGTTAAGACCTGGTTTTGGGACGCCAGCGGCCCCGGTTCAGATCCCAAATATGAGGGCCAGTGATACTGCCCTCTACAGGTAACAACAGCTTCACCTGGAGCTGGGCTGTGCGAGCCCCAGCGACTGTGTAGGCTGCAGCCCCTACTGCAGCGGGCTGCCATAGGCTACAGTGAGTGGCCGGTAGCCAGCGTGAGCGGCTGGCAGCCAGCATGAGCTGCCAATAGCTGCTGTGAGCGACCATTCAGAGGCCAGCGACCAATCTCCCTCATCCGGGAAGAGCGCAATGACGATACCAACATGGGCGAGTGAAGCAACGTCCTCCGCAACTAGACTGAAGAACAAAAAGACAGCAACTCGTCTGTCCCCCTTCCCTGATTCCCCAATGCTGTTCCCCTCCCCTAATTCCCCAATAAAATCTTAAAAAAAAAAAAAAAAAAAGAACTACAGGCTGATATCCCTAATGAACATAGATGCAAAAATTCTCAACAAAATACTAGCAAACCGAATTTAGCATCACGTTAAAAAGATCATACACCACAATCAAATGGGATTCAAGTTTTCTTCAATATCTGCAAATCAATTAATGTAATACATCACATTAACAAAATGAAAAATAAAAATCAGATGATCATATCAATAGATGCAGAAAAAGCATTTGACAAAATCCAGCAGCCATTTATGCTAAAAACTCTTGGCAAAGTGGGAATAATGGGATCATGTCTACAGTAATAAAGGCCATATATGATAATGCCCACAAAAGATCGTACTCAACGGGGAAAGCCTAAAAGCTTTCCCCTAAGATCAGTAACAAGACAAGGCTGCCCACTTTCACCACTTCTTTTCAACATAATTCTGGAAGTCCTAGCCACAGCAATCAGACAAGAAAATGAAATAAAAGGCATCCTAACTGGAAAAGAGGAAGTAAAATTGCCATTGTATGCAGATGACATGATAATATATAGTGAGAATTCCAAAGGCTCCATTCACCCCAAAGTTATTAGAACTGATAAACCAATTTGGTAAGGTAGCAGGATACAAAATTAATATTCAGACATCAGTGGCATTTCTATACACCAATAATAAACTATCAGAAGAAGAAATCAGGAAATCAATCCCTTTTACAATTGCTTCAGAAACAATAAAATATCTAGGAATAAATTTAACCAAAGAAGTAGAAGACCTGTACTCAGAAAATTATAAGACACTGAAGAGAGAAATCAAAGAAGATACGAATAAATGGAAATACATACCATGTTCATGGATAGGAAGAATTAATACAGTTAAAATGTCAGTACTATCTAAGGCAATATATAGATTCAATGCAATTCCAATCAAACTACCAAGGATTTTTCTCAGAAATAGAACATAGAATCCTAAAATTTATATGGAACCATATAAGACCCCAAATAGACATGGCAATCTTGAAAAATAAGAACAAAGTGGGAGGCATCATGCTACCTAACATCAAAACATACTGCAAGGCTATAGTAATCAAAACAGTATGGTATTGGCATAAAAACAGGCACATAGATCAATGGAACAGAATAGAGAGCCCAGGAATAAACCCATCCATATACGGTCATTTAGTCTATGACAATGGAAGCAAGAATTTACATTGGAGTAAAGATAGTCTATTTAATAAACAGTGCTGGGAAAATTGGACTGACACGTGCAAAACAATGAAAATGGACCACCTATTTACACCATATAAAGAACAAACGCAAAACGGATTAAAGATTTAAATGTAAGAAAACATAGGGAGTAAATTTGCAGACATTACCATCAGTAATATTTTTACTGATATATCCCCTCAGGCAAGGGAATTAAAAGAAAAAACTGAATATATGGGATTACATCAAACTTAAATGTTTTTTCCCATCAAAGGAAATCATCAATAAAACAAAAAGGCAGCCTACTGAATAGGAGAAGATATTTGCCAATGATATATCTGATAAGGGGTTAATATCCAAAATTTATGAAACACTCATGCAACTCAACACCAAAAAAACAAGAAACCCAATTAAAAAATGGGCAGATGTTATGGAGAGGCATTTCTCTAAAGAGGACATACAGATGGCCAACAGGCATATGAAAAAATATTCAACCTCACTAATCATCAGAGAAATGCAAATAAAAACCACAATGTGATACTACTTCACTCCAGTCAGAATGGCTATCATCAATAAATCAACAAACAACAAGTGCTGGTGAGGCTGTGGAGAAATGGGAACCCTGGTGCACTGTTGGTGGGACTGCAGATTGGTGCAGCCATTATGGAAATCAGTATGGAGGTATCTCAAAAAACTGGAAATGGAACTACCGTATGACCCAGCAATTTCACTCTTGGGTATCTCTACCCAGAGGAATCCAAGACGCTAATTTGAAAAAATATATGCACCCCTATGTTTATTGCAGCTTTATTTACAATCGCCAAAAAAAAAAGACTTGGAAACAACTGAAATGTCCATCAGTAGACCACTGGATTAAGAAACTGTGGTACATTTACACAATGGAGTATTACTCCACTACACAGAAAAATGAAATTGTACCATTGGCAACGATATGGATGGACCTAAAGACTATTATGTCAAGTGAAATAAGTCAGTCGGAGAAAGACAAATACCATATGATCTCACTATATTTGGACACTGAAAAACTGAATGAACAAGCAAAGTAAACAGAAACAGTCTGAGAGATATAGAAGAAAAACTGATGGTTGCTAGTTGGGAGGGGGGTGGGGATGAGGGAGAAGGGGAAGGAATTAAGACAGCATAAATAGGTAACTACAATATTGCCACAGGGATATAAAAGGCAGTTCGGGGAATATAATTAATAATGTTGTAAATATTTAGTGTAAATATTTAGTGAGGTGTCAGATGGTCACATGTCTTGTTAGGGAGACCACTTCATGGATGGAGTAGAGGCTTGATCACTGCACTCTACACCTGAAGCTGATGTTGTATAATATTGTATGCCAACTGTAAATATATATATATATATATATATATATATATATATATATATATATATATAGTCACGGATGTGGAGTATAATGTGGAATGGAGTCAAGGGAATTGTAATAGATATGTATGATATAGGGTGGGAGTGGGATTGCAAATTGGGGGAGGGGTTTGTCACTTTGAGGGGTAAAAAGTATAACTATTGCACTGTGTTGTAGACCTGAAACTAATTTTATAAAAATGTTTATTTCACAATAAAAGAATTTTTTTTAAAAAAGAAGAAGAGGTGGTACATACATACAATGGAACATTAGCCATAAAATAAAGAATGAAAGTGTGTCAGATAGTCACATGTCTTGTTAGGGAAACCACTTCATGGATGGAGTAGAGGCTTGATCACTGCACTGTACACCTGAAGCTGATGTTGTATAATATTGTATGCCAACTGTAACTGAATATATAGATAGTCACGGGATGTAGAGTATATTGTGGAAGGGAGTCAAAGGAATTGTAGTGGATATGTATGGTATGGGAGGGAGGAGTGGGGTGGCGAACTGGGGGAGGGGGTTGTCACTTTGGGGGGTAAAGAGTATAACTATTGCATTGTGTTGTACACCTGAAACTAATTAAAATAAAATTAATAAAAAAAACATGCCATGGTCAAGAAAAAAAAAAAAGAATGAAATCATACCATATGCAACAACATGGATGGACCTAGGGTATATTATGCTGAATGGAGTAAAACAAAGACAAATGTCATAGGATTTCATTTATATGTAGAATCTAGAGAACAGAATAAACGAACAAACAAAACAGAAACAAGTCCACAGACACAGAGAGCATTTTGATGGTTGCCAGAAGGGGGTTCAAGGGTTTGGTGAGATGGGTGAAAGGAGGAGGGGGTTAATAGGTACAAATTGGCAATTCCAAAATAGTCATGAGGATGTAGAGTATAGCATGGGGAATATAGTCAGTAGTATTGTAATAACTATGTATGGTGTCAGATGGGTACTAGATTTCTCAGGGTGATCACTTCGTAAGTTATAAATGTCTAATCACTGTATCGTACACCTGAAACTAATATAATATTGTATGTCAACTGTAATTGAAAAATTTAAAAAAAAAAGACTAACTGTGTGCATGTGCTTGCATGCATGTATCTGAATATGTGTGTGTGTCTGCGTGTGTAAGACAGAAGAGACCTGAGCTTTTGATGTCAGCACTTCCAGATGTAAATGTAAGTGATTATATTAACCACAATACACTCCATGTGGATCAATAAATAATTTTTAAAGATTTCAAAGTTTAGTTAGTAATCATAATAACAAAAACAGAAGTAATAGGGAAAACTGAGGGCCTTTACCTTACCATTAATATAATTTATGCCTGGTAATTAAATTTAATAAGTGAAAGATAGGTAGGTAGAGTTGGGTGGGGTAGATGGATGGATGGGGGGTGGGGTGGGTGCATAGATGGAAGATGGATGTATGAATAACGGATGGTTGGATGGATGCTGATATAAAATTTCAAGTGCTGTCCCATATTTTGTCTCATTTTTCATCCTCACAGTTTTAAAGACGTTATTATGCCCACTCTACAGAAGTTAATAAGTGCTCAAGGTTAAGAGTCAGAAGTGGCAGAAGCCAGGGACAGTTCCAATGGGACCCACCACATCACATGGGCCCTAGGCAAGGTGGCCTTACCCCTTTAGAAAGTCGAGTTGTAAAGTGCTCTCGAACACGACCTGGATTGAGAAAATAAGATCAGCTGGGGTCAGACACAAAGACTCTAAATGCTTCCAGAATAAAAGACGGCTCTAAGACACTCAAATAGAGGATGCAGAAATGAAAGATGTGGGAACAAAGGCACAAAGACTGAGCAAGCACACAGGGAGAACTAAGCCTCCCAGACAAGCAGATGAGACGCTCACAGCAAATGGAGAAGGCAAAAAAGCCACCAGCACTGCTGCTCTAGATAAATAAGATGACTAAATAATATGACAAAGCTAATTTGGAGCTAACGGGCACTCTAATTGTTTAGCAGCTGAAATTAAGTTGAGTTGAGACAACTGGGGTCAGAGCTGAGAGGAAGGCCAGACAAAACTGTTAAATGAGATTAAAATAAACTACTTGAAAATTACTTTTATTAATTAATAAAACAATACACCTTTTGCATGTAATGCTTATTTCTTTTTCTACATACTATATAAACTACATAGTATTCCATGATTACCATATTTTAAAAGGTAAAATATAATCAAGCCCTGTAATATTATTCTGAAAAATCCACTTCTTAATGAAAATTATTAGTAAGTGCTTGAAGGTAGTTTTTCTATATCTGAATAAAATCTATAAAGCTCTTGCCTGCTCTATCATCATTCGAAGTCAATAATCACCCAAATACAGCTTCAGGCCTGAACCACAACACCAGTAGGAATTAAACAACCTCTTCAGAGCACATCCTAAAACCTGAATCCTTTATTCGTAAAGGAAATGTGAACTGTTATTGGGGTGACTTGAAATTTACTCCTCTTAGGTAAAACTTGAAATACCAAAATTCTGAACAAAACTGTTTCAATGGACTTTCCTGGATACCAACAAATAAAGTCAATATGTATGAAGTACTTCTTTGATTAATAAAGCTATGTTCAATCTCATATTTTCTTTTTCCTAAAACCCTCAATTTCTTATTATTTTTTAACATTATATATATATATATATATTTGTAGCTGTCTTTACATCAGTTCAGGAAGGAAGCTGGGCATGCATAAAGGAATAAATAGAATGCAACTGGTACACGAGGAATGAATCTGAGATCTCCTATGGGGTTATAGTCTCTGGTGGAGACACTGGTCTGAGCTACTGTCAAACATGATGAAATTAGACCCTGGGGCCTGAGCCCTATTCCCATAGCAGAGGATGACAGGCAACAGTACCCATTTCCATAAGCCATAATAAGGTCATCCTGACCCCTGCAAGTGGCAGAAGATACAGATGTAAGAGTCATCCACTTCTCTAGAAATCCAACCTATTCTGAGCTCTGCAGTACATGAGAGTCTCTGTGACGTGAACCCTACATTTACTTTTAATGACAGTAAAATCCAAAGATTAAGGTAGTTGTCTTTATAACCTCAGCCTCCAGAAAGAGTGGTTTTGATGTAGAATATCCTTAATAATGATCCATGATGCCAGCATCCAGAAGGCTCCATCATGAGGTGAACAGGGGTCCATGATGGAGGAGCAGCACTTTGTTGTTGAAGGAAGAGCACTTTGCAGCACCATTTCAGGGGACAACACCAACATTTGGAGGACCCCCAATTGGCCAGTCAGGGTGAGAAGCTGTGAGGCTGGCAAACCATCAAGGCCCAGAAATAGCAGCCTTTGGCAAGAAAGCTTCAGCCTGAATTCACCACTGCTCTCTCTGCTCCTAAGGTCTGTCCCTCAAACACATACAGTCCGACCTTGCTGAAGTTGATTTAACTAAGGTTCTGCTATCTATCTCCAGGTGAGATCTCTGCCCCATCTCAGTTCACAAAGTATTAACACTTTTTTTCCCAAAGTGATGATGAATGTTGGAATTGCTGAAGAGCCTCTGGGAGGTTGTTCCTGAAGAATATTCAAGCTTAACTCTTGTATACATAGGAAATTGAAGCACTAGGCCAAGTGTTGAACTTTACACGTATTTAGGTCCTCACAAACTAGCACAATGCCATGTGAGCTGCCTAACAGGACACAAATAAAGGAATAGGGGACCGAATCTGCCAAAGCAGAGCCAATTCTTTAGGCAAAAAGCATGAGACTAGGCCACAATCTGCCATCATCCCCAATGTTGCTGTGTTTCATCTATCTATTCTTCCAGCAGTCACAGAAGACCTACTATGCACCAGGTCCTATATTAAGCACTTGGAATATGAAAGTGCACAGTACAGACCTTGATGGCTCAGAGTTCATTGTCTGTGAGGAAGGCAGTTGTGACATGCACACACAATGCATATAAACACATAAGTGCAGACACACACATACACTAGTGCAAGTGTGTGTACACACACACACTATAACCAAACTCTGAGGTAGCACAGGGGAGGGAGGGAATCTGCCAACCCAGGATGCTGACATAGCCTTGGAGAGCCTCATGGGAAGAGGGAAAATGAAGTAGCACCTCCTAATCAAAGCTCCAAAGGAAGGCCAAGAGAGTAGGGAGTTAAAGCCTGGAGAAGGGCACTGGCACCTAAGAGGAGAGGGCCCAAGGACCTGAGCCTGCAGCTCAGGTCTAGCAGTACCTGCTAGACCAGGAGCTGAACTTTCAGCCAGCTGGACCACATGAGGCTGGGGCACTCAGGATGCTCTGTTTGTCAGTGAACCTGTAACTCTTTCCAAAGTACCCTTACCATGTGTGTGACCCATCTCCATCACAGAAATGGGTCTGGGTTGTGTCTTTTAAAACACTAGCATATTTAACTATTGAGCAATGAGTTTGTATGGGCAAGGCTGTGTGAAACACAAAGGCCAAATACTGATATGCTTATGAACTCACTTTGTTGGCCAAACAGGAGCAGCCACCTCCACCCCACCCGCCACGACACTGGCATGGGGAAGACTTGTAGTGCCAGCCACAGCAAACATACACACCCCAGCTCCAGAACTGGTCAAGGCCAGCCAGCCCTGGGGGGGACAGTTACAGCCACAGCCTTTTCTAGTAAGGAAGCTGGTGCAGCAGCCAGGTGGGAACACATAGTGGAGCATCTGGAGGCCAACCAGCCAGCGACTCAGGCTCCACTCCTCACTAGGGTCACCATAGACAGTGAGACACCCACATCTTGTCCCCATTCCACACTGCTCCAGTCCGGGATTTAAAGGGTAAAGAATGCAGTGTGAAAAGAGAGTACAGCATTTCTGAGACTATTTGAAGTCCCTCGTGGATAGCTGGGCCAAAACCCCTTTGGATAACTATGACTTTCATTTGCTCTAAGACTGTATAATCATTAATACCTGTAAATCATCCTAACGAATCAAAATTCATACTAGTTAATTCACCAGCTAATTAGAATTTAAAAGGGCGCTATTGCCATTCAGGCCAGCTCATTTAGGAGCTATTAAAATCCTTACACAAGAGGTAGGTGAAAAAGGAGAACTGAGTCTGTTTAAACTTTTAAGTGGTCCGTTCAATACCCTTTGTCCTCTCAAACACTGTAGCTCAGTAGGCTAATCTCATTGGTTTCGCTGCATTAACATTTCCAGCATCCTCTCCCCTCCCACCAGGCCCCCCACCAACAAGCTGGGTCCCAAGATACAAATGTTCTATCCAACCCACAGTTACAAGCAGCGATCTTTATGTTCACACTCCGTGCACAAAAAAGCTACGTGAACTCTGCTAGGGTGGAAGCAGGACCAGTGGGTCTTGGGAAGGATGCATGAACAGTGGCCATCCAAGTAGTCTGACAGCTAACTGCAACCAGCTTTATAAGCTACACTCCAAACACAGGGGCAATCACTAGTCCTTGTAGCACCTGCTGTGTGCTGGCCCCATCCCAGGCATTATCTCATTTAGTTTTTCCAGGACCCTTCGGTGCCCATTTCAGCAGAGACTGGAACCCAGGTTAGTAGGCGTCTACTGGCACATTTCTCTTGCTCACCCTTTTTTCTTAACTAACCAGCAACTCTCTGAATGACCATAATTTCTGGCCCTGCAGTCAAGCAACAGTGTCCACCGAAGGAATGAATCCTGAGTTGCTCCGGGGACAGACAATGCTACTTGGGGTCAGAGCTGGGAACAAGAATACATATTTCCTGAATGTCTTTCAACTGCTTTTTCTATTAAGCAGAATCACCCTATTTCCACTTGCCCTGGAGCTAGGAGTGAAATTATCACCTCTGTCTCAAAGGCAAACGAAATGGCATGCTAGCCAGTCATTGTCCAAAGCCTATCAATCACTTCAAACCAGGCATCTCAACTAGAAGCTGTAGGTGCTAACAGGCCATCTATGGTGGCTTCACGAAGCCATATGATATCAGGTCACCAGTGAAAATAGGCAGGACACAGCAGGACACCCAGTGACCAGGGGTCAGGACATGGGTGCCATGCACCTTCCAAGAACTTACTCTTTCACTCTCAAAGCAGACACTTGCACTATCTTATCTGACAGTCACAATAGGCCTAGGAGAAGACAACTGTCACCACCACCATTTCCCAGTTGAGGGAACTGGAACTCAAACTGACATGAGACTACACCCCCAAAATGGGAGCAAGAGCAGTACCAACTTGGGGGTCCCCTGACATCTATGCCAGTGGCCCCACCAGGGTTCTGAGAATGCCACCCTAGCTGCCAGACATCCCCAAGCCAGCATCTCTACCACAACATTAGCCCTGGAAGTCCTCCAGTGAGGACCAAGAACTCAAACAAAGAGAAAAACCACTGCTTTGCTTATCACTCTGTTTCACTCTCTGTTAAATGGAAAACTGAACTTTATTTACATGCATTATGTCCCCACCATGACCCCAGCACAGAATGTTATAACCTTATCTCTAATGGAGATGGGACCATACTGGTTCGAAGCAAGTGCATGAAGGGAAGGAGACCATGAATTCAAGGGGCAAAGCAAAGGGAAATGAAAACAGTGCCTCTGAAAGAAATGTCAGCACTTCTGTAAAAGAAAATTAACTCTAACTGTGATAAAAGTACAACGCTGTGCACCTTGTTCAGAAAACACCTCCACTCCACTGGCAAAGACAGAAACCCTTCACACTGTAAGTAATGCATCAAGTCCCACAGGTGATGACAGGCACAGATCGGTCAGAGGCTGTGGAATGCAGTTTAGAATTGTGTTACTGCTATTAGATCAAAGCTAAATGGTGATTGAAGGGGGGAAGAGATGGAATCCTGATTCTTTGCGTAATTGTTTCCATAGCTAATGAGAAACTCTGCTGTGCGTAGGACTGCCCAGCTCTACTCAGGGAACATGTGGTGCCAGATGGAACCACTCTCTGTAGAGTAAACTTTACCATCCCCATAGCAACTCCAACCACGCTTCCAAAATGCTTAAAAAGATACACATCAAATTGTTTTCCACAATTTTTCAGAAACTGACATATTAGTCCTCGCCCTTAGCAAATAAAAAACCTAGGCGTGTTCTCAGTATAAAAATGATCATTATAGGAAATATGGAAAAGATGAAAAGATATGATTTTTTACATCACCTGTAGTGCTACACTGGAAACATCTATTTTTAATGTCCTGGTGCATTTCCTCCAGTCTGTTTTCTGGGTGAAGTTGTGTGTGCCTATGTCATTCAAACCAGAGATTCCTAATGGTGGCAAAGATTGGAGCTCAGTCTTCAAGAAAACCCACCCAACCTGGGGTGGATATGCACAATCGCTGGTTGGGGCAAGACTGCAGATGTGTCTTCTGGATGAGAGGCTGAAGAAAAACCTGCAAAGGGAAGACTCTGACCCATCCAAGATTGACCTCATCTGCAGGCAAGACTGGTGTGTGAAAATCTATCACACACAAGTAGAAAACCATTAGTAGAAGTGAACTGCGTCTTATTCACCACTATTTTGAATCTCTCTTATTTAGGTATTTTCCTTGTCCCAGTGGGTACTTAGTTTTCTCATCCTTCCAGATTTTAAATCCAAGGCAACAACATGAAACTCAAGAAGACATATCTAATCCCAGAATAAAAGCACAGATGTCTGGAAGATGAGTCAGACTTCCAGGTACCTGTCAAACACTGAGTCTTCTCTGAAAATATGGAAGAAAGGATTCACAGACCATAATTTTCTGTACTTTGTACTTGTCCTGATCCCAAGAACAGAAGAAAACAGCTAGGGGAACCAAGATTATAACAGAGACACCTTATCTAAAGAGGTAACATCTACTTATGATGATTTTAATTAAAATTAATAAGTCTGATGATCTTTTACAGTTTCATAAATTTGCTTTAAACATGTAAACATCTAACTGATCCATTATTTATTTAGCCAGCAAGTTAAATTTGAGGTAGGAAACAGGGAAGCCAGGAGTTGGACCGGAAAACAATTGCTCCTACTGGCTCCTACTATGTTGTTTACTTTGCGGGGCAAACAGTAGAATAAAATGTTAATGTAGGTAAGTAGAAAAACCTAAGGGGGTAAAGGGTGAAGGAGGGGGTGACAGCATTGGAGTCACTAAGATGTGCCTGACTTCTTATCCCTTTCACTTCTGTGGCTACACTTTAGCCTTACCTGCAGGACGTTGTGTTTGCACTAAGGTCTGACCTGACACACGGTGATTGAGGCGAGACACCCAGCACCCACCCTTGCCACTTTCAGGCGTTAAGAGGGAGCACAGGGGAGACAGCTCGCTCTGAGCTGAGTCTCAAGCCCTGCAAAGCCCTGCATGTGCCACACTGCCCACGGTCCTCTTCAGGCTGTGGGCCCCAGTGCTGCGGGCCCCAGTGCCACCTTCATTTGGTCATGTGGCTATGATCCCCAGGCTGCTGCTGAATGTCCCTCCCAGAAGGAGGGATAAGAGAGCAACAGGCCTGCCTCCCACACTTATTTTCCAGTGGGGCAGATAACAGCCAGCACTTGGGGAACAGACGGGGGAAACCAGGACAGAATCTGGGCAGGGCCCATGGTCATGGATGGCATCCTGTGGAGGGACATACGACTGAGGCCTGAATGAAGTGAGGGGACAGGCTGTGTGCCCCCTCCAGTGGGGGTTTCAGCAGAGCAGCCACAAAGGCCTTGTGTGGTGGGGGAGAGGGTTGATGAGGAGCCCTAGGGGTAGGAGGGATGTCAGACCCCTCTGCCACAAGCAGAGGAGCAGTGCAATTGCTGGAGTCACACAGCTGCTGGACTGAGACTACAATGTGTACTAGGAGGAGAGTGGCCAGTCAGGAGACTCCAGCACGGACCAGGGAAGGGACACACTGGTTACTAGCAGCATCACTGACAAGTGACCAGATATGGAGCAGATTTTGAAGGCAGAACAAACAGAATTTGTTGATGGATTCAGATGGGCTATGAAGAAATGAGTCAAGGAGAGCTCCAAGATGTGTGGTCTGAATCACTACACAGATGGGAATACTGTTACTGAGATGGGACAGCAAGGAGACGGTGTAAGGGAAACAAGGGAGTAGGTGGCCAAGTGGGGGAAAACTGGTCGGGGGGAGTGTGTAGGAAAACCAGACAGGGGACAGGTGGGCGGGGGAAGAAGAGGATAGTGGGGAGGGTACTGTGGGGGCAAGTGTGGGGGAAGCTCAGGACATCGTTTTCAAACACAGGCTTGGAGATGCCCGCAGGAGAGATGATCAATAGGCAGTTAGATATGATTTTGGAGTTCAGAGTTCAGGGGCAAGATCCTCTATATAAATATATAACCAATTTCAATAGATGCAACAGAATTCTGCCTCTAAGCTTTCCAAATGTGGATATAAGGTTCTTGGTTCATTGACAGACCTCACTGGAGGCCAGCTCTGAGACCCACCATACTTCTTCAGCAGTTAATTCACTTGGCAGACCATGTCAGAGGTAGGGAGACCAAGTACCCAAACATGTCTTGCCTAGATAAGGTTGTCAATAAAACTGCATGGCAGAGACAGGAAGAACCAGGTCACAGAATGGAGTACTTCAAAAAAGAGGGCGTTCGGTTCTTCAGCCAGCTCTCAAAAGCAACTGTCAGACTTTTTGCTGGGCTCTGCTCGTCGTTCCTCTCTGTTAACTCTAAGAACAAGCCAGAAAGACCCACTAACATCTTGCTACCATCTTCTCTCCACAATGAACAAGCCAATGAAATTAACAGATCAGTTAGCGTTCTGTTATCCAACAGCAGAGAGTATACTCAAATTGGTACAGAAGATACGTTCATTTTCTAACCTCAGAAAGGAGACATCTCATTAGCACTGTCCTTCAGTGCAGACACCTTCCTCAGAGCTGGGGCCATGTTAGTACAAGCTCTCCACTTGACTCACTGCTACAACTATAAAGGACTCCCGTCTTATAGTTATTTAATCCTTATTAATCACACAAACTAACAACCCAAGGAGATCAGAAAGCACTTCATTTACCACCTAAACTATCAAAAGATACCTAAGCCCTTGTTAGTGGTGTCTATACCAGAAAAAGCTAGCGGACTTCCCAACTTCTGCCTCTTTTATAAGCTTAGGATGCAGAGCCTGGTTTCCCATGCTTGGACTAGGGGTTTCCACATGTGTTTTCAGTGAGTGGGACTCAGATACAACACTTTTGAGGATAGAGCAGAAAACTGCAGAGCAAGTGTGACAGCAGTGTAAATGACTAGGAATACAAGAAGGGGTCAGAATATTTGGCACCCACAGCAGGGAGACAGAGCTGAGAACAACAGTGAAGACCATGTGAAGCAAAGGCAACGAGGTGGTCACGAACCCATCGGATGCTGAGGCCAAGGGGCAGTGTTTGTAACCCCACTCGGAATGAAAATTATTTTGCTAAAAGAGGAGAGATAGAACTGATGGTAACTTGCACCCATAGCTAAACAAACTGATACCATGACAGAAGCCAAAACCACCTTAAGAAGAAAAGGAGCACAGGCCCTTTTTTGGGAGCACTGGACCCACAGCATGCAGGAAGAGGGTATGCTGGAGCACCTGCTCCACCATTACCAACAGGCGATACTTCAGATTTGCCAGAACCTACAACAGATTTGTAATTGTCACAAAGTGCTCACCATCAAACCCTCCTTTAATACCAAATAAGCAACGAAAGCAGCCTCCCGGGCCTACCCCCGTCTGTCCTCACACTTCACTTCAGTGATGTCTCCATTCTGCACAATCCACAAGGGAGAGGACTGCATGGTTTGGCTGAATTTTTTTTAATTTGATTTTTAGTGCTTTATCCTATCCTCTCAAAATTATGTCGACTGGGTACCTGGCCAGCCAGCAAGCTGCAAAGCCTTGGTCCCGGCAACCTTTATACAATATTCTGTTATATAGCATGGGCATATAACAGAATATTTCCATTTAGGTTCTGCACATTAAAATAAACTCCAATCTGAATTCCACATTCAGCTAGTAGCTTCGTTAGAGAAGAATACAGAACAAATCCATCATTCTACTTCTATGTACATTTCATTAATTATTAGATGTTGTTTATGAAGAACTTTAAAATGTTTTTGTAAATAGAAGGCATTATTATTACCATGTGAAAGTAATAAACCTGGCTTCCTGATGTGAACTGCATGAAGTATGAAATTTAAGCATCTTGTGAAATGTTAACAAATTTTGAGTATTAAAGAACTGTGGTCAAGATAGAGTCTCCAGTACAAACAATTAAATACAAAAATGGTAGGTGTCCCTACAGGCTTGTTTTCTTTACCATTATTGGCTGTTGATTTGGTTTTCAGCAAAGATGGGAAGAAACACTCCATGGCAGAAATCAGTCTTGCCTACCCTAATCCAGGGCCATGATGCAACAAAAACAACAATAATCATGACAACGGATAATTTTATTCAGCTCTAACCACGACTGTGCCTCCAAAAAACTAACGTTCATCAAATACACCTCTATGTTCCCTGCTTTTATTTGCACTCTTACAGCAAGTCTGCCTCTTCCCATCTTTGCCCATCTATCATCCAAGACAAGTGTCAACTGACACTTTTTTCACAAAACCTGTTGTGAACCCTTTTGCCTTTCCACACATCCTGCGAGAGCCCCCTTCCTCCAACACCATCGGCACTGAGCTAGCTCCTACCCTACCTGCATGCTGTCTCAGGGACTAACATAAATGTGTATATGACATTCAAAACTCTGACTACAAAGTACATTCCTGAGAAGGCAGGAAGAGAACCAGTCTTTACTTAGCTCCTACAATCATCTCGACATATTAATTGAACTTCACCATTCTTATAAATGGGTGTGACCACTAAAACGGTGTCCCTGCTCAGAGCATGAAAAAATAATCTCAATTTCTTGACAGTTCTTTTCTCTGGGTCCATAAAACAGTCCTACTAGTATTTCACATAACCTAAACCAGAGCATCAAATCCCTCCCTACAGGCCGGCCGAGTGGCGCGGTGGTTAAGCACTGGCCTGGGAAGCCAGCGTCCCCGGTTCGGTCCTACGTATGAGGGCCAGTGACACTGTCCTCAAAAAAAAAAAAAAGAAATCCCTCCCTACATATCTGTCATAATTCACCCCAGCGATGCTCCAACAGCCACTGAATTCAGAAAAAGCCTGTGAATCAGGGTGGCAAAGTGGTAAAACATTGATTTTGAGTTGGTGGCACTTAAACGCTAACAAATAATTCAGGATTTTCTTCACTATGCTCACCCTTCATGAGGTGGTCCAATTAGAGTTTTAAACTTCAGAAGGTATATGCATCACTTAGACCTATGAAATAATCAACCCCTCCTTACCTTTACAGCTGCTCCCTCCCCAGTTCTGAACACATGTTCGCACTATCTATCAGTGGTCCCCCAATTTTTGATGCATATGATGTCTGACAATTAAGTTTGCGAACTCATCCTAGAAAAATCACTATTGGGTCTTAAGAAAAGTCACGACACATGTTTGCAACAGATGGCACTAGTTCATTTTTGGAAGTACTGGAGTCATTTGCATCTATGTTATTGCTATGTCATTTGACAGCTGACAGTTCTAGCTTCATTCTAAAAAAAAAAAAAAAATTGAGGGCCAGCCAAGTGGCACATTGGCTAAGAGCTGGCTTCGAACGCCAACGGACCTGGTTTGGATCCCACATTGAGGGCCAGTGACACTGCCCTCTACAGCTAAGATGGTGAATAACAGCTCCACCTGGAGCTGGGCTGCTGTGAGTCCCTGGGACGGCATAGCTGCAGCCCCTGCAGCAGTGGGATGCCATAGGCTACAGTGAGTGGAGGGCAGCAAGCATGAGCGGCCAGTATGAGCTGCCAAGAGTGGCTGTGAGCGGCCATCCAGAGACCAGAGACTGATCTTCCTCACCTGAGAAGAGCGCAATGACGATACCAACATGAGCCAGTGAAGCAATGTTCTCCACAACTAGACTGAAGAACAAAAGGACAGCAAGTTGTCTGTTCCTCTTCCCCAGTTCTCCAACACTGTTCCCCTCCCCCAATTCCCCAATAAAATCTTTTTTTTTAAAAAATGAGCGATTTGGTTGAGTTTTGGAGATTTTACAAGTTCAAGATGGAAGATCAAACTGTGCAGTTTTGCCATATTTTACTGTTTTACTTCCCATAAAGGGGAGAACGTGCGTCAAGCTTGTGAAAAGTTGCATAAAGTTTACGGTAACAATGCTCTACAAAAACCTCAGTGCCAACAATGGTTCACGAAATTCTGTGCTGGTGATTTTGATCTCAACGATGCTCCTCAGTCAGGGAGGCCCACTGAGGTTGATGACAGCAAAACAAAGGCATTGATTGAGTCAAACCCATGTTACACGACACCAGAGATTGCAGAAACATTGAACGTCCATCATTCAAGAGTTCACAACCACCTGAAGAGGCTGGGATACGTAAGCAAGCTCAATACTTGGGTTCCACATGAACTCAAAGAAGTTCATTTGACGGCTTGTATAAACTTCTCCAATATGCTCATTATACGTGAGGGAAACGATCCTTTTCTGAAGCCACTGATAACTGGTGATGAGAAGTGGATTATTTACAACAATGTGGCGTGCAAACGGTCTTGGTCCCGACATGATGATTCGCCTCAAACAACATGGAAAGCAGACATTCATTAGAGGAAGGTTATGCTCTCAGTGTGGTGGGGTTTTAAAGGTGTTGTGTTTTTCGAGCTCCTACCAAGAAAACAAACAATCAATTCGAATGTGTACTGTCAGCAATTGGACACTTTGAACAAATCCATCATCCAGAAACATCCAGAGCTTGTTAACTCTAAAGGAGTTGTGTTCCATCGTGACAATGCGAGACCACACACAAGTTTGATCACCCATCAAAAATTATTGGAACTTGGATGGGATGTGTTTCCACACCCACTATACCCGCCTGACCTTGTGCCATCAGACTTCTACTTGTTTCGCTCTCTTCGAAACCCCTGCATGGTATACCGTTCAATTCAGATGAGGCTGTAAATCAGCATCTTGTTCTGTTTTTCACAAATAAAGACAGGTCTTTCTATGAACAAGGAATTATGAAGCTCATTGAAAGATGGCAAAAGGTTATTGAACAAAATGGGCAATATATCGCTGATTGATTTTTGTTCTTTATACGAATAAATGACCTTTGAAAAACAAACAAAACACATCATGACTTTTCTGAAGACCCAATACATACCTCATTGCTGAATATCATTACAGTCACTTTTTTTTGGTTTTGTTTTGGTTTTTTTTTTTTTTTTGAGGGCAGTGTCACTGGCCCTCATATGTGGAACCCGAACCAGGGCCTCTGGCTTCCCAAACCAGCGCTTAACCACTGCGCCACTCAGCTGGCCCAATGGTTTTTGTTTTGTTTTGTTTTGAGGGCAGTGTCACTGGCCCTCATATGTGGGACCCGAATCAGGGCCGCTGGCTTCCCAAGCCAGGGCTTAATCACCGCACCACTCAGCTGGCTCTACAGTCACTTTTGAAGTACTCCCCTTGGGAAGCTATGCATCAATGCCAGAGCCTAGTCCACCCTTCAAAGCAATTTTGGAACTCTTTTTCTGTAATGGCCATCAGAGCTGTCATCATATTACCCTTGATGTCCTGAATGTCATCAAAATGTCTTCCTTTCAATATTTCCTTTATCTTCAGGTAAAGAAAGAAGACATTGGGGGCCAAATCAGGTGAGTAGGGAGGGTGTTCCAATACAGCTATTTGTTTACTGGCTAAATATTCCCTCCCTGACAGTGCCATGTGAGCTGGTGCTTTGTTGTGATGCAAGAGTCATGAATTGTTGGCAAAAAGTTCAGGTCATTTTCGTCTATCTTTTTCACGCGGCCTTTTCATCACTTCCAAACAGTAAACTTAATTAACTGTTTGTCCAGTTGGTACAAATTCATAATGAATAATCCCTCTGATATCAAAAAAGGTTAGCAACATAGTTTTGACTCTTGATTTGGACTGACGGGACGTTTTGGTCATGGAAAATTGGCGGACTTCCATGGTGCACTTCGACGCTTTGTTTCAGGATTGTATTGTTACACTCATGTTTCATCATCAGTGATAACAGCCCAAAACATCTTCTTCCCCCTCCAAAAGGCCTTGGCAAACTTCTGCTCTCCTTTGATTTTGGTCATCGGTGAACTTCAGGACCATTTTTGCACACACTTTTGTCATGCCAAGGTTTTCAGTTAAGATTTTCCTGTTTCTCTATCGATGTTTACTTTGCCTGCTGTGCTTCTCACAGTCAGCTGATGATTTTGACACACAATTCAATGAATTTTTACAACGTTTTCGTCAGTTGTACACATTACTGGCCATCCTGGCCTCTCTTCATCAGTGACGTGTTCTCTCCCCTCAGAAAAACGTTTAATCCATTTGTATACTGTCATTTTCTTCATGGCATTATCCCCATAAACTTTGACTAACATGTCCCTGATTTCACTTCCACTCTTGTGAAGTTTACGAGAAAATTTAATGTTTGTTCATTGCTGTAATTCAAACTCAAATATTCTCGTGACGGCACAAACACTCAACAACAATAAATGAACGCCACTCAGCAAGTCAACATGAACACAGCTGTGAGACACTGATATACCAAGGTTATTAAACCTTACTGAGTTGTTCATACAGTGCTGCCAATGTAAGTGCATGGTGGCAAATTTGTGACCTTAATTGTCAGATCTCATATACTCCTATGAGCAAAAATTACGAGCACCCATATATAATTTATTTATAAATTACATACATGTATTACAGTAATAGTGCATTGTATACATTATACTCAGAAATTTAAAGTTCTAGCATTTGCCTTCTAGAACCCAGTGCATACAGCTCTCTGGAAGTTACCAACAGAGAACACCCTCTCCTGCTAGTCTGCCTGGCAAAACTTTGTTCTTTCACCAAGTCTCAGCTCAAAGTCAGCCTCTCCCTGAAGACTCCCTTGACTGGCCAGAGTAGACATGGAGGTCCTCCTAACTCCTCCATCCCTTTACACCTCCCCAGTGGGGCCATCACCCTGTGCAGCAACTGTATGGGCATGTGTCTTCCACCTGTGTGGGGACAGAGCCAGTGCCTGGACATCACAGTATAGAGCAGAGGAAGAAGGAAAGGAAGGAACATGTGAAGCCATCAGAGCTCATCGCCCTTTAGGTACAGCAGCCTCATTCTCCATATACAAAGCCTTTCCTAACTAATAGCTTAAATGGTGTTTCCCAACTCTTAACCCAAGACTTGATTAAAAAGTGCCTGCTCTTATTTACTGACTGCTTCCTGTGCACCGAGTCTATCTTCTCCTTGAGCCTGCAAGTCCCCAGAGGACAGGAGCTGGGTCTCCACCTGTAGGCTGGGCAGGCGCTTCACAGATACTTACTTAACTTAATAATAGCTGCCATTTACTGAGCACTCACTATGGTAGTTTACTGGACCTTTCCCAGTTGGTGTGCATACACATTATCTTATTTAATCCTCCTCAAAAGCTAAGAGGTGGGCAAATCATTGTTTTAGAGAAGGGCAAACGGACCATCCAAAGTCAAACATTCTGCCGGGGACATGGCCAGACCAAAGCCCAGAAGACACAGCTAGGAGTGGCAGACAAGAAAACAAACAAACAAACAAAAACCCTTATGGCAAAGCCTCCCTCAAAACCAAGAGACATGTCTGCTCAGATCCTTCCACACACTGTGGATGGCAAGCTGCTGCAGGTGGCTGCCTCTCAGGCCATGTTTAGCCCTGACACTTCTTTGGGTGGGTCGTGAAGTGGCAGCCCGCTCCATGGCAGATGCCAGAATGGGAGCCATTCCTTTAGCCATATATATGTGCTCCGATTTTTAAAATCCAATATATAAACCAGGTTAAAACAGTAAAAGAAGGATTCACATTACAAAGTAATGTATTAAGAGCTCCATTAAATAACAAATGCTCCCACTCCATTAATGTTCAACTTTTATCAGAAAACAAATATGATTTCTCTGGACGACATTTACTACATAAATTATGTACTTATGACTGTATATATACAATATCTGTTTATTATTTTTACATTACTCTTCAAATTAAAAAAAAAAATTTAATCCCAGGACCTCTAGTTTAGAAGTAAAGAATTTTGAATCTCATATTTAAACACAAATAGGATGAAAACTAAGTTCTGCAAGGATGCAATATTTATCTTACTAGCAGAAAAATGAATGTTCAATTAAGCCATGCAACTGTAAAAATTACCTCCGCCCTTGAAATCATGTACACATTATGTCCAAAAAAGCTCTCTGTCCCTAGAAAAACATTCTGGCATTTTATCATTCTGCTGAAGGAGCAAGCCAAATCCAGCAAGGTCAAATTAAAAATATAAGTCTGACAGGTGAATTTTACAAAACATTCAAAAAAGAATTAGTACCTATTCTCCTCAAACTATTCCAAAAAATACAAAAGGAGGGAAGACTCCCAAGCTCTTTCTATGAAGCCACTATCACCCTGATTCCTAAGTCAGACAAAGATATTACAAAAAAAGGAAAACTACAGGCCAATATCCCTAATGAACAGAGATGCAAAAATTCTCAACAAAATACTAGCAAACAGAATTCAGCATCTCATTAAAAAGAGCATACACCACGATCAAGTGGGATTCATTCCTGGTATGCAAGGCTGGTTCAATATCTGCAAATCAATTAATGTAATACATCACATTAACAAAATGAAAAATAAAAATCATATGATCATATCAATAGATGCTGAAAAGGCATTTGACAAAATCCAGCAGCCATTTATGATTAAAACTCTTAGCAAAGTGGGAATAGTGGAATCATATCTGAACATAATAAAGGCCATATATGATAAGCCCACAGCAAACATCGTACTCAATGGGGAAAGGCTGAAAGCTTTCCCCTTAAGATCAGGAACAAGACAAGGCTGCCTGCTTTCACCACTTCTATTTAACATACTTCTGGAAGTTCTAGCCACAGCAATTAGACAAGAAAATGAAATAAAAGGCATCCAAATTGGAAACGAGGAAGTAAAATTGTCATTATATGCAGATGACATGATACTATATATAGAGAATCCCAAAGATTCCACCAAAAAACTGCTAGCACTGATACACGAATTTGGTAAGGTAGCAGGATACAAAATTAATATTCATAAATCAGAGGCATTTCTATACACCAATAATAAACTATCAGAAGAAGAAATCAGGAAATCAATCCCTTTTACAATTGCTTCAAAAACAATAAAATATCTAGGAATCAATTTAACTAAAGAAGTAAAAGACCAGTACTCAGAAAATTATGACACTGAAGAGAGAAATCAAAGAAGATACAAATAAATGGAAACACATACCATGCTCATGGATAGGAAGAATTAATATAGTTAAAATGTCAATACTATCTAAGGCAATATATAGATTCAATGCAATTCCAATCAAACTACCAAGGACATTTTTCTCAGAAATAGAACATAGAATCCTAAAATTTATATGGAGCCACAAAAGATCCCGAATAGCTACGGCAATGTTGAGAAATAAGAACGAAGTGGGAGGCATCACACTACCTGACATCAAAACATACTACAAGCCTACAGTAATCAAAACAGTACGGTACTGGCATAAAAACAGACACATAGTCCAATGGAATAGAATAGAGAGCCCAGGAATAAACCCATCTATATACGGTCATTTAATCTATGACAATGGAAGCAAGAGTTTACACTGGAATAAAGATACTCTATTTAATAAATGGTGCTGGGAAAATTGGACTGACATGTGCAAAAAAATGAAAATAGACCACCTACTTACACCATATACGAGAACAAACTCAAAATGGATTAAAAACTTAAATGTAAGACCTGAAACTATGAAACTCCTAGAAGAAAACATAGAGAGTAAGTTTGCAGACATTACCCTGAGTAATATATCCCCTCGGCAAGGGAAATAAAAGAAAAAATGAACATATGGGATTACATCAAAGTTAAAAGTTTTTTCACATCAAAGGAAATCATCAATAAAACAAAAAGGCAGCCTACTGAATGGGAGAAGATATTTGCCAACGGTACATCTGATAAGAGGTTGATATCTAAAATTTATAAAACACTCATGCAACTCAATACCAAAGAAACAAACAACCCAATTAAAAAATGGGCAGAGGATATGAGGAAGCATTTCTCTAAAGAGGACATACAGATGGCCAACAGGCATATGAAAAAACGTTCAACCTCACTAATCATCAGAGAAATGCAAATAAAAACCACAATGAGATACCACCTCACTCCAGTCAGAATGGCTATCATCAACAAATCAACAAACAACAAGTGCTGGTGAGAGTGTGGAGAAAAGGGAACCCTGATGACTGCTGGTGGGACTGCAAATTGGTGCAGCTATTATGGAAATCAGTATGGAGGTATCTCAAAACACTGGAAATGGAACTGCTGTATGACCCAGCAATTCCACTCTTGGGTATCTACCCAGTGGAATCCAAGACGCTAATTTGAAAAAATATATGCACCCCTATCTTTATTGCAGCACTATTTACAATAGCCAAGACTTGGAAACAACCGAAATGCCCATCGGTAGATGACTGGATTAAGAAACTGTGGTACATTTATACAGTGGAGTATTACTCCTCTATAAAGAAGAATGAAATCGTACCATTTGCAACGATATGGATGGACCTAGAGACTATTAAGTGAAATAAGTCAGTCGGAGAAAGACAAATACCATATGATCTCACTTATATGTGGAATTTGAAAAACTGAATGAATGAGCAAAAAAAACAGAAACAGTCTCATAGATATAGAGGAAAAACAGGGTTGCTAGTTGGGAGAAGGGTGGAGATGAGGGAGAAGGGGAAGGGATTAGACAGCATAAATAGGTAACTACAGTATTGTCACAGGGATATGAAAGACAGTTCAGGGAATATAATGTTGTTAAAATTTTGTGGGGTGTCAGATGGTCACATGTTTTGTTAGGGAGACCACTTCATGGATGGAGTAGAGGCTTGATCACTGCACTGTATACCTGAAATTGATGTTGTATAATATTGTATGCCAAGTGTAACTGAATATATAGATAGTCATGGGATGTGGATTATACGGTGGAAGTGAGTCAAAAGAATTGTAATAGATATGTATGATATGGGGGGGAGGACTGGGGGAGAGAATTGGGGAGGGGGGTTGTCACTTTGAGGTGTAAAAAATATAACTATTGCACTCTGTTGTACACCTGAAGCTAATTAAAAAATAATAAATAAATAAATAAAAACATAAGTCTGTCAGCCCCACACTCATCAGCCAACAGCAAACAGAGAGAAAGGACACAGGGTATATTTTTCACCCAAAGTGCTCTGAGCAAATGTTCCAGAAACCTATTTGATAATATCATTGTCCCCTGGGAACCTCCTATCCAACCCAGCAAGGGACCTTGCACAGGCTGGTTCCCCAGAAGATGATACCCAACCCCCTGCTGATCGGACCACCAGCATGGCTACCAGCTGGCCCTTCCACCCACTGGTTGTCCTCTGCACACTCCACTTCCAAGGCCTTCGCACCATCTGCACCATCAGCCATAGAAAGGGTGGGTTTGCACCTGGAATTCATCATGTGGTTGATTTGATGGTATGGCCAGCAGGGGAGAGATGTGGGCCAAGTGACAACTGCTCCAGAGCTCCCCACCATCTGTGCCTGGAATGCAGGGACTCACTCACCTGGGCACAGAGGAGAGAACAGTGTCCACCTGGGCCCCAGGGACTCTGCACACTGCTCACCAGGCCATACCACAGAAGGTACACACTCCACGCATGTAACCCCAGAGCACAGTAAGCACCCACATTTGGTGAATAAATGGATGTGTGAAGGTGCATGTGAACAGAACAAGCTAATTGGGACTACTTCAAAGTAGCGGGTGTTATGTCTTGCTTCCTCCAACTGTTCCCAACTTTTCAACAGAAAAGGCTGTCTTTGAAGACAACAAAACCGACTTACCGTTAGTTAGTTGCAACCTACTAAAATGATTTTTCCTTTATCTCAAGCTTCAGAAGCAACCAGTTTAGGAGGCCAGATACTGTTAACAAGCTGCATTTGACTCTGAAAGGGCTCAGGGCTTGGCCGGAAGCAGAAAACTCTGCCAATTTTGTAGAGGGAAGAAGTGAAGTACCCACAGCAGAGGACTGGATTGTTAAGTGTTGAGCATCCATGAACCAGCAAGTAAAACAATAGGGGAATGAACTTTCTGTCACCATCCTTGGGTACCAGGCTAGGAAAGAGTTTAATCTCAAAAAGTGATCATTCAAAATGGAGAAAAGTGACTGAAAAAGATGTCACACAACTCTAAAAGCAGCTGGTTGCTGAATCCACTCCCTCTCCTAGCCCTCATTTCTCCATTGTGAGTCCAAGATACCCCCAGGAAGGAGGGTTAGGATAGTGGGGACAGACCAGGTGCAGTCCTTGACCATTAAAGCATGTGATTTTATTTAAAAATATATTATTAGACTGTTTCATGCCCTTAACCTACCTGCCCTTAAATTTTGAGTAGAATTTAACTAAAATTTAAAATAGAACAGAGGTCTTATCCCTCCTGCCGAGATCACCTACTATAATGTCATTGTGTCTGCCCAAAACTCTAGCAAACAGCAAAACTATTTTCACCTGATGCAAATGATATAAATCCAGATTTTTATATCAAAAGAATGGGAAGGAAAATTTAAACATACCATTTTACTGCCAAATTTACAAAAAATTTTTTGTAAAAATATTCAGCACTAGCAAGGGTGCCCTCACATCTGTAGTATAAAGTGCCCCATCCTTTCTGAAGAGCAATCTGGTAATATTTTTGGAGGAATCTCTAGAAGTTCTTATACCCACCAACTTCCCTCTTAGAAGTCTATCCAAAAGATATTATCAAAGTGTTCAATGCAGTATTATTTACAATAAAGAAAAGTGGTAACAGCCTCAGTTTCTCCAAATAGGTTTTAAAAATAACAATATAACCACAAAGTAAGATATTATAATCATCAGAGTGGAATTTTTTGGAGAATATCTAAATCATATTTTTAAAAATTTTGATGGAATGCTAAGTTTTAAAAAAAGTATGCAAGTTCTTTACATGGTTTTATAATTAATAAATACAACTGCACAGAATCTACTAAACTGTGACAGAAGTCATCTCTAAAGGTAGTGGAACCACAGGTAATTTCAGTCATTTTCATTTTCTTCTTTGTTTCATATTTTCCTAATTATCTCAACAAGTACATAACCATGGGGGAAAAGATTTCAGAGACAGGATCAGTGATGGTGGTTTCAGCCAGGCCTGAAAGACTCTATGGAATAAAAAGTCAGGTTCAGATAGAGTGGGCAAAGCACTGGACTAACAACATACCCTGCCCCCCAAACTCCACATCTGTCCCTAACTGGCTGTGCTCACACCTACTCTACAGAGGTGACAAGAGTGGCCACTCCAAGACAGGCTTTGCCCTGGGTGCTGATGGTTATGACGCAGTATGGGATACGTCGCATAAAAACGTAGATGCGCAGTACTGTGGAGGACAGAGCACATACCAGAACAGGAACTTCCAGGGGCCTGCATCACCTCAGTCACAAGGTTGCTTGTCCAACCCCATCCCAGGAGTCTATAAGGATCAATGTGTAAAGACTCAGAAATCCCCACAATATGTGGGTGCCCTAATAAATATGTGTACAAGGGACAGCACCATCCCAGCCACCCGAATGAGATCAGAGGCTAAAATGGGTTCCTACTGCAGCCCTGCTGCCACAAGAAGGTTTGCAAAGAGCTAAAAACCTATCCTTCCAGACCCAAGTAAATGTGCATCTCCTGGGAACTTGCTTTAGGCTCCATAATCACAAACACTTAGGTTTGTCCGAGATGGACAGTATTTCACAATAAGTACATGTCTACATGTGTGGTTGATTAATCTATGCCCCCATGGAGCAAAACAGAAAATCTTAAAGATACGATTTTTGTTTCTTCTTCTTTTTTTTTTTCTAAACATGAGAAGCAAAGAGAAACAAAAACAGCAATGTTTCAAATACTGGGACAAGCTGGATCCTTCTGTGTGAACAGACAACTGGGGAAGGCCTTGTTCAATCCAACCTCAGATCCAGAATCACAGGCCTCAGTTCACCACCCAGCAAACAGGCTCTGATGCTCTGACACCTGAGAAGACTAACAAAAGTGGTTGCAGGGGGCACTGCAGAATACTAAAAAGCAGCAACAATACTGTTGATTTTTACTTCACTTTCTTTCAAGAATCTCTGAGGCTCGGTGTGGCAAAACAAGGCACCAATATCCCAATTCACAAAACTGAGGCTCTTCCCACAGGCAAGATAGGCAAAGAGAGCAGAGGTTAGATATAAGAATGGAAAAATGGAAGTAAAAGGGGCATAAATCAGAGACACAGGCAAGGCAGGAAGGAGGAAGGAGCTTGCTGGCTTGACAGAGTCACTGGGACCTGTGTGGAGACAAGGAGAGAAACGGCATTGTTCCCCTCCACCTCACAGTTAAGTGGTCCCTGAAGAAGAACTTCTGACCTGGGTCCTGACTCAGGCAGCTCCAGTCAAAGCCCAGACTTCCAGGGAGAGACTGCTTGGGCTGCATCAGACTCCACCCTTTCTTTACAAGACTTTGGGCAATTTCAGGGCTTCCTGTTGCCTGTCTGAAAACTAGGGATGGTAGCAGTACCCATGTCATATGGCTGCTGTGGGGATTAAATCAGTTAATGTGCAAGGAGCCCTAAGAACAGCCTGGCACATAGTGATATGCAAGTGTTTGGAACTGCTGCTACTATTCTCTGACCAAGTGCCCTGATGGAGGGAAGCACCAGCAAGAGGTCCAGGATCCCTTCTGAAAGCAGCCTTGATTCAAGCCATGGGATCTCTGCTCTTGCTCTTGCCTTGGGAAGCAGTCAGAGCTTACTATGGAAATTCCCTCCCCAATTCTGTGCAGAGGTTAACACCTGTGAGGCCACTGACATTGAAAACAATGCCTGCGCATGCCTTCACCAGCCCCCAGGGGCCCAACCCATTTCTGGAGCATGGTGGACCTGCACAGGAACCAACAAAGCATGGCAGGAAGCCTGCCATTCTGCAAACCCAAGAGGCAAGGAGTCCACACGCTGACACAGAAGATCCTGGCCACACCTCACGTGGAGGGACAGCTGGCTAGGAGTGGATGCGATGGATCTTTTTCGCAAACTGGATGGAACAATCTTACTCTGAAAAGAAATTCTAGGTCCATTTAGGGATCGTGTGGATGTGGGCACACAGATGTCACTCACACCCACCCAATTCCTGATCTTAACATCGCTCAAGTAATCCAGGCCCTGCATCCTGTCTGCAGAGAAGAACAAGTCATTTGGCAGGGGCCCAGTTTAGGAGGTGGCTTTGTAATATGAGCAGTGTGTCCGCTAACAACTAGAACAAGACCATTAAGTTCATTACACCTGTCACTCTGCCAGCTGACTATCCAAATTGCCAGAGATGAAAGTGCATTATGCCCAAGGAGTGCCACCCAGCCCCCTCCCAGAGCAGCACACACACTTATCTCAGACAATTTGTTCTCAGTGTCTGCACCTGCAGAAAGAACGCAACTGTGAACAGCTTGAAACTTGGCTCTGAGAAACCTTAGGGCCTGAGTAGCTAGGAACAAAGTTTAGTTTCCTTGGGACAGGTCCCTGAGAGGAAGACTAGGTACCGTGTCTCCTGATGAAGAGGAAAAAAGGGAGGGGGGGAGGAGGAATAAGGAACAGGGCAAGGGGGCAGAGTGGGTAGCAAAACTAAGGACACAGAGCAGGATTCTGCTGCCCTGCAGGACTGCCAAAAATAAAAGTGAGAAACACACCCTTTTCATTTCCAAACCAAGTCACAGAATTGTAGGCAGTAGGCAGAGGCCTTCCCCCAGCTGTACAGCCAACAGGATCTCTGGGTGTGCAGCGCCCCACTGCCGGCTGCAGTGCGTTTGCAGTGCAAGCATGTTGCAGACAGCGGTAATCTATTTATCCCTGTCATGTAACATTAGCAATCTGTCTGGAGTTTGGCAAGAACCAACTTGTACTGTCATATAAACTGTCTGAGAAACTTAAAGTTTAGTAAATGCTTCTCTTTTCCAGCAGACAATAAAGTATCATCAAAAAAAAAGTTATCTTCTTTTCTTTTCCTTTTTTTTCTTCCACTTCCAAAAAAAGAGGAAAAAGAAAGAAAACCAATTAACAAAAGAACCCATGCAAACAGAAATGATCCCTCAGCAGGGTTCTTAACCTTGAAAGTCTCAACATTTTTCTAACGCCAAGTAAATGAGTAAATAAATGGATGGGGGACGGGGTGTTATGGTGGGAGTCAGTTGTAAGGCGGGGGGGGGGGGGGTACAGAGCAAAATTTGCAAAATAAAAGTAGAGCCATTAAAAATTAATAAAAGGTGTGGACATCAGCTCCCCACCCCCTTCTGCTCATGGGGATTTGAGCCAGACATTCTGCATCCTCATTAAGTGGTGTCTGGCAGGCTGCCGGAGTTTTAGTGGGTTCTGGGAATGCCAATATATTAACCAGAGGACTTTTTGCATACCCTTTAGAGTTTTTACTCTAAAAGAGTCAACCATTTGGCACTGTGTAGCCTTATTTTTGTCCAGGAAAGCTCTCAGCTGCCAATCAAGGGAGAAATTATAAGTATCTTCTTCTTAATTTCCAAGACCTATCCAGAAAACAAGCTTGGTGGAAAGCAAAGTCCTCACAAAAACAGATGAAAAGGCCAAAGTACCATTTTTAGTGGAAATTCAAAGAAAAACAATCCATACTTAAATCACATGGATATGACACAACACAGACATTATTTTCAAGTCCTCCTATGATAGAGGAAGAAAACAACATTAATTGGCAATATGAACCCAATATTTCTATAGCAATTAGTAGTATAGGTGCTTGGCTATTTCCTTTAGTTGCCTAACAATGAAGTGAATAATATCACAAAAAAATATCTCCCTAAAAAGAGGCATGTCTTGTGGTCTAAATTTTCAAACAAGCAGAAGCTTCACATTCCTATTTTAAAACTTAAGATTCACCTTCCATGCACACCAATAATATAGGGGTAATTCTAGACTAAAAAATCCCATGTAGGCAGAAAGTCACTTTGACATCAGAAAATGGTGGCTTCCAGGAGAGTTTTCTGAGATTTAAAAAAGGAAAGAATGGAGGAAGGAAGGAAGGAGGGGAAAGGAAGGAAAGAGGGGGAAGAAGAGAGAAACAGACAATGGGACTACGCAGATATTTTCTCGCTGTTCATATTTAATTGCCATGTGTCTATATAAAGTATATTAAAGATTTCTGAAAATTTTCCAGGCTAACATGAAATAATCTCCTCTTATAGCTATCGCTCCTTGAGTTTTCTTTCTTCTCTATTAATTCTCATCCAAAAGAACAGACACATCATAAAGACTCCATAAGGCTAGATTCAAAAGAAAGATGAGAAGAAACATGGAGAGGGCTATCAGAAAGATATAACCAGTCACAGTTGCTAGTGTCCCTACCCTGAGTTCTGAGAGTGCATGGGTTTTACATGGTAACCAGAGCAATCACCTCCAGACCAGACCACAGAGTGATTGCAAAGTTGTGTGAGACCAAAGAAGGATCCAGACAAAGATTAAGGGTCTCTAAGTAACAGCAGGCCAGATACTACCCTCAGAGAGCAAAAGTCACTCTCGCCTCTCTCAGTTCCCCTGTCTGTCTGGGAGTTGTGCCTCCAGGGGTCCAGATTAAAAATAGACAGCGTCCCATGAGCTGCAAGGCTGCTCTGACAGGCTGCTAAGTCAACCAAGACCACAGCATAGTCCCAAATTGTAAACACCTCGGCAAACTGGTCCTTGCTCTCAGTGAGCCAGGCAAGAAAACTATTCTTAGAACACTGTCAGCAGTTGAGGGAAAATAAATATTTGTTTATGTATGTATATACTCTGGTGGGAGGGTTTGGAAGTAGACTTTGAATCTCAAATGATGTGCCAACAAATTGGTATGAAATCCCTTAATAAGCAGCTGGCACTGGCTGGGTTCCTCCGTAGGCTTGTAATCATGCAAACTGAGAGCCTGAGAGGATTCAAGAGACAGCCCTAAAATCCTGCTGGGAAAAGTCTTCTCCATCATAAATACAAATCTACATGAACTAGAACCATAGTCAATGAGGGCAAACTCTTCCAAGGGTAACAACAGAATGTCAAGAAATTAGAGGGCTCTTCTAAAACAAGGGAGGGAGGGAGCTACAACTCCATTAGAACTAATAATCCCTTGCTGTCATCTACAGTCTGGGCCCTAATTCCTAACGTGTGTTCAATGTTGACAGTAATGTGAAGCTCTTAAAAGAATTAAGCTTTCAAAGATCATGAAGAATTTGCCCCTATATTTTAAAAAATTGTGCTTTGCAAGGGCTATAAAATGGCATTCAAGGAAATCAAATATTATAATTCAATAAATATATATGGGTAATATTCTGATCTAATCATTTGACTAAGTGATAACTCAAACTTGACATTATGATCCTTTGCTGAACATAAAGAATATGTTCCAAGATAACTGTACAGAATACAAAGGCAGATGTACAGATAACAGTAAATTCAATATAAATACTAGGAAGGACTAAATACTTATGCAAAATGCAAAACATGACTTGATGCAATAGCAGCTTCTCACTGCAGACTCTACAGAATCTTTCCTGTAATTCAATACTCAGTTCTTAAGCTCAAGGAGAGACACAGATGGGAAAATACCTTCCCTGGCTAGCCAAACAAGAGGAAAGGGCCATTTTAAAGGGAAGCTTCCCAGCCCTAGTCCTGAGGGAAGGAATCAACCTCCATTCCAGCCACAGAACCCATATATTTTTAAGAGCAAGACCGTTCACCATCTTTACGCACCTCCACTGTGAGAAACTTACTAACAGTAGCTCTCTAAATCGACACTCTGTACAGCTTATCTCACTTCACATCCCACAATGCCCAGCACATAGTAAGTCATCAATAAACACCACAATCGTAATTAACATATTCAGAAAGCAGTACTGACCTGCGACTAGGGGAGCCCGGGAATGAGAAGATACCAAAATAATTAGAAAGGAGAGAAAGAGAAGGAAATACATGGGACACAGAGAAGGAGAAAAGAAGCAAATCAAAATTATCAAATTCTAGCTAATTAAAAGGCTCTGAGGAAAGTAAAAATTAAGCTAGTTTATGTGGCCACTGCCACTCAGCAATCATTCCTATGCCGGGTAGCAGCCAGGAAGCCCCAACTGCTTTAAAGAGTTTCTCGCAGTCCTGACCCGCGGCGCGGTGCCCTGCCAACAAACCGGGAACAAGGATACTGACCGATGCGCCTTCTTCAGGTACCACCCACCCACCAAGCGTCCATGTAGTCCCCTGAAAATGTCTGCCTGATTGGGAAGCCTCCTCCTTTTCCAACTAAAAAAAAAAGTTTTAAAAACAAGTAATCCCCTCTCCGCCACCATAGCACATTAACCTGAACAGAGCCCACTGTATTCCAGCAGTGTACCCACAGGGCGCGCCCCCAACCCCACCCTAAGCGGCGCACCGGGCAGGCGTCCCGGGGAAGTCTCCTCACCGCTGTGCAGGCCGACCCCACAACAAAGGCAAGTGCTGAGCCCAGGTTGGGTGCCCGTGGCTTCCTGTTTATTCCATCGTGAGGGTCAAAGAGAAATTCAACACACGCCTGCTTCCTCCAAGGCTCCGAGACCCAGTCTAAGTGTAACAGCAGCCGCCCGAGACGATCCGGGAGCTACTGGGGGCCCCGCGACCGACGTCAACGCGTGTGGGGGAACTCGGGCAGACGCCGGGTGAGGCAGGTCCGAAGAATCGGCGGGCGCAGGGTGAGGAGAGTCAGCGCGCGGGGGTTGCGGGGCGCCCGGCTGCGGGACGTAGGATCCGGGGTACGTCCAGCTCCTGCCCCCTATCTTTCCCGCAAACTCCTGGCAAGGTCCCGCACAATCTTCTCGTTTCCCTCTGACCTCCAGCCCCTCAACCTGCAGTGTTTCGCCGAGAGGCCCTAGGGAACCCAGACCTCAGTTTGAGCGGCCACCCCCATGCTCACCCCGGCCTCCGAGCGGTGCAGAATTAAGTCCTGCAACCGCTCCAGGCACCAGGAAATAATAAAGGGGGTGGGAGTCGACAATGTTTCTCCAATAGAGCACACCCGCAAAGGAGAGGTCGACCTCGCCACAACCACCCCCGGACGAGCGCCAGGGGACGCCCTCCTTGCCCACCCGCGACACTGCCTCACCGAGCTCCCGCACTCGATTTCGAGTCACTCGCCAGGGTGGGGAGGGTGCCCAGTACGGCGCAGGCTCGCGGACGTCCCGTTCCCGATGCGTCCTGTCCCGGTGTCCCCCAACCTCCAGCGCCCCCCCCATACACACACACACACACACACACACACACACACACACACACGCCCCGGCCTCAGCGCAGCGCTGAACTTGGGCCAGACGCCGCGACCACATCAGCTACCTCAGATCTTCACTCACCTGCGGCCGCCCCTCCGGAGAGGTGGCTAGGGACTGCCCGCAGTGCAGCTCGTGGGGCCACCCAGTCCTGCCGGCAGCAGAGGAGGGACGCGGGGTGCCGGGGCGCCGCGGCAGGGGGCACGCAGCTGGCCGGCGGGGAGCGCGGGGCGGCGCGCCGGGTCTCTTTAAGAGCCGGGGACCTTACACGCGAGCCTCCCCCGCGCTCCCCGCCCTCCTTTCACTTTCCCAGGGACTCGCAGCCTGTCTGGCGGCGGCGGCGGCTCCTCCCCGGCTTGCAGGGGATCCCCGGCCCGCCGCAGTAGCGCGCGGGGCTGGCAAGGCCAGCCGCCCTCGCCTGCCTGTCCCTCCAGGCGCGGCCCGCAGCCCACGGGCGGGGAGGAAAGGGGGAGACAGTGCAGCGGCCGCTGAGGGAGGTGTCTCGCCTCCAGTCGCCGCCGGGGGGAGTGTCCCGCCTCCGCCGCCGCCGCCGCCGTCTGTCTCCAGCCGTAACTGCTTGCGGAGGCTGTGTCTGTCTCCAATTCCTCTTCTCTCCTCCCTCCCCATCCCCCTTCGCGGCGGGGACCAGGCTTGCGGCCAGGCCGCTGGGGGCTTCTCTGCTGGCGGGGGTGGACAGACCTCGCAAGCACAGACCGCACAGGCCTCAGCAGGTTGCAGGCACGGAGCTGGGGGCAGGAGGCCGCGGGACCGTAGTGCTCCGTGGGACCCACCGGCTACATACACGACAGCGGGTTCAGGGCGCGCGCCCACCGCCGACAGGATGGGGAACTCCAAGTGCGGAGACAAGAGACCCCCGGCTGCAGGAGCCCGCTCGCGGACGCGGGCTAGGAACTGTCTCGGGAAAGGCGGCCTGCGTGATCATTGCACTGGACACCTAGCGGGCTATACCTAGCGGGCTTCGTGCGCCCAATGTGCATCGGGCTTTCGGGCAACAGCCCCGATATGCATAGTAAGGCTGCAGGACACGTAGTGGGACGGGTGAATCCTCCGTGAGCCAGCCCCACAGGGCTCCTCCAGACCTCACGAGGTCACACCCTTAGGATCCCCGTCCTTTATTGGGGCAGTGGCTCTACCCGGGAAGGTCAGATAGATTCTTCCGGTTAGGACTGTTTGAAGAACCTACATCTCTCCTCCAAAAGCAGAGAGCATGCATTTTGTCCTCCAGAAGGACTAGCATTGATATCAGGCAACCTAACAAAGTTTGATAGGGATTTTTGTTTGATATGGGCATTTAACCCAATTTTATTACAGCCATGAAAATTAGACAATTCCCCTCTGCCAAAATATACTAAATTAGGGTTGCAGGCAGAGCCTAACAGAGGTGCAGCTTATTAAAAGGGTAACAGTTTTCAACCTGTGCCCCCCAAAAGTTGACCAGCTCATACTTCCAGAATGTCAGAGAAAGGAAATCTTTTGAAATCTATGATTAATTTGTCAGTAACTTTTTTTTTTAAAGATTTTTAAATTGGGGAATTGGAGGAGGGGAACAGACAAGTTGCTGTCCTTTTGTTCTTCAGTCTAGTTGTGGAGGACATTGCTTCACTGGCCCATGTTGGTATCGTCACTGCGCTCGGTCGCCGGCCTCTGGACGGCTGTTCACCACTGCCATTGGCAGCTCACGCTGGCTGCCAGCCGCTCAAGCTATCCGCTGGCCACTCACTGCAGCTTATGGCAGCCCACTGCAGCATGGGCTGCAACCTACATCATTGCCTGGGGGTTGCACAACCCAGCTCCAGGGGGAACTGTTGTTAGCTGCAGAGGGCAGTGTCACTAGCCCTCATATGTGGGATCCGAACCGGGGCCGCTGGCATCCCAAGCCAGGTCTCAACCAATGCGCCACTCTGCCGGCCCTGTCAGTAACTTTTTAGTTAGTGAAATGTTGGCGTAATTCAGCTTTCCTTATAGAGCCCTCAACTCTCCTTAACTATCATAGTAATTGCTACGTAGAATTCAGTCAGTGCTCCTATGTGATACAATAACTACCACTTACTGATAGCAATGCACCAAGCCCTGTACTAGGTACATAGATTGTTTTATTTAATCCTCACAATAACTGTCACAGCTGTCACTTTCCCATTTTACAGGTGAGAAAGTTGAGTTGATGAAAGATTCAGTAACTTGTTCCCAGACCACAAAGAGAAGGGTGTAAAATTCCTAACTGGCTGCATATAAAACAGGGAATTGAACCATACTGCCACCTACCTACAGCAGCTTTGGCTTCCAGTTCATTCAGCTCAGCCCAGCAACAAGTGACAACATCTGCCCTACGCCAGACACAGTGGAGAATGCCCAGGTCCCAGGCTAATAGAGGAACATTTAGACCAGAGGAACAGCTTTGAATCTGTTTTTAAACTTTTTTAAATGAGCAGTGAGGTGAAAGTGCTTACTACAGGTTATCTGAATCTGACAAGCATATACTTGTTTATATTTAATATACACAAATGCATGCCACACTAATAGCTCATATGCTATGGGGTTGGAGAAACTGTGTTCTTACCATCTTGGAGTCAAAAGAGAAATAGCTTTTTCATTCTAAACCAGGGACAGTGAAGAAGAAAATAGTTTTTCCAAGACCACAAAACAATTTGTTCTTCTATTTCATTTGCGCATAATTTCCTTGTGTATAATTTAACTCTTTTAAATTGAGAACTGAATTTTAAAACCTTAACTTCAATTTTAACACTTATGATGAATCTTAATTAATCTTGCATTTCCTTTTCTTGTTGTCTTCCCTAATTTATAACTAGAAACTACACATCTCTAGTTCTAGTTTTAGAAAATAGCTGTGGAAGGAACCTCTCCCTGCATTTTCCAGTCTTTTCTCCCTGTATTTGTTTTCCATTTCACCTGTTCCCTCCCACACCCCTCCAAACATACACACACAGAAACAAACACACACGCACACTCCTTGCAGCAATGGGAGAGTTGGAGACATTTAGTTATGTATTTGCTTTGTGTAAATTTAACCCAACTATATGTCAGCTTGACTGTTTGTAACCTATCACATTCACTCCAAGGGCCCAGGCTGAAGCCCAGAAGAGCAGGACCTTGTTTTGCTGAGAACAGTGGAGAATGTGTATCCCCAGCACACAGAATTGTGCCTGACACTCACTAAGGGCTGAAGAGATATTTGCGGAATGAGTGGAGCCTAATATTGGGATAGACATTGAATTGAATTCAGTGGAAATCAACTGAGATTCGTTTCAAGGAGCAGGACAGAGAAAAATTTTTCTCAGTATGAATCTATTGCAGTTTACCTAGAGTCAATTATATCCTGACCATACTTAGTTCATAAAAGAAGGTCAATCATCTAAGGAGACAAAAATAGAAAGAGCAAATATAAGCAAATGTTGAAAAAAAATCCTGACAGCCCCCACAGACCACAAGATGAATGTGAATCAGAGACTATAATTCTTTTGATTGGATGGTGTGCATAATATTTAGATGAAACTTAAGCTATCCAGCATTATCCTTCCTATCCTTTGTACCTTTTCATTTAAATAAGAAATGGAGAGAAGGATGTGAGAAAGTTTAGAAGCTGGCATTGCGTGGTTCTGCTTGGGAAGTGAGAGTCCAAGTCTAGATAAATACATAGGACTAAAATCCATGGATGATCTAAGCTCAGGAGAGAGGGATCTGTCCCATATGCCTCAAAGATGTCATGGGCATGTTTCCTCATGTTACCGTGCATCATCAGACTGTCTTAGTGTTCAGTCTGTAAACTGGAGATGATAATTCCTACATCACAGAAGCTGTTGTGAGGTTGGCCATGTCCCCATCTACATACATATACCCTCTCTGGGATCCACAAACCATACTCCTCCTTCTATTGATTTAGATTTAAAATCACAAGAGACAGAAAGGAAAATGTTTTTATCAGACAACTTCTGCTTTCAGCCTTGCTTCAATATTCTCCTTGGGCAAAACAAAACCACAGTATCTGCTCTCTCCTTGAAGAGGAGGGGGTAAAGGAAAAGAAAAAATACAGCAAGAAAAAAATGTAAATGATTGCCTCAAAGATTATCTGTCCAGACACATTTATGTATTTATCTATACATCAGTTAATTAAAATGATGGAACAATTCTTGAACAATTACACATTATTTTCAAGTAATTTTACAAATATTATAATAAATCTCTGCAGACTGTTAAGGCCACAGCAGTTTACAGCTTCTGCCTCTTCTGGTGTCCGGTGGACCTCGAATTAACCCATACCCTGGCAGAGCATCTCAGGGCTTGATGAGCCTCACCTTGAATTTTGGGGCTTCTCTCCCTGCTGCAATGACCAGCAGTTGGAAGTAAAGGGGCCACATCAGCCTCACCCTATTCCATTGCTTTCTGATACACAGTCTAGCCAGCTCCCTAAATTATCAATAGGTTAAGTATTTAGGACAGAACCTGCTCCAAAATATACTCAATAAATATTAGCTTCCTTTAGTCCTTTTCTCTTCCTTACCAGCAAGGACAAGCTCTCTAGTGACTTTGTACCACATCACCTTAGCCATGCTGAATCTGTCCTTCCCAGAATTCCCTTCCTGTGGATTTTCAGGTAAGCAATGCCACAAAAGAAAGTTGTGTGCAATGTGGAAAGAGGAAGTCAAAAAGTGATTGGCCCGGGGCAGACCGAATGGCGCAGTGGTTAAGAGCTGGCTTGGGACGCCAGTGGTCCCGGTTTGGGTCCCACATATGAGGGCCAGTGACACTGCCCTCAAAAAAACACACACAAAAACAGTGATTGGTCCGCTGCAGGGTAGCATGGGGCGCCAGGAACTGTGAAGCCAGTACACACCCCTGACCTGCCCTCCTTTTGTCCCTTTGTTCTTTGTCAGGTGGGGGCATGTGCAATCCTGTGACAGTGGGTGTCAGCTTCTTCCACAGGTTGCCTGCATCATCAAAGTTGAAGGGAAAAAAAGACAGTTTCTTTGTCTTCGTGGGCCCCAGGTTGTCCCTCTGTCTGCATCTGTCCTTGCTCTCCTCAACTTCAAGGCCAGTTTTCCTCCTATCTGCCAGGCCTGCCAGACCTAGGCTCAGTGACCTTCCAGAAGTTTATTCCTATTGCCTATAATGAATTCTGATTCCATGTCACTTACAAAGGTTCTGCTTTTCTGATAGGAACCTGACTGATACAGAATCATATACCTGTGTATCACCCCATCTTAGCTAGAGATTGTTTTTTTTGTCGGGGACATACCCCTCAATCTAGCTTGCTTTAAGGAAAGGTGTTTCATAAAAAATGGTCAACTATTTTAAAGGTACTTTACAAAAGAAAATACTAAATAGCCAATAAGGACACAAAAAGTTACTCAGCTCATTAGAGAAATGTAAGTTAGAACCATAATGAAATAGGACATCCACTGGAATAATAAAAATTAAAAAGACTGACAATTCTAAATGTTCACAAGGATGTGGAAAAGCTAGAACTTGCATACCCAGCAATTCCATTCCCAGGAGGGTAGGAGAAATGAGTGCAGACATTTGCCAAAAGGTGAGTACAAGCATCTCCATACCAGATAATTCATTAGTATTAAAAATAAAAACCTGGAAACAACCCAAATGTCCATCTGTGGGTAAAGAATAAATAAATTGTGGCACACTCATATAATGGAAGACTACACAGCAGTTTAAAAAATTTAAAACTACAAGCACACAAAACATGGATAAACGTCACAGAAGCTTATTTGAGTGACAGAAGATAAGTGCAAAAAAATAATGTATGGTTTTATTTATGTGAAGTTTCAAAACAGAAGAAGCTAATTGATGGTGATAGAAATTAGAACAGTAGTTAACTCTGGGTGGTACCAGATGGAAAGAGGCAAAAGAGTGCCTTCAGGGCAGGGGGTAGTGTGGGTAGAAAATGTTCTACATTTTGATCTGGGCATGGTTACAGTAGTGTATACATATATAAAAATTCTTTAGTTGTATATCTAAAAGTAATACACAATGTTACATATTAAAATGGAAAAGTTTTGAAAGGGGGAATTTATTGGATGTAGGAGGCCTTTTGCAAAGTAAGTCACTCAGCAGTAGAGTTGCCTCTCACAGATGGGGGAACAGCAGAAAGGAACTATGCCCACTGTACTACCCCACTTCAAACACCTCACAAGTCTTCCTTCTGCAACACAGAAGGTCTCAGCTCATTTTTCCTGAATGAATAACTAGGTGGTGCTGAAGAAGACCTGAGGTTTACCCCCCCTAAGACTTGCTCACACAAGCATGAAAACAAGAGTCTGTACCTGACAGCATGTTTCCATCAATAAGGCTATACCCCCTTGGAAGCTGCCCTTAATGTCCTTTAAAACTGTTTCACTTGGAGAGTTGGGGACACACAGCAGGACTTTAGGTCTTGGATTCTGGACTTCACCCTCAGGGAGTACTCTGCCTGGTCCAGTTCAGACTCAAAGATTCAAGGACCACATATTCATTTGAATTATAAATTGGCTGTCAGATAACATTGGCTAAACTAAGTACTTGAAGTATAAAGTGCTACATGAATACATGCATACGTCATTTTATTGTGCTTCATAGATGTTGTGTTTTTTGTTTGTTTTTAACAAATTGAAGGCAAGAAACTCCACTAGCAAGACCACAAGATCACACCCCTTCTGAATATACACATGTATGTACCATCTTTAGTATATTTTCCCTGAAATGCCATTCCATTCTTTTTATTGTGTAGAGCGTAGAGAGTATGAATTCCAATCCACACCCAAATATGCAATCATTTTAGTTATATTTTCTATAATTCAGTGTAATTTCTGATCCTAAACTTCCATTTTGCAGAGCTGGTGGGAAACTTAACTTCATTCCTTGGGTACCCTCTCCCCAAGTTTTGGTACTATTCTGGGGCTTTTAGAAATGCCGAGGCAGATGCAACACATGTTTCTGCTGTGATATCTATTGTCACCATCCATGTGGCCACCTGAGATGCAGCACCTTACCACTGCCTGTGCCTTGGGTACAGAAGTCTTTCTTGTGGCTGCCTGTGATTCTATTTGCTTTCTTTTTCTGGGATCTGCCACCTCCCTGCAGGTTCTTCCAGGAAGTAAGGGCTGGAAGTCCCTGCTCCTGGCCCACAGCTCCCAGCCTCCTCTGCCCAAGTAAACTTTTCCTTCTCCTGTCTGGTTTATTTAGATTGCATGCCCCACCACCCCCTGCCCCACCACCAATAATCATTTCTCAAAGGGAAGACAGAGATGGTTTAAGGAGCTAAATATGTAGCCCACATGATGCCAGGCTCTAAAAACACTAAACAGACTCCTGGGATGGCTGTTGCTAACTCCCAGAGCCCAGAACATTTCTGCCTTTAAGGGCTGGAGCCAGATTCAGACAAACTGAGAAGCAGATGGCTGATGCAGGAAGCAATACTTAAAAATTGCACCATTCCATTTAAGACTTGTAGTGAAAAGGAGAAAACTGAGTATCAGGAAACCCAGTTCTGCTGTTAGCAAGGTATGCAAAAGTGGGCAAGTCACTTTACCTCTCTTAGCTACAACATCTCATCTAGAAGATGAGACACACAGACTAGATGATCACAAAGGCCCTTAAGACCTTTCCTGCTTTCATTCACCAAATACTTGTTGAGGAACTACTATGTGCCAAGCTCTGAGCAGGGCACTGGGAACACAGCTGTGAATCAGACAAATTCTGTACTCTCACTGGGCTCAAATTTCCCATGGGAGTATCTGACAGTCAGCACAGGAAAAAGAGGATTTCCATTTATAAAATAGAGGATGTTATAAGTCTGCCACAGTCCCCACTAGCTTCATCTTGCCTTTCCAGGTGAAATCTCTGGTCGATCCCACCTCACCATGTCATAAAATTTTTACCCACCAAAAACACAGGAAAACCCAAACAGCCAAGTATGATTTGAAAGAACAAGGGCCCTGAGGAATGGTAGAAACTCCAACTCAATTATTATTTCATTTCAACATTTTGGGCAAGACCCTTGCTTCAATTCACTTGGCTACTGAAGGAATGATAAAAAAATAAAAAAATAAAAAACATTTAAAATCAAGGCCAACCCTTGATTAGGCCAAAATTGTTAAGCAGGCAATTTATTCTCTATCAGCCAATTAATCTCAATTAAAGTGAGAGCAGATAGCTCAACATTTTTTGTAGAATTTTAGAATATTCTGGAGCAGTGCCCTGAAGGTTAAACTAGTCTCAAAAGATCTCTCTACTGCATTCTTGCCAAATGGTTTTCCAACTCCTCAAACTCACTGCCCTAGGCAGCCTCTGTGAACTACGCTGAGTTTTAGAAAGCTGGGTATTGCAGTGAGCTGAGACCTGGGTCATAGCAGGCTTCTTTCCATGATCCAGCTCAGTTCTCCCATGTGTACAGAGAAGCCAGCTGTCCTCTTCCACATGAATCCTGACAGCAGCTTTCCTGTTACACCTTCCTTCTGCAAACCAGACAGCCATGGTTCTTCTTCCAAACATTTTTCATGTGCTGTGGCCTCAAGTCCCCTCATCATTCTGACCACTCTTTTCTAAATATTCTGGCTGACCAGTCCCCTCCTTAGAGACTGGTGTCTCAAACCCAGCACAATGTCATGCATGGTTTTCACTAATTAGCAGGTTGGTCACCTTCCTAGATACGGAATTTTCATTAGTGCAGGCTGATACCGTTTGTTAATTTTAGCAGTCACAATAGCCCACAAATAACCCACAGCTAAGCATCTAAAATCCCAAAGTCCTAAGGACTTTGCCCAATGATAAGACACAATTCAAATCAATGCTGAAAAGGGAATTTCTTGGCTTACCTTATCTGTGAATTTCAAGGGTTGGATACAGCTTGAGGAAGGTCTAAAGCCATGTCTTTAAACAAAGTGTCACATTTTTCTGTCTGTCTCTTCTCTATGCTACCACTCTGCTGCCTCAACTGGGTCTGATTCTCAGTCAGGGCCTCTCCATAGGGCACTCATGGCCCCCAGTTGCTCTAGTCTCCCATTCTGCCAGCAGTTTATCACTCTAAATGAAAGAATGTTCCTTTCCTAAGGTCCTGGGAAAACTCTAACGTGGGCTGATCACATGTTCACCCAAGATCCAAACACCAAAGCAGGAAGAAGGGGTGCTCTAATTAATCAGGGCTGAGTCCTGTGCTCACTCTCATGTGATGGGCTCCTAGGAGGAAACAGGGTTTCTATGACCAAATGAAGGCAAAAGACACTCTTTAGGCAAGAACAGTAAATGTTTACTCTAGTCATGTCAGCAGTATTTAAATCTTGGCCACCCCATGCACCCATCCTGGGTATGGACTCAGCACCAAGCCCAGTGCCTGCAATAACAGCCCTCTCAACATAAATGACACTGCATGCTGCTTTGTAATCTCTTTTGTTTCACTTGTCAGAGTATAAACATTTCCTCAAGTCATCAAGAATTCTTTATGACATATTTTAAGTTTTTGTTTTTTTTTTGAGGGCAGTGTCACAGGCCCTCATATGTGGGACCGAACCGGGGCCGCTGGCTTCCCAAGCCAGCGCTGAACCACTGCGCCACTTGGCTGGCCCCTTATGACATATTTTAAAATTCTGGATACTACTGCATGAATGTACCATAATTTGTTTAAGTGTTCCCCTACTGTTAGACATCATGTTATTTTCTTTCTTTGTTTTTTCTTTTTTGTGTGTGTATGTCTATAAATAATATACACCAACATAATATTTTTTACATCTTTTTCAGAATTTCTGATTATTTCTTTAGAAGAGATTCCTAGAAGTTGAATATATGTATGAAAGAATACTTCAAGGTCCTTGAATGTATTACCAAATTGTTTTCCAGAAAGATTATACCAATCTACATTCCTATAGAGATAGTGGTAAGTGGTAACTTTGACCTGAAAACAAAACCACAACATATAAATAAGATCTAGCTAGCTCAGAGACTGAACCTCTCAGTATATTAACTGCCTGCTGATATAGGCTAGACATTTCCAGATTTAAATACAGAGGCCCGTGAGCAAGGAATTTCTCATACCAGGCTAGCTAGGATGAATGCTCAGCAAAATTTGCATTGGCCATCCTAACATCTCAATCAATCTCACTTTTCCTACACACTTCACCCATTTTCCCTATCCCTTCCCTTTTTATGTTTTTATTTTTATTTATTTATTTTTATTAGTTTCAGGTGTATCCCTTCCCTTTTTAGAAAAAGTCCTAATAAGATCATTCACACTAGATGGCTATAAAATTTAATCCAAGGAGATTAATTAACACAAAACTAAGTTAAATAGATTAACCCCCCCACACACTCCCACCCCCATTCTGACTTTTTAGGCAACAGTAAGCTTATTGGGAAGGTGTTCTGGGAAAAACCTCCTCATGGTCCTTTTATCACACAGTGTGGGCAGCTGCCATTCACAACCAGTCCTAAAACTTTTCATAGTCCTATAAATATTCTAGGACTGAATGAATTTTAGGCTGAGCAGTTGATATTTTGATTGTCAACAATGTATTGTTTATAGTATATTACAGTATCAGTGGGAAATCAAAGTAGAAGTTGAGAATTCTGGTAATAGTCTTTGTTGTAAATAGGCCAATTATGTGAAAATAATTGCGTGCCTGCTACCACCATTTATTGAGTACATACAAGCACACAGGCACCCTGCTGAGAAGCTGCATATTTATTTCATCCTTAAAAACAAACGTTCGGTCTCACTTGTATTAAATGATATGCCCAAGTCATACAACCACTATATCCAGGGGTTTGACTCCCAAGCTTGTGTCTTACTGCCATATCTCCACATTGTGAAATCAGCTATGGATGATGGCTACCCACTCTAGCCTCTCTAAAACTGGGATATCACTTGTCCCCCTACATATGTAGCATAATTTTATTAAATTAAAATGTATTTGAAACTGATAAAATACTTTTAAATTGCTGGTGAAAACACTGTGGATGCTTTAAGATTGGTCACTCATAATGAGCAAAGTGTCTAACTCTTGATCGTGGCTGGGAACAAGGGCATCTTCTGAACAGCATCATTTCAAAGTCAAAGCTGCAAGTCCAATACTCCTTCAGAGTTATTTGCCCTCCTTGTCCTCATCCTTACCTCCTAGAGGAGGTATAGACAGTGCCCACAATTACAACACAGTGCCATGATGTTATTGTCAAAGCCCCCTTTAACACCACCCACAGCAGAGAATCTGAAACATCCCCACTTCCCTTGGGGATTTGCCCTCCACCTCCCTCCCTATTATCCTGTACCCTCACAACTGCCACTGTTACGTACTTTTACTCAGCTGCATCAAGGGGGAAAAGTTTGAAGGTCAATAGTAATATTAAAATTACCTAAGCTTCAGGAATATTTTATCTTTTTATACCGATTCATTCTATCACTTTTTCCGTTCAGCAAACTTTGCAGCTGACCTTTTGCTTCCTATGAGCAGAGATCAAACTCCCAATGTCGTGTCTCATTTGAACTCCATTATTTTTTTTTTTTTTTGACGGCAGTATTGCTGGCCCTCGTATGTGGGATCCGAACCAGGGCCACTGGCGTCCCAAGCCAGCTCTTAACCACCGCGCCACTCGGCTGGCCCTGAACTCCATTATTTTAAAGGGTATAAAGTAGAAGATTTCACATAACAATTTCAAATATCCACTTCTCCTGAAAAATGGAAAGACCTAGCTATACAGCCCCACACACCCAGGCAACAGGGCTAGAGTTGACTGTGGCTGCCTGTGAGTGGGGTGTGGCTGGGATTCCTCATGCAATCTCCTGCCCATTTTAAATGAGGGAGTGACATGGCATGATTCAGCTTGTGTTTTTTAAAGTTTTAAAAGTTTACTCTGACTGGATTATGGACTTAGTTTGGATGAAAGCTCAGGTGGATACATCCAGAATGCAATTGCTTCTCACCACCCCTGGCACCTTTCTAGTACAGTACAAGCCACCAGCCTTTCCCACCTGGGCAAATAGCCCCCTAACTTCCCTGCATTCGTCCTCCCTATATGGTCTATTTTCACAAGCAACCTGAATGGTACATTGAAGACACAATGAGGCAATACTCCACCCTCCCCCAGTACCTCCCACTTTTCTTGGAATCCCATCCAAAGTCCTTTCCAGGGTCTACAGAGCCTCTTCCCTATCCCTCTGGCCTCATCTCCTACATACTCCTCTCCATTTCTGTGCTCCTGGCACACACTAGTGTAAAAAATAATATACATGGAACTACTTTAAAATGGTGTCAGAGCTGCCATCCCAGAGTAACTGCCTTGCAGGTCTTATACCTCAAATGCTTGGAATTTTAAAACAGGGCAAAGTAACCTTTGAGTTGGGCTTAAAGCAGCATTATGTCCCAAATAACTGTGTGCAAAGATAACAAGAAAGCTATTATGACTACTGGACTGATGACTACCAGGACTGAAAATTAAAATCATTGTTTAGAATTAGTGTCAGTATGTTACCTTATCTACACCAACAAAAATGCCTTCCTTCTGTTAATGAAATTGTTTCCCTTCCCTTTGTCATAAATACCCCTTGCCTTTGTCTCCCTTTGTCTCCCCTAATTGGAACACTATTTAGTTTTCTGCCTGAATCAGTGCTTCCTGAACAGCTACTCTTTTTTTTTTTTTTTGGTCTATACATGCCTGTTGCCACTTACTTTGTTTTTTTATTCTTATGTTAACACTGGCATCCCCCAATTCCTGAGCAAGCTAAGCTTGCTCCTACCCTGTGCCCTGCATCCACTACTCCAGTCTCCAGCACTCTCTCATACTAGAGCTTAGCTGGCTGACTCCTTCCCTGTCCCACTTCTCTGTTCAAATGTTACCTTGGTCCCCCTCCCAACTGAGATCAAAGAGGATCCATCACCCCTCTTCTGTTTTATTCTTCGCACAGTACCATTCCCACCTGACACAGAAGAATTTGTTTGTTTTTTACACTCTACAAAATCTGTGCCATGAGTTTACTGCTGTGACCTGGGAACCTTACACCATCCCAGCACATGGGGCTTCACAGTAACCACTGAGGAGGGAATGGCTGAAAGAAGATCTGTAGGAAGGTTGTCATGTGGGGCCAGGTGCTAGATCATGGGGACGTGGCAAAGGGAGTGCAGTTGAAGTGGAGCAGGAGGAATATTTGAGCACTAACCAGGGGAAAAGGCCAACACACTGTGGAGATGGGCTACAGGGGGTGTTAGGATGCCCTCCAAGTATCTGATTTGCACCGCCAGATGGAAGATGATACCATTTTATCCTAAGGGTCACTAGAAGAGAACCAGCTTGGAGGAGAAGGCCAGGAGTTTAGGTTTGGACATTGGGCACTATGTAGGAAGTATAAGCTATATGCCAGAAGATGAATGTACTGGCCACTCTGAGATCTTTCTCTTCAGAACCAGGGATATGAGAATCCATTGCTAGCAGAGGAGTCACACAGAGGAGTGATGCCCAGGCCTTTGGCTGGCAGCTTCTCTGTCCTGTGTCAAGCAGCAGCTGGCAGCAAAAGACAGAGAGCATAACCACTTTTCACACTTGGTGAGCATATGACCTGCAGGCTTCTGCACTAAGAGTAGGAAGAGAGGGACTCCAAGAAGCTGATGCTGGTGTCCCCGACAACTGGCTGGACCATGATACAACTGTGTCCTTTAATAAAGCAAAGCCTTTCTTTCTTAAAATCTGGGAGAAGCGTTTTTCTGATATAAGCAAATTCAAAATACTTTCTGTCCACTGCAACTTAATGGCAGAGGCAATGTGATGATATTTGGAAAGTTATATAAAAGTAAGGAAGACAATGTTCCCCAGATATCAGGACTGCCTAATGGAGGTACTGACATCCGGCCACCCAGGAATTTTAGGGGCTTCTAGAAAATTCAGCACAGTGGATATCCCCTCACACAGTCCTGAGGATCTGTTGCTCTAGATGTAGAATCAGATTAAAAATGCAAGTAAAGCATTGGCTCACAAACACAGGCTTGAGAGCAAGAGTGGAGACACACGACCTACATGAAAGATTAAACATAGAAGGAATCGCAGGTATGGGTGTCAGATCAGCCCCCCACCCCCAATGAAGCCAAGGAACTGCAACTAGGGATTTGTCTACAGCATAAAATAACCAAGAATCCTCAATTAAGAAGGAGGAGGAAGAAAGAGGCTAAAGAAAGCTTTACATTTCAGAGATTGAATTATTCCCATAGACCACAAAAGAGAGGCCAATTACAGGAAAATTTCAGTTTGATGGCCACTCTGGTTGAATATAATCACTGCTGACTATGAGTAATTTTGTTTTAGTATGTGTCAGTTAAACCTCCTGCTTTTACAGACAGGAGTACCTTCTGCCAATGAGCTGTGACTTGAAGCTGTATGATTTGTGTAAATGTGTTGTAATTAGCCGAGCTTTAAAAATTGACTTTGAGGGCCTCAAGGTCTTAGAAATGGCTGTTGGCTTGGAAAAAGGCACCTTCTAGGAAGGTAATCGAAGATACTTAACTGACACACACTAAATTTATTTTGGAAGAGGCAGTTTTTAAAAATCTATGCATTTCAAGAAGGACAAAATTTAATTTTTAAAATATGGTAGCATTAGAACAAAATAAAAAATGACTTAGTAAAATTGGAGTTGGAGAAACATCAATATAAATTCATACACTTTAAAGGGATTCCAATTCTGTCACTAACAGGAACACTGGGCAGTTCCCTAGTTCCCTTAATACCTAGCTACAGCCTATACTTATAGAGAATCCCAAAGCCTAGACCTTGGTCATTATTATTCTTCCCCACAAATAAGGGTTAGAAATTCTGGGAAAGTCACTGAGCCCATGTTGAGGATGGGGACAATTAAGATGGGCCCAATTAATATTGCCAAAGAATATTTTCTAAAATGTTTCAGGTACTGCTAAATAAAACAAAGAACTCTCACTAACCAGATGTGATGTTTTGAGTATCAGAAAAAAAGTATTGATTATAGTCAACTGGAGCATGTTAAAAAGTCATGAGATCATGATAATCTAAAAGAAAAGAATTTTATTTTTGTAAATGCTATAGGCTAATCTATCTAAATTGCCTGAGTCTTACACTCAAGTTCTATTCACCTAAGATGACTCTCAAATAATACATAAGAATATAAAGATATAATAAGAGTAAATTTTTAAAATAACCGTTTTATGTCCTTTGTTAATTTTAAGGTAAAATGTAAAACAAATTAGGGATGGAGTTACCTAAAAAAAAAATAAGGTAAGGACAAGTATACAAAGTGGTAGCTAAATGAAATTTTCATAAATAATTTTGAAAATCAAACTGCTTTACCACATAATCTAGCAATCATGCTCTCTGGTATTTATCTAATGCACACAAATGTTTATAACAGCTTTATTCATAATCACCAAAACTTGGAAGAAACCAAGATGTTCTTCAGTAGGTAAATAGATACACAAACTGTGGTACAGTAAACAATGGAATATTATTCAGCAATAAAAAAGTTATCACACCATTAAAAGGCATGGTGGAGCCCTAAATGCATATTGCTAACTGAAAGAAAAACAAACTATGGAGACAGTAAAACGATCAGGGGTTCAGGTGAGAGAAGGATGATTAGGAGGAGCATGGAAGATTTTTAGAGCTGTAAAATTATTCTGTATGATACTGTAATGGTTGATAGATGTCATTATACATTTACCAAAACCTGTAGCATGTGTAACACCAAGATTGAAACTTAATGTAAACAATGGACTTTAGGTAATAATCAAGATTTGCTCATCAAGGTTGCAGGAGTGGATCTAATCAAAATGGTGTAGTAGATAAACACTGTCCTTACCTCCTCTCAGGACTATATAATAACTACAGAACAACCATCATTGAAAATCCCCTGGAGTGGGCTGAGTGGCACATTGGGTAAGAGCTGGCTTGGGACTCCAGCAGGCCTGGTTGGGATCCCACGTATGAGGGCCAGTGACACTGCCCTCAACAGCTAAGGTGGTGAACAACAGCTCCACCTGGAGCTGGGCTGTTGTGAGTCCCGGGGGATGGCATAGCTGCAGCCCCTGCTGCAGTGGGCTGCCATAGGCTACAGTGAGTGGCCAGCAGCCAGTGTGAGTGGCTGGCAGCTGGCGTGAGCTTCCAAGAGCCACTGTGAGCGGCCATCCAGAGGCTGGAGACTGATCTGCCTCATCCGAGAAGAGTGCAATGATGATACCAATATGGGCCAGTGAAGCAATGTCCTCCACAACTAGACTGAAGAACAAAAGGACAGCAACTTGTTTGTTCCCCTCCCCCAGTTCCCCAATAAAATCTTAATTAAAAAAAAAAAAAGAAAGAAAGAAAATTGCCTGAAGTCTAGCTGAACAGAAGTCCTACAACTAAGGACATACAGAAAAAGCCACCTCAAGACTGGTAGGCAGGGCGAAGATGCCAAACAGGCTGGTCCCATACCCACGTGTGACCCTTAAAAATTGGGAGGAATATCTCAGCTGCAGAGGCCCACCCCCACCCCCGAGGAGTGAGGGATCCCTACCCCACACCAGCCTCCCCAGCCCAAGGTTTCAGCCAGGGAGAGAAGTCTCCATAACTTGTGGCTGTGAAAACCAGCGGAGATTGTGACTCAATGAAACTATGGTGGCTTCAGTCCCAAGTGCTCCTCTTAACAGGTCCACACACAGACTTATTCATTGGCAGACTCACTCTTAGCTCCAACGTTGGAGCAGCAGCTCAAGAAGTGTCAAGGATACATGGGGAGGATCTGAATTATCTGGCTTCAGGGCAAAGGCTGGAGGGGAAGCTTTCTCCCAGCTATAAGAGCTGGCAGAAGACATTGCTTCTTTGTTGACCCTTCCCCCTTCCCAGCGTGCAGACGCAGGGGGCCACCATACCTGAATCTCTATCAACCTTTATCACACCATTGCAAGATAATAATAAAGGAAACCGAGGGTAGGAGTGGTGAGGGCATATATCAGAATCCTCTGTACTTTCCACTGAAGTTTTCTGTACCAAAAATAAATCTTACTAATTAAAATAAAACTGCTAGTTTCTTTCTACCCACTTTATAAAATGGACCAACAAGAGACTAAACCAGTATCTCTATTACCAGACACAACTAGAAATTAAGAATGGTTCAATAACAAAGATATTTATCTCTGTGTCATGGGTGCAATAGACTAAAAAAAAAATGGTCATAAAGCAATCTCTAAACTCAACACAATTATGTGTCCAATAATATCATTAGTAATAGTTATTTTATTATTATGTTAGATTCATCATTTATATTGCCATTGCCATATTTGTTGCTTCAATTATCAAATTTAACCTGTCACATACTTAAAAAGTAGTGTGTGGGACAGGACCTGTCTTGAGCTTCCAGTTAAGCATAGTAGATTAGGCTCTTGTGTTTATTACCCTCAATAGTCCTGTTGAAATAATAATAAAGAATATAGGGGCGGGGGGAGGAGTGGGAGGGGAAAATTGGGGGAGGAGGGTTGTCACTTTGAGGGGTAAAAAGTATAACTATTGCACTTTGTTGTACACCTGAAGCTAATTAAAAGTATATATAAATTAATAATAATAATAATAATAATAATAATAATAATAATAAAGAAAATAAAAGGTACAAACCCACAAAGTCAAAGAAAATGGCAGAAGAGACCAATTACAGATGTAAGATTTCTGTAGATTTTTGCAGAATGGAAAGAAGATAGAGCTTATAAAAGTACCACAAAGGTGGGTAAATACAGAGATCATAGAGTGAGTCAATTTGCCCAGAGAACCTAGGAGGACCTGGAATGATGGGGAGGTGGGACTAGGGGAGGTATGAACTGGGAGCAGAAGTGTGTGAAAAGATTGATATGGTCTATCTGTATGGATCTACTTCCCCACCCTGAGAAGCCAAGAGACCTTCCTTTTCCAGCCCCCAGTTATTCTCCAGAGATGTAAAACCCTGTACTGTATGTACAAGAGGCACCAAATGAAGCAAGAGGGCATGCTGTTAAAAGCAGAAAGAGAAAGTGCTCAGCCACATAGCCCTCTAACACTTTCCTCTAACCTGCTCTCAATAATTTATTCAATAAATATTTATTGAATACAACTTTATATGAGATACTTTTTTAGGGAATTCGACAGTGAACCACATGGGCAAAGTCCCTGATCTCATGGAGCTGGCATTTGAGAAGAAAAGACAGGCAATAAACAAATATATTAAGAAATACATACTGGGGCTGGCTGAGTGGCTCAGTTGGTTAACAGCTTGCTCAAGAGTGGGAGCTGAGCTCTGAAAAACAGCAGTTCAATGCCCAGCCCAAGCTGAGATGCCATTGAGCTGCCAACAGGTGGCAGGATGGCTCAGCTATTAAAAAAAGAAAAAGGAAATACATATTAAAAGCACAGGTGATGCTCAAAGAAAACTGAAGTAGGATAATGAGATAGAGTGGCAGGACTCTATCTTGGAGAGGTGATCAGGATAGTCTCTCAGAGGAGAGCCACAAAAGCAGAGACTTGTATGAAGTGAGGGCCCAACCAGGATGTGGGGACAAGAATTCCGGGCACCAAGTACAAAGTCTGTGAGACAGGAGCACGCAAGACTTACTCAAGGAATAGCAGGAAAGCCAGTGGGTGCCAGACATATAGTGATCCAGGAAAAAATAGGAATGAGGCAGGAAAAGCTGATGGGGACCAGATTCTGTAAAGTTTGAAGATTATAACGAGGACCTGAGATTGGATTCCAAGAGAGATGAGAAGTCACTGAAGGGATCTGAGCATATCTGAAGTACACTCTAAAAGGATTATTCTGGATGCCACATGGAGAAAAGATAAAAGGGATGATGGTAGAGAGGCAGCCAGACCTGTCAAGAGCTATAAAAGAGCACCAAGGACTTCCAGTAAGATGGCGGAATAGGCAGACGTTGTTGCAACTGCCTCCCAGGATCACACCAAAATTACAAATAATTTATACAACATGCAACCCTGGAAGTCCCCAGAACACTAGATGAACAGAATCTCTAAATGAAGCACTTAAAGTGGAGGCCAAGTTGAGTCTGGTAGGACGGGCAGAGACGAGAGAGTGTAAACCCTGTGAGGGATACCTCAGCAGTAGGGAGGCTTCTCCAGTTGGGGGAGAGAACCTCCAGCCACACACCAAGCTCACCAGCCCAGAGTTACTTTAAAAGGAAGAGGAGTTCCACGATAACTGGCAGTAGAAATTAGTGAAATCTCTCTTTGCTCAGCTCGGTGGGGCTGAGGGTGGCTAGAGAACCAGTGGAGCCAGAACATGGACTCGCTCCCTGGGGAGCCCTCACCTGGTCCCTGGCAGAGGGAGTAGCTGTGTGAGCAAGGCCCAGGAGCCTGCAGGGACGGACTGAACTGAGCGCCTTTGGTGCAGGAGCTAGAGTTTTTGGGACCATTGTTCCCCTGGTGTGGATATTTCACAAGAGTAGTGTACAGGAGGGCACCATTTTATCAGGGTTGGTCTGGTGGAATTGGCTCAGGAGTGTGTGTGTAAGTGTACGTGCATGATGCCTTCGAGCCCCACCTTCTGCACAGGTTGTGCTGCGTAGCCAGGGAAATGCCTGGCGGGCACACTCCGGCTCCAACAGACTATTCATTGAAATGCAGGAGTGCGTGAGCCGCCTTGGGTTCCCACTCTCCACACTGCATGTGCAGGGTTGCCGGGCTGGTGATTGGTTGTCAGGCTGCCTGGCCTGATCTGCGAGTGGCTGATTGGGGCAGGCTGAGACTGGGAATTTTCCTGGGAGTGTTGGGCCGTGAGCTGTGCACCTGCATGATCCAGCCAGGGCTTTCCTGGTGATCTTTCTAATACATCAAAGCAATCCCAGAGTGACAGCCAGAATGAGGAAACAAACAAACATGTCACAAGTAAAAGATCAGAAGAAACCTCTAGAAATGGAACTAAATGAAACAGAGGGATCCAACCTTTCAGAGACTGAGTTTAGAACACTGATGCTAAGAATGTTTAAGGAACTTAGCGAGGACATAAAGAAGGATAGGGAAATTATAAAAAACAACCAGTTAAAACTAAAGAATACAATAATTGAAATGAAGAACACACTCGAAGGAATCACCAGTAGATTAGATGAAGCAGAGGATCGGATCAGAGATTTAGAAGACAAAATAGCAGAAATCACCCAGTTGGAATAACATAAAGAAAAAGAATTAAAAACAATGAAAATAGTTTAAGAGACCTGTGGGACAAGATGACACACAACAACATTTACATCATAGGAATACCAGAAGGAGAAGAGAAGAAGCAAGGGGTTGAGAACGTATTTGAAAAAAATAATGACTGAAAATCTCCCTACCCTGGCGAAGGAAATATAAGCCCAGGAAGTGCAGAGAATTCCAAACAAGCTGATCCCAAACAGGCCCACACCAAGACACCTCATAGTTAAAATGGCAAAGCTTAAACACAAAGACAGAATCTTAAAAGCAGCAAGAGAAAGACAGCAGGTTACATACAAAGGAACTCCTGTAAGACTAACAGCTGTCTTGATTACAGACTCTGCAGACCAGAAAGGAGTGGCAGGAAATATTCAAAGTGATGCAAAATAAAGGTCTACAACCAAGATTACTGTACACATCATGGCTATCACTTAAAATTGAAGGACAGATAAAGAGCTTCTCAGAAAAGATTAAGCTTAAGTAATTCATTACCATCAAGCCAGCATTGCAGGAAATGTTAAAAGGGCTTTTTTAAACAGAAGAAATGAGTAAACAAGCTAACCTAGGAAGACCACGAATACAAATAACAAAACGGCAATACATATGCACCTATCAATAATCACTTTAAATGTGAATGGGCTAAATGCTCCAATCAAAAGACACAGAGTGGCTGAGTGGATAAGAAAACAGGACCTATGTATATGCTGTTTACAAGAGACTCATCTCAAAGCAAAAGACACACACAGACTGAAAGTAAAGGGATGGAATAAGATATTTCATGCAAATGGAAATGAGAAAAAAGCTGGAGTAGCCATACTTATTTTGGACAAAATGGACTTTAAAATGAAAAGTACAATAAAAACCAAAGAAGGGCACTACGTAATAATAGAGGGATCAATTCAACAAGAAGACATCACCCTAATAAACTTCTATGCAACCAATATAGGAGCTCCTAAATATATAAAACAGATTTTGACAGACATAAATACAGAGATCAACAGTAAAACTATCATAGTAGGGGACTTCAACACCCCATTGTCACCAATGGACAGATCCTCCAGACAGAAAATCAAAACGGACACAGTGGCCTTAAATGACACTTTAAACCAGCTGGATTTAATCCATGTTTTTAGAACATTTCACCCTGAAGCAACAGAATATACATTGTTCTTAAGTTCACATGGAACATTTTCCAAGATAGACCACATGTTAGGCCACAAAACAAGTCTCAGTAAATTTAAGTGGAATGAAATCATATCAAGCAGATATAGAGGAAAAACTGTTCATTGCTTGCTGGGAGGCGGTGGGGATGAAGGAGAGGGGAAGGGATTGGACAGGTAGGTTGGTGACTACAATGTTGCCGCAGGGATATGGGGGACAATTCTGTGAATGTAATTGATAATGTTGCAAATGTTTTGTGGGGTGTCAGATGGTCACGTGTCTTGTTGGGAGACTGCTTCAGAGATGGGGTAGAGGCTTGATCACTGCACTGTACACCTGAAGCTGATGTTGTATAATATTGTATGTTATCTGTGATTGAATATATATATATATATATATATATATATATATATATATATATAGTCATGGGATGTGGAGTACAGTGTGAGAGTTGGATCAGGGGAGTTGTAATCGATATGTATGATATGGGGGGAGTGGGGTGGCAGATTGGGGGAGGGGAGTTGTCACTTTGAGGAGTAAAAAGTATAACTATTCAACTGCATTGTAAAAAATAAATTAAAAAAAAAAGGTTAAAGAACACCAGCACTAGACTGCTCATCACCACCAGCACACCAGCAAGAAGGAGGAGTGTCTCCTTTGGTGCCAACAAATACACTCTGAGAGAGGCTGTATCTACTAGTATCAGGGTCTGCTGTGAAAGGCATTGTGGACCCACAGTACAGCCCACCGGGACACTGGACAACAAAGACTGACACACATATACACACAGAGCTTCCAATTTCCTTTTTTTTTCTTAATTTTTTCTAATTCAATTATGAAACAGTTCAAACATGTAAGTACAAAAATAATACAACCCCTATGTATCAGACAAACAGAAAGTTTTATCTTATTTGCTTCATATCTTTCTATTTTTAAAATGAATGGAAGAACTAATAAAAACAAGAAAAATATTATGCTGTAGCTGAAGTCCTTTCTCTTTGAGATGAGAAGATTTTCCTGGATTACCTGGGTTGGCTCAATGTAATCACAACAATCCTTATAAGAGGGAAACAGGGGGGTAAGAATCAGTGAAAATGTGATAATAGAAGGAAAGATGAGTGTAGGAGAAGGGGGAAATGGAGATAGTAAGAGAGAGAGAGGGGGGAGAGCTATTTAAAGATGCTACACTGCTGGCTATAAATAATGAGGATGGGCCATGAGTTAAGAAGGAATACAGGCAGCTTCTAGAGCTAGAAAAGGCAAGGAAACAGGTTCTCTCCTAGAGAGTCCAGAAGGAATACAACCCTGCTGACTCATTTGGACTTCTGACCTCCAAAACTGTAAGACAATACATTTGTGTTGTTTTGAATCACCAAATTTGTTTCAAATTTGCTTGTTACAGCAGCAATAGTGAACTAATACACCTAGAGTATGCAAAGAAAAACTAGGCAGTGTGGCTAATACGAAGAAAGTGAGGAAGCGAGTAGTACAGGATGATGAGATAAAGTTAAAGAAGCAATAAGTGCCAGATGGGTTGGAGTCTTTTAGCCAATGGCCAGAATCTTGCCTGTTACTCTGAGTGAGGAAATCATTGGAGGGTATAGAGCAGAGGAGTGAAATGATTTACCTTACCTTATAGAAGAATTATTCTAACTGCTAAGAATAAGCAAGGGGGTAATTGGTAAGAAATTAATAAGGGTAACTGTGGGTATACCTATATCTGTGCCTTCCCAGGGAGCCAACATCAGAGCTTTAACACTATAGGAGGATATAGACTTCACTTAAGTAATCCAGTCAGTCATTAAACAAATAAACAAGCAAATATCAAGAACAAGCCCTGGGGGTGGGGAGTGGGAGACCAGTACCCAGAGGTGCTGGAATATTTTATCTAAAATGTACACTTTCTAACCAAAAAAATGATATATGCAAAGAAACAGGAAAGTATGACCTACACACAAGAAAAAATACAAAACAAAAACTTGCTATTTAAGAAAACTAAGGGAGGGCCGGCAGAGCGGCACGGTGGTTAAGCGCTGACTTGGGACGCCAGTGGCCCCGGTTCGGATCCCACATATGAGGGCCAGTGACACTGCCCTCAAAAAATAAATAAAAGAAATTAAAAAAAAGAAAACTAAGGGAAACCATGTTTGAAGAAACAAAGAATGGTGTGATCCCATTGTCATAGCACACAGAGAATATCAATAAAACCTGAAATTAGGGCCGGCCGAGTGGCGCATTGCTTAAGAGCTGGTTTGGGATGCCAGCAGCCCCGGTTTGGATCCCACATATGAGGGCCCTCTACAGCTAACAACAGCTCCACCTGGAGCTGGGCTGTGTGAATCCCAGTGACAGTGTAGGCTGCAGTTCCTGCTGCAGTGGCTGCCATAGGCTACAGTGAGTGGCCAGCAGCCAGCATGAGTGGCTGGCATCCAGCGTGAGCTGCCAATAGCATCGGTGAGCGACCATCCAGAGGCCGGCGACAGATCTACCTCATCCGGGAAGAGCGCAATGATGATACCACATGGACCAGTGAAGCAACGTCCTCTGCAACTAGAATGAAGAACAAAAAGACAGCAACTTGTCTGTTCCCCTTCCCTGATTCCCCAACGCTGTTCCCCTCCCCCACTAAATAAACAAACAAACAAATAAATAAATAAATAAATAAAAACAGAAATGATAAAAACAAAAAACGACAACCAAATGAAAATTTCTGGAGTTTAAATAACTAAAATGAAACTTTCATTGAAGTGGCTCAACAGTAGGCTTGAGCTGACAGAAGAAAGAATTAGCAAACTTGAAGATAGGTTGGTAGAGAATATATAACCTGAAGAATGGAGAGAAAAAAATAATGACGAAAACTGAACAGAGACTTCAAAGAAAAGTGGGACACCATTAAGCACATCACTTATGTATAATGGAAGTATCAGGAGGCAAAGAACCACAATAACATTAACAGCTGCCTTAACAGCAGAAACAATGGACTCCAGAAGGCAGTGGGATAACATATTCAAAGTTCTCAAAGGAAAAAAATTGTCAACGAAGAATCCTGTATCTATTTTCTCTTCTGGTCTCAGGTATTTGGGAACCAGAGGTTTCAGTGGCAGACATGGCCAAGTCCAAGAACCACACCACCCACAACCAGTCCCCAAAATGGCACAGAAACACCATCAAGAAACCCCAATCACAAAAGTATGAATCTCTTAAGGGAGTGGATACCAAGTTCCTGAGGAACATGCACTTTTCCAAGAAGCACAACAAGAAGGGCCTGAAGAAGATGCAATCCAATAGTGGTAAGACCATGAGTGCATGGGCTGAGGCTATCAAAGCCCTTGTAAAGCCCAAGGAGGTCAAGCCCAAGATCCCAAAAGGTGGCAGCCACAAGCTCAGTTAACTTGCCTATATCACCTACCCCAAGCTTGCAAAATGTGCTCATTCGTGCATTGCCAAGGATCTCAGGCTCTGTTAGTCAAAATTCAAGGCTCAAACCAAGGCTGTAGCTGCAGTATCAGCTCTGCCTTCAGCTCAGGGTCCAGCTCCCAAAGGTGCCAGGCCACCACAAAGGCTCCAGAGAAGAGGCTTCTGGTGATGTGAGGACGGAAGGACTGGTGTGACCCTTTGGCAGCTGTCTGCATGGGACTGGGGTCCTTCTGTGCTATTTTTCTATACAATTTGTACAAATAAACCTGAGGCAGGAGCTGTCAAGAAAACAATCCTGTAACCAGCAAAACTATCTTTCAAAACTGAAGATGAAGGGCCAGCCGAGTGGCGTGTTGGTTAAGAGTTGGCTTGGGATGCCAGCGGTCCCGATTTGGGTCCCACATATAAGGGCCAGTGACACTGCCCTCAAAAACAAAACAAAACAAAACAAAAAACCTGAAGATGAAATACCTTTTCAGATAAACAAAAATTTAGAGAATTTTTAGCTAGATAACCTGTCTAACAAAAAATACTAAAAGAATTTCTTCAGGCTAAAAGCAAGTGACCCCAGACAGTAATCCAAATCCACAATGTGGATGATCCTCAAAAATTTCATGTTGAATAAAAGAAGCCTGTCATAAAACGTCACATTGTATAATGCTGTTTGTATGACATATCCAGGGTAGGAAAAACCATAAAAACAGGAAGCATATTGGTGGTTGCCAAGAGCTGAGGTAAAGGGAAGAATTGAGAGTAACTGCTTAGTAAGTCCCAGGTTTTCTTTTGGAATGATGAAAATGTTTTGGAACTAGATAGAGATAGAGGTTGCACAAATGCCAGAGGTTGTACTAAATGCCATTAAATTGTTCACTTTTTTTTTTTTTTGAGGTCAGTGTCACTAGCCGTCATATGTGGGACCTGAACTGGAGCCGCTGGTGTCCCAAGCCAGCTCTAAACCACCACGCCACTCGGCCGGCCCAAATTCTTCACTTTTAATGGTTAATTTTATGTTATGTGAATTTCATCTGAATAAAAAATATTGAATCAAGATAGTAAAAAGAGAACAAGGAAAAAACACAAAGAGATGAACAAGATGAAAAATAATATGGAGGAAGAAAAGGAGATTCAATCTATAAATTACAGGTTTTCTGAAGAATAATCAAGAAAGAAAACATAGAATAAAATCATTAGACTCAATAAGAAAAAAAAATATTTAAAATAGTAAAAAAGCATTCCAGAACTGAAACAGCACTTGTTTCACATCTTGAGTATTTAGCACATCCAGCTAAAATTAATGGGGAAAGACCCATATTTAGACATAGTCTGATAATATCTTTACATTTAAGGATAAAGAGAAAAATTCTACAAGAGTACAATCAGAAACACATGGGTTACCTACAAAAGAATAAGAATCAAGGTGGCTTCAGACTTCTCCACAACATTAAGTTTCAGGAGAAATATCAGAGTAGGTACAGAGATTTGAAAGGAAGAATTCTTTATCCAGACAAGTTGTCATTCATATATTACACAAAGGTTCAAGAAATATATTTCTTAAAATCTTTCTTGAATTATTTTAATACACAATGTGTGTTAAGCATATATGAATACATACTACATCTGAAAGATAAGTACTCAAGAATAAAAAATTTCCAGTATAAGTTACTGTTAGTAAAATTCAAGAGCAATTAAAAATGTAGAGTTAAAACAGTAGTGTGAAGGTAAATCTTTAACAACCAGATCTAGTGTGCAAAGAAAACCCCTGATTTGTAGTGACTGGTTTCCACCTACCAATATGATTTGACAAAAAAAAAAATTAATCCTCATTTCAAACCATACACCCAAATTAATTGTAAAAGCATTAACATACACCAAATGCAAGATACATCAAAACCTACTGCAAAGTGACATAAAGACAGACATGTTGATCAATGAAGTAGAATAGAGAGCCTGGAAAGAAAAACCTCACATATATGGTCAAATGATCTTTGACAGGAGTGCCAAGACCATCTAATGTAAAAAGAACAGTCTTTTCAACAAATGGTGTTGGGAAAGCTGGATATTCACATGCAAAACAATGACGTTGGACCCTTACCTAGTGCGGGGGTCCAGCCTCCACGAGTCCAGAGCTTCCCTCAGGTGTGGACGGCATCGGCAAGAAAAGAAAGAAAGATGGAGACACCGGAGAGAGTTTCGGAGGAGTGTCACACTTTATTGTTACAGCAAGTCTCCTTTTATAGGGACTCTTGACCATTACCTCAATTACAGGTTAAGTTCCACATCGTTTTGATGTATTTTTCTTCTTTAGGACTTTTACAGTCTTTACTTCCTTGTAATAATTCTCTCCAGGGCACACTGTGATCTTTTCTATGTTTAAAGATAATCTCATCTATGATAATCTCTTTGTGACCCAGACTCAGTCTCTACATATCACCTAAAGAATGGTTACCATGACTACTTTGACTATCTAGTCCCAAATTCCAGTAGTAAGACTCGCAAGGCGTATACTTAAGCTAAAGCTTCAGTGTCTGTTGCTACAACAATGTACAAGGCAAAGAATCCAATTAAAGCTATTGATGAACATAGCTCATGGTCAGCAAGTTGTCTCTTATTGGAACTCTCATGGCCTGGAGACTTTAGACTTCAAGGGGACCTCTCACAGCAATGACCCTAGACAAGTGAGGTCAACAGACTGATGAGATCATCAGTTTCTCACAGCAGACCTTTGGCCTATGTGGCCAGGGTCTGGGCCTCTGTTTCCAAGAGGCTTGAATCCCCTTTTTCTTAGTCCTGGGGTCCCCATGGAACTACCACCTAGCTTAGGTTGTCACCCCTCTTTTCTAGGAGTTCTTACCTGTCGTTGGCTGCATAGTTATCTCTCATTGGGGTACCACAGAAACTTGCCATAAATGCAGTGAGGGTACTATCTCCTATAGGATCCGATGTAGAGGAAAGGCACATGGGTTCATAGAGGCAGGAGATATTACATGACCAACCATAGGCGGCACCCCAAACATCCAGTGCTGAGCCTGGCAATGTGACCTTGTCAGACACTGGGGGGCTGTTGGCCACCAACATCTCTCCCTTTCTTATTTATTAAATAAATGCCATGTAAATTGGCAGCAACATCTCGAATACCATTGCTCAAAAGTCTGAAGATGATTGGAAAAAGAATGAGAATGAGGATAATAATAAATAAAGTGGATCCAACAGACAACAGAGTCGGAAATAGTTTTTGTTGTCCAACATAAGTCTGTAAACTGTCAAGGGAAGATGCCAAAACAGTCAGATCCAGAAGATCTGGAGACTGGCTAAGATCATGAATCTGTCGATGGAGAGAAGATAAATCTAAACTAAGGTCACTATGATTCCAAATACCTGTGATATGACATTGAATCTGTTCCCAACTATGGGCAGAAGAATTGACCTCCAAAGGGGTGACACAAATCTAAGTGTATGTATGATGGCATCTGAAAGAATTTTTAACCTTGAGAGTCATTAATTCATTACCTATGTGGAATACAGCTTCCTCAAGGGCATTAACCCTAGTATCTAGCTTTCTATCTATAAGTTCCTGAGTGGCTAAAGCTAAAGAAACATTTTTTGATAACTGATCCACATATTGGGCAGTATGTATGTTTTGTACAAGTGCCGTGGTAGAGGCAGCAAAAGAACCTATAACAGCTATCAGAGCAGTAATTCCTAGAATAATTTCTGCAACTACACGTTTTGATCTGACTAAGGCATTAGTAACTGTCTGAAGAACCTGTAATCCTGGGTCCGAATACCAAGGAGAATCTAGTTTAACTGGTACAAGTAAATAAGGAGGCTGTTGAACAATAAACAATGCTAGGGGAGCTGTCTCTATCTGTGGGAAGAGTCAGACAATATACTGTGAATCTGTGTATAAATTAAAGACTTTATCTTTTAGTTGAGAAAAAGCAAAAATGACTGCAACTAGTTCAGTCTGCTGGGCAGAAGTCTCAGAGCTCTCTTGTACATGTGGAACTGAATTTATGAGAGTAACACCAGTTCCATTAGAGGACCCATCAGTAAAACCTAAAACCGCTGGCGGAGGAATGCGACTGAGAGCACTTGAAAGGAAATATAAAAGGATGTCTATTAAGAAACTGTAAAACAGGATTTTTAGGTAGATGATACAACAATTGTCCTGTAAAGGTACAACTTGTGATTTGCCAATCCTCATCAAACCGTAGAAGTTGATTGGTTTGTTCTTTGTTATATGGTAGAATGATAGAAGCAGGCTCTTTGCCAAAGAGCTCAATACTGCGTTTCCTTCCTTTTAAAATTAGAAGTGCTGTAAGAGATGGATACGATGTAACAATCTTTTTTGATGTTGCTGGTAAATGTATCCATTCCAGAACTCCATCCTGCTATAAGCACCCTGTAGGAGTAATACAAGTGGACAATACAACAAGAGACCAGGGCAGTGAATAATCTAAATACCGCAATGTGGCAGTATTGATCTGTTTTTCAACAGCTGTTAAAGTCTTAGACGCCTCAGGGGTGAGGCTCCTGAGAGACATAGGATCGGAATCCCCTTGTAAAATATTAAACAATGGTTTTAAATCTGCAGTAGTAAGTTTAAGCAGAGGCTGAATCCAATTAATAACTCCTAATAATTTTTGAAAGTCATTTAGGGTCTGTAAATGGTCTTTTCTGAGTTCTAAAGGTTGGTGAGTGTAAAATGAAGTTTGTAAAACCCTGCCCAAGTAAGAACACGGCGGCTCCGTTTGGATCTTTTCAGGCGCAATTTGTAATCCAGATTTTTCTAAAGTTAGTACAGTGACTGTTAGAACTGTTTGTAAGGTTTCTCTATTTGAATGAGCAATTAAAATATCATCCATATAATGTACCAAATAAGCATCAGGAAAATCTTGCCTAACAGACAGAAGAGCAGCGTCTACAAATTTCTGACAAAGAGTAAGACTATTTTTCATTCCCTGTGGAAGAACTTTCCACTGATATCTCTGATAAGGTTGTTTAAAATTTTCTGAAGGAATGCTAAATGCAAATCTTTGACAGTCTAAGGGGTGTAAAGGGATAGAGAAAAAACAATCTTGTAAGTCAATGACCACACTATTATAATTTCTAGGAATGGCAGAGGGCAATGGCAGGCCAGGTTGTAAAGCACCCATGTCCTCCATCATTACATTAACAGCTCTTAAATCCTGTAACAATCTCCATTTACCTGATTTCTTTTTTATGACAAAAATTGGAGTATTCCAAGGACTGTTAGTGGGCTCTATATGGCCTTGTTCCAATTGTTGTTGTACTAACTGTTTGGCTGCTGATATTTTTTCAGATGAAAGGGGCCATTGTTCAACCCACACCGGAGAGTCATTTTTCCAAGTTATGGGATCAGCAGTCTGAGAAACAATGGCCCTATCTATAAATTTTGATATCCCAATCCAGCTTTATCAGACTTAGGCTGTACATCGATAGGATATAACTGTCCTTGTTGGTTTTTTCCAAGCCCTTTTTGAGGATCAAGTCCCATTTGTAACATCTGAGAAGTAACCTTAGTTCCAGGACTATACAGCAAAACACCCATTTGAGATAGAACATCACATCCCCAAAGGGAGAAGGTCAATGATGGGACAATAAAGGGACGGAAGGTCCCGGTAGTATTGTCCTCATCTTTCCAATGAAGAATCTGTGAACTCTGGGCAACCTCAGTAGCCTTTCCCAATCCTACTAAGCAATTAGAAATTTCATGCATGGGCCATGAGGAAGGCCAATCCTTTTCTGATATACATGACACATCTGCTCCTGTGTCCAGAAGACCGTCTATAGGTTTCCCCTGGATAAATAATTGTTTTGTTGGTCGATTAGCATGAATTTGTTGTACCCAGAATGCCATATCAGTGGAACCAAATCTAGTGTCTCCCCGCGGTTCAGAGGTGAGGGCACGACCTGTATTATGTAATGGAAATAAAAGGAGTTGTGCAATTCTTTGTCCTGACTATATTTGTACAGTGGAAGTTGGAGGAGCAATCATAATCTGTATTTCTCCTGAATAACTGGCATGTATTACTCCAGGGAGAACTGTAATCACCTGAAGAAAGCAGAGCTCCTTTCAAAAAGAAGACCCACAGTTCCTTTTGGCAGGGGTCCCTTAACTCCAGTGGGGAGGGACACAACCAGAGAGTCAGGGGTTAATATTGTATGGGCGGTGGAACTGAGGTCCAATCCTGTGCTTCCTGGGGTTGCTCTCAATGCCCTGTCTCTTTTCCAAGCCAAGTACTTATTCTGCCATTGAGAAATGTGCCAATAAATTCACTTCATGCCTGAGAGAGCTACAGTCAAATTGTGTTGCTGGAAAATAAGAACTCTGATTGATAGATTATGGGGAAAAGCAGAACAGGGATGGAGGAAAGGAGAAAGAGGGAGGAACAATAATAAAGAAAAAGGAGGAAAGAGAAATAGAATGAACACAACTTTCAAGTTTTAATTTTTATTCAGAGAGCAAATTTTGCCAAGTAAACAGGAACAGTGTCTCTTCAGCAGTATTAGTAAGCTTTTGCTGGCAAAGTTTTAAAACTTGTAAAAGGATAATAAAAATAAAGCAATTACAATGTACTTCCTACTAAAATAATAGACAATGTAGCTTATTTTGCAAAATGAAGATTTTGCCTCTGGTTATGGGTTGTTTTTTTTTTTAAAGCAAATAATATTATAATACTTTTTACATAAAATGGCATTTTACTTTTTCCTTTGTTTCCTACTGTAAATTGCTTATTGAACTCTATTAGTGAATACAGACAGATCTTTGATTTAAAAAAAAACAAAAGGCAAAGTGTATTAATGTGTTACATAAAAAGGTGTGTTACATAAAAAGGAAATCGATTATGTAAGCCAATAGCAGAATGAGATTTATTTTTCTGTGTAGAACCTAAGACTGCTATTATGTGTTATGCTTATTATTGCACACATTTGGGTCAGGAGTTTGGGCAGATTCAGCTGGGCAGTTGGTCTCTGACCTGCCGTGGGGTCAGCCAGGAAATAGCTAGCCCCATTTCCAAGGTGTTTTCTTTGCTAACCTGTTGGCATCTAAGACTCATTGGCCTCTATGCCCTATGGCTTCTCACAACACGGTGTTTTTAGGATATTTGCTAGGCTTTCAAGAAGAAGGAACGAGAAGCTGTCAGGCCAGTCAAGGGATCTGGGTGGTATCATTTCTGCCCTGTTTTGTGGTGAGCACCACAGTAAATGCAGTAGAGGAGTAGATTCCGCTCTTGATTTAAGAGTAGAAGTTCACACCTCAAAAGAGTATGGGAGTTGGCTGCAGCAGTTTTAGAAAATACACTCAGCCACACTATGAAACAACGTTTGCTCTTTGTTTATTCACATGGTCTTGGGATCAAAAGATCTTCAACTAGAAATACTAAAGTTTTTTTCTTTATTAATTTTTGTTTTCTTTTCTTTATATAACTTTCCTTTGAAATTAGAAAAGCCATGTATGCTCCTGTTAACAAGTGAAACAACCCAAAGATATATATTTTAAAGTTAATAAAATCTTTCCTGCACTCATTCAGTTCCACTTTGCTGATGTAACCAATGCGTCCCTCTGCATATTTCTGCATGTCTGTACAAATATACACAAACACAAACACTCACACATGCAGACACTCATCTTTTTTTAGAAAAGTTGAGTAATGGTATGCATTTTACTCTGCAACTTGCTAGTCACTTACTAGACCATGGGCATCCCTTGAGGCATAAGTCAAACTGAATTTGTTAAGGACTACGTAATAGTCCATGGTTGGATGTAACTACAATTTACTCAACTATTCCCTTTGTAACAGAAATTTTTGTAGTTCGTCAATATCCTGCTATCCTTCTGGGTACATATGCATTGAAGTTTAGTACCACAAATTGCCTGACTTCCAGGCCAGAGCCATCACATTGCTGGTGTGAATCCTGGCAACATGCTCTCCTACTGTGGGAAGTGTGAACACACACCCTCAATCTGATTCCCTGAATGATCACAGTGAGCACAGTTCTTTTACAGTCCTGCTGCATGCATGTAGTGTGAGCAAGAAACAAACTTTCATTGTTTTAAGCCATTCAGTATTTGAGCTAAATCAATCTATGTTTATTTGTTACACTCATTTCCACTGGATAAACTAACATTCTAACATGTATAGCCATATTGGTGGACATTAGGTTGTTTGGGGGCTTTTGCTGCTGCAATGTTGTGATAAACTTCCTCAAAATAGAAACATTTGTACATGCTGATACTTTCATTTTTATAGGATAGACTCTCAAAGGTTGACTGCTGGGTCAAAGGATTTTCAGTTTTAATAGATGTTTTTAGATCACATTCTCCAAAATTTCAAACTCCTATAAGCAAAGATGTTTCTCTTTCATTTTAACTTTTGTCAATTTGATGAGTGAAAGAAAAGGGGGGGTATCTTCTTATTGCTTTAATTTGCATTTCCTACATGAATTTCCAGCTATTCACACACAACAGAAATGTAGGGATGCATTACATTTGAATTTTTCAATTTGATAGGTTAAAAAGAAAAGGTATTTTGGAGGATGTCAGAAACATGGCAGTATGGGAAGTCTCCCTTGATCTCTCCCCTTGAAGTTACAAGTTGAACTGCTATAATTCCATAAAAGATTCCCTGCTCAACACAGAAACACATCTGAGAGGTCCACATATCAAAACATCTGAATGGTCGACGAATCAGGGTGAACAGGAGAGGAGGAAAGGGAGAAGAGCAGAGATGGGTGCTGTGGACACAGCCCAGAGTTCACTGCCATTGGTTGCAGCCCAGAGCTCAATGTGGGTCCCAAGAGAGGGAAGGATTCAGGCTGCAGGTGCATTCTCTGTGGCCTCAAGCATTCCTGCATGAGTGAACAGCATATAATATGGCTGAACCCAGGGATCAGGGCAGAGACCTCAGATAGAGACTGAATTCAGAAGGGCAACAGCTGTGGCCTAGAAACCCTCACTGTCAGGCAGAAAACAAAGCCACAGAGCCTGGCTTCCCAGAGCTAGCAGCAGCTTTTCAAAACAAAAACAAACAAACAAAAAAAACTGTAGCGGTGAGTATTGGGTCAAAGAACAGAATATCTATAGTCCTGAGAACCAAAGAGATAGTTCCTGAGTGGCACACATTTACTGCAGGTAGTCCCAGTGACAGGGTTGGAGATATAGAGGTGTCATATCTGTGGTCTGGCAGTCGCCATTACTTCAAGGAGAACAAAGCTACAAACACATCAGCAGCCTCTTCCAGCTCACCCTGCCCCCACCTTTGCAGAGGCAAGGGCACCTAAGACAGCTCAGGCAGCACAGCACTGAATCTGGCTACAGGGACAGCATTCGGGTTTCAGGGACTCAGAACCCCATCACCTACCACATTCTCACATGGGGAGAGAGCAAGGTGACCTGGTCACAAAGAAGATGCCCACCTACCCAGGAAATACAAGGCATATTCCACCAAAAGAAGCCAGAGTAGGGCAAGCTAATATAAATGCTCCAGAGTCACCTACTGGAAAACAAGAAAATACTTCTTCATATCAACCTACTGCAGCACTCATTCCCATAAATGCCTAGGAGGAGAAATAATCCATCAAATTCATGAGCAATCAAAGTAACTAGGTAGCTCAGAAAGAAAAATGAAAAAAATCTCCAGAAAATAAAATTAAAAGACATGGAAATAAAAAAATAAAAATAATAATAATAATAAAAAAGACATGGAAATATATGACTTAAGTGACAGAGGATTCAAGATTGCCATTTTGAAAAAACTCAACAAGATCCAAAAAAACCCTGAAATAGGCAGATTAATGATCTCAGAAATAAAATCAACAAACAAAATGAATACTTTACCAAAGAGATTGAAATTTTTGAAAAGAACCAAATAGAAATTCTGGAGCTGAAGAAGTCAATAAAAGAGGTGAAGATCAAAACAGCAAGCTTAGGAAATAGAGCTGACAAAAAGGAGGAAAGAATCACTGATATCAAAGATATAACTCTGGAGGGCCGGCCAAGTGGCGCAGTGGTTGGGCGCTGGTTTGGGAGGCCAGGCGGCTCCGGTTCAGGTCCCACATGTGAGGGTGTGACACTGCCCTCAAAAAAAAAAAAAAAGATATAACTCTGGAAATGATGCAGATGGAATAAGAGATTTGAGTTAAAAGAAAGAACTCTACAAAACTATCTGACTCCACCAGAAAGAGCAACATAAGAATAATGGGTATACCGGAAGGAAAAAAGAGGGAAAAGGGCACAGAGAGCCTATTCAAACAAATAGTTGACAAGGACTTCCCAAACCTATGGGAAGAACTGGATCTTCAAATCCAAGAAGCAAACAGAACACCTAATTATCTCAATTCAAAAAGGTCTCCTCTAAGGCACACTATATTGAATTATCCAAAAGTAATCACAAAGAAAGAATTCTCAAGGGAGCCAGGGAAAAGAAGAAGGTAACCTCTAAAGGAAGCCCATTAGATCATCATCAAATTTTTCAGCAGAAACTCTACAAGCTAGGAGAAAGTGAAATCAAATATTCAAACTATTGAAAGGGAGAAATTACCAGCCAAGAATATATTCAGCAAAGTTATCTTTAGATATAAAGGAGGAATAAAGATCTTTTCCAATATACAGAAGCTGAAGGAATTTTCCACCACAAGGCCTGCATTACAGGAAATACTGAAGGGAGTTATGCTACCTGAAACAAAAAGACAAAAGGATTCAAAACTATGAGTAAGATGACTACCAGAGAGACAGAAGCAGGAAATGCCAACCCCTATTCAGAATAAGGCACTATACACTTAAATATAAGATAAAGGTTAAAGGAGGTAAAAACATATTTTAGAAAAGAGAAGAAGATAATTGCTACTGCAACTTGGAAATGAACTCACGCAACAAGTAGGGATAATTTGGGACAACAAAAACATGAAAGGGGTGTGGGTTAATGTCTGGATTTGCCAAGAGGAATGGGGATAAGATGCATGCAGAAGAAAAAGGACTACTGTATATATGAAATTTCCTTTAACATAAACTTAATGGTAAGCACTGAAAAAAAAATCCGAAACAGAGACACATGACACATAAAAAAGAGGGAAAAAAACATAGAATATCACCAAACTAAAATAACAGACAGACACACAGACACACAAAGGCAAAGAAATAATGGAGACACTGAGCTACCAGGAAACAAAAGATAAAATGGCTACAGAAAATCTTCATGTATCAATAATCACCCTAAATAACTCACCAATAAAAAGACACAAAGTAGCAGATTGGATCAAAAAACAAAACCCAACCATCATGCTGACTCCAAGAGACATATCTCAGCTGCAAGGACAAATATAGACTGAAAGTGAAAGGGTGGAAAATGATACTCCAAGCAAATGGTATCCAGAGAAAACCAGGTGTAGTCATGCTTATATCTGACAAAGCAGACTTCAAGATAAATAAGGTAACAAGAAACAAATATGACTATTTCATAATGATAAAGGGGACAATACATGAAGAAGACATAACACTTATCAATATATATGCTTCCAATCAGGGAGCGCCAAAATATATAAAACAACTACTAACAGAAGTAAAGGGAGAAACTGACAAAAAAAATTATAGTAGGGAACCTAAAAATGTCATTGACAACTATGGATAGATCATCCAAACAACAAAATCAATAAGAAAATATCAGCCTTAAATGATACATTAGACCAAATGGATATAATTGACATTTACAGGGCCTTTCATTCCAGAACACCAAATTTACATTCTTTTCTAGTGCACACGGAACATTCTCAAGGATAGGTCATAAGTTGGGTCACGGAACTAGCCTCAGCAAATTTTAAAAAATTGAAATCATACCAAGTGTATTCTCTGACCACAATGCTTTGACATTGGAGATCAACTTCAAAAAGAAAGCAGGAAAAACCACTAATATATGGAGATTAAACATCATGCTACTAAATAATGACTGGGTCAAAGAAGAAATAAGAGGACAGATCAAAAGATACATAAAAACAAATGAGAATTAAAACAACATATCAAAATTTTGAGAATGCAGGCAAAGCAGTAATAAGAGGGAAGTTTATACTGTTATAGGTCTATCTTAAGAAACAAGAAGAATCCCAAATAAACAACCTAACATTACATCTTAAAGAACTAGAAAAAGAAGAACAGATGAAGCCCAAAATCAACAGAAAAAAAAAAAAAATAATAAAAATTAGAGCAGAATTAAGTAAAGTAGAGAACAAAAAGACAATAGGAAAATTTAATGCAACTAAAAATTTAATGGTTCTTTGAAAAGGTTAACAAAATTGACAAACCCCTGGCTAGACTCATTAAGGAAAAAAGAGAAAAGACACAAATAAATGAAATCAGAAATGACAAAAGAGAAGTTATGACAGACACCACAGAAATCAAAACAATCATACAAGATTACTATGAAAGACTATATGCCACCAAATTCAATAACCTAGAAGAAGTGGACACGTTCTTAGAAATACATAATCTTCCCAGACTGGATCACGAAGAACTAGAAAATCTAAATAGAATGATCAACAGCAAGGAAGTTGACACAATTACCAAAAACCTCCCAAAAAGCAAAAGTCCAGAACCAGATGGCGTCACTAGTGAATTCTACCCAACATTTAAAGATGATTTAATACCTGTCCTTCTTAAACTTTTCCAAAAAATTGAAGAAATGAAAATACTTTCTAAACTATTTAATGAGGTCAATATTACCCTAATACCAAAACCTGGTAAGGATAACACACAAAAGGATATCTTTGATGAATACAGATGCAAAATTCCTAAACCAATACTAGCAAATTGAGTACAATAATACACTGAAATGATTATATATCATGACCAAGTCAGATTCATTTCAAGGGAATAAAGATGGCTAAATATACACAGATTGATTGAAGTGATACTCCACATTAACAAAATAAAGGATAAAAATCATATGATCACAATAATACATTCAGAAAAAAACATTGGACAAGACACAACATCCATTGATGAGTTAAATGCTTAATAAAATGGGTAAAGAAAGTAACTCAAGGGCCGGCCAAGTGGCTCAGTTGGTTAAGAGCTCACTGAAGAGTGCGAGCTGAGCTCTGAGCAACAGCTGCTCGAGGCCAGCCTGAGCTGAGTTGCCAATAGGTGGCAGGATGGCTCAGCTAAAAAAAAAAAAAAAAAAAAAAAAGTAACTCAGCATAATAAAGGCCATATATGACAAACCCTCAGCTCATATCATACTTAATAGTGAAAGATTGAAAGCTTTTCCTCTCAGATTTTTTTTTAAAGATTTTATTGGGGAATTGAGGGAGGGGAACAGCGTTGGGGAATTGGGAAAGGGGAATAGACAAGTTGCTGTCCTTTTGTTTTTCAGTCTACTTGTGGAGGACATTGCTTCACTGGCCCATGTTGGTATTATCATTGCACTCTTCCCAGGTGAGGCAGATCGGTTGCCAGCCTCTGGACGGCTGCTCATGGCAGCTCTTGGCAGCTCACACTGGCTGCCAGCTGCTCACACTGGCTGCCGGCCACTCACTGTAGCCTATGGCAGCCCACTGCAGCAGAGGCTGCAGACCACACCATCGTCAGTGACCGCAACTCCCAGCAGCCAGCTCCAGGCAGAGGTGGAGTCTGTTGTTCACCATCTTAGCTATAGAGGACAGTGTCACTGGCCCTCACATGTGGGATCTGAACTAGGACCCCGCTACTCAGAGCTGGCATCTCAAGCCAGCTCCTAACCAACGTTCCACTCAGCCGGCCCTCCTCTCAGATTGGGAATAAGACAAGGATGCCCTCTCTCACCACTGTTATTCAATATAGTATTGGAAGTCCTAGCCAGAGCTACCAGGAAAGAGAAAGAAATCAAAGGCATCCAAGTTGGAAACTAAGAGGTCAAACTGTCACTTTTTGCAGATGACATGATTTTTTATATAGAAAACCGTAAAGACTCCACCAAAAAGCTACTAGAAATAATAAACAAATACAGTTAAGTTGCAGGATACAAAATCAATGTACAAAAAAATCCATTGCACTCCTATATGCTAACAATGAAAATTCAGAAAAAGAAATAAAAAAAAGATTTTTTTTTGCAATTGCAATAAAAAGAATAAAATACCTAAGAATAAACTTAACAAAGGATGTGAAAGGCCTATACACTGAAAACTACAAAACCTTATTAAAAGGAATTGTAAAAGACACAAAGAAATGGAAAGATAATCCATGTTCATGTATTAGCAGAATCAGCATAGTTAAAATTGCCATATTACCCAAAGCAATGTATAGATTTAATGCAATCCCCATCAAAATCCTAATAGCATTTTTTAAATAAATAGAACAAAAAATCATCAGATTTGTATGGAATCACAAAAACAAAAACAAAATAAAACAAAAAACCCTCAATAGCCAAAGCAATCCTGAGACAAAAGAACAAGGCCAGAGGTATCAATCACACTCTTCAAATTATACTACAAAGCAATAATAATCAAAACAGCATAATATTGGCAGAAAAACAAACACACAGACCAGTGGAACAAAATAGAGAATCCAGAAATAAACCCACATATATTTGATCAAATAATTTTCAACCAAGGAGCCAAAAGCATACCATGAAGAAAAGAAAGCCTCTTCAATGAATGGTGCTGGGAAAATTGGAAAGCCACATGCAACAGAAAGGAACTAGGCTGCTATGCTAAGTTAATACACCAAAATTAACTTAAAATGGATCAAAGTCTTAAACATAAGACCTGAAATAATAAATTGCATAGTAGTAAACATAGGTACTAAACTTATGGACCTTGGTCTTAGAGAGGATTTTATGAATTTGACCTCAAAGGCAAGGGAAGCAAGAGAAAAAATAAAGAAATGAGACTATATCAAACTACAAAGTTTCTGCACAGCAAAAGAAACCATCAACCAAAGAGGCAACCAACTAAATGGGAGAAGTTATTTGCAAACAACACCTCTGAAAAGGGTTAATATCCAAAATATATAAAGAAATAATACAACTCAACAACAAAAAAATACAAACGATCCAATTAAAAAATGGGCAGAGTACCTGAACAGGCACTTTCCCCAAGAAGACATACAAATGGCCAACAGATATTTGAAAAGATATGTGAAGGCTCAACTTCTCTAGGTATTAGGGAAATGCAAATCAAAACCACAATGAGATATCACTTCACACTTGCTAGAATGGCTATTGTCAATAAGACAAGTAATAATAAGTGTTGGAGGGGTTGTGGGGGAAAAGGAACCTTCATACACTGCTGGTGGGAATGTAAACTGGTACAGCCACTATGGAGGTTCCTCAAAAAATTAAGAATAGTTACAATGTGACCCAGCAATCCTTCTTCTGGGTATCTATCCAAAAAATCTGAAAACATTCATCTGTAAAGATATGTGTACCCCTATGTTCATTGCAGCATTATTCACTGTGGCCAAGACACTGAAACAACCAAAGTGTCCTTTGATAGATGATTGACTGGATAAAGAAGATGTGGTACATATGTATAATGGAATATTAGCCATAAGAAAAGATGAAATACTACCATTTGTGACAACATGGATGGATCTTGAGATTATCATGCTAAGTGCAATAAGTCAGACAGAAAAAGTTGAAACCATATGACTTCACTCATATGTGGGATATAAAACTGAAAGCAACAAACAGACAAGACAAACACACAAAAACTCATAGACACAGACAACAGTTTAGTGGTTACCAGAGGGCAAGCAGGGAGGGGAGGATAAAAGATGGTAAAGGGGATCAAATATACGAGGTATAACAATTAATTTCATGAACTTGCCACCATGTGCTTACACTGGCAGCACTCTACAAACAGCTCGGTGAGGTTTCATAACCTTGGTGTATCAGTGTCTCACACCTGTGTTTGTGTCGACATGTGGCGATGTCTTGCGAGTGACATTCATTATTGTTGTCTGTTTTTGTTTGCTGTCCCGAGAATGTCTGAGCTTGAATTAGAACAATGAACAAAAATTAAATTTCTTGGTAAACTTGGCAAGAGAGGAAGTAAAATCAGGGACATGTTAGTCCAAGTTTATGGGGATAATGCCAGGAAGAAAATGGCAGTGCACAAATGAATTAAATGTTTTTTTGAGGGTAGAGAATGCATCACTAATGAAAAGAGGTCAGGGTGGCCAGTAATGAGCAGAACTGAACAAAGCATTGCAAAAATTCATCAATTTTTGCATCAAAATCATTGGCTGACTGTGAGAAGCATAGCAAACCAAGTAAACATTGACAGAAACAGGAAAATCTTAACTAAAAATCTTGGCATGAGAAAGGTGTGTGCAAAAATGGTCCCAAAGGAGCTCACCGATTAACAAAATCAAAGGAGAGTCGAAGTTTGCCAAGGCCTTCTGGAAAGGCAAGAAGATGTTTTGGGCTGTTATCACTTGTGATGAAACATGAGTGTAACAATACGACCCTGAAACAAAGCGTCAAAGTGCACAGTGGAGGTCAGCCAATTCTCCATGACCAAAAGAGTTCCAAATCAAGAGTCAAAAAGATGTTGCTAAACTTTTTTGATACCAGAGTGATTATGCATTATGAATTTGTACCAACTGGACAAACAGTTAACCAAGTTTACTATTTGGAAGTGCTGAAAAGGCTGCGTGAAAATGTCAGACGAGGGCCCGCCGAGTGTCGCACTGGTTAAGAGCTGGTTTTGGGATGCCATCGGCCCCGATTCGGATCCCACATGTGAGGGCCAGTGACACTGCCCTCCACAGCTTACAACAGCTCCACCTGGAGCTGGGCTGCAAGCCCCGGCGACAGCATGGCTGCAGCCCCTGCTGGAGTGGGCTGCCATAAGCTACAGTGAGTGGCTGGCAGCCAGCGTGAGCTGCCAATAGCATCGGTGAGCGACCATCCAGAGGCCGGCGACAGATCTACCTCATCCGGGAAGAAGGCAATGATGATACCAACATGGGCCAGTGAAGCAACGTCCTCCACAACTAGACTGAACAACAAAAAGACAACTACATGTCTGTTCCCCTTCTCCGATTCCCCAACGCTGTTCCCCTCCCCCAATTCCCCAATAAAGTCTTCAAAAAAAAAAAATGTCAGACGAAAATGACCTGAACTTTTTGCCAAGAATTCATGGCTCTTGCATCACGACAATGCACCAGCTCACGCAGCTCACTGTCTGTGAGGGAATTTTTAGCCAGTTAACAAATAACCGTATTGGAACACCCTTCTTATTCACCTGATCTGGCCCCCAATCACTTCTTTCTTTACCCGAAGATAAAGGAAGTATTGAAAGGAAGACATTTTGATGACATTCAGGACATTAAGGTAATACAATGACAGCTCTGATGATCAGAAAAAGAGTTCCAAAATTGCTTTGAAGGGTGGACTAGGTGCTGACGTCAATGCATAGCTTCCCAAGGGGAGTACTTCCAGGGTGACCATAGCGATATTCAGCAGTGAAGTGGTAGCACTTTTTCTAGGATGAGTTCGTGATAGTGTCAGACCTCTTAGATTTGACTTTGGGTGGTGAACATATAATGCAATATATCGATGATGTACTACAGAATTGTACACTTGAGGTCTATATAATTTTATTCACTAATGTCACCCCAATAAATGTTTTAAAATTAGATTTAATTTTAAAACATGAATTTAAAAAGTATTCCATTATTGGTTTCATTGTATCAACCAATTTACAAATGTCTATTAGCTATCTAAAGTTTTCATTTTGTGAAATGTCTGTGTTCTTTTATCCACTTTTCTATTAGATTGTCTTTACTTACCGATTTATAGGAGAACTTGGTTTGCTAGAAATGTAAGGATTGTAAACATTTTTACCCAACATACTGTCTGTCTCTTGTCTTTGCTTATGATATAAAAAGAAATATATCTGACTTTTCCTTATAGCTTCAGGGTTCCGTTTTCCGCTTAGGAAGTTCTCTCCCATCCAAAGTTATAAACATATTCTCCTAAAATTTCTTCTAATATTAGTTTTATTTTTTTACATAAAATTTAAATCCATCTGGAATTTACTTGTGAATATGATATGTATAGTGTTTCTCCAGCTATTTAGTTAATTATGCCATCTTGATATTTCTCTTTTATTTCCATTACTCTATCGTCTGGCTTTATTTTTATTTAATAATTAGAAATTGCTGCTGCATGTTTTATATCTAAGTCAACAAGTTATTTTCTCTGAGCAAACTATGAGACTTCTATAATTGGTGGGAATTCTGATCACTCTTCTTAGGGAATTAAATAAACATATGCATACATATATAAATTAAATCATCCCCAAGGCCGGCCAAGTTGCTCAGTTGGTTAAGAGCTTGCTCAAGAGTGCGAGCTTTGAGCAACTGCGTTGCCAGTTGGATTCCTGGCCCGAGCTGGGCAGCCACTGAGCTGCCAACAGGTGGAAGGATGGCTTAGCTAAGAAAAAAAAAAAATCATCCCCAATGAAGTTATTCTTTAGATAATTAAGTTGCACATTACTAAACATGCAATAGAGTCATTTTCTAAAAGTCTGTACTCATATAAACAAAATGAAGTTGAAACTTGGCAATGACTTAAATTAATCAATACGAATGATAAAACAAAATACATGTTAGGACTTGAATTATTCACTTTGACTAATCTACAACAATTACCAATATCCAGTTCCATTTGTGTATTGTAGACATGACTTAATTATTCTTAAATGTTAGCTTCGTGTTTTTATTTTCTTCATTATATAGTTTAATATAACAAGATTAAAATGAAAATAATACCTCAAATTGTAGATACATAGCAGCTATAGCTGTGTCCCAAATTTGTTTTTTCTAGGAGTGTTATCACTAATGAGTTATAATTGCTTGCGGACATTTTCAGTGGACAGAGCTGGAAATGTGCATATTTTAAAAACTGTGGATGCAAGCTAACATTTCTGATTTAAATATAACTTCAAAGGGGCTTTACTTTCATACCTCAATTTATCATAGAATTATAATACCATCTCTATCTTCTACTATAATCCTTGGCTGCTAAGAACCTTAATCTGATTACTCATTTGCTTTAGTTTGATATGTATATACACAGAAATTTTAAAATATATTTAATAAACATGCAAAATACATAAATATAAATTTGTTACATATTTTATATACTATATAAAATCATTATTATATATATTATATATTATATTCTGTATTATATATGTTATATATAATATATATAAAAATAATGGTTTTCAGTTCTTCAGATTTCACATATAAGTGATAGCATATGGAATTTGTTTTTCTCCAACTGACTTATTTCACTTAACATAGTAGACTCTAGGAGTGGAGTCAGGGAATTGTAATAGATATGTATGATATGGTTTGGGAGTGGGGCAGTGAATTGGGGGAGGGGATTTCTCACTTTGAGGAGTAAAAAGTATAACTATTGCACTGTGTTGTACACCTGAAACTAATTTTTTTAAAAATGTTTATTTCACAATAAAACAATTTTTTTTAAAAGATGGTTTTCACAAGCCAGCTTTGCAGGAAATGTTAAAAGGGCTTCTTTAAGTAGAAGAGAAAAACAACCTAAGAAAGACTATGAACACAAATAACAAAATGGCAATAAATACACACCTATCAATAATCACATTAAATGTAAATGGATTAAATGCTCCAATAAAAAGACATAGGGTGGCTGAATGGATAAGAAAGCAAGACCCCAACGTATGCTGTATACAAGAGACTCACCTTAGATCCAAAGACTCATACAGGCTGAAAGTAAAGGGATGGAGTAAAATATTTCATGAAAATGGAACTGAGAAAAAAGCTGGAATAGTGATACTTATATCAGATAAAATGGACTTTAAATTGAAGAATATAACAAAGGACAAAGAAGGACACTTCATAGTAATGAAGGGATCGATCCAACAAGAGGACATAACCCTAGTAAACATCTATGCACCTAACGTAGGAGCCCCTAAATATATAAAACAGATATTGTCAGACATAAAGACAGAGATCAACAGTAACACTATCATAGTAGGGGACTTCAACACCCCGCTGTCACTAATGGACAGATCCTCCAGACAGAAAATCAATGCGGAAACAGCGACCTTAAATGACACATGAGAGCAGCTGGATTTAACAGACATTTTCAGAGCATTTCACCCCAAAGCTACAGAATATACGTTCTTTTCAAGTCCACATGGAACATTTTCTAAGATAGACCACGTGTTAGGCCACAAAACAAGTCTCAATAAATTTAAGAAGATTGAAATCATTTCAACTGTATTCTCTGACCACAATGCTATGAAACTAGAAATCAATTATAAGAAGAAATCAGGGAAGCTGACAAATAAATGGAGGCTAAAAAACATGCTACTAAATAGTGAGTGGGTCACAAATGAGATCAAGGAGGAAATCAAAAGATACCTCGAGACAAACGAAAATGAAAACACCACGACCCAAAATCTCTGGGATGCTGTGAAAGCAGTCCTAACAGGGACGTTTATAGCAGTGCAGGCCTACCTAAAGAAGGAAGAAAAATCTCAACTCAACAGGTTATCCTTACACCTAAGGGAACTGGAAAAAGAAGAGCAAAAGAAGCCCAAGGGGAGTACAAGAAAGGAGATAATAAAGACCAGAGTGGAAATAAACAATATAGAGAACAGAAAAACAATACAAAAGATCAATGAAACCAAGAGCTGGTTTTTTGAGAAGATAAACAAAATTGACAAACCTCTAGCCAGGCTCATCAAAAAAAAAAAAAAAAAAAAAAAGAGAGGACTCAAATTAGCAAAATCAGGAATGAAAGAGGGGAAATGACTACAGACATCACAGAAATACAAAAAATTCTAAGAAATTACTATGAGCAACTATATGCCAACAAATTTGACAATCTGGAAGAAATGGATAATTTTCTAGAAGCATACAACCTTCCAAAGCTAACACAAGAAGAAACAGAAAATCTAAATACCCTGATTACTACCAAGGAAATTGAATCAGTAATTGACAAGCTCCCAACAAACAAAAGCCCTGGACCAGATGGCTTCACAAGTGAATTTTATCAAACATTCAAAAAAGAACTATCACCTATTCTTCTCAAACTAGTCCAAAAAATCCAGAAGGAGGGAAGGCTCCCAAACTCTTTTTATGAAGCCACTATCACCCTGATTCCAAAACCAGATAAAGACAGCACAAAAAAGGAAAACTACAGGCCAATCTCCCTGATGAATATAGATGCAAAAATTCTCAATAAAATATTAGCAAACAGAATTCAGCAATATATTAAGAAGATCATACATCATGATCAAGTGGGATTCATCCCTAGTGCACAAGGCTGGTTCAACATCCGTAAATCAATTAATGTGATACACCACATCAAAAAAATGAAGGATAAAGATCACATGGTCATTTCAATAGATGCAGAAAAAGCATTTGATAAAATCCAACAGCCATTTATGCTAAAAACCCTTAGCAAAGTGGGAATACAGGGATCATATCTCAACATAATAAAAGCCATATATGATAAACCTACAGCTAACATCATACTCAATGGGGAAAAGCTAAAACCATTCCCCTTAAGATCAGGAACAAGACAAGTCTGTCCACTTTCTCCTCTTTTATTCAACATAGTGCTGGAAGTTCTAGCCACAGCAATCAGACAACAAAAAGAAATAAAAGGCATCCAAATTAGCAAGGAAGAAGTAAAATTGTCATTATATGCAGATGACATGATACTGTATATAGAGAACCCTAAAGACTCCATCAAAAAAGTATTGGAATTGATAGACGAATTCAGTAAAGTAGCAGGATATAAAATCAATGTTCAGAAATCAGTGGCATTTGCATATACCAATAATAAACTAATGGAAAGAGAAATTAAGAAAACTGTCCCATTTACAATTGAATCAAGAACTATAAAATACCTAGGAATAAATTTAACCAAAGAAGTGAAAGATCTGTACTCAGAAAATTATAAGACACTGAAGAAAGAAATCATAGAAGATACAAATAAATGGAAACACCTACCATGCTCATGGATAGGAAGAATTAATATAGTTAAAATGTCCATACTGCCTAAAGCAATACATAGATTCAATGCAATTCCTATCAAACTACCAAGGGCATTTTTCACAGAAATAGAAAATATAATCCTAAAATTTATATGGAATCATAAAAGACCCCGAATAGCCTCGGCAATTCTGAGAAATAAGAACAAAGTCGGGGGGATCACGCTACCAGACATCAAAACCTACTACAAGGCCACAGTAATCAAGACAGTTTGGTATTGGCATAAAAACAGGCACATCGATCAGTGGAACAGAACAGAGAGCCCAGAAATAAATCCAGGCACTTACTGACAGTTCACCTATGACAAGGGAAGCAAGAATTTACACTGGAGTAAAGATAGTCTATTCAATAAATGGTGCTGGGAAAATTGGACTGACACATGCAAAAAAATGAAACTAGACCACCTCCTTATGCCATATATAAGAACAAATTCAAAATGGATTAAAGACTTAAATGTAAGACGTGAAACCATAAAACTCCTAAAAGAAAATATAGGGAGTATATTTGCAGACATTACCCGGAGCAATATTTTTACTGATACATCCCTATGGGCAAGGGAAGTAAAAGAAAAAATGAACATATGGGATTATATCAGACTTAAAAGTTTTTTCACAACAAAGGAAACCATTAATAAAACAAAAAGGCAGCCTACTGAATGGGAGAAGATATTTGCCAACGATATATCTGATAAGGGGTTAATATCCAAAATTTATAAAACACTCATGAAACTCAACACCAAAAAAACAAACAACCCAATTAAAAAATGGGCAGAAGATATGAAGAGACATTTCTCTAAAGAGGACATACAGACAGCCAACAGGCATATGAAAAAAAGTTCAACCTCACTGGTCATTAGGGAAATGCAAATAAAAACCACAATGAGATACCACCTCACTCCAGTCAGAATGGCTATCATCAATAAATCAACAAACAACAAGTGCTGGCGGGGCTGTGGGGAAAAGGGGACCCTGCTGCTCTGTTGGTGGGATTGCAGATTGGTGCAGCCACTATGGAAGTCAGTATGGAGGTATCTCAAAGAATTGGAAATAGAGGTACCTTTTGACCCAGCAATTCCACTCCTAGGTATTTATCCTGAAAAAACCAAGACACTTATTCAAAAAAAGTTATGCACCCCTATGTTCATAGCAGCACAATTTACAATAGCTAAGACTTGGAAACAACCAAAATGCCCATCGGTAGATGACTGGATTAAGAAACTGTGGTATATTTATACAATGGAGTATTACTCCGCTATAAAGAAGAATGAAATCGTACCATTTGCAATGATATGGATGGACATAGAGACTATTATGTTAAGTGAAATAAGTCAGTCAGAGAAAGACAAACACCATATGATCTCACTCATATGTGGAATCTGAAAAACTGTATGAATGAGCAAAGTAAACAGAAACTGTCTCATAGATATAGAGGAAAAATCAGGGTTGCTAATTGGGAGGGGGATGGGGATGAGGGAGAAGGGGAAGGGATTAGACAGCAAAAATAGACAACTACAATATTGCCACTGGGATATGATAAACAGTTTGGGGAATATAATTAATAATGTTGTAAATATTTTGTGGGGTGTCACATGGTCATAGGTGTTGTTAGGGAGACCATTTCATGGATGGAGTAGAGGTTTGATCACTGCACTGTATACCTGAAGCAGAGGTTGTATACCTACTGTAACTGAATGTATATAGATAGTCACGGGATGTGGATTATACTGTGGAAGAGAGTCAGAGGAAGAGTAATAGATATATATGATATGGGGGGGGAGTGGGGTGGCGATTTGGGGGTGGAGGTTGTCACTTTGAGGGGTAAAATGTATAACTATTGCGCTGTGTTGTACACCTGAAACTAATTAAAAATAAATAAATAAATAAATATTTTTTTTTTAAAAAAGATGGTTTTCAAAATAACAATCCCACATTACTATGAACAATAAGATTACTGAATGAAGTTGAAGATTTCTTTGCAGCTCTATTTCTGTTTAGAAGAGTTTACATTAAGAATGTGTTGGGGTCGGCCGAGTGGTTCAGTGGTTAAGAGCTGGCTTGGGACGCCAGCGGCCCGGTTCTGATCCCACATACGAGGACCAGTGAAACTGCCCTCTAAAAAGAAAATAAAAAAGAATGTGTAGTGTAGGGGCTGGCCGAGTGGCTCAGTTGGTTAAGAGTTGGCTTACAGTGTGTGCTCTGAGCAACGGGGCTGCCGGTTTGATTCCCACATGGGCCAGTGAACGCTGTGCCCTAGCTGAGCTGTCACGGAGCTGCCAACAGGTGGCAGGATGGCTCAGCTAGTGTAACAAGATTGCCTGTTCAATGTTGGGCTATGCCCATCGGTAACTAAAGATTGAACTCGGCACCTTGAGCTGAGCTGCCGCCCAAATGGCTTACAGGATAGAGCATGCGCTCTTAACAACAAGGCTACTAGTTCAACTCCCACATGGGATGGTGGCTACACGCATCCACAACTAAGATTGAACACAGCGCCTTGAGCTTAGAGGTCACAAGCTGCTGACAGGAAGCCAGATGGTGACTGACGCCCTCCACAACGAAGATTGAAGAACAACAACTTGGCTGGTCCCCTTCCCCAATTCCCCAACACTGTTCCCCTCCCCTAATTTCCCAATAAAATCTTAAAAAAAAAAAAAAAGAATGTGTAGTGTAAATACTGTGTTTTCAGGTCTCTTAAGTAACTCTTTTCACTGGATGGATATGTCACCAACCAAAGATGTTCATTCATTTGACTTTCAATTTTTAGGGATTATTTTGATATTTAAAAATATATATGACCCCAAAGTCAAAACTGTATCATACATTCTATTCTGAGAAGCCTCAATTTCACATTGTTGGCCTTTCACTCTGTCCCTTCCCGCCCCTGCAGTGTTTGGGTTATCCCTCGATGTTCCTTCTAACAAATATGAGCAAGTTTATATGCACATATTCATGTCTCTTTACCTTTCTTACTGAAGTGAGTATATTGTGTACACTGTTTTGCATGTCAGTTTTTCCACTTTGTAGTGACCCCTACTGCTCTCTTTGTGTCTGTGCATTACATCCTCTCACCTCTCCACTGTGTGATTGGACCCCGCTGTACTGAGCCATCTAAAACAACAGCAGTGATACTAGTAGCAAATACAAACATACCTTGTTTTATTGTGCTTCACTTTATTGCACTTTGCAGACACTGCATTTTCATAACATCGAGGCAAGACCCTCCATCAGGGAAAAAATACACAACTTACTAAAGGCTCAGATGATGGTTAGCAATTTTTGGCAATAAAATATTTTTTAAATTAAGGTATGTACATTGTTCTTTTAGACATAATGCTATTGTACACTCAACAGACTACAATATAGTGTAAATTTTCATATGAACCGGGAAACTAAAAAAATCATGTTACTCCCTTTATTTCGAGAATTGCTTTATTGCAGTGGTATGGAACTGAACCTGCAATGTCTATGAGGTATGCCTGTAGTTACTGAACACTCTCTGTGGGCTGGGCACAGTTCCTAAAGCTTTACTGACATTATGTCAACTAACCGCACAACATCTCTATTAGATAGGTTATGTTATTATTATCAGCTCCCATTTTACAGATAAGGAAACTGAGGCCTATGAGGAGAGCAAGAAGTGCCCCCACAGCACCCACGGCCTGTGGTTTGTCAGGCTTCAGATGCAGGACAGTCTGACCAACGCTTCATGGCCCTTCTGTGAGGGCCAATTTTGGATTTCCCCACTGAGCAGATAAAAGATTCATATTTATGTCTCCACTTGAGTGCTGAGGGCTTTCCTGGCACTCCTGTAATGGCAGCGTGTGCTGCTCTATATTCGGAAGAAGTGTGTTTTCTCTTTTCCTGGTTGCCTGATGGGCCTGACACCCTGTCCTTGGAAGTTTCCAGAAGTCAATAAGGAGGCTAAGTAAGCCCAGAACCTGATGTTCAGGAGCACAGCTCTCGCAGCAAACCAAGTTCCCAAGTGCCAAGGATAAAACTAACGTGTCCCAGGAGCCAGAGTGGATACCCTGAAGGAAGAAATTGCAGTTCCACTAGGGGCCGGCCTCACTGCATCTCCTGGCTGCAGCAGGAAGCCTTAGGACAAAAATGTAATCACTAATGAGAAGGGAAGTGCAACCTCCTGTTTGAGTCCTAACAAACCTTTCTCCTCATCAACCCTTATTCCATTGGCCAGCATCTCCTTGGGCCACTGGATTCTACAGTTCTTTTTCCACCCTCACTTCATTTACTAAAAAACCAATTTCCTTCCCGATCTCGGGGCCTCCCTGACACTAGGTCTGTGTGCTTCTCACTGCTATGGCCCTTCTGTCTTGACCCCGCCTTCAAAATGCCTAGCTTTCTATGCCTACTCCAGGGGTGTGAAGAACCCTGTGGTGACCACCCAGAGACCCAGCCTCAGGAGTGAATGCTGCTGGTAGCGCAACTGAAAGGCAGCCTTCAGCCACCAGCTACTCAGCATCATTTTGGCCTAGGCCTTGGTCATCCCTTCTTCCAAGGACAGCCCCATCTGGTGACTGGTCAACTTGGCATGATGAGTTTGGCCCCCTCACCATGTCCCGGACAATTGTGAGGGCTATCCAAGCCACAGAACTCAGTACAGGATGCTTGAGGCACCATGGAGACTGCATGGTGTTTGAGCTTTTCCTCTGCCCACTCCTGCTCCCTTCCTCTCCCTCACATCAACTCCACTTATAGCCTGCCTTCCAGAGAACCCACTTGGCCAACGAATGGCCTCTTCTGGACCCTCTTCTTAATCCCTTCTGAAATTAGACACTCTCCCCTATCCTGTGTTCTCTTCTCATCTAACATTACTTGGCCATCTCAGCCACTCCCAGGGCTCACACTACTTTACCCTCAAATAACTGCAGAGCTACACCTCCCACTATGGACTGTTTCCTGAGCTCCTAACCTCCTCCAACCTTCTGCTGCTTGTCTTCTATTTGGGCTGTCACACTTAGCCCCAAATTAAATACTAAATTCATCTCCCACCCATTACAACTAGCCCCCACTACCACTAGGGTATCACTTTCATCCATTTACCTAACCAACTAACATGTATTAAGAAACTTCTATCTGATAATGATAATAGAAATAACTTTTGAGAAGGAGAGTGGCCTGGAGACTAAGCTCCATAAAACCTCTTGAACAAGATTTGATGAGCTTCTGGGTTAGGAGACATGCTGGGAGGGTAGCACATCCCAGTATCACGGGGACAGTCAACAACTGCCCTCAGGAGCCTTCCATACCTCACCTTATGTACCCCTTCATCTGGCTGTTCATCTGCATCTTTTATAACAAACTGGTAAACATAAATAAGTATTTATCCAATTTCTGTGAGCAGCTCTAGCAAATTAATCGAACTGGAGGAGAGAGAGGCAACATCTGAATTACAACAGGTTGGTCAGAAGCGCAGATGACAACCTAGACTTGTGATTGGCATCTGAAGTGAGAGCAGTCTTGTGGGACTGAGTCTTTAACCTGTGGGTTTGATGCTATCACCAGGTGGATAATGTCAGAATTGACTTAAACTTGAGGGACAACCAGTGTCTGCTGGAAATTGGAAAATTGCTTGGTGGTATTGGAAAACACATCAGACTCTCCAAGCCTTAGTTTTTCACCCAGAAACAATAGTGCGTATTACTCAGAGCTGCTGTGAATGACCTATGGAGACTGGTTGGTGTTATTATCTATTTCTATTTCTATTTAATTAATTATTTATTTATTTATTTTAAAGATTTTTTTTTTTAATTGAGGAATTGGGGCAGGAGAACAGACAAGTTGCTTTTGTTCTTCAGTCTAGTTGTGGAGGATGTTGCTTCACTGGCCCATGTTGGTATTATCATTGGACACTTCCCGGGTGAGGCAGATCAATTGCTGGCCTCTGGATGGCAGCTCACAGTGGCTCTTGGCAGCTCACACTGGATGTCAACCACTCACTGTAGCCTATGGCAGCCCACTGCAGCAGAGGCTGCAGCCTATGCTGTCACTGGCGACTCATGGCAGCCCAGCTCCAGGTCGAGCTGTTGTTCGCCATCTTAGCTGTAGAGAGTAGTGTCACTGGCCCTCATATGTGGGATCTGAACCAGGGCCCTGCTGCTCAAAGCTGGCTTCCCAAGCCAGTTCTTAACCAACACACCACTCGACTGGCCCTATTATCTCTTTTTTAAAATAACAGCTTTATTGAGCTATAATTCACATATTATACAATTCACCCATTTAAAGTATACAATTCACTTGTTTTTGCTATAGTCAGAGTTGGGCCACCATTCCCACAATCATTTTTTGAACATTTGCATCACCCCCCCAAAAAAATCCCATATCCTTTGGCTATCACCCTTCCTTGGGAAGCTAGGCACTGATGCCAGTACCTAGTTCACCCTTCAAAGCCATTTTGGAATGCTTTTTCTGGAATGGCCATCAGAGCTGTTGTTCTGAATGTCATCAAAATGTCTTCCTTTCAATATTTCCTTTATCTTGGGGTAAAGAAAGGAGTCATTGGGGGCCAGATCAGGTGAGTAGGGAGGGTGTTCCAATACAGTTATTTGTGTACTGGCTAAAAATTCCCTCACATTGTTGTGATACAAGAGCCATGAATTGTTGGCAAAAAGTTCAGGTCATTTTCATCTACCTTTTTCATGCAGCCTTTCAGGACTTCCAAATAGTAAACTTGGATAACTGTTTGTCCAGTTGGCACAAATTCATAATGAATAATCATCTGATATCAAGAAAGGTTAGTAACATCATTGCAACAGTTCACGAACTTAGTTGTCAGACCTCATATGACAGTACATTCAATGGGATATGCTTTTGTTTATCAAGGATAAAAAAAGATTTGTTTTGTCTAAAATAAAGTGTTTGTTTACTCCAGAATGGAAAAGACGGTTATGAAAGGCACATTTGAATGAAAATAGGAAGTTATGGAAGGTTTGATGAAATAAACTTATTTTCCTGATCCCAAACATCGCAAATAATGAGTCTGAAAAGAAGCAAGGAAATGTGTTAAAACTTTGGCAAAATTTGTTCATACTTTATGGATTTGTTCATAAGAAAAAATAAAAGTGTATGAATTCTTCACAGCCAAATATTACATTAATACAAGACTAGAATTTGGCTTTCTCTTTGTTAAAATAACAAACTGGTCTTGGGGTATTTGGCCAGAGGGTGTGGGTAGGGTCCCAGATGTCTTCAAGTTGTCTACTCCTAGGTGACATGAGAGGAGGAGCCTTTACTAAATTCTCTGTCCTTATTCGTGGGTCATTCCCAAGGCCACTCTTCTCCCCAGCCAGGCACTGCTGTAGATTCTATTTTCTGTTCATTTGACTCTGGTGCCTCTCCTTCCTGCTTCTCTGTCTGCAGCATCCATGTCTGGCTCCCTCAGTGCCTGCTTTTCCTGGGTCAAATCTGATTTGGCTCCTTGGTTCCCCAGGTATGAAGGCCTCACTCTTTTGTGAAGTGAGGCCCTCTATGTGTTCGCTGCTGCATGTGCCCTCTGCACGCTGCCAATTCCAGCCACAAAGCAACAGGTGTTTCCTAGGATGCAGGCCGAATCATCCCCACCGCTCCACCCCTGCAGTAATCCTGCCAGCTGGAGTGTCTCACTTTGCTTCCCATTATTCCCTGACCAGGCACAGGTACCTGGAAGGAGCTGTTTGGCTCACTGCCCCAGCAGGCCAATCTCCACTGGACTTTTACCTCATTCTACCTCATAACCACTGGCGTATGGATCTGTCTGTCCCACCAAAATTGGCCTTGCTTATCTTTTGGAAAATGCTCCCAAATGTGCTGGATAAACAAATCAACTCTAGTTTATGTCTCTCACTTTACAACAGAGCAAAAGAGTTGTAAATAAGTAATAGTGACTTGCCTGAGGTCCTACAGCCAGTTAGTGGTTGCGCTGGGATGAAATCCCAAATCTCTAGAATTCCCAGTGGCTGCAGGGACCAAGCTGGACCTGATGGTTCAGGTTACAGATGGGTGTACTGGGCTCCGTGTGTAGGAGGGCTCTAAAGTAAATACTAACTATGACACAGGGGTGAAGCCTGACTGAGGGAGGGGTAGTGCCGGGAACCCACCCACACACCGTCTCTGCTGCCTCCTCCTGGAGGATGCAGTGTCATGGACAAAGCCCTTCACATAACAGAGCTCACTGTCTAGAAGATAAAAGGAAGAGGAGGAGGAAAGGAGAGTGATAACAGTAACTATTATCCAAAAACAAAAATGTTTGCCTTCCCAAAGTAGGTCCCTCACTGCTGGGAGTATTTGGCCAAAGGCTGAAGACTTCTTGTCAGAGGTGGGGCAGGGGTCCTGTCTCTGGGGAGAAGTCTGGGCCACATGGACTCTGCCCCCTTTCAAAGCCAGGGTTCAACTCTGTTTGCACAGACAGACCACGTCACACTGCCCCTCCCAGATGAGGAGAGAATCTGGCCCCATGGCCAGGCAATTTTCATACCTGGCTGCATGACTTCCACAAAGGGAACCAAGTAGCTCATCACTAGGCTTCATGATTGTTCTTTGCTCCTACAGAACAGCTGCATATCTCTTGGACTTCTAGGATACATTCTTGAGTTTTTTCTGGCTAGGTGCATTTCAGCCAGCAGGCAGCTCACTCCCTGTCATTCTCCCATGCACCGTATGCCAACAGTAATGTTCTATTTTCAGGGCCCCAGCTTGCCACTGGCAATGAGCACTATGAGGATGACAGCCTCACTGTGGATGAGAGGACTGACAGCATGGTGCCTCCCACTAAATGGAATTCATACAAACGTGAATTCAAACCCCTTTTCTCGACGTTATTATGTAATTCATGTTCTCTTTGCCTGCCATAATGAAAGTGGTGATATCCTGAAAAGAGAATGTTCAGCTCAAGTGTTCTGGAGTCTAATCACTGCTGTCACTTGCTGCTAAGCAGCTGTGTGGTTTCCCTGGGAGATAATTTTGTAAGTAGACCAATAAAGTGTCAGTGTTAGGAAAGCAGGCCATCCTTCAGCAGGCTGGTGCAAAGAGGCCTGGGGTAAGAATGTGAAGACTTGGGTTCTAGTTTTGGCTCTGCCACTTCATATTGTGCAGTTGGAGCAGATCACTTAAAAAGACCCTCAATTTCTTTATCTGGAAAGTGGGAATAATAAAAGTTGCTCTTCCTTTTTGAAGATTACCCAAATCACATTATCAATTCCTTATCAATACTATAAACAGTGCTCAGTTGTTCATTGATTTATTAGCTCTTAAGTATCTCTTTTATTTATTTTTTTCCTGAATGTATTTTAGCCCTTTAGCCATTGAAAAAGACAACACCAGATTACCCTTCCCACAATGAAATCACTTCTTGCTGAAAAACACTCCCTACTTAGTGCCACTGAACTGGACACTTAAAAATGGTTAAAAGGATTAATTTTATTTTGCTTTTATTTTACCACACACATATAAAAAGCACTCCCTACTCCTCCATCCCAACCTGGAATGTTCCTCTCACTCCTACATACTTGTGTTGGTGTTCCTCAGTGGCCAGCTCAAGTCCACCCTTTCACAGTGCCTCCCGGGCCTGTGCCTGTTCACAAGCTGCCCTCTTCCTCTCCTTTCATCAGGGTAGCTGTCTGTCACCCAGTAGCTATAACACCTAGCGACATTGTGCCTCCCTAACAAGATTGACATCACCAGAATTCAGAGCTAACACGCTGGCCAACACAGTATGTTGTTTGTTGTCTGGATAATTTCTCTGTCCTCAGTGAGGAGAGTGAGGGGGAGGCTCAGGAATTCTGTGGACATGACTCCTTAGTACTGTAGGTGTCATTTGTCCTTTAGTTCCTCACAGTGTGGGTTTTGCCTACTGCATCCTTTTGATGTTCATACTCATTTCTATTGCTGGCATAAGAAGCTACCACAAGGGAGTTACATCTGGAAGATGACAGAATAGGAAGGCTTTAGACCTCATTTCCCCACAGAGATACCAATTAAACCACAGTATATGGTTCAAAAAGCCTTTATGCGAACTCCAGAAACCACTTTAGAAGTCAAAGTACCTGAGACAACTTCAAAGACAAGAATAGCTGAATTGAAATGGGTAAGAAAGCTGTTTAATTTCAATCCCGATAGCCTTTTCCCACACAGCACAGCTTGGTACAATAGGGAGAAAGCATCCAGCATGCAACTTCTCCCAAAGGAAGGAAAGACAAGAGTGGAATATATGTCCAACATTCCAGCTTTTCAGAAGGACTGGTTTCTGTCTCTCCTGACTGAGAACACTGATGGAAACAGCATGCTTTGGATATCTGAGGGATGGGAGCTGTAGAGAACAAAATCACAGAAGCTTGTTGCAGCTTCATAGAATTTTCAGTATCACAGACAGACTCTAGACAGAGCCAGACCATTACAAGGTTGTAAAAAAGAAAGCAGCAGACCTCGGACTGGGAGATTACCATAGAAGCCCAGAGAATACACATCTTCAGAAAAGGTTTGAGAGATTCCCAGAATCTCTAGCTGTGCCGACTGGTAAATGTCTTTCTTTCCCTGTACAAAGCCAGTCTGTAAAGACTTCAAAAAAACAAAAACAAACAAACAAACAAAAAAGACATATGAAGAAACAGGACACATGAAGAAACAAGGAAACATGGCCCAATCAAAGGAACAAAATAAATCTCCAGAAACTGATCCTAAAGAAATGACCTATGGGGCCAGCTGAGTGGCTCAGTTGGTTTAGTGTTGGCTTAGAGCATGGGCTCTAGCAACAGGGCTGCCGGTTCGATTCCCACATGGGCCAGTGATGCTATGCCCAAGCTGAGATGTCACTGGGCTGCCAACAGGTGGCAGGATGGCTGAGCTGGTGTAACAACAAGATTGCCAACAAGATTGCCTGTTCAATGTTGGGCTATGCCCACCCGCAACTAACACTGAAGTTGGCACCTTGAGCTAAGCTGTGCCTGGATGGCCCAGTGGATAGAGCGTGCACTCTTAACAACAAGGCTGCTGGTTCGACACCTGCATGGAATGGTGGCTACGCCCACCTGCAACTAAGATTGAACACAGCACCTTGAGCATAGAGGCCACGAGCTGCCGACAGGAAGCCAGATGGTGACTGGTGCCCTCCACAATGAGGACTGAAGAACAACAACTTAGCTGGTCCCCTTCCCCAATGCCCCAACACTGTTCCCCTCCCCCAATTCCCCAATAAAGTCTTAAAAAAAAAAAGAAAAAGAAAAAAAAGAGACACGACCTATGAACTGTCCCACAAAGAATTTAAAATAGTCATCTTAAAGAAGTTCAGTGTATTGCAAGAAAACATAGATAGGCACGTAAACAAAATCAGGAAAACAATGAATGAACAAAACGAGAATATCAACAAAGACATAGAAACTATAAAAAAGAACCAACTATGGATTCTGGGAAGATGGCAGAGTAGGAAACACCAGAAAATTGTTTCCCCACCTAGACAACAATTGCATTTGCAGAATCTTCTAATTTAACTATGTATTTTGGAACTCTGGCATCTACTAAAAGCTTGGGGGAATGCTTGGATGAAAATTTGCAGTTAATTTTGGTCAATTTCAACTCTTAGCATAGTAGTAGCTACCCATCAATCCTCTACTCCCAGCCCTGTGGCAGGCAGCTAATGTGTGTTCTTGGAGCAGCTCACATACAGTTTATGGATGTCAGGGTGGGCAAATGATCTCCAACATTGGGGGTCTGTGCTCTGATAGCCAATTGTTACCTTTGATGACAAATGTGGAGACAAAGAAGTGGGCAGCCATTGTTGTTGCACCTCCGATCATTGTTGCAAGCCGTCCCCTCCTGCCCCCTGCCCCAAAATGACTTCCAGGGGATTTAAAAGCGGGTACTCATTCTCTGCCCCTTCAGTTTTCTATTTTATTTAGGACGAAAGAAAAAGTCACCACACCCTTAGCCATTTAATCAAAATGTATTCTCTTACAGTTCCAGAGGTCAGAAGTCTTGTTTGGGTCTCACCAGGCTTAAGTCACAGTGTTGGGTGGCTGCCTTCTTTCCTGGAAGCTTTTCTCCTCTGATTCAGTGGTTAGCAGAATTCAGGGATTTGTGGTTGTGTGCCTGAGATCACCATTTGCATCCTGGAAGTCAGCTGAGAGCCATTCTCTGATTCTAGAGGCCACCAATAGTTCTTGGTTTCTGGCCCCTTCTTCTATCTTCAAAGCCAGCATCAGTGGACTAAGCCTTCTCATTGCTTCCCTCTGACTTTCTTCCATGGTGGCATCTCTCTCTGACCACCCTGGGAAAGTTTCTCTGCTTTTAAGAACTCAAAGTCCAAAACTTTAGACACATCTACAAATCCTTTTATGCCACATAAGTTTCAGGGGATATCACAGACAAATGGATATCTTTAAGGGTCATTATTCTGCCTACCACCATGTCACTTACATATTCCTTTATAACCCTGTATTGTCTGTAAACTGTAGTTATATCTAGACATTTGAAGAATTTCAGGCTTGATTTCTTTGGCAAGACTATGCTGTAGTTGTGGACTTCCCATACGAGGAAGCACAGTGTCCCTCTCTTCATGAGGTTAAGATTAACCAGTGGGTGATGCTGTTGTCATCCTTATCTATCCACTCCACATCAGCGATTCACCTATTTGTTTTAGCAACCATGGACAATTATTGTCCTGATCCATTCTTTCATTAAAGGTGCAAAATGGGGGCCGGCCAAGTGGCGCGGTGGTTAAATGCTGGCTTGGGAAGCCAGCGGTCCAAGTTCGAGTCCCACATATGAGGGCCAGTGACACTGCCCTCAAAAAAAAAAAAAAAGGTTCAAAATGGTAATATTCTATCATTTCGTCTTTATTCTGAACAATAAACAAAAATTCCTTTATTGAAAAAGAAATTTCTCTCATCAACTATTTGATTCCTCTGAGCTACAGCTTATAGTACAAAGGCAGAATAAATGCATGATTCTTCCCTTTTATTTACCAATTTTCAGAAAAAAAGTATTGGCTTCTTAGCATCATCTAAAAGTAAGTGATGAGTTGTCATTTTTGTTTGTATGTTTTAGTGTTATTATGTAGTCATGGATTTAGACATACTAAATGTGTTTCAACCCTTTGTAGTTATTATTCTTTTTAATATACAAATGGTCACATTTTAGGCTAAAGGAAACACCTTCATGTCTTTCTGACATGACTCCACTATCTGTGATGGCTTTCTTGCTTTCTGGTGAGACAGGATGTTCCAGATTGTGGACATCTTGTGCCTGAGGCCTGGAGTAGTGTTTCTCCAAGGAGTTCTGGTTGTGTCTTGTGTCAAAACTCATCTGGAAGTCAGAGGTGCTTCTTGCTCTTGGTTAATTAATATAGGTGTTAGAATATTTCAATGGACAGTGACAAAAATACAAAAAAAATTTTAAAGAAGAGCATCATGTGGTTATTCAAATACTCCCAATTCAAATTTTATACAGTGGGCAGGCCCAGTAGCACTTTGGTTAAGAGTTGGCTTGAGACGCCAGCTCTGAGCAGCTGTTCCCTGGTTCAGATCCCATATGAGGGCCAGTGACGCTATGTCCTCTACAGCTAGGATGGTGAACAACAGCTCGACCAGGAGCTGGGCTGCTGTGAGTCACCGGCAACTGCATAGGCTGCAGGGGGGCTGCAGTGGGCTTCCGTAAGATACCGTGAGTGGCCAATAGCCAGCATGAGCTGCCAAGAGCTTCTGTGAGCAGCCGTCCAATGGCAGGGGACCAACTGCCTCACCTGGGAAGAGTGCAATGATCACAATACCAACATGGGCCAGTGAAGAGATGTCCTCCACAACTAGACTGAAGAACAAAAAGGACAGCAACTTGTCTGTTCCCCTCCCCCAATTCCCCAATAAAATCTTTAAAAAAAAAATTTATAAAGTAAGTCTCCGACTTACCAATGAGTTCGTACCTACAGTAAGCACACAGCAGCACAACTGTGACAATGTGCGGCAGACACGGGAGCTACTTCCGCGATTTGTTCGCATCTATAAATGTTTGTAATGTGAGGTCCATTCATATGTGTGAAAGTTCACACCTCGAATGTCCGTAAGTCTGGGACTTACTGTATTACAAGGTTTTTACTTAATTTCTTTAATTTTACCTCTCTTTCTCTTCTCTTATGCTGAAAATCTTGGTTCCTAATGATATAACACAACTAAATATTTGCTCTATCCCACTATATATATAATAACTTTTGAACAACAATACCAATAATATTAGTAGTAGTAATCATATAATTAATAATATTGGTATACAATTCTTCACAATATGATTACTAAAAAAAGAATTGAATGTTTGTTGTAATGAAAAGTACCAATGTGAGGCAATTCTTATGTTTTCTTTTTGGTTTTTTTTTGAGGGCCGTGTCACTGGCCCTCATATGTGGGACCCGAACCAGGGCCGCTGGCATCTCAAGCCAGCGCTTAACTACTGTGCCACTCGGTGGGACCTAGTCCTTATGTTTTAATATTGGCTTGTTATACACATTCCTATTACATTTATTGTATTTTGGCTTTTGCTTTTGTGAAATATAGGCACAATTTACATTGAAGGTCAAGCAAAAAAATAATAATTTGAGCAAGTATATTAACAGAAAGAAATCCACAATGTTCAGTATTGAAAAATGTTGAAAATATACTTGATTTTGGTAATGTTTTAAATTAATTTGTATTTTATGAATACACATACAAAAATAAAATTAATGTAAAAACATTGAAGATATATTTGCAATGATTTTTGCTTTTAGGGTACATCCCATTGAGGGATGTACAATTAAATTACTGAAATCTAAAGTCATTTAAAGTAATTTCTGTGTGGTGTTAAGCCATAACTTAATAGTTATTTTTATTTTGTATTTTCATGGGTTAATTTTCTTTAAACTTCAATATTGATTTATAATTATGTAAAACATTTACATGGTTTTAAAGTCAAATCTACAAATCAAGGTATGTTCAGATTAGTGTAACATCTATCTTTTGTTTCCTCCTCCACCCTATAAATGATGATTTTTATTAGTTTTTAATTTATTCTCTCATCTTTAAAAAAAAAATGCAAGCAAGGAATTACATCATAGAAATGGCAGCATGAGGTGAGCCTCTTGAAGTCTCCCCTGAAATTTACAACAAATTGAACAGCTATAATTCTACAAAGGACTCCTTGTGCAGCAGACAAGCAAGACTAACAGATGTGCAATTGAGGTCATTTAAAGGCTGGGAAATTGGGCGAGTGGTGGGGGAGATGGGGAGGAAGGAAGGGAGAAGTGCGGAGATGTGGGCTGCACAGCAGGCAGGAGCTCAGAGCTTGGAGCTCCCTGGATTCCAGAGCTACTGCAGAGAAGAATTCAGGCTGCTAGCATTCCCCTTATGGTCCACAATCCCACCTGAGGGATCAGCATATAACATGGCTGAAACCAACACTTATGGCAGAGACCTTGGAGCAAAGACTGAGGGCAGAAGGGTGAAAACAGGGGGTTAAATCCTCATTGCCAAGCAGAGGGCAGAAGACATAGGCATGGAGACTAGCCGACCCCACCCTACCCTCCCAGAGCTCGCCCCAACATATCCTCCCAGTGATAGAAGCAGAACGGTAGAAGTGTTGGGTCAAAATAACAGAATATTTGCAGTTCTGAGAACTGCGGCCCACAGCCACAGACTCTTGGTCCAACTAGTTCCCGCGAAGGAGAGCCAGCCTTGGGTGCAGGATTGGCTATGCTGGTGGTCGCTGCCATTGCTCAGAGCTGCCTCTCACAACCCACCCTGCCCCTGCCCCCACCTATCTGGGTGGATCCCTGCAAAGGTAAACAAACCCACTGAAACACACAGGTGCTAAAACTGGTGCAGGAAGAGCTTTGGAACTTGAGAAGCTCTCCACATCCCCCAACAGAGGCAGAGCGCAGAGACCCAAGGCTACCTGCTCACAGAGGAGAAGCCGACCATCCAGGTAGCCCCAACCCCTAATCCCCCAATGTGCGAGAAGCCAGAACAGTGCACAAAAAATATAACACTATAGCATGAAAGAGAATAAAAGGCTTCAGCAGAAGAGAAAACAAAACATTCCACCAACACCTATTGAAAAGCAAAAGAAAGACCTCTTCCTATCAACCTGTTGTAGAACCCACTCCTGTTGATGCCTTGGAAGAGAAACAATAATTCATTAATTGCCATAAATAACCAAGGTAGCAAGGCAGCTCAAAAAGAAAATGAAAAGTTTCCAGAAAATGAACTTAAAGACATGGAAATATGTGGCTTAAATGAGAGAGAATTCAAGATTGCAGTTCTGAAAAAACTCGACAGGATGCACAAAAACACAGACAGGCAATTTAATGAATTTTAATGAACTCAAAAACACAATTGAATAAAAAAATGAACATTTTACCAAAGAGACTGAAATTTTAAAAGAGAACCAAATAGAATTCTTGTAGACTAAGAACTCAGGAAAATAAATGGAGAATGAAATAGCCAGCTTAGGTAATAGAGCTGACCAGATGGAGGAAAGAATCAATGACATCGAAGATAGAAATTTGGAAATGCGCAGATGGAAGAAGAGAGAGATTTGAGAGTTAAAAGAAATGAAAGAACTCCACAAGAACTTTCTGACTCCATCAGAAAGAACAATATAAGAATAATGGGGGCCGGCCGAGTGGTGCAGTGGTTAAGTGCTGGCTTGGGAAGCCAGCGGCCCCAGTTTGGGTCCCACATATGAGGGCCAATGACACTGCCCTCTACAGCTAACAACAGCTCCACCTGGAGCTGGGCTGCAAACCCCGGCGATGGTGTAGGCTGCAGCCCCTGCTGCAGTGGGCTGCCATAGGCTACAGTGAGTGGGCGGCAGCCAGCGTGAGCGGTTGGCAGCCAGCGTGCCAATAGCCGTAGTGAGTGACCATCTAGAGGCCGGTGACCGATCTGCCTCATCCAGGAAGAGCGCAATATCGATACCAACATGGGCCAGTGAAGCAACGTCCTCTGCAACAAGACTGAAGAACAAACAAACAAACAAACAAATTGTTTGTTTCCCTTCTCCGATTCCCCAATGCTGTTCCCCTCCCCCAATCCCCCAATAAAATCTTTAAAAAAAAAAAAAAAAAAAAGAATAATGGGCAGACCAGAAGGAGAAGCAAGGGAGAAGGGAACGAAGAAAGTATTCAGAAAAATAATTGAGGGCCGGCCGAGTGGCACGGTGGTTAAGCACTGGCTTGGGAAGCCAGCATCCCCGGGTCGGGTCCCACATATGAGGGCCAGTGACACTGCCCTCAAAAAAAAAAAAAAAAAAAAAAGAAAGAAAAATAGTCGAGAACTTCCCAAACTTGTGGAAAGAACTGGATCCTTGAATCCAAGAAGCAAATAGAACACGTAACTACCTGAATCCCAACAGGCATTCTCCAAAGCGCATTGTATTGAAGCTGTGAAAAATTAACGACAAAGAAAAAAATCCTAAAGGCAGCCAGGGAAAAGAAGGTGGTAACCTACAAAGGAAAGCCCTTTAGATTATCATTATCGATTTTTCAGAAGAAACTCTACAAGCCAGGAGGGAGTAGAATCAAATATTCAAACTATTGAAAGAGAGAATTTATGAGCAAATAATATATCCAGCAAAGATATCCTTTAGATATGATGGGGAATAAAGAATTTTCCAGACATATAGAAGCTGAGGGAATTTTCTAACACATGACCTACACTACAAGAAATAATGAAGGAGCCTATTCAACCTGAAACAAAAAAAGCAAAAGAATACAAAACTATGAGTAGTATTAGAACAGACAAACAGAAGCAGAAAATGGCAACACCTACACCAAATAGGACACCATATACTTAAACATGGCATACAGGGTAAAGAAGAAAAAAAACACTTAAAAAAAAAAAGGAAAAAGACAACTTCCTACTGCAGCGCAAAAACAAACTCACAGCACAAATAGGGATAATTTGTGACAACAAAAACACAAAAGGGGAGAGAGTAAGGGTCTGAACTGGCTAAAAAGAAAGAAAGCATGCTGAAGAAAATGGAATACTCTAAATATGAAACTTTCTTCTATGTAAACTTAATGATAACCACTCAAAAAAAATCCAGAACTGAAACATATAACATAAAAAAAGAAGAAACAGGGCCTTCCAAGTGGCTCATTGGTTAAGGGTTGTCTTGGGAGAGTGAGCTCTGAGCTGTAATGCTGCTGCAGGTTCGGATCCCACATGGGCCAGTGACGCTGTGCCCTCTACAGCTAAGATTGTGAACAATAGCTCGACCTGGAGCTGGGCTGCACTGAGTCACTGGCAACGGTGTAGGCTGCAGTGGGGCTGCAGTGGGCTGCTGTAAGCTACGGCGAATGGCTTGCAGCCAGTGTGAGCGGCTGACAGCCGGCGTGAGCTGCCATAAGCCGCTCTGAGCGGCCTTCCAATGGCCAGTGACAGATCTGCCTCAGCCAGGAAGAGTGCAATGATCACAATACCAACATGGGCCAGTGAAGGAACGTCCTCCACAACTAGACTGAAGAACAAAAGGAGAGCAACTTGTCTGTTCCCCTTCCCCGATTCCCCCAACATTGTACCCTCCCCCAATTCGCCAAATAAAAAAAAAAAAAGGAAGAAGAAGAAACAGACGGAAAAATCATAGAATACCACCACACAGAAACAATAGACAGCAAAGGCAAAAGGCAACAGAACAATGGAGACACAGCTCTACCAGAAAACCAAAGACAGAATGATAGGAAATCCTTATATAGCAATAATCACCCTAAATGTAAATGGACTGAACTCACCAATAAAAAGGCACAGAGTACCAGATTGGATAAAAAAACTAAATCGAATCATATGCTGCCTCCAAGAGACACATGTCAGATACAAGGACAAATATAGATTCAAAGTGAAAGGGTGGAAATTGAAACTCCAAGCAAATGATATTGAGAAAAGCAGGTGTAGCCATACTGGTAATAGATGTAACAGACTTCAGGATAAAAAAAGTAACAAGAGACAAAGATGGACATTTCATAATGATAAAGGGAACTATACAACAAGACATAACAGTCATCAACATTTATGCCCCCCATCAGGGAGCACACAAATAAACAAAGCAACTACTTACAGAACTAAAGGGAGAAATTGACCAAAACACAACTATAGTAGGGGACCTGAATACATAATTGACAGCTATGGATAGATCATCCAAACATAAAATAAATAAATAAATATCAGCCCTGAAACATATTCTATGAAATGGACATAATTGACATTTATAGAGCACTTCATCCTAGAACATCAGACTATACATGGTTTTCTAGTGTACATGGAACATTCTCAAGGATAGACAATATATTGGGACATAAAACTAGCTTCAGCAAATTTAAAAAGACTGTAATCACACCAAGCATATTCTCTGATCACAAGGCTTTGAAACTGGATATGAACTGCAAAAAGAAAGTAGGGAAAACCACAAATATGTGGAGATTAAACAACATACCTTTAAAGAATGACTGTGTCAAAGAAGAAATAAGAGGAGAGATCAAAAGATACATAGAAACAAATGAGAATGAAAATGCATCCTACCAAAATTTTGGGATGCAGCAAACGCAGTTTTAAGAGGAAAATTTTTATCATCACATGTCTATCTCAAGAAACAAGAAAAATCCCAGATAAATAAACTCATGTTACACCTTAAAGAACCAGAAAAAGAAAAACAAATGAAATCCAAAGTCAGCAGAAGGAAAGACATAGTAAAAATCAAAGCAGAACTCAATGAAATAGAGAACAATAAGACAATAGAAAAAACTAATGCAACACAGAGCTAGATGTTTGAAAGGATTAACAAAATTAACAAACCCTTGGCTAGACTCACTAAGATAAAAAGAGAAAAGACATAAATAAACAACATCAGAAATGAAAGACGGGAAGTTACCATGGATGCCACAGAAATACAAATGATCATCCAAGAATACTATGAAGGACTATATGCCACTATATTCAATAACCTGGAGGAAATTGACATGACCTTAGAAATATATAGCCTTCCTAGGCTGAATCATGAAGAACTGGGAAATCTAAGTAGACTGATCAACAGTAAGGAAATTGAATAGGTCATCCGAAACCTTCCCCAAAGCAAAAATCCAGGACGAGATGGTTTCATTAGTGAATTCTACCAAACATTCAAAGAGGATCTAATACCTGTCCTCTTCAAACTCTTCCAAAAAATTGAAGAAGAGACAATACTCTGTAACTCATTTTATGAGACCAACATTACCCTGATACCAAAACCTGGTAAGGAAAACACAAAAAAAGAAATTACAGACCAATATCTCTGATGAATACAGATGCAAAATTACTAAACAAAATTCCAGCAAATTGAATGCAACAATGCATTAAAAAGAATATACATTAGGACTTCCGGTAAGATGGCAGAACAGAGGGACGCTTTCCCACCTGCCTCCCAGGATCACAGCAAAATTACAAATAATTTATTCAACATTTAACCTCGGAAATCCCCTGACCTCTAGATGAACAGAACCTCTAAACAAAGGACCTATAGAGGAGGCCACATCAGGTCTGGTAGGAGAGGTGCAGATGAGAGAGGGCGAGCCCTGTGAGGGATGCCCAAGCTGTGGGGAGGCTTCTCTGGTTGGGGGAGAGACTCTCCAGCCCCACATAGAGCTCACTAGCCAAGAGTTGCTTTGCCAGGAAGAGGAGTTGTCCGATAGCAGGCAGTAGAAATTAGTGAGGACTCTCTTTGCTTGGCTCGGTGAGGCTGAGGGCGGCTGGAGAACCAGTCGGGCCAGTGAACGGGTTCGCTTGTTGGTGAGAACTCCCTCAGTTCCTGTTAGAGGGAGTAGCTGTGTGAGCCGGGCCCAGGAGCCTGCAGGGAAGGACTGAACTGAGCACCTTTGGTGCGGAAGCGGGATGTTTTGGGACCGTTGTTCCCCTCGTGTGGAGCTTGCACACGAGTGGTGTACAGGAGGGCGCCATTTTTTCAGGGTTGGGCCCTCCCACAGAGGGTCAGATCCGGGACCACATTGGTCTGGTGAAATTGGCTCAGGAGTGCGTACATGCGCATGCATGCAGTCTTGGATTCCTACCCTCCACCCAGCTTGGGCTGCGTTGCAAGGGAAACACTGGGTGGGTACCCTCCAGCTCCATCAGGCTGTGCACTGAGAAGCAGGAGTGTGCAGGCCGCATTGGGTCCCCACCATCCGCCCTGCTTGTGCTGTGTATCCAGAGAAACACAGGGTAGGTGCTCTCTAGCTGCATCAGGCTGTTCACTGAGGCTGTTAGTGCAGAGTTGCCAGGCTGGGGAATGGCTGTTGGGCTGCATAGCCTGATCTGAGGGCAGCTGATTGGGACAGGCTGAGACGGGGAGTTTTCCTGAGAGTGCTGAGGCAAGAGCTGTGTGCCTGCATAATCTGATCGATCTGGCTTTCCTGGCAAGAATGTGTGGGCTGGTTGCTGGTGCAGAGTGCATGCTGCTCTGACTTGGTGGGGGCCACTGACCACATCAAGTGGTGCCTTGGGGACCTACCCCACCCACCTAGAGCTATGTTGCCAGAGGCACCCTGAGCCCCTGGTGCCTGGCCCACAACTCTGCAGGCCACAAAGGTTTTTTTTTTTCAGCAGCAGCAGCAGCAGCAGCGGACAACCTGCAACAACCTGTAAAGATTTTTTTTTTTTCCGTAGTGAGCACAGTTCCAGAGCACACAGCAGCTGACTGCGGAAAGCTCATTAAAAGCCTGAGAGGGAAGCCGGCGCATAAAACATTAAGCTCTTCCCCCCAAAAGCTGGTGCTGAGTAACCCAGAGACTCTCTATTGCTGAGCAAGTGGTCTGCAGACTAAAGAGGACGGAGAGCCCCCACAACCTCTTTTTTTTTCTTTTCTTTTCTTTCTTTTTTTTCCCCCCCTCTTCTTTCTAGGTAATCTATCTAATACATCAAAGCATTCACAGAACCACAGCCAGAATGAAGCAACAAAGAAACATGTCCCAAGTAAAAGATCAGAAGAAAACTCTAGAAAAGGAACTAAATGAAACAGAGGTATCCAAACTTTCAGAGACAGAATTTAGAACACTAATGAAAAGAATGTTTAAGGAACTTAGTGAGGACATAAAGAAGGATAGGGAAACCATAAAAAACAACCAGTTAGAACTAAAGAATACAATAACTGAAATGAAGAATACACTCGAAGGAATCACTAGTAGAATAGACGAAGCAGAGGGGTGGATCAGCGAATTAGAAGACAAAATAGCAGAAATCACCCAGTTGGAACAACTAAAAGAAAAAAGAATGATAATAGTTTATGAGACCTGTGGGACAACATGAAACACAATATTTGCATCATAGGAATACCAGAAGGAGAAGAGAAGAAGCAAGGGATTGAGAATGTATTTAAAGAAATAATGACTGAAAACTTCCCTGCCTGGGTGAAGGAAATCGACATACAAACCCAGGAAGTGTAGAGAGTTCCAAACAGGCTGAATCCACACAGGCCCACACCAAAGACACGTCATAGTTAAAATGGCAAAGCTTAAAGACAAAGACAGAATCCTAAAAGCAGCAAGAGAAAGACAGCAGGTTACATACAAAGTAAGTCCTATAAGACTAACAGCTGACTTTTCTTCAGAAACTCTGCAGGCTGGAAGGGAGTGGCAGGAGATATTCAAAATGACAGAAAATAAAGGTCTACAACCAAGATTGCTCTAGGCAGCACAGCTATCACTTAAAATTGAAGGAGAGATAAAGAACTTCTCAGAGAATAATAAGCTTAAGGAGTTCATTACCACCAAGCCAGCATTAGAGGAAATGTTAAAAGGGATTTTTTAAACATAAGAAAGGGGAAAATAAGCTAACCCAGGAAGACAAGCAATACAAATAACAAAATGGCAATAAATGTGCATCTATCAGTAATCACTTTAAATGTGAATGGGCTAAATGCTCCAATCAAAAGACCGAGAGTGGCTGAGTGGATAAGAAAACAGGGACCATGCATAAGCTGTCTACAAGAGACTCATCTCAGATCAAAAGACACACAGAGACTGAAAGTAAAGGATGGAATAAGATATTTCATGCAAATGGAAATGAGAAAAAAACTGGAGTAGCAATACTTATTTCAGACAAAATAGACTTTAAAATGAAGACTACAATGAAAGACAAAGAAGCACACTACATAATAATAAAGGGATCGCTTCAACAAGAGGACATAACCCTAGTCAACATCTATGCACCCCATGTAGGAGCTCCTAAATATATAAAACAGATTTTGACACACAAAGAGAGAGATCAACAGTAACACTATCATAGTAGGGGAACTTGAACACCCTTTGTCACCAATGGACAGATCCTCCAGACAGAAAATCAACACGGACATTGTGGCCTTAAATGACACTTTAGACCAGCTGGATTTAATTGATATTTTTAGAGCATTTCACTCCAAAGTTACAGAATATACATTCTTCTCAAGTCCACATGGAACACTTTCCAAGATAGACCACATGTTAGGCCACAAAAGAAGTCTCAACAAACTTGAGAAGATTGAAATCATATCAAGTGTCTTTTCTGACTACAATGCTATGAAACTAGAAATAAAAAGAAATCTGGAAAGCTTATAAATACATGGAGGCTAAATAACATGCTATTAAGTAGTGAGTGGGTCAAAAATGAGATTAAGGAGGAAACCAAAAGATACCTCGAGACAAACGAAAATGAAAACATCACAACCCAAAATCTCTGGGATGCAGTGAAAGCAGTCCTAAGAGGGAAGTTCTTAGCAGTGCAGGCCTACCTAAAGAAGGAAGAAAAATCTCAAATCAACAGACTCTCTTTACATCTAAGGGAACTTGAAAAACAAAACAAAACAGAAAAACAAGCCTAAAGGTAGTATAAGGAAGGAAATAATAAAGACCAGTGCAGAAATAAATGAAATAAAGAACAACAACAAAAAAAATACAAAAGATCAATGAAACCAAGAGTTGGTTTTTTGAAAAGATAAAGAAAATCGACAAACCCTTAGCCGGACTCACCAAGAAAAAGAGAGAGAGGACCCAAATTAATAAAATCAGAAATGAAAGAGGAGAAGTGACAACAGATACCACAGAAATACAGAAAATTTTAAGAAAATACTACGCGCAACTATATGCCAACAAATTTGACAATCTGGAAGAAACTGATAAATTTCTAGAAGCATACAAGTCTGAACTAAAAAGAAACAGAAACTCTGAACAGACTGATTACTGCCAAAGAAATTGAATCAGCAATGAACAAGATTCCAACAAACAAAAACCCTGGACCAGATGGCTTCACAAGTGAATTTTACAAAACATTAAAAAAAGAATTATTACCTATTCTCCTCAAACTCTTCAGAAAAATACAGAAGGTGGGAAGGCTCCCAAACTCTTTCTATGAAGCCACTATCACCCTGATTCCTAAGTCAGATGAAGATATTACAAAAAAGGAAAACTACAGGCCGATATCCCTAATGAATATATATGTAAAAATTCTAAAAAAAATACTAAGCAAACTGAATTCAGCATCACATTAAAAAGATCATACACCACGATCAAATGGGATTCATCCTGGTATTCAAGGTTGCTTTAATATCTGCAAATCAATTAATGTAATACATCACATTAACAAAATGAAAAATAAAAATCATATGATAATATAAATAGATGCAGAAAAGGCATTTGACAAAATCCAGTAGCCATTTATGATAAAAACTCTTAGCAAAGTGGGAATAGTAGGATCATATCTCAACATAATAAAGGCCACATATGATAAGCCCAAGCAAACATTGTACTCAATGGGGAAAGGCTAAAAGTTTTCCGTTTAAGATCAGGAACAAGACAAGGCTTTCCACTTTCACCACTTCTAGTTAACATAGGTCTGGAAGTTCTAGCCACAGCAACCAGACAAGAAAATGAAATAAAAGACATCTTAATTGGAAAAGAAGAAGTAAAATTGTGATTGTATGCGGATGACATGATACTATATATAGAGATTCCCAAAGACTCCACCAAAAAACTGCTAGAACTGATAAACGAATTTGGTAAGGTAGCAGGATACAAAATTAATATTCAAAAATCAGTTGCATTTGTATACACACAATAATAAACTATCAGAAGAAGAAATCAGGATATCTATTCCTTTTACAATTGCTTCAAAAAGAAAAAAATATCTAGGAATAAATTTAACTAAAGATGTAAAATACCTGTAATCAGAAAATTATGAGACACTAAAGAGAGAAATAAAAGAAGATACAAATAAATGGAAATACATACCATGTTCATGAATAGGAAGAATTAATATAGTTAAAATGTCAATACTACCTAAGGCAATATATAGATTTAATGCAATTCCAATCAAACTACCAAGGATATTTTTCTCAGAAATAGAACATGTAATCCTAAAATTTATATGGAACCACAAAAGATCCGGAATAGCCACAGCAATCTTGAGAAATAAGAACAAAGTGGGAGGCATCACACTACCTGACATCAAAACATACTACAAGGCTACAGTAATCAAAACAGTATGGTACTGTGTGGAAGGCAGTCAAAGGAATTATAATAAATATGTATGACATGCAGGAGTGGGGTGGTGAATTGAGGAAAGGGGTTGCCACTTTGAGGGGTAAAAATTGTAAGTATTGCACTGTGTTGTACACCTGTAGCTAATTTTTCTAAAAATGTTTATTTCATAATAAAAGAATAAAAGCATAAAAAAAAAAAACAGGAAAAAAAACCCACAAAAATTCAGTATGGTACTAAGGGCCGGCTGAGTGGTGTGGTGGTTAAGCACTGGCTTGGGAAGCCACCGGCCATGGTTCGGGTCCCACATATAAGGGCCAGTGACACTGCCCTCAAAAAACAAAAAACAAAACAAAACACTATGGTACTGGCATAAAAACAGACATATAGAGGGCCAGCCTAGTGGCACGGTGGTTAAGAGCTGGCTTAGGACGCCAGCGGCCCCAGTTCGGGTCCCATATATGAGGGCCAGTGACACTGCCCTCAAAAAAAAAAAAAAAAAACAGAAAAAAACCAGACATATAGACTAATGGAACAGAATAGAGAGCCCAGGAATAAACTCATCCATATACCATCATTTAATCTATGACAATGGAAGCAAGAATTTACACTGGAGTAAATTTAGTCTATTTAATAAAGGGTGCTGAGAAAATTGGACTGACACGTGCAAAAAAATGAAAATGGACCACCTACTTACACCATATATGAGAACAAACTCAAAATGGATTAAAGACTTAAATGTAAGACCTGAAACCATAAAACTCCTAGAAGAAAACATAGGGAGTAAGTTTGCAGACACTACCCTGAGTAATATTTTTACTGATATATCCCCTCGGGCAAGGGAAATAAAAGAAAAAACAAACATATGGGATTACATCAAACTTAAAAGTTTTTTCACAGCGAAGGAAATCATCAATAAAACAAAAAGGCAGCCTACTGAATGGGAGAAGATATTTGCCAACGATATATCTGATAAGGGCTTATCCAAAATTTATAAAACACTCATGCAACTCAACACCAAAAAAACATACAACCCAATTAAAAAATGGGCAGAGGATTTGAGGAGGCATTTCTCTAAAGAGGACATACAGATGGCCAACAGGCATATGAAAATATGTTTAACCTCACTAATCATCAGGGAAATGCAAATAAAAACCACAATGAGATACTACCTCACTCCAGTCAGAATGGCTATCATCAATAAATCAACAAACAACAAGTGCTGGTGAGGGTGTGGAGAAAAGGGAACCCTAGTGTACTGTTGGTGGGACTGCAGATTGGTGCAGCCATTATGAAAATCAGTATGGAGGTATCTCAAAAAACTGGAAATGAAACTACCATATGACCCAGCAATTCCACCCTTGGGTATCTACCCAGAAGAATCCAAGGCGGTAATTAAAAAAATATATGCACCCCTATGTTTATTGCAGCGCTATTTACAATAGCCAAAACTTAGAAACAACCAAAATGCCCATCGGTAGATGACTGGATTAAGAAACTGTGGTACATTTATACAATGGAGTATTACTCTGCTATAAAGAAGAATGGCAGCAGGAGAACGGCGCGGGTGCGCGCCGGCTCCAAGGCAGAAGCCTTAAACCCGGGAGCAGGGGAAACACAGGACTCGCCCGCGGAGACGCAGCGCGCTGGCCGGAGTCACAGGTCCCGGAGAGACGGAGCGGGGATCGGAGCCACGCGGCACGGTGCGCGCAGTCCCCTAAATCCCGGCAGACCGTTTGGGAGAGCAGCAGGATTTCCGCGCGGGCGCGCCGGCTCCAAGGCAGAAGCCTGAAACCCGGGAGCAGGGGAAAAAGAAGACTCGCGCGGACAAGCAGCGCGCCGGGTGGAGACGCAGGTCCCCGAGAGACGGAACGGGGATCTGAGCCTCGGGGCAGGGGGCTTGCAGTCCCTTAAACCCCGACAGTCTCTTCGGGAGAGCAGCAGGAGCACCGCGGGCGCGCGCCGGCTCCAAGGCAGAAGCCTGAAACCCGGGAGCAGGGGAAAAAGAAGGCTCACTCGGACACGCAGCGCGCCGGGCAGAGACGCAGGTCCCCGAGAGACGCGGAGCGGGGATCTTGGCCACACGGTAGGGTGCGCGCAATTCCCTAAATCCCGGCAGACCCTTTGGGAGAGCAGCAGGAACTCCGCTGGAGCATAAGAGGCAAAGGCCTTAGCTTGAAACAGTGTTGGAACTGTGGCTTTGTTTATTTTTATGTTTTTTATTTTTTTTCCCTTTTTCTACTCTTGAACAGAAAGCAAAAAAAAAAAAAAACCCAATAACTCACCCACTCCCACAAACTTTGGCCCCCGCCAAGACAGTCTTAAACTGACTCCTGAAGGGAGCAATAGGGGCAGACTAGGAAGATATCCTTACCTGCAGGGGGTTGAGAATTTCCACCCAGTAAAGGCAGCAGAGTGAGACTACCTACCCCGCCCCCACCTTTAGGCAAGGCTTGGGAGGCAGGGCAGGTTCATCTGCTGAGGCACTAATTAACAGATTCTTAGCAGCAGGCTTTTGGTAGTGAGGAATTCTTTAATTCTCCACGGCTGTCAACCCAAAGGGTGCCCAGAGACACTCATTGAGACTTTGGGGGTGCAGCCTGCCTTGGGACAGGCAAAAGCAAAAAGGCAGTGACTTTGTAAAAACCACCAATCACACGTCACAACCACACTCAAGTACAGCAAACCTGCAGTGCCAGGATTACGCTAGGCATCAGGTGGCCTACTGTTCCCACAAGACGCACAGGAATTTTTGTACAGCAGACAAACTAAAGAGAGCTTGGTGGACTTTAGCCTAGACCAGCACGGGTATTTTTGGTTTGTTTGGTTTTATTCTGTTTTGTTTTCCCTTTATTGGCTGCTTATCTTGGTTGTTTTTGGTTTTTATTTCTATTTCATTCTAATCATATTGTAGTTTTTAATATAGGCATATATATATATAGGTGTATATAGGTGAATATATGTCCATATCTATGGGTGTGTAGACAAATATATATATATATTTTTTTTTTCCTTTTTTCTTTTTCTTTTTCTTTCTTTTCTTTTTCTTTTTTCCCCACCCTCACTTTCTCTCTTATTTTATTCATTATTCTCACTGCTATACTTTTCCTCTTTTCCTTTTTTCTGCAAATTTTATTTTTTAAATTTTTCTTACTTTTTTTATTATTATTTTAGTTTATTTTTATTTTTTATTTTTTAGGTATAGCTAATCGGTTTCTCATGTTTATTCTATTTTTTATTTTAGGATATTGTATTTTATTTTGTTTCCTCTTTTGTTATTATTGAGTATGTGGTTTTTGTTTTGTTTCTGTTTGTTTTCTTCATTAGTATGATTGATATTTCTGTACAAGTTGACTGTAGTTTGATGGTTGGTTGTTTTTACTTGTGCGAGCATTTGGTTTCCTTTGGTGGCTGCGGAGGTTGTTCTTGTTGATCTGTTATGCTCTAAAATCACTCTGCAGCAGTGGGTCCAAACAAACAGACACAAGAATCATCATACCCGGAGGCCAACTTTAGATAAAACCAGAGCATTTCTGGGTTTGACATACAAGAGTCACACCCAAAAAGAAGTTACTACAGGTACTAAGACCCATAGGGTCCAAGTTTCATCAGAGGGGTCAATCCTCTCACAGCAGCTCATAAACTGCAGAAGCTGCTGATCCTCACAGCTAATCAATCTGGGAGTCAATCCCACCTACTGACAAACCAAAAGTAATCAAAACTAAAACTTCAACAAGTGAGGATGCATGACACAAGGAACACCTCAGATACAAGCACAGGAGAATAGGGAGACTGAGTAATTCAAATATAAAGGACACACACCATATAAGTTTACCCAGAAAAGACTGAGAAATCTGGGGGATCTATCTGTTATATTGAAGCAAACACAAAGAGTAAGCCAGAATGGGGAGACAAAGAAACATAACACAAATAAAAGAACAGAAGAAACTTCCTGAATCAGTGGAAATAGAGGAAATAGAGGTAACCAACCTATCGGAGACAGAGTTCAGAACACTGATTATTAGAATGTTCAAGGAAATTAATGAAAATATAAAGAAGGATAGAGAAATCATGAAAAGCAACCAGCTAGAACTTAAGAACACAATTACTGAATTAAATAACAAACTTGATGGAATCACTAGCAGACTGGATGAAGCAGAAAATCGAATCAGTGACTTAGAAGACAAAATAGCAGAGATCACCCATGCGGTACAACAAAAAGAAAAAAGAATGAAAAACATGGAAAATAGTTTAAGAGAGCTGGGGGACAACATCAGACGCAATAACCTAAGGGTCATTGGAGTACCAGAAGGAGAAGAGAGGGAGCAAGGGATTGAGAATATATTTGAAGGAATAATGTCTGAAAACTTCCCTAACCTGGCAAAGGACATTGAAATACAAGCCCAGGAAGTGCAGAGAGTTCCAAACAGGATGATTCCAAACAGGCCCACTCCAAGACACATTATAGTGAAAATGGCAAGGGTTAAGGACAAAGACAGAATCCTTAAAGCAGCAAGGGAAAGGCAGCAAGTTACTTACAAGGGTACCCCCATAAGATTATCAGCTGACTTTTCTACAGAAACTTTGCAGGCCAGAAGAGAGTAGCAGGAGGTTTTCAAAGTGATGAAAAATAAAGGCCTTCAACCAAGATTGCTGTATCCAGCAAGGTTATCATTTAAAATCGAAGGCGAGATAAGGAGCTTTGCAGAAAAAAATAAGTTAAGGGAATTCATTACCACCAAGCCAGCTTTGCAGGAAATGCTAAAAGGGCTTCTTTAAGTAGAAGAGAAAAACAACCTATGAAAGACTACGAACACAAATAAGAAAATGGCAATAAATACACACCTATCAATAATCACATTAAATGTAAATGGATTAAATGCTCCAATAAAAACACATAGGGTGGCTGAATGGATAAGAAAGCAAGACGCCAGTATATGCTGTATACAAGAGACTCACCTCAGATCCAAAGACTCATACAGGCTGAAAGTAAAGGGATGGAGTAAAATATTTCATGCAAATGGTACTGAGAAAAAAGCTGGAGTAGCGATACTTATATCAGATAAAATGGACTTTAAATTGAAGAATATAACAAAGGACAAAGAAGGACACTTCATAGTAATGAAGGGATCGATCCAACAAGAGGACATAACTCTAGTAAACATCTATGCACCTAACATAGGAGCCCCTAAATATATAAAACAGATATTGTCAGACATAAAGACAGAAATCAACAGTAACACTATCATAGTAGGGGACTTCAACACCCCGCTGTCACTAATGGACAGATCCTCCAGACAGAAAATCAGTGTGGAAACAGCGACCTTAAATGACACATTAGATCAGCTGGATTTAACAGACATTTTCAGAGCATTTCATCCCAAAGCTACAGAATATACGTTCTTTTCAAGTGCACATGGAACATTTTCTAAGATAGATCACATGTTAGGCCACAAAACAAGTCTCAATAAATTTAAGAAGATTGAAATCATTTCAACTGTATTCTCTGACCACAATGCTATGAAACTAGAAATCAATTATAAGAAGAAATCCGGGAAGCTGACAAATAAATGGAGGCTAAACAATATGCTATTAAATAGTGAGTGGGTCACAAATGAGATCAAGGAGGAAATCAAAAGATACGTCGAGACAAACGAAAATGAAAACACCACGACCCAAAATCTCTGGGATGCTGCGAAAGCAGTCCTAAGAGGGAAGTTTATAGCAGTGCAGGCCTACCTAAAGAAGGAAGAAAAATCTCAAATCAATAGGTTATCCTTACACCTAAGGGAACTTGAAAAAGAACAGCAAAAGAGGCCCAAGGGGAGTACAAGAAAGGAGATAATAAAGACCAGAGCAGAAATAAACAATATAGAGAACAGAAAAACAATTCAAAAGATCAATGAAACCAAGAGCTGGTTTCTTGAGAAGATAAACAAAATTGACAAACCTCTAGCCAGGCTCATCAAAAAAAAGAGAGAGGACTCAAATTAGCAAAATCAGGAATGAAAGAGGGGAAATGACTACAGACATCACAGAAATACAAAAAATTCTAAGAAATTACTATGAGCAACTATATGCCAACAAATTTGACAATCTGGATGAAATGGATAATTTTCTAGAAGCATACAACCTTCCAAAGCTAACACAAGAAGAAACAGAAAATCTAAATACCCTGATTACTACCAAGGAAATTGAATCAGTAATTGACAAGCTCCCAACAAACAAAAGCCCTGGACCAGATGGCTTCACAAGTGAATTTTATCAAACATTCAAAAAAGAACTATCACCTATTCTTCTCAAACTATTCCAAAAAATCCAGAAGGAGGGAAGGCTCCCAAACTCTTTTTATGAAGCCTCTATCACCCTGATTCCAAAACCAGATAAAGACATCACAAAAAAGGAAAACTACAGGCCAATCTCCCTGATGAATATAGATGCAAAAATTCTCAATAAAATATTAGCAAACAGAATTCAGCAATATATTAAGAAGATCATACATCATGATCAAGTGGGATTCATCTCTAGTGCGCAAGGCTGGTTCAACATCCGTAAATCAATTAATGTGATACACCACATCAAAAAAATGAAGGATAAAGATCACATGGTCATTTCAATAGATGCAGAAAAAGCATTTGACAAAATCCAACAGCCATTTATGCTAAAAACCCTTAGCAAAGTGGGAATACAGGGATCATATCTCAACATAATAAAAGCCATATATGATAAACCTACAGCTAACATCATACTCAATGGGGAAAAGCTAAAACCATTCCCCTTAAGATCAGGAACAAGACAAGGCTGTCCACTTTCTCCTCTTTTATTCAACATAGTGCTGGAAGTTCTAGCCACAGCAATCAGACAACAAAAAGAAATAAAAGGCATCCAAATTGGCAAGGAAGAAGTAAAATTGTCATTATATGCAGATGACATGATACTGTATATAGAGAACCCCAAAGACTCCATCAAGAAACTATTGGAACTGATAGACGAATTCAGTAAAGTAGCAGGATATAAAATCAATGTTCAGAAATCGGTGGCATTTACATATACCAATAATAAACTAATGGAAAGAGAAATTAAGAAAACTGTCCCATTTACAATTGCGTCAAGAACTATAAAATACCTAGGAATAAATTTAACCAAAGAAGTGAAAGATCTGTACTCAGAAAATTATAAGACACTGAAGAAAGAAATCATAGAAGATACAAATAAATGGAAACACCTACCATGCTCATGGATAGGAAGAATTAATATAGTTAAAATGTCCATACTGCCTAAAGCAATATATAGATTCAATGCAATTCCTATCAAACTACCAAGGGCATTTTTCACAGAAATAGAAAATATAATCCTAAAGTTTATATGGAATCATAAAAGACCCAGAATAGCCTCAGCAATTCTGAGGAATAAAAACAAAGTCGGGGGGATCACGCTACCAGACATCAAAACCTACTACAAGGCCACAGTAATCAAGACAGTTTGGTATTGGCATAAAAACAGGCACATCGATCAGTGGAACAGAACAGAGAGCCCAGAAATAAATCCAAGCATTTACGGACAGTTAATCTATGACAAGGGAAGCAAGAATTTACACTGGAGTAAAGATAGTCTATTCAATAAATGGTGCTGGGAAAATTGGACTGACACATGCAAAAAAATGAAACTGGATCATCTCCTTACGCCTTATACAAGAACAAATTCAAAATGGATTAAAGACTTAAATGTAAGACCTGAAACCATAAAAATCCTAAATGAAAATATAGGGAGTACATTTGCAGACATTACCCGGAGCAATATTTTTACTGATACATCCCTACGGGCAAGGGAAGTAAAAGAAAAAATGAACATATGGGATTATATAAGACTTAAAAGTTTTTTCACAACAAAGGAAACCATTAATAAAACAAAAAGGAAGCCTACTGAATGGGAGAATATATTTGCCAACGATATATCTGATAAGGGGTTAATATCCAAAATTTATAAAACACTCATGAAACTCAACACCAAAAAAACAAACAACCCAATTAAAAAATGGGCAGAAGATATGAAGAGACATTTCTCTAAAGAGGACATACAGATGGCCAACAGGCATATGAAAAAAAGTTCAACTTCACTGGTCATTAGGGAAATGCAAATAAAAACCACCATGAGATACCACCTCACTCCAGTCAGAATGGCTATCATCAACAAATCAACAAACAACAAGTGCTGGCGGGGCTGTGGGGAAAAGGGGACCCTGCTGCACTGTTGGTGGGGCTGCAGATTGGTGCAGCCACTATGGAAGTCAGTATGGAGGTATCTCAAAGAACTGGAAATAGAGCTACCGTTTGACCCAGCAATTCCACTCTTAGGTATATATCCTGAAAAAACCAAGACACTTATTCAAAAAAAGTTATGCACCCCGATGTTCATAGCAGCACAATTTACAATAGCTAAGACTTGGAAACAACCAAAATGCCCGTCAGTAGATGACTGGATTAAGAAACTGTGGTATATTTATACAATGGAGTATTACTCCGCTATAAAGAAGAATGAAATTGTGCCATTTGCAATGATATGGATGGACCTAGAGACTATAATGTTAAGTGAAATAAGTCAGTCAGAGAAGGACAAATACCATATGATCTCACTCATATGTGGAATATGAAAAACTGTATGAATGAGCTAAGTAAACAGAAACTGTCTCATAGATATAGAGGAAAAATCAGGGTTGCTAATTTGGAAAGGAATGGGGATGAGGGAGAAAGGGAAGGGATTAGACAGCAAAAATAGGCAACTACAATATTGCTACTGGGATAGGAAAAACAGTTTGGGGAATATAATTAATAATGTTGTAAATATTCTGTGGAATGTCAGGTGATCATAGGTCTTGTTAGGGAGACCATTTCATGAATGGAGTAGAGGTTTGATCACTGCACTGTATGACTAAAGTGGAGGTGGTATACCTACTGTAATTGAATATATATAGATAGTCACGGGATGTGGATTATACTGTGGAAGAGAGTCAGAGGAAGAGTAATAGATATATATGATATGGGGGTGTGTGGGGTGGTGTATTGGGGGTGGGGGGTTGTCACTTTGAGGGGTAAAATGTATAACTATTGCACTGTGTTGTACACCTGAAACTAATTAAAAATAAAATAAAATAAAATTTTTTTAAAAAAAAAAAAAGAAGAAGAATGAAATCGTATCATTTGCAACAATATGGATGGACCTAGAGACTATTATGTTGAGTGAAATAAGTCAGTCAGAGAAAGACAAATACCATATGATCTCACTTATATGTGGAATCTGAAGAACTGAATGAACGAGCAAAGTAAACAGAAACAGTCTCATAGATATAGAGGAAAAACTGATGGTTGCTAGTTGGGAGGGGGGTGGGGATGAGGGAGAAGCGGAAGGATTTAGACAGCATAAATAAGTTACTACAACATTGCCACAGGGATATGAAAGACAGTTTGGAGAATATAATAATGTAAATATTTTGTGAAGAGTCAGATGGTCGCGTTTTATTAGGGAGACCACTTCATGGATGGAGTAGAGGCTTGATCACTGCACCGTATACCTGAAGCTGATGTTGTATAATATATGCCAACTGTAATTGAATATATAGATAGTCACGGGATGTGGATTATACTGTGGAAGGGAGTCAAAGGAATTGTAATATATATGTATGATATGAGGAGTGGGGAGTGGGGTGGTGAATTGGGGGAAAGGGGTTGTCACTTTGAGGGGTAAAAACTATAACTATTGCACTGTGTTGTACACCTGAAACTAATTTTAAAAAGATGTTTCTTTCAGAATAAAAGAATTTAAAAAAATAAAAATAAAAAAGATTATACATTATGGGGGCTGGCCAAGGGTCTCAGTTGGTTCAGAGCATGAGCTCTAAGAAACAGAGTTGCCAATTCAATTCCCACACGGGCCAGTGAGGTGTGCCCAAGCTGAGGTGCCACTGAACTGTGTGGCAAGATGGCTCAGCTGATGAGAGCACATGCTCTTAACAACAAGGTTCCTGGTTCAACTCCCACACGGGATGGTGGGCTGTGCCCACCCACAACTAAGATTGAACACAGCTTCTTGAGCTGAGCTGCCCTGAGCTGCCAACAGGCAGTCGGATGGCTCCATGGGTAGAGTATGCGCTCTTAGCAACAAGGTTTCCAGTTCAACTCCCACATAGGATGGTGGGCTACACCCACCACAACTAAGATTGAACACAGCACCTTAAGCTGAGCAGCTGCAAGCTGCTGATGGGCAGCCGGATGGGGCCTGGACTCGGAGCTGAGATAGCTGTGTCCTCCACAACTTAGATTGAAGCACAACAACTTGGCTGTTCCCCTTCCCCAATTCTCCAAAACTGTTCCCCCCAATTCCTTAATAATATTTTAATAGATAGATAGATAGATAGATAGATAGATAGATAGATAGATAGATCACAACCAAGTGGGGTTCATCCCAGGGGCACAAGGATGGTTCAACATATGCAAATCGAATCAATGTGATACACCACGTAAACAAAATAAAGGATAAAAATCGTACGATTATATCAATAGATGCAGAAAAAGCATTTCACAAGATACAACATCCATTTATGATTAAAACACTTAATAAAATGGGTATAAGAAGGAAAACATGTTAATATAATAAAGGCCATATATGACAAACCCTCAGCTAATATCATAATTAATGGTGAAAATCTGAAGTCTTTTGCTCTATATTCAGGAACACAACAAGGCTCTCCCCTATCACTTCTGCTTTTCAACACATTATTGGAAGTCTTAGCCAGAGCAATCAGGAAAAAGAAAGAAATAATAGGCATCTAAATTGGGAATGAAGAGGTTAAATTGTCACTTTTTGCAGATGACATGATGCTTTATATAGAAAAGCCTAAAGGGCCTGCAGAGTGGCACGGTTGTTAAGCGCTGGCTTAGGAAGCCAGCGGCCCTGGTTCGGGTCCCACATATGAGGGCCAGTGATACTGCCGTCAAAAAAAAAAAAAGAAAAGAAAAGAAAAGCCTAATGACTCCACCAAAAAGCTACTAGAAACAATAAACGAATACAGTAAAGTTGCCAGTTACAAAATCAATGTACAAAAGTCCATTGCATTCCTATATACTAACAATGAAATCTCAGAAAAAGAAATTAAAAAAACAATTCCTTTTGCAATTGCAACAGAAAAATAAAATACTTAGGCAAAAACTTAACCAAGGATGTGAAAGACCTATACATGGAAAACTATAAGACATTTTTCAAAGAAATTGAAGGGCCGGCCGAAAAGTGTGGTGGTTGGGAGCTGGCTGGGGACACCAGCGGCCCCGGTTCGGATCCCACATATGAGGACCAGTGACACTGCCCTCTAAAAAAACAGAAATTGAAGAAGACACAAAGAAATGGAAAGATATTCTGTGTTCATTGATTGGAAGAATCAACATAGTTAAAATGGCCATATTACCCAAAACAATATACAAATTTAATGCAATCCCCATCAAAGTCCCAATGGCATTTTTTAAATAAATAGAACAAAAAAATCATCAGATTTGTATGGAACTACAAAAGACCCCAAATAGCCAAAGCAATACTAAGAAAAAAGAATCATGCTGGAGGGATCACACTCCCTCACTTCAGCTTGTACTACAGAGCAACAATAATTAAAACAGTATGGGATTGGCAGAAAAACCGACACACAGACCAATGGAATAGAATTGAGAACCCAGAAATAAGCCCACATAAATATGAACAAATAATTTTCGACAAAGAAGCCAAAAACATACAATGGAGAAAAGACAGCCTCTTCAATAAATGGAATTGGAAAGCCCCATGCAAAAGAATGAAACTAGACCGCTATCTGTCACAGTGCACCAAAATTAACTGAAAATAGATCAAAGACCTAAATATAAGACCTGAAACAATAAACTGCATAGAAGAAAACATAGGTACTAAATGTATGGCTGGACCTTGGGTTCAAAGAGGATTTTATGAAATCGACTTCAAAGGCAAGGGAAGTAAAAGCTAAAATAAATGAATGGGAGTATATTAAACTAAAAGACTTCTGCACAGCAAAAGAAACCATCAACAAAATAAAGAGGCAATCAACCAAATAGGAGATTTTTGCAAACAATGCCTCCGATTAGGGGCTAATATACAAAATGTATAAGGAACTCATACAACTCAACAACAACAAAAACTAATGAACAATCCAATTAAAAAATGGGCAGAGGACCAGAATACATTTATTTATTTTTTTTTTAAAGATTTTTATTGGGGAGGGCCGGCTGAGTGGCGCGGCGGTTAAGCGCTGGTTTGGGAAGCCAGCGGCCCCAGTTCGGTCCCACATGTGAGGGCCAGTGACACTGCCCTCAAAAAAAATAAATAAAATAAATAAAATAAAAATATTTTTATTGGGGAATTGGGGGAGGGGAACAGCATTGGGGAATCGGGGGAGGGGAACAGACAAGTTTTTTTTTTTTGTTCTTCAGTCTAGTTGTGGAGGATGTTGCTTCACAGGCCCATGTTGGTATCATCATTGCGCTCTTCCTGGATGAGGCATATCGGTCGCTGGCCTCTGGATGTTGCTAACCGCGGCTATTGGCAGCTCACGCTGGTTGCCGCTCACGCTGGCTGCCGGCCGCTCACTCTGGCTGCCGGCCACTCACTGTAGCCTATGGCAGCCCACTGCAGCAGGGCTGCAGCCTACACCATCGCTGGGGCTTGCACAGTTCAGCTCCACATGGAGCTGTTGTTAGCTGTAGAGGGCAGTGTCACTGGACCTCATACGTGGGATCCGAACCGGGGCCGCTGGCATCCCAAAATCAGCTTTTAACCAATGCGCCACCTGGCCAGCCCCGGAATACATTTCTCCAAAGAGGACATACAAATGGCCAATAGGCATATGAAAAAAATGCCCAACATCACTAAATATTAGAGAATTGCAAAGAAAAACCATAGTGAGAGATCACCTCACACCAGTTAGAATGGCTATCATCAACAAGACAAATAATAACAAGTGTTGGAGAGGCTGTGAAGAAAAACGAACCCTGATACCCTGTTGGTGGGAATGCAGATTAGTGCAGCCGCTATGGAAGGCTGTGTGGCGGTTTCTCAAAAAATTAAGAAAAAAATTACCATATGACACAGCAATCCCTCTCCTATGTATGTACCATCAAAATCTGAAAACATCTGTAAAGATATATGTGCTCCAATGTTCATTGCAGCTTTATTTACAGTGGCCAAGACCAAACAACCAAAGTGTACTTCCATAGAAGACTGAATAAAAAAAGATGTGGTATATATACACAATGGAATACTATTCAGCCATAAGAAAAGATGAAATACTGCTATTTGCGACAACATGGATGGATCTTGAGATTATTATGCTAGGTGAAATAAATCAGACAGAAAAGGTAAAAAACCAGATGACATCACTCATATGCAGGAATATAAAACTGAAAGCAACAAAGGAACAAGACAAAGAGATGAAGAAACAAAAACTCATAGACACAGATAATAGTTTAGTGGTTATCAGAGGGTAACTAAGAGGGTAAGGGGATAGATGAGAGTAAAAGGGATCAAATATATGGTGATAGAAGGAGAACTGACTCTGGGTGGTGAACATACAATATGATATATAGATGATGTATTACAGAATTGTACACTTGAAACCTATGTAACTTTACTAACAATTGTCATCCCAATAAACTTTAATAAAAAAAAGCAAATATATACTTGTATTTGTACACCCCTGTTTTGGTTTTCTATCACTGTATAACAAGTCACCACAAACTTAGCGGCTTAAAACAAACACCACTGATTAACTCACAGTTCTGTAGATAGACAGTCTAGCAGGGCATTGTTGCATTCTCTGCTCAGGTTCTCATGAGGCTGAAATCAAGGTGTGATCCAGGCTCTGCTGTCTTCTAAAGCACAGAGTGCCCTTCCAAGCTTATTCACTTGGTAGCATTCAGTTTGTTGCTGGCTGTCAGCCACAAATCACTGTCACCTCCTAGAGGTCTCTCAGCTTCTCGCCAGGTCACACCATTAGCTGTTTGTTTCTTTTAGGCCAGCAGGAGCACATCTCTGACTTTTGCAACTTCCTGGAGAAAACTCGTTTTTTGTTTTTTTTTGAGGGCAGTGTCACTGGCCCTCATATGTGGGACTGAACCGAGGCTGCTGGCTTCCCAAGCCAGTGATAAACTAGTCGGCCGGCCCAATAGTTCATTCTTTTTTTTTTTTTTTAGCTGAGCCATCCTGCCACCTGTTGGCAGCTCAATGGCAACTCAGCTCGGGCTGGCATCGAACCGCTGTTGCTGAGCTCAGCTTGCACTCTTGAGCGAGCTCTTAACCAACTGAGCCATTGGGCTGGCCTGAAAACTCGGTTTTTAAAAGGCTCATCTGATTAGGTCTCTCTTTTGCCATGTAGCATAACAATTACAGGAGTGATATCTGATTATATTCGCAGGGCCACCTACACTCCAGGGAATTATACAGGTTGTGTACACAAGGGGGTGGCAATCATGTGGACCACCTTAGGATACAGCCTGCCATCTCCCCTTTCTTAGATAAAAGGTAGCTTATAATTTACATCATTCAGAACTTGCTGCCTCTACCTAACAATATTTTTTACAAGTCATTCCAACCAAGTACATAAAAATACTTCATCCCTTTTATTGTTGTTTCACTTCTATTTTATTTGCTTTTAAAATTTTACATACAGCAAAATTTACTGTTTTTGGTATATAGGTCTATGAGCTTAAACAAATGCATACTGTCATGCGAACACCAGCACAATCAAGATACAAAACAGCTTCATCATCCCCAAAACTGCCCACATACTGCCCTTTTGTCATCAACTTGCAGTCCCTGGAAACCACTAATCTGTTTTCTGTCCCAATAATTATGCCTTTTTCAGAATGTCTTATAAATGGTTTCAAGTAGGCAGGTTTCGAGTCTGGCTTTTTTTTTTTTTTTTTTTTTTTTTTACTTAGCAAACTGCATTTGAGATTTATTCATATTATTGTACATATCAGTAGTTCATTTATTTTTATTGCTGAGTAGTAGTCTATCCCGAGTGTTCATCTATTCACCAGTTGAAAGATATTTGAGTTGGTTCTAGTTTTTGGCTATTATTAATAAGACTGCTATAAACATTCATGTAAGGATTTTTGTAGGAATATAAGTTTTCATTTATCTTGGAAAAATATTTAAGAGTGGGATTCCTGGTCATACAGTAAGTACATATTTAATTTTTTTTTTTTTTTTTGAGGGCCGTGTCACTGGCCCTCATATGTGGGACCCGAACTGAGCTGCTGGCTTCCCAAGCCAGCGCTTAACCATTACGCCACTCGGCCGGCCCCATATGTAATCTTATAAGAAGCTGCCAAACTGTCTCCGAACTAACTGCTCCATTTTGTATGCCCTCTAGCAATGAATGATGTCTAGTTTTTCTATACCTTCATCAGCACTTGGTATCATCAGCTTTTTATACTTTTTATTTTTTTAAGCCATTCTAATAGATGTATAGTGGTATCTTTTAATTTGTATTTCTTTAATGACTAATGATGTTGAGCATCTTTAGTCAAATATCTTCTTTACTGTAGTGCCTGTTCAAATCGTTTGCCCATTTTTAATTTTTTTCTTATGAGTTTTGAAAATTCTTTATATATGATGGATACAAGTCCTTTGTCATATATATATGATATCAAATATTGCCTCCCAGTCTGTGGCTCATTTTTTCATTCTCTTAATAATGTTTTTTGTAGAACAGGAGTTTAAATTTTATGGAATCCAATCAATTTAACAACTTTTTCTTTTATGGATCATGTTTTTTATGTTGTGTCTAAGAACTCCCTATTCCAAGGTTCCAAAGATTTATTTTTTCTAGGGCAGGATGAAGACTTGCTCACTCCCTAGAAGAGTGGACAGTATGTGGTGGGGGAGGGGATTTACAGGCTGACACAAAACAAAGCATCTCAACAAGCTCCTCACCAGATGCACCTGCAGTCAATACACACTGGGGCACAAGCAGGGGTCACAGGCTGGAGACTGTTTCATGGTACATTAGGCAGACTCTCCAAAGTCCCCACATTTGCACCACCCCAGCTAATACCCACAAAATAAATGGGCAGAACCAAAACAAAACAGGACATATCCAAGGAAGCAGATCTTAATAGAGGGCCTTCCTGAAATGGCCATCCAACACCAAGGGCTTTGTGAGATGGGGGCCACTCTTTCTGGGGCTGTTTTATGATGTTTGACAATTAAGTTCATGAACTTGTTGCAATGATGTTGCTAACCTTTTCTGATATCAGAGGAATTATTCATTATTAATTTTTACCAGCTGGACAAACAGTTAACCAAGTTTACTATTTGGAAGCACTGAAAAGGCTGCATGAAAAAGGTAGATGCCTGAACTTTTCACCAACAATTCATGGCTCTTGCATCACAACAATGCACCAGCTCACATGGCACTGTCTGTGAGGGAGTTTTTAGCCAGTGAACAAATAACTATTGGAACACCCTCCCTACTCACCTGACCTGGCCCCCAGTGACTTCTTTCTTTACCCAAAGATAAAGGAAATATTGAAAGGAAGACATTTCGAGATGACATTCAGGACATCAAGGTAATACAACGACAGCACTATGGCCATTCCAGAAAGAGTTCCAAAATTGCTTTGAAGAGTGGACTAGGCACTGGCGTGGGTACATAACTTCCCAAGGGGAGTACTTCAAAGGTGACTTCAGAGCCGGCCAAGTGGCGCATTGGTTAAGAGCTGGTTTGGACGCCATCAGCCCCGGTTCAGATCCCACTTATGAGGACCAGTGACACTGCCCTCTACAGCTAACAACAGCTCCACCTGGAGCTGAGCTGTGAGCCCCAGCGACGGTGTAGGCTGCAGCCCCTGCTGCAGTGGGCTGCCATAGGCTACAGTGAGTGGCTGGCAGCCAGTGTGAGCTGCTAATAGCCGCGGTGAGCGACATCCAGAGGCAGGTGACCGATCTGCCTCACCTGGAAAGAGCGCAATGACAATACCAACATGGGCCAGTGAAGTAACGTCCTCCGCAACTAGACTGAAGAACAAAAGGACAGCAACTTTTCTGTTCCCCTTCTCCGATTCCCCAACGCTGTTCCCCTCCCCCAATTCCCCAATAAAATCTTTAAAAATAAAAAAGGTGACTTCAGCAATATTTAGTAGTGATATTCAGCAACGAATTATGTAGCACTTTTTCTAGGATGAGTTCATGAACTTAATTATCCAATCTTGTAAGCATGTTCATTACATGCTCACCACCTACGGGTAAGTACTATTATGAAGCTTACTTTTTAGATGAGGAAACTGAGGCACAGACCAGGAAGGCTCCAAGGTCTTGCTGGATGGGCACTTAAGCCCAGGTAGCATGGTTGCAGCGGCCCCTCCTGTTTTCTGCAAGCACACCTATACCCCTGTGGGTAGTGCACAGACAAGCCACCTGGAGAGACTTGGGGGAGAAACTGAGGAAGGAGATGGCTTTTGAGGATAAGAGAGGGAAAAAAGAATAAAGGGCAAAGGTAAAAGGCTGAATGGAAAGAAGAGGGAGCAGACTAGGATCTGGTGCATCAGCCAAGGTGTGGGGTCTGGGGCAGCAAGGCCGGATGGGGCGTGGATGCAGGAGGGGACATCAATCTTCTCTTCCCCGCTAAAGCTTCTGTCTGTCAGGAATGGATTCCATTCTAATCCCCAGCCCTGGACCAGTTTGAAAAAGAGTGTGATGGGTGAGCTCCTTCCCATACGCCCAGGACATAGAGCTATACCTCAAATCACCCCAGCCAGCCCAGCGACCTCTCCAGAAACGATCCGTGAGCTCAGCAAAACATTTTAATCCTGTTAACATTTTACCCTGCATGATATCTGCAGTAAGATTGAATTTTACACTTTTAAAATATGAAGAAAATAAAGTATGTATCCTTTTATCCCTTCTTTCAAAATTCAATGTGTGTGGAGGAGAGGTATGTTCCATGTTTCTAATCCGGGGATGAGGTGAAAGCAAGTTTTCTCTCATTTTCCCTCTATCCCCTCCCCTTCCAGGTGGACTCTAGTCATTCCCTCTTCTCTTCACCTGTGGAAGTTTTGTCTCCTGCATCATTTTAGTTATCCCATTTGGGATTCTTCCAGCTCTGACTTGTCTTCTCCTTTGCCCCTGACTTTAGCACTGGAAGGGGTGGAGGGGAAGTGCTGGGAGAAGTGTCCCCCAGAAGGCCCCTCTGCCTCTATGCTTTTGGATTCCTGAAACACGAGGGCTATGTACCAACTGTTTCTTTCTATGAGAACAGGAGAACCTGCAGAAAAACAGGCTCCCCAAACAAGTCAGGCTCTGAGGCCACACGTGGTGAGATGGTAAAGAGAATTGACGGAATGGATTTGGAGTCAAGAATTCTTGCCAAAAACTAAGAGTGTTATTTTCTTTTTGCCTTGTATGTCTTATATGTGGTGTTTCAGAATCTACATAAAAATGGATAAGCAGAAGGATGCAGGGACATCAGTTAATCCCCTCGGTGACAAGACTCAAGACACTTCAACACAGAAACTCAGGGCACCCTAAATTGAAAGGAGAGGCTCCTGGGGGGCTGGTCTCAGGGTCCCTCTGGGCATTTTCTAGCACCAAGAGTGGAAGCAAATGGAATTGCTTGAATGTGCTCAGAAGAGGATACTTGAGAAAAGCTGCTCCCTCCTGTTTGAGCACTGCTAGAAGACTATAAATGGGACCCCTGTCATTCTTTGTCTAGAGACATGAGGGAGCATAAAAGACTACAGAGCTCACAGAGGGTTTACAGCATGCCTTCATGACCCCATTGAGTCTGTGTGTGGGTTGAAACTCATATGGATCTAGTCACCAGGAACTTTAGAGATGCCAGCTCTAAAATAAAAAGAAACTTTGAAGGACTAATAAGGGATTGTGATGAAAATGTGAGACTTGAAATTTGTCAGCCTTCAATGTGTCCAAAGATTTGATTTTGGATGTTCAAAAAAACCAAGAAAGCACTGTTCTGTGATTAGTCTTCAGCATGGCTTTGTTTTGTAATCAAGTTTTCTTCTGCCTACACTACATTGAACAGCTGCAGATAGGGAATTAATCTGTGACTCTACCTCGGTCAGAGGCCCACACAGGCTGATGTGTCCGGTGGCTGTGTGAGGCTCCCTACAGTCCTGTCCCTTCCACGAGCTTGGAGGCAGCCGCAGACGCAGACCCTGTGTTGTGACAGTACAATCACCCATCACAATAGAAAATTCTTGTCCAGTGAAGATGCTATCAGAAAAGTTTTTTTCTTTACAACACAGTGCAATAGTTTTATTCTTTACCCCCCAAAGTGACAACCCCCCGCCCCCAGTTCGCCACCCCACTCCCCCACATATCATACATATCACAACTCCCCTGACTCCCCTCCACAGTATACTCCACATCCCGTGACCATCCACATATTCAGTTACAGTTGGCATACCATACTATACAACATCAGCTTCAGGTGTACAGTGCAGTGATCAAGCATCTACTCCATCCATGAAGTTGTCCCCCAAACAAGACATGTGACCATCTGACACACCACAAAATTCCCACAACATTATTATATTCCCTGAACTGTGTTTCATATCCCGGTGGCAATATTGTAGTTGCCTATTTATGCTGTCTAATCCCTCCCCCTTCCCGCCCCATCCCTACCTCCTCCCAACTAGCAACCCTCAGTTTTCCCTCTACATCTACGAGTCTGTTTACTTTGATCGTTCACTCAGCTCTTCAGACTCCAAACACAAGTGAGATCACATGGTACCTGTCCTTCTCCGACTGACTTATTTCACACAACATAATACTCTCTTCACAATATTATCAATTACATTCCCAGAACTGCCCCCATATCCCTGCAGCAACATTGTAGTCCCATCTACACTGTCCAAACCGTTCCCCCTCTCCCTCTTCCCCACTCCCTCACAGCCAGCAACCATCAGTTTTTCCTTTATATCTGCTTGATATGACTTCAATCTTACATTTACTGAGACTTGTTTTGTGGCATAACATCGTCTATCTTGGAAAATGTTCCATGTGTACTTGAGAGGAATGTATATTCTGTTTTTTCAGGATGAAATGCTCTAAAAATATCAACGAAGTCCAGCTGGTCTAAAGTATCATTTAAGACCCCTCTTTCTGTGTTGATTTTCTGTCTAACGGGTCTGTCCATTGGGGACAATGGTGTTGAAGTCCCCTACTATGATAGTGTTACTGTTGATCTCTGTCTTTATGTCTGTCAGAATCTGTTATATGTAATTAGGTGTGCCTATGTTGGGTGCATAGATGTTTATTAGGGTTCTAGTGCCTTCTTTGACTTTTATTGTAGTCATTTTAAAGTCTATTTTGTCCAAAATAAGTATTGGTACTCCAGCTTTTTTTCCCCTCATTTCCATTTGCATGAAATATCTTATTCCATCTGTAAACAGCATATACCTGTGTCCTATTTTCTTATCCACTCAGCCACTCTCTGTCTTTTGATTGGAGCATTTAGCCCATTCACATTTAAAATGATTATTGATAGGTGTATATGTATTGCCATTTTGTTATTTGTATTCCTGGTCTCCCTGGTTAGCTTGTTTACCCCTTTCTTTTGTTTAAAAAAGCGCTTTTAACATTTCTTGCAATGCTGGCTTGGTGGTAATGAATTTCTTAAGCGTATTCTTTTCTGAGAAGCTCTTTATTTCTCTTTCAATTTTAAGTGATAGCCGTGCTGGGTAGAGCAATCTTGGTTGTAGGCCTTTATTTTGTGTCACTTTGAATATCTCCTGCCACTCCCTTCTGGCCTGCAGAGTTTCTGTAGACAAGTCAGCTGTTAATCTAACAGGAGTTCCTTTGTATGTAACCTGCTGTCTTTCTCTTGCAGCCTCTAGGATTCTGTCTCCATCTTTAACCTTTGCCTTTTTCACTATGATGTGTCTTGGTGTGGACCTGTTTGGGTTCAGCTTGTTTGGAACCCTCTGCACTTCCTGGGCATGGATGTTGATTTCCTTCACCAGGGTAGGGAAGTTTTCAGTCATTATTTTTTCAAATACATTCTCGACCCCTTGGTTCTTCTCTTCTCCTTCTGGTATTCCTATGACGCGACAGTGGTTGCATTTCACCTTGTCCCATAGGGCTCTTAAACTATTTTCATTGTTTTTTATTCTTTGGTCTTTTTGCTGTGCCAACTGGGTGATTTCTGCTATTTCATCTTCCAAATCGCTGATCCGCTCCTCTGCTTCATCTACTCTACTGGTGATTCCTTCAAGTATGTTCTTCATTTCAGTTATTGTATTCTTTAGTTCTAACAGGTTGTTTTTTATGGTTTCCCTATCCTTCTTTATGTCATCGCTAAGTTCCTTAAACATTCTTATCAGTGTTCTAAACTGTGTCTCTGAAAGGCTGGATCTCTCTGTTTCACTTAGTTCCATTTCTAGAGGTTTCTTCTGATCTTTTACTTGTGACATGTTTCTTTGTTTCCCCATTCTGGCTGCTGCTCTGGGATTGCTTTGGTGTATTAGATAGATCACCAGGAGAACCCTGGCTGGATCACACAGGCACACAGCTCACGGCACAACATTCCCAGGAAAACTCCCAGCCTGTCCCAATCAGCCGCTCGCAGATCAGGCCGAGCAGCCCGACAACCAATCACCAGCCTGGCAACTCTGCAAGCACAGTGCAGAGAGCGGGAACCCGAGGCGGCTTGCACACTTCCACATCTCAGTGAGCAGCCTGTTGGAGCTGGAGGGCACCCACCCAGCGTTTCCCTGGCAACGCAGTATAAGCCGGGCGGAGAGTGAGGATCCAAGGCCACATGTGCGCGTACACACACACGCACTTCTGTGCCAATTTCACCAGACCAATGAGGTCTCGGACCTGATCCTCTGTGGGAGGGCCCAAACCCAACAAAATGGCGCCCTCCCTACACCACTCGCGTGCAGGCTCCATACCACGGGAACAATAGTCCAAACACCTCCAGCCTATGCACCAAAGGTGCTCAGTTCAGTCCGTCCCCACAGGCTCCCAGGTCCGGCTCACACAGCCACTTCCTCCACCAGGAACCAGGTAAATGCTCAATGGCAAGCCAGCCCGGGCGCCCGCCCCACTGATTTTCCAGCCGCTCTTAGCCTCACCGAGCTGAGCAAAGGGAGTCCTCACTAATTTACTGCCAGCTATCTTAGAACTCCTCTTCCCGGCAAAGGAACTCTGGGCTGGTGATCTCGGTGTGCAGCCGGAGGGTCTCTCCTCCAACCAGACAAGCTTCCCACGGCTGGGGCATCCCTCACGGGGCTCACCTTCTCTCGTCTCCGCCCGTCCTACCAGAGCCGACGTGACCTCCTCTTAAAGTTCTTCATTTAGTGGTTCTGTTCCTCCAGTGTTCCGGAGACCTCCAGGGTTGAATGCTGTATAATTTGTTTATAATTTTGGTGTGATCCTGGGAGGCAGTTAACACAGCGTCTGTCTATTGCGCCATTTTACCGGAAGTCCCCCAGAAAAGCTTTTATATCGAACAGTTTTCGCATCTTGCCATGACTAATTTTACTACTGGGCTGTGGGAAAAGTTATGACGTATTTTTTTAATGTTTTTTGTTGCAAAAATGCATCATGACTTTTCTGACAACCCAATAATTTTACACCAAAAAAACAGGGTTTCTTTCCCCAACGCAGGCTGACTGCAGATTTTTTTGTATTATTTATCTTTTCCCTTTCCCTATCAACTCCCAAGTAGTTGGGTTTCCTTTTTGATCAAAGCAGAGACTAACAATAGAGCGATTAAGTTGGAAATTGCACAGATCCCTCATACAAAGGGGAACACATGTGTCCCTAGAGCTGCCCTGCAGTGTTACTCAGGTGTTCCCAGTCCACTCTCTGGGCCTGTTTGTTCAAACATCGCAAGGACTGGATTTAGCTTTCATAATGGCAAGTGAAAATGGTTACCTGGTGTTCATGACACAGACCAAGCACCTGAATATTATTGTGAGTATACAGCATTTGTCAGAGAACATAACAAAGATCTCATACTGCAATTATCTTGTGCCAGCTTTAAAATATTAGCTGTCACTTCTTTCACAGCTCTTGTGAGAAAGGAAAGTCTCTCTTCATTTAACCCTCTTTTCCCTTGAACACAATTACCACCTCATTCATGGCTCTTTGTGGCCATGTAATCTTGCAGATTATGCCCATGACACACTCACAAAGCAACATGACTGACATACCTGACAGCTCAGGCTGGTGACAATATGGTCATAAAGAGGGAAGGCCCTTTGTGGAATGAGTCCCACAACAGTGGCCTCTGAGGAATGCTGGGGGGAAGGTACAAACATGGAAGGGAGGGTTCCGGACACTGCAACCCATTTCCAACCCGAGGGGGTCCTTTGCTTTTAACCTGATGGCCCTGAAAACCAAGGGCTCCTGAGCACACCTACCTAATTCATCCACTGTTGCCTCAACACAACACATCTGCACCTGGGTTCCATTTGTCACTGACACAATCAAGTAGGAAGTTCTGAGAGCCAGCTTCCATGGGGCCTAGGCCTAATCTGCCTTCCACGGGCCCTCCCTGTGTCAGCACATAGGGCTGTAGCCAAGTACCCAAGTGCACATCTCGTACAGAGGCCCCATTTACAGGGTCCCTGTGTGCAGGGTCCCAGAATGACTAACCCATGTACAGGGACGCTGCGTGTATGCTTGTTGTGTGTAGGGACCCCGTATTGGAAGGAAGGAGACAAACTAAACTGTACTTGTAATGAGCCCCACAAACATGTTCCAATGCTCTCAGTCTGTTCCCAGCTCCATTCCTGGTGCAGTAACTGACCCTGAGATTAGCCAGTTAGGTGGCTTAGCTAGTGTCTGGTGCATTGGGTTGGTTATATTCTCTTGAGTTTTGGTCTTTTCCCTCTACTTTCCTTTTCAGAGTATAGAAATAATGCATATTTATAATGAGATTTATTTTTTTGAGGGCAGTGTCACTGGCTCTCATATGTGGGACCGAACTGGGGCCGCTGGCTTCCCAAGCCAGCGCTTAACCACCGCGCCACTCGGCTGGCCCTGTAATGCATATTTATTATTTTAAAATTATCTGGGCTGGCCGAGTGGCGTGGTGGTTAAGCGCTGGCTTGGGAAGCCAGTGGCCCCGGTTCATTCCACATATGAGGGCCAGTGACACTGCCCTCAAAAAAAAAAAAAAAAAAATTATCTGCCTTCCCATAATGCAACCTGGCTATCAGCATAGAGCATTATCACCATTTTTCTCTATACATTTACAATCACCCAGTACTATCAGTAGCAATTTGTCTTACAGAAAAGGCTTGCACTACACATAGTTTTATAGCTTACTTTTTTCTTTATTCTACGTTTGGCATTACTGCATGATTGATGTTTTTAATAACTGATAGTTAATCAGTTTTAGGGATATGTAGCTCAGGTTTGGCTTCTAGGGAAAACTGTTTGAAACACCCCATATCAAAGCCCCACCTCACCAAGTTGATGCTGCAGCATGCCCATCTTAGGGAGGTGCCCATCACCCTCATTCTCAGAAAATGCAGTTTCTTCATGTCCTAAGGTTTAAATAGCTAGAAACATGCAAACCCCTTAGTGGCCTTAAGATTGACATTAAAATAACTGAAAGGGGAAAACCAAACTTGTAATGCAGCAGAGCAACCAGAAGCACCATCACTGAAGCAGTGCTTACAATTTCACTTTCCAAAGACAGGATAGGTTCAGGTGAGCAGTCCTGCAGTTGTGTATGACCAGGAAACACTTCCAGATCTCTCAACTGTTCTGGAGTCTTCTCTTTCACAGGCTCTCCAGAGTGTCTGGTCCAGAAGAAACCAAGTCACCCTGTTCTTTAAGCCTCAGTTTCTTCATTGTGAACACCAGATCAGAACACACTTTGTACGCAAAGCCAACATGGAGCATCAGGTTACCTGGTTACTTCTGCTGTCTGAGAATCCCCACGCTCAGCCCTGGAGAGAGCAACTCTAGCTTCTGTAGTTTAGCAGAGTTACCTGTGAGAATATCGAGGGATCTCAAACAGAAGTTCTTCAGAAGGAAATACCAATCTAGAATTTTACTGGGAGATGTCATTTCAAAAGTCTTCTGAGAAAGAAAACTCAATAGGCAACATTTGCCTGTCCAATAAATTTGCCCAAATACCTTAATAAACGATATGTTCCATTAAGTTGACTGAATATTGACAGAAAGTGATATTCAGATTTTTTAAAAAATTTTATTTATTTTAAAAAATATTTTTGTTGGGAAATTGTGGAGGTGAACAATGTTGGGGAATCGCGGAAGGGGAACATTGTGTTTTTCCAGGACCCATCAGCTCCAAGTCAAGTTGCTGTCCTTCAATCTTAGTTGTGGAGGGCGCAAGCTCAGCTCCAAGTCCAGTCACCGCTTCCAATGTAGTTGCTGGGGCGAGGGTGGGGAGGTGGGCATCCCAGCATACCATGCAGGAGTCCAGCCAGCAACCTTGTTGTTAAGAGCATGTGCTCTCACCATCTGAGCCACCCTTTGGCAGCTCAGTGGCAGCACAGCTAGAACACAGTTCACTGGCCCATGTGGGACTCGAACCTGCTCATGCTCTTAACCAACTGAGCCACTTGGCTGGCCCCCTGATATTCAGATTTTAAAATCTCTTACTAAAACAATTTATTTGTCATGTTTACCTTCAAAAACTATTACAAAAAATAATTAATACTTGAACATGGTAAAAAGTTGAGACAGTGCAGTGCAAAGCAAGCCCCTTTAGCTCTGCACAGGTCCCTGTAGTTCTGCCTGGAGGCAGCTGCTGTTACAGGAACTGCCATCAGAGGGCTCCAGGCATACAAAGGAAGGCTGACGGTCCTTCCACACAAGATCTTTGGGAAGCTTATGGATGTGAGATAATTCATGTAGGATTCTAGCTTGCTGTTGGCTGTTATTATTGTAACACAATAAAAGGGGTGGGTTTGCAGCTCCACAGTGGCCTAGGTGGCCCAGGGCATCATCCTCTGCCCTGTTACTCTCAGAGTGGTTTTTCTGACCACATATTCATCAATATTTGGTCACAGATAGCTGCCTTTGCTCCAGGTCTCATGTAACAGAGAAGCATGGGTCATCTCCCTATAGGTTCTTTCTTTAGAGCTTAGTTGCAGGGGATACTAAGAAAGCCAGTGTCTGACACATTTGACGTTTTTCAATTAAGTCAGGACTGGCAGAAAGTGGGTTGGGGGTGGCTACTAGCGGGCCACCCACAGGATCTGCATGGTGGGCTCTGCTCCCAGCATTCAAAGCCATTGTGCACATTAAAACGAAACCATTTTTCAATTATTAGAGTGAAAAAAATAAGTTTACTAACACACTGTTTTGGCTAGGATGTAGAGAAATAGGCACTCTGCATAAATTTCTAGCAGGAGTAAAAGCTTATATAATCACTACAGAGAGCAATTTGGCAATATATATCCAAATTAAAACAACTCATATCCTTTGACCCAGCAATTCCATACTTCTAGTATTTTATTCTGCAGATATCCTTGAACATATGTAAAATGACATATGTATACAGACAGTCTGAGTAGCAATGTTGGTAATTGAAAAAGACTGAAATAGGCAATATGTCCATCAAATAGAGTTTGTTAATAATGGCACAGCCATACAAAGATATATTATGTGGCCATTAATGAGAATGACGCAATTTTATATGTGCTGATACACAGTGATTTCCAAGGTATATTTTTGTTTAAAAAAAGCAAATATACTATCACTTGTGTTTTAAAAATTAAATGTATATTATATAAAATTAAACTTATACGTAACACTTTTATATAACATTATGTTCTAAGCACTTTACAAATATTTATTCATTTAATTTTCACAACAAACCTATAAAATGGACAATATTATTATCTTTTTTGTACAGGTGAGAAAAATGAATCACAGGTCAAATCCACCCAAGGTCACAAAACTAGTTAAGTGAGGAAGGTGGGATTTGAACTTCAACAGCGTGGCTCTCTCTCAGCTCTGACACACACACACACACACACACACACACACACACACACACACACACACACGAAAGATAGACAAGAAACTGGTTTCCAAGGAGAGACATTCCGTGGCTAGTGGATTGGCATGAGAGAATTTAACTTTTTATATTTTACACCACGTGTATGTATGACCTATTCAAGAGTACACATCACAGTTAATTTGGCTGTTGTTCCACAATCTTCATGCTTCCCTATAATAAGCAGAATTACATCCCACCTCTTTTAGGCCTCTCATGTGGGGCTTGTGATGAGACTCGCTCAGGCCCATTAAGTGTGGGTGGAAATAATACTGGCTAGCTCCAAGCTAAGGCCTTAAGAGTCATGGCATGTGTATGCTCATCCTTCTACATTTCTGCTCACCATGAGGAGAGCATGACCGATGCCTAATGGCCAGGAGAAGGAGAAACACAGGAGCTACCTGAACCTGACCCACAGCTGGGGCCCCAGCCCAGGCAAGTGCAGTTGAGATAAAATGTACCCCAGTGCCATCTCACCTACATCATGAATAAGAAAGACAAATGTATGATTTTAGACCACTGAGACTGAGGCTATTTGAAAGCTGATCAATATACATATATTTTTTAAAAAATTATTTGTATTTCCTTTCTGTTAACTGTTTGTCTTTTACCTCCTTTCCTATTCCTGTTTTTTCTTATTACTATCCAAGGTCCATTTATATAAGTTTTGCAAATTTCTTGCCAGTTTGTCATTTGACTGTGGTTATGTTATTCCACCCCCCAAAATTTAATTTATATGTTGAATTTATTAGTCTTCCTTATATAATATCCAGCTTTTGTTTCATAATTTGAAGTTAATAACTGGAATTGTTGTCCCATATTTTCTTCTGAGACTTTTAAAGTTTCATTTTAAAGATGATTCATCTGGAAAATATTTTGGAATAACCCATATATATTTTCCCCACTGATACACACCTTTACCATATATTAAATTTATGTATTTGGATGTTGCTGGAGTCCATTAGGTTTCACTGATCTTTTCATAAGCCAGTCACCCAGGCTATTTTAATCCTTGTTATGGTTTGAAGTGGCCATTGAATCACACCACCAGCTTCTTACCACAAGTTTCCACTGACAGATGGAGGATGAAATATGAGCTTCCTTGTTGCTATGTTGCCTCCTAACACTTCCTCTCCTGAATTACACTGGCAGACCTGGCCGTCTATGGCTCACTGACCTTGTGCAAAAGTGAGGAGTAGGAGTCCTGAGGACTGATCTCTTGGAAAAAGAAAGCCCAGAATTATTTCTCCTTGGGGGAGGTGAGGGAAGAGGTGTGTCTCTCCCCCCACTCCACCTATCTCTCTGAGGGGTGGCAGTTTCCCCTCCCCTCCATCTGACCAGCCTGATAGGACCAGCCTCCCTCATGACTCTTTTCAGCATTGTCCTGATTGTTCCTGCATGGTATTGTTCCATATTAACTTTAGAATCACGTTTCCACTTAAAAAAATACCTCATGAGTATTATTATTGGAAAGGCATTAAATATAGAGATAAGTTTAGGGAAAATAGATGTAGTTATTGGATCTTTTCCCTCAAAAGTAGGTTCTACTATACTACAAAATACATATTTCTAACAAGCCTCCCATTCACACACTGAAATTGGGCTCATGGGTAAAACAGTGTTTGGGGCCAACTACTAACAATCTAAGCAACTTTGAAACTAAAGCAGTAATAATTGTTATGCCAATCCCCATAAAAGTCTAGCACAGTTAAAAGGACATGTAAAAACCTAATAAAGACATACATTAAATGTAGGATTTCATCCTTTAAAAAAAGAAGCTAGATTGATGGAGGTCTCTAAGGTTGAGGTAAAGGCAAAGAAAGTGCCAGTATGTATGGGATTTTTATAGGGTAGGCACTGGATGTAGGAGAAACAAAAATTCCAAGAAGGATTAAATTTCCAATTGCACTTTCACCTACCTAGCTCTTCCTTTACCTCAAACCACTCTCAAGCCCAGTGCTGCTCAGCTGTCAGCTTTCAGAGTCAGACAGGTGCTTCTATTAGGCGTGCTGGTCTGTTGAGGTTACCACCCACTGCACACTCCTCCTGTCCAAACAGGCTAAACCCTCAAGGGACAAGAGACAGGGAACACTGACTTTCATTCTTGTTTCCCTTAGTACTCAATAAGCTCTGAATGCTTGTAATCATTTAAATTAGTGTATGTTTAAAAACTACAGGATTCTTTGTTCTAATATGCCTAGATCTTTACCTGGGCATAAAATTAAAAATTCAGAGATGAAGTTTAACAGGGGAGTGTCCATTTCATTAAAGATTAAGAGCTTTTTAATCACAAAAATATCAATAGTTGCTGGATTGTCTCTTTTTATGTAATTATTTACCAATGTGGCTGATTTATAAGGACTTATTAAATTTGCAGTGCAGTTCTTTTTCTTTTTCATTAAGCACCCACTGTTATCTATTGCTGCATAACAAATTAACACAAACTTAGTGGCTTAACAAATGAGCATTTTATTATCTCATCATTTCTGTGGGGCAGGAATCTGGGTACAGCTTAGCTGGGTCCTCTGCATTGGGGTTTCTCACGGGCTGCAATCAAGGTGTTGGTTTTGACTGGGAAACGATCTACTTTCAAGCTCATTTAAGTGGTGGTTGGCAGGATTCACTTTTTTCGGCCTGCTGTACTGAGCTTCTCAGCTCCCAGCCAGCTGTTGGTTAGGGGCTGCCCTCAACTCTTCACCACATGATCTTCCCCACGACAGCAGCTTGCTTCATTAAAGCCAGCAAGGAGGATTCAGCAAGTCGGAAACCAATCTTTTGTAATCTAATCACAGAAGGGATGTTTCTATCAACATTGAGGTATTAGAAGCAAGTTACTTAAATAGAGGGGATACATGGGACCATGAATACTAGGAGGCAGGGATCATTCTGGACCACCTTGTAAGTTGCTTATCACAGTCACCATATTCTTTGCTGTAATAAACCTTATTTACAAAGTAACTATTTTTAGAATGTCACAGCTCTGAATATTTTATCTGCTTCTTCTCTTATTCAGACTAAGGTAATATATGAAGTGGTACAGAAATACAAAAAGAAGTGAACTAACTATTCCATCTTTAAAATAAATTTAATATTTGTACTGTTTAGTTTCACTACTTTAATGTATCATTGGCCTGTTAACAATGACAGAGGAAGTAGTGCTATCAGACAATGTCCCAAAATGTGGTCTTGTAGGATTTGGGGATTCAGGAAGAGGTCTGTGGGCAAGGAGTCCTACATTAGTAAGGCAGAGTGATACCACTCAGAGGAACTGGCAGGAAGCCGGTTGGGCTTGTGGTTGTAGGACTTTCAAATGGCATTTTGAAATTCAATAAAAGCCAACTAGCAACCTAAAAAAAATACAAATTGCATAAAATTTGAAAAGTAAAATTTATTGGATGCCATATGAGTCTGCTGGAGTTTGGGAACCAGCAGTATATGAAACCTATAGGTTTTAACCAGTCTGGGTATACAGAATGTGCAGTGGACAAGAATGTGTCTAAGACTAACACACTCGTTTTCATCAAATGGAAAAGACATACAAAAAAAAATCTCATTTAGGAACATGCTGGGAAAATAGTTGTTCACTTCAGAACAAGGTTTTCATCAAACATCCATGAAATATAAAAACGTTAAATATAAAACTTTAGAAAATTAATACTGAATTAAAAAGGGAAGAAACATTTTCTCATATTTGTGAGAAACAACAGCACAATTTCATTCTACCAAGAGATTCGTTTCTTATAAAATATATGTATTGTATATATAAAATCATCCCTACCTCAGAGTTCAATTGAAGACTAAAACCAGATGCCCACTTATCCAGTCTCATTTCTGGACTAATTAAATAGTACTGATGCACATTAATCATCACTGAATTCTATAGAACCTTAGGTCTTGCCTGCTCAATGTCTTGCTTGGTTGACAAGCAGGGCTGTGTGCTGAAAGTGTTAACCCCGGTGGGACATGTTTATTTGAGATCTCAGGGTTGCTTTACACCATAGGGAATCAAACTTTTAAAAGCAAACATATACCAGTGTTAAATTTTCTCTAATTATTGGTTCAAGAACAGTTTCTATTACCTACAACTGGGCACCCAAGTCAGAAAAACCAAGGCTTGGATCCCAGCTCCAACGCTTCTCTGTTGTGTGACTTTTAGCTAATACCAGCTGGAGCCTGAGTTTGTTCATCTACACCAGGCCATCCCAGGGCAGCCAGCCCCCTTCCTGATGCTTAGCCCTACCCACAGCCTATGATCAATTTACCTATCTCTTCTGCCACAGCAGGAAAGCCTCTGTACTTGCTCTCCCACGCCTCCCCACGAAGAAAAGGGTCACACTCTGTAAAGCTTTTGGGAATTAAGGGTGACAGTGTATAAAGAGCACTGAGGACATTATTTGGCACATAGGAAGCACTCAATAAACGTTTTAAGTATTATTATGAGAAGCAGTCTACAAAACACTGGAGAGAAACCAATTAAGAAATTTGGAAAAAGCCTGGGATGTTTACTGGGGGTGGTGAGAAGTGATGGCTGGGACATTTGGGTCAGTGTAGTGAGCACTGCTGGGCAGTTGGTCACATCACACATAGGAGGCACTGACCAGGTCTGGGGATACAGCAGTGACTGGGGAAGGGGAGGTCTACAGTCATACAGAGCTTACATTCTAGAAAAGGGAGACAATTACTGAACATATGTAAGCAAATATAGGGCAGAGATGAGGGGCTATAACAAAACGTGTGATGTAATTAAGACACTTAGGGGGTTACCTTGGATAAGGTGGTCAGGAAAGACCTTTCAGGAGAGTTGAGGAACCAGCCGTGCTGCACAGGTGGAGCTTAGTGAGCAAGTGGTTGGAGGGTGGGTGAGGCTGGAGGGTGACAGGGGCCAGATGATGGTGGGCCTCACAGGCCACAGGGGAGTCTGGACTTCAGACTACGTGTAATGTAATTACATATATGTATGTAATGTAATTACATATATATAAAAGCAGGGAGCCTTGGTTCGTGTCTACAGTTTAAAAATTGTAACTGTCTACTGGTGAAGAAAGGTTCTAGAGCCAAGAGCAGAAGCAGCAGTCTAGCGAGGTAACTACTACAGTGGTCTGACAGACAGATGGTGCCTTGGACCACTGTGGACAACACTGGATATGGACTAAAGGACTTACGTGAAATACATTTTGGAGAACACTGATATGGGGAATGAGGATAAAAGATGTCAAAATCTAGGGATTTTGCTGAGTAATTAGATGGACAGGGTGACATCTACTGAAATAAGGAGAGAAACATGGTTAGGCAGGGAAGGAACCCCAAGTTTGAGATGCCTATTTGATAACTAAGTAGACATGTCCATAGTTGGGCATATGAATCTGAAGCTCAGGAGAGGTTAAGGCTCAAGATACCAAATGGGAACGGATAGGGAGAAAGGGAAAATGGCTTCTAGATGGAAAGCTAAGTAGAAAAGATTTTACCGTAACCTTGTCTACAGATGCTCGTACACATTAGAGATTATAGTGAAGGCAGCAACGGTCTGTAGTTTTGTTAGTAGTGATGACCAGTTGCAACGAGTCATTGGTTCACATCCAGCTGCTCTTAAAACTCCAAGAATCGTTTCCAAAACATGGAAATATAGAAATAAATGCAGAGAGATCCAGGACGGCAGAGTAGATAAACACTGTGCCTGCGTCCTTCCGTGAACACATTAAAGTTACAACTAAACTATAGATCAACCTGGAGAACCATATGAAGTCTAGCCAAACAGAAGTCCTATGACTAAAAATAGAAAGAAGCCACGTCAGGACTGGTAGGAGAGGCAGAGATGCGGGATGGCCCCAAACCTCCCTGTGGCAGTTGAGAACCAGGAGGGATTATCTTGTCTGCAGAGGTTCCCCCTAGAGGAGTGAGGGACCCCAGCCCACCACACCAGGCTCCCCAGTCCAAAGCACTGGTGCTGGGAAAGGAGCCCCCACATCTGGCTTAAAAAACAGTGGGGATTCTGACCATTCATGTAGGACAGAAGGCTGCAGGAAACCCAAACGTCTTCTTTTAACAGCACACACAGACTCATTTGCTTGCAGGCACTCACCTTGGGCTCCAGCAGAGGGACAGTAACTTGGGGGTCTTAGAAACATGCAGGGGACAGACTGAGGTGTGTGAGGGGAAGGACTGGAGGACAGCTGGCATTTTCCCAGTGAGGGGTCCTCTTTCCCAAGGAGCTGGCACACGGGCACTGTCTTTCCTATGTTGAGCCTGCCCCCACAGGCCAAATCAGAATCTGACTGGCCTGGTGAACTCTGCTGCACCACTCTGCTGACCCAGCTGGAACCCTGCTTCACCAAACTAGCACACCGCCAGGGCACTATCTCCAAACACAACAAGCACCTCCAGCATTACGCTTTCTTGGGAAACTATAGGATTCCAGAGGCCCGAGGTGGGCGGTGACTGGCCTTGGTGTGCTCTGAGACTTATGCTAAGTCGCTCCAGACTCAGACACTGGCACCAAACCAAAATATCCATTAACCTAGTGACCACAACACTTCCCACTCTAGTGACTCCCTGAGACCGTTTCACTCAACTCGAGTACTGCACGAGGCTGTAACAGTGGCTGAACCTTAAGGGAGCCGGCAGGTGACAACAGGCCTCTGGGTGTCCTGGATTTTTGCAGTTACCCCAAGACTGGTATGGGTCGCAGCCATCTTCAGTTTATAGCATTGCCTCTCCCACATCTCCAGATTTAGCACAGGCAGCGTACAACCATGGATCACTTTGTAGCTCCTACCAGGTAGCCCCCAGCCAGTCACATGCAGTGGCTCACCTGGGCCTGTACCAGAGCCCTTCCTAAGAGGACCCAGAACCAACACACTTAGAAGTTGGCTTCAAACCAGGGCAGAGCACCATCAAGTAGCCCCACAAGCGGCACACACAAAGGGTGGTCTCAACAGGCGACAGAGCCCACTGGGGCAAATCCCACTAAGTGGAGTAAGCCTCCTGCATAGCAGCCCATAAGAAGCAGACATGACCAAACCCCACAGCCAGTCAGCCTGAGAGTCAATCCCACCCACTGGCATGCCAATAGCCATCAAGGCTCAACTATACCAGGAGGGCATACACAACCCACACAATGGACACTCCTGGAGCACCTGGATCAGGTGACCACGAGACTGTCACTGGATCCCACAGGACACCTACTACATAAGGCCAGCTGGGCAAGACTGGGACACAAGTAGATCTACCTAATACATAGAAACAAACACAGAGAGGTAGCCAAAATGAAGAAACAAAGAAATGCATCCCAAATGAATGAACGTAAGAAAAATCCAGAAAAAAAACAACAACTATATGAAATGGGGCAAGCAACCTACCACAGACAGTTCAAAATAATGGTTATAAGGATGTTCAAGGAACTTAGTGAGAACTTCAACAAAGAGATTATAAGCATAAAAAAGGACTTAGAAATCATAAAAAATAATCAATCAGAAGTGAAGAATACAATAACTGAAATGGGGAATGCACTAGAAGGAATCAGTAGCAGACTAGATGAAGCAGAGGGTCGAATCAGCGATTTGGAAGACAAAGTAGCAGGAAACACCCAATCAGAACAGCAAAAAGAAAAAGGAGTTTTAAAAAATGAGGATAGTTTAAGAGATCTCTGGGACAACATCAAGCATAACATTCACATCATAGGGGTACCAGGATAAGAGAGAAAGCAAGGGACTGAGAACCTATTTGAAAAAAAATGACTGAAAACTTTCCTCAACTGATGAAGGAAATAGACATGCAAGTCCAGGAAGCGCAGAGTCCCAAACAGGATGAACCCAAACAAGCCAAAACGCAGACACATTGTAATTAAAATGCCAAGAGGGCCGGCCCAGTGGCGAGGTGGATAAGCGCTGGCCAGGGAAGCCAGCGGCCCAGGTTCGGGTCCCACATATGAGGGCCAGTGACACTGCCCTAAAAAAAAAAAAAAAAAAAAAAAAAGCCAAAGGTTAAAGACAGAGAGAGAATCCTAAAAGCTGCAAGAAAACTAGTAACTTTAAGGAAACTCCTATAAGATTGTCAGCTGATTTCTCAACAGCAAGTTTGCAGGCCAGAAGGGACTGGCAAGAAATATTCACAGTGATGAAAAGTAAGGACCTACAATCAAGACTACTCTAGCTAGCAAGGCTATTATTTAGAATAGAAGTATGGATAAAGAGCTTCCCAGACAAGAAAAATACCACCAAACCAGTATTACAAGGAATCTTAGAGGGACTTAAGATGGGGAGGGAAAAAAATCAAAATTATGAATAAAATGGCAAGCATGTCTATCAACAATTATTTTCAATGTAAATGGATTAAATGCTCCAATCAGGAGACATAGGTGCGCTGAATGAATAAGCAAACAAAACCCTTCCATATGCTGCTTATATAAGACTCACTTCAGATTGGAAGACACACAGACAGAAAGTAAGAGGATGAAAAAAGGTATTTCATGAAAATGGAAATAAACAAACAAAAACCTGGGGTAGCAATACTTATACCAGATGAAATAGACTTTAAAGCAAAGGCTATAAGAAGTGACAATGAAGGACCAAGTAATCCCATTCAGGGTATTTTTCCAAAGAAACCCAAAATGCTATTTTAAGGGGACGTGTGCATCCATATGTTCACTGCAGCATTGTTTACAATGGCTAAGATGAGGTCGCAGCTTGGGTGTCCGTCAATGGAAGCATAAAGAGGAGGTGGTCCATATATACAATGGAATATTGTTAGGCCAGGGAAAGGAATGGGTTCTTGCCATCTGCGGCAACACTGACAGACCTGAATGATGTTGTGCTGAGTTGAATATATCTGACCGAGAAAGACAGGTGCAATGAGATTTTGCTTGTATGTGGAATCTAAGAACAAAATTAACAAACAAAACAGAAACAAACTCATAGATAAAAAAAAAAAATTTGATGGTTGCCAGGTGGAAGCGGGGGTTGGGGGTGTGGATGAAAGAAGGGGAAGAGATTAAGAAGTACAAATTGGTTGTTACAAAGTAGTCATGAGGATGCAGAGTATAACATAAGGGATATAATCAATATTATAATAACAATGTATGGTGTCAGATGGGTACTAGATTTGCTGGAGTGGTAAATGGGAGGGGGAAGAGGAAGACGGTAAAAAAGGTGAAGGGATCAAAAAGTACAAATTGGTAGTTACAAAATAGGCATGGGGATGTAAAGCATAGGGAATATAATGAATGATATGGTACTAACTATGTATAGTGCCAAGTGGGTACTAGTCAGGGGTATCACTTCTTAAATTATATAAATGTCTAACTACTATGCTATACACATGAAATTAATATAAAATATTGAATGTCAACTGTAATTGATAAAATTTAAAAAAGGAGGAAAATGGCGTGGTGGTTAAATGCTGGCTTGGGAAGCTAGTGGTCCCTGTTCGGGTCCCACATATGAGGGCCAGTGACACCACCCTCAAAAAAAAAAAGGAAAAGGGGAAGGGGAATAAGAGGTTCAAATGTCCAGGTATAAAACAAATAAGTCATGGGGATATAATGCACAGCATGGGGAATACAGTTAATAATATTGTGATAGCAAAGTATGTTGTCGGATGGTTGTTGAACTTATCATGGTGATCACTTCTTCAGGTATATGAATGCTGAATAACTACAGTGTACCCATGAAACTAATATAATTGTGTATGTTAGCTATATTTTTAATTAAAATCTTTAAAAAAAAGACATGATTATCAACAAAAGTATATAGTCTATAGAAGGAGTGTCACATTTAAAATTTCTTTGCTTGTTTAACCCTTTTCTGTGATCTCCTGAGTATCACCTCAAAGGCAAAATGATGGTTATATGGAAATGGAAATACCACAACACTTAGGGACTGAAAGACCATGGCAAACATTTTTAAAAAGCAATATCTGTTTTAAAATTTTTGAGGGTGACTGTTATCAAATACATATTCAAGTGAGAAGTCATCTCATGTTTCATGTACAAAATCTAGAATTGGAATAAGGCAACATCAGTAAAACCAACAACTGTTTAACTTGTGAAAAAGTTTTCACAAATTTGATGCTAAGAAAAGAAATTCTAAGCAAGAGAAAAATGAAGTGGAAGACGGAAGAATTTGTTTTGGTCTCAAGCTCACAGTCATTTTGTTTTGAACTGCTACTGGGTTTATGTCATCTAAGCTGCTTTTCACATGTCCCACGATCTTTCTGCTCCATCAATAATATCCCATTCTGATCAACCCACTACATAAATGCTCAGTCTGGGCTTTTGATGCTTCAAAGGAGAAGGGGCTCAGAGAAGTTTATCAGGAGGCTTACTGGTAATGGTTGAGAAGCAGTAATCATGTTCCTCTTGGGTAAAACCAAGTAACCATGTCACCCTCTCTACCTCATGCCTTGCCACAGCTAAAGATATAACAACTCAGTACCCTGATCCCATGGGTACCTGCTTGCAGAGTGCCCCTTCTATACTGGATTCTGAAGCATTTGTCCCATCTGCCTTTAATTACAGTAAATGCTATCTTAAAATATATCAACATCTCCAACGTATTTGCATAGAATATGTAGACTTTTCCCACTCTGGAGGAAAACAATTTCATTAAAAGTAAGCTTTCCTGGGCTGGCAGAGTGGTGTGTTGGTTAAAGGCTGGCTTGGGATGCCAGTGGCCCCGGTTCAGATCCCACATATGAAGGCCAGTGACACTGCCCTCTACAGCTAAGATGGTGAAAAACAGCTTCACCTGGAGCTGCGCCGCTGTGAGTCCTCGGGTCGGCATAGCTGCAGCCCCTGCGGCAGCCCGCCATAGGCTACATGTAGTGAGTGGCCAGCAGCCAGCGTGAGAGACTGGCAGCCGATATGAGCTGCCAAGAGCCACTGTGAGTGGCCATCCAGAGGCCGGCGACCGATCTGCCTCACCCGAGAAGAGTGCAATGACGATACCAACATGGGCCAGTGAAGCAACGTCCTCCACAACTAGACTGAAAAACAAAAGGACAGCAACTTGTCTGTTCCCCTTCCCCAGTTCCGCAATGCTGTTCCCCTCCCGCAATTCCCCAATAAAAATCTTTAAAAAAAAAAAAAAAAGTACGCTTTCCTTTCTACTCTGGGCAATTAGCTAACGGACAGGAGGAACACAGAAGGAATTTCTTAGGGAAAAGAAAACTATGTAATGGAGGAGAAAAATAACAGAACAGACCCAGGAGCTTGGAAATAATTAACAGAAGAAGCAATATTCTGATTTCTGTATGACATCATATAAAAAAGACAAGTTTAGAGAAAATTAACTTTATTTCTGGATATACGATATTAAAATATCTGCCAGATTTATTTAGAATATCATAATCAATGCAAAAATAGAACTGTCCTTCCCTTAAAAGTATGATACTGTAGGCTAGATACATGATATTTTAGTCAGGTCTTCAGTATTAGCTTCTCAAAACAACAACAAAAATCTACTGTTTACATATCTAATTTATGATACAAAATATATACAAAAGCATAATTGTAGTGTAGAAAAAAGAAGTTACTAAAATATAACTTATGCCATTTACTTTACACAAAATGTATTCTATTTTTTTTCAAGAGCTTCACCAATTAGTCGAATAGCTACACTCTTGCCTTCATCTGTCTGAATTACAAGCAAAGCTTCAAATTTGCCCACCGACTTTGGTCTGAACTGCACAGGCATGTTGATGTAATGCTGGGCTCTGTAGAGAGAAGGGAAAATGTCAGCAGCCAGACGCTCTGGCAACAAGCCAATCACCTGCCAGAGTTAAGCACACATCTGCAGAGAGCTCAGAAGGTTTGTGATGAAAGAAACTGGTCCACTTACATTTAACTTAAATGTAGTTCTCATTTCTTTGATGTTATTATTTAATATGAAACTGGCACAAAGGAGAGAAAAATCTAAAATCTGATTCATACAGTACTGCATATGTATTCCTGGCTAACCAATAAAAATAGGACAGGGGAAATCAGAGTTTTGATCTATTGTGTATGGAGTTTCATATTCTGCCTGCAAAAGCAGGTGCCTGTCTACCTACGAAAAGGTGAGAGAACATGCTACATATCCTGACCTTACTGACTTTGGAAGCATCTCAACTGGGAAGAACATAAACCAACTTGTCCCATGCCCATCATTAACAGAGTTGCATAGCTTTTGCTCCAAAATTCATATGGAACTTCTATAAAAAACCTTCTTTTTTTTTTTTTAAAGATTTTATTGGGGAATTGGGAGAGGGGAACAGACAAGTTGTTGTCTTTTTGTTCTTCAGTCTAGTTGCGGAGGACGTTGCTTCACTGGCCCATGTTGGTATTGTCATTGCGTTCTTCCCGGATGAGGCAGATCAGTCGCCAGCCTCTGGATGTCGCTCACTGCGGCTATTGGCAGCTCATGCTGGCTTTCAGCTGCTCACGCTGGCTCCCGCCCACTCACTATAGCCTATGGCAGCTCACTGCAGCAGGGGCTGCAGCCCACACCATCGCCGAGGCTTGCACAGCCCAGCTCCAGGTGGAGCTGTTGTTAGCTGTAGAGGGCAGTGTCGCTGGCCTTCATATGTGGGATCCGAATTGGGGCTGCTGGCATCCCAAAACCAGCTCTTAACCAATGCACCACTTGGCCGACCCAAAAACCTTCTTAAAAACTGATTTTCAGATTATATAGAGGCAGGTAATGAGTATCTTATATTTAAAAGTAGTATGTTGGGGCCCGGCCGGCCAAATGGCTCAGTTGGTTAAGAGCTCGCTCAAGAGTGTGAGCTCTGAGCAACAGGGTTGCCAGTTGGATTCCCTGCCCGAGCTGAACAGCTGCTGAGCTGCCAACAGGTGGCAGGATGGCCCAGCTAAAAATAATAATAATAATAATAATAATAATAAAAATAAAAGTAATATGTTGGCAGGGTTTTTTTTGTTCATAAAACTACGAAGGTCCCAAGAGTCAAAAATATACCTTTATTCTCGTGGTGAATGAGACTACATATACTTTATCATAGCCTGTGTGATATCACCAGCTTTCGGTCTTAATCGTTTTTAAGTGACAATTTATAGCTTTGAGGCTTCCCTCAGAGGGGAAGTACGTCATCCCTTGGTTCCACCTCTGAGCCACATATTTTTAAAATTCAGCAATCAGAACTGATATATACTTTTGTTTCCAATGGCTAGAAATTTTGAAAACAGCTTAAGTATTTCAAAGCCCTTTTCCTGGATATAGCTGATAATGCGGAAAAAAGAATTATATGTGTATATTTACAGTCTGAGTTATTTTTCCCAAATGCATTAATACCTTATTTCCCCAAGTGAAAGTTAGTGTGCCCTTCTAAAAAAATGGTACCTTGGGCCAGCTGAGTGGTGCATTGGTTAAGAGTTGGCTTGGGACGCCAGCTTTGAGCAGCTGGGCCCCGGTTTGGATTCCACATGAGGGCCAGTGACGCTGGCTAAAATGGTGAACAACAGCTCAACCTAAAGCTGGCCTGCCTTGAGTCTCCGGTGACAGCATAGGCTGCAGGCCCTGCTGCAGGTGGGCTGCCATGAGCTACCGTGAGTGGCTGGCAGCCAGTGTGAGTGGCTGGCAGCTGGTGTAAGCTGTCAGGAGCCGCCGTGAGCGGCTGTCCAATGGCCGGCGACCGATCTGCCTCACCCAGGAAGAGCACTATGATAATACCAACATGGGCCAGTGAAGCAATGTCCTCCACAACTAGACTGAAGAACAAAAGGACAGCAGCTTGTCTGTTCCCCTTCCCCGATTCCCCAATGCTGTTCTCCTCCAATTCACCAATAAAAATCTTAAAAAAAAAAAAGAAAAGGGTACCTTGTCCATGGCATTGACAAACTACAATTTTTTTTTCATGTTAGCACTTCAATACTCAGAATAATGTAGTACAATCTGCCAATTTAAGCCAGCGCTTAACCACCGCGCAACTCGGCCGGCCCCAGCCTCATAACAATTTAAAAATTATTCGAGAGCCATAAATATATTTTTAAATAATGACCATTATGTGAATAATATCCTTTATAAATGAAACTATGATAGTTTTATTTTCATTTTCAATTTTACTTCAGAGGCACACGTTCGCGAGCTGCAGTTTCCAGACCCCTGGCAGCTCTTACGTCTCAAAAGTTTGCCAACCCCTGACCTAGAGCTTACTTCATTTAGTTAAACAGATCTCAGAGTCAGTGCTTTACACACATGGTTTTCTTATTCTTATCAAATTTATGCTGAGTTGCTGCTATTACAGTGGATGCTGAAATTTTTAACATTTTACATATTTATTCAAAGTTCCATGACGATAGTTAATATGGATAAAAATTTTCTGGAAATTCACTGTGCTCAGAATACTAAGTATTTGCCACTAATAAAGTATAAAATTACCTTATTTATCTTCAAAGCATAAAAATTTTAAAATATTTTAAAGTAATGAGTATACAGCAAACAGGATTTATCTTGTGATGCTATTTTAAATGCTAGCTTATGTAAACTGCCCAAATTTTGCTGAATTTAAAACTATTTTCTCATGTTTCTAAGTTTTTTTATATGCTATTAACATATAAAGCTGCATAGAAAAGCAGTGCTCTAATTGTGACAGCTTAAAGTTTTCTAGCACCAGAATGGCAAGTCAACAAGTACAACTCTAAAAAGATCTACTTTTAAGTGGCTAGCAATGAACACATTTTATATTTCAAAACTGGATTTTAAAAAACAAGTTGAAGCTAAGCAAAGTGCCATCTCATTTATAAAAGTTCAATTTCTCATTAAAATTTTTTTTCATCATGTCTATAATATTGAAGTCAAGATGAACATGAAAAGGAGGGGAAGGAGGAAGAGCAGTGGTAGCTGTTGCTATTAAGACAACCAAAAAATCCATGGACATTCATATAGAAAAATGTTACTAACTTGTTAAAACATTTAGATGATGAAAAATAAAGATGACTAATATCAAAATTATTTATTTATTTATTTATTTTATTTTATTTTATTTTTTGAGGGCCCTCATATGTGGGACCCGAACCGGGGCCGCTGGCTTCCCAAGCCAGTGCTTAACCATCGCGCCACTCGGCCGGCCCTCAAAATAATTTGACATTTGATTTTAGATAATGTCAGTATTCTATAAATTTATAATACCTCAATGACAACTACTGTATATTACAGGATTGCCACCCCAAATTTCCCTTATATCCCTTTCATTCATTTTGTCTTGTTCCTACACTCTATATTAGGAGTAGATTCTGCTGCTTGAAACACTATTGTAATGGAATAGGTTCAGGTTCTTTTTCTGCAAAAGGTCAAGAAGATACCTAATTTGGCTTACAAATTTCAGCTGGAAGAATTCTTTAAAAATCTGTGAAGCAAATTAAGCAAAAAACATAACATTGAAAGAGAATTTGAAACCAGAATGTATTCAGTGATGAAAGTTGGAAAATTAATATTTAACTCCAGGCAAATTTTGACTGCCTCATCCTCTACCCATAAAGTTGGGAACAACGACATAAAGCTACACAATTTAACACCTATTTTAAATAATGATTCCTTACCAAAACTATTAGATGAGTGGAATGCAAACATTGTTTTTAAAAAAGTTGGTACTACACTGTTCACAATAATTTAAAAAAAATCTGCAAGATTTCTTGGAACTTGAAAGAAGCTTTTTAAAAAAACACACATATATTGGGTTGTCGGAAAAGTCATGACGTGTTTTTTATCTATGTTTTTCGTTGCAAATATATATATATATATATATATATTTTTTTAAATCATATTTTTTTTAGATAAGAAGAGTTTCTTGAAACAAAAATCTAAGCCCTTCCAATAAGTTCTGCCAGGAGTATGCTGGTTTACACAGATGTATTCTACCTGATCTATTTAATGTTTGAAGATATACAACTGCCTAAAACTGGTTGAGATCAGGGATATGAACCAGGCAGAGAATAAAAGGGAAACAGTGCCACAACATGGATAGACCTAGAACGTGAAAGAAGTCAGACTGAGAAAGACAAATTCCATATGACCTCACTTATCTGTGGAATCTAAAGAATAGAATGAACAAACTAAAAAAAAACAAACAGATTTACCTATACAGAGAAAAAAATGATGGTTGCCAGAGGAGAGAACTTGAGAGGCTGGGTGAAAAAGGTGAAGATTAAGAAATACAAATTGGTACTTAGAGAATAGCCCTGGAGATGTAAAGCACAGCATAGAGAATATAACTGTATAATACTGCAACGACTATGTATAGTGCCAGGTTAGTACTAGATTAATGTGGAGAAGAGTAGGGTGGAAATCACTGAATAAATTATATAGATGTCTAATCACTATACTATACACCTGAAAATATAAAATGCTATTGAATGTATATCAATGTGTAACTGAAAAAAATAATTTATAAATCAAAAAACGGTTTGTTTCAAATAGGCTCTACACATTTCTAGTTAAGCTTAATATAAGGAATACTCTATTTCTGATTGCTATATAAATAGGATATTTTAAAATTAAAAAAGAGGGGTGGCAGTTAGCTCAGCTGGTTGGACACAGTACTCATAACCCCAAAGTTGCCAGTTTAATCCCCACATGGGTCACTGAGCTGCACTCTTCACAACTAGATTAAAAGAACTACTTGACAGGCTGGCCAAGTGGCTCATTGGTTAAGAATTGGCTCGGCACACCAGCTCTGAGCAGCAGGGCCCGGGTTCAGATCTCACATGCAGGCCAGTGATGCTGCGCCCTCTATAGCTGAGATGGTGAACAACAGCTCGACCTGGAGCTAGGCTGCCGTGAGTCTCCAGCAACGGCGTAGGCTGCACTGGGGCTGGCCAGCAGCTGGCATAAGCTGCCGTCAGCAGCCATCCAATGACCGGCAAGCAACTGCCTCAACTGGGAAGAGCGCAATAATGGTACCAACATGGGACAGTGAAGCAACGTCCTCCACAACTAGACTGAAGAACAAAAAGACAGCAACTTGTCTGCTCCTCTTCACTGATTCCCCAGCGCTGTCCCCTCTCCCAATTCCCCAATAAAATCTTTTTTAAAAAAAAGAAAAAGAACTACTTGGCTTGGAGCTGATGGGTCCCAGAAAAACACACTTGTTCCCCCAATTAAAACTAAAAATAAAATTCAAAAAAGAAAAGAAAATGTTCTGGATCTAGATAGTGGTAATGGTTGCACAACATTGTAAATGTACTGAATGCAACTGATTTTTACACTTTAAAATGGTTAACACTAATTTTATACCATGTGAATTTTACCTCAATAAAAATATTAAAGAAGATAGAGAAAGTGAAAAGGTAAGAAGTGAAGGGAACATACCCCCGTCTGCCCCCCCGCCCTTTCAGTATCTAGGGATACGTGTAAGCTTCTCGAGTACAGCACTGTTGAACTTAGTAACTCACTAAAGATAGTCCTAGAATGTTTGCCAAGGGTCCAAGTTTTCATAGAAAATAACACTTTTTTGGAATACTCTCCTCATGTTAAAATGAAATATCTTCTTATATAATAATTAAATGGTTTAATTAAAGATGAAGATAAAATTATTCTTCAGTATTAAGTCTAACAGAACCTCACTGTTAAAATTCTAGGTAACAGCGACAATCAAGTTTGAGATTTCAAGTTAAATGTACATCATATGGAAAAAAAATTAACAAGGACAAGAAAATGAGGCCTTAATTTAAGAACAATATAGGGTATTTGAAGAATGACAACTGGAAAATACAATAAAAGTTTTCCCAATTAATCTGGGAAAACTAATTTTTGTCGAAATTAATGAAAATTTAAATCTCTGACTCTCAACATACCGAAAATAATATCTGAAGCAGGAATTATTCTAAAGTTAATCACAAGGTAATTAAGGCTCTATATATTTATGTGGCTGGCAAAATACCAGGTGACACAAATCATATGTTAAGTCCAAAACATTTCATGAAGTTTGCTTGCTACACTGTGAAGTACACAAGTGGACAGTCACGAAATGTTTACCCATCAGGCTCCTTATCTCTTTTCCTATTTATGAAGACCCATATGTTTACTGCTCTATGGTGTTGGTGATGAAGATGTGGGGCTACGAGTGAGGGAGACCTCACAAGTCCTAACTCCCAAGAGAAATCCTGATGTCGTGAAAACAAAGTCTTGCAGTAGGATGAGAACACTTTGATGTATGATAAACTCACCTCAAAGAATATTTTGAATGCTTGACGTAGAAAGGCTCTCTGGGACTTGAAAACTTCAGCTGGAATTTAATAGGAAACACTTCATGAAGTTTATACAAGTTAGATATCTGAACATACATTTACATTTGAAAATTTAAGTAAAGCCACAAAATTAGGTAAGACAATAAATGTTCATAAAAACATATAAGGGAATTTCAATATGAGTTTAATGTAGCTTTACCTGTAGCTTTACCTAGAGTGAGTGTTATGTAGAAATGTTAGTCTGATGGTACAGAACAAAGAGAAAACAAGAGAAAAAGTTAAAAAATGAAAAATATGAAAACAAGTGCTATATTTTTGTTTTCCAGATAAAGTGTCATGAACTTCCCATGAGTTTCTTTTCAAATACAGTATTAAGGAATTTAAAAATTAACTCACTAATACAACTTAAATATAATCTATAACACGAACTTCTAATCATCAGGAAAATGTTTACCAAATAGTTGAATACATTTACTTTTCCAAAACCCACAGTAATATTCCCAACTTACCGAGTGTGTAATAAAGGAATTATTTCGCAAATTCACTTTTAATGTCCTTGATTCCCCAATTTTAGTTGGTGGAAACCGATACACATCTTTCGGGGCATAAACTCCACGGTGGGTCAAGTCAAGCTGTCTGCTTTGGAAATAGGTTTAAAGTCATTTATTTAAAATCCATGGTAATTTAAACTACTTATATACATTAAATTATGAAGTGTTGCTTTAATTTGTGTTTTCTCTCTCATGTCAGTTAAAAAACAGTTTTGTAATGGCCATTTAACTACTCGTAAATTGCGTATAGATAAAATGCTGACAGCAGGAAAACTCTTACAAAGGTGCAGGGTTAGTTATGTAAGACAGGGTAGCAGTACCACCTCCATCACTCTTTCTCACTAAAGTCTGATACTCTTACTCGTTTCAAACCCAGTTTATAAAAGGTGGCCCTTTCACCTGAGTTCATTTTACTCTGATTACTCACAGTGCACCCCACTGATAATCTTCATTTTCATAGGGACACAGACTACTCTGAGAGTTTGAACAGCAGCTCTGGCCTCTCAGTAGCATTTGATGGTAGTGATCACCTCCTCTTGCCTTGGCTTCCAGATTCCATGCTGCTGACTCCTTTATTTGGCCACTTGTGACTGCAGGTTCATCTCTACTCCTTCACCCCTAATGGTGCTGTCCCAAGAGGCTTGGCCCTGGATACCCGTAACTGCTTACATGACACCCTAGGCAATCCCATCTCACGTGATCCAATGACTTCACACCTACATGATTTCCAGGTTTGTTTCTCATCTCAGACTGAGCCTCTAGGCAACATATCCAATCACAGCACAATTACCTCCTTATGGCTATCTCAAAGGCTTCTCAACAAACACAAAATAAACTTGTGACCTTTCTCCTCAAACCTGATGCTTCACTTGTATTTCCTGTCTCAGGGAGAGGTACCTGGGAGCTGACCTTGACCCGCTTCTTTCTCATGCCCCTTTATCCAACCCATCACTGAGTCCTTCAAATTTCCTTCCAATATACTTCAAAAGTGTCTATTTCTCATCATCCTCCTAAACATTATCTTAATCCTGGAATGCTTAATAGCCTCTGACCTGTTTTACCATATATACTCTGGCCTCCTCCTAATCAGTCTATACTATAGCCAGAGAGGTTTTTTTGATAAATACTTGAAACTGATCATGTCATTCAATGGCTTCCAGTAGCTTTACAGATAACATCTGACACAAGGCCCTGTGTGATCTGCATTCTGCCCACTTCCCTCTCCAGACTCACCACATACAACTCTCCCGCCTGCTCTGTGCTCTAGGTCTGTGGGCTGCTTTTAGTTCTTTAAGAGCCAACAATCCCCACCACGCTGGTTGTTTATACAATCCTCTTCATCTAAGTCATTTCCACTCGTTCTCAACTTAAAGGTCCCATTTCAGGGAGGTTCTTCCCAGATACAACAGATCAAGCGCCCTCTCTCGTATTTCCCCATGTTTCTCATTTACTTCCTTTCAGTCCTTTCCACAAGTTGTAATGAAGCCTGTTAGTGTGATTATTTGTAATGAGGCTCCTTCTGCAGAAGGTAAAATCGGTGGAGGCAAGGACCAGGGCAGTTTTGCTCACTGTCTTATCTCTACTGCCTGGCACACAGTAAGCACTCAGTAAGTATGAGATAAGCAGATGAGTAAATGGCATAGAGAGTGTGGTAAGAACACATATTCTTTAAAGGATTTCTTAGAAAATGCATTATTTACGTCTATTAGAAAAGGCCACATTTACTTAAATTCAGCAAGCATTTAACATATATTTTTCTTACAAATGTCTTCCTTCAGAACTTAGACCTAAATATTAGTTAATTAAGGATTATGAGAAATATTTCCATTAGGTAAAATATTTAAATATTATCATTAAAGCTGTGTAAGCTGCTGGTATGAAATTCACATTTTTAAAAAGTTTTTAAGAATCTACTTTCATAGATATCTCCTGAATGTTTTGGGGAATGTTAAATGGTACAACCACTTTAGGAAAACTGTCTGGCAGCTTATTTTTTATTTATTTATTTAATTTTTTTTTTTTGAGGGCAGTGTCACTGGCCCTCATATGTGGGACCGAACCGGGGCCGCTGGCTTCCCAAGCCAGCGCTTAACCACCCTGGCAGTTTATTTTAAAGTTAAACACATCATTGTCCTATGACCCAGCAATTCCCATTCTTAGGTACTTTTACTCCCCCAAAATGAAAACATATGTCGGCAAAAATACATATACAATTTAATGTTCACAGCACCTTCATTCATAATGGCTCCAAATTAGAAGCCACCCAAATGTCAACAGGAAAATGCATACATTATGATATGTTCATATAATGAAATACTAAACAATAAAGGAACAAACTATAGATACACTTAACAACACAAATGAATCCCAAAAAGCAGTATGTTAAGTGAAAGAAGCCAGACAGAAAGGGTGCATATGCCTATGAAATTCAACAAAACTAACCTATGGCAAGATCAGACACAACAAACCTTGGGGTGACTGCAAAGGGATACAAAAGAACTTTCTGGGGGGAAGAATAATAGTCCCTATGTTGATCAGAGTGGTAGTAACGCACGAACACTCATAGGTAAAGTCATTGAGAATTTTACTGAATGTAATTAAACCTCAATAAAATACTGGGGGGGAAAAAAATTTTAAGAATGACAACAAAAACATACCTAGTTATGAGAGAAGCCTCTGATATAGCTTGTCTTCGGGGCTTTACTAAATTATCTATTTTAATAAGGGTATCTGTAGAAATGCATGAGTTTTCAGGCTCATTTTCTGCTTTGACACTCTATAAAAAAACAAGAAATCAGAGTTGGGGAGGAGAAATAAATACTATAGGAAAATACAGACATTTACCTGTTTGAATTCTACTATTTCCTTCACAATTTTCTTTTTTTTTTTTTTGAGGGCAGTGTCACTGGCCCTCATATGTGGCACCCGAACTGGGGCCGCTGGCTTTCCAAGCCAGCGCTTAACCACCGCGCCACTCGGCTGGCCCTACTTCATAATTTTTTGGAAAGAAGGCTTATGATTTTTAAATTCCCTAAATTGCAAACCCTACTTTGCACTGTTCAGTTTCTTATACACACACAGTATATTACCTAATCAAATCAAACACAGATTTCATAAAGCCAAATTCAGATCTCAAAGATGCCAATCAATAAAGATAAATGAGAAAATTAAGATTATAGAGCTATACAGCAGAATTAATGAAATTAGAATAATACCAGGAAAATATTCTACATTTTCAGGCCAGTTTTTCATGTCAGTTTCACTTAGTGTTTTTAATACACAGACACACACAATAATTTACTTAAATTCAGTTTAATACTCACCTGTCCAGAGAGTTGAAATCTCAAGGTATGTTTCATGTGAGGCTCTTTAAGGGGGTGACACTCAGCATCCCAAAACTGGGCATATTCCCCTTTATCTCTGGGCAAAAATGTGATGGAGACCTACAAAACATATCCAGGAGTGAAACTTTGACACTGAACCTTACACACACAGAGTTAGATTACCAATTCAAAGTGTTGGTATGAAAAATTAAAGGGAAAAATATTTTTACATTATCTAGTTTTGCCACTAATTTTAACAATTCTATTTTTAGTGGGCTTGTTTCTATACCAGATCCAAAATACATTTTTAAGGCTTTATGTAACATATTCCTCAAAATGTAAATGTTGTTAATTGAAAAAGAAGTTATCAAAAATCCTAGAGCTGTCAAGTACAAGATCTAAATGATGAAAATCCAACTCCAGACACACAATTCAGTCTTTCACTGCAATGCTTATGGAACCCTCTACTGGCCAAGTGGTAAAGGACTAAGGCCTAGCACACAGCCACAAACTGAGAGGACTGAAAGGACACACAGAAAATGTGATGCAAGGATCAGGGTATAACAGGATGTAGATAAAACGAGCACCCCTATACTATTGTACATATTAGCAGCTTTACTTATGATTAACTTCAGAACATTGGTCAGAACCAGTTACCCTGACCATACAACTCAAAGTTATACATACGAACTGTAGGCATACAACCTATAGAAAGCTCAATAATGAGGAAGTTGTAATATTTAAAACCAGTATTTCATAAAGTTTACCAGTGTTAAGAGCTTTCTTTATCAAAGAATTTAGTGTTAAAAATACTGACTACTAGTTAGGTTAACAATCAATACCATTGAGTCTGGACTTAACATTAAAACACTTAAGTGTTTCTGTCACTACAGAACATAAGAAATATGCAGCCAACAAGCCTGAGAGCATGAGGCAAAGGGAGAATACTCATGGAAGAGATGAGATCATCAAGATTAGGGAGTTATGGGCCAGCCGAGTGGCTCAGTTGGTTACAAGCTTGCGCAAGAGTGCAAGCTCTGAGCAACAGGATCACCAGTTCGATTACCGGCCGGAGGTGAGCTGCCACTGAACTGCCAACAGGTGGCAGGATGGCTCAGCTGGAAAAAACATAATAATAATAAATTTAAAAATAAAGAAAGATATCGTTTTGGGCCAGCAGAGTGGCTCAGTTAGTTAAGAGCTCGCTCAAGAGTGTGAGCTGAGCTCTGAGCAACAGCAGTTCGATGACCAGCCAGAGCTAAGCTGCCAACAGGTGGCAGGATGGCTCGGTAAAAAAAAAAAAGATTAGGGAGTTACACTGTTAAAGATGATACAGACACTGAGGAAATTATGGAAGAATGAAAACAACTGTGTCCTAAATGGTGAAAATATACAAATTGTCTGGAACCACTGGAAGCAGTACCATGTATTCTACAAATCCCACTTATATCTCCTTCTAATACCAAAAAATAAACTAAGAGGAGAGAAAACCCAATATTATTGCATGTTATACAGTAGGGACATAATGGGAACTTTAATGTTCATTAGATCATTTAATCAAACTGACCATTGTTTTGAAAAATTATTGTGCACCTTAGTGCACAATATAACAAACGTTTCCTCTCCTGAATCACTAGTATATATATATCAATAACTGTGTTATTTAGTAATATTTCCCTAAATGGTCTCAGAATGATGTACCTTGCTATCCCCTCCCCACTTAAACTAAGAAATCAGATCTAGAATTCATTTGACAAGGTGGTAGGCAGTTAATTCAGGCCAGGATATACAGCCATGAACATAGCAAAAATCACAGACGCTACATTTCTATGTTAAGTATTGTGTGAAAAGAAGAAATTCCTGGGTGACAATCTAGTCCTGCACCTTCATTTTTCTTTTGTTACAGCTGTACTCAGATATAATTCACATACAATACAATTCACCCATTTCAAGTGGTTTTTAGTGTATCTCCAGAACTGTGCAACCATCACCACAATCTAATTTTAAAATGTATTCAACAATCCAAAAAGAAGCCCTATACCACCAGCAGTCCTTCCCCATTCTTTATCTTCATTTGCAACCCCAGGAACCACGAATCTACTTTCTATAGATTTACCCACTCTAGACATATCAAATAAATTGAATCATACAATATGTGACCTTTTGTGTCTGGCTTGTTTTGCTTAGCATGTTCCAGGTTCATCCACGTGGTAGCACATTATCAGTAATTCATTCCTTTTTATAGCCAAATATTATTTCATTGTATAGGATATACAATGATGGACATTTGGGTTAGTCCATCATTTGGCCATTTTGAATAAGGCTGCTATGAACATTTGCGTACAAGTTTTTGTTTGAATACTGGTTTTCAATTTAGGGGAATATATAACCAAAAGTGGAATTGCTAGATAAAATGGTAATTCTATGCTTAAGTTATTGAGGAATCATCAAACTGTTTTCCACAGTGGCTGAAACATTTTTCAATCCCACCAGCAGTGTATGAGGGTTCAAATTTCTCCACATCCTTCCCTAAAATTGTTATTATCTGTTTTGTTTCAAATCATTATCATACTAGTGGGTGTGAAGCAATATCTCATTGTGGTTTTATATTGCATTTCCCTGGTGACTAGTAATTCTAAGCATCTTTTCTAAGCGTGTTTACTGGCCACTTGTACATCTTTTTTTGGGATATATCTATTCAGATCCTCTACCCATTTTTTAAACTGGTTATTTGTCTTTATTAGGGTCCAACTTATTTTTTTGCATGTAAACATCAGTTGCCCCAGGACCATTTGTTGAAAAATATTCTTTTCCTTATTGAATTGTTTTGGTACTCTAATTGAAAAATTAGCAGACCAGAAGTATGAGGGTTTATTTTGGGGCTCTAAAGTCAATTCCACATAGTCAATATGTCTATCCTTATGTCAATACCATATAATTATTGTATGTCAATACCATATAATTTTTATTAAGATTTGAAATTAGGAAGTATGAATCCTCCAACTTTGTTCTTTTTCAAGATTGTTTTGGTTACTGACACACACACACAAAACTCACACACCAACAGAATTTTGATTGTGACTGTGCTGAATCTACAGATCAATTTAGGGAGTACTGATGTTTTAATCACAGGTCTTTCTGATCCATGAACATAGGATACCTTTCTTGCTGTTTTTTGTTGGTTTGTTTTTTTTTCCAACTTCCTCCAGACATTGAACTTTTGTTGAACAATGTGTCTGTTCCCTGTTCAGCTGTATTGCCTCTATTGTGGTCTAGAAAATGAAATAAACTTGGGCCAGCTGGGTGGCTCAGTTGGAGATAGCTTAAGAGCACAAGCTCTGAGTAACAGGGCCGCTGGTTCAACTCCCACATGGGCCAGTGACACTAAGCCAGAGCTGAGCTGTGGCTGAGCTGCCAACAGGTGGCACAATGGCTCACCTGGTGAGAGCATGTGCTCCTAACAAGAGAGCTTGTTGGATGGTGGGCTACGCCTGCCTGCTAACTAAGACTGAACTCAGCACCTTGAGCTGAGTTGCCATCTGGATGGCTCACTGGATAGACCGTGTGCTCTTAACAATAAGGCTGCTGGTTCGACTCCTGCATGGGATGGTGGCTACGCCCATCTGCAAATAAGACTGAACACAGCACCTTGAGCTTAGAGGCCACGAGCTGCGAACAGGCAGCCCAATGGATTGAAGAACAACTTGGCTGGTCCCCTCCCCCAATTCCCCTTCTCAGTTTAATAAATAATGAAATAAACTTAGAGAATTGTGTGTCTTTCCAAAAAAGTCAGAAACCCTCTGGAATCATGTTATACAGACAGTAAAATACACAGAGTTTGTGACTACCATCATTGCTCAAAGATTTTTATTACAAGTTTGATCTCTGAATAAATGTACCAATATTATTTAACCGCTAGTTTAAATGAGTTTCAACTACTAGCATGGAAAAGTATATTACTGAGGCCAAGTTAATGACTAGAGTCACTAAGAGATATCTGAAGGGGCCACATCAGGTCTACAAGTGAATTAAAATATAAGAGGGTCATGGTACTAAAGGGATCTGTCACCCTTTACCCATGAAGATATACTATTGACTATATGTCATGAACACTGAGTGGTTTTGAATACTGGTAGATTTTTCTGACTATAGCTGGTGGACAAAACTATTGTGTAGATTAGCGCTACTCTAAGTGTGTTCTAAGTACTGGCAGGCTGTGGCTACATGAAGTGCTTATATCAGAATATAAATCAAGAGCCGGCCGAGTGGCGCCGTGGTTAAGCGCTGGCTTGGGAAGCCAGTGGCCCCAGTTCGGGTCCCACATATAAGGGCCAGTGACACTGCCCTCAAAAACAAAACAAAAAAACAAACAAACAAAAAAAGAAAATATAAATCAAGCATGTCATTAAGCATGGAATTTTGTTTTGCTGTTTAGAAAGCAGGACTTTGGTTACAGGAACCAATCCACTGATTTGCGCTGAGACAGGCCTCAGGCTTCCTGTGGCATCCTGGCTGTGAGCATCACTGGTCTAGTGAAGTAAACTGCTCTGGGTAGAAACAAATGAGACATTCCTGGCCAATCAATACTATGTTCTTACTAGCTGTAAAAAAAGATATCAAAACTCACCTTTTGGATTCCATGGCTTTCCAGTATACCAGAAATAGGAGAACATCTGAATGCTGCATAGGTAGCTCTAAAAACATCTCCACTTTCATCAACTCCCTACAAAGTAATCATTTTAATAACCACATGAAAAAATATAAAAGTTAACAGATCAATTCTGAGTGACACCATTACCTTTATGGTTATGGAAGACACCCAAACCCGTTTTGCAGTGGACAAGAAGAGGTCAACACCAGCCACAGAGTGGGAGCACTATTAAACTCAACTCACACAAGGCCGCACACTGACTCTCCTCCCACCGTCAGCAGGCACTCCTTCCTGGCTACAGTGATCTGTAGAATTTTGTTCATAATGTCAAAGGACTGCGTTTTCTGCTAAGACCATGAATCTGCATTTTCACATCCTATGCAAAAACCAGTTATTTCTTTTTAGTATTGGGTTGTACGAAAAATCATGACGTATTTTTCTGTTTTTCCTTGCAAAAATGCATCATGACTTTTCCGACAACCCAATAGATCCAGAATTATCGTTACACATTTTGTTAATATTATGGCTCAAAATTGTTCCCAACACACAAAATGCATGCCAAAAAGGCTATGGTGTTCTCAATAACACACATGATATCATGTTCAATTCAGGCAGTGTTCACTAAAAGAGACTATCTGCACTATACAGTAAGCTAACAGTCAATGGCAAAGAACATTCAATTCTGTTTCCTGCACTAGCTCCCACTGGTAGAAAACATACAATAGTATACTGAGAACATGGCAGAGAAAAATGTACACGAATGTGCGTGCACACACACAATGTTCCAAAATAAAATTTTTATATATCTTTCAAAATAAAGTTATTTAAGATAAAAATCAGGGCTACAGGAGATAGCATTCAATGAAGCAAGCACATATTTTCACTACATTCTCTAATTTGAGTCTCAAAACCATGTTGTGAAAAAGACTGGGTATGCATTATTAGACCCACCTATAGAGAAAATCAAATAAATGAATTACGGGAACAAAAAGCCAGTAAGCTCAACCTATGCTCACAATTCAAAATTTTAAACACCCTGCCTGAAGTTTAAATGTTAAAACAAATATATTCAAGGCAATTATTACTGACCTTGACATAGGGTGGAGCTAAAGATGACAGATGCCACTTCACTTCTGTGTGACCACCATTCTCAAGTTCCAGATAATTTTCTAAAAGTAACACATGTGCAACAACTTAAATTCTTGGAGAGGTAAGTAAACAAGCAGATTACTGTAATAATGTATGATAATTACTGTGATTACCTCATCATAGAGGAAAAATGCAATCATTAGATCCTAGAGGAGTCCTATAGGAACTAGAGTATTTTCTAACAGAATCAAATTTGATAGGATACTATTCTGGATTTAATCAAAGTGCAATGCAAAGCTATTGAAGGGCTTAAGCAAGGGAACAATAAAGTACTTGCATTTTTAAGAAATTAATGGCTGATGTTGGGAAAGAGACTGTACGGGGGGTCAGGAGGAACTCTGATAAGGCGTCACTGTAGTAGTTTAATTGAGGGATGATGCATGAGGTGGCCTGCATGAGGCTTGAATCATGGCAATGGGAGGAAAAGCAGTGGACAGATACGGGACCTATTTTGAAGATAGACTGCAAAGGACTTGCTGAGGGACTGGATGAGACGCAGGAGGGTAGGAAGAGAATTCAACCCCCAGGGATTCAGCTCAAAGAAATGGGCAGACAGTGGTGCCACTTACTGACAGACATGGGGTGAGGCTGGAAGAGAAGCAAGTTCCATGGATAAAACAAGAATTCTGTTTTTGTGAGATTCCCACATGCAGAAGCTGAACAGATGCAGGTGTATACATCTGGGACACAGGGAGGGCAGAGAGAAGGAAGGGGGCACAGGCAGGCCCAGGAAGAAGAGGAGTCAGCAGTGGATCCTGAGAAGGAGCATGAGAGGCAGGGAAAAACCAGGAGAGTTTCCAAGAAGGAATTACTTCCAAGGAGGGAGAGGTCAACAATGTTAAGGGGTCTGATTAACAAACACACATAAAACAGACCCTGGATTTGGTAAAATGGAGCTTTTCAGTGACCCTCAAAGGAGTAGGTTCAGGGCACCATGGTGGTAGCAGCTAAACAGCCTGAGAAAGGCAGGTCATTTCACTAACTAGGGGTGCTGAGAAAGAAGGCAGCTACAGCAAGGAGACTGGGACTGAGGAAGGCATTTCTTAAATAGGTAACAGTAGGGCGTATTGTGTGCTAATGGAAATGCATCAACAAAGAGGGAGAAACTGATAACACAAGAGATGCAGCAGGAGGAAGTCCCTGAGAAGGCAGCAATAGATAGGCCTACATTCCAAGCAGAAGAGTTCATCTGTGATGGAAACAGAGGCTTTTCATTTTAGCCTAATGGCTTCTATATATATATATTTAGAGGGCAGTGTCACTGGCCCTCACATGTGGGATCCGAACTCGGGCCGCTGGTGTCCCAAGCCAGCTCTTAACCACCGCACGGGCCAGATGGCTTCTATGTTTTCAATGATGTGTGAGGCAACATTAAGAGCAGGAATAGGAGAAGTTAGGGGGAGTAGGAGCTTTGAGAAGGAGCTGTTAAGTAACTGTTGGAGACTAGTAAAGGACACATATTAAGGAGAGCTCGGAGAAAGCTTAGTGTTGACCTGAGAGCTGAGCTCATGAATCAGTCAGTGTGATTATAGTTTTCTCCAGCAATGTTTGCTGCTAGGATAGAGACATGGAGTAAGTAGACAATTAACAAAGATTGGGATTTTGCCAGACAGGAGTACAGAGGGAGAGGGGCACAACGCAGTTAAGCATGTTTGTAAGAAGTAAGTACAGTGATAGACCATAGAATTTAAGGGCATTGTAAGAGAAGTGGGGCATGGATGAGGCGATGGAGAGTGAAAAGGTAGTAGGGTTGGTGGCCTGGAGGTCTGAATAAGGGCAGAGAACTGCTGTAATTTCTAGAGCTGGAAAAATGAGAGGTGAGCGGGGGTGGTCAAGAAGCGACAGGCTTGAAACTGAAAGAGAAAACACCGGATAGCTATCGATGATGACAAAATCCATGAGGGGACCATGACAGTAGGAACCTGAGATTGAGTAGAAGACAAAAATCAATGGAAGGCCAAGGGCTAGAGGGCCAGGTGACAGATGGTCCCAAATCCTTTCTAATAGGTCCCACGTACAATCCTAGACCTTTTAGACTGAGGGGGTAAGAGAGAGAGACTCAAAGTCACATCAGTAAGTACAGAGCCAGACTCTACCCACTTTCCTTTCTTATTCAGCTACTAACTTATAAATAATTCTAGTCAAAGATCCAGTGAGAGATGGTTCTCACCCAAAAGATCTAAAACTCTGGAATACACAGATTTGTTAAATACCTGGATTTATAAGTTTACTATTTTTAAGGTCCCCCAAATCCGGCTAATCATTGAAATGATTGCCAATGACTATTTGATTTTGTCCTGAAGGGGGTAAATTTTTAAACCTACCACAAACATATGATTAACTAAGAGAAGGGCATTACGCTCAATATGTCATTAGATGTTTGTATTAAATAATCTTGTGATACCATACCTGAAGTTTCACCAGGTTCTGTTGTAGGAAAAGTAACAGTCTTGTTTCTTATCTCAACTTTTGTGGAAGGTGGTTTTGTCATTGGTTTTACCAGATGAGTAGCTGAAGGCTCAGCTGGAGAAGGAATGTCAAATAGGCTGGAAGCCAAACGAATGAGAAGTTCTTCTTGGGTCAAGTCTTCTCGAATTTGAACTTTCACAATTTTCTAAAATGAGCCAAATAAAGAGATAAGATACATGGTAGCTATCATTTTCAAAGAAACAATTCTAATTTTAAGTCATCGTAGAGAAAAGTAATGCTAAACAAATGAAACATTGATAAATTTAGAAATTAAAGTTTATTCAGACCTCATAGTAAATCTCTAATTTTATCTTTATCCCCTCTTCCCAAACTCCCTTCTTTATTTCAAGGCAAATTTTGCACATTAATAATGGCTTGTAGACCCCACTCTTCACTCTTGTCCCCGACCCAACAAGAACTGTTTAGATCACTAATGGAAAATCTCTGTGCTAAATGCTATATTTAAATAAGTTTAGTTAGGCTGAAAGAACAGGCACCTTCATTTGATTTCTGAAATAGAAGTGCTAGTAAAGATGATGACACTTAGGCTACAATGACAAATGTTTCTTAAAAAAACCCAACACTTTAAAAGGTACCTTTTGTCCATTGTCACAATGTATATAGATCAAACCACTCCATGGGAACACTGAATGTTTTGTGGATAAGGAAGAATTAGGACTCACAAGAATTTGTAGCTTACTCCTTAAAAAAAAGGATTGAATAATGAAAACCAAGAATATCCTATACTTTAATAGCAATAACCACAAGAGTTACAAATACTGTTCTATCAGTGACCAATTTCTTTATTGCTCAGAAAGAGCAGAGAACAGAGGTGAGCTCCCATATACATCTGATTTTGCATCAACCCCCAAATCAGTGGCTAACAAAAAAAGTTGACTGACATGAACCTATGAACCTAAGGGTAAAACTGGAAACAGATCATGCCATAGAAATACCATTTAAAAAGCAATTCAAAATACAAATTTCTAGAGCAAAAGACCAATACTACAAAAACTCTGAGCCACTTAATAAAGTATGATACTGTCACTGTACAAAGAAAATGTAATAGGTAGGGAGAAAATTGGAAGAAAAGGGAGGAGACAGAAAAAAAATGAAAAAGATTGCTTCACCCAGTTCCTAAAATTTTCTGTGTTCACTGTTCTCTTCAAGAGTTATGGGGGGCCGGCCGAGTGGCGCATTGGTTAAGCTCTGGCTTGGGCCACCAGCTGCCCCGGTTCAGGTCCCACATATGAGGGCCAATGACACTGCCCTCAAAAAAAAAAAAAAGAGTTATGGGATGTTGGGCTGGCTGAGTAGCTCAGTTGGTTAAGAGCTCACTCAAGAGTGTGAACTGAGCTCTGAGCAACAGCAATTCGATGTCCAGTCTGGGCTGAGCTGCTGCTGAGCTGCCAACAGGTGGCAGGATGGCTCAGCTAAAAAAAAAACAAAAAAAAAAAAAAAAAAAAACTTATGAGATGTCAAAGAAGACTTTAAATGTGGATGATGCAATCAGATTTGTGACTTAAAAGGAATCACCAGTTATCAAAGGCTATTTCAGTACACATGTCAAAAATGATAGGGCAAGATTCTTTTCTACTGCTAATAGCAAAATATGTGGGGCAATGGAAAAAGTTATTTGTGAACAACCTGTCCTATCATTTCCTTAAATTTTCAACCATTAATTAGTAAATATTTAATTGACAGCTTTGGTCCTAGGTATGTTTCTCTGGAGTGTCCCCCCTAACCAAACCTTACCTCAGTGATAGTCAAGTAAACTCTCCTAAACTGCATATTCCTTCGTTTTTCAAAAGTAAATAAACTTCATGTTGTTTTTCTGCAAAGTTGCTATTCCTAAATATGAAGCAGCTTTCTGATATGAATATTCTGTACCAACCCAGATAAAGTCCCCAAAGAGATGCAGAGCTGTAGCTTTACCTCCTATCAATAATTACGCTGCATATAAAGGCAGTTGCTTATCAACATTAGGCCCTAAAAGACTTCCTTCTATCTTAGAATATTCGTTGCAGAAAATGGCAAGCTACGTTATGGCTCAGACATATTAAGTCTGGAATCTTTGTCTATAAATGCCCTTTAGACAAAACCAGCAGGATATGCCAGGCTCAAGGTAAGGAAAGGCAGAGTCGTCTGGGCTTTAGAGACCAACAGCCCTCATCACAGGCCCAACTGTATTCCTGGCTTTATAACTCGGTAGGCAGAGTAATTTGTCAGATAACATTCTGATGTCTTCCTTTCCAGGAACTCTCTCCCACCTCACATGTCTTTCTCGACCCTTTTAGGCTATCTCCTACAACAGGCTGTTGACATGATCTTTATTCCACAAAGAAGCACGAATCTTGAACTCACTGTATTACACGTGGAGCTCTGTACAGAGTTAGCACACAGCCAAATACCACTGAATAAATTAAAATGGCATATTATTGGGGCCGGCCGAGTGGCGTGGTGGTTGAGCACTGGCTTGGGACGCCAGCGGCCCCGGTTCGGGTCCCACATGTGAAAGCCAGTGACACTGCCCTCAAAAAAAAAGGCGTATTATTTGATCCTAAAAAAGTCACCATGCTATTATCTGAATAACATCCAGAAGAAAAAGAAGTCATACTTACTCTGCCTTGATAAATCCATGTTGTGGTGTTACTGTAAGGCAATGTGCTGGCCAGTACAGCTCAAATTTCAGTAACCTAACAGAATTATTTAAAATCTGGAAACGTCCAGTTTTTGCCAGGTCACCTATTATCAGATAAATGTTACTTGCATTTACAAAGCATTAGTGAAAAAAAGACAAAATTAATAAACAATAAGAATAAATTCTAAATAAGTACACTAATAAACCAGCTCATTTTGCTTCCTCAACTGCCCAATTACAGGAATTTCAAATCCTTGGTAAAACAAGACCATCAGTTTACTCTTGGAAACTAAAAAGGTACTGAACAAAGTTCAATACTGAACAAAGGTATAGGAAAAAAGGAAATCTGAAAATTGTTACCACCTAATCTTATCTGAACCAACTGTATCAATGTTAAGGGTAAAAGAGTGCCAAATTAATTATCTGCAGCAGAGGATATGATGAGGGGAAGGGACCATGAATTATGAGTGGCTCTGCCATACAGGGAGCTGAGGACCATAGCCTTGTGTCAGAACAATGTTCTGGTCAAATCTGATTTAGGTCTCTAGTAGATGAGAGGAGGATCTGTGAAAGCCACTGGTGACATTTGTATAAAGTCCATGAATATATCCTAGATAAGCCATGGCTTCAAAGTAAGTACAGCGCTGGGTTTCAGAGAGCATTCCTGTTGTGTTATCGTTGACATACTCACAAGTAGAAGGGGCTACCAAAATCAAGTGTTCAGGTTGGACAGTCCACATTTCTTCAGAGGATGATTTATCTTGAGGTGGGTGAACAGCTTGTGAAGGAAGTGGAGAACTTTGAGGACCTTTAACTGGTAAAACATCCAAAGAAACATTGACACCATGTTTCCCAGGACTATCAGATTCACTAGAGAAAGAAAAAGTTAAAAATGATAAAAAGCTAGACTGTCATGTTTTTATATTAATTCTTCATAAATCTAAAAACATTTAGATAAAATTAAAACTAAAAGTGCATTACATACTGTATTTTTCAGTAAATAAAAATCCTTGAAATTGTGTTTTCTTGATGTTCAAAAAAGAAAGTCAGTATAGGTTAAAAATTATTATGCTAAACTTCAATTACTCAATGATTTAATTTCAATCCTACCTTGACTTTTGCATGCCATCTGAGATCTCCCAAAAGGATTTACTAGAAAATTACCCAATATTAAGAATTAAAAGAAAAAAAAAGCAATGAAATTCTTAACGTATCTATAATAGCACAATAACTGGTTTCATGATGCTTATACCAAAAAACTTTAAAACAAGAAAGTCTTCTAGGAAAAATACCATCATAAAAAATGCAAATAAGGGCTGGCCAAGTGGTGCGTTGGTTAAGAGCTGGCTTGGGACGACAGTGGCCCCAGTTCAGGATCCCACATATGAGGGCCAGTGACTGCCCTCCACAGCTAAGATGGTGAACAACAGCTCCACCTGGAGCTGGGCTAAATGAGTTAAATGAGTCCCAGCGACAGATGTAGGCTGCAGCCCCTGCTGTGGAGGGCTGCCATAAGCTACAGTGAGTGGCGGGCAGCCAGCATGAGCGGCAGGTAGCCAGAGTGAGCTGCCAATAGCCGCCATGAATGGCCTCTGCCTCACCAGGGAAGAGCGCAATGATAATACCAACATGGGTCAGGGAAACAAAGTCCTCCACAACTTAAACTGAAGAACAAAAGGACAGCAACTTGTCTGTTCCCTTCCCCCAATTCCCCAATAAAAATCTTAAAAAAATAAAAAATAAATAAAAAATAAATTTCAAAAAAATGCAAGTAAATTAAAGAAATTTTTATTAAGTATGGAAACAGTCTTTTCTAATAAGCCTTAGATTACAAACAAATTAAATTTTATAATCATGAAAACACGATTTAATTGAAGTTCAACTGTGCAGTACCCACATTCTCCTACCCTACAGTGAAACAACATCTTTATTTCAAGTCACCACTCAGCAGACAGAGAAATCCCTCTCTTCACCCTTACTGGATGCCCTCTTACTCCTCATTTTCAAAACAGATCTCTACTACTCCAGAAAAAACAATGGAGGCTGCAGCCAAAAGTTAGAAATAATTTTTAAAAATGAAAAATTTGACTCTTGGGCCAGCCGAGTGGCGCATTGGTTAAGAGCTGGTTTTGGGATGCCAGCGGCCCCGGTTCAGATGCCACATATGATGGCCAGTGACACTGCCCTCCACAGCTAACAACAGCTCCACCTGGAGCGGGGCTGTGAGCCCTGGCGACAGTGTAGCTGCAACCCCTGCTGCAGTGGGCTGCCATAGGCTACAGTGAGTGGCCAGCAGCCAGCGTGAGCGGCTGGCAGCCAGCATGAGCTGCCAATAGCAGCGGTGAGCGACCATCCAGAGGGCAGCGACTGATCTGCCTCATCCGGGAAGAACGCAGTGATGATACCAACATGGGCCAGTGAAGCAACGTCCTCCACAACTAGACTGAAGAACAAAAAGACAGCAACTTGTCTGTTCCCCTCCCCTAATTCCCCAATAAAATCTTAAAAAAAAAAAAAAAAAAATGTGACTCTTGGCTTTTTTTTAGCTTCCTAAGAACCAGTTCCTCACAATAAAAGCTTTTCAAGGTAATTTTTAATATATGTAACTACTATCTTTAATTTTTCCTTTGAGTATCTTCGAAGAAAATTAACATTACAAGTATAGGGAAAAGACAGCAATCTGGCATGAGCTAGAGAACTGGGGTGATGGGGGTGAGTCAGCAATGAGCTCTCGGTAGCACTGGGACTTGCAGAGAACTTTCAGACAATATGGGCCCCAGGAAGCCCATGTGATGAGAAGACTGGTTAAAAACAGGAGGACTGAGTAAAATGTAAACATATTGAGGATATTAGGGCAAGGATTCTCAGTATTGGAGAAAAAAGGTACAATTTGGGAAATGAAGGAAAAAAATACACTGTATTGTTAGATTAGAACTGGAGGTATAAGTGTTAACTCCTGGTTTTAACATATTTATAGACACTTACGGATATATATGGACTTATATATAAATGATTTCCTAGCTCTGCCCACTGAAGGGGCCTAGAAGTAATGACATCTCAAAAGCAAAAGCACACCTACTACCCTTATCTTGGTTTCAATACCACCATTCTCTACTAAAGGAACCAGGACTTCTAAGAGAAGTCCCAGCTACTCTAGGGCTTGGGCAGGAAAAGTATAAAATGAACCTAGAATATCCTGCTGTGCCACTGAATAAGGAAGTGCTCAAAGAATTATGTGGGCACATCAAAGGGATCAAGGAACCAGATTGAGAGACCAAATAATGATAGTGAAGAATTAATACTGAACCCATGCGTCTGCCCTAACAAAGGTGAACAAGTACATAAGAAAGGGAAAATAAATCTCTTCCTCATAGTGGAAAGATAATTGATAAATGTAGAAAGAAAGATGAAAGTAGAAAATCACCATCTGCTATGATTCAGGCAACAATCATCACAGTGGGAGCTAAGTCTGCGCAGGAATAAGATAACTCATCTCCTATCTCCCTACAAGACGTTAATTAACTTTACAGTGGAGAAACCTGGCAAACACCATTTTAACTAAGTGATAAAATATTTCTATAATGAGACAAATCAGCATTGTTTAACACCTGAGACAATGCACTGAGAAAACAAACAGCATCATTTCTGTGGTGTTCTGAGTCTACACACTGAAACTGAGGAATATTTTACAAAATAATTTGACTCTATAAAAACATCAAGGTTATTGGTAAGAAATGGGTTAGCAGCTAGCCTGCAGCCTATTTTCTACTTTTTTTAAACCATAGAATGCCTAAGGGGAAAAAATGACTTGGTCAAGTCCTGTAGTAAACTTGCTAATGACATCTTCTAGCGAACACACTAATGTCCTTATCTACAGTATGTTTTTAACAAGATATTCCTGGTCTGTCTAAAATTGTTGATGGTAAAGAAATCTGAAATTTATAAATTTATGTGGCATAGACGTTTGCAAAAATATCACATTAGCTATAAAATTATCAAAGTATAGTGAGCTTTCATGATTGAAATGGATCCCCTTTCTGTGTAAGCGATATATCACATGTACAACTTGCATTAAATTTGAGCCAAAGTAGAAAATTAAGGTTGCAAGAAGGACCTAGGAAGCATCATCAGCAATTTGGATTTCTTCATGTTTCACCTAAAAATATTACTTAGTAAAGCTTAATTCTGGTGATTATCTTTGATTTTGTAGATCTGACTTGATAATCTAATCCTGTGTGTTATCTTAATCAGGAAAGATAAGGAACCGTTCTTTGACAGAGATTGAAGAAACAGACTAATCAAATGCAACCTGTGATTGTAGACTGAAGACCAAAGGGGAAGGGGAAAGAGAAAGTTTCTTTGATTTAACTATAAACGACAATACTGGGGAACCGGGAAAATCTGAATGAAGCCAGTGGACAAGATGGTAGTACTGACTGTATCAATATTAATGTCCTAATTTTGATGGGTTTACCATGGCTGTGTATGAGAACGGCTATGTTTTTAGGAAAACTTGGGGTTAACTGGTCATCAACTTACCCTTAACTGGTTCAGAAAAAAAGTTATATATACATAAAGAATAATAGGTAAATGTGGTACAATGTTAACAACTAGGGAATGTCAATATAGATAGCACATGGGAGTTCTCTGTAGTATTTTTTAACTTTTCTGTAGATTTGATATTATTTCAACTTAAACCAAAAGTAAAATAAACATTTTGAGACAAAAAAATAATAAAGTACAGGGGAAAGATCAGCTATAGTATGAATCAAATAATCTTGAAATCTGGTGACAGATGCTTTATTTATTTTACCTTTTAGATTCTAAGTTAGCTTTGGAAGAAGGCTGAAGAATTTCTCTGCTAGAAATGTAATCTCTGAATTCTCCAATTACTGAAAGTATAATTTTATGCATGTTTCCATAAAAGAGTTGAACATCATTAGGCTGTTGGGGAAGATCATACACTGAAATAGAAAATAATGTTTAAAATACATGAATTCACATAATCACACCATAAATTAACAGATAAATTTATGTTTATAGCCACAAAATTTACTTTCTTACGTTGGAGGTAGGTGACTTTTTGATTTTTAATACTATTGACTAGCATGAAATTATAGGCAGTTCAGTATCAATGATTAGCAGCTCAAGCTCTGGCTTTGGATTTGAATTACGACATTGCCAATCATTTGCTCTGTAACCTTTGGCAACCTAACCTCTCTAAGCTTTAGTCTCCTCAAGTACAATATGGAGTAACAATCTGTCTCATGGGTTGTTGTGAGCATTAAAATAGACTGTTTTTAAAGATATATGTGGCACATTTATATAAAGCTTTCTGTGGGCCAGGCACTGTTCTAATCCCTTTGTATATATTAACCTAGTTGTTTTTCACAACTCTTTGAGGTAGGCATTATTATCTCCACACCAAAGATGAGGAATCCTGAAGCACAAAGGAGGTTAAGAGTACATAATTTGTAAGTGGCATCTCACAGACATTTAACTTAAGCAAATCTAGAAACCAGGCAATATTAATTAAATATTATAGACTAGTAAAGTAGTGCTGGAGGTTAACATCTCTAGATTAGTCCACCTAAATTTATATGTACAAGAAATTTTATGGAACATGTTTGTATTCTATTTATAAACAGATATCAAGAATTGTATTTTTTAAATGGAAATTCTAAAAGAACACAGTAAGTGTAAGTTGACATTTACAATAACTAAGACATCTGATTCTAAAAGTTCAAATCAACTGTGAAAATATTTACCACTAATTACACATTTTGCAAAAGCGAGATTATAAATAACTGTAATAGTAATATGCTAAAACTAACAATATTCAAAATAATCATGTAGAAATTTCAACTGCAATATTTTCACAGGTGATCTACTACACTAACAAAAAAAAAGTGGGATTGTTTCCTCCCTGCATCTGGATGATAAATATACCATCTCGAAGAACCCAGTTTCCTTTCACGTAGAAACTGGTGTCCTAAAACCTCCTAAAATCCCAACTCAACCCCATCTTAGTTTAGATGGGAGATCTCGGCAGGTTACTTATCTCTTGGTTGGGTTTATAAACATGACCTTTAATATAACACATTTGTTGAATTTTGTACATGCAGCTCCCTCTCCCTCAAATATGCTTCCCCACTCTGGTCCCCATCCTCTCCACCTTATCAACTCATTTTTCAAGAATCCTCATTCTAAGCAGGGTACCGTTCTGTGCTCTTCCAGATTCCTAAATATAGCTCTATCATAGCACTTTTCACACTGTACCTTAATCATCTGTCTTCTCCTGAGCCTGTAAGCCCATGAAGGGAAACCACTGCATTTTTTACCTCTATAGACTGGCACCATGTACTCTCAACACACGCCCATTCAATCAATGAATGAAATGTTGCTGAATGAATCATGAAACTGTGCCAAGCTCTGAACTGCTACAAACTCAGGATACCTACTTTCAATCACAGTCTTCACTACTGTTGAAATATGTTACTAGGTGCTTGTGTTCCAACTACATAGCATAGCTTAGTTTAACTCTTTTATTGGGATAGTTCTTGTGAAGAAGAGATAAGGAAGATGAAGCTCAAAGGAGTGGAATTGGCAAGAGATAGGCCTAGAATTGAGTTTCAACTCCAAATCCAAGGTTCTTTCCATATTCTGCTACTTTAAAACACTGCTGACAAGATCCATTTCAAATCTTCATTATTTTTAACTAACACCCACCAATACCTTCCCTTTGAGCAAATGATCTAGATTTAATAACTGAAAAGATCACATACTCTACATCATCTCTGCATAGTCGTAAGAATCCTTTTCCTTTATCATTTCATGTTTTAGAAACAATATATACTTCATCATTTAAAAACTAGAAAACAAAAATAGAGGAGAAAAACACTGTAATCTGAAATTCTACCACTAAACATAAACACTCTTAATGTTTTGGTGTGTATACTCCTGCAGTTTCACCTATGTAGCTATATATGAACACATTAAATTATTTTTATACCAAAATGGAACCTTATTATGCAAATTTTAAAACATACTTTTTCTTAATAAATGAAGAGCTTTCCATGTCATTACTATAGTATCACATCATTGTTTTAATAGCTTCAAAAAATTGTACTGAAAAATTAAACAGTCCCCTACTCTTGGGCATTTACATTACTTCTAACTTCTCGATATTATACACAATACTGTGGTAAAAATCTGTAAGTTTTTACACAGTATATATGTTTAAATACCTATATTTTGTATTAGTAATAAACACCGTCAAATACTTGAATTGTTTAGCTCCAATAGGGCTAAACATCTAAGTTAGAGTCACTCAACACTCTATTTAGGATTTTTTTGCCACTGTCAAATCCTCCATAACGATTCAGTAGGCACAAAAGCACAAAAATCCCAAAATCAGTATAAGTTTGCAATCATTAAATCTTAAATAATAATTAATTTGAATTTAATAACCATTCTCCTCCCATTTAAAAGTCTACCCACAGGGCCGGCTAAGAGGCTCAGTTGGTTAAGAGCACAAGCTCTGAGCAACAGGGTCATGGGTTCGATTCCCACATGGGCCAGTGAGCTGCGCCCAAGCTGAATGGCGACTAGACTTGGAGCTGAAGTAGCTGCAACCTCCACAACTAAGACTGAAGGACAACAACTTGGCTGCTCCCCTTCTCTAATTCCTGAACACTGTTCTGTTTCCCTAATTCCCCAATAAAATCTAAAAACAAAAGTCTACCCACGGAATAGGTGCAATAATTTATTAATATCTAATATTTACAAGCAAAGCTCTCTCATTTTATCTTCACAATACTTCTGTATGGATTAGAAGTTAGATATTATTTTTATAATTATTCTCATTTAACAGATAAGAAAACTAAATTTCAGTGATGTAATTTGTCCAAAGTCATAACGAACTGTGGCTCCAACTCAGTCTGATGCCATATACAAACCAATACTCTTCCTCCTTATATCACATTACTGGACTTACAATGACTCAAAAGATTTAAGACATGTTGAAATTCTTACCTTCAGTTACTAGTAGCTCATCTTGAAATGCTTCTGCAAAATCAATATTCTGCAGCACACTATGCTCCGGAAGTATCTGTTCTAGAATCCCCGGTTTACACAACAGAGTTCTGCCAGAAGAGACTTTTATTCAAAAGTGGTTTTTACATATAAAATGCCCTTAGATTTTTATCAGCATATTTGGCAAATCCCACTAACAGCATGATACACCAGGTATGACAATTAAGTTCGCAAATTTGTTACAACAATGTTGCTAACAATTTTTTGATATCAGAAGGACTATTCATTATGAATTTGTACCAACTGGACAGTTAACCAAGTTTACTATTTAGAAGTGCTGAAGGCCGGCTGAGTAGCGCAGTGGTTAAGCACTGGTTTGGGAGTCAGCGGCCCCAGTTCGGGTCCCACATGAGGGCCAGTGACACTGCCCTCAAAAAAAAAAAAAAAAAAAAAAAAAAAAAAAAAAAAAAGTGCTGAAAAGGCCGTGTGGAGAAACTTGGACGACCTAAACTTTTTGCCAACAACTCATGGCTCTTACCTCATGACAATGCACCAGCTAACACAGCACTGGCTGTGAGGCAGTTTTTAGCCAGTAAACAAATAACTATATTACAACACCCTCCCTACTCACCTGATCTGGCTGCCAATGACTTTTTACCCGAGGATAAAGGAAATAAGGATATATTGAAAGGAAGATATTTTGATGACATTCAGGACAACAAGGGTAATAAGACGAGAGCGCTGATGGCAATTCCAGAAAAAGAGTTCCAGAATTGCTTTCAAGAGTGGGCTAGATGCTGGCGTCGGTGCATAGCTTTCCAAGGGGAGTGCTTCGAAGGTGACCATAGTGATATTCAGCAATGAAGTATATAGCACTTTTTCTAGGATGAGTTCGCAAACTATAGATCTCATGTTTTAAATCCCAATATAAGTAACTTTAAAAAAGAAAACCTAGGAGGTCCTCGCGGGACACCCTGGTGCCAGCCAGTGAGCGTCCCTAGGGACTGTGAAGAACTAAAACCAAATAGGAAGTGGTTTTGGATGGGGACTAAGCCTCTGTCCCAATCAGAGCTGGCCGGAGAGGCTCGGAATCAGCTGGGCCCACACAAAGAGACACAATAATCATCATTCCCAGAGGCCAACTTAAATAAAACCAGAGCATTTCTGGGTTTGACATACAAGAGTCACACCCAAAAGGAAGTCGCTACAGGGACAACTGCCCAAAGGGTACAAGCTTCATCGGAGGAGTCAACCCTCACACAGCAGCTCATGAACTACGGACACTGGTCATCCTCACAGCTAACCAGTCTGTGAGTCAATCCAACCACTGAAAAGCCAAAAGTAATCAAAGCTCAACTTCAACAGGTAAAGACATACAACACAAGGAACACCTCAGATATACATGCACAAGAGACTAGGGAGACTGAGTAATTCAAATATAAAGGATATACACCGTATAAGTTTACCCAGCAAAGACTGAAAGACCTAGGGGATCTATATCGAAGGAAGCACAAAGAGTCAGCCAGAATGGGGAGAAAAAGAAATACAACCCAAATAAAACAACAGAATAAACCTCCTGATTCAGTGAAACTAGAGGAAATAGAGGTAAACAACCTATCAGAGACAGAGTTAAGAACAATGATTATTAGAATGTTCAAAGAAATTAATAAGAATATAAAGAAGGATAGAGACATCATGAAAAGCAACCAGCTAGAACTTAAGAACACAATTACTGAATTAAATAACAAACTTGATGGAATCACTAGCAGATTGGATGAAGCAGAAAATCGAATCAGTGACTCAGAAGACAAGATAGCAGAGATCATCCAAGGAGAACAACAAAAAGAAAAATGAATGAAAAACATTGAAAATAGTTTAAGAGAAAACATCAAACACAACAACATGGGGATCTTTGGAATACCAGAAGAAGAGAGGGAGCAAGGGATTGAGAAGATATTTGAATTAATAATGTCTGAAAACTTCCCTACTCTGGCAAAGGGTACAAGTCCAGGAAGTGCAGAGTTACAACTAAGATGACCCCAAAGAGGCCCACACCAAGACACATTATAATGAAAATGGCAAGGATTAAGGACAAAGGCAGAATCCTTAAAGCAGCTGCAATGGAAAGGCAGCAAGTTACTTACAAGACCACCCTCATAAGATTATGAGCCCACTTCTACAGAAACTTTGCAGGCCAGAAGGGAGTGCCAAAAGGTTTTCAAAGTGATGAAAAATAAAGGCCTACAACCCAGATTGCTGTTTCCAGCAAGGTTATCATTTAAAATTGAAAGGAAGACAAATAGCTTCCCAGAAGAGAATAACCTAAGGGAATTCATTACCACCAAGCCAACTTTGCAGAAAATGTTAAAACGGCTTCTTTAAGCAGAAGAGAAAAACAACCTAATTAAGGAAGACTAGAAACACAAATAACAAAATGGCAATAAATATGCACCTATCAATAATCACATTAAAGGGGACTTCTGGTAAAATGGCGCAATAGACAGACGCTATGCTAATTGCCTCCCAGGGTCACACCAAAATTACAAGCAAATTATACAGCATTCAACCCTGGAGGTCCCCGGAACACTGGAGGAACAGAACCACTAAACGAAGAACTTTAAGAGGAGGCAGTGTCAGGTGTGGTAGGACGGGCGCAGACGAGACAGGGCGAGCCCCGTGAGGGACGCCCTAGCTGGGTGGGGAGGCTCCTCCGGTTGGGGAAGAGACCCTCCGGCCGCACACCAAGCTCACCAGCCCAGAGTTCCTTTGCCAGAAAGAGTTCTAAGATAGCCGGCAGTAAATTAGTGAGGACTCTCTTTGCTCAGCTCGGTGAGGCTAAGAGCGGCTGAAGAATCAGTGGGGCCGGTGCTCGGGCTTGCTTGCCAGTGAACACTTACCTGGTTATTAGTGGAGGGAGTGACTGTGTGAGCCGGACCCGGGAGCCTGCGGGGACGGACTGAACTCAGCACCTTTGGTGCAAAGACTGGAGATTTTTGGACTGTTGTTCCCGTGGTGTGGAACCTGCACACGAGTGGTGTAGGGAGGGCACCACTTTGTCGGGCTTGGGCCCTCCCACGGAGGATCAGGTCCGGGACCTTATTGGTCTGGTGGAATTGGTGCAGAAGTGTGTGTGTGCGTGCGCATGCGGCCTTGGATCCCCACCCTCCGTCTGGCTTATACTGCCATTGCCAGGGAAAAGCTGGGAGGGTGCCCTCCGGCTCCAACAGGCTGCTCACTGAGATGTGGGACTGTGCAAACCGCCTCAGGTCCCCCCTCTCCGCACGGCTTGTGCTGCGTTGGCAGGGAAACGACTGGTCGGTGTGCTCCAGCTCCAACAGGCTGCTCAATGAGACGTGGGACTGTGCAAGCCGCCTCAGGTTCCCCCTCTCTGCACTGCGCTTGCAGAGTTGCCAGGCTGGTGATTGGTTGTCGGGCTGCTCGGCCTGATCTGCGAGCGGCTGATTGGGACAGGCTGAGACTGGGAGTTTTCCTGGGAGTGTTGGGCTGTGAGCTGGGTGCCTGCGTGATCCAGCTAGGGCTCTCCTGGTGATGTATCTAATACATAAAAGCAATCCCAGAGCAACAGCCAGAATGGGGAAACAAAGAAACATGTCACAAGTAAAAGATCAGAAGAAACCTCTAGAAATGGAACTAAATGAAACAGAGGGATCCAACCTTTCAGAGACAGAGTCTAACACACTGATGATAAGAATGTTTAAGGAACTAATGCGAGGATTTAAAAATGGATAGGGAAACCATAAAACAACAACCTGTTAGAACTAAAGAATACAATAAATGAAATGAAGAACACACTCGAAGGAATCACCAGTACAGTAGATGAAGCAGAGGAGCAGATCAGCGATTTGGAAGATAAAAATAGCAGAAATCACCCAGTTGGCACAACAAAAAGACCAAAAAATAAAAAACAATGAAAATAGTTGAAAAGCCCTATGGGACAAGATGCAGCACAACCACCTTTGGACTCACAGGAATACCAGGAGGAGACGAGAAGAAGCAAAGGGTCGAGAATGTATTTGAAAAAATAATGACTGAAAACTTCCCTATCCTGGTGAAGGAAATCAACATCCATGCCCAGGAAGTGCAGAGGGTTCCAAACAAGCTGAACCCAAACAGGTCCATACCAAGACACATCATAGTTAAAATGGAAAAGGTTAAAGACAGAGACAGAATCCTAGACGCTGCAAGAGAAAGACAGCAGGTTACATACAACGGAACTCCTGTTAGACTAACAGCTGACTTGTCTACAGAAACTCTGCAGGCCAGAAGGGAGTGGCAGGAGATACTCAAAGTGACACAAAATAAAGGCCTACAACCAAGATTGCTCTACCCAGCACGGCTATCACTTAAAATTGAAAGAGAAATAAAGAGCTCCTCAGAAAAGAACAAGCTTAAGGAATTCATTAACACCAAGCCAGCATTGCAAGGGATTTTTTAAACAAAAGAAAGGGGTAAACAAGCTAACTCAGGGAGACCAGGAATAGAAATAACAAAACGGCAATACATATGCACCTATCAATAATCATTTTAAACGTGTATGGGCTAAATGCTCCAATGAAAAGACAGAGAGTGGCTGAGTGGATAAGAAAATAGGACACATGTATATGCTGTTTACAGATGGAATAAGATATTTCATCCAAATGGAAATGAGAGAAAAAAAAGCTGGAGTAGCAGTACTTATTTTGGACAAAATAGACTTTAAAATGACTACAATAAAAGACAAAGAAGGGCACTATAACCTTAATAAACATCTATGCAACCAACATAGGAACTCCTAATTACATATAACAGATTTTGACAGATATAAAGACAGAGATCAATAGTAACACTATCATAGTAGGGGACTTCAACACCATTGTCAGCAATGGACAGACCCTTTAGACAGAAAATCAACACAGAAAGAGGGGCCTTAAATGATACTTTAGACCAGCTGGACTTCGTTGATATTTTTAGAGCATTTGACCCTGAAAAAAACAGAATATACATTCTTCTCAAGTACACATGGGACATTTTCCAAGATAGATGATGTTATGCCACAAAACAAGTCTCAGTAAATTTAAGAAGACTGAAGTCATATCAAGCAGATATAAAGGAAAAACTGATGGTTGCTGGCTGGGAGGGAGTGGGGAAGAGGGAGAGGGAGAAGGTTTTGGACAATGTAGGTGGGACTACAATGTTGCGCAGGGATATGGGGGCAGTTCTGAGAATGTAATCGATAATGTTGTGAAGAGACTATTATGTTGCGAGAAATAAGTCAGTCGGAGAAGGACAGGTACCATGTCATCTCACTTGTGTGTGGCGTCTGAATAGCTGAGTGAACGATCAAAGTAAACAGACTCTTAGATGTAGAGGAAAAACTGAGTGTTGCTAGTTGACGGGGGTGGGGATGGGAGGAAGGGGAAGGGATTAGACAGCATAAATAGACAACTACAATATTGCCACAGGGATATGAAACACAGTTCGGGGAATATAATAATGTTGTAAAAATTTTGTGGCGTGTAAGACAGTCACATCTTCTTAGAGAGACCACTTCATGGATGGAGTAGAGGCTTGATCACTGCACTGTACACCTGAATCTGATGTTGAACAGTATTGTATGCCAACTGTAACTGAATATGTGGATGGTCACGGGATGTGGAGTATACTGTGGAGGGGAGTCAGGGTAGTTGTGACAGATATGTATGATATGGGGGGGTAGGGTGGCGAACTGGGGGGGGTTGTCACTTTGGGGGGTAAAGAGTATAACTATTGCATTGTGTTGTACACCTGAAACTAATAAAAAAAAATAATCCCATTAAATGTAAATGGAGTAAATGCTCCAATCAAAAGACATAGGGTGTCTGAATGGATAAGACAGCAAGACCCCGGCATGTGCTGTATACAAGAGACAAACCTCAGATCAAAAGACACATACAGGCTGAAAGTAAAGAGATGGAGTAAAACATTTCATGCAAATGGAACTGAGAAAAGAGCTGGAGTAGCGCTACTTATATCAGATAAAATGGGCTTTAAATTGAAGAATATAATAAAGGACAAAGAAGGACACTTAATAATAAAGGGATGGATCCAACAAGAGGACATAACCCTAGTAAACATCTATGCACCTAACGTAGGAGCTCCTAAACATATAAAACAGATATTGTCAGACATAAAGACAGAGATCAACAGTAACACTATCATAGTAGGGGATTTCAACACCTCGTTGTCACCAATGGACAGATCCTTCAGACTGAAAATCAATGCAGAGACAGTGACATTAAATGACACATTAGTCCAGCTGGATTTAACTTATATTTTCAGAGCATTTCACCCCAAATCTACAGAATACACATTCATCTCAAGTACGTAAGGAACATTTTCTAAGACAGACCACATGTTAGGCCACAAAACAAGACTCAACAAATTTAAGAAGACTAAAATCATTTCAAGTGTCTTCTCTGACCACAAAGCTATGAAACTAGAAATCAATTATAAGAAGAAATCCAGAAAGCTGACAAATAAATGGAGGCTAAAAAACATGCTACTAAATAGTGAGTGGGTAACAAATGAGATCAAGGAGGAAATCAAAAGACACCTCGAGACAAACGAAAATGAAAACACCACAACCCAAAATCTCTGGGATACAGCGAAAGCATTCCTGAGAGGGAAGTTCATAGTAGTGCAGGCCTACCTAAAGAAGGAAGAAAAATCTCAAATCAACAGGTTATCCTTACACATCAGGGAACTGGAAGCTCACGAGGAGTACAGGAAAGGAGATAATAAAGACCAGAGCGGAAATAAACGATATAGAGAACAGAAAAACAATACAAAATATCTACAAAACCAAGAGCTGGTTTTTTAAGAAGATAAAGAAAATTGACAAACCTCTAGCCAGGCGCATCAAGAAAAAGAGAGAGGACTCAAATTAATAAAATCAGGAAAGAAATAGGTAAAATGACTACAAACATCACAGAAATACAAAAAAATTTAAGAAATTACTATAAGCAACTAATTCCAACAAATTTGCCAATCTGGAAGAAATGGATAATTTTCTAGAAGCATACAACCTTCCAACGCTAACTCAAGAAGAAACAGAAAATCTGAATAGTCTGATTACTACCAAGGATGCTGAATCAGTAATTAACAACCTCCCAACAAACTAAAGCCCTGGACCAGACAGCTTTACAAGTGAATTTTATCAAACATTCAAAAAAGAACTATCAGCTATTATTCTCAAAGTATTCCAAAAAATCCAGAAGGAGGGAAGGCTCCCAAATTCTTTTTATGAAGCCACTATCACCCTGATTCCAAAACCAGATAAAGATAGCACAAAAAAGGAAAACTACAGGCCAATATCACTGATGAACATAGATGCAAAAATTCTCAACAAAATATTAGCAAACATAATTCAGCAGTATATTAAGAAGATCATACATCATGATTAAGTGGGTTTCATCCCTAGTACGCAAGGCTGGTTCAAATCCGTAAATCAATTAATGTGATACACCTCGTCAACAAAATGAAGAATAAAAATCACATGGTCATATCAATAGATGCAGAAAAAGCATTTCACAAAATCCAACAAATATTTATGTTAAAAACCCTTAGCAAAGTGGGAATACAGGGATATCTCAACATAATAAAGGCCATATATGATAAACCTACAGCTAACATCATACTCAATGGGGAAAAGCTAAAACCATTTGCCTTAAAATCAGGAAAAAGACAAGGCTGTCTACTTTCTCCTCTTTTATTCAACATAGTTGTGATACTTCTAGCCACAGCAATCCGACAAGAAAAAGAAATAAAAGGCACCCAAATTTTCAAGGAAGAAGTAAAATTGTCATTATATGCAGATGACATGATACTATATAGAGATAACACCAAAGACTCCATCAAAAAACTATTGGAACTGAGAGACGAATTCAGTAAGGTAGCAGGATACAAAATCAATATTCAGAAATCAGTTGCATTTGCATATAGCAATAATAAACTAACTGAAGAAGAAATTAAGAAAACAGTCCCATTTACAATTACTTCAAGAACTATAGAATATCTAGGAATAAATTTAAACAAATAAGTAAAAGGTCTGTACTCAGAAACTTATAAGACACTGAAGAAAGAAATAAAAGATACAAATAAATGGAAACACCTACCATGCTCATGGATAGGAATAATTAATATAGTTAAAATGTCCATACTGCCTAAAGCAATATACAGACTCAATGCAATTCCTATCAAACTACCAAAGGCATTTTTCACAGAAATAGAACATATAATATTAAAGCTTATATGGAACCATAAAAGACCCCAAATAGCCTACGTAATCCTGAAAAATAAGAACAGAGTCGGGGGTATTACACTACCAGACATCAAAGCATACTACAAGGCTACAGTTATCAAAACAGTATGGTACTGGCACAAAAACAGGCACATAGATCAGTGGAACAGAACAGAGAGCCCAAAAATAAATCCATGCATATATGGACAGTTAATCTATGACAATGGAAGCAAGAATTTACACCAGGGTAAAGATAGTCTATTTAATAAATCGTACTGGGAAAATTGGACTGACACATGTAAAAAAATGAAACTGGATCACCTCTTGGTGCCATATACAAGAACAAATTCAAAACAGATTAAAGACTTAAAGGTAAGACCTGAAATCATAAAACTCATACAAGAAAATATAGGGAGTAAATTTGCAGACTTTACCCTGAGCGAGATTTTTACTGATATATCCCCGCGGGCAAGGGAAGTAAAAGAAAAAATGAACATATGGGATTATATCAAAATTAAAAGTTTTTTCACAACAAAGTAAACCATCAATAAAACAAAAAGGAAACCTACTGAATGGGAGAAGATGTTTGCCAACAATATATCTGATAAGGGGTTAATATCCAAAATTTATAAAACACTCATGCAACTCAATACCAAAAAAATCAAACAACCCAATTAAAAACTGGGCAGAGGATATTAAGAGGCATTTCTCTAAAGAGGACATACATATGGCCAACAGGCATATGAAAAAATGTTCAACCTCACTGATCATTAGGGAAATGCAAATAAAAACTACAATGAGATACCACCTCACTCCGGTCAGAACGGCTATCATCAATAAATGAACAAACAACAAGTGCTGGCGGGGCGTGGGGATAAGGGAACCGTGGTGCACTGTAGATGGGATTGCAGATTGGTGCAGCCACTATGGAAGTCAGTATGGAGGTATCTCAAAAAACTGGAAATGGAACTACCTTTTGACCCAGCGATTTCACTCCCAGGTATTTATCCTGAAAAACCCAAGACGCTAATTTGATAAAATATATGCACCCCTATGTTCATTGCAGTGCTATTTACAATAGCCTTGACTTGGAAACTATCAAAATGCCCAGCGGTAGACGAGTGGATTAAGAAACTGTGGTACACAATGGAGTATTACACAGCTATAAAGAAGAAAGAAATCGTACCATTTGCAATGATATGGATAGACCTGGAGAACATTATGTTAAGTGAAATAAGTCAGTCAGAGAAAGTCAAATACCATATAATCTCACTTATATGTGGAATCTAAAGAAATGAATAAATGAGCAATGTAAACAGAAATAGATTTAGATACACAAAGGAAAAACTGATGAGGGCTAGATGGGATGGGGATGGGCATGAGGGAGAAGGGGAAGGGACGAGGCAACACAAACTGATAACTACAATACTAATGCAGAGACAGAAGAGACAGTTTAGGGAATACAATCAGTAAGGTTGTAAATATTTTTCTTAGGGGATCAGAAGGACTCATGTCTTGTCAGGGAGAACACTCCATGGATGGTGTAGTGGCCTGACCACTGCACTGTACATCAAAAGCTGCCACTGAAGAATATTAGATGTTGACCATAATTTAACACATATATAGTCATGGGATGTGGAATTTAGTGTGGGGATGGATTCAATAGAATTGTAATAGATATGTATGATATCGGGGGTGGGGCATTAGAGGTGGGAGGGAGTAGTCACTTTGTAAGGGGTGAAAAAATAACTATTGCATTGTTTTGTACATCTGTAACTAATAACAATAATTTAAAAAGAAAAAAGACAAGACAAGACAAGAAAAGCTGTTTTGGAAGTTGTTTTAAAAATTATACATAGGGTAGGCTGAGTGGCGCGTTGGTTAAGAGCTGGCTTGGGACGCCAGCGGCCCCGGTTCGGATCTCACATGAGGGCCAGTGACACTGCCCTCTACAGCTAAGATGGTGAATAACAGCTCCACCTGCAGCTGGGCTGCTGTGAGTCCCCGGGATGGCATAGCTGCAGGCCCTGGCTACAGTGAGTGGCCGGCAGCCAGTGTGAGTGGCCATCCAGAGGCCGGAGACCAATCTGCCTCACCCGAGAATAGCGCACCGATGATACCAACATAGGCCAGTGAAGCAACGTCCTTCACAACTAGACTGAAGAACAAAAGGACAGCAATTTGTCTGTTCCCCTTCCCCAGTTCCCCAACGCTGTTCGGCTCCCCCAATTCCCCAATAAAAATCTTTAAAAAAAAGTTATACGTGGTAATACTACCCTCAGTTTCAGTTAAATATTATCATCAAAACAAGATCTCCCTATGTAAGAGTAGACAGAAGAATAAAATTAGATTTTTTTCATATCTGACATTCTCATTATTTGTGATAATTTGATCACAGTCAGAAATTTCTCTCAGAATAAAAAAAATATGCCAAGAAAATGATACATATAAAACATCAAATGGAGGCATTTAAATTACCATATAATTGTTTATCTGGGCTCTTCTAGAGAATCTTTAAGATGTAATAACTGAAATGTAAATTTCACTGTAATACTCAGGTGTTCACAAACCAAAGAAACCTCATTACCCTAAATCTGTGCAAAGAGGGGTTCTAAAACAATACCCCAACTTCTATATCCCAGTAGAAAAGGGAAAAACAAACAAATACCAAACCTGTTAATCCAACTTCTCCCAATGTTAGTTTCTATTTCTAAATACTGTACTTATTTGACAAAAAAAACAAAACAAAACCATTTTCAAAGTTGAGCTCTTCACACTGGGTCTGTTCTAACATCATGTAGCAACTTATCACTAAGCTCTCTCTCTTTTTAAACATTCCACTAATCCTCAACCTATTAAAAACAAAACAAAACTTCCTACATTATACATCAGAATAAAACAGCAGAGCACAAAAGGTTGGAAAAAGACAGGTATATGCATTTACTCCTCTGCTAATGGGAGTTAATGATTTCCTATTAACAGATGAAACATTATGAACTTCACACTTATTTTGTATTCAGGTCTTCTAGGCTAAGGAGCAAAGTATTTAAATATAAGTACCCTGAATTTAACATACAAGAATGTTAATTATGTTTAAATCATGCCTAAACACCTAAATTTGACACTTCAGCATATCAAACTATATTTAAACTAGATGTACCAAATTTTCTAGAAGTACATGTTTTAAGTAGTTAAATTAAACATCCTACACATTTCTAAAACACAACTTGATCCTTTCAAATAATTCATAACATTCCCAGAAATACTCCAAATAAGCCAGGTGTGTTCAGATACTATACTCTTTCAGTATTTCTTAAATCTTTTCTGAAATCAATCTACTACCACACAAAGATGATCCTATTATGAAGTCTGAGGCTCCTATCTGAGTAAAGGAGAAGAGGCACAATACAATGTCCAGAAAAGGCACACTGAAAATGTGTATTTCCTACACAGATGAGTTTCCTACAGGCATTTCTTCCTCACATGATGGTAGCTTATCAGCTACACAAATTTTACCAAGATTTTTTCATCTACCAGTTCACTAATATATGTAGTGAAACATGTTCTATAAATTCCAAGTCCTAAACCATTATTATTTTTTAATTTTAGATTTTTATTGGGGAATTGGGGAACAATCAAGCTATTGTCCTTCAGTCTTAGATGTGGAGGGCGCTGCTACCTCAGCTCCAAGTCCAGTTGCCATCCTGCTGCCCGATGACAGCTCGTGGCTGCTCAGCTCAAGGTGCCGCGTTCAATCTTAGTTGCAGGTGGGCATAGCCCACCATCCCATGCAGGAGTTGAACCGGCAACCTTGTTGTTAGGAGCACATGCTCTTACCAGTTGAGCCATCCTGCTACCTGTTGGCAGCTCAGCAGCAGCTCAGCTCAGGCACAGCTCAATGGCCCACATGGGAATCGAACCATCAACCCTGTTACTCAGAGCTCACACTCTTAACCAACTGAGCCACATGGCTGGCCCCCGGTAAACCATTGTTTAAGCCTTCATTATTTCTACTGAACACCATCTGAGTTCCCAATACCATCTGATGAAAGTAACCTACCTTCGGTACTGCTGTCTTAAAATTTCATCTCCACCAAAGAAGTACACAGTTGACAGTTCTGTTGCAGTTTTGTAATTGCTCTCTCTTTCTGATGGATTATATATTATAGTAACAACCTGATGCCAAGAAAAAAAATAAAAAATACATATTAAGTATTTTTAATAAGTTACTTTATTTTGAATGAACTGTCATATGAGCCTAACAGTCAATATTGACATGAATGCATATGTATAGCATTTTCAAGAAGATAAGTATTTCTATTCCTATATACATTTCAAATATTATTTTAGTTTTTAGCCATAAAATGCAATTACTAACAAGTTAAAAATTAGTTAATATTTTTTGCAGAGACTTTTATACTTACTTCTTTTGTTTTTTCCTTGAGCACAAATTTATCTGGAAAAATCCTTAATACGTTAGGATCCAGGAAAACTTTTTTCTGAGAATCCTTAAAACCTACTGCTTTAACAAAAGCTGCCCGAGAGCCAGTGTTTCGAATAGAAAACACAACTCTACTTTCTTTGCCAGGTATTAAGTCATTCACTGTTACCATGTAACTGTCAGATAATTTTTTAACATCTTCCAAAATAAGATTACTTGTTCCTCCATATCCAGACAAAGGTATCTGAAAGCACAAATACACACACACACACACACACAAAAAAAATTATAGATCTCCAAAATTACTTTTATGTTAGCAGAAAGCAGAAGAGTAAATGAATGATGGTCAGTAAGAAAATACATACAAATTTAATACAATTAAATTTATTATTTTTTGTGTACTTTGGCTAAAAGTTATCCAACTTCTAGTCCAATATGAAAGTCTCTGTCTTAAGAGAAAAACAAATCAAAGAGCTGCAAAATTATTTTCCTTCCAATACGCTAATAGTTATTTCATTGTTATAAAAGCCAAGCTTAGATAATAAATATAAAGATTAGTATAGTATAGATACGCTTACTTAAGACATGTTTAGGGTGAAATGTACATGTTGTAATTTACTTTGAAATGCATAAAAAGTAGATGAATTGATGGCTAGATATGTAATAAAAGAAATACAGGGCTGGCGAAGTGCATATCGGTTAAGAGTTGGCTTGGGACACCAACTCTGAGCAGCAGGGTTCCGGATCACATTCCACATGAGGGACAGTAACGCTGCGCCCTCTATAGCAAAGATGGTGAACGACAGCTCAACCTGGAGCTGGGCTGCTGTGATTAGCCGGTGACAGCGTAGGCTGCAGCCGCTGAAGAAAGTGGGCTGCCATAAGCTACCACGAGTGACTGGTGGCCGGCTGAGCTGCCATGAGCTGCCTTCCAATGGCCGGCGAGCGACTGCATCACCCAGGAAGAGCGCAGTGATACCAACATGGTCCAGTGAAGCGACATCCTCCACAACTAGACTGAAGAACAGCAACTTGTCTGTTCCCCTTCCCCGATTCCCCAATGCTGTTCCTTCCCCCAATTAATCTTAAAAAAAAAAAAAAAAAAAGAAAAAGAAAGAAAGAAAAGAAATACAGCAAAACATCAATTGTAGCATCTAAGTAGTAGGGGATATGAATTCATCGTATAATTTTTTTCAACTTTACAGTAATTCTGAATTTTTGAAATCAAATGATTTGGGTGAAAAGTCTATTGTCATATAATTCTGTTAGCTTTGGTCTAGCGGAATCAGAGAGAAACGTGCCAAGGGACCAAACAGAAGCCAAGGACTCAAACACCTCTCAGAGGACAAACACTGGTAGCAGGGGTGCAGACTAGAGGCAGGCTGTGGGTGCTGACTAGTGTCATCGCTAAGCCAGGCTGCTTCCACAGGGCTTGGGACCTAGAAATAAGGATTCACAGAACAGGCTCTACAGATTGTAGGAAAATAAGTATCCCGTTAGAAAACAAAACTTTTCATACCCTTTAAAATGTACACCTTTAAAAATGATCTTTCATTCCTAATTATTAAAATAGGTTACAAAGAATTCCTTGTAAACTTGAAAACATTAATAGCTTGAGCTGTGTATGTATTTAATTAAAATAACATTTTCAAACTTAAATTTAGCTTCTCATAAATTGGTATCAGTTTGCCTTTTAGTACAAATTAATAGCATTTTAAAGGGCTTCAAATCTAAGCTCCTATAAATCCCACCTAATTCAGAGCGAACTCTACTGGTTTCAAGAGCCAAAAGTGTTTTTAATTTTTCTTTTCCGACAGAAACTTGCAAGTAAATTTTATATATGAAATGAGAAAACAACAGAAAAAAGTTAGGTTTTAAAAACACTTAGTATGAGTATTCTTCTTGTATTTTCAAAGCCTAAGGAATCACAAATAATTACTGAGTAAAAACTTAAGAAGAAAAATGATTAAATTAAACCTAATTGACTAATGCTAATTAAATCCAAAGATTGAATAAGAAAAACTATCATTCTAGAGCAGGATTTCTTAACCTCAGCACTGTGGACATTTTGAGTCAGATCATTCGTTGTGGTGGGGGCCATCCTGTGCATTGTAGGGTGTTTAGCCTCATCCCTGGACTCTAGATGCCAGTTGTACCCTCTTCCCACCCCCAGTTATGACAACCAAAACTATCTCCAGAAATTGCCAAATGTCCCCTGAAGGGTTAAATGGCCTCTGAGTGACTACTGTGGCTCTAAAGCACTAGAAAACAGAGAGCGAGTATGAACACCCAGAGTCTACACAACAGATACACGTGGGCTCTGTAGTCAGGTAGCCTTAATGTGAACCAGTCCTGGGCCAAGCACTGGTGTCTAAGGTACACGACCACAGGCAGGCGTCATTCTAGGCCTCAGTATCCATATGTGTAACATGGAGATAGTGGTATGATCTCAGAAGTTGTTTTGAAGTAAAATGTGATCATTCATGGAATGATTAAGAGTAGTACCTGGAATATACTCAGCATGCAATGCATACATTTTTATCGTAGTACCTATCATGCGTTATGGTACACAAAGCATAACTAATTTCATTTATTCCTCAGAACCACACCAGGAAGTTGAGGTGACAACTGCATTTCAGATAAAGCAACGAAGCATGTACAAGTGAAATGACTGATCCAGGGTGAGTGTAAAGAACAGAGGCAGGGCTGTTCCAGATTCTCTCATCCCTAGAGTTAAATGCTCTTCTACCACTGTATCAGGCTACTTATCTCCAAAAAGATAGATCAAAGTTAATGGTCTAAGTCCTGTGAGATAAGAGCCATACTCTGTGCACTTCAGGTCTCATTCAGCCCACATCTGAGAGAAGACAGGTGGCATTTACCTAGACAGGACTCCCACCAGGAACCTGGTTTGTCTTTACGAGGGCAACAACCTGAATTTCTGCTTGGTTGGCTTATCAAATCAAATGGTTCTGCCCTAAACCATCAAGGAATCATTAGTTTTCCAGAGATTCTTACTTAGGAATAACCTCAAAATCTTGGCTAGTAAACCTGAAACGAATCAAAATATATTCAGGACAGTCTGAAAGACACAGCCCATTTAGTCCTCTCCACAAACCACTTGATCCTTACTTGAAACAAGATCATCAGAGTATGCAATACTCTGCATTGTGTCCTGGGCTCATGTTTGAAGATGTTAGTTCTAAAACTGGCCATTTACATCGTTAAACAATTTTGCCCACTGTAGTGCACAGGGCCAACTAAAGAGCTCGAGAGAGAATATGTCAAGCTCCAGCAAATAAACCTAGATTTGTCATAAATATCTGATTTAAAAAAAACACACACAGAAAAAAACTTTTAGGTATTGTTAATCTCGTAATTTATCACACTTCCTCTTTGGCACTAGGAAATGACCCAAAATTTTAGTCCTAGCCCCATTGCCAAACAACTGTGTATTTTTAATGTATGCACTTTAATGGAGCCTGAGTTTCATGTTCCGTTTCTCAATGATTTATCACTTTTCTTAGTGCTCTGAACATATGTAAATAAATGACTTGAAATCATTTTTTAAAATTATGGTGGGAATGAACAAAATATAAAAACTCAGGGCTGGCCGAGTGGCGCAGTGGTTAAGAGCTGGCCTGGGAAGCCAGCGGCCCCAGTTCGGTCCCACATATGAGGGCCAGTGACACTGCCCTCAAAAAACAAACAAACAAACAAACAAAAAACAAAAAAAATTAAAATATAAAAACTCCTGTTTTTGTATTCCTAGAATCCAAAACAGAATCTAGCATACGGTGTCAATAGATATTTTTAATTGAATGAATAAAATTTACTTGGAAAGACAGTACCTGAAACAGTTTGATCAGGATTTGCCAAAAAATGTGTTCCTGAAAAGTTAGGTACATTTCAAAACTCTCAAAACTGAAATGAAACTTAAAAGCATTAGAAGAGATTATTATTACAAGAAATACTATTGTGTCTTTTATAACATGACAATTTTACAAAATACATAATTACTCTCCAACTTGTCTGTAAATCTGGACAATCATATATCTTGACTTATAAAAAGCAGAGCATGGAAGGAAAAAAGCAATAAAATTATCTTACTGTGAACTTAACGCCTGGTTGTGATCGAATTCCAAGTTGTTTAATTTCTAGTTTAGCCAACATGCAAGATAATCGAGTAGGTGCAAATAATACAGAGATGTTAATGTCTTCTTTTGGACGAATTCTGATCTCACAGTTATTGGTTAGTCGATCTTCTGAACCAAAAGTGTGCTGAAGCTACAATTTAAAAATAACCACTCCATAAAACAAAGCAGTAGCACAAATACAACATACCATTAACACAAACTCTTCAAAAACACAAAATGGTCTGCATATGGAGTGCTCTGGATCCAGACAAAACATAAAACGAACAAAACCATTCACTCGACAAACCTGAAAGCAGTCCTGATCTTGTCCTCTGATAAGCAGTCGTAAGTGTTGGGCTGTAGACGTAGAATTATTTCTTAAAGCTAGTTTCTGAAGCCTAAAAATAATTATAGATTTTAAATGTGGTTTTCCTCAATGGGTATTGCTACAATTATAAAAACGAAGCCAATTAAGCCAAGTAACACCAACTGCAATGTTTAGAGAGGACTGATAGCACGTGTCATGTTAGCAGCCTGGAATTGTCTCTCCACAGTCCTGGAATTCTACATTTCTGAAAACATACACTGAAGGCTGATAAAAGAGAAGCTTTTTGGTAATCTCTCTATTACAGCTCCTCAGATGCCCTTATTATTTATACAGTATGTATAGGTATTATTTGTCTTATAAAGCAGTAATCAATGAAAATCCAGATTAACAATTCATTAAGTCAATACTACACATAGCTCTAATATCCAGTTTCAAATACCCAAGTATACAAAGTGTCCTAGGAACATTGCCCAGGTTTTTTTACTCTAAGAGGCTCATCTGGACAAAGCAGTCTTTTAAACATTATAATAAATTAACCTGACTTTGAAAATGTTACAATGCAAGTAGAATGGACATATGAATACCAGCTGGCTGGTAGTAAGAAAATCCTTCAGTCTTTTAGAGTATATGAAATCCTCTCCTCATTAGACAATAAGTACATGAGTAGATATTGTACTCAAGTTTTGAATATCAGCAGTTAAATTTCTTAAGCTTTGGTCTACCCGCTGTCCCCCTTGTGGGAAAGCTGCTGAGCTTTACTTGAGAATAAAATCTAAGATCTTTGGCTATCAGCACACCTGAGAAAAGCCTTCTACAAGTATACTGGCTGGGAAAGACTTGCCTGGAAAAAAAAAAAAAAAAATTTAAAAAAGTTATTTTATTTTATTTTTTTTGAGAGCAGTGTCACTGGCCCTCCTATGTGGAACCCGAACCGGGGCTGTTGGCTTCCCAAACCAGCTCTTAACCACTGTGCCACTCAGCTGGCCCTAAAAAAAAAACTTTTAATTTTTTTTTCTATTTTTAAAGAAATGTTGTAATTTGCAGTAGCAGAGCTACCAAGGTGAGTGGGGCCTCCCATTTCTAGTTTTAAAAGGAAGTATACAAATAGAAAGAGTTACACCTTTATTATACAAAAATTACACACAAATTTATAAGAAAAAAATACTAAAAAAAAAAAAAAATACTAAAATCCTAAACAACAAATAGGTAAAGTATGTAAGCAGACTTACAAGAAACTAGAACGAATGAATAAATATATGGAAAAATACAGAACTTAGAAATCTAAAAATATCAAGTTGGAATGAAATAACATTTTGGACTATAGAAAAAAATAATTATAATTTATTAATTATCATTCCTATCTGCAACTGAGGGAAAACCCATTAAATCTGAGAATACTGCCCTCAAATTATATATTCATTTTTCCTCTGTACTGTGGAAAACGAGCTAACTTCAAATCTCCCTTTTGCAACAAGCACCTTCTCCTCCAAGGTGGGACAGGGAACAGGCAAATACTGCACAGGAAGAGCACCTAGTAGGGCAGCATCATTTCCCAGACCGTTTCTGAGTCCTCTCCTAGCATCTATTTGAATCACCGCCTCTATCTGCTTTATAGGACATTTCATAGTGGGCAAGAAAATGGGAAGATGTCTTTCTAAACAGACATCACACTTTGTTATCATGAACACTGCTGCAACATCTTTATCAAAAGAGTAGTAAGAGCTATTTGTGGTGAGAAAAAGTATTATTCTATGCAAGACACCAAGATGAGGGTGAGGAGAACAAAAGAAACATAAATCCATAATCTAAGTAGGTACTACACTATACATATGTTTAATATCCATTTAATGCTTTGGAAAAGTTACTTTCACAAAAGCCTACTTTTAGCCATCATGTACCATATCATCAATTGACTTAAGGCAGAGCTGTTCTCACAGGACTGGCAAGCTCCTCCAGGAGGAAGAAAGACATCTAACCAACTCCTATAAGAACAGGAGACATGAAGGCTTTCAGGTCAGTTCCTTGCACTGGTATGCATGGGACTTACTCATACATCTATTAGATTAAAAAAGTCCACGAAGCTCCCTGAGGAAGTTAAGTCAAGAAGTAAAGGACAGCCTGAAGGCCCTTCACGCAGAAAAGGGCTATGGAAAAAATGCCACTGGTAAGTCCAAAATTACGTACAAAACTGCATCTGCTTTCAACTTATGTAATTTCTGATTTTTAAAAAAGTTTAGCCCATGTTAATTTTGTTTCAGATGAGTCATGAGTGAGATTTCAGGATGGTATGGCATCTGAGGAGCAGCTGGAATTTAAGAACAGCCATTTCTACTATATTAATCATTTATTACAAATTTTATCACAAGGCAGGAAACTCTGTCAGGAACACAAGGATGATGCTGGATCTTACTGAGCTTTCTTCTGCCTCTAACTTAATGCTCTAACAAGAGGAGTTGTAGGATAAGTGCTATGCTTGGTAGGGTATACCGAAAATAATTTTCCTTTCCTTTTTATCTTAGACATTAATGGGTGAGCTAAATTATTTTGGCCACCTTCCATGGCACAGAACGAAAGGCCACAATCAGCTATTTGTACATGTATTAAAGCAGACCACAAATTAATGTTGTAAGAAAAATTCTGGCATATAGAACTGTTCGGGTTCAACTATACAGAACCAGAAAAACCTTTTACTTAGGCACATGTCATTGTTCAGCCCTTCCCTTCAATATAAATGTCAATCTTGATTCCATCTTAAGGGGCTGCCAAAAGCATATGACACATATAACCAACAACACAGAAACTACTGAAGAAGGTGTCACACTTGCTGACATTCAAAATTTTTCAAAAGTCTAGCAGAGAGAAATCTTTATGGAGAGGTAATTAAATAACATGTAGTCCATGCATTCTTTTAGGTGCCTAAGGTATCTCAAAATCAAACACCACATGCTTCAGCACCGATAGATGCCTTCGCTGAGTATTCTGGACTGGAGCACCTAAAGGGGAGCTTCCTGAGTATTTCCTGTGAAGTTGTTTTCCTATGAGATTCACTATATTACATGGATTTCTCTTTAAAGGGACCCCTGGAAGAAACATCTCTCTAAAGTCGGTAGCAGGAATGGCTATACTCACTCACACAGTTAATGGTTTGTGCTTATCCTCTGAATGCTGTGACTTATTTAATGATGATGGGGAAGTGTCAGTACCAAGCCTGAGACCTGTATCAAGGCACAGGGTCTCCCAGCAAGCCTTCAGGTGCCATCTTTATGATGACTGCATCTCATTTTCCACACATGTCATTTTTCACTTAATTCTTTTTATCTTACCATTATTGTGTCTTTTTGAAAGCTGCTTTTGGAACAAGAAAAGGTACAGATGACTATATTAGTGGCTATGCAGATGTATGAACTCTATATAAAGTAAGGAGGTTCATTCAGTTAAATCCTTTTTGCACTAAAAAAACTATAAATTTAAAGAAGTAATTTCTTCACACTTGTAGTAAAGATTTAGCCAGAAGTTTCTTATCTTTCAGGTATCACAGAAATATATGGGTAAAACATTTAGGACAAACACAAAAGTACAAACTATAAAAGAGTAAACAAATATTTAGGTTTAATAATTATCTAGGTTATTAATTAGAAGGTTTTACTGACTTGAGGTTGGTAAAAAAATTTAGCTATGTTGCTAAGCTTATAAAAGGAAAAATATTACTGTACATACTAAATATTTATGCCAATTAATTTTATTTACTCAGAATTATCAATAATGCATAGTCAGATTAAATATAAAAATAAAATTAGATACATAATTCAAATTAACCTGTGATAGAACATATCTGCTCTACTAGTTTTCCCTTACATCTTTTACTTTATGGTACGAAGTATTCACGAACTAGTTTGTAAACTCTTTAAATAGAATACAATATCTCTGATTATTTTTTCTTCCTGCTTTTTCACAATGCTTTCCAGAGAAGAGACAAAGGTACTCTTAATTGCCTAGATTTGGAAATCAGCAGAGAATTCACCAAAAGCTTAATAAAATTGAAACCGATATTTTTTGGGAATGCATTTAAAATGAGGTGAAAATTTTAGCTAAAAAAATGTGAATTTACAATAGGAAGTTTAAGAACTATAAGACAGCTTTATTCAATTCTAAAAACATTAACATGGTCATAACTAACACAGCAGAGAATATTAGGCAGTGACAGCAAAATCTTAGCACTCAAAAGTGCTGCTATGTGCATACTTACTGTGTTCTACCAAGGGGGGCACCTCCCCAAGCCATAAACTGCTTATTAGATAAAATCAATGGAATATACGAGCAGCAAGATCCAGATGCCAGAGGTTTACTTCCTGAAGAAACTACTTCACCTTTTAATACCACTTCATACTGAGGTCCAAATGGCTGCACAAATATTTTCAAGATCCTAACAAAGAAAAACATTTAAGTTGAACAACCAAAATTCAATTCTCTTGGCAACTATTTCCTACATCCTTCCTTTGTCTAAGAAACTGAACTGGGTGCTGAGGATACAATGACATTTCCACCCTTACAGCTTACATTCCAGAGACTACAGGCAAGGAAAGAGACTGTCATAATACCATCTACATGGTGAAAAAGGAGAAGTTCACAGAGCTACAGGAACACTACTGAATACTATTTATGAGGAATTTGGGAAAAGTTGAGGAAAGCTTCCCAGATGAAGGAGTTAACCAAGTGAAGTTGAGGGCAAGTGCTCCAGGCACAAGTATTTACATCTGCACAAGTCAGCTCTTCTGTGGTAAGGTCACAGTAGCAGACTGAGCACTCTAAGGGGCTCTGTAACCCAGGCAGTAGATAGGCCATGTGTGTCTCAAAACTTGCTAAGTTTATCCAAGCAAGTTCAAATGCTAATGACAATGATGTTCCAACCAATGTATGGTGATACTCATCCCTATAGCACTTGGGGGACAAAAAATTTACAGGCCCTGAGAAAGGGTAGGGAAAAGTAACTAACAACCGACAAGGTCAACTAATGGTTTCCTTGGAGAGAGAAAAGAAGTTAATGAGAAACATCAAGACTGACATGCTATTATTTACTTTTGTCAGAATATGCTTGAAAACAGTGATTTCTTAATTCTAGTCAGCTGGTTTAAAAGACTTTTAGTAAACAAAGGAAGAATTTCTGAGGCTAAATGAAAGAGGTTACACATGTTAAGAAAGGTGAAACTTGTACTATATCATTCAGGCTGTGGACTGAAGTACATCTAAACAAATGGCTGTTTTGAAAAGTGAGTAAAAACTTGTCCGTATAAACAATTTTACATTACCTTTCCTCATAGGCTTTGGGGTCCTTTGGAGTAAATGAGACGACAACTTCGTGTTCTTCTCCAGGTTTGAGAAATAGAGTCTTTGGATCCACTGAAAAGTGACTTCCTTGATCTGGGATCTAAATATTTATATAATTACAACTAACTGCCGACCTATGCAAATATGGCTTTTACTCAGTTACTCTCCTTGTCTAATATGCCTTTTTCATTTACTATAAGAGGTTACTTTTCCCTTCCTCCTGTCCATCACTTTCTTGTCTCGTTTTATTCTCTTGGAAAAGATATTTCTTTCTCTTTCCTCTTCCATAACCAACTTTATCTTCCACCCCATCCCTAATTCCTGGTCGCTAATACCCTACCCTCTTACTCACCCATGTCTCAGAAATAATGTCTATGCATGTGGATCACTCTCCTCCAATTCTACCTAGCCACAGGAGAACACACAAATTTTCCAGGAACTAATCAAGAACTTGGTTCTTATATATGAAACACTAGATGTTCAAGTTCCTTATCATCTACTTTACATGAGTTTAACTCCCAGCTTTTAAAGCACTCGGAGATTCTTCCATTTGATCCCCACATCACTCTGACAAGGTAGGCAGCATAGCAATCTTCAGAATATGAGGAGATACTCATAGTCTCATAGTCTGAGGAAATACTACGTTATAGTACTGATACAAATTCTTACCTTGACATCTAAGTACAAATCAATATTCCCAGCATTTTTCAAAGGTAAGTGCTGCTTTGTTGAAGAAGCCACACTGGCAAATAAATGCATGGTCTAGAGGATGAGGTAAAACAGGCATTTTTAAAAATTGTCACAATTAGAATAAAATCGACCTATTATCAACAGAAAATAATGGCAAAAAGAAGAGTTGAGTACCTGTAAGTCTTTTGGAGCGTGGATCCTAGCTATTCCTGCTCTTGCTCGAAGACCAATACTTTTAATGACTGGTGTAGGGTTTGGGCTATCAACTTCTATATCAACTCTTGCCATGAATTCTTCTGCTGAGTCTAGAATCTCTATAAAAGTTCATTCTTTTAGTTTAGGCACCAGAGTTACTTAAGTCTAAATGTCATGAGTGGTCAAACACTATGCCCTCAGGAGTCACAAGAAATCTTAAGATAATTTTTTAAAGAATAAAGAAGAACAGAAATAAGTGGAGGAGAGAAAGGGAAAAAAGGAAGAAAACATCCCATTGCTACATGTAATAAAATAAATTAACAAAAAAGATCCCAAAATGTTTTCAGTGGTACTTGCTTGGGTTACCCACAATTACATGGATATGACCCAAAATAGCATGCTCTCTGCCCCCATTTTTAAAACAACATAAAATATTTAACAAATTACTCAAAGTATTCATGTTTCCTGAAAAAACGAAATAAGTCCCAACTTTGTAATTTATTCAGGTACAGAGTAGAGCAATTCCCATAAAATGTAAACATGATACCTGAAGAGGTGATCCATTTCTTTGGACTATAGAAAAGAATCCAAATTATCAGAAATTCTGGATCCTGTAAAAATAATTTTTTTAAATGTACACTCATATTAAAATTAAAATCTTAAAGATTTTAATCTTTAATTAAAATTAGTATCTTAATAAACGTAAAACAGTTTGGAAACTTAACTTCCTCTTTAATTCTAAACCAGTTCTTCAATCCATCTGGCTTACCTGACCGTCATAACTGGCAGGCATCATGTAATTCATCACTGAAGGAGCTGCCAGCCGAGCAATCACATCAGCATAAGGAGCAGCTTTCATAGCAGCACAGACTGGTTCCTTGGTAAATGCGAAGCAGCGCCAGGATATGGCATTCTGTTCAGAAAAAGGAGAATCAGTTTCAGTAAAGCCAATAGTATAATGTTGTTAAAATGTTAAATTTGTTGGCAAACCTTTAACAAAAAAATTTACTGTCATAAGAAAAACTAAATAAGAATGACATTAGCAGTGTCTACAATTCAAAATCAGTGTGCTCTGGGACTGGCCAAGTGGTGCGTTGGTTACGAGCTGCCTTGGGACACCAGATCCACACAGCAGGACCCTGGTTTGGATTCCACATATGAGGGCCAGTGACACTGCCCTCTATAGCTAAGATGGTGAACAACAGCTTGATCTGGAGCTGGGCTGCCTTGAGTTGCCGGTGACGGCATAGACTGCAGTCCCTGCTGCAGCGGGCTGCCATAAGCTATAGTTGAGTGGCGGGCAGCGAGTGTGAGCTGCCGTCCAGAGGCCGGCGACTGATCTGCCTCACCCAGGAAGAGCACAATGACAATACCAACATGGGCCAGTGTAGCAACGTCCTCCACAACTAGACTGAAGAACAATAAGACAGCAACATGTCTGTTACCCTTCCCCGATTCCCCAAAGCTGTTCCCCTACCCCAATTCCCCAATAAAACCTTAAAAAAACAAAAACAAAAACAAAAAAAAAATCAGTGTGCTCTGTAAACAGTTTCTTATTGTACATTAGTACTTACAGCATTAATAATAAGTCTGATTGGCACGGTGGCATGTGTCTTGTTTATCAATTTTAATGGGAGAGCTTTCCAGCCTCCATAAGTCAAGTCACCAAAATCAAGAACATCATTTTGTTCTGTTTCTACCTAATTAAGAAAAAAATAACTGATTTATAAAGAGTAATATATTAATAAATGTCACAGCTTATGTTCACATCTCTGCCCTTTCAGCCACAAATAGTTAATATTAAAAGTAAATTTGCCTAAGATTTCCAGACTATTTTACAATTGCTATTTCTAAAAAAATAAATGTTAAATTCTTGTTTTGAGGTAGTCAATGTACTCACATATATTACTGAACAAAGCAACGTCTTAACTGCTGTTACTCTGAAAGACTATTAGATCTTAAGATAAACTGACAAATTGACAATTTTATAAAATACATAAGCCTCCCTCCCTTCAATGAGTTATTATTTCAATACTGACTTCTCAATTTCCTTCAAACACATGTTGACATTTTCAAATTTAGTCCAAACTTCTGACAATACCAACGTTTAAAATGATATCAAAATAGACAAATTAAAAATTTTAAATGAGTGCCTATCATCGCAACAGACTGACTTCTTTAAACAAGGGAGATCCACCTGAACAGATGCCTCATACACATACATGTAGAATGTTGGATAATACATACACATACATTTTTTTTGACCTAGACAAACCTAAAATAAAGGGAAATCAAAAACAGACTGGTAAAACTGGAGCTAATTTCCACAGTGGCCAATGAAGGTTTGGGGCTGACTCACCCCCAAAGTAGTTGAGTTTTAATACCCTTCAGAACAAAAGACAGGATCCTGAGCTTGTTGTGGGCAGGGCATTTGGAATTTGAACTCCCTGCACAAGGTGCAGAAATTCATCTCTTTATGAAACTGGAAACATCCTATTTATATGTCCAAGGAGACAATAGGGAAGCTGTTCGTGATGGGTGGGCACTGGATGATTATTTGCAAGAAAGTGAAACCCTAACCCTGTGCGACACCAGGTATGGGAGCTCCAAGCTTACAAATCATTGAAACCTTTAGTGCCCCCGCATTTATGCAAAGGGCTCTCCAGGGATACTCTGAAAACCCCAGACACATGGGATTTCTATAGCAAAAGGCAGGCTCCATGCATGTGTGCTCACATTAAAAATTTTTAGATAGTAAAAATTAGAAACCACATGAAAATAATCAGAGAAACCCAGCAAAACTAACTAGCAGAAGAATTAGCACCTGAAGAACTAAAATAATCTGAAATAAATGATAAAATAAGTCCATTTTAAATATAGATAAGGGAATAGAGTCCATGAAAAAGAGAAAAATGGACGATTCAAGAAGCAGTAGTGAGCAAAAATAAAACAGTATAAGTACCTTGATCTGTTAAAAAAATTTAATGTGGGGGTTTTAAAACCATTTGGAATTGAAATAATTATTCAAGAACAATACGAAAGGAAAAGATCATTAAAATGATTCAAGCTTCTTGTGTTGTGTGGGAATAGAACACCGCTTCTGATTAATTTCAGATGTGAGTAACCAATTTTAAAAAAAGAAGGGAGGCGGGACAGAAATGTGTAACTTGCAAACTAATGCAGATGCAAAGGAAGGATAAAAGAAAAATTTAATCCATTCAGTGAGAATCAGGAAAGATGGAAAAAATAAATCCAAAATTTTTTAAGAGCCATTATAACAAAATAGAGGACGAAGACTGAAAAATAAAGAGCCGGAAACAGATATACCAGGAAATTACTGAACAAAAGAAAAGCTGACATACAATATTAACATTAGTCAAAACAGACTTTGAGACAATAGGGATAAAGAGAATCATTATTTAAAAAGCAACCATTTCACTTAGATAATAAAACAATCCTGAGCTTAAACACATGTAACAATAAGGCTGCAGAATATCCAAGATAGAAATCAAAAGAATTATAATAGACAAATCCACAATCACCTCCTCAGAGGCCACAAGACGAAGCAAACAAAAATATTAGTAATAATACAGAAGGATGGAGCTACGTAACAAATGAGAGCTAAAGGACACTTAAAAGAACTCTTGCACCTCAGAAGAGGAAGAGTCATCCTTTTGAGGCACATAAGAAACATTAACAAAAACTGAAAAGACTATGGAATCTCTTTCCCCTCACCCTCTCCAACTCAATTCAGACCACAAAGTTGAGGGATATTAGGGGAAGGCAGCTGAAATATTTCCTAAACATTTGGAAACAACAAAATACACAACAATCCAATTTCCAAAAGAGAGGATCCAAAAAGTCTTTTTGGCCAACTTTAATATATAAATCTTTAACAATGTGGATGAAATATCTAGCTGACTATACTAGTCAGGTTTGGGTGGGTGGGTGGGTGGGTGGGTGTGGGTGTGTGTGTGTGTGTGTGTGTGTGTATAATATATATATTTTATGTAATATAATATTTTAAAACCACATAAATTTTGAAATATTGCTGTTTCCACTTTCTATTTGAATCAATAGTTCAACTATCATTAATTGAGCCTCTACTATGTGCCAAGCAATGTCCTGAAGTGAACGAAAGAGATATACTTTGTGCCCCGCAAGTGGCTTACATACTAGTAGCAGCAAGGAGTAACAATAAACAAGTAAATATTTAGTGTGGCAGATGTGACATGCTAAATATAAAATAAAACAGGCATTTAAAAGGAAGTGGGGGGTGGTGTTGATTGGACAGGGGGGTGGGATTGCCATTCTATGAATAGTGTTAAGGTAACATCTCACCAGAGACTTAGAACGAGTGACACAGTAAGGCATGTGATAATCTGTGGGAAGAGTATTCTACTCAGAAACCAAATGTATTCAAACTCTGACAAAGATTGTCAATACTGGTGGCTTCTTCAACACTAGAGATACTTTCTGAGCTGTTTTCACTCATCCAGAAAGCTTAGTCTTCATGTGCACCCAAAGTGATACACTTTTTAAATCTACATGTGATGCTGTCACTGAAAGCTATTCCAAGCTGAAACACTTTCATAAAATATAAGGCATTTTTTACTTTTCCCATACACATATCCACATGAAACCACTTACCGGATTGCTTGTTAAAGTGATATTTAAAAGACTAATGTATAACATCCAATGTTTACCACTATCAGGAATAATCATTGAATCTGGTTAAATTTCTTAGTCTCCTTTTTTTTTTAAAAAAAAATAACAATTATGTAAGTGACTTTTCAGAATGTCCCAAACTGATACCCACTCAAATAATGACAGGCTAACATATTACCCTAAAGAAGTGAATTTGAGGCAACTCCTCCTTCTTTTCAGAGGGATACTTTTTTGGGAGGAGGAAAAACAAACCTTGCTTTGTATCTGGAATATAGTGTCTTATCTGATTATGCTGTATTTAAAATTTCAGCCCAAACAACAACAACAAAAAAAAAAACAACGTAAGAGTTGAAAAGAAGAGCCAAGGAATGGGAGAAAGAACCACAGAGCATAATTATTAGCAAAGATTTATACCCCAGAATACAAGAAACATCGACAAAAATCAGTAAAGACATTCGAAACAACAGAAAAATGGGCAAGAAATATGAACAGGCAGTTCACAGAAGAAACTATAATAGCTTATAAACATATAAAAAAAATGCTCAACTTCATTAATGATACAAGTATACAAACTAAAACAATTATTTCACATCCAAAAAGCCAACAATTTAAAACCTAACAATAACAAATGTTAGCAATAATAAGATCTAGCGTACATTTCTTCTGGAAACATAAATTAGCAATTTGGCAATATCTGGCAAAAATGAAAGCACATATACTATAAAATATGATGTTTGCTGTAAGTACCTGGGAGGTCCTTTATCAAGTTAAGAAATTAAACTAACAGTTTTTACAAATGTGGCCTCTGTATAAAAATTCCTACACTATCAATACTGTTCCCTAGTCAAATCCTGCTGGTCCTTCAGGGTCCAATTACTGCTCTAAGTTTCACACCTCCAAGAAGGCTTTCACTGGACTAGCTAACAGTGAAACATCCCACACACTGGTGATTCCTAAACTTGCCTGTATGTTGCACTCAAAGCCCAGATCAATGAAATCACAATCTGGGGTGTAGATACAGTCTTCAGTATTTTTTTGAAGGTCGTCAAGTTGATTCCAATGAGCAGATCAGTTTGGGAAACACTGCCTCACACTACTAAATATCACTTATGTGAGCCACTTAAGATATGACAACTACAAATATTGCTTAGTTGTGATTTTTCATATCTGATACGAAAATATAAGCTGTTTAAGGGTGTGTTCAGGAGCATAGTATAGTGGAGTCTAGTGAAATGCAGAAAATTAATGACATTGGTTCTTAAGTGGGGGTAATTTGGTAATGTCTGGAGATATTTTTGGTTGTCACAACTAGGGGAAAGATAATACTACAGACACCTAGTGTGGGTAGAGGCCAGAGATACTGCTAAACATCCTACACCACACAAGACAGCCCCTCATTCCCAACAAAGAATTATCCAGCCCAAAATGTCAACAGTTCCAAAGTTAAAAAACCCAAACCTAGAGTATGGAAAGCATTGTAGAGCTGATTGAAAAGTACATAAAATGGCACTTAGGCAAAAAGAAAAAGATCATTAAGAGTTTACAATGTGAAAACTTCTACAAATTCCACTTCCTCCTCCATGCCCTAGAAAATAAAGAAATTTCAGAGCTAAATTTCTAAGCATTCCCTCTGGGAAAAGGTAAGGAGAACATGTGCACTATAAAAAGAAATCCTAAATGATTCTCATCAACCTCCTTGGGAGGCTATCCTGCCCCTCACTCCCCACACCCCACTTCCAAACAGAATCACAATCAATAGCTTTGTTGAAGGAAGCAAGAAATTGACTTTAGTAGGAGCTCAGTAACACCTGTTAAGTGTGGTTAAACAAACAGGTTAATTCACATAATAGGAATCAACTAATTTTTAATTATCATGAAGAGCTGTTCTGCTTTTCCTTTGTTTTGTACCCTCCCATCTCTCCCTCCCACATTCCTTAATCTTGTTTAATATGTTCTGATTTCACTCACAATTGATTAAGACAAGACACATTTTTTACAGCTGCGGTTGTGAACTAAGGCTACAATTTGTAATCATCTGGTAAGATTTAAAAAGTAGTGATACTTAGCCATGTACTCCTCCCCATTCTGACTTGGTCTGGGTGGGACTCAGGCCTTGGGGTGCATTTAAAACCAGTGGTATTCCAATGTGCAGCCAAGATTGAGAGTCATTGTCTTAAAAATGCATATAATCCAGTGAATGCTGCATTACCCCAACTAGGCTAGATCTAATTTCTTTCACTTCCAGGAAAATGGGTGACTGTGGAAGATAAACTTTTACAGCTAGCAAATAATCTTATGGTATACAAATGGAAGAATATGAACATGGCAGTTTCTTAAGTGACTATCAAATAATGTAAGAAAAATCGGTTGCAAAATAAGAGTTAATTTAATGTTATACTTTGCTTTATAAACATCTTAGCAAGTATATCTGCAATTCTGTAAAACAACAGAAATAATTTTAAATTTTGGAATTAGAAGATATTAAGAACCAGTGTTTACCTGGAAAGTAACTCTATGACAAATTTACCCACAAATTAATTTTTCCCAAATATTACTTCTAAGATTAAACAGCTTTTATTAAGATGCCAGGTACGACAAAGACCTGCTTACAAATAGTTACCTCGATCACAGGGGTCTCGGCAATAGCGGTGAGAATGACTCTACTTGCTAAGGCTTCTGCTTGGACTATTGTCTCAGCATCTGCTGTAAATGGCCAAGAAGCAACACTGAATATACATCTGAAAATCCCAGGATCGGATGGTATAAAAAGTATTTTTATCTCTTCTGTGGCATGAGGTCTTATGATGACTTTATTCTTGAAAACTAAACAAGGATAGGCTGAAAGATCCACCTTTAAAAAAAAAAGTGCCACATTATTTGTTAAAAAAATGGCTTTACACTGAAAATCAAGAAGTAGAATCAACTAGTTTGAGATCCCTTTTCCCAGTCACTGAAACCACCAAATCTAAATATTTATTACCTCTTCAAAAACATCCAGGTCTTATAACTTATTATCTATGAAGTGCAATTAGTCAAAATTATGAAGACTGATGAAGATAGGTTGAACTTGCAGGCTCTAGTGTATTTTAAAGTAAACTTATTAATACTCTCACTTTCCTTGAAAATGGCTCCATAAAAGGCAGCACTTCATAGTCCCACGCAATGGCCCTAGGACCTTGATTTGGTACAGTGCAGGAGGGACGATCTCTAATCGTCCTTGTTAGGCCTCCAAGTCTATGATTATGATTCACTTCAAAGACACCTTCCTCACTGTAAATGTGGATTTTCTTTTCTACTCCTACTTCCAGAGACAACACTACTTCCTACACACCCATGAAAAGGCTTCCGGTCTCATCTCTTCTACCCTCAACCCTTTCCTCCAATCAGCTGCATGTCATCTTCCCTCAGGAGCTGAAAGCAGAGGGGAAAAGCTAGGAAAAGGGGAAAGGTAGGATAAAGACAGTCTTATTTTACCAGGTAAATAAAGGCTATTACTAGGAGGTAATAAGGGAGAGTAAACCTATCCACCAATATTGGTCTGCAAGTAGCTGTTGCAAAACCAAGACATTCCAAAACAGGAGCTGCTGTCCATATTTCTCACCCTCCTTACTCAATGATATTTAAATAGTCACTGTGCTCATGAAAGTGAATTTACATTATAGAACTTCAGCAGCTGTTAAAGATCATGTGAGAGAGACCCCTGCTATGTAAGTTAATGTTAAAACGGTATTTCCAGGTATTTCAAAAGATCATGTAAAAACATGATCAGATAAATTAGTCAAAAAGACACCTTCCTAAATGAAGGTGTAGGCCCTAAGAGTAACTTATTTTTTTTGATCTTTTTGATAAATGACAGTAACTTTATATTCAATCACATTTAACAAAACCAACAAGTAGAGACCAGAAATTCAAGAGCTTTCAGTGGTTTAAATAATAGCACTAAAAGGACGTTTCCATGATTTTGTAAATAAATAATGAAATATAATGATTAATAAATCAATAGCTGGCAGAAAATGAGAAACACATTCAGATTTCACCTCTTACACTATAAATACTACACCAACAGGGAGACGAAGAAAAAGACACTATTTCAATGATTCCGTGAAAGGTATAAAGAAAGGGAATGGGAGAGGGGGCATACTCAGCAATATAAAAGGAAGTACTAGAGAAAGGAGAAATCCATCAATAATCATAATGCAATTGTGAAGTCAAGAGAGAAAGACAGAGAAAACTTACCTTTTCATCATTAACACTAATGCTGAGTACTCTGATGCTGACCTGTAGCCAGCGGGCACTTGGATTAAGTACACTAAGGTGGGTTTGTGAAGCAATGCCAACACAGCAGGCATGAGGAAACTTCAATTCCTCAGGTACTCTTACATTTGCTAGGTGAAGATAAAGCATAGTCAAAATGCAAGTTATATCAAACACCTAATTAAATGTACAATTGGTTAAATGGAATTTTTTATAGAAGACTACCTGTTTATACCCATGAGCTATATAGTATGAAGTGCCCCAGATCTTTAAGTGGCCTTGACATATATAAGCCTCAGCACAGGCTGGCCAACAGCTTTTTCCTACTGAATCCAGCCATGGAATAAGAACATTTAAAATTGATCAAATGCACAATTAATAGTTAATCAACTCTTAGAAGTTATTACCAATTAGTAAGAGGTGCGATAAAAAAATGCGGAGAATGTTTAAATTTAAAATAATTTATTACAGTAAAAGACACATTGCCATTAATCCCCCTCAAAATACTCCCTGTTGCTTTGAACACACTTATCCCATCATTCTTGCCACTTTCTGAAGCAGTTCTGGAAGTCCTCTTTCATTAGTGTCTTTAGTTATGCTGTGGCTGCCTTGTTGTCCTGAATCAATTTAAAACATTTACCTTTCATGGTCATTTTGACTTTGGGAAACAGGCAGAAGTCACATGAAGCCAGATCCGGAAAATAAGGTGGATGAAGACACACCATAATGTTGTGTTCTTTTTTTAGCTGAGCGATCCTGCTACCTGTTGGCAGCTCAGCGGCAGCTCAGCTCGGGGGCTGGGCATCGAACTGCTGTTGCTCAGAGCTCAGCTCACACTCTTTTTTTTTTTTGAGGGCAGTGTCACTGGCCGTCATATATGGGACCCGAACCGGGGCAGCTGGCTTCCCAAGCCAGCGCCCAACCACCGCGCCTCTTGGCCGGCCCAGCTCACACTCTTGAGCGAGCTCTTAACCAACTGAGCCATTCGGCCGGCCCCACCATGTTTTTATTTGACAGAAATTGTCATACCAGAAGTGATATGTGACATAGAGTCTTTCTGTTGTGATCACAAAATATGGTGAATGCTGCTGCCGAGTGCCATCCAACAGAAAGGCAGGGATCTTTAATATGGAAAGCGGCACGTTGAACCTTAGTAACAGTGTGTGAGAAGTTTCAACTTCTACGGTGCAGTCAGTCAAGTGTGAGCTATGGTTGAGAGAAGGTGTGTTTTAAAGTGTGTTGTAAATCACCCTCCATCATGACAACACTCTGTGTCATGCATCGTTTCTGGTACAAGGCAATTTCTGTGACATAAAAACATTATGGTTTGTCCTCATCCACCTTATTCACCGGATCTGGCACTGTGCGACTTCTGGCTCTTCCCCAAAGTCAAAATGACCATGAAAGGTAAACGTTTTGAATCGATTCAGGAGAGCAAGGCAGTCATCACAGCACTACTAAAGACACTAACGAAAGAGGACTTCCAGATCTGCTTCAGAAAGTGGCAAGAATGATGGGATAAGTGTGTTCGAAGTGAGGGGGAGTATTTTGAGAGGGATTAATGGCAATGTATCTGTTACTGTAATAAATTATTTTAAATTTAAACATTCACCATATTATTTGATCACACCTTGTAATCTCTTCCTTTTTTCTCCCACACTATAAACTCGCTGCCTAATCTAATAAGAAACAACAGAGACTCCAACTTGGATTTTTAAATTTTTTTCCCATTCCCCTCCCCCATTACTCTCTGGTAACCACTAAACTATTGTCTGTGTCTATAAGTTTTTGTTTCTTTGTCTTTTTTTTTCTTTAATTGGGGAATTGGGGAAGGTGAATAGTGTTGGGGAATTGGGGAAGAGGAACAGCCAAGTTGTTGTCCTTCAATCTTAATTGTAGAGGGTGCAGCTACAATAGCTCAGTTCCAAGTCCAGTCACCATTCAGCCGCCCATCGGCAGCTTGCAGCTGCTCAGGTCAAGGTGTTGTATTCAATCTTAGTTGCAGGTGGGTGTAGCCCACCATCCTATGCAGGAGCTGAACCGGCAACCTTGTTGTTAGGAACATGTGCTCTCACGAGCTGAGCCATCCTGCCACCTGTTGGCATCTCAGCTCAGGCGCAGAATCGAACTGGCAGCCCTGTTGCTCAGAGCTCACTCTCTTAACCAACTGAGCCACTCGGCTGACCCTGTTTCTTTGTCTTGTTCCTTAGTTGCTTTCAGGTGGCCAAGACATGGAAACAACCAAAGTGTCCTTCAACAGATTACTGGATAAAGAAAATGTGGTGTATATACATAATGGAATACTATTCTGCCATAAGAAAAGATGAAATAGTGCTATTTGCAACAACATGGATGGATCTTGAGATTATTAAGCTGAACAAAATAAGTCACACAGAAAAAGTCAAGAACCATATGATTTCACTGATATATGTGGAATATAAAACACACTTACATTTCAACATCACTACTTTCTATCTCCACTTGTATGTCTCACAGGCATCTCACACCTGGTATGTCCACAACCAAACTTCTGGTCTCCTCCTCCAAACTTGCTTCTTCTAGTGTTTATTAAATTATCAATTCATGACCATTTTTCTCAGATCAAAAAACCTGAAGACATCCTAGCCTCCTTTATTTCTCCCACACCATATACAAAAACATCACCAAATCATAAATATTTCCAGATTAATTCCAAAATTAGACTACTTTTTATTACCTCCATTTTAAACCAATCCACCATCATACCTCATTTGAACTAATGCTATAGCCTCCTAATGAATCTTTTCTTGCCTAATATTAGGCAGTATCTCGTGTTCATTTTATTTTATTTTATTTTTTTGAGCACAGTGTCACTGGCCCTCATATGTGGGAACCGAACCGGGGCCACTGGCTTCCCAAGCCAGCGTTTAACCACCCCGCCACTCGGCTGGCCCTCGTGTTCATTTTAAAATATGAATTCATTTCTGTCCTTCCCGTCACACATGGATACTTAAGCCTCCAAAGTTTTCCTAGTTTTTTAGAATAACATTCCCAATACTTATGGTAGAAAAAAGGTCCTATATTTTCAGCTATGCATTGCTTTCTCTTGGGTTTCATTTTCGAACGCATTCCCTACGGTGACAGAACTCTAGGCATCCTGTCCCGACACCCCATGATCTTCCTAAAACATTTACTCCCACCTTGGCATCTACCAATCTCATTGCCTGAAATATTCCTCCCATATTTAATCTACATAAATGCTCATTTACTTCCATTTGGATCTCTATTCAGGAGTCGATTACTCAGAGAGGTCTTCCTTGATTTCCATACCATGCTCTGTCCCCTTCCCTTATCCTCTAACTTGGATTTTTAGTACAACCAATCTTTTTGCCAACCTTATGCAGTTATTCTGGAATTTCCTGCAGAAGAAAAAGAGGACAGAGGACAAGACAGCAGTCGAGGGGCTGTATGTACTATGTCAGGAAAAGCACAGCACCCAGCTCTGCTTCGCAGAGTGACTGTCAGAGAGAGAATCAGGAGGTAGTTCAGCCACTATAAATAACAGTGGAAAGGTGCTATCTCTCAGTATCACAACAGTAACCCCCAAAAGATTTGAAAAGCTGGAAGGAGACTCCTTCCATCAGAGAGGCAACTCTAAACTGGGTGTTTCCTAGTTGAAACAATAACAGAAACCCAAGTGGAGAGCACTAGAGACACAGGAAGACAAAGGTATCAGGAGTGTCACGTGCACAAGTTTTCATGTTTTTCTAAGATCACTTCAGGGACCCTTTCCCATAAATATGTATGGTTTGTATTTCAAATTCAAGCCAAAACAAACGAACAAACAAAAACAAGCCTTAACGAAATTCAGACGAATCAATATCCCCTTGAAACAAAACTAGTTTTATGATCTCATTTGAGAAAACTCAACTTTTAAACAATAGCAAACAACAATAGGCAATAACAGAGAAAAGGAATCTTACCAAATCCTGACATCATTCCTGAATCCCATGGTTCAATTCCACAGTTTGCACCAACAGATTGCACAGGAAAAGGTTTTGCTGTAGTTAGAAGATTCTGACGTAAGGCATTAGAAAGTGGGTTACAAAGGGAAGAGGTACCCATCAATCCAGAGCTGATATTTTGTCCTAGACAAATGTCCATGGCTACAGAGCTCTGAACATGCTCTCCTGCGATAGCAGGATAAGGACAGCTTCCTGAGAACCCACTGACTGTGGTGCTGCCAGCATAGCACTGAGGCAAAGCAACATTTCCAACCGTAGACAGTGTTCCCAAATACTGCTGGGCAAAGGGAGCTGTGGTAAAAGAATGTCCAGTCAAGAGTGTAGGAACTGCAGCAGGCACATTCTGCATCTCAGGAGCAAAGTGATGAGCCACAGAGCTGGGAATAGGGGCACACTGGCTTCCAGAGGCCGTCTGACTATGAAGCTGGCCACTCAATGCACTGTTGGTAGTTGATGTATCTTCAGAAGTTACTCTCTCACTTTCATTCACAGATGCTGGGCATGACGTAGGAAGAAGGCATGGTGTTGCTGACACGGCCAAGTGCCTGAGACCTGACTTACTCAGATGAGCCAGGCTGATCTGGTCCAATTTGCTGGGGTTTGAGGTCAAACCTACCACAGTGGTTTCCAACAGATCTCTACTTTTGGACGAAAGATCTTTACTCAATCTAAAGTTAGGTTTTACATCTTCAGATCTGCTACTCAAAGTATTTTCAGTCACTTTTTCTGTATCTGACTTTTTCTGGATAATATATGATAATTCTCCTTTTCCTCTACTTTGAAATGGACCTTTTTCTCTCAACTTTTCCACAGCCTCTTCTGATGGAATTGGACTGGCTCGAATAATTGCGGTGCTCAACTCACTGGTGATATCACTCTGAGTGTTACAAAAAAGTTTAGAAATAATACATTTATTATTACAAATTAAAACCATGCTGATACACTCTTAAATAATATAATAAAGATACCTATGACATTAACTCTGAAAAAAAGTTGACTTATACACACAAAAAGTAGTTTTGCAGCTGTGAAATGCAAGGTTAAAAGTTAGAAAAATGTGTTCATTGTTTTATAGAAATCATTATGAAGAGACTATAGAGGCGGTATATACAAATTATATCTCTGAAAAATTTACATAAAGGACAAGAGACAAGTAATTTTGTATAAGCTTAACAGGTTTTTTCCCCCTCTAAACTGTACAATAAAAATCTAAGTAAATGAATAAAAAAGGAATAGGGGGTGAGCACGCTTCCAAATGACATCAACATGAGATTAGGAATGAACACAAAGCCAGTTCCAGGGCTTCCCATCTCCATTAATTGTCTATACTGCTGTTATGTTTGAAAATGCTAATTTTCATCAGCATCACAGCTTTTCTAATGTCGAAACTTATGAGGTTCTGTTTTCTCAAGTATGAAGTAATAGCCCTAGCCAATGTTCACATACTCATATCTTTATATATCTTTATAATGCATCACATTAGGGCTGACATCTGCAGCTCTGTCTGTAGAGTGGATCAGTTTGAATTTACACACAAGTTAAGATGCACTTAACCCTCACTGATTATTCTTGGTACTTGGTTTGAAAATTTCTCCAAAGCTTTAGAAACAAAGACACTGAGAAACAAACTATTTGACTATATCATCAATTATCAATCAGTGAAAATAAATAACAACAGCCAGTATGTATTCAGTAGTAACTCCTTGGTGCCAAGCCCTGTCCTCACATCACTGTCCCTCCTTACAGATGAAGCAACAGGCTGGGGGAGATTGTAAGTATCTAAAACTAGCAGAGGAGAGACCATCTGACTCCACAGTTCAGCTCATTTGTTTGTTTGTTTTTAGCTGAGCCACCCTGCCACCTGTTGGCAGCTCAGTGGCTGCTCAGCTCGGGCTGGGCATCGAACTGCTGTTGCTCAGAGCTTAGCTCGCACTCTTGAGCGAGCTCTTAACCAACTGAGCCACTCAGCTGGCCCAGACAGTTCAGCTCTTAACCACTATGCTAACACATAGAGACCCACATCTAACAGTATCATTAAAGAGACAGTTTTCAATGAAATGGGTATATATTGGTTTGTTCAAAACAATGTCATATGTTTAGTAACTTTAGTGGATATGTTAATCAATAGCTTGGTAGAAGAGGCCTGTATTCCATATGCACAAAAATCATATTCATCTCATTAAAAAACTGAATACTGTGAAAATCACAAAATACACACACACAGATAATAAAATTCTCCCACCTAAATCTCTCAGATCTGTCAGTTTCTGTGCTACCCTCTTGGCATGTTGATCCAAGCATACACTCTCACTTGACTAACTAGAGTAGTCCGGTGTCAGTCTTCCTGGTTCTCATCTTGCCCTCCTAATGCCTACTCCACTCTGCTACTACAATGAGCTTTGAAAACATCAACAGACATCATGTCAGTGTCCTGCTTAAGAGCCATCAAACTCCCAAATTTCACATGTAACACTCTTCATGGTTTGGCCTCTCCTCCTTTCCCCAAGTACATGATTCACTGCGACCATTCTAAACTTCTTGGAGTCCCTCAAATGCAGTATGTATTTTACAATTCCATACCTATCCCCATTTGTTTGTCTCCTTCTTCCTTGCCTAAATCCAAGTAATCCTGAAAAATATGGCTTCAATATATTATCTATTCCGCCCATTAACACCACAATCCGATTTTTAGTTACCTCCTTCTGGATCCCTTTAAGATAGATTACAGTGCATTTCATTATATTGTGTGTCTTGCGCATGTTCTCCATCAGGCTGAGAGCTTTTTGAGGGCAGATACTGAAACATTTATACCTCTACTGCCTACCTGGCATGAGCAGTTGTTTGATACACATACATACACATACACACACACACACAGACACAGACACATTTTAAACAGAAAATGGAAAGAAAAAGTATACAGGGTAGAACTTCAGTCTGAGGCCTACATCATAACACTTTAGAACCAGAAGCCTTACTAGGGAAACAATAAAAGTGCTGCCCACCTTGCGGTCCTCAAGGCCATGATCTGAGGCTGTAGTGGAACATGTACTCTCCTGTTCAGACACGTAAGTCAGTCTGCTCACACTAGCCTGTGGACACATCAACTGAGACAAGCCACTCTCACAGGGGGGCTTCTGAGGATGAGCCGCTGAAGCAGAAGACTCTGAAGGACACCTGAAAGGGAGAACACCTCATAACTGGAGTTATCCATTTTGTTATTTAACATTATCTACACCAGCAAAAGCCAATCCTGCTTTGCCTACAATCTTGTTAATCTACAGTCTCTGTTTTAGTTGCTATATATAATACTCAACAATGGATTCATTTTTTTAAACCCATAATTATCTAAACTTGTAAATTATACTCCTATTGAAAAAAGGTGGTAAGCTACTGTAAAAGAAAAATGTGGCATTTTCATTAAAAAATTTCCACATACAGTCACATAACAATGTTAACTATTCATTCAATAAAAATTTACTGATATAGAGCAATGAGTAAAGCATTAAAAAATTTCTGCCCAAAGGGCTGGCCAAGTGGCGCGGTGGTTAATAGCTGGCTTGGGATGCCAGCAGCCCTGGTTCGGATCACACATATGAGGGCCAGTGACACTGCCCTCTAAAAAAAAAAAATTCTGCCCTCAAAGAGCAAAGCTGAAAAAGAGAATCATGTATATAAGTGCAAAGAAATGAAAACAGCACACACAGCTAATAGGAATATAAAGTAGAACAGCTTTTAGCTCGGCAACTAAGCAATGTATATCAAAATTCCCTTGAATCGGATATTCTACAAATCTAATCAGAGGGACTTCCGGTAAGATGGTGGAAAAGAGGGGCGCTGTGCCAACTGCCTCCAGGATCACACCAAAATTAAAAATAATTTATACAACGTTCAACCGCAGAAGTCCCCTGAACATTACATGAACAGACCCTCTAAATGTAGGAACTAAAGAGGAGGATACGAGAAGTCTGGCAGGAGGAGCGGAGAAAAGAAAGAGCGGGCCCCGAGGGGTTGCCTCAGCTGTGAGGTAACTTCTCCTGTTGAGGGAGAGAACTTCCGGCCCCACACCGAGCTCACTACCCCTGAGTTGCTTTGCCAGGAAGAGTTCTACAATACCAGGCAGTAGAAATTAGTGAGGACTCTCTCTGCTCCGCTCGGTGAGGCTGAGGGTGGCTGGAGAACCAATGGGGCCGGCACACGGGCTGGCTCGCTGGTGAGCACTCACCCGGTTCCTAGTGGAGGGAGTAGCTGTGTGAGCGGGGGCCCAGGAGCCTGCGGGGACAGACTGAACTATGCGCCTTTCGCGCGGGAGCAGGAGGTTTTGGGGACCACTGTTCCCCGATGTGGATATTGCAAACAAGTAGTGTACAGAAGGGTGCCATTTTTTCAGGGTTGGGCTCTCCGCCCTCCCAAAGAGTGTCAGATCCTGGACTACACCAGTCTGGTGAAATTGGCGCAGGAATGCGTGAGTGCGCCAGCTGCCTTGGATCCCCACCCACCACAATGCTTGTGCTGTGTAGCCAGGGAAAGCTGGGCAGGTGCGTTATGGCTCCTACAGGCTGCTCACTGAGACACAGGAGTGCGTCAGCCACCTTGGATTCCTGCTCTCCCCACTGCATGTGCAGAGTTGCCAGGCTGGAGAGTGGCTGTTGGGCTGCTCGGCCTAATCTGCAAGCGGCTGATTGGGACAGGCTGAGACTAGGAATTTCCCAGACTGTAGGGACAGGAGCTGTGCGCCTGCATGATCCAGTCAGGGCTTTCCTGGTGAGTTCGTATGGACTGGTTCCCGGTACAAGAGTGCATGATGCTCTGACTTGCTGAGGGTCACTGACCACATCCAGTGGTACCTTAGGGACGTGCCTTGCCCATCTGGAACCGTGTTACCAGAGCACCCTGAACACCTGGGGACTGGACCCCACTACGGAGGTCACAGAGGGTTTTCTGCAGCAGCAGACAACCCGCAACAACCTGTGAAGATTTTTGGTAGTGAGCACGGTCCAGAAAACACACCAGCTAATTGAGGAAAGCTCACTGCAACCTGAGAGGGAGGCTGGCGCATAACACGATAAGCCCATACCCGCAAAACCTGATACTGAGACGCCCAGAAACTCTCTATTGCAGACCAAGTGGTCTGCAGATTAAAGAGAACGGAGAGCCACCCCCCTTTTTTTTTCCCTTTCTTTTCTTTTTTTCCTTTTGTTTTTTTACCTTCTTTTCTTTCTTTTTTCTTCTTTCTAGGTGATCTATCCGATACTTTCAAGCAATCACAGAACTACAGCCAGAATAAAGAAACAAAGAAACATGTCCCAATCAAAAGATCAGAAAGAAACCTCTAGAAATGGAACTACATGAAACAGAGGTATCCAACCTTTCAGAGAACACCGATGATAAGAATGTTTAAGGAACTTAACAAGGACATAAAGAAGGATAGGGAAATCATAAAAAACAACCAATTAGAACTAAAGAATACGATAACTGAAATGAAGAACACACTCGAAGGAATCATCAGATTAGATGAAGCAGAGGATCGGATCAGCGATTTAGAAGACAAAATAGCCCAAATCACTCAGTTGGAACAACATAAGAAAAAAGGATGAAAATAGTTTAAGAGACCTGTGGGACAAGATGAAACAAAACAACATTTACATCATAGGAATACCAGAAGAAGAGAAGTAGCAAGGGATTGAGAATGTATTTGAAGAAATAATGACTGAAAACTTCCCTACTTTGGTGAAAAAAAATGACATACAAGCCCAGGAAGCGCAGAGAATTCCAAACAAGCTGAACACAAACAGGCCCACACCAAGACACATTATAGTTAAAATGGCAAAGCTTAAAGACAAAGACAGAATCTTAAAAGCAACAAGAGAAAGACAGCAAGTTACTCACAAAGGCACTACTATAAGACTAACAGGTGACTTCTCTACAGAAACTCTGCAGGCCAGAAGGGAGTGGCAGGAAATATTCAAAGTGATGAAAAACAGATGCCTAGAGTTAAGATTGCTTTACTTAGCAAGGCTATCATTTAAAATTGAAGGAGAATTTTTCTTATTCAGAAAAATTCTTATTCAGAAAAGAATAAGCTTAAGGAATTCATTACCAACAAGCCAGCATTGTAGGAAATGTTAAAAGGGCTGTTTTAAAACAGAAGAGGAAAACAAGCTAATCCAGGAAGACAAGAAATACAAATAACAAAATGGCAATAAATATGCACCTATCAATAATCACTTTAAATGTGAATGAGCTAAATGAGTGGCTGACAGCGGCCTAAAATAACACTTTACACCAGCTGGATTTCATCGATATTTTAAGAGCATTTCACCTGAAAGCAACAAAATATACATTCTTCTCAAGTGCACGTGAAACATTTTCCAAGGTAGACCACATGTTAGGCCACAAAACAAGTCTCAACGAATTTATGATTTCAATCATATCAAGTGTCCTCTCTGAACACAATGCTAGGAATCTAGAAATCAATTATAAGAAGAAATCTGGAAAGTTTACAAATACATAAAGGCTAAATAACACACTAGTTAATAGTGAGTGGGTCAAAAATGAGATCAAGGAGGAAATCAAAAGATACCTCGAAACAAACGAAAATGAAAACACCACAACCTAAAATCTCTGGGATGCAGCAAAAGCAGTCCTAAGAGGGAAATTCATAGCAGTGCAGGCCTACCTAAAGAAGAGAGAAAAATCTCAAATCAACTGACTATCTTTACACCTAAGGGAACTGGAAAAAGAACAGCACAACAAGCCCAAAGGAGTACAAGGAAGGAAATAATAAAGACCAGAGCACAAATAAATGAAATAATGACCAAAAAAAAATACAAAAGATCAACGAAACCAAGAGGTGGTATTTTGAAAAGATAAACACACTCGACAAACCCTTAGCCAGACTCACCAAGAAAGAGAGAGAGGGGACCGAAATTAATAAAATCAGAAATGAAAGAGGAGAAATGACAACAGATACCACAGAAATACAGAAAATTTTAAGATACTACTACGAGCAACTATAGGCCAACACATTCGACAATCTGGAAGAAATGGATACATTTCTAGAAGCATACAACCTACCAAGTCTGAACAAAAAAAAAAAAAACAGAAATTCTGATCAGACTGATTACTACCAGAAAAACTGAATCAGTAATCAACAAGCTTCCAACAAACAAAAGTCCTGGACCAGATGGCTTCACAGGTGAATTTCACAAAACCTTCAAAAAAGAATTAATACCTATTCTCCTCAAACTATCAAAAAAATACAGTAGGAGGGAAGGCTCCCAAGCAGATTTTATGAGGCCACTATTACTGATCCCAAAATCAGACAAACATATTATAAAATAGGAAAACTACAGGCCGATTTCCTTAATGAACATAGATGCAAAAATCCTCAACGAAAAACTAGCAAACCGAATTCAGCATAACCTTAAAAAGATTATACACCACAATCAAGTGGGATGCATTCCTGGTATGCAAGGTTGCTTCAATATCCGCAAATCAATAACGTAATACATCACATTAACAAAATGAAAAATAAAAATCATATGATCATATCAATAGAAGCAGAAAAGGCATTTGACAAAATCCAGCAGCCATTTATGATAAAGACTCTTAACAAAGTGGGAATAGTGGGGTCATATCTCAACATCATAAAGGCCATACGTGATAAGCCTACAGCAAACATTGTACTAAATGAGGAAAGGCTAAAAGCTTTCCCCTTAAGATCTGGAACAAGACAAGGCAGCCCACTACCACCACTTCTATTTAACATAGTTCTAGAAGTTCTACAGCCACAGTAATCAGACAAGAAAATGAAATAAAAGGCATCCAAATTGGGATGGAGGAAATAAAATTGTCATTCGATGCAGATGACATGATACTACATGTAGAGAATCCCAAAGACTCCACCAAAAAACTGCTAGAATTGATAAACAAATTTAGTAAGGTATCAGGATACAAAATTAATATTCAGAAATCAGTTGCATTGTATACACCAATAATAAACTGTCAGAAGAAGAAATCAGGACATCAATTTCTTTTAGAATTGCTTCAAAAACTATAAAATATCTATGAATAAATTTAACTAAAGAAGTAAAAGACCTGTACTCAGAAAATTGTAAGACACTGAAGAGAGAAATCAAAGACTATACAAATAAATGGAAATGCATACTATGTTCATGGATAGGAAGAATTAGTATAGTTAAAATGTCAATATTACCTAAGGCAATATACAGATTCAATGCAATTCCACTCAAACTACCAAGGACATTTTTCCTCAGAAATAGAAAATATAATCCTAAAATTTATATGAAATCATAAAAGACCCCGAATAGGCATGGCAATATTGGGAAATAAGAACCAAGTGGGAGGCATAACGCTACCTGACATCAAAACATACTACAAGGCTACAGTAATCAAAACAGTATGGTATTGGCATAAAAACAGGCACATAGATCAATGGAACAGAAAAAAGAGCCCAGAAATAAATCCATAAATATACAGACAGTTAATCTATGACAATGGAAGGAAGAATTTACACTGTGGTAAAGATAGTCTACTTAATAAATGGTGCTCGGAAAAGTGGACTGACACGTGCAAAAAAATGAAATTGGACCACCTACTTACACCATTTAAAGAACAAACGCAAAATGGATTAAAGACTTAAATGTAAGACCTGAGGGCAGGCCGAGTGGCACAGTGGTGAAGAGCTGGCTTCGGATGCCAGTGGCCCTGGTTCAGATCCCACATATGAGGGCCAGTAACACTGCCCTCTAAAAAGAAAAAAGAACAAAAAAAATTAAGACCAGAAACCATAAAACTCCTAGAAGAAAACATAGGGAGTAAATTTGCACACATTACCCTGAGTAATGTTTTTATTGATATATCCCCCTCAGGCAAGGGAAATAAAAGAAAAAAAGAACATATGGGATTACATCAAACTTAAAAGTTTTTTCACAGCAAAAGAAACCATCAATAAAACAAAAAGGCAGCCTACTGAATGGGAGAAGATATTTGCCAATGATATATCTGATAAGGGGTTGATATCCAAAATTAATATAACACCCATGAAACTCAACACCAAAAAAAAAAAAACAACCCAGTCAAAGAATGGGCAGAGGATATGAAGAGGCATTTCTCTAAAGAGGATATACAGATGGCGAACAGGCATATGAAAAAATGTTCAACCTCATTAATCATTAGAGAAATGCAAATAAAAACCACAATGAGATACCACCTCATTCTGGTCAGAATGGCTATCATCAACAAATCAACAAACAACAAGTGCTGGGGAGGTTGTGGAGAAAAGGGAACCCTGGTGCACTGTTGGTGGGACTGCAGACTGCTGCAACCATTATGGAAATCAGTATGGAGGTACATCAAAAAACTATAAATGGAACTAACATACGACCAGCAATTCCACTCTTGGGTATCCACCCAGAAGTATCCAAGACGCTAATTCAAAAAAACATACGCACCCCTATGTTTATTGCAGCGTTATTTACAATAGCCAAGACTTGGAAAAAACAGAAATGCTCATCGGTAGACGACTGGATTAAGAAACTGTGGTACATTTATACAATGGAGTACTACTCCGCTATAAAGAAGAATGAAATCGTACCATTTGCAATGATATGGATGGACCAAGACATGATTATGTTAAGTGAAATAAGTCAGTTGGAGAAAGACAAATACCATAAGATCTCACTTACATGTGCAATATGAAAAACTAAATGAATGAGCAAAGTAAACAGAAACAAGTGCCGGCCGAGTGGCTCAGTTGGTTAAGAGCTCGCTCAAGAGTGTGAGCTGAGCTCTGAGAAAAGCAATTCAATGTGCAAGTTGAGCTGTCGCTGAACTGCCAACAGATGGCCCGATGGCTCAGTTAAAAAAAAAAAAGTAAACAGGAACAGTCTCATAGATATAGAGGAAAAATTGTTGGTTGCTAGCTGGGACGGGGTGAGGATGAGGGAGAAGGGGAAGGGATTGGACAGCATAAATAGGTAACTACAATATTGCCACAGGGATATGAAAGACAGTTCAGTTAATGTAATTAATAATGTTGTAAATATTGTATGGGGTGTCACATGTCTTGTTAGGGAGACTACATCATGGATGGAGTAGAGGCTTGATCACTGCAGTGTACACCTGAAGCAGATGTTGTATAAAACTGTATGCCAACTGTAATTGAATATATAGTCATGGGATGTGCAGTACACTGTAGAAGGGAGTCAAGGGAATTGTAATAGGTATGTATGATATGAAGGGGGGAATTGGGGGAGGGATGTTGTCACTTTGAGGGGTAGAAAGTATAACAACTGTACTGCGTTGTACACCTGAAACTAATTTTTTAAAAAATGTATATTTCACAATAAAAGGACTTTAAAAAAAAAAATCTCATCTAAGAAAAAAATTAGCACTAATTATAAAGATTGCTAAAAGGATATGTCATCATAGAATACTACTGATATAAAGGAATCTTAAATGTTATATTAGGTGGAACTATACTATGTAATTTATGGCATAAACACACAATGAAACACTATGTAGCAATTTTCAGTCATGCTGAATACTATCCTTTAGCTCAGAAAGATGTTCATAATATATTAAGTAAAAAAGAAAAAAGATTAAAAAGCAATAAATAGTAACAGCCCACATCTATTTAATACGCCATATCTTGTTAGTCAATACCCATCCCAAAGCCAGCCCAGGCCAATTCAGACAGGGGAAATAGGCTGCAACTCCTAAGAAGTGGCAAAGTCACACTAGATAAGAAATATTATCTCAGCAATCATCTTTTGGAAACAGTTGCTGCAGCTACTGAACACTTACACTTAGTTTCAATTCAGTCCTTAATTAGACTGAATTTTACCCCATTGGTTTTTTTGCACAAAATTCAGAATTCTAAGCTGGACAGTGAACACAGAGAGAAAACCCTATTGAATTTTGGATTTTTAAAAAGCCCCAAATCAAGATAGTATTGACAAAATACTAGTTAGTGAATTTCTTACCAATGGAGACAAAATACTAACTAAACTGCTCTGGGTCTGTTTTAGCCACTGTGTGACATGCCCCTACAGGGGTCCTTGTATGTACATGCACATACACACATACACACATATTTTCACAGATACCATGTTACGATATGAAAAAAGTTCTGGGTTATTAGGGTGATGTGTTATATTATTAGTCTGGCTCCTTTGGTTGAAAGGAACAAATGCATTTGGGTTCTATACCTCAAATAATGGGAAGTGAACTGTAAGAACACATGGAAATAATTGGAGAGGAATTTCAGGATGTCAGACTTCAAGGAATCCAAAAACAAGGTGCTGACCACACAGAGACTCACAGGCAGTTCTGGAATTAGAATCTCTAAATCAGCTCTGCGAACCTTTCAGAAGCTAGAAGACCATCTGGCAGAAATGCTGATGAGCAGCAAACCTTACTAAAAACTTATTTAAAATTCACTAAAAAAATGTTGCCAGTGACGAATAAAAATTCTAACCAACATTTATTTCACCATAAATACATATTTTTTTAAAATAATGGAATGTGAACTGGCAGAAACCAGAAAAAAAGTAGAATGAAAATATCAAACCTATTTTACCACAATAAAAAAGTATATGGAGGGTTTTAATAAAATAAATGAATACCAGATTAAAGTCTATGTTGACAGCTGTAAAAAGCATAGTTGCTGCCACATAAAATCAGCGATACAGAGGATAAACATTTGAATAGCTATCCCACAATACAGAGAAAATGTATACAGATACTAGGATAAATAGTCACAGATGACCAGAGAAGGGAGTTATCAACTAATGGGCAACCGGTGCACTCAAGAGGAGGACAGAATAAGTGAAACACAGGTAATAATTAAAGGTAATAGAAAATGAAGCTTCACTTAGTTAATAACGAACTGGGCACGTAGAGGTTATCACAATCCAGGAAAATCAACTGAAAGAGACTGACGCATTTATTTAAAGTTGATGAGACAAAAAGAATAGAAAAGAATAATAGTAACATAAAAACAGAGCTGGAAATTAAGCTTAGAGAAAAATGCATGTTGTGCAACAAAAGAATGGATAAACAAAATGTGGCACATTCATACAATGGAGCACTACACAGCAATAAACATGATGAGATACTGATATACCCAAAAACAAGATGAATCCCAGGAACACATTAAATGGAAGAAGCTAGACACACCAAAAATGTACTAGAGTGAGGCACCACATAACGATGCTTTGGTCAAGGACAGACTGCTTGCTTATATGATGGTGGTCCTATACAATTATCACACGGCTAAAAAATTCCTATAGTCTAGTGACATAATAGCCATCATAACATCGTAGCTCAACACATTACTCACATGTTGGTGGTGATGGTGGTGTAAACAAACCTGCTATACTGCCAGTAGTATAAAAGTATACTAAAAGTTCATAATTGTATCCACATACAATTTTGTACAATTATGTACAATACCTAATACTTGATAATGATTATGTTACTGGTTTATGTATTTACAATACTATAGTTTTTATTGTTGTTTTAGGGTATACTTTCTACTTACGAAAAAAAATTTGCTGTAAAACAGTATTCTGTGTTACATGATCAGCAGCTTCATACATCTCGTGTCTCTTGAGGGCATCATTTTCTCTTGTGCTCGATTTAGTCTCGTGTTGTTTTGTACAGTAACATGCTGTACATGCTTGTAGCCTAGGAGCTATAGGCTATACCATCTAGATTTGTATAAGTACACTCTACAACGTTCACACATGACAAAATCATCTAACAGTGCATTTCTTAGAATATATCCCTGTTGTTAAGCAGCACACGACTGTGTATGATTTCATTTATATAAAATGGAAAAACAGGCAAACTAAACTATGGCAATACAAATCAGAAAGTGGGTACCAGGGTGGGGTTGGGAGGGAAAGAAAGAGAATTGACTAGAAAAAGGCAAGGAATTGTTAATGGGGTAATGTAAATGTTCAGTATATTTTAGGGGTGGTGTTTAAATAGGTGTATATGTGTCAAAAACTCAGAATGAAACCTCTAAGATCTGTACATGTTAGTGTATGCTAATTATACATCAATTAGTATATAAAATTGCATTACGGATGGACCAAAGCCTGAGAGTAAGCTTTTGCAGTAGGTTAAAATCATGCCCTTGAGGGCCAGCAGAGTGGTGTGGTGGTTAAGCGCTGGCTTGGGAAGCCAGCGGCTCCGGTTCTGGTCCCACATATGGTAAAAAAAAAAAAAAATCATGCCCTTGTAAGGATTCACGGATTAATCTACACATATATGACAACTACTGACCAAGAGATCTCAACTAGTATTTACTTTGGTGACTATGGCAGCAAAAAAAAAAGTATCTTACGCAACTCAACAACACAACATCACTTAATTTCATCTTCCCCAGCAATTTTAGTTCAGAGTACATTTACTTACCATCTTGTAAATTGGCCTTGAGAGAGAAGAGTGCAGGGTGCTTAGCTAGCTTACCCATGTGGAGTAAGTTTACCAACTCCATGGGCACTTTAGAAAAGTAAAATGATGCCCTTATTTAACATATCTGACCATAAGCCAAGTTCATGAAAAAGCTGAGTATCCTCTTAAGGTATATTTCCTATTCTTAATAAATAAGTATATTTTCTTAGGAGCACAAGAAAAAAATGGCGGGTTCAAGAGTAAGGTGACTCAGTCCAGCATTTTGTCTCTGATCATGTAGTAAATGACAGTATGAAGGAAAACAAATCATAATAGAGTATGTATAGTTTTTATTAAATGCCTTCATATACAATTAAAAATATCAAAAGCAAAGAAAACAAGATGCAAGCCACAGTTTGCTGACCCCTGTTATAGGCAAAATATTAGTGGGGAGAGGAAGGAAAAATGTCACTTGATGGCATCAATGATGACATGTCATAGTCAGGTGATCTTCAAATTTGATTGGGCGGGATGACTTCTAATATCCTTTAAAATATGAAATTAACTGTCAAATAAGAGGTAGCTGTGTATATAAAAACTTTTCAAAATGAGGCATCTATGACTCATGAAAACAGCAAAAAATTAAGCTCTCCATGGATATTTAGCTCTAGTTTACCCATACTACTACAGATGAACACGCAAAACTTCAATGGCAGCTTGGGAAACAATAGGTAACTATGAAATCAAATATAATTTCGATTTGTTTCATAATTAAACATTTTTGATAATTTCACTATATCAGTAAATTTTTCTGTTTATTAAAATCTCTCAATATAGAAACATATAAAAGAGCCATAGTTCTTTCCAATAGGCGAGGAGCCATAGGCATATCTTGGGACAACTGGCACAAGTGCCGTAAGACCAGGGGCAAGAGAAAGCCCTACCACAAGAAGCGAAAATCTGAGCTGAGACACCCTGCTGCCAACACTAAGATTGGCACTCGCCGCATACACAGTCCATGTGCAGGGAGGCAACAAGAAGTACCATGCATTGAGGCTGGATGTGGGGAACTTCTTCTGGGGCTCCAAGTGTTGTACGCACAAAAAAAAGGATTATTGATGTTGCCTACAACACATCCAACAACAAACTGGTCCACACCAAGACTCTAGTAAAGAACTGCATCGTGCTCATTGACAACACACCGTATGGACAGCGGTCCAAGTCCCACTATGTGCTGCCCCTGGGCTTCAAGAAGGGCCAAGCCAACTCCTGAGGAGGAAGAGATTTTAATAAAAAAAAAAAAAAAAAAAACAAGATCAAACAAAATTCAGAAAAAGCATGATGAAAAGAAAAAGAATGCCAAAATTAGCAGTCCTCTAGAGAAGCAGTTCTAACACAGTAAGCTTCTTGCATGCATCACTTTAAGACCAGGCCAATGTGGCCAAGCAGATGGTTATGTGCTGGAGGGCAAGGAACTGGAGTCCTGTCTGAGGAAAATCAAAGCCCAAAAAGGCAAATAAATCATCCTCCTTTCTAGCTTAGTCTGCTTAATAAAGGTGTTTTGTGTTCTGAAAAAAATAAATAAATAAATGAACCATAAAGAAAAAAATTCAAAAATCTAATAAAATAAACTTTCTATATGGCAAAAAATACAAGTAAATAAAAGAAGTCTAGGGCTGGCCGAGTGGCGGGGAGGTTAAGCGCTAGCTTGGGAAGCCAGCAGCCCGGGTTCAGGTCCCACATAGGAGAGCCAGTGACACTGCTCTAAAAAAAAAAAAAAAAAAAAAAAAAAAACAAAAACAAAAAAGTGTAAAATCTAGGAACTATAACTCATATCACAAATAAGCAGCTTTTTGTTCTAATACATCAAGGGCTCCTAGAAACAGAGTCAAAAAGACTAACAGTCTATCAGAAGAAAAAAACAGGCAAAAACCACAAATAGATATTTGATAGAAATGGAAATACAAAGAAAAAATGTTCATCACTCATAAAAAATATGAATTAAAATTATATTGAAATAGTATGTTTTTATTTCTTTTTGTACACCTGAAACTTATGTAAATTTACTAACCACTGTCATCTCTAAACTTTAATTAAAAAAGAAAAAAAAGAAATACTATTTTTTTCACCTAGCAGATTGTCAACAATCAAAAAAATTTGATAAATATTCTGTTGGTTAGGCTATGGAAAAATAAGCCCTCCTCTAAACTGTTGGTGGAAAATTAAATTAACACAACTTCTATGGAGGGGTTCTAATAATTTAAATATGAACATAAATGTTTATATACTCTTTGATCCAACACTCATTTCCAGGAACGTATCCTATAGATATATTTTCAAATGTTCAAAATGACTATTATACAAATGAGGCTTTACTAAGTAACCTTGTATAGCAAAACTTAAGTGTGTAAAGGACCCTATATTGAGCATAAAAAGGGATGACAATAAGAATATATATTCAGGGCTGACCGAGTGGCTCAGTTGGTTAAGAGCTCACTCAAGAGTGTGAGCTGAGCTCTGAGCAACAGCAATTCAATGCCCAGCCTGAGCTGAGCTACTGCTCAGCTGCCAACAGATGGCAGGATGGCTCAGCTAAAAAAAATAAAAATAGGGCCGGCCGAGTGGCGCGGTGGTTAAGCGCTGGCTTAGGAAGCCAGCAGCCCCGGTTTGGTCCCACATATGAGAGCCAGTAACACTGCCCTCAGAAAAATAAAAAAATAAAAAAAATAAAATAAAATAAAAATAATTAAAAAAAGGAATATATATTCATAAAGAAACTCTAGAAGAATACCTAAGAAACTAATAACAGCAGTTCCCTGGTGAGGGGACTGAGGAACTAGGCAGATGAGAAACAGCATAATGGAGGGAAATGTGCACATGTGTTTATATACATGAATACACACACACACACACACACACACATATATATCTGATAAATTATACTGTTCAAAATTAGTTACATACACATATACCTATATATGTATTAACTTATGGCCTTTCTGAAAAATTATATTTTAGGGCAGGCCGAGTGGCGTGTTGGTTAAGAGTTGGCTTGGAACACCAGTTCTGAGCAGCAGGGTTCGGATCCCACATGAGAGGCAGTGACGCTATGCCCTCTACAGCTAAGACGGTGAACAACAGCTTGACCTGGAGCTGGGCTGCCGTGTGCTACCGTAAGTGGCAGGCAGCCGGAGTTGCCAAGACCTGCTGTGAGTGACCGTCCAGTGGCCGGCAACCGTTCTGCCTCAACCAGGAAGAGCGCAACAATAATACCAACATGGGCCAGTGAAGCAACGTTCTGCACAACTAGACTGAAGAACAAAAGGACAGAAACTTGTCTGTTCCCCCTCCCTGATTCCCCAACATTGTTCCCCTCCCCCTATTCCCCAATAAAATCTTAAAATATATATATATAATTTTTTTTTTTTTTTGAGGGCAGTATCACTGGCCCTCATATGTGGGACCGAACCAAGACCGCTGGCTTCCCAAGCCAGTGCTTAACCACCACGCCACTCGGCCGGCCCCCAAAAAAATTATATTTTAAAAAGTTCTTATAAATTGACAGTTAAGTTAGTTTACCCCACCCTGATAAACTTGTTTCAAAACCTGTGAAATAGATTCCTAATCTAACTCAAAATTTCTTGAAAAAGCATTTAACATTCTCACTAGTATTCAAAAGGCAAATTAATTCAAGATAAAAAAATCCAGAATGATAAATTATTTAACATGCTGGCAAGAAAACAGTGAAATGGATACTGTCATCACACACTGAATGTAAGAGTACAAGTCTTTAAGACCATTCTAGAAATAATTTGCTAATACAGAGTCTTTAAACAGACTTACTCCTAACCTGGTAATTTCACTTCTAGATATCTGTCAGATGGAAATCAGTCAAAACACAGAAAAAATTTTATGAGCAAAGCTGTTCATCTCATGATCAACAAAATGGCAAAAATCTTATAGTATCCATGAAGAAGCACCTAAACCACGACAGATTCATTACGCAGTCCGTAACTCTACTAATTTTCTTTTAAATACAGGAAATTATAATTGAAAAAAAAAGTATAAGAATTTGCACTGAAAAATGTCTTAAATTCACAAAATATTTACAATGTTTACCTTTGAGAGATGAACTTATAATTAATTTTCTACTGTATACTTTTTTGCTACCTTCCTATGCTGGACATGTATTTTTAATATTTATAAAGAAGGTAAGCACCTACCTTGATAAACTTGTTGGAAAAATTTCACTAGGAGAAGAATGACTGAGTGGAGAAGTGGAAGGTCTGAAGCTATCCTGGTCATCTTCTGAACCATTTCCACCATGCTCAGGAGGATTTTTCGAATCTATCAGAAAGGTATATTTTCTAATGAGAACAACAACAACAAAAAAAACCCTCTGACTAATTTTGTGAATGTGATCAATTACTCTGACACTTACCAACATTTTTAGGTGAGATTAAGAAATGTTTTCCAGAGGTTACATGCTTTTCGCTGCTGCTTGTTTCACTAACATATTCATTTTGCCTCTGATTCTCTCTATTATTTTGCATTTCTTCACACTCTTCTGACAGCCAAAGGGATGCTATTCGAGGGCCCCTTACTAATGAATAACTATTAGATGTTGGAGTGCATATTGAGGTAGCTTTTTCACTATTACCAATATGTGGAAATCTGTTGTCAATGGAGTATGTCTTCCCATCAACTATTGCACTCTCACTCTTTCTTATATTTGTAAGAATTGAATTTGAAGAGTTTATGTTTCTTAATGACTCCTGGTTTTCACTGTCCCCATTTTTACCATAAAAAATAGCTGCCATATTTTCTTCTGGTTCCCTTACACTTATACTAATAGCACTTAAGTCCACTATATGGTTGTCTTGAGTAGTCCATTCTTTCGGCAAAGAGAAATCCCAAATGTCAGATACATCGGCTCTTGAAAAGTTTTCCAGTTCACCTTCACATCTACTAACTTCAGTTTTTTTAAGGTATTTCTCCATATCAAATGTACTGGATCCATTACTTTTTTCTAAATCATTAGATAAAAAATGAGACACAATGGAACAGTCCTTTTGTTTGTCATCTTCCTGAAAAGTCTTCTCTCTGGTTTTATTTGAAAGTGCCTTGATCATGGCGGCAAGTTCAGAAGGATCCGTACTCACTGATGCACTTGCAATTGCTGAAGCAATTGTGCTTATCCTAAGTACAGATTCACCACCGTTCGGTAGCTTGCCTTTGCATCTTTGGGGTTTGCTGTTCATGAAGTAAGTGCCCTAGAAATGAGAAGCTTTACATCAGGTAAATTTACCTCAGGTCCATGGCAGGTACACATTAGTTTAATATCTATTTTTGAGTGTTACATACGACTTAACAGCAGCAAGAAATTAATGGTATAACAGTTAAATGTCCTAATGAAATAAGACAGCTGTTATCAACTTTAATTTTAGAGTGCCAGGTTGTTTACATAATCAGATTATCAATTGCTTAAAAAAAAAATCCTAAGGAATTAAAAGAGATGGTAAAACTAAATAAAAGAATAATTTAAAACCAAAAAATTAAGATAATGAGATTGAGGACCAGCTGAGTGGCGCGGTGGTTAAATGCTGGCTTGGGAAGCCAGCGGCCCTGGTTCGGGTCCCACATATGAGGGCCAGTGACACTGCCCTTAAAAAAAAAAAAAAAAAAAGATAATGAGATCGAGAAGCCACTGAATCATTGTGATTGCCAAGTATAGTTCCTGGTAATTTCATTCAATTATTAAACTTATTTATAAGCAAGACATAAATAGGAATCATGAGTGGAAAAAATGAAATGGAACCAAAGTAAAGAAACACAAACTTATTTAATATTCAAAAATATTAAATATTAAATGAACCAAAGAAACGCAAACCTATTTAATATTCAAAATGCAAGATAAGACTTCTGCTTTCGGTGAACTTTCTAAAGTGCTGGGAATGTTCTACATTATTTATTGTGTTGTTTATATGGGTGCATGTATTTATCAAACTTCATCAAAATGTAAGCTTAAGATCTGCATATTTTACTGGGTATAAACCATAAGTCATAAAATTAATTTAAAAAAAAAATAAATAAATAAAAGACTTCTGTCTCTGGTAATAGCAGACTAAGTAATGCAAATCAACTCTTGCTGATTTCAGTTAGAAATGGACAATATGTCCATAGACATCCCTTAGAAGGCACTAGAGAACTAAAAAATGGAGTTAAACCTGTGGGGTCAAAATTCAAAAGAAAAAATCCCAAAGAGGTGAGCCCATTAATGGGGATGATTTTCCCCAGGGGACCTGCTGCTTCAATAAGAGGCAACTGATAAAATTTCAAAAAGAAGCTACGCAAAATTGTTCTTGAGGGCCTTAGGGTATATAAAACCTCAGTTCAGAGTCCACTAATGATGGCAGAGGAGCCTCTGGTAAAAAATCATGCTTTAGGATGAGACTACAAAGGGCTACACCCCTAGGAGTAAAGGTAAACCAAAATTAGGCTGGCCCTCATAAAGACTGAGGCCCAGCTCTAATCAGCTCAATCCCAGAAACTGAATTAAAGTGATCTGAGATTGCTAGAGTTCTTTGCTCCGTTTCAGAAGCAAACATAAACCCTGTCTAGAAGATATCATCTCCCACAGCCTCAGATTATTTCAACAACTTTTCCTATAAAAGCCCACCCCTCAATGAATGAATGGTACATGATGTTCCAAGATAACACGGCCCAAATCCAAGGGAAACAGACCCAATGGAGGATCCAGAAAATGGTCATCAGAATCCAAAACACATCTAAATCTAAAATCTACAACATAAACATCTAAAACGTAAAATATAAAACATAATGAAAGAAATAAAAGACAACACTAAAACTCTAGCAGAGGACTAGAAATTATAAAGAACTAAATGTAAATTCCATAATTGAAAAATACAATAACAAATTAAGAACCCAATGGATGGGCTTAACAATAAATTGAACACAACTGAAAAGAGAGTCAGACTTAGAAGAGAAATCTGAAGAAAATAATCCAGAATGAACCAAGAAAGAGAATGTTAATGGAAAATACACAAATGAACAAAAAGAACATAAAGAAAAAAAGGATATTCTGAGGTAACTGAACTCTCGGAAGAGGAGAGGAAATGGAACACAAGTTATATTTAAAGAGATATTGGCTAAGAATTTTCTAAAATTTGTGGAAGTCAACAATGCAAGAGTTAAGAAGGCCTACGAACCCCAACCAGGATAAAATTAGATACCAAAGCACATCATAATAAAATGGACAAAAAACAAAGAAAAAAAATTTTAAAGCAGAGATAAGATACATTACCTTTACTGGGGTTAGTAAGATGGACAGCAAACTTTCACAATGAAATTATGTAAAATAATATATTCAAAATGCTAAAAGTTGTTTCTATACCAAAGTCTATATACCAAACAAGTCTCTATATCAAAAATGAAGGTGAAGGCTGGCTGAGTGGCGTGGTGGTTAAGCGCTGGCTTGGGAAGCCAGCTGCCCTGGTTTGGGTCCCACATGAGGGCCAGACACTGTCCTAAAAAAAAAAAAAAAAAAAAAAAAAAAAAAGAATGAAGGTGAAATACAGATATTTTTAGAGAGACAAACACAAATAATTCATCAGCAGACCTTTACTAAAAGAAATTTTAAGGACATTCTTCAAGCAAAAGAAAATTAATCTCAGATGGAAGGTCAGAGATGCATAGCAGTTGTATATAATAATAGTAATCACCATCATCATCACTACCATTGGGTTATGGGGTCTAAATAGAGAATTAAAATATAAAACAATAGAAGTAGCTTATAAGCTTATAATAGTAGCTTATAAGTGGAGTACAACTGAATGCTTTATGATCTTTATAATCTCAAGAAAAAGGTAAAAAAATAAAAAACAATCCTCCAAATTTGTATTACACATTAGTAAACAAAGGACACAAGTTGTAATTTCTTGGGTAATCACTAAAATAACAGAAAAAGAATATATAATTACTAAATTAGTAATAGTAGACAAAAATTGGAATATAAAATACTCAATCCAAAAAATGCAAAAAAGAAACAGAACAAAGTCCAAATGAAACACAGCAAGTGAGTAAAGCAAGCAGATTCAAACCCTCATATATTGGGAATTCCATTATATATAAGTGAAAAGAAAGATTGTGGGACTGGTTGAAAAATAAAATCCAACTCTTTGTTTTTATAAAAGAAACATCTAAGATATAAGGATACAAAAAGGTTGAATACAATATGAAAAAGATATAAGATGTAAACACTAACTAAAGAAAGCTGCTGTTAACTATGTTAATATCAGACCAGACTTAAAGCATAAGGCATAATTAGACACAAAGGGAGTCATGCACAATGATAAAAGTTTCAATTCACCAGAAAAGGAGAACAATTTTAATTTGTATGTACCTAAAAACATAGCCTTGAAATTTTGTTCCAATTTTATTGAGAAATAATTGACATATATCACTGTGTAAGTTTAAGGTGTATAGCATAACAGTTTATTACCACAATAGGTTGGATTAACATCCATCATCTCATAGATACAATAAAAGGAAAAGAAAAACATCTTTCTCCTTGTGACAAGAATCCCTTGAATATACTCTCTTAACAACTTTCCTATACAGTCATTTGTTGCTTAATGAAAGGTTTACATTCCAAGAAATGCCTCATGAGGTAATTTGATGTGTGAACATCAGAGGGGACTTACACAAACTTAAGATGGGATAGCCTATTACTCCTAGGCTACAAACCTGTACAGCAAATTACTGTATTGAATACAGTAGGCAACTGTTAACACCATGGTAAGCATTTGTGTATCTAAACATAGAAAACATACAGTAAAACTGCAGTATAAAGGTTAAAAAATAGTACACCAATTTAGGGCACTTACCATGAATGTAGCTTGTAAGACTAAAAGTTCCTTTGGGTAAAGCCTAGGATACTGTACATTTATACACTAAATTTATAAAAATATTTATTTAATTAACCTTAGCTTACTGTAACTTTATCTTATAAAATTTGTTGTCACACACCAGCCTAACCGTCTGCCCCCATGCACCTTCCCATAAAGACAGATCCTTATAGAGACATTACTTCTGCATTATGCCTACTCTATCTTCCTGTTTGGCCCCAGAAGATAGCTGGTTAGTCGGCGACAACTACGGTTCCTCAAGGAAGGAACAACCTAACACAGACACAGTGGCATGGGTGCCATAGGAGAAATCATGGAGTTGAGAAAATGAGCATAGACCCCTTGTCTTAGGTGCTGACAGCTTGCCTGTGGAATGCATAATAATGTGATAACATCTGTCCTCTGTGCATTCTTATCAGTGAGTCTTGACAAAAGTTTCTCGACATAAGAAGACAGAAATAACAACATGAATAATAACATCCTGGGACTTTTGGTAATGGCAGCCTACAGGCATGGGTAATTTGACTTTGAGTTCAGTTCTCCGGTATGATGTAAGGGACTTACAGACCATGGAAAAAACAATGCTACTTCCTTGTGTATCCTAATAAAAGCCTTGCAGTGGTGTAGTTCGGAGCTCAGTCCTTGAGGCTCAAGTCCCCTGGCACCATCTGCATCTTTACTCTCATTTGTGTCTATCTCTTTCTTAGTGTTTCGCCGTCCCTTCTCCACTCCCACTGCTCTGTCGTGCAAGACGTGACAAACCTAATTTTTTAAACTTTTCAACTCTTTCGTAATAACACTTAGCTTAAAACACACATTTTACAGCTGTACAAAATATTATTTCTTTGTATCCTTATTCTATAAGCTTTTTTTCCAAATTAAAAAAATGTTTTTTTGTTCTAAATTTTTTAATTTAAAACTAAGACACATATGAAACACAGTTCGGGGAATATAATAATGTAAAAATTTTGTGGCGTGTCAGATAGTCACATGCCTTGTTAGGGAGCCACTTCACGGATGGAGTAGAGGCTTGATCACTGCACTGTACACCTGAAGCTGATGTTGTATAATATTGTATGCCAACTGTAACTGAATATATAGATAGTCACGGGATGTGGAGTATACTGTGGAATTGTAATAGATATGTATGATATGGGGGGGAGCAGGGTGACGAACTGGGTGAAGGGGGTTGTCACTTTGGGGGGTAAAGAGTATAACTATTGCATTGTGTTGTACACCTAAAACTAATAAAAGTAAAAAAACAAAAAACTAAGACACACATACACATTAGCCTAATCCTACAGGGTCAGGACCATCAAAATCACCTGTCTTCTATCTCCACATCCTGTACCACTGGAAGGTCTTCAGGGGCATTAACACACATGGAGCTGCCATCTATGAAAACAATGCCTTCTTCTGGAAGACCTCCTGAAGGACCTGCCTAAGGCTCTCCTGCCTGAGGAGGTGTCCCTCTTTTCAGAAATATGTCCATGGTGGTTTGCTTGGTTTGTTTCTCCTTTGCATCACAGATTTGTTCGTAAGCAGATAACAAACCATGAACATTCCTCTCTATTAATGAAAACCTATCTGTGTTGGGATCCATGTTTTCAACCTTTTAAAAAAGCTCGTTGAGGTCTGCAAAAGCTTCTGGCTAAATCCTTCAGTGTAAATTTTCTTGAGCATTCTTTTTCTTGTCCTGTAGTTTCCTTTTCTCTTGCCTCTTCTTCAGCTATGCATTCCTGTTCCAGTTCTAACAACTCCTCAGTCAATTCCCCAGGAACCATCTTCAGGAGTGACTCCATGTCACTGTCATCCACACCCAGGTTAAAGCTGTTCACCATCTCAACCACAGCCCTGTTGGTTTTTGCAACTTCCTCATCCTTGGAAATTCTTTTAAGTCACAGATAAATCTCTTGAATGTCTTCTTCCAAATGCCATTCATACACTTCTTGGTGACTTTACCACAAGCCCAAGTAATCTTCTTGATGCAGTCATAGATGTTGTAATTCTTCCAGAATTGCATCAGTGTCTTCCTCAGTTGCAGCAATAGCCTGGGCAAAGGTTGCCCTCAGGTAGCAGGCCTTAAAAGCTGCTATAATTCCTGGATCCACTGGTGGGATCAAAGAGGTGTTGTCTGGAGGCAGAAATACCACTTAGAAATTGTGATGAAGATCACCATTAAAAGGAAGATGTCTGGAAGAATTATCAACAATAAGAAAATCTTGAAAGGTATGTTATTCTCTAAACAGAACTTCATTTTGCTGGCATAGCAATTCAGGAGGGCATCTTAGAAGGGCATCTAACAAGAGGCACAGGGTCATCCATGATTTCTTATTGCTCCTGGAGTATACTGGCAGCGAGTGCTTACTGATATACTTGAAGGCCTTGGGGTTCTCACTGCACCTCAAAGAGTTTCAGTTTGTAGCCTGCAACACTAACCCAAAGTAAAACTATTATTCTGTCCTTAAAGGCTTGAAATCTGGCATTGACTTGGCCTCCTTATGGATCAGTCCTTTCAGGCATCTATTTCCAAAATAGGCAAGTTTCATCCATATTGAATATTTGCTCTGGCAAGTAATTTTCGTCCACAATCTTATTATCTAGAGTTTCCAAAAATTCTTAGCTGCCTTCTCATCAGCACTTGCAAACTCAGCACTCACTTTCACATTATGTAATGAATAACGATTCTTGAATCGTTTAAGACCTAGAGCTAACAGTAAACTCAATATTGTATTGTAGTTGAGTCCAGCCTTTTCTTTCAACATCACAAACAAACTATTCACTTGGTCCATGATCTCATGGTGCTGAGAGGGATACATTTCTGTGTCTAGTCTCCATATCTGATATAGGCCCTTCTTGAATTTTTGTTAGTCTTGCCACCTTTAGTGAAGCAGATCTTATAATAGCTTCTGTCACTTTCAACTTTTTCTTCAAGATCGTAGCCCTGGTGGAATGGAATATGCCTAACTAGCGAGCAATAACCATCACTGACTTTCCACCTGTGTAGTCCTCAGTAACTTTTTTTTTAGTCTTTATTTATGGGACACTGCACGATAGGAAATTGCACATAGAAAAGAAACCCACTGAGAGGAGAAGCTTCACACAGTATGTAGTTTGGAACTGCTCAAGTACAGTTTTGTTTGTAAAAAGTGCTACAATAACAAACCACATTTAAAAAGAATTCTTGGTGGAGAAACAGTATGACAAATTTAACCAAACATAGTACACAATTATATGTTTCAGCTGTACAATCTAAAAGCTAAAGATTCCAGGAGAGGCATCCTGAATTTGAAATGTACAGCATTCAGAGGCAGTTTCTAGCACAACATTTTGATTTTCCTCTACAAACCAAAATGGAATCCATGATTCAATATTATAAACATGTCAAGTTTACTGTTCAATAGATTAAAGGCAATCCCAATTAAAAGTTCAACAGGGTTGCTAGTTGGTTGGTTTGTGGATGGTGACACTATGATTTTAAAATACATATGGAAATGCAAAGGACCAAAACCAACCTTCTATTTTAAGGAAATAGAAGAGGGAGGCCTTATTCTACTAGGTTATCAAGATTTATTATAAAGCTGCAATATTTAACACTGTCATATTGACATACGATAGATCCCAACTGTCCATCAGCAGTAGAATGGATATATCAACTACAAAATATTGATATAACAATACTGCATAGTAATGAAAATAAGTAAGCTTCTATTATACTTAATAAAATAGTTGCACCTAACAAACATTAAGTGAAAAAAACAAAAAGAATACATACTGCATAACTCCTTATAAACAAAGTTCAAAAACAGGTGAAATTTATTAATACAGGAGAAAGTAATGTACAGGAGTGGCAAAAAATTGACTTCTGGGATGCTGGCAATGCTCTCTTTCTTGACCTGCAAGGTGGGGGCGGCGGGGGTTGCATGAGTGTACCAGTTATGATAACTCACTGACCATAAGTTTGTTTTATAAATTCTTTTATGTTTATTATACAATTATATACTGATTTAAAAGTCTTCCCAAAAATTTAATGGACACTTATAAAACTAAATGAAAAAAAGAAGCCAGCCATCTTATACTGCATGTATTTTCCACATATGACCTTATCTTGATCTTAGACAAGAACTATGACAACGTGATTTTAGCTTTCCTTCATGAAAGGCTTACAATACCTCTGTTTTGCCTTTATTGGCAGTTAACGTCACATCATTTTCACCCACTCGTGAAATACTCTCCAGTTCTTCAGCCTGAAGTGTAATTGATTCTTCACTTAGTTGTGCCTTTGATTGTTCATTGAAGGTTCCTGTGGAAATAACATTCAACTTATCTATACACTATCTCATAGAAACAATCTGTGAGATAAAGTTCACTCAACGTAATTGCTCAGGAAGAAATCTTTTTACCTCAAATACCTAAGTCATCCTCAGAAAAACTAATTAAATGTAGTCAATAGGACATAGGACCATACCACTGTTAATCTGACTCAATTCTGCGAAGTCTGAACTTTGAAGAAGACTGTGGGTTTTAATTTCTCCCTTGCAAATACTGATAAACTCATTTAATATCTTCCAGCTTTAAGCATTTCACAAATATACAGTAAGCTGAATTTTAAAAAATGATTACTTCTTGAATAGAATAGGAGAAACTCGACTAATTACATATATATAGCCTCTTCATCCCAGCTCCTCTATTGGCACATAGGCTCTTTAAGGAAGCATATGTTGTGCAATTTTATATGATATGTAGCACCAGACATTGCACTAGCAACTAGCAGCTGTTTGATCACTGTATGTTAACCAAAAGTTTGATTTAAAATATTACACCTGAAATTAAAAAAAAAATAAAATAAAATATTTATTAGATGTTTATCGTTCTTAGACGATCACAATCTAAATTTCAAAACACCTCAAGTCTATCTAAATAGTAAATATAATAATTATAATTCATTAACTCGGTTGTTTAATAGGCCAAAGTTAACTAGCACATTTGAAGAAATTATATTTCATTTACTTTGAGTTTTACAAAAGTATTTAGATGGGTTTTGGTTGACTTGATTTCACTTTAAATTAAAAAGGCAATATAAGAATCAAATCTGTAACTAATACTGAAAAAGATCTACATGGTTTATACATTTTCACTCATAAAGAACATAATTATACAACTACTTAATTGACAGGTTTTAAAAAAAGGGTTACTAAAAACTTCTTCATTTAATCCATTACCTGAAAATAGATTATGGTTAAGATGAGCCACTTCATTTTCCAAATTACTTCTTGATAAATCAGATTTTCTTATTAAAGCAACAGGTTCTCTCTTATCTGGAGATCTAATAAAATAACCGAATGATGGCTACAAAATAAACATGTGAATTATTTCCTTAATTTTCAACCGCTTTGAGAAATTCTATACTATTTTATCTTAAACTTGCTAACCTAGCTAAAGGACTGCAACAAAATAATTCTTTATTTCCATTTAAACTTAAATTACTAGAGATGAACTTTAGAAATCCAAATAGAACCTTTTATTTCCTTATTGCTAGCTATCTTTAAACATCAGAACTAAATATTATCAAGTAAGTTACCCTTACTAAGAAATACATATTAAAGCCAAGAAATCACACTTTGTTCCTTCAGTAATTATTACTGAGCATCTACTATGTGTCAGGCACTGTTAATAAACACCAGTTAATATATCAGTGAGAGAAAAGACAATATTTCCTGCCTTCCTATTACTTATACTATAAGGGTATTTTATTTTACATAATAAATATATCCTCAAATATCTGTATTAAGGTTGGTATCTTCCTCCAGACTTGGATGAGTTTCAAAAAGGTTTATATATTCAAGGAGCTTACTAAGTAAAGATCAGAGAATTCACACTTTTCTTTCTTAGAGAACTTTCACATGATAGACCTAAAATGTGAATCGTTAAATGCACTCACTTTTTAATTGATCTTCACTTGGGAATTTCTTCCCATGATCCAGCAACTTGAATGCATGTAACATTTCCTAACTAATACCAAAATAGAAATTCCAAATGATAGATCTATTTTTCCATGATCCAGTATATTGTTTGTCTGTTTAGTAAGGAATTCAGTTATTCTTCAAGTTCTCTCATGTCAAAAATCCCAATCGATCCTAGCAGAAAAATCTCCCTCTCTAATGTATTTATTTTCATTTTTAAATTCAATGCATACACAGGACGCAAAGTTCAGTTTCAAATTTAAGTTCTGTAAATCAACTGTGAGTTCTTAACACCATAGCTATTATTTTAAATTATACTCTCAGTGAAATCCAGTTTTAATACATACTCCATCTAACCCTAACTCCCTATATGGAATTTATCAACTAGTCCTTTGGCTCTACCTTCAAAAGAAATCTTGAGGGCCGGACGAGTGGCACGGTGGTTAAGCGCTGGCTTGGGAAGCCAGCGGCCCTGGTTTGGGTCCCACATATGAGGGCCAGTGACGCTGCCCTCAAAAAAAAATCTTGAATCCCTGAATTTTTCTGTTTATGTACTATCATACTAGACCCCAGCCTTTGTCACACCTTTTCCCATGTATTAAACCTCTCTACCTTCTACTGTTCCTCTGTCGTTCACTGACCTCCACCCAAGCTTATAACATAAATATTTAGCATCCTGTTATACTTAGATGGACCAAGGCACCACAACAAAGTTGCTTCATGCCTCCAAGTACTTCTACCCCGTTAATGTGAGATGATCCCAAGTCCTACAAGGATCCTGCATGATCTGGCCCTTGTCTGCTCCTACCATTTAATCCATCCTACCCTCCTCCCCCAGTCCAACTCACATTAGCTCTATTTGCCTGGTTTCTGTTCCTCCAGTATGCCACTCCAGTTCCTACATCTTTATATATATGGTCTCTGTTTACTGGGAACAGCCTTCCTCCACATCTTTTGGCAACTGCCTCCTTCTCTCTCATCATTTAGGTAGCAGTTCAATGCCATCTCCTCAAATGTCACCCTGACCACCACTGCTAAAGTAGCATCTTATCCTCATTCTTCACAGAACTTATCACTATTGTTTGCATTTTTTTTCCATGCATGTATTACATATTATTAAACCAAAACACGCTTATGTTTCAAAATATTTTACAACAGATCAAAACAATGAATATTTAAATTCCTCCCATCAACCAATGACATAACAATATCAAATAACAGGTACTGAATAATTACTGCATGTTACGTTTGGTGTTAAATGCTTTACATGCACCATCACATTTAATTCTTACAAAACCTATAAAATAGCATTCGACTTTAGATATTGGAAAATTAAGGTATAGAGGAGTTAAGTCAATTGTTTTATGTCACTGAACTTGTTAAAAGGCAGAGTTTGGACTGGAGTCAGGGTCTGACCTACTATTAAACCTAAACTTTTTACCACTATTCTATCACGTTCCTATTCTGTTTCCGCTTTACCAATGGTTTAGCTATACCATCATATATTCAAATATAAGAGCTGGTTAACTTAACCACTTGTAGCACACATCATACTTACTCTTTTCACATTGTGATCACCACCAAGACAACCAAGAGCTTCAGATCTTTGAGCAAAGAACTCTCCTAAAGATAGACGTAAATAACTGGCATCATCTTTGTCCAAATCTGATGTGCTAAGTGATTTTGTCAACAAATTGTAATTAATTGAAGTTCCCCAGGACGTATCCCCTACAGCAACTGAAGTGCTCTGGGCATCTATGTTTTCTTCCTAGAAAGAAAGTTATTGTTTCATGTTATTTACCCAGCAAGCCTTCTTTCTGTTCTTCCCATATACAAAACATAAAAACATTTAACTAAAAAAATATAAACATTTAAACTTTTTAACAATTTGGAAATATTTATGCCTCAGCAGCGAATAAAGGTAATGAAGTTCAGAAAAAGAGAAATTGATTTTTCATATTTGAGTTATAGTATGTATTGTTTTAATATATTGCTTAATCAAACACTGATTTTCATTCATATAAATCTTTTGAAAGGAGTACATCATCAATAAAAACAAATAGCATTACCTTATTTTAAAACAGGGCTAAAAACAATGGAAATATCTTTGAAGACTATTAAGGTGATTTTAAGTGAATTAAACATTTTGGTATGCCACTTATTTTTAAATTAATAATTTAGAGTATGAAAGAAAAAGCAGAAATTATCTAAACATGAGAAAAACAAGATGTAATTCTGTACTAAGTTTATATATATGTCTATTCCAAAAAAAATGAAAATTTTGACTACATTTAAATTAATTAATACAGGAAAATTTTTAAACCTTGGTTAATGCTAATAAAATACAAACCTGAATAAATCGGTGCTCTTTATTAAATTCTTCTTCATCTTGTGCAATCAAATCCAATGCCTCAGCTTAAAAAGAATAGGTTTATAAAATTATACAATGCTAATTAAATACTAGCATAAAAATAAAACTTAGCTAGTGGGGAAAATGAAATACTAAATAAATAAAAAATTTTTAAAAAATATGTGAAAGCTTCTATTACACGATTGATACATCTGTATTAAGTACATTAAGTTTGTGATTCTCAAATTTTGGGTAATGAACACACTATTGTGACTGATTTAATCAGTTACTAACATGCCCTAATTTACGAAAGGGGCTTCACAAAGTAAGCTTGGAATCTAAAGAACAAAATTAATGAACAAACAAAACAGAAACAGGCTCAGAGATGTACAGAACAAATTGATAGCTTCCAGAGGGAAGGGAAGCTATCAAGGAAGGGGCCAGCTGAATGGCCCGTTGGTTAAGAGTTGGCATGGGGGAACTGGCCGATTGGCGCGTTGGTTAAGAGCTGGCTTGGAACACCAGAAGCCCCAGTTCGGATCCCACATATAACAGTCAGTGACACTGCCCTCTACAGCTAAGATGGTGAACAACAGCTCAGCCTGGAGCTGGGCTACTGGGAGTGTCTGGGTGTGCATAGCTGCAGCCCCTGCTGCAGTGGATTGCCATAGGCTACAGTGAGTGGCCGGCAGCCAGCATGAGCTACCAAGAGCCGCTGTGAGCGGCTATCAGGAGTCTGGCAACAGATCTGCCCCACCCGAGAGAGCACAATGATGATACCAACATGGGCCAGTGAAGCGATGTCCTCCACAACTAGACTGAAAAACAAAAGGACAGCAACTTGTCTGTACCCCTTTTCTAGTGCCCCTCCCTCAATTCCCCAAATAAAAAAAATAAAAAAAAGAGTTGGCTTGGGACACCAGCCCTGAGCAGCAGAGCCCCAGTTCGGTTCCCACATGTGGGCCAATGACACTGTGCCATCTACAACTAAGATGGTGAACAACAACAGCTAGACCTGGAGCTGGGCTGCCGTGAGTCGCCGGCAATGGTAGGCTGCAGCCCCCGCTGCAGTGGGCTGCCGTGAGCGGCCATCCAATGGCCAGCGAGCGACTGCCTCACCTGGGAAGAGCACAATGATCACAATACCAACATGGGCCAGTGAAGCGACATTCTCCACAACTAGACTGAAGAACAAAAGGAGAGCAACTTGTCTGTTCCCCTTCCCCGATTTCCCAACGCTATTTCCCTCCCCCAATTCCCAAATAAAATCTTTAAAAAAAAGGTGAAGGAATAAAGAAATACAAATTGGTAGTTACAAAACAGTCATGGGGATATAAATACAGCACAGAAAATATAGTCGATAATGTTGCAACAACTTTGTACAGTGCCAGGTGGTACTAGACTAATCGTGGGGATCAATGCATAAATTACACAAATATCTAACCACTAAGCTGTATACCTGAAACTAACATAAAATATTGAACGTCAACTGTAACTGTAAAAATAATTTTAAAAAGAGATTCACATTAATTTTAGCTTTCAAGGGTTGGCACATGTGAATTAATAAGGTCCTAGTCCATGAATACCCACGGGATTTTATCTGGAACCATGAGACTGACAAGCCATTCTGGAAACTTGTCATGAAGATGTCTGCTGGGATGCCCAACCACCCATTTGCCCAAGACTGTCCCAGTTTTAGAAAGGAAATGTCCCATATTCCAGCAAACCCCAAAGCCTGGTTAAACTGGGACAGTGGCAACCAACATCTGTCCTCAAAGTTCCTGTAAGCGCCTCAGTTCATCTTATGGAAATGAATGAGCCCGGACATCTTCAACCTCTAAGCCAAGGTCACAAACTAAAATGCCTCAGAGGCTCGGGGTAAATGAGCAGAGGACGAGGTATAACACATTAGGAACTGGTGGGACAGTGGCAAACTAAAAAGCATATGATACTGCTCAAAGCATTAAACTTAAAAAGAATTTTAAACATGTTGGTTAAATCAGAAAATTTTGCAGGCTAGACTCTAGACTGCCTATCTGGTGCCCCCTCTGTGCCGTTTCCTGGTACTTCAGGAAAGTACCAGAAAGTGGAAGAGTGAATAGCAACCCAGAAGGGACAGTCCACTTGTGACCCAAACACAAGAGATGTCGCCCACTCTCATTAGTCCATCAAGGGCTAATCAAATCCAAACTGCCCTTCTGGAAACCCTCACTCTCTAACATTACCATCTTGAGACAAAATGACAATAGATACAGGAGAATATTTCCAGCCAAGCAAAGTAGAGGACCAGATTTCTTACTTGTTAGGATAGTTAGGATAGTTCTTTACCTTGGGAACCCATAGCTTCTTAAATAAACACATTCTAACCTAGAGGTCTGTGAATGAGCATCAGGAGAATCATGAAGCTCCTGGAATCACATGCAAACAGTATCTTCCACATAGAAAGTTTTCTGTGAAGATTCTCTGTGGGGTCCCATACCTCAAAGCAAGTTCAAAAACCACTGCTCTAAAATGTGCAAGTATCAAGCAACCAAATCTAACAGCCAAGATAAGGGAAGTAGGAAATCAGCCCATAAGAAGGTAACCCAGAAAACCTAATTTACTTCAATGAGTTAAATATCACGTCTTTAAATCACTAAGTAAACAGTTCCAAATGCTATATTATACTCGTTAAGTACCTTTTTTCTGAACTTTAAGAGATTCTTCAGTTAAAAATCTACAGTAATATTGTTACCTTATATGCTCATCAGAAATTAGCCAAAATTATAAGAAAGCAGAACTTCATTTTTTCAGTTTATGCCCAGCTGTTTGCCAAATCTAAAACAATAGTCCTTTCAAATGTCTCCTGAATATTTTAGTTGTAAATTTTGAAGCAGCCCTTATGTCCCACTCTCTTTAGTAAATTTTCTGAACGAAGTTTAAGTAGGTAAGTTTTCATTTAAAGTACTTTGACATTATAAAAATTATGCTATTGGTCCAATCTTCCTCTTCTGAATACTGCCGACAGCTCTTCAGTGTCTGACAAAGTCACATTGCCCTGCTCAGCACTAGATGTTTGAAGTGCTGTCTTATGGTTGGTCATGTAATATCTCCTGCTTCTATGAACCCATGTGCCTTTCCTCTTATAGGAGACAATACACTCACTGCATTTGTGACAAGTTCCTGTGGTACCCTGATGATAGCTGATTGTGTAAGCCAATGGCGGGACAAGATTTCCTAAGGAAAAGGAAACTCCCTAAAACAGGCTACAGCCTGAGGGGACCCCTGAACTGAGATATTGGGGACTCAAGCCCCTTGGAAACTGAGGCACAGACCTCTGGTCACCTAGGCCAAAAAGCCTGCCTGTGAGAAACTGATGATAATAACATCAGTCTCTTGTTCTCACTTGCCTAAGGGCCCTGCTGTGAATAGTTTCCTTGAAGATTAAAAGTCTTCAGGCCATGAGAGTTCTGGACAGCTTGCTGACCATGGAGTATGTTTATAAACAGCCTTGTGTGAATTCTTTTGCCTAGTGCATTGTTGTAGCAACGGATACTGAAGCTTTGACTGAGAAACAGATGCAGCCCTCCATAGGATAAGATAGGTGTGAGACCCCTTTAGCCACTAAGTATTGTATTTACATAGGAATAGATTTTAGATGCTTTTACCTAAACACAGTCACTCCTAGTCTATTAGTAATAGTTCAAGTATATGCCCTGTGAGTCTAGCTGCTGGAATTTGGGATAATGGCTAGGTAGTCATGGTAACCACTCTTTAGGTGATATATAGAGATAAGTGAATCCTTAACATAGAATAGGCCAATGTATCCTGGAGAGAACAATTACAGGGAAATAAAGACTGTGAAAATCCTGGGAAATAGAAACCACCAGACTCATGTGAAATGCTTTGTGACTGAAGTAATGGTCAATAGTCCCTATAAAGCAGACATGTTATTACATTAAAGTGTGACACTTCTCTGAAACTCCCCCAGTGTCTCCACTGTCTCCTTCCTTTTCTTCACGGGCCAACGCAGTCTCCACCTGAGGGAAACCCTGGTCCCCCGTGAATACCTCATGCATTTTCAAAATTCCCTTCCCCTTTCCTATAAAAAGACTCCCATTTCATTCCCAGATTTCCCTTGATCTTGTCCATCCTTTCTTTTCTTCCATCAAACATTTTAGTAGCTTTCCAGAATCTTTTCTTTTCCATTACCTCACCACACGTCAGTCATAGCACAAAGATGGTTTCATTAAATTCTTCCATTATCTATTGGGTTGTCAGAAAATTTATGACCTACTTTGTCTGTTTTTCAAAGATCATTTATTTATATAAAGAACAAAAACCAATCAATGATATATTGCCCGTTTTGTTCGATAACCTTTTGCCATCTTTCAGTGAGCTTCATAATTCCTCATTCATAGAAGCACCTGTCTTTATTTGTGAAAAACTGAACAAGGTGCTGATTCACAGCCTCATCTGAATTGAACTTGTACCACGCAAGGAGTTTTGAAGAGAGCGAAACAAGTGGAAAACTGACAGTGCAAGGTCACACAAGTATGGGGGGTGTGGCAGCACATCCCATCCAAGCTCCAATAATCTTTGAAGAGGGATCAAACTTGTGTGTGGTCTCGCATTGTCACGATGGAACACAACTCCTTTATAATTAACAAGCTCTAGACATTTCTGGGTGATGGATTCGTTCAAACTGTCCAATTGCCGACAGTACACATTCGAATTGCTTGTTTGGTTCCTTGGTAGGAACTCGAAAAACACAACACCTTTAAAATCCCACCAAACTGAGAGCACAACCTTCCTCTGATGAATGTCTGCTTTCGATGTCGTTTGAGGCGAATCATCACGTTGGGACCAAGACCGTTTGCACATCACATTGTTGTAAACAGTCCACTTCTCATCACCAGTTATTAGTCGCTTCAAAAAAGCATCGTTTTCCTCACGTTTAATGAGCATATCCCAGATGTTTATACTTGCCATCAAATGAACTTCTTTTGAGTTCATGCGGAACCCAAGTATAGAGCTTGCTTATGTATACCAGCTTCTTCAGGTGGTCATGAACACTTGAATGATGAATGTTCAATGTTTCTGCAGTCTCTCGTGTCGTGTAATGTGGATTTAACTCGATCAATGCCTTTATTTTGTCGTCATCAACCTCAGTGCACCTCGCTGACCAAGGAGCTTCGTTGAGATCAAAATCACCAGCACAGACTTTCGTGAACCATCATTAGCACTGACGTTCTTGTAGAGCATTGTCACCATAAACTTTATGCAACTTTTCACAAGCTTGACACGTGTTCTTCAGTTTATGGAAGTAAAACAGTAAAATAAGGCAAAAAATGCAGTTTGGGCTTCCATCTTCAAGTTGTAAAATTTCCAAAACTCAACCACATTGCTCAATTTTTGTTTTAGAATGAAGCTAGAACTGTCAGTTGTCAAATGACATAGCAATAACATAGATGCAAATGACTATAGCACCTCCAAAAATGAACTAATGCCATCTGTCACAAATATGCGTCATGACTTTTGACAACCCAATATTTATTTTTCCTTTAATAGTAATATGCCACAGTTTCATATATATATATATAATTATATATATATAATTATGCTTCAATAAAGACTTTTTAGAGGTTAACCAAGTGACATAAAAGGGACTACAACCCTGAAAAATCTCTTCTGCATCCCTGACCCAACTTACCACACCTCCAGAAGCAACCAGTGTATCAAGTACTCCTGAAACTCCTCAGTATTTTAATCTCTTTGGTTTTTAAGTTCAAGTAGCTTGATTCCTGTAATCAATTTCTTCTTTTTTTTTTTTTGTTTTTTTCCAGGGCAGTGTCACTGGCCCTCATATGTGGGAACCGAACCAGGGCCGCTGGCGTCCGAAGCCAGTGCTTAACCATAGCGCCACTTGGCTGGCTCAATTTCTTCTTCTTTTGAAAAATCTTTCCACTGTATATATTTACAAATACATGGGTCCTCCCCTCTTCCACCTTTTTACACAAATGTTAGAGTATTTTATATCCTTTTCTATTTCTTGGATTTTAAATAACTTATTTTGGTGATCATTTCATATTAGTACCTAAAGAGCTCCTTTAACTTTTTTTTTTATACCCACAGGGAAATTCCTCGTATGGATGTACCTTAATCAGTCCCCTACTTTGTACATCCATGCTGCTTCCAACCTTTCATTATTATAAACAATGTGCAAGTAATAACACTGCACATACATCACAAACCATTCGTACAAGTGTATCTGAAGAATATACTCCCAGGAGAACTGCCTAGTTACAGGGTAAGTGCATCTCTAACTTTGCTAGATACTGCAAGATTGCTGTCCCTAGAAGCTGTGTGTATAAGGCTCTAGGATACCTATTTCCCTCACTCTTACCAACATGGTTTTATTACCAAACTTTTGGATCACTGCCAATGAAATAACTAAAAATACTATCATGGGGTGGTTTTACTCTGCATGTCTTCCCATAAATAAAAATGAACTTTTTTAACAATGACTTCATCATTTATATTTCCGTTTCTATAAACTATCAGTTTATATCCTTTGCCCAATTCTATACTGAGTCGTTGGTCTTTTTATTGTTTATCAGAACTATCTACATATTAGGGAAATGAACTCAATCTATAATATGAATTAGAAATATGTTTTCTCAGTTTGATGACTAGTTTTTAACAACTTTTAACCAAAGCATAATATACCTATGGAAAGTATATATAAGTGTACAACTCAATGAATTTTCATAATCTGAACATGTGTGTAGCCATATCAACACCCCAGATCAAGAACAGAACACTGCCAGCACCCAAAAGGCCACTGGAGCTTCCTTCCCATCACATGCCCTTACAAGGGTAACCACTATCCTTGTTTCTTACACCATAGAGCACGGTATGTTTGAACTGTGTAAGAATAGAATTATATAGTGTGTACTTTCAGTCAGCCTTATTTCATTCAACATATTTGTGAAATTCATCCATATTGTTACAAGTGCCTACACATCATTCATTCCCATTGCTACATAGCATTCCAATGCATGAATAAACACTGTCCACGCCAATGTTGAAGAGAATTTCAGAGTTTCTAGTTTGAGGCTCATACATATAGTGCTGCTATAAAAATTTAAGTATATGTCTTTTGGTGAATATATACACCCCATATACTGGGTATATATTGGGTCATAAAGTGTGAAATTTATAAAGTTCACCTTCACAAGATACTGCCAAACAAGTTTCCAAAATGGCTGTATCAATCTACACTCCTTACCATTGACTTTTTAAGTGACAATGTCAATATCCACTGTCTAGTCTGTACCCTCTTGTCCTTTCTAAATCAAGGTAACATTGAGCAAGCTCTCACTGTAACTTAACCTCCAATTTGATGCATATTTCCAACTACTGAATATCCCCACTTCAAACCACAATCATCCAGATTTCTACAATTTATTGTTTTTCCCATCTGGGTTAATGGTATTGGCATTTTCCCAAGTAACTCAGACCACAAACCTCAATCTTTTCTTGCTTTTCTACTATCCCCTGAAACCCAGTCACTAAATCCTGACTATTGCATCTCCATGTCTTTCATTGGCTACTTTCTTTGCATTCTCACTGTTAACACCTAAATTTCTTTAACATCTTAAGGAATCTCCCATTCAACTGACCATTGCTGCCAGAAGACTTGCAAAGCAAGTTGGACAAGGAAGTCTTCAGTGGCTATTACTGCTTATCAAACAAGCCTCAAAACTTTGACAAGGTAATCAAAGTTGTACTCAATTTCCAGCCCTACTGTACCTCTCCAGCTTCATCTCTTCATCTCATACTACTCTCCCATTCCCATAGCCTGCCACAAATACTACTCTCGAAACATACCCATGCTTTCTCATCTCATTAGGTTTTGCCATTCATTTGGAATTCCTCATTCCCAGAAATAATGTATTTACCCAGTGAAACTGTACCTCAAAATCCACCTAAATGAAATCTTTCTGCTACCCACTCAAGAAAAAGTTATTTCTCCTTTAAACTCCAAGGCATTTGGATTCTTATGATGCTGTTGTTTTGTATTCTTATCTTATCCCTCTTAGCTGATGGACAGTTTCTTAAGGGCTGAAAAAAATGCCTTATTTATCTCTGTTCTTCTGTATCATTAGACATGTACAAGACATGTACAAGAGGAGTTAGTACAAGCAGCAGTTAGAATAATCTTCTTTTCCTCTGGCACCTTCTGAGCCTATTAAAAATAAGAATGGGTTTCACAGGCCACTGCAAGCTTTCCTCATCCCAGGTTTAGAGGTGCTCAGGGACCGGAGGCCTCAGCAGCACAGCAACATCTCCAGAGACGAAGACAAAATGCTGTGCATTCTGTAGACCTATTCTAGTTTTCCTCTTTCACTGTCAGAGGTTCTGCTAATCAACAAACCTAACTGATTCCTAATGCGCTCATCCTCTGAGATTTCATTTAACTTTTTCGTCACTTTTCTGCCATCATTCCTATCACATTTCTTAGCTTTTACTTCAAAATGGATTGGCTTTTGTAATTGCTCATTTATCAGAAAATTTCCTTTGTTCAAGACAAATCTTACAAAGAGAAAGTGAAGCCTAAGACAAAGTAAAGCTCAATTCTGCAATATAAAGGTTCTACACTGAAATACGGGAGTACTGGTCTGACTCACTGTCCTTCCATAAAGAAAAGGCTCAGCTCACTCTGCAATGAGTAACAATAATTCAAGTCTCTGTTCCTATAAAAAAAAGTGAAGGGCTATGTATTATGCATTCCAGAAAGGATTTGATGTGGCCAACCAATATATACAGAGTAATTTCAGAACACCATCAGAAACAATGAAAATGGTACAATAAAGTGCTTATCAATACACTTACAACCAGATCTGAAGTCTTCATTCATTTCATCAGTTAGAGACATATTTAAATCTTGTTCTTCATTAAAAGAAGTATAATAAGCAAGGTCAGTGACCCATCTACCTTCTTCATTTTGGTAGACCACACTCTGGGGTAGATCAGTTTCTAAAAAATAAAATTCCAAAAATATTCAATGACACATACAATAAGTAAAATGATATAATATTCATAAATAATTTTACTTTTTTGACTTATCTTGGTTATCAACTGAAATAGGCCAAAACTAGTTAGAAAAATGAAAATCCATTCCCCCAAAAGAAAAGTATCTCTCTGAGGGTAGACTAGTCTCCCTTACTTACAGTAAAAGAATACAATGGAGAATGACAGAAAAGGAACACTTAGAAGGGTACGTTTTCACAATATCTGTGAATAAGGACACCATTTTAAAATTCATAAAACAGTCAAAGATTTTAATATGAAAGATTAAGAAAGTTCTACTTAGAAATATATTCTATTTAAAATGTATATTTTACTTTTAGTTTTTAAAAAAGCCCACTTACGGTCTTTACTCTTTTCAACGGACTCATAACATTCACATGTTCGCCTTTGGCTAGTTGATGGCCGACGAATATCAGTGGAATCAATTCCATTGTCACTAATAGGCTTCAGAGATGCTGTGTTCATATTTTTCTGAATTGACACTTTAGGAGTCTCAGTGTCTAAACATCTATCCATGGGCAAAACTGTTTCTGATTCTGATTCCAAATGCTTATTTTGATGAGGAGACCATGTCTCCAGCTTTAATGGGTCTATCACGTCAAAATCACTTTCACTGACATTTGTATCATGAAAATAAACAGGGTTAAGTTTCATACTGGTAGCCCTGATAGTCTTCTCCAGAGCTTCTTCTCTTGTGCTTTCCTTTAAAAATCAGTAAAAGAGCAACAGTAAGTTTTGTTTTTCATAATCCATTCTAAAGTTTTAAGGGAAAAAATTATATAGTTGACATAAAATATTATACAAAAGAACGGACTATACAGTAGACACTATATTCTTCTAGACTATGTAAGAACCAATGTTGTAAAATTTATGAAGACCAAAATTCCTAATGTGGTCATGACAAACATACATCAACAGATTCAGGTACCAAAAGTGGGTCCAACATGATTATTACATTATAGGATGTTAGAAATGTTAATTTAATTTGTATAATTACCACTAAAAGTCTCTATAGGATTGTAAGCCCATTAGTGTGACCAGCCTCATAAAATTAATATGAATAACACACCTTGAAAAACACAGATTATTGGCACCTTTTAGTAGAACAGCAAAACTATAAATGCCCCTGAGTACTCCAATGACAACTACATCAGACACAGCAAATTAAGTCAGTGTCTCAAAATCAAGCTCTCCAACATACTTTCCCAAATGGCACTTATTCTTTCCTAGAATAACAACTGCTGGAAAGAGGCTCAAGTGACTATAGTACTCTTTGTAGACATTCAGCTATGAAAAAAGTGTCAAAAAAGCCTATTCTGTTATAAGATGTACTATAAAAACAGCCTCATGGGCAAAGGTTTTAAAGTTAGAATACTAAAAGGAGGTATTAATAGTTCTATATAACAAAAAAAAGATGCTGACTTTGAAGTAACGTCTTAAGTTTGAATCCTAGTGCCACCATTTACTCACTAGGTGATTCTGTTATACAAAAAACAAACATATATCTCTACTTCATATCAAAATAAATTCCTGATGGCCTAAAAATTTAGATGTAAAAATACTGGAGAAAATACATATGGATAGCTTTATATTCTTCAGTAGATAATCTTCTAAGTGTTAACACGCTAGTGGGTTAAATTATGTCGTCAAAAAAAAGATATGCCTGAGTCTTAACCCCAGGAAACTGTAAATTGTGGCCTTATTCAGAAACAGTTTTTACAGATATAATTAAGGGTCTTGAGATAAGATCATTGAGAATTTAAAATTAGCCTTAAACCCAATGAGCAGTGTACAGTTGACCCTTGAACAACACAAGTTTGAACTGCGCAGGTCCACTTATATGTGGCCTTTTTCCATTAAATACACAGTCAGGGCTCCATATCCCTGGGTTTCACAACAATGGATTCAACCAACTGCAGATGGAAAACAGTATTTTGGATCTACGGTTAGGTAGCTATGGATGCAGAGGGCTGACTATATGAATTGATCTGTGCCATTTTACACAAGAGACGTGAGCATCCGTGGATTTTGGTACCCGCGCAGGTCCTGAAACCAATCTCACCTCCACATACCAAGGGATGTAGTTAAGTTTTGGGGAAGTATACTGATACAAGGATTCTCAAAAGTATGGGGGATTGGCACCCCAAATGCCTGCATTATTCAAGAGTCGACTGTACTTATGGAGAAAGGAGAGGAACACTTCAGAGGAACAAAAAGACACAGAGGGAAAGACCAGGTGAAGACAAAGGAAGATAATGAAATAATGCTGCAACAAGCCAAGGAACACCAGGTCAACACCTTGATTTCAACTTTTGGCCTCTAGAACTGTGAAACAAAAAATAAATTTCTGTTGTTTTAAATCTAGCAAAACTTTGGTAATTTGTCCTGGTGGCCCTGGAAAACTAATTCAAACACTAAAGCCTAAAATGCATAAAAATTAGCAAAGGAAGACCATGTGACAATACAGGAAGAAGACAGCCACCTACAAGCCAAGGAAAGAAGCCTAACGACAACCTTGCGAAAACCTTCATCTCAGATTGCTCCAGAATTATTAAAGAAAGTAAATGTCTATTGTTTCAGCTAAATAAATACATACATATGGATCAAAATACCTCAATATCAAAAGCTTATATAAAGGGCCGCCGAGCGGCTCAGTTGGTTAAGAGTTGGCTTAGAGCATGTGCTCTAAGCAACAGGGCTGCCAGTTAGAATCCCACATAGGCCAGTGATGCTGCTGCGCCCGAGCTGAGATGTGGCTGAGCTGCCAACAGTTGGCAGGATGGCTCAGCTGGTGTACCAAGATTGCCTGTCCAGTGGTGGGCTATGTCCACCTGCAACTAACACTGAACCCAGCACCCTGAGCTGAGCTGCCGCCTGGATGGCTCAGTAGATAGGGCGTGCCCTCTTAACAACAAGGCTGCCGGGTTTGACTCCCACATGAGAAGGTGGTTATGCCCACCCGCAAATAAGACTGAACGTGGTACCTTGAGCTGAGCTGCCACCCAGATGGCTCACTGGATAAAGCGTGAGCTCTTAACAACAAGGCTGCTGGTTCAACTCCCATATGGGATGGTAGCTACACACACCCGCAACTAATATTGAACACAGCACCTTGAGTTTAGAGGCCATGAGTTGTACTGGGAAGCCAGATGGCAACTGGCACTCTCCACAACGAAGATTGAAGAACAACTTGGTTGGTCCCCTCCCCCAATTCCCCAATAAAATCTTAAAAAAAAAGCTTATATAAAAAGTTAAAATATGACTATCCCATAGAAAAAAAAAAAGACAAAGGAGACAAAGAAATGCCATTTAAAACTAGATAACTATTTTTCATACATGACACTAGCACAGATTAAAAAGAACCAGAATTAGTGAAACTAGCTCTCATCTTAGTAAAGTGACTTAAAACAATCTTCAATAAAGGATGCAGTCAGGTGGTGACAGACTCCAAAATCACTGAACTCTTTAATGCAGTGCATAAACCTTTTAAGTGTTTGGGTGAGAAGGCAATGGGGAGAAGCTACCGCATGCGGGATTAAATCCCGCCCAGACAGAACACAGGGAGCAACATGGGGCCTTGGATTGAGCAGCTTCCTCTCCCTACATGCAATGCAACATTAGTGCAAAACCTGGTGCTAAACCATTTGTAGATTACCTACTTTTGGGTTGCAATTTTCTATGTAGCAGAGCAGCTCCCTGGCTGTGATCTATTAAAAGCCAGACTTAGGGGCCGGCCGAGTGGTGCATCGGTTAAGGGCTGGCTTGGGATGCCAACGGCCCCTGTTTGGATCCCACATATGAGGGCCAGTGACACTGCCCTCTACAGCTAAGATGGTGAACAACAGCTCCACCTGGAGCTGGGCTGCTGTGAATTCCCAGGACAGCATAGCTGCAGCCTCTGCTGCAGTGGGCTGCCATAGGCTACAGTTGAGTGGCTGGCGGCTGGAGTGAGCTGCCAAGAGCCGCTGTGAGCAGCCGTCCAGAGGCCAGCGACCTATCTGCCTCACCCTGGAAAAGCACAATTATGATACCAACATGGGCCAGTGAAGCAATGTCCTCCACAACTAGAAGAACAGAAGGACAGCAATTTATCTGTTCCCCAATATTGTTCCCCTACCCCAACTGCCCAGTAACATCTTTAAAAAAAAAAACAAAAAAAAACAGCCAGCCCTAGACACAAAGGTTTGTAAAATAAATAAATAAATAAATAAATAAATAAATAAATAAATAAATAAGGAATGCAGCTTCTCTGATAGTTTTTAAACCTAAACTCAACATAGGTCTTTGTTTACACTTTAAAAGATTAATTTTCACCAAAACGTAAGAGTTAGGTAATATGAGAAGGTCAAAAAATAAAAGCAATCCAAAGGACTCTTAGAGGTGGGATTTCGAGAGGAGGTTATAAAAGTACAGCTGATACACAACAACACGGGGATTAGGGGAACTGAACCCCATGCAGTCAAAAATCCCAGTATCAGGCCGGTAGAGTGGCGCATAGGCTAAAAGCTGGCTTGGGATGTCAGCTGCCCCGGTTCGGATCCCACATATGAGGGCCAGTGACACTGCCCTGTGTACAGCTAAGATGGTGAACAACAGGTCCACCTGGAACTGGGCTGCTGTGAGTTGCCAGAGATGGTGTAGCTGCAGCCCCTGCTGCAGTGGACTGTCACAGTCTACAATGAGTGGCTGGCACCCAGCGTTAGCAGCCCACTGCCAGTCTGCGCTGCCAAGGGCAGCCATGAGCGGCCGTCCAGAAGCCGGCAACCAATCTGCCTCACACAGGAAGAGCGCAATGACAATACCAACATGGGCCAGTGAAGCAATGTCCTCCACAACTAGACTGAAGAACAAAAGGAAAGCAACTTGTCTGTTCCCCTTCCCCGGTTCCCAAACACTGTTCCCCTCCCCCAATTCCCCACTAAAATCTTTAAAAAATAAATAAATAAAATTCCCAGTATAACTTTTGACTCCTCCCCAATCTTAACTAACATCCCTTGGTATCCGCAGGTGACTGGCTCCAGGACCAATCTGCAGATACGAAATTCCACAAGTGCTCAAGTCCCTTATATAAAATGGAGTAAAACAATGTATACAGTAGGCCCTACACATCCACAGATTCCCAAATTGGTTGAATCAGCAAATGAAAAACCTGGGGATATGGAGGGCTAACTGTATATTTACAAAAAATCTGCATATAAGTGGAGCCACACAGTTCAAACCTGTGTCATTCAAAGATCAACTGTATTGAAAGTCCCATCTTACTGGAGTCTAAGGTAATCAATGAGGCAACAAAGCACCCTACTGGAAATGTGCTGATATTACCTCAAATAACATCTTAGAAGTATGTCTCATAATGAATTAGGGAAAGGAGTATGCCCTCCAAAGAATGGAAAAATACCATCCTTCGCAGATAGAATCTAATCATTAATTTTAAGATTTATCATTATTGTATGTACCACTAAGAAAGAAAACATTGAACTATGACATATCAGTGACTACAAAACATGTTGATTTTAAGTGTTAAAATGTGAAAAATAGGTACCTTAGAATCTATAAAAGATGATAACAGAACTTCCAAAATCACACAAAGGAAAAATTGGGGAGGTAGAGAAGACGAGAGCAGGAATGAACAGCGTAATAAAAATTTTGAAAACGATAAAAACAGTGTAAAATAAATATTAAATTAAGTAAACATAAAAATAAAATCAAGAATATTAATAATATACTAAGTGTTAAAGGATTAACTAGCTCATTAAAAAACAAACTACCAGGGCGGGCCGAGTGGCGCATTGGTTAAGAGCTGGTTTTGGGATGCCAACAGTCCGGGTTCGGATCCCACATATAAGGGCCAGTGACACTGCCCTCTACAGCTAACTACAGCTCCACCTGGAGCTGGGCTGTGCAAGCCCTGGAGAATGTGTAGGCTGCAGCCCCTGCTGCAGTGAGCTGCCATAGGCTACAGTGAGTGGCTGGCAGCCAGCGTGAGCAGCTGGCAGCCAGTGTGAGCTGCCAAAAGCCACGGTGAGCGACCATCCAGAGGCCAGCGACCAATCTGCCTCTTCCGGGAAGAATGCAATGACGATATAACATGGGCCAGTGAAGCAACGTCCTCCACAACTAGACTGAAGAACAAAAAGACAGCAACTTGTCTGTTCCCCTTCCCCGATTCCCCAACGCTGTTCCCCTCCCCCAATTCCCCAATAAAAATCCTTAAAAAACAAACTACCAGATTACATTTAAAAAATAAAAGCAGGCTATATGCTATTTATAAACAATCCTTCTAAATAAACAAATGATAAAGAAAAATTAAAAAGAAAAAGATAGAAAAGAACATAACAAACATATACAAAATAAAGAAAAGGAAAGGGTATTAATGCTAATATCACACAAAGGAGAATTTAAGGTTAAAAACATTGAACAAGATAAAAGATAGGCAATATTACTAAAAAGGTACACTCTTATAAATAAGGTTAAAACAACAATAATCGTGTACGCATTAAACAAAGCAGAGAGTACATGAAGAAAAAAATTTTAAAGGTACAAAAATCCATTTTATAAAATTCAATTAAAATTAGAGGACTCAATGTGTCTTCTAGAATATATCCAGTACACTAAAAATAAGATTGATCATAGAGAAATTTAACAATGCAATGAATAGCCTGAACTAATAGCTATTTAAAACAAAACATTCTATAAAAAAAGCATTTAGTTTTCGTTTGTTCATGAAACACATACTGGGTCTTTGGAAAAGTCATGACACATATTTGCGACAGATGGCATTAGTTCATTTTTAGAAGTGCTATAGTCATTCGCATCTATGTTATTGCTATGTCATTTGACAACTGACAGTTCTAGCTTCATTCTAAAACAAAAATTGAGCGATGTGGTTGAGTTTTGGAGATTTTACAAGTTGAAGATGAAAGACCAAACTGTGCATTTTTACCATATTTTACTGTTTTACTTCCATAAAGGGAAGAACGTGCGCCAAGCTTGTGAGAAGTTGCATAAAGTTTACGATTACAATGCTCTCCAAGAAGAACGTCAGTGCCAACGATGGTTCACGAAATTCTGTGCTGGTGATTTTGACCTCAACAATGCTCCTCCATCAGGGAGGCCAATCAAGGTTGATGACAACAAAATAAAGGCATTGATGGAGTCAAACCAATGTTACATGACACGAGAAACGGCAGAAACATTGAATATTCATCATCCAAGCATTCACGACCACCTGAAGAAGCTGGGATACATAAGCAAGCTCGATATTTGGGTTTTGCCTGAACTCAGAGAAGTTCATTTGATGGCCCATATAAACATCTGCGATATGCTCATTAAATGTGAGGAAAACAATGCTTTTTTTTTTGGAAGTAACTGATAACTGGTGATGAGAAATGGATTGTTTACAACAATGTGGTGCGCAAACAGTCTTGGTCCCGATGTGATGATTCTCCTCAAACGACATCGAAAGCAGACATTCATCAGAGTAAGGCTGTGCTCTCAGGGTGGTGGGATTTTAAAGGTGTTGCATTGTTTGAGCTCCTACCAAGGAACCAAACAATCAATTCGAATGTGTACTGTTGGCAATTGGAAAGTTGAATGAATCCATCATCCAGAAATATCCAGAATTTGTTAATTACAAAGGAGTTGTGTTCCATCGCGACAACTCGAGACCACGCACAAGTTTGATACCCCTTCAAAAATTATTGGAGCTTGGATGGGATGTGTTGCAACACCAACCATACTCGCCTGTCCTTGCGCCGTCAGATTTCCACTTGTTTCGCTTTCTTAAAAACTCCTTGTGTGGTATAAAGTTCAATTCAGATGAGGCTATAAATCACCTTGTTCAGTTTTTTGTAAATAAAGACAGGTCCTTCTATGAACGAGGAATTATGAAGCTCACTGAAAGATGGCAAAAGGCTATCAAACAAAACGAGCAATATATCATTGATTGATTTTTGCTCTTTATATAAATGATCTTTGAAAAACAAAGACAAAATGTTATGACTTTTCCAAAGACCCAATATATTAATATACACTTTATCTAAAAAATTCAGGAGGATTAGATTTTTCAGACTAAACTGATTTAATCATATGAAGTTAGAAATAAAAAGTTAAGCTAATGATGAGTGATGAAGGGAAGGTGGCAGAGGAGAAAACATCTTTCCACCTAGACAACTGTACTATACAAGCAAAATCTTCTGAAGTAAGTATTTTGGAACTCTCAAGTCTATTTCAACACTTACAGTTCAACACTTACACTTTAACACTTACAGAGTAAAGCTTTGCTGGTAAAGAGCAGTTAATGTGAAAGGATAAAAGTAGATATTCCATGCAAATAGTAACCAAAAGAGAGCTGGGGTGGCTATGATAATATAACATAAAACAGACTTTACATGAAAACAGATTACAAAATGCAAAAAAAGGACATTAAGAAAGGGTTTGACATAGCAAGTAGATATAACAATTATAAATATTTATGCACCTAAAAACAGAGTCTCAAAATATTGAGACAAAAATTAACAAAGCTGAAAGAAGTAGGCATTCCTACAATGCTAGTTGGAGACTTCAACACCCCATATTCAACTATGGATAGAGAAGCAGTCAGAAACAAATAAGGAAATACAGGACTTGAAAAACAAAATTAGCAAATCATAAGTAATAGACATATACAGAATTCTCAACAACAGAATACACATTTTCCTCAAGGGCATATGGGACTTTCTCAAGAAGAGACCATATGATAAGCCAAAAAGCAAATCTCGATAATTATATAAAAAGATACATATTGGGCTGGCCCAGTGGCGCGCTGGTTAAGAGTTGCCTTGGTACGCCAGCGACCCCGGTTCAGATCCCAGATGAGGACCAGTGACACTGCCCTCTACAGCTAAGATGGTGAACAACAGCTCCACCTGGAGGTGGGCTGCTGTGAGTCCCCGGGATGGCATAGCTGCAGCCCTGCTGCAGTGGGCTGCCATAGGCTACAGTGAGTGGCCCGCAGCTAGTATGAGAGGCTGGAAGCCAGTGTGAGCTGCCATGAGCCGCATAAGCGGCCATCCAATGGTTGGCAAGCGGCTGCCTCAGCCAGGAAGAGATCAATAATACCAACATGGGCCAGTGAAGCAACATCCTTTACAACTAGCCTGAAGAACAAAAGGACAGCAACCTGTCTGTTCCCCTTCCCTAATTCCCCAACACTATTCCCCTCCCCCAATTCCTCAATAAAATCTTTAAAAAAAAAAAAAAGAAAATACAAAACAAAACCACAATGAGATACCACTTCACACTTATTAGGATGGCTATGATCAAAAAAAAGAGAAAAATAGCAAGTGTTGAATAGGATGTGGAGAAATTGGAGCCGTCATGTGCTGCTGGTGGAATATAAAACGGTGCAGCTGCCATGGAAAACAGTATGGCAGTTCCTCAAAGTTAAACACAGAACTACCATTTCCCCCCAGCAATTTCAGCAATTTGTTGGAAAAGTCATGATGAATTTTTTCTACATATCAAATGGAATTGAGGGTCCAAGGGCTAAAAAAATAGAAAGGAATTGAAAGAGGAACTAGAACAGATATTTCAACACCAATGTTCACAGCTGCATTATTCACAATAACCAAAAGATGGAAACAACCCAAGTGTCCATCAACAGACGAATGTATAAACAGAATGTGGCACGCATGCAAGCAAGCGCACGCACGCGTGCGCGCGCGCACACACACACAGTGGAATATTATTCAGCAGTTAGAAGGAATGAAATTTTGATATATGTTACAACACGAATGGACCTTGAAAACATCATACTTAATGAAATCAGCCAGACATGTGACAAATATTGTATGATTCCACTTATATAAGGCACAGTAAGTCCCCGACTTACGAACAAGTTCCATTCCAGAACATTCGTGTAAGTCGGACTCGTTTGTAAGTCCGACAAAGTGAGTCTTAGACACCTTTGGCACAAATATAAAATGTAAAGCCAATGGTTGAACAATTCATGTTATAAGAACCAGTGACATCTACCATCTTTTCGCCTCAGTCCAATCTCTTAATTATTTTCACTTTTATTTCTTTCCATGGTTATTGTTTTGCGCTTCCTAGCAGTCCCCTTCACATCAGCACCATTCATATCTGTGAAAGTTCGCAACTCGAATGTTTGTAAGTCGGACTTGCTGTACTTAAAACAGGCAAATTTATAGAGACAGGAAGTAGAATAGAGGTTACATAGATCTTGGGGATAAGGGAAAGGAGAAGTTACTCTTTAATGGATATAGTTTTTGTTAGGGAATATAAAAAGTCTGGGGAATAGATTCTTGCAATAATTATACAATACTGTGAATGTATTTAATGCAATGAACTGTACACTTAGGAGTGGTTAAATGATAAATATTGTCATGTATTTTAAAAGTAATTAACAGAAAGTCTTAATAATTTGGAAATTAGAAATAAACTACTAAATAGCATTTATTGACTGTACAAGGAAACAAAAAGCAGAGTTACATATTATCTACAAATAAAGGAAAAGGCAACAGTCACAATGGAGTATGATACATTAACCCTCCATCGGGCGAACTGATCTCACAAATTCACTGCACACAAATTTTCAAATATCTAACAGTTAAGTATCATGACTCATTGATTCCGTATCTTGCCCCTCTACCGTAATGTACTGCCAGTCGTGTTTGTGACTTAGTACAGTAAAGACATATTTCATAGCAGCATCTTGGTGTAAAATGAATCTGTGAGATCAGCTGAGTCCAATGGAGGGTTAAGGAAAATAAAAAAACTACAGTTACATGCAACAATATGGATAATCTTTGTAATACTGAGTGAAATAAGCCAATCACAGAAGACTGCATAAATTAATGCTCTTGGTATAAAGTTCAAAAATTAAAACTAAGTAATGAATTACATACATGTGTATAGATGTGAAAGATGGGAAGAAATTGGAACCCTCATGCATTGCTGGTGGGAATGTAAAATGATGCAGCAGTTATGGAAAATAATATGGTGGTTGCTAAAAAGTTTTAAATAGAATTACTACGTGATTCAGCAATTCCAATTCTGGGTATATACTCAAATAAATTGAAAGTAGTGTCTTAAAGAGATATTTGTACATTCTTGCTCATAGCAGCATTATTCACAATTACCAAAAGGTAGAAGCAGCCCAAGTACCTCTGAGGGATGAATGGATAAATAAAATGAAGTATGTATATACAATGGAATATTATTTTGCTAAAAAAGAAGGAAATTCTGAAACATGCTATAATGTGGATGAACCTTAAAGACATTATGTTAAGTGAAATAAGCCAGTCACAAAAAGACAAATACTGAATGATTCCACCTGAGGTTACCTATAGTAGACAAATTCAGAGAAACAGAAAATAGAATGGCAGTTGCCACAGGCTGGGGTAGGGGTGAGGGACACAGAAATGGAAATTTGTTTAATGAGTATAGAGTTTTGGTTTTGCAAGATGAATAGTTCTGGAGATTTGGTTGCACAATGGGAATGTTCTTATCACTACTTGAACTGCATACCTAAAAATGGTATTAGATTTTATGTTATATATATTATATTTTAAAATTAAAAATACATTTAAAACATGGAAAACCACATATAATAAAGCAAAAAAGCAAGCATTATTTTAATAAATATTGGAAAAGTGGGTATCAGTGGGGAAAAAATTAATCCAGATGCAAAATTCACACAATTGTTTATAAAACTATAATATTAATGCTGGAGGGGCAAAAACAATTCCTGACCATTGGAGAAATAGTGCAGAGAGAACAATGATGGATTCATAGATGAAAAATTTTTAGAAAATAATAAAAGGCATATTTAAAAGAAAAACCAGAATGGGGGAACTGTGAAGGAGACAAAATCTTATGATCCAAATTACATGTAAAGAACTTATGCAAAAATGAAGTTGATACCTAAAAGCCCCTTGGTAAGTTTTTTTTCCAGTTTTTTCTTTTCAGGTAAGGAAAGTTTTCACACCAGATAGTACCCATGCTCCTCCAACTCCCACAATTTACGTTACTTTGTTGGGGGAAAAACTTGTCTTTCTTAGATACAGCAATTATTACAATAACAAAAAAAGAAATCTATTTAAGACAGTAGCTTGCATTTCTGAGTTCCTTAGATGCCATTCAATAAGAAAAATGGGCTGCTGGCCTTGCCAAATCAAGGACACAATACTGTTACCTCTTGGTAACACAAACCACATGACCTTAAAATATGGGAAAAATAAGACATTTCATGAAACAATGTAACATTTTGTATGACTGACCTACAGGTAGGGATTTTCCCCCAACCAAGCAATAAAGCTTTGATGAATGTGTTCTACTCACACTGCCCTGCCTGATCCTCAGCTGCCAGAGGCCAGTTCTCCCTGTCACTCCACAAACAGTGCCTTCCTTCAACCACTCCTTAGGACCTCAGGGCTTCAACTTCAGAAAACCTGGAAGATCCTACAAATCCTGGCTATTTTAAGGATTAAATACTTTTTTAGAAGACTAAAAATGGATCATCAGAAACTATGTTTTTACTTACACAGAAAAACTTACAAACTTAGAAAACTTTTAGAATGTAACTCAGTCACAACTTGGGGACTTCGTTCAATAGGTAAGATGAAATTCAATAACCATAACACTGTCTTACCTTATAGTTACCTTATTTTGCCACATATAATGTGCACTTTTTGCCCAAATTTGTGAGGGAAAAATAAGGATTAGTACTACCCACGTTATACATGGGTAGTACTAATTCCATATCTATTAATATATAAATGTTTTGAATTCTATGTTTATGAGTTAAAAGTGTAACTCTAGAAATCAGTAACTCTACCTGTATGCAAAATAATACCCTGGAATACGATAATCAGTTCTATTGAACTTAAGATGAACTTGCAACGAGGAAGAGGTCTTTGGCCTTCTATGATGCATAAATATGTTACCAGCACATAAAATTTCTTGTACCTTGTATCTGTTTTTGTGTTTCGAAATTACTTATTACATAAAATTTCTTATGTTAAAAAAAATAAATGCTAAAATTCCTTTATAATACAAAAAACAAATACCTAAATGTAAACAAAAAATTTGAATTAAAAATTAAAATATTTTTTTCCCTGCAAGTTTGGTCCAAAAACGTGGGTGCGCATTATGCACAGAAGTGCTTTATACATGGTAGATTACAGTATCCAAGTGTTTCTTTTATTTTCCTACTAAGTTTAATGAAAGGAGATTACCTTTGTCTGACCTACTACACCAAGTACCATACCTATCATCAAGAAGGTACTGATAATTCTTTAATTTTTTGTTGAAATACCTGACCAAGATGCCTAGCAATTTGTGAATAGTGAATAGTATTAAAACTAAGAATAATGTTTGTAGTGACAAAAAAAAAAAAAATCACTAAACAGAAAAATGACTATAATAACAAAATTGAAATGGTTCTTAACCCCAAATTAAATAGCCACAGATACACACATTAAAAAATTTTATCAGGGCCAGCCGAGCGGCGCGGTGGTTAAGTGCGGGCTTGGGAAGCTAGTAGCCCTGGTTTGGGTCCCACATATGAGGGCCAGTGACACTGCCCTCAAAAAGAAAAAAGAAAAACATTAAAAAAAAATTTTTTTATCAGCTATCACATTTTGACAAAATCAATAATAGATGCCATCTCCCTTTTCTTTCCTGATTTGCTTCTTCTAATCAGCTAACAGATAGATGGACATCTGTTCACTAAATATATTAGAATTATAACTCCATATTGTCAGATAACTATACATATGACCAAGCATCCACAGTAGTGTCCTAGGAGGAAAACCCACGGACTCTAAACACCTGTTCTGGTTACCTGATGAAAGGGGCTTTGCACTCTACGTTTACTGGCTCCTCTGATGAGTAACAATTCTTGAAACTGCTGAATAGGTAATTTCTGGACAAGTAAAATATTCCTATATAAAATGCAGTACTATACTGTAGAATACAATCACCACAATAACAATTCAGCCAAATTAATGTAGTCCAGAGTTACTGGAAAGTAACTAAGGACTAGACCTAGACTGGAAAGATTATAGTCTGGATTAGAGAAAGAGGGGATAAAAAAGTAGGAGCAGGGATTTGTAGAAGTAATATACAAGAGAAAAACAGATTAACAAGGCCAGGTTATACAGCACTTTAAGGATTATTAATTTGAAAGAGACACAGAATATATATGTATATATGTATAGGTGTATATATAGATGTATAGATATACATAAGATATATACAGAAAAAAAAAAATATATATATATATATACACACCAATGCAATAAGATTAACCTGATGTTGACAAATATAACAGAGTGGTAAAAATGATACATGGGACAATAAATCAGACATGTGGTATATGGCAGTAAGCATCCTGAACAAGAAGGAATAAGTCTAAGACATAGTCCTGAAGACATATTGACAGGATTTAGGTCTTCTGAGGTTCATCACCTTTAAAGTAATAGCCCCATTATCACTTGCTGCTTTAATACCCTCAAAGGATTACTGTGAGGATAAAACAACTGTCTCTATGTATACAAGCACACACACTCCCTCTAAATTAAAAACCATCAAAGGATCCTGAGGCATACATTATTTTTTAAAAGGGGACAAAACTGGTTAAGAGTAGAAATGATTACCAAGTTTCAAGCATAGGACTAATGGGGTACCACTAATAAACAGAAAAAAAAAAAAGAAATAATGAAAAACAAACATGCTTGAGCAAGGTGAAAGATGATCAGTTTGCTTTTTTATTTAAGGTGTCAACACTGAGCTTAAGAACTTTCCAAATGATAATCTAAATGTAAGTCATCAAATATTTAAATTTAAGAACATGTATACAATTATATATTCAATATCACCTTAGTGATATAAAAGATACACATATTCACACACAGAAATATTATCAGTAAGGATTTTTTTATGTTTGCTATATTTTTCCAGAAGTCAGCAATTGTTGCTTTGAAAACTGCTATCATACAAAAGACTTTTATCTTTTTATAGAAAATTTAAAGAAAATGCATATAAACTTACTCTGCCACAATGCAGTACAATATCCTTTGAACTTCCTGCCTTTCCTTTCTCTTTTTCAATTCTCCAAGTCGTAGAGGAAAATGGTAACATACCTTCTATATGTAGTCTACTACTGCCAGCAGAATTACCTAAAATATAAAAAAAATAATGAAGCAATGTCAGTTTCAGTAATCTAATGTATTAACTGTCTTGCTATTAAAATTATTTTATGTAAACCTAATACTTAGCATTCGTATGACAAATACAGCAATTTGTATGAGAGAAAAAAACCATCAGTACAAGGCAACGGTAAATGTGGCAAACTGCTGCCATACAAAGAATTAATTTATAATTTTCAAATGTTTGAAGAGAGCACAATCATTCATAATATACAATCAAGAACTAGAGGCTACAATATTTCTAATAATACCAATGAACTCGGGATATTATTAAAAGCTCTTTTGAAGGGCCGGCCGAGTGGCATGTTGGTTAAGAGTTGGCTTGGTACACCAGCTCTAAGCAGCAGGGCCCCAGTTTGGATCCGTCATACCTGAGGGCCAGTGACGTGGTGCCCTCTACAGCTAAGATGGTAAACAACAGCTCCACCTGAAGCTGGGCTCCAGTGAGTCGCCAGCGACAGCGTAGACTGCAGCAGCCCCTGCTGCAGTGGGCTGCCGAAAGCTACAGTGAACAGCTGGCAGCCAGCGTTAGTGGCCAGCAGCGGGTGTGAGCTGCTATGAGCTGCCAAAGCAGTGTCCAATGATTGGCAACTGACTGACTCAGCTGGGGAGAGCACAATGATCACAATACCAACATGTGCCAGTGAAGCGAGGTCCTCCACAACTAGACTGAAGAACAAAAAGGACAGCAACTTGTCTGTTCCCCTCCCCGAATACACCAATAAAATCTTTTTAAAAAAAGCTCTTTTGCAAAGTCTTAGACTATTTCAAGATATGAGGGGATAGTAAGGTTATTAAATGTTAAATTATACCAAAGAAATGATTTTTTTTTTGCAAAACTGCAATGTCAAATAAATTTAAGAACAAAGAAATTGGGCTGACCGAGTGGTGCGTTGGTCAGGAGCTGGCTTGGGACGCCAGCGGCCCCGGTTCGGATCCCACATATGAAGGCCAGTGACACTGCCCTCTACAGCTAGGATGGTGAACAATGGCTTCACCTGGAACTGGGCTGTGTCCCTGGGACAGCATAGCTGCAGCCCCCGCTGCAGTGGGCTGCCATAGACTACAGTGAGTGGCCAGCAGGCAGCGAGAGCAGCTAGCAGCCAGTGTGAGCTGCCAAGAGCTGCTGTGAGCAGCTGTCAAAAGGCCAGCGGCCGATCTGCCTCATCCGGGAAGAGAGCAATGATAATACCAACATGGGCCAGCGAAGCAACATCCTCCACAACTAGACTGAAGACAACAATTTGTCTGTTCCCCTTCCCCAATTCCCCAAAGCTGTTCCCCTCCCCCAATTCCCCAATAAAAATCTTTAAAAAAGAACAAAGAAATCATATTTCAATACTTACTGGTCTCAGGTAGACAAACAACATGGCCTTCCTCAGACTCTTTGTGAGTTGTTTCAGAATTTCCCAACGAGTGTGAGCCACAGGAAATCAGAGAGCTATTATTTTCTGACTGCGATTTATAGTTTAAACTACCATTTTCATTTGCCTGTGAAAAGAATATCTCAGCTTTATTAATTTTTTAAATTAAAATCAAACATTTTGAGAAGAAAAACATGAGGAGAAAAGAATGTGTTCTTTACAGAAGGATGCCAGGTAGTTAATGTAGAAAGAATTGGGCAAATCGCCATTGTAACTAGCAAAGTAATAATTATTTCTGGGAGGCCTCAGCAATGATACCAAATTGTTTATGAAAGGTTGCTGGGGAATCAGATGTTCACATGATCTCAATGTATCATCCCACAGATGACTTACTGATAACAAAGGGGGAAAGAAAGGCACCTTCACAAGGAGATATCTGGCTGACACCATATTAAACCAAGATAATCAAACACATCACCATCAATATGGGACAAATAGACTTATATGTCTCCTGATGTGATGCAATGAGAAGTACACGACATCACCTATGTTTAATCTTAACCTGTTCATGAGCAAAATGTTTAATTTGAATTCTTGTCAAAATGTTTAATCTAATCAGGAGGGGGAAAAAATCAATCAGATATATCCAGCTTATGAGCCATTTTATAAAAAGTTTAATGACAACAAAGAACTACTCCAAACTGAAAGAATAGAGACATGACAACCAAAGCCAAATGTAATCCTTGATTAAATCCTGGATAAAAAACAGTAAAAGTAAAGGACATTTTGGACATGACTGGTAAATGTGAATGTGGACTGTATATTAAATTACTGTGTCAAAGTTAGATAATAGAACTGTGATTATGCAGGAAAAAAATGCCCTATTCAATACGGGAGATAAATGCTGAAGTATTCAGGTAAAATGTCATAACATCTGCAACTTACTTTCAAATGATTCAGGAATAAAGTATTTATGGAGGGACAAAGAAAATGCAAAGATGGCAAATTTTAACAATTGGTTATTCTGGATGAGGGGTATATAGATGTTCATTATACTACTCTTTTAACTTTTCTGTAGGTAAGGGAAAGGTAAGAGGAATCAGGAAAGGTTTTTCTCATATGTTTATATTGGGGGAAAACAAGAGTCCAAAGAAAACCAAAAACGTAAGTTTTATGTTAAGTTTTATATTACTATCCAATGAGACTATAATAATCTCCTAATGTCAAATTCATGAAAAACCACAACAATTGGAACATACCTGACTGGGATCACTTGTGGGTAATTCAAAATCTTTTTCTGGGGGTTCCTGTCCTTCTAGGTCTTCATATATCATTCCTGGAATTGTCAATTGCTCAAAATAAGCCTCCAAATGATCATCATAAAACTCATCATCATCAATATCATCATCTAATGGTAAATGGAGGGAAAAAAGGGCAGGCTTTAAAGTAGTGACTGAACTATAATTTAATCAAAAGTTGATAAAAAATATGGGTCAATGGTCTAGGCTATTGTGTTTTAACACTTGACATGAAAATAATTATAATTTCAGTCTATAAATTATTATGGGCATGCCAATAAAAACTATTTAATTTTCTTTGATAGGATAGAACAGAAACAAATCCTGGCATATATCATAAGTTAGGTTATAATAAATGTGACATCAAAGATCAGTGGGAAAAAAAGCAAATTATTAAGAAAATGGAGTAGCAAATGGTAACTCTATCAAAAAAGGATAGTTAAGCTCATTATAGAAGTAAAAATTAATTTTAGATGAATCAATGATTACGTGTAAAATGAAACCTAAAAAGCATCTGATCTTGAGAAAGAAGGAAGAAAAAATGATATAACAAAGTTAAACACTGATGGATAAGATTTAAAAATATTCAACCTCCACCAAAACCAAGAAGTTGCAAATAAACAAAGACAACAACACTGACAGTGATTTTTAATATTTTAAACCTAGCCCTTATTATTTAATATTTAATATTTAACACCTAGCCCAGCAGGGCCAAGATAAAGCTAGAACTCTCAATCACTAGTAATGGTATTATAAGTCATCACTGACTATTCAAGAGGGTAATTTTGAAATCGACATTAGCAGCCTTAAAAATGCTCATAAACTTTTACTTAGCCATTTCACTTGTATGGGTCTAGCATACTAAAACAAAGACCTAAATTCAGGTCAACAATTTCTTATCCATAATTCCACCATCAAAAAATATCTAAAACCTTTGGCAGCAAAACTTGTCCTGAATTTATTTCTATTTATCTCACTCAGCCCATTAGCCTGGCCTTCAAAGCCATAAATAACTTGGTCCCTGCCTACTTTTCTGGATTCATTCCTCAACTGAGCCTCCTACTGCTGAAAACCTGCCCTACAAAGCCACTGGCCATTCCCAAAATATAGTCTATATGCCACTTCCTACTCCCCCAAATAGGGCCTGTGCTGAAACTGTTTCCGCTTCCTGAAATACACTTCTCTTCCCGTATCTACATTAAGGCCTATCACAGGCCTTTTTAAGAAAGAGGAAAAACTGTGTCCTCTTTCAATAAAACTTCACAGATACATTACTCAATCAGAATTAATTTGTCACCCTCCTATGATTCTTGCATTATTTGTTCTGTTGAGACATATTTAATACAGTTGGAGGTTTACCTATGAATCTCTTTTCTTACTTGGCAGGTCTTTTAGAACGGAGACTAAATATTTCATTATTCTCCCAATTTCTTAACATAGTGCTTTACACTGAGTGAAACATAGGGTGACCACTTTGTACCCTTATGACACTAATCTGAGGGATGAGTATAATCATATCAGGATTGATACATACAAATAAGTTTTTAAAATTCCATCGCTTAACAGAAGTGGCCAGTTGAGTACTGGTAAGTAGGAAGTAAAGGACAAGACAAACAAACAAAAAGCTGGCATAAGAACTACTACCACCAAGAAGCAGAAAATCAGGAAGTGGCAAGGTAAGGGCTAGGAAAACACAAGTTAGTTACTTTACGGTACCAGAATAATCTTCCAGGTTTGTCAGTGACATAAGTTTCTCATTTTCTAGTAAACTAGTATGGCTTAAGTCATTGTTTGGATTCTTATCTTCAAAATGTTCTCCAGCATCAGAAAGAATAATCTATAAGAAATAAAATGCATGTAAGAGAAGTACACGCACTGATTTGAAGACTACAGTACAAGGCTGCAAAAAGGACCACCTATGTGATGAGTATTTTCAATTTAGGCAATGAAGGCTAGTTGTTTTATACGTGTTAATAACTTTCTTCGTATGCCAATGCCACCTCCCTCCCGACCCACCACCCAATGAGATATAAATTTGTATCTAAAATTTAGGGTCTCAAATTGTGCACATGTTTGGAAGACCTAGTAATCTGGTTGCTATACTAATACACAAATGATTTTGAGCAACACAAGGCTTGTGATAGGAAGTGGAGATAACAGCATAGCTGAACTCAGCAACTTACATTGGAACAACTGATTTCTCTGCTCCTCAGTCCAGGGACCCTGTAACCCTAAGAGCATACAGTAGTTTGCTAAGGATACTTAGGCCCAGAATAAAATGTAACACTTCATTCTAAGTGTTGATTTTATTTCACAATCATATTATATATTAAAACAATGTCATCTTAAGAACTAGACTGCAAAATGCACACTGATTTTTTTTTTAAAGATTGTATTGGGGGAATTAGGGGAGGGAAACAGCACTGGGGAATAGGGGAAAGGGAAACAGACAAGTTGCGTCTTTTTGTTCTTCAGTCTAGTTGCTTGACTGGCCCATGTTGATATCGTCAGTGCGCTCTTCCCAGATGAGACAGATGGGACATCGGCCTCTGGATGGTCGCTCACCGCAGCTATTGGCAGCTCACGCTGGCTGCCGGCCACTCACGCTGGCTGCCGGCCACTCACGCTGGCTGCCAGCCACTCACTGTAGCCTGTGGCAGACCACTGCAGCAGGGCCTGCAGCCTACACTGTCGCTGGGGCTCGCAGCCCAGCTCCAGGAGGAGCTGTTGTTAGCTGTAGAGGGTACTGTCACTGGCCCTCATATGTGGGATCCGAACCGGGGCTGCTGGCGTCCCAAGCCAGCTCTTAACCAATGTACCACTAGGTTGGCCCTGCACACTAATTTTTAAGGAAAAAAACACAAGCTCTCAATGCAATTACATACTTGTAGAGGGCAGTCTTGAATTATGCTCATAAAGATCTAAGACACCAGGGACCTTAGATTGTGGAATAGAAGCCGTGTGCTAGAATTTTTCGTAATAAAAAACGGGGGGCTGGGGGAGCCGGCCGAGTGGCGCAGTGGTTAAACGCTGGCTTAGGAAGCCAGCGGCCCCAGCTCGGGTCCCACATATGAGGGCCAGTGACACTGCCCTCAAAAAACAAAAAAGGGGGGGGGGAATCCATGTAAGAACAATATGTAAAACACCTCTGCCTTTTTGGTCATGGATGCTACTGAGAACTCTGTTCACTCTGCCATGCTTGGTGCCTCACATATGGGCCAACTGAACTAGAGATACCCTGGAAAAGTCTCTATTCTGCTAAAGTGGCATAGCTCTTAAGACGATGCGACCTACCAAAACACAGCTCTTTCACTATCTTGACTACCAGGATAGTGTAAACTAAATCAAAAGTCAAATGCAACAGTAGCTCCCACTGGTCTAGAATGTTTGTCTGTTTGTTTGTTTTTGAGGGCAGTGTCACTGGCCCTCATATGTATGACCCGAACCAGGGCCGCTGGCTTCCCAATCCAGCGCTTAACCATCATGCCACTCAACCATCCTAAGAAAATAAACTGCCTATCAAAGTGGAAAGTTACGTTCTTTCTCTTTAGAAACGTTTTTTGAAGTGGTCAAAGAAATCACACTTTTGACTCAATTTCAATTTGACTACACCTGAGTTTCCTACAGAAAGCACCTCTCACCCTTGAAAGTTAGTAGTTACATATAGGGAGCAAGCTTAGGAAGCAGGGGTCAACAAACATTTTCTATAAAGATCCAGACAGTAAATATTTCAGGTTTTGCCAGCACTGTCTCTGTCACAACTTCTCAACTCAGCTGTTATAGCCATAAACAATAAAGAAACAAATGAGCATGACTGTGTTCCAATACAACTTTACAAAAATAGGCAGCAGATTGGATTTGGACAATGAGCTACCAACCCCTGGCATAGGGAAGTAACTCATACTTTAAACCTTTCTGTAATCATTTTATGAAAAAAATCTTTAAAATTTTTATGAAGATAAAACAAAAATCGCATCTTCTTTTTATAAGTTTTAAAAGTACTTAGTTTAGGGCCGGCCGAGTGGCGCAGTGGTTAAGCACTGGCTTCGGAAGCCAGTGGCCCCGGTTCGGGTCACACATGTGAGGGCCAGTGATACTACCCTCAAAAAAAAGTACTTAGTTTATATTTTATAAACAAGTCTCATAAATATGAGACTATAGCTTAAAATCCCAGTTCACTGTTTATGTTGGGCAAACTTTATCTGCTCAGCATCCCATCCTTTGAGGAGCCCATCCTTTTTCACTTCATATGTTCCTGGTAGAGCTGTCAGTCACATTCCTCTATCTGTGCATGTATAGACCCTGATGTACATGTACAGACTCAAAGATGTTAACCTAAGGTCCAGCTTACGAATCAGTGTTTTATGCTAATCTACTGCTTGACTCAGTGATTTGCATAGGGGAGGAAATATAACCCAAGTAAGCTCATTAGAGTAGTCCTCTTTGTTTTTAATTACCCCAAAGAAAGATCATGCTCTTCTTTTTTTATCACGAATGTTAAGAATGTTGGCTTTGGGCCAGCCGAGTGGCGCGGTGGTTAAGTGCTGGCTTGGATAGCCAGCGGCCCCGGTTCGGGTCCCACAGATGAAGGCCAGTGACACTGCCCTCAAAAAAAAAAGAATGAAAGAATGTTGACTTGGGTTGCCTACAAATGTAGATAGCTTCCCTATCATTCAACAAATTATTGAGTATGTGCCGACTATGTGCAATAAGAATATGCTAAATGAAACAAAGAGAACTCTTACCCTCATGGAGCCAACATTTTAGAGGACGCAGGTACAAAATGAAGTAGAGCAGAGGGGCAGCCAGTCCTGATGACACGAGAAACCCTGGAATACACAGCCCCTGGACCAGAACTACTTTCAACTGCCTACTTACTTAAAGCAGTACTTTGGATTTTTTGCTATTTACAAGTAGAACAGTTCTAACTAATATTAGTACTACTTAGCATTTATATATGTGAAATAAAAAATTTCACTCTTCTAATAACACTCGAAAAATTGATAACAAATATATAAAAGATTACCTTATTTTCATTATTCATCCATGATGGTAAACAAAAATCAACAGGTGAGTCTGTTTAAGAAAACAAAAATAAAAACTGAGACCAAGGTATTTTATTAACTAAATACCCAAAAATATTTAAAAATAACAAATTAATGAACAAAGACAATTCTACCTTTAAATAAACACATACTTTTAAATGATGCTCTAGAACCCATCAATGGGCAGCCAAATTAAAAAACTGTAAAGGTGGGACCAGCCGAATGGCACGTTGGTTAAGGGTTGGCTTGGGAGCGCTTGCTCTGAGTGGAAGGTCCACTGGTTCATACCCCACATGGGCCAGTGACACTTCGTCCTCTGCAGCTAAGATGGTGAACAACAGCTCAAGCTGGGCTGCCATGAGTCACCGGCAACGGCGTAGGCTGCAGTGGACTGCCATAAACTACCGCGAGTGGCCAGCAGCAAGCGTGAGCTGCTGTGAGTGGTTGTCCAATTGCCAGCAACTGATCTGCCTCAGTCGGGAAGAATGCAATGATTGCAATAACAACATGGGCCAGAGAAGCAACGTCTTCCACAACTAGACTGAACAAAAGGACAGAAACTTGTCTGTTCCCCTTCCCCAATTCCCCAATGCTGTTCCCTCCCCTAATTCCCCAATAAAAATCTTTAAAAAAAAACAACAAACTGTTAGGGAGGTGAAACAAAAAATTATACACATGCCAAAAACACCTGAATATAAATCTTATCGAACCTTTAAGGAAGTGTCATATTTTACAAAAGATGGGGGGAAGAAAGAACAAGAAAAAATGACACCATGAGTAAGCAAATAGACCAATCCAAACAGTGGGACAATCTACAGCGTGACTTGAACCTAGCCTATCTCAATAATACACTGACTTAAGACAAATGTACCATAACATAATGTAACCTTCCTTGGTCCCAAGTTCAAGCAAACCAAGATCATTAGTAAATTTAATATGGACTAGAGTACTTTAAGATAATAAAACTTAAAGTTTATTAGTGGTATTAATGGGGCTGTGGTTATATAAGAAAATGTCCATATTTTCAGAGATGCATACTGAAATATGTAGGAATAAATTAATGTCCGGAATTTTTAAATAACAACAAAAAGTAATAAAAAAACAGAAGAAATGAAGCAAATATGACAGTCTTATACTAATTGAAGCTATGGGATAGATATATGGAGAGTTTTTTAAACTGATATAAATTTTATATGTTATAAAATCACCCTTTTAAAATGTAAAATTCAGTGGCTTTTAGTATATTCACAAGGCTGTGCAACCATTCACTCTCTAGTTGCAAAATATTGTTATCATTCCAGAAAAAAAAAAAAACCACTGTACCATTAGCAGTCACTCCTCTCCCCGCAGGCCCCAGCAACCATTAATCTACATTCTGTCTCTATCAATTTGCCTATTGTATACTATAGATTTACCTACGCATAAATAAACTCATACAGCATGTGGTCTTTTATGTCTGCCTTCTTTCACTTAACATGTTTTCAAGTTTCTTCCATATTACAGCACATACTTCACTCCTTTTTATGGTTGACTACTACTCCATTGTATGAACATACACTACATATTTTGTTTATAATTTTATCAGTTGTTGGAGATTTAAGTTATTTCCACTTTTTGGCTATTGTGACTAATGGTGATCTGAACATTAACATACAAGTTTTTGTATGGACATGTTTACATTTCTCTTGGATATAGACTTAGGACTGGAATTGATGAATCACATTGCTGAATCACTATTTTTAACATTTGGAAGAACTGTCTAACTTCACAGCAGTTGTACTATTTTACATCCCCACCAGCAACGGATGAGTGTTTCAATTTTTCCACATCCTCACCAACACTTGCTATTTTCCATCTTTTTGTTTTTGTTTTGTTTTGTTTTTTGAGGGCAGTGTCACTAACCCTCATATGTGGGACCCGAACCGGGGCAGCTGGCTTCCGAAGCCAGCGCTTAACCACTGCGTCACTCGGCCGGCCCTCCATCTTTTTAACTATAGCTACTCTAGTATGTATGAAGTGGTATCTTGTGGTTTTGATTTGCATTTCCCTGATGAATAAAAATGCTGAGCATATTTTCATGTGTTTATTGGCCACTTGTACAAGTTCTTCAGAAAAATGTTTATTGAAATCTTTTGGCCATTTACACACAGCATTGGATTATCTGTCTTTTTACTGAATTGTATATCTGTACATTCTGAATGCTAGTCCCTTATCATATATAAGATTTTCTAACATTTTTCTCCCAATTTTTGGTTACCTTTATTGCCGTCATAGTGTCTTCTGAATACAAAAGTTTTCAATTTTGATGAAATCCAACTTATCTATTTTTTCTTTTATTGCTTATGTGTGTGCGTTGATACTATTCTATTTTCATAAGAGATCTGACAATTAATTTAGCAAACTTGTTAATACGATGTTACTAACCTTTTTTTGATTCAGAGGGATTGTTCCTTAGGAATTTGTACGAAATGGACAAACAGTTAATCAAGTTTACTATTTGGAAGTGCTGAAACGGCTGTGTGAAAAAGTTACATGACCTGAACTTTTTGCCAACAATTCATGGCTGTTGCATTACAACAATGCACCAGCTCACACAATATTGTCTGTGAGGGAGTTTTTAGCCAGTAAACAAATAACTGTATTGGAACACTCTCCCTATTCACCTGATCTGGCCCCGAATGACTTCTTTCTTTACCCAAAAATAAAGGAAATATTGAAAGGAAGACATTTTGATGATATTCAGGACATCAAGGGTAATAGGAAGACAGCTCTGATGGCAGTTCAAAAATTGCTTTCAAGGGTGGACTAGGCGCTGGCATTGGTGCATAGTTTCCCAAGCGGAGTACTTCTAAAGTAACCGTACAGATATTCAGCAATGAAGTATGCAGCACTTTTATCTAGGATGAGTTGTGAACTTAATTGTCAGATCTTCACACACACACACACACACACACGATATTTTTCATCAGGAGAAATACAAGTATCCCTTCATATTTTTAACTTAAACATATAAATGTGCATTCTTTTTTTTTTTTTTTTTTTTAAAGATTTTATTGGGGAATTGGTGGAGGGGAACAGCGTTGGGGAATCGGGGAAGGGGAACAGACAAGTTGCCATCTTCTTGTTCTTCAGTTTAGTTGCGGAGGATGTTGCTTCACTGTTGGTATCGTCATTGCGCTCTTCCCGGATGAGGCAGATCGGTCACTGGCCTCTGGATGTCACTCACCGCGGCTACTGGCAGCTCACGCTTGGCTGCCAGCCGCTCACGCTGGCTGCGGGCCACTCACTGCAGCCTTTGGCAGCCCACTGCAGCAGGGGCTGCAGCCCACACCATCACCGGGACTCGCACAGCCCAGCTCCAGGTGGAGCTGTTGTTAGCTGTAGAGGGCAGTGTCACTGGCCCTCATGTGGGATCCGAACCGGGGCCGCTAGCATCCCAAAACCAGCGCTTAACCAATGCGCCACTCGGCCGGCCCAATGTGCATTCATTTTTCAATCTTAGACTACAGGCTCAAGCAAGCCCCTTTGAGTACTGAACCACAGTTTAGAATTATCTTTGCTACATAAGCTTGTATTATACAGTTTTCAATTTCTAGTCTTGATTTCTTTGAAGAAAGAGAATATAGAGTATTTAAATGACAGCAGAAATCTAAATTTATTTATTTTAAATTTTTCCCCACATTTTTATAATTTCTTTCCCAGATCTAACTAGACTCCAATGTGTTCAACTTGGTTTTCTTAGGAAAAATAATTTTAGAATTTATAATTCTCATAAAAATAATTTTAGGAACAAAAATGACTATTAAGAGTTTAAATTAATTGGTGGGGAGAAATGTGAAAGGTGTATTGGAAACAGTCTCCTTGTCTTGAACATAAAGTATACTGTGACCATCAGACAGCATGATTTACAAAGGATAGGAGATATCAGCTTAATCAGTAAAGACATATAAGAGATTAAGAGACATTTTCCTATGAAAATATTATAAATATATTAATAGACAAATAATATATCTTAATAGGTAAATGCCAAATGAAAGCATTTTCAGTTGAGAGCATCACAGCTTAAGATAAATACCAATCCAAAGATAGAGAAATAAGAAAGGAAACTAAAATTCATATATTAAGAAATAATTTCTTATACTTCATACCTTGCACTTGTTCCAGTGGTAAAATCTTAACACAAGGATCTTGGCTCTGAAAGGATTCTGCAATTTTAGCCTCTTTTTCTTCTGTCTTTATTAGATTGCTAGGAAAAACTGATTCTTTGAGGACAGCATCTGACAAATGTTGACTTTCTACATGGTTCTTTTTCCTAAAGACAGAACATTTTTTATTAGGGAACAGAATGATGATGAAATGTTAGGTACCTCAGGTAAATCTATAATATATCCATTAATCAGTTATGTATTTTATCTCTCAAAAAGAAAAAAGGGGACACAGTGACAACAAACATTTCAGGGACCAGCCAGAAACTACAACTGCTAACACTGTGGGTGTCCTAGGGACTGCACCATCGTTTTGGATCCAGTGATGGACAGTCTACCAAAATCACATACATTATCATACTGTCACTATACCTCTCAAGTGATAAAATGAAGTATTTTTCTTTTCCAAATAAGTGTTTATGGCCCTATCATATCTAGAGAAAAAGTCAACGTTCTAAAAAGAAGACAGACTTAAAGGATGCTGATATATTTGTCAAATAGCTCATTCTCTGCATTACTAAATGCTTTAAAGTTTTACTGTTAGCGTTTGCCACTGTTCTTGTCCTCCTCTTTCTATCTACCTCTGTTATTTTATATATGGATGAAAATATTTTTCCTTGAAGACGAATTTCCTCCTAATCTACTGTAAAGTCTTGGGTCTGTTACAGCTCAGAGCTGCAAGAGGAGGTAGGGATGGAACTGCAGGAAAAATCCTCTAAATGCAACAAATTTATTATTTGACAAACTGATACCTAGGGCTAGGCTTAGATCTGGCCAGGATGGATGAAAAGAAAATAGCCCTTCCATATATTCCAAATTCTAATGCTTTGTGCCTAAGGCAACTCCCCAACTCTAATTTACTTCCCAGCTTCCCCATCTCTTTATTGTAATACATAAAAAGCCATTCGCTTAAATCAAATGTGAATTCACAGGTAGGTATAGGTTAAGTTTCACCCCAATCAAATAGAAGCTGAATAAAAGAGAGGGTAGGTATAGGTGCGAAGACTATAAATGGATACAAATTCATGTGGTAGAGAAGACAAAAAGGAAAAGAGGGGAATCAAGATGGTGACATGAAATAAATAAAAAACAAGTTGGAACATTTAAGTTAATTTTCATATTTTAAAGCCCTCTCCTAAGAAAAGCAAGTAGTGTGACTATTAGAGCTTTAGGTAACAGAGACAGCTAAGGGCACTCTAAATTAATCACTACCACCCCCAAAATCTATTTCCTCAAACCAACAGCGAACCTGTTTTAATTAGTCCATCAACAATTCTCAAATTAAGACATAAGATTCAAGTAAAAACGTCAAAGCAACTTACAGGAGTCCATTAAAAGGCCAGTAAGGACAGTTACAAAAGTGAAGCATTCTAGATGAAAGCCACCAGTCCTAGCCCAAGCTTATATCAGATTCTAAAATCTGAAAAGCAGATAGGAGACGCAGGAGATAAAAAAAAGATGTGGTCCAGAACAAGACTAAAAGGACCCAGAAGGAAATCTGCCTGGAAGAACTGCAGTAGGGTTTCCTGACTACGGTCAGATGGACAACAGGAGGCAAGAGCAGGAGAGAGGAGTTGACTGACAGTCAGATGACCATGCCAGGCAGTACTCTGCTCCCCAACCCACACAAACAAAACAGCAGTGTCAACATGACACTGAACACCTGGGAAAAAGGCTCTTCTCCAGACAAGGCACACGAAACACCTGTGCAGAATGAAGCCATGGTAGTAACAGCAGCCCAGAATACAGCATTACACACGTGGCAAGAATTTAAGATTCCTCCCCCACCTCCCCAACACAACCTGCTCACACCAAAGTGAAGCTGGCCAGAAATGCGCCCGCATTCACACAGAGATCTAACAGAAATGAGACTTGGACACCCAACAGCTCAGGATGTCCACACTAGTAACCTAGACGAAAGCTACAATCAGACACAGTTTGAGAAGGAACAGCTCAAGTGATAAAAAATAAAGATGAACAGGAACCGGCCGAGTGGCGCGGTGGTTAAGCACTGGCTTGGGAAGCCAGCGGCCCCAGTTGGGTTCCCACATATGAGGGCCAGTGACACAGCCCTGGGGAAAAATAAATAAAATAAAGACGAACAAACTAAACAAATAACCCCAAAGACAAGGAATAATTAATAGAGCTTTGAAAAATCTCAATTAGAATCCTCAAAAACGTTCAAGTAGCTATTACATCCACAAAAAGGAGCCATTATTAAAAAAAAAAAAAAAAAACAGAAAAAAAGCTCTCAAAATTATGACTGCCAAATGATTTAATAGAAAGATGAAAAAAAATTAGGAACTTATCTAGAACACTGTGTTTTTGCACTGAAAAATAAAAAAATAGGGAAAAAAACAACAACAATGGAATTAGATCAACCCAAGCAGTCAAATCAGTATCTCCAAAAAAAAAGAGAGAAAAATACAACGTGGGCTGGCCAAGTGGCTCAGTTGGTTAAGAGTTGACTTAAGAGCGCGAGCTGGGAACAACAGGGCTGCCAGTTGGATTCCCACATGAGCCAGAGAACGCTACACCTGAGCTGAGCTGTTGTTGAGCTGCCAACAGGTGGCAGGATGGCTCAGCTGGTGTAACAACAAGATTGCCTGTTTGATGGTGAGCTATGCCCACCGGCAACTAAGAATGAACTCAGCACCTTGAGCCATACTGCTGCCCGGATGGCTCAGTGGATAGGGTGTGCATGCTTAACCAGGTTGCCGAGTTCAACTACCACATGAGACGGTGGCTATGCCGACACTCAACTAAGACTGTACTGAGCACCTTGAGCTGAGCTGCCACCTGGATGGCTCAGTGGATACAGCATGTGCTCTTAACAACAAGGCTGCTGGTTCAACTCCCGCATGGGATGATGGCTACGCCCACCCGCAACTAAGATTGAAAACAGCACCTTGAAATTAGAGAGGCCTCGAGCTGCAGAATGGAAAGCCAGATGGCGACTGGCACCCTCCACAATGAAGACGAAAGAACAACTTGACTGGTCCCATTCCCCAATTCCCCAACACTGTTCCCTTCTCAAATTTCCCAAAACAATCTTTAAAAAAAAAAAAAACAGGGCCGGCCGAGTGGCGCATTGGTTAAGCGCTTGTTTTGGGATGCCAGCAGCCCTGGTTCGGATCCCACATGAGGGCCAGTGACACTGCCCTCTACAGCTAACAACAGCTCCACCTGGAGCTGGGCTGTGCGAGCCCCGGTGATGGTGTGGGCTGCAGCACCTGCTGCAGTGGGCTGCCATAGGCTACAGTGAGTGGCCCACAGCCAGCGTGAGCGGCTGGCAGCCAGCGTGAGCTGCCAATAGCCGCGGTGAGCGACATCCAGAGGCCAGCGATCGATCTGCCTCATCCGGGAAGAGCTCAATGAGGATACCAACAGTGAAGCAACATCCTCCGCAACTAAACTGAAGAACAAAAAAGACAGCAACTTGTCTGTTCCCCTTCCCTGATTCCCCAACGCTGTTCCCCTCCGCCAATTCCCCAATAAAATCTTAAAAACAAAAACAAAAAAAAAACAAAAAAAACAGAACATTGCCAAAGTAATAATTATCTAGACCTAAAGCAAGGAAATCTCTGGACTGATACCAATCAGAATTTAGTGAGTAGAGGAGGCTGGGGAAACCGCATCCACCAGGTACTCTAAGAGAACTATAAAAGTCTCCAAAGAGAAAAAAATAGTTCAGATACAAAGGATCAAGTATCAAAATGATATCAAGTTTCTGATACTATGAAGCAAAGATTTCAAAATTTCGTGAAAATTATTTTCATCTTTAAATTCCAAACTAATCTAAAATAACAGTTAGGGCCGGCCAAGTGGTGCATTAGTTAAGAGCTGGCTTCGGACGCCAGCGGCCCTGGTAAGGATCTCACATATGAGGGCCAGTAACACTGCTCTCTACAACTAAGATGGTGAACAACAACTCCACTTGGGGTTGGGCTGCTGTGAGTCCCTGGGACGGCATAACTGCAGCCCCTGCTGCAGTGGGCTACCATAGGCTACAGTGAGTGGCCGGCAGACGGTGTGAGTTGCCAAGAGCTGCTGTGAGCGGCCATTCAGAGGCCAGCGCCCAATCTGCCTCACCCAAGAAAAGTGCAATGATGATACCAAAATGGTCCAGTGAAGCATCGTCCTCCACAACTAGACTGAAAAACAAAAGGACAGCAATTTGTGTGTTGCCCTCCCCCAATTCCCCAATTTAAAAATCAAAAAAAATCAGTTAATTCAAAGGTTAGAATAAGGACATTTGAAACACATAATCTACCTTGCCCTAGAACGGGCCACAGAAGCCATCCCCTCACAAGGGTACTAAGACTCTGGCTGTGAACCCTCCATCCACAGCCTTCCAGTGGCCACAGGAAGCCCTTGCACTCCGACTTAAAACCCAGGTCTTCAGATTACTTAACAGAGGCAAGGGCTACCCCAAAGCACTCCCTCACCCCAACAGGAGTCAAGAATGAGGCCAGAGGGACTCCTATTTTCTTTATCTTTTTTTTTTAATAAGTTTCAGGTGTACAACATAATGTAATAGTTATACTCTTTACCCCCCAAAGTGACAACCCCTTTCCCCAGTTCGCCACCCCACTCCCCCCCATATCATACATATCTATCACAACTCCCCTGGCTCCCTTCCACAGTATACTCCACATCCCGTGACCATCTACATATTCAGTTACAGTTGGCATACACTACTATACAACATCAGCTTCAGGTGTACAGTGCAGTGATCAAGCCTCTACTCCACCTATGAAGTGGTCTCCCTAACAAGACATGTGGTTATCTGACACGCCACAAAATGTTTAAAACATTATTATATTCCCCAAACTGTGTTTCATATCCCTGTGGCAATATTGTAGTTGTCTATTTATGCTGTCTAATCCCTTCCCCTTCCCCCATCCCCCCCCTCACAACTAGGAACCCTCAGTTTTTCCTCTACATCTACGAGTCTGTTTACTTTAATAGTTCACTCAGCTCTTCAGACTCTACACACAAGTGAGGGCACATGGTACCTGTCCTTCTCCGACTGACTTATTTCACTCAACATAATAGTCTCTTCACAACATTATCAACTACATTCCCAGAACTGCCCCCATATCCCTGCGGCAACATTGTAGTCCCACCGACACTGTCCAAAACCTTCCCCCTCTCCCTCGTCCCCACTCCCTCCCAGCCAGCAACCATCAGTTTTTCCTTTATATCTGCTTGATATGACTTCAATCTTCTTAAACATTACTGAGACTTGTTTGGTGGCCTAAAATGGTCTATCTTGGAAAATGTCCCATGTGTACTTGAGAAGAATGTATATTGTTTTTTTTTTCAGGGTGAAATGCTCTAAAAATATCAACAAAGTCCAGCTGGTCTAAATTATCATTTAAGGCCCCTCTTTCTGTGTTGATTTTCTGTCTAAAGGCTCTGTCCATTGGTGACAACGGTATTGAATTCCCCTACTACGATAGTGTTACTGTTGATCTCTGTCTTTGTGTCTGTCAAAATCTGTTATATGTAATTAGGAGTTCCTATGTTAGGTGCATAGATGTTTATTAGGGTTATAGTGACCTTCTTTCTCTTTTATTGTAGTCATTTTAAAGTCTATTTTGTCCAAAATAAGTACTGGTACTCCAGCTTTTTTTCTCATTTCCATTTGCATGAAATATCTTATTGCATCTGTAAACAGCATATACATGTGTCCTATTTTCTTATTTACTCAGCCACTCTGTTTTTTGATTGGAGCATTGAGCCCATTCACATTTGAAATGATTATTGATAGGTGCATATGTATTGCCATTTTGTGATTTGTATTCCTGGCCTCCCTGGGTTAGCTTGCTTACCCCTTTCTTTTGTTTAAAAAAGCCCTTTTAACATTTCTTGCAATGCTGGCTTGGTGGTAATGAATTCCTTAAGCTTGTTCTTTTCTGAGGAGCTCTTTATTTCTCCTTCAATTTTAAGTGATAGCCATGCTAGGCAGAGCAATCTTGGTTGTAGGCCTTTATATTGTGTCACTTTGAATATCTCCTGCCACTCCCTTCTGGCCAGCAGAGTTTCTGTAGACAAGTCAGCTGTTTGTCTAACAGGAGTTCCTTTGTATGTAACCTGCTGTCTTTCTCTTGCAGCCTCTAGGATTCTGTCTCTGTCTTTAACCTTTGCCATTTTAACTATGATATGTCTTGGTGTGGACCTGTTTGGGTTCAGCTTGTTTGGAACCCTCTGCACTTTCTGGTCATGTATGTTGATTTCCTTCACCAGGGTAGGAAAGTTTTCAGTCATTATTTTTTCAAATACATTTTCGACCCCTTGCTTCTTCTCTTCTCCTTCTGGTATTCCTATGATGCAAATGTTGTGTTCAATGTTGTCGGATAGGGCTCTTAAACTATTTTCATTGTTTTTTATTCTTTGGTCTTTTTGCTGTGCCAACTGGGTGATTTCTGCTAGTTTATCTTCCAAATCGCTGATCTGCTCCTCTGCTTCATCTACTCTACTAGTGATTCCTTCCAGTGTGTTCTTCATTTCAGTTATTGTATTCTTTAGTTCTAACTGGTTGTTTTTTATGGTTTCCCTATCCTTCTTTATGTCCTCGCTAAGTTCCTTAAACATTCTTATCACCAGTGTTCTAAACTCTGTCTCTGAAAGGTTGGATCCCTCTGTTACATTTAGTTCCATTTCTAGAGGTTTCTTCTCATCTTTTACTTGTGACATGTTTCTTTGTTTCCCCATTCTGGCTGCCGATCTGGGATTACTTTGATGTATTAGATAGATCACCAGGAAAGCCCTGGCTGGATCACGCAGGCACACCGCTCACGGCCCAACACTCCCAGGAAAACTCCCAGTCTCAGCCTGTCCCAATCAGCCACTCGCCGATCAGGCCGAGCAGCCCGACAACCAATCACCAGCCTGGCAACTCTGCAAGCGCAGTGCAAAGAGCGGGGACCCGAGGCGGCTTTCGCACTCCCGCGTCTCAGTGAGCAGCCTATTGGAGCCGGAGCACGCCCACCATGCGTTTCCCTGGCAACGCAGCACAAGCTGTGCAGAGGGTGGGGATCCGAGGCAGCTCGCGCACTCCCGGGTCTCAGTGAGCAGCCTGTTGGAGCCGGAGGGCACCCGCCCAGCGTTTCCCTGGCAACGCAGTATAAGCCGTGCGGAGATTGGGGATCCAAGGCCGCATGCGCACACACACGCACACACACACTTCTGCGCCAATTCCACCAAACCAACGAGGTCTCAGACCTGATCCTCCATGGGAGGGACCAAGCCCAACAAAATGGCCCCATCCCTATACCCTCACTTGCAGGCTCCACACCACGGGAACAACAGTCCAAAAACCTCCAGCCTTTGCACCAAAGGTGCTCAGTTCAGTCCGTTCCCTCCGGCTCCCGGCTCACACAGCCACTCCCTCCACCAGTAACCAGGTAAGTGCTCACCGGCGAGCAAGCCCGGGCGCCAGCCCCACTGATTCTCTAGCCGCTCTTAGCCTCACCGAGCTGAGCAAAGAGAGTCCTCACTAATTTACTGCCAGCTATCTTAGAACTCCTCTTCCCGGCAAAGGAACTCTGGGCTGGTAAGCTTGGTGTACGGCCGGAGGGTCTCTCCTCCAACCAGAGAAGCCTCTCCACAGCTGGGACCTCCATCACGGGGTTCGCCCTCTGTTGTCTCTGCCCATCCTACCAGACCTGACACGGCCTCCTCTTAAAGTTCTTCGTTTAGTGGTTCTGTTCCTCCAGTGTTCTGGGGACCTCCAGAGTTGAATGCTGTATAATTTGCTTGTAATTTTGGTGTGATCCTGGGAGGCTGTTAGCACAGCGTCTGTCTATTGCGCCATTTTACCAGAAGTCCCCCTTTTCCTCTTTTTTTTTGAGGGCAGTGTCACTGGCCCTCATATGTGGGACCCAAATCAGGGCCACTGGCTTCCCAAGCCAGCTCTTAACCACCGCGCCACTGGGCCAGCCCACATACTCATTGTTTTGTTTTGTTTTGTTTTCATTTTTTTAGCTGAGCCATCCTGCCACCTATTGGCAACTCAGCTCAGGCTGGCATTGTTTCGGGTTATTTTTTTGTTTTGTTTTTTTGTGAGGGCAGTGTCACTGGCCCTCACATGTGGGACCGAACCCAGTCCACTGGCTTCCCAAGCCAGCACTTTACCACCGCGCCACTCGGCTGGCCCAGCTCAGGCTGGCATTGAACCGCCGTTGCTCAGCACTCAGCTGGCACTCTTGAGCGAGCTCTTAACCAACTGAGCCACTCGTCGGGCCCAAGGGACTCCTATTTTCCATTTAACGGGTCAACAAGACCACTTTCCTAGACCCCCTCACCTCCATCAAAAAGCATCAATAGGTTACTTCCAATGTCCCCTTCCTCTCTCCCCACATCCACTGTCTCATTACCACCATCAGTTCAGGGAGACCAGCTTCATGATGCCCTCTATCCCTATTTCAGTCCCTACAAGTTCAGCACTCCTTCCTGCTGACATTCTAAACTCTATAAGGCTGCCCATCCCAGCTCTTCCCTTCCCAGTACACAAACCCTTCCACTGTGCCTTCTATAAGCTACAGTGCTGGATCAGCAAAATCTTGTTATTATCAAACCCCGTCTCTAAACATTCCTTTCAACTCACTGCTTTAATGAAAACTTGTATGTCTTGGGAGAACAGTGACCTCCCTCCCCCTTAGCTCTGTCAAATGGGGACAGAACTACTGTCTTTTCCACAGCACTGGGCATGGAAATGGAATATGCAGTCTTATGTGCCCCTTAGTACCACTTCCAGATCACTCTCCTGAAAGCCCCCATCTTCGAATCACCTACTACCCCTCATGTCATCTACCTTAGTATCACAACTCTATAATCCTTTGACACCACCCAAGCAGCCAATCCATTCACACTGCTACATTTCATTCTCCCTCATCCTTTCGATATCCTCTCTTTTTCCTTAACCTAAATCCCATAAACAGTTATACACCTCAACTCCCTTGTCCCTCATTCCCTCCATCAAACTACTCCTGGTTAACCCCAACTCTCCACTTACGCCTTGCCAGCACTCCTACAGCTGAATGTGGTTGGAGAAAACATTACAATCACACTGAGCAGTCTCACACTAAATTCATGACGATGACCCTCAAGTGGAGCTCCTGATACTGTCTGAGAATCCTACCATTTACCATTCCCCTTCACTGTTCACTTTCCCACATTCCCATAGGAATGTTTACATCTCTCTTTGCAAATTACCAACTCCTCCTCCACCCCGACTGAGCTGATGGCCATGCCTCCTACTTTACAGAGACCTCAAGCTCTGAAAAAACAATTTCCACAGATTCTTACCACCAAATATACCCACATATTCTGCCGTCCCATCTGTTAATACAAAGGAACTATCCACGGTCCAATCTCTCTAAGGTTATTCCCTACTCTGTAGGTTAGATCCTAGCCCATGTTATTTATGCAAAGACACTACTCCAACAAGTCTCTTCTTTTTGTATATAATTAAATTTTCCCATTCCAGATTATTCCTATTACCATCTAAACATGCAGTAACTCATCCCACCACACAAAAAAGAAAAATTTCTCCTGATCCACTACACGTACCAGCTATCACAGCCCCATTTCTCTGCTCCCTTTTGCAGCAAAAACTCCACAAACTATCTACTCTGTCTCCAAAACTAACTTCCCTTTCTCTCATAAACTCACTCTACTACACTACTATGCCTCTCCCTACATCCACAAAAACCATTTGTCAGGGTTACCAATGGTGACTCCTGAGTTCTCATTTTATTAGACACAACTGAATCGTTCTCTCTTATATATGTTCTTCAAGTGACTTCCAAGACACTCTGTTTTCTTCCTACCTGTGATCACTAATTCTTAGTCACTATGTCTATTCCTCCTCTCCCCATTTCTTAATATTGAAGTACTGGAAAAATCAAACCTTTGATGCTCTTCTCTGCTTCAACTATCTCACTGTCCTGATAATTCAACCTCCTGAGTGGTATTCTACTTCATCTTCCTCCCAATAGTCTATATTCTCAACACAGTAGCCAGAGTGAGCCTGTTAAACATAGTTCAGATGGAACCCTCTAATGGTTTCCCATCTCAAAGTAAAAGTCCTTGCTCACCCACTGCAGTCTACTTCCTGCCCTCTGAATCTACTAGGTGTGCTCCTACCTTAGTGCCTTCATGCTGGTTGCACCCTCCATCGCAAATCCTCTCCCTCCTGATGTCCACGTGGCTAACTGCCTCCTTCAAGTCTTCGCTCATTGTCTTATGTCTCCACAATGAGACTCACACTGAACACTACTTTCAGCTTTCCTAATAAACCTCCTTATCATGTTCTATTTTCCTAGCATTTTTTTCCTTCCAATATACTATAAAATTGGTATTTTTTTATGTTCTTTGGTTTAATGTCAGTTTTGTTTGCTGGTATTCCCTAAACACTTGGAGAAATACACAGCACATATAGGCACTCGGTCAAAAACAAACACTGAATGGATGAATATACAAAGAGTTAATATCTTTGATATATACAAAGTGTTTATATTTAAGTATTATCAAGAGACAAGAGATATCCAAGTTGAAGGAGTTGATAAACTCTGCCTGCTTACTACCATGAAGACATTAAAATTACAACTAAATTATAGAACAATCAACCTGGAGAACCATGTGAAGTCTAGCTGAACAAAGTTTTACAACTAAGGATATAAAGAAAAAGCCAGTCTCAGACATAAAGCAGCTGGTCTAAAACCTCCATGGGGCAGTTGAGAATCAGAAGGGATAGCTTGGCTGCAGAAGTTCTCCCCAGAGGAGTGAGGAACTGAAGCCCCACACCAGGCTCCCCAGCCCAGAGTACTGTTGCCAGGAAGATGAGACCCAACAACATCTATCTGTGAAAAATAGTGAGGATTCTGACAATCTGGAGAGACGGAAGGCTAAGGGAAACCAAGCTGTCCTCTTAAAGGGTCTGGCACTCAGACACACTCACTCACAGGCACTCACCCTGGACTCAGGAGGCCTAGAGACATTTGGGAGGCAGACTAAAGTATGTACCTTCAGGGGAAAGACTAAAGGACAGTCAGCATTTTCCCAGTGAGAGGTCCTCCTACCAAGCTGCTGGCAATGGGCACCATATTTTCTATGTTGAGCCTGCCCCCACAGGCAAAATCTAAACTTGACTGGCCTGGTGAGCTCCACTGCTCTGCCCTGATGCCCTGATGCACTACAGAAGACACTTTCTCCTGGAGCAACCGGTCCCACATTGCACTCTTTCTTGGAAAACTATCAGAGTCCATGGGGACCAGGCAGGTGGCAACTGGCCTCAGCGTGCTCCGACACTTTTGCTCAGTTGCTCCAGGCTCAACATTGGCAACAAACCAGAGTCTACATTAACCTGGTGATGACAAAACTTCCCAATCTAGTGACTCACTGAGACCCTGACTCACCCAAGTCGAAAACCACACAAGGCTTTATGGGAGTCTGCAGATGGCAACAGGCCTCCGAGTGTCCTAGCTTTTTGTGGTTACTCCAGGCCTGGTACTGGTGGCAGCAGTCCTAGGTTTGTGCATGGCCTCTCCTACATGCCTCCAGGTTTAGTGGAGGCAGTGAACAACCACAATCACTTTGTAGCTCCTACACCAGGTAGCCTCCCGGCCAGTCACAGGCAGTGGCTGACCTGGGCCAGTACCAGAGCCCTCCAAAGAAACTCCAAACCTAACATAATTGGAGGCTGGCTTCAGATGAGGGCAAAGCACCACACAATTAGCCCAGAAAGTGGCACAAACAAACAGTGGTTGCAACAGACACCAGCACCCACTGGGGAAAATCTCACTCAGTGGGATAAGGCTCCCCCTCAGCAGGCTCCCCGAAAAACTAAATGAACAAGCAAAGTAAACAAACAGTCTCATAGATATAAAGAAAAAACTGATGGTTGCCAGTTGGGAGGGGGAAGAAGATGAGGGAGAAGGGGAAGGGATTAGACAGCATAAATAGGTAACTACAATATTGCCACAGGGATATGAAAGACAGTTCGGTGAATATAATTAATAATATTTTGTGTGGTATCAGATGGTCATGTCTTCTTAGGGAGACTACTCCATGGATGGAGTAGAGGCTTGATCACTGCACTGTACACCTGAAGCTGATGCTGTATAACATTGTATGCCAACTGTAACTGAATATATAGTCACAGGATGTGGAGTATACTGTGGAAGGGAGTCAAGGGAATCGTAATAGATATGTATGATATGGGTGGGAGTGGGGTGGCAAATTGGGGGAGGTGAGTTTTCACTTTTAGGGGTAAAAAGTATAACTACTGCACTGTGTTGTACACCTAAAACTAATTTTTTATAAAGAAATGTATATTTCACAATAAAATAATTTTAAAAAATGAATGCACTAGAAGGAATCACCAACAGACTAGATAAAGCAGATGATCGAATCAGCAATTTGGAAGATAAGGTAGCAGAGAACACCCAATCAGAAAGGCAAAAAGAAAAAGAAATCCAAAAAAATGAGAATAGTTTAAGAGACCTCTGGAACAACATGAAGTACAGCATCATTCACATCATAGAAAAAGACAGAAAGCAAGGAATTAAGTACCTATTTTAAGAAACAATGACTGAGGGCCGGCCGAGTGGCGCAGTGGTTAAGCGCTGGTTTGGGAAGCCAGCGGCCCCGGTTCGGGTCCCACATATGAGGGCCAGTGACACTGCCCTCAAAAAAAAAAAAAAAAAAAAAAAAAAAGAAACAATGACTGAAAACTTTCCTAACCTAGTTAAGAAAATAGACATACTAGCCCAGGAATGGCGGAGAGCCCAAAACAATATGGACCCAAACTGACCAACACTAAGACACAGTATTATTAAAATGACAGAGGTTAAAAATAAATAGAGAATCCTAAAAGCAGCAAGAGAAAGGCAACTAGTAACTTTTAAGGCAGCTCCCATAAGACTGTCAGCTGATTTCTCATCAGAAACTTTGCAGGCCAGAAGGGATTGGCATGAAATATTCAACATGATGAAAATCAAGGACCTACAAGCATTGTTTCCCAGAAAGGAAAAAGCTAAAGGAGTTCATCACCACCAAACCAATATTACAAGAAATGTTAGAGGGGCTTCTTTAACATGGGGGGAATAAAAGATCAAAATTATGAATAACAAAATAGCAATAGCTACATACAAGGTATGACAATTAAGATCGCGAACTCTTCCTAGAAAAAGTGCTACATACCTCATTGCTGAATATCACTATGGTCACCTTCAAAGTACTCCCTTTGGGAAGCTATAGACCAAAGCCAGCATCTAGTCCACCCTTCAAATCAATTCTGGAGCTCTTTTTCTATATGGCCATCAGAGCTCTTTGTCATATTACCCTTGATGTCCTGAATATCATCAAAATGTCTTCCTATCAATATTTCCTTTATCTTTGCGTGAAAAAAGAAGACATTGGAAGCCAGATCAGGTGAGTAGGGAAGGTGTTCTAATACAGTTATTTGTTTAAGTCTAAAAACTCCCTCACAGACAGTGCCGTTTGAGCTGGTGCATTGTCGTGATGCAAGAGCCATGAATTGTTGGTGAAAAGTTCAGGTCTTGTAACTTTTTCACACAGTCTCTTCAGCAGTTCCAAATAGTAAACTTTCTTAACTATTTGTCCAGTTGGTACAAATTCATAATGAATAATCCCTCTGGTATCAGAAAAGGTTAGCAACACCGTTGCAACAAGTTCAAGAACTTAATTGTCAGACCTTCGTATCTATCAACAATTACTTTCCATGGAAATGATTAAATGTTCGAATCAAAATAGATAGGAGGGCTGAATGGAAAAGAAAACCCTCTCATATGCTGCCAAAAGAGACACACTTCAGATTGAAAGACACACATAGACTGAAAGTAAAGGGATGGAAAAAAATATCTCATTAAAATGGAAATGAAAAAAAACAAAAAAAGGTGGGATAGCAATACTTATACCAGACAAAATGGACTGTAAAACAAATACCATATATAACATGAGACAAAGAAGGATCCAATAATCCCAAATCTAGTATTAATCTGAAGAAACCCAAAACTGTACTTGCAGGGAACACGTGCATTCTTATGTTCATTGTAGCATTGTTTACAATGGCCAAGATGTGGAGGCAGTCTGGATGTCTGTCAGTGGAGGAACGGATACAGTGGAGGTGGTATATACATACAATGGAATATTGCTCAGCCATGAAAGGGAATGGGTTCTTGCCATCTGCAGCTACATGAATGGACCTGGACGATATTGTGCTGAGTGGAGTATGTCAGACAGAGAAAGACAGGTACAATGTGATTTCACTTATATGTGGAATCTGAAGAACAGGATATACAAACAAAACAGAAACAAACTCACAGATATAGAAAACGTTTTAATGGTTGCCAGATGGGAGGGGGATAGGGGGTGTAGGTGAAAAAAAGGGGAAGGGATTAAGAAGTACAAATTGATTGTTACAAAGCAGTTATGGGGATGTAGGGCATAGGATAAGGAATGTAGTCAATAATATTGTAATAACTATGTATGGTGTCAGATGGTACTAGATTTGTTGGGGTGATAGGTGGGAGGGGGTTGGGGGTGGGTGAAAAAGGTGAAGAAATTAAGAAGTACAAATTGGTCATTGCAAAATAGTCGTGAGGATGTAAAGTAAAGCAAAGGGAATAACAGTCAATGATATGGGAATAGCAATGTATAGTGCCAGGTGGGTATTAGACCAGTCAGGTAATCACTTTGTAAATTACATAAATGTCTAACCACTATGCTGTACAGCTGAAATTAATATAAAATAATACTGAATGTCAACTGTCATGAAAAAATTTTAAAGGGGGGCAAAAGGTGAAGGGGACTAAGACATCCAAATTTCCAGGTATAAAACAAGTAAGTCATGGGGATGTAAAACACAGCATGGGGAATATAATCAATAATATTGTGATAGCATGTATGGTGTCAAATGGTTGCTGGACTTAACATGGTGATCATTTCTTTAGGTGTTTAAATCACAAATAATTATTGTGTATCTCTGAGACTAATAAAATATTGTATGCTGCTATAGTTTTAATAAAAATCTTAAAAAATAAATAAATGTTATCAAGAGGCAATTCACAACAGAAATAAAAATAATGAATGAACATTATAGTATGTTCAATCCATAAATACTCAATTATGAATTCAAACAGAAAACTTTAATAAGACTGCCTGTAATACCATCATCAATAGATAACTGCCATTTATATTTTGGTTTATAGACGTCCAGACTTTCATCTATGCACTTATGCATGTATACAAATTTTTTTTCTTAAAAAATGAAAGATTAAAAATAATTCCAACAAATGTTGGGCAGATCTCAGAGAAGCAGTCATTCTCACAGATGTTTTCTAGTGGGAGTGTAAATTGATACAAATCTTCTAAAGAGCACTGTGGTAATTTCTAAGTGTTTAAAATTAAATATTCTTAACTCGGCAATTTCATTCCTAGGAATTTATCTTAATAAACTAATCTACTACTAGGTGTGGAATACACAGAAGGTGCCAAAAATATGTATACACATTTTAAGAAAAGAAAACTGTATTAAAATTGTAATACTCGGGCTGGCCAAGTGGCTCAGTTGGTTAAGAGTTGACTTAGAGCACAAGCTCTGAGCAACAGGGCTGCCGGTTCGAATCCCACATGGGCCAGTGAACGCTGCACCCGAGCTGAGCTGTTGCTGAGCTGCCAACAGGTGGCAGGATGGCTCAGCTGGTGTAACAACAAGATTGCCTGTTAGATGGTGGGCTATGCGCACCCAGCAACTAAGACTGAACTCGGCACTCTAAGCTGAGCTGCCCGCCCGAATGGCTCAGTGGATAGAGCGTATGCTCTTAACAAGGCTGCCGGGTTCAACTACCACATGGGATGGTGGCTACACCCACCCATAACTAAGACTGAAAATAGCACCTTGAGCTTCGAGTCCACGAACTGCCGACAGAAAGCCAGATGGCGACTGGCGCCCTCCACAACGAAGACTGAAGAACAACAACTTGGCCAGCCCCCTTCCCCAATTCCCCAAGAAAATCTTTAAAAAAAATTGTAATACTCAATATATACCAATAACAAAAGATGAATACAAATCACGTTTGACTTCTGCAATTACAAGAGGGCTCAAAGTGGTTACCATCAGCATCCAGACACTGATTACAGCAAACTATTGCTTGAGCTACGTTGACCAAAGTGTCCACTTGTATACATTTTTTTGGCACCCCGATCGGTGTGTGTGTGTGTGTGTGTGTGTGTGTGTGTGTGTGTGTGTGTGTGTATGAATATGTGCATAGAAAATATTCTCCAAGACTATAGATAAAAATATAATCAGGGCCGGCCGAGTGGCTCAGTTGGTTAAGAGCTCGCTCAAGAGTGCGAGCTGAGCTCTGAGCAACAGCAGTTCGATGCCCAGCCGGAGCTGAGCTGCCACTGAGCTGCCAACAGGTGGCAGGATGGCTCAGCTAAAAAAAATATATATATATATAAATAATCAATGGCTATTCGCAGGTTCGTGGGATTTCAGACCTTACTGTCTTCCTTATAATTCTTTTTTCAATGAGCATGTATTACTACTGGAATCAGAAAAACTGTTTCAAAAGATTTGAAGTGTTTGTAGTCAAAATAATATTTAAAAAAAGTTAATGATTCTTATGATTAGAATCAGAGACACAATCACAGTTTCATTTTCCACAGACTGAGTGAAACTCACTTTTAACACAGTGAGAGCAACATGAAGATACAAACTTACTCATTATCCTGGAAGTTAAGCTGTATCTTCTCACTTGGTTCAGCTTCACTCTGGTTACTGGATGAGTCAGATGGAATTGAAAACCTCCCTTCTACTAAATAAGATGTCTGGGTATCAAAATACCTACACAAACAAAAAAATCTGTTTTGACTGTTAATAATTAAATTATGCACATTTAAAATTCACCATGACATAGGCCTGCATGATTGTGAAGCCACCCACCAGATGGTAAAACAAATACAGCCCCAGTGTTCAAAGCCATTATCCTACGTGCAAAGCACTGAAATGGATCAGCAGTGGGGTTTGTATGTATTAAGCAACGGAGTCACAGAAATCTTAAAGCTAACAGTTTTTACAGAGTTATTCCAACCCTTTCATTCCATAGGTAAAGATGATGGAGGATGGAAAAGTGGTTAGATATTTAAGCATGGGCAAATTTTAAACATTACTCAAGAAGGGCAACTGTACACATCATATTTAGAGATATAACTCAAATTACCAGTCACCAGCAAGGCTGAATTAATACAAAGCCAATGCACTATGGACAGAAATAATAATTAATAGACCAAAAGGTCATCGGTACCCAATCCTACCACCACCCACCCACCACTGACAAGGCAATGGAATACAGAGACAATGAATTTTATCTTTTTCCATATTAATTTTATATAATTCCACATATATGGCCATCTCCCTAAGGTGAAACAAAAGCTCAAGCTTAACTGAGAAAGTTTACAGAAGTATCAGTATATTGTGGGATTTATGGACCTAAAAAAAAAAATCATCTGTTCAAACAATTCTTACCTGTTATCAGTGATGGATCTATTTCTAGCAAGCGTTGAAACAGCAACAGGCAAGCCAAGATTTGAAGAAATCGTGACATTTTCCAAAATCCCGCTATTACCAAGTAATGAATTGGTTAAAAAGCTAGGAAATGACTCTTCAGCTATACCTCGAAAATCTTCCATCTCACTACAACGACAGAAGTTTTTATAAATCAAATATTACTGTAAACGTTTTTAAATGACTAAGAATACAAGCCTTATAAATCTTAGAAAACTGATAAATCTTAAGACAAAATCATATTTCTGGAACATCACCAAGAGGAGATACTATTAGATAGCATTCTGAGTTACAGTAATTCTCAGAATACTTTGCTACTTTATAGCTGAGAATATAAAAATCAAACCCTTGGGGCCGGCCGAGTGGCACAGTGGTTAAGCGCTGGTTTGGGAAGCCAGCAGCCCCGGTTCGGGTCCCACATATTAGGGCCAGTGACACTGCCCTCAAAAAAAAAAAAACCACATTCTTATAATTAACATAATAATGAAATACACCACAGCTTAATTTACTCTCAGACTTATGTAGCAAGGAATATGAATTATGACAAATTGATCCTATAAATAAGCAAAAAAGGCATAACACTAATGGCATATACAAATGATTTTAGGATATATTTAAAAGTTTACCAGTTGGGTACTCATTCTAACATGGAAAAGGAAAAAAAAGAACCAGCAAAACCCAGCACCTGATTTCAGAGATTATTGTTAAGGATGAGTAAATGGTTAAAAAGTGAGTCCATTAAAAAAAAAATTTAAGTTAAATTAAGTATACTTGGCACATGGACAAGGCAAAATGATAAAAAGTGGTACACAAAGGAATAAGTCTGGGGCAGCCAGTTAGCTCAGTTGGTAGAATGTAGAGCTCATAACACCAAGGTTGCCAGTTCGATTCCCACATGGGCCACTGAGTTGCACCCTCCATAACTAGACTGAAACAACTACTTGACTTGGAGCTGATGGGTCCTGGAAAAACACACTGTTCCCCAATAAAACGTGAAAAAACAAAAGGACTAAGTCTGGAAAACAATGGCAAACAATCTATACTATTGATAAAGAACCTCCAGCCCACACTGGCCATTAGTTCAACTTGACTCTTATAACAGTACTCAGGAGATGTTACTCGTCTCAAAAATATTTCAGAGTAAAAACCAAATTCAGAGTGCTTATCATGTAAGGGCTGTGTGTAATTCAATAAAGAAAACCATTATGAAAGGCTCAATAAGTGAGAGGGTATTGCCCCCATATCTTGAAGATGAACCGTCTTTTAAAGATGACAAACAGGGGCACAGGTTGAAAAAAATTAAAATTTATTGCATACTTACTACCTTAACTCATATATCCCCATTTTATAAATGAAGGAACAAACTCAGAGACAAAATTAGTTAAATTTACCCAAGGTTGTATAATTAGTAAGATTTGAACCCAGGTCTGACTCCAAAATCCACTTTAAGTACTAAGTGTGTGGTGGGAATAGCAAGTGAATTGGTTTATGTTGGCAATGGTTGTATAAAATAAGACAGTGAATGAAGTCAAGGGGCCAGATTCTAAAAGCCTGAAGTGGTTTATTAGAAAGTCTGGACTGTATTCTGCAGCCCAGAAAAGGACTGATCCCATCAACCCATACTAGAGGAAAGGAGAGGGTTTAAAGCCTGGAAAGATATTCAAAGAGCTACCACAATTGATAAGATGACGACAACGAAGGACTGTGCAAGATCACTGACAAATGCATTAAAGCACTGATTTCTGAGAGTATACACTAATGTAATTTTTTAAATATTTTTTTTGGTTTTTTTAGAGGGCAGTGTCACTGTCCCCCACATGCAGGATCCGAATCGGGGCAGCTGGTGTCCCAAGCCAGCTCCCAACCACGGCGCCACTCGGCCGGCCCTAATGTAATTTTTTTAAATCCTTTAAAAAAAAAAAAAAAAAAAGGAAGAATCTATATCCCCTAGCTATCTAGATGACATACAATGTCTATTATCAAATAACGTGTTAAGTAGTATTCTATGAGGTCAGACAATTAAATTTGCAAACTCATCCTATTAAAAGTGCTACATACCTCCTTGCTGAATATCACTATAGTCACCTTTGAAGTACTCCCCTTGGGAAGCTATGCACGGATGCCAGTGCCTAGTTCACCCTTCAAAGCAATTTTGGAACTCTTTTTCTGGAAAGGCAATCAGAGCTCGTCGTATTACTCTTGATGCCCTGAAAGTCATCAAAATGTCTTCCTTTCAATATTTCCTTTATCTTCGGGTAAAGAAAGAAGTCACTGGGGGCCAGAGGGCCAGATCAGGTGAGTAGGGAGGGCGTTCTAATAGTTACTTGTTTACTGGCGAAAAACTCCCTCACATATAGTGCAGTGTAAACTCTTGCATTATAGTGATGCAAAAGCCATGAATTGTTTGCAAAAAGTTCAGGTCATCTAACGTTTTCACGCAGACTTTTCAGCATTTCCAAATAGTAAACTTGCTTAACTGTTTATCCAGTTGGTACAAATTCATAATGAATAATTCCTCTGATACCAAAAAAGGTTAGCAATATCACTGCAACAAATCTGTGAACTTAATTGTCAGACCTTAAATATAGATTTCTTTAATCCCTGCACCAAATCTGCACAATAGCCATTACCCCTACTATTGAAGAAACTGAGGCCAAGAAAGGGAATTAAGAGACTTTTCCAGGCCACACAGTGCAAGTGGAGCAGGGAATTCACACCCAGGCAAATGTGGCCCAGATTATTCTTTCTTCTGCACTAATGCCATCTCACTCATCTTTAAACCACCTTCAGCACAGACCTCTATCCTAAAATCTACACTCATATTTCCAAATGGCTCTTTGACATATACGTTACCCCTGACTGTCTCCCAAGTAATAATGCAAAGCCAACAAATATAAAACCAAACTCATTACCCTTCCGCACCCACTCTTCCTGTTATCTTTAGTTTTGATCAATGTTATTCAGTCTCTTGCTATACAAGCCAAACTCGTGGGGCCATCTGATCACTCTTGCTCTCTCAATTAGTTACCAAATTCTAATGCTTCTAACTCCAAATATATCTCTGGACCTGAGACCCACTTCTGTGTTCACACCGCCTACCACCTATCACTTTTTAACCTGAACTATTGCAACGAGACCTCCAACTAGCTTCCACGTGTCTAGTCCTGTAATTACTAAGTTATTCATTTACAGATATATAAGTGACATCAAAACATATACTAAACTCTTTATGGGTTATTCCTATTTAGGAGTCAAATCTAAGAAAATTTAGATATTAAGCAAAGATCATTCATGCAACAATCATCAAACACTAACCATGAAAGACACTCTACCTAGCACTGGGAATGCAAAAATATGTAAGGGAGCTCCCCTCAGGTTGCTGACAAGCCTTTTCAATTATGATACACAGTGTTAAGTGCTTGGATAGAGCACTGCTTTCGTGCAAAGGTAGTAACACAACCCAGTGGAAGATTCCACAAGATGTAATCTAATACCTAGTCTCTTTTCCCAGAAAGGATTAACTTGTTCTACACCATCCTTAGACATACCACATTCGTAAAGCTTTCCTACAAGGGAAAATAGTTCCTAACTTTCCTTTGTATTGCATTAACCACCCCTCCCCTTCATCACCTAAAGTGAATAAAATGTTATCTTTCCTTTTACTGTACTGGGGATGCCAAAAAAATGTATACAAGTGGACACTTTGGTCAAAGTTGCTCAAGCAGTCATTTGTTATAAACAGAAATGTATGGACATTGATGGTAACCACTTTTGAGCACCTCTTGTAATTGCAGAAGTCAAATGTGACTTGTATTCATCTTTTGTTATCAGTATATGTTGAGTACTACAATTTTAATAGTTTTCCTTTCTTAAAATGTGTATACATTTTTTTGGTACCCTCTGTATTTGAACTAAGTAGCCATCTTAGGGAGTTCTCTTGCTATTTCCTAAAAGCCGTAACCTCAAAATACTGCATTTGAGTTTCCTAATATTTAACTGCTTTATTTATATTTCTGAATATATAAAATAATTTACTGTAGTCATTAATTGGAGATCTATGTGTACAATTAAACACATTTAAAAGTATATGCCATGGAAAAAATACATAGTCAAACGTTCCCAATATTCATCATTCACTCCTGGCATCTTATATTTATAATTAGGTAGATATTTAGTGTATTACCTTTTAAAACTTACTGCAAACTTTGCCCACAAAACTGAAATTTGGAGAAAAAGTTGATCTTGAAGCAGTAAAAACTCCAGTCCAATAACTTCAAAATGGTAACAGCAAATGGAAATACTGTCATAAGAACAGCTGTCCTCCACACAACTGACTAGAAAGGGATCTCATGTTTTACTAAACAAAGACTGAAATTAAGAGAAAGCAAAAATAGAGCAACGTTAAACATTGTCATATTTCACCATTTTTTTCCATAAAGAAATCAGATACAAGAAATGTAGGAAAGGTTTTGGGAGTAAATGTGAATGCCGCTTAGCAGAAACCAAAACTAAAGTGAATTATGGGTGACACTGGCAGACCCCTCAGCATTTAGTCAACAATGTGACTTCCTGGGTCAGAATTTTAGACAAAATATAGAAACAGAATCGCCCATCACGAAACCTATGAAGCCAACACCGCGGATCAACAGAGCACTTTGCAACAAGAAACTCCAGAGCAAAGCGCAGAGCGGGTTCACTGTTCAAGAGCTGGGAATTCACCATGTGAAAGGGAGACACAAGGATGTGATCCTCCAAAATCAAAACCCGTTTCTTTCAGAGGCGATTAATGATGCTTGACTAAGAGCCTCAGACACATAGGGGTCCAATTAACCTCACTGGGCGGAATGCAGCGTTGCGGACGGATCGATGCGAATGCCTGGAAGAAGCGTTGCGGCCCGACCCCGGCTCGCCCCGCACAGCCCCCTGAAGGGGGCATGCGCCTCACCTCTATCGAACCGTAACTGCCTCACCGGCCCGGCAGCTGAAACGCCGACCAAAATTGGATTTTTCTGCGTCCCGCCAAACCTCACCTCTGGACACGGGATGACTCTTCTCACCGAGCCCGCGACCAGAGTTTCCAGAGCCAAGATGCCGGCAGAATGTCCGAGGCGTCCCAGCGGCGGTGCATATGCGCGTGCGCATAGCCTCTGCAACAGCGACCGCCGGAACGGACCATGCCGCGCGAAACTCGGGTTTACGTCCGTTTGCGGCAGAGCCGAGGGCCAAAGACTCAAGTACGGCTTTGGATTGGACGGAGCGAAGGGAAAGGGCTGGCAGGAGCCCGATGATTGGGCGAGGCAACGCGCCCTGGATTTGAAGCGAGGAAGCAGCGATCCGCAGATCCGGAGGAGGTCAGCACTGCCTGAAACCTGGGGGAAGATCTTCTCCCTGTATCTGAAACGAAGGCGCCGTGTTGAAAGCTTTGGCCAACTTGAAAATAATGCATACCTTATTGACTTTAGGACCCCACAGCACTGTCACCCACCATATACACAAATATTTCCGGTGAACAAATCACGTGAATTCGGTATTGTTGCCATTTTTTTGTCCTTACATGAGCAGATGAAGATCTTTTCTATCACCATTTGGCAGATGCTGAAATGTGCCATATCCCTTATGTATATACACTGCTAGTAAGTGCCACTTAGGAAATCATTCCTCGGGAATCAAGCTTCATGATAGTTCGCTACACCTGATCGCCTCTTTGTGATGAATTAAGGTTTGGTCTGGTGTGCAAAGCGGTGAGGTGATGAGACATAATTCATCCTTAATCAACTTTGTAAGTTTTTCTGTCTGCAGGCCACAAATCCCATCACGGATATCTGCTCGGCTGAAGGCCTTAACTACTACTTTACTGAAACTATGTAAGTAATTCAACTTCACACTATTCACTTCCCTTTATCTCAAAATTTCTTCCGTAATCTCAAAGGGAAATAGTGTCTCTCCAAAGCTAATTCCTTAACTTCATTCAAGTTATCGTTTAAGATGCATGGGAGGAGAGAAAACAAAAAAAAGTTTTTTAGCCTGCTCCTAATTTTAGCCTGGTGTGGAAAGATATGTATATTTGATCACTTTGCTTCCTATGTCCTCTAAAATACTGCTCAATTGTCATTCCTGGAAACCCTCTCCACTCGTTCCTTTCTGCCTTTGGAAATGCTGTATCTTTCCATCCAAAAAACAAACAGCACCCTTCCTTGTTTTATCACCTGAAAACCATTCTGTCTCTCCTACCCTTAATTGCCTCCAATTTCACAACTTATTGTCACTCATCTGATGTTATCAGCTTGGTCCTGAGCATTAATTACTTTAACACTTGTTTTAATTTATCAGGTCTGGCTTCCTGTCAAACTGAGTCATTTCCCCAGTTCTCGTAACATCTCTTCTTGAAACCTTCCAGCCTTGGTAAAGTGTAATTACCCCTTTTCTAACTTTGTTCATACTTAGTGAACAAAGAATAAGCGAATATCTCAAGATTCTGAATCCTGAAAAATAAACCAAATATTTAGCTTTAGAGCTGAAAGGGTGCTATTTGAATATGAGCAATCCTTGTTTCACAGGGTATTTTAACTCCTCTATCTGTAATACACCATGGCCATACATTGGAGGTTAACTGCTGATATGTCTATATGTTCCAGACTATCATTCACCCTGTATCCCTTGTACCCAACTCAATAAATCTCCTTTCTCTACAAAAATCAAAGGCCAAAGCTCTCCCCACAACACCCAGCAACCTAGTATGACTCTAGTGACAGGGATCTACAATCCAAAGTATCTGGAGGCACATCTGATGCCAGAATGCCTAGATCTCAGTCCTGGCTCTCTCAATTCCTAGTTGTGCAGCCTTGGGCAAATGGCTTTAACCTGCCAGCTTCCTAATCTGTAAAATGTGGGTAATTCAAACACTTGCCTCAGGTTTGTTGTCAGGTTTAAATCAGTTAACTCACATAAGACATATCTAGAAGAGCACTGGCACATGGAGTACTCAACAAATATTAGCTATTATCTAACCTTATTTGCCAACTGAAAAGGAGGAATAGAACTCCCACAAAATTCCAAATCTGCTTAGACACTGAGTAGAGTTTGCAAAAGCCCCATGACCAAGAGTGCCTTCCAGGGGATTAGAAGTGATGCCTACTCAGTTATGAAAAGGTAAACATCTCCCAGAGTTCCCTTTTACCAACTACTGTTAAGGAATAATACTTCAGCTGCGAACATCCAAAGCCTTCTATAATGTGACCATAAGATATGATTCCAGATTAATCTCCCACTAGCTCCCCAAATGAACCTTACTCTTGCATCAAACTAATCCTTCATTCTGTTGCCTTAACACATCCTTATCCTCTTTCTCTTCTAGGCCATCATCATCCTGGAACTTCTATCATACTCCATTTCAATCATTCTACCTGTTGAAATCCCACATCCCTTCCAAATCCTGCCAGCTCAAACAAATCACTTTCTTTTATTTATGTCTAATATACTGTTTCAACCTTTATTACGAAGCCGAATCCTCATAATTTTTTGTAAATTCTATAAATACCTTCTCTCATTGTGCAAACTACCTGTGTGTGTGTGTGTATCTCCCAGTGTTTAGCACAGTATCTTGCACATTGAAGATACTCATTATTCACTAAATTGGAGTGATAATCTGTCTCAAGCCATTATCTCATTCTAACCCTAGGCACCTCTATAACTGAAATCTCAAAGATGTGAATTCTTAATTCTGAGCTAGATTCAGCCTTAAGTTAGATCCCTTGATTTGAACCTAAACAAATCTACCAGTCTAAAACAAGTCCTTTAACAGAAGGTCAACCTTTAAGAATTATTTAGAAAGGATTCTTTTTCTTAGATTGAAATGCTAAACTGCAAACTTTATAGACAAAACATTTAATGATTAAAATACAAATGTACCTTAAAATTATTACAATATATCTTACCAGCTGTTTATCCTTTGCATGTTAAGAAGCTCTAGGGTATGAAACCATTCAGAGGAAAGGTGTCTTTGAAAATTAATTATAAATTATTATAACATATGGTCATAATAATTATATCATCTATGTGTGATTAACTGATAGACACATTTAAAATGCTGCTCAAATTGTATCTTTCTCTAGCCCTAATAACAGTTAAATCCTTGACAATTCCTGAGAAAACTGAACCAAAAAGAATATTAGTCCCGGGCCAGCCGAGTGGCGCGGTGGTTAAGCACTGGTCTTGGGAAGCCAGCGGCTGCGGTTCGGGTCCCACATATCAGGGCTAGTGACACTACCCTCAAAAAAAAAAAAAAAAAAAAAGAATTTTAGTCCCATAGTTTTAATCATTTTACCATAATTACTATCAAATATAGTTTTCACATTTTAAATGTTATCATTTTAGAAAATAATCTAATGTTGTCTAATTAGATTGAAAGTCAACATCTGTTAGTTCTACATGTTAGTCCACATGCTGACTACCTACCTTTTAAATAAATGTCATGCCCGTCCCCTAATTTTTGATTATATGGATTTAATTTTAGCAACATCGTATTTTAAGAGATACAAGGTTTTCCAACTATGAAATAGAACACATCCTACTTTTATAAGGCAACAGATCCATCTTTTCAAATATGTTTTATTAAATAATCTACTTGGAGAATTACAAAAGCTTTAAACAGTAATTCCAAGTAGTGAAAACAATTTCCTTTAGAAAAAAAAATTAAAAGACCAAACAGTCCATATTATGTTTTACTGCTTTATACACAGGAATGATTTATTTTACAAACTAGTCAGTTTCAACATTAGCCTGTAAAATTAAAAACATTTCAGAATGTCTCAAAGGCAGAGTGAACTTTATAATGATATGCTTTCACATTAACCAGTATGACAAACCATAAGAAACACCATGGTAACAGTTCAAAATAAAATTTACAATATAGGCACTTTGAAGTCAGCTATTGGGTGTAACTCTCACAGTTCATGTACTTGTACGTATCTCATTTCATCAAAGGTTATCAATCAATGAAGAAAATGTTCCTTTGATGGAGAAGTACAAATATGTTTAGGTTCCAAATACTGTGTTCTGGTTGAAATGCATGCAAAACAGACCCTAAATTAGAAAAATCTTCTAAAAGAAAATGAAGAAAAACAAAGAGCAGCCAGGAATGAAACCATCTACAAGCACTCAAATAAGGCCTTTAAGTGTTAAGTCAGTGTTTTAAACCCCTTCATTCTCAGGTAAGGGATTAAGAGGCCGAGAGAGTGACAGTCTGCCAGGGTGAGGATACTGGAGGTTGGCAGTGTCAGCATCACAAGAATGCTCTACCGGAGGAGGAGGAGGAGGAGGAGGAGGAGGAGGAGGAGGAGGAGGAGGAGGAGGAGGAGGAGGAGGAGGAGGAGGAGGAGGAGGAGGAGGAGGAGAAAGACGAGGAGGAGGAGGAGGAGGAGAAGGAGGAGAAGGAGGAGGAGGAGGAGGAGGAAAGAGCTGGGCATAACTGGACCATCTCGATCCAGCCAGTGGGGAATCCAGAGGGGGAAAGAAATACCTGAAACAATGAGACAGGAACAAAACACCAAAACAAAACAAAAACAACATAAAAAAAAAAAAAAGAAAAAAAAAACACAGAAGAAAAAGAGAAAAGTAGTAAATACAAAGAGAACCAAAGAGGAGAACACATGCTGCGGCGGGGGAGCTTTAGTATACATGCCAAAACTAACAGAAGATAATAGCAAAAATCAAGGCCCTTAACTCAAATCAAGCTTGCTTAAGAAAGTATAGCAACTTGAAAGAAAAAATACAATCTGTTAAACTTAAAGTATTAAAAAAATTATCAATATGAATGTTACAAAAAAGACATTAATCTTATAATTTAAAACATTTTCTAACCTCTCAGGAACATTTGATGCTATCCCATAAATTTATAAATCTAATAAGCTTTTTCTTTATTTGAAGCAATGCTTCATTTGTAGTAGCAGCAGGCACACATTTTTTTTTAGTGCAAGTATGTTACTGAAAACCAATTCAAATATATTTTCACATAGTATGGCCATCTATTGCAACATACTTTCGAAGAAATACGATCTGTGAATATTCTTAGCTGTTTTCTGCAAAACCTTAGAATAGAAAATTTTGACAACTAAAATGGCTCAAATATGTCGTATTGTTATTCTGCCATTTTATAACTTACCCGTAATACTTATGCATTGTAGCAAACAAAGATTTATAGCTTGGTCATCAAGGTCAAAGTTCTACAGGATATAAACTAAATGAAGTACCCAACTAAACTAAAATCCTGGGACATGAATGTGGAAGTTAATGAGCATGCACAATTTCAGCAGAATTTTAACTGCTTCTCTTATAGCACATTTCCAAATTTTGACTTGAAGGAAACCTTAAGCCACAGAATCACACACAAAAATATACAAGCACGTATTAGAAACGTTAATCTCTTTAGTGAATATAAGTTGAAAATTTACAAAGGTGTTTCATTTTACTACCAAATTATAAATGAAGCAATACCAAATGTTTAATTTGGCTACAAACTGTACAATTTACTTTCATTTTACTACAACTTAACTCATTCCTTTACGAATATTTTTAAAATATTACAAAGAAATGACAGAATTGTACTGAATATCATGTATAAACCAATTTTACAAAAAGTAAAGAAACTAACACTCAAAACAATCTTTATGAAAAATATTTAATCTTCAAATTAAAATTATAGAAATTCATCATTTTAGCTTACTGTTTTAGAAAACAAAAGAAATACGCCTATATTCTCCAAATGGAATAGAGTGAAATATTCCCTCCTCCCAACTACTTATAAGGATGTTAACATCGTTTTAATTTTACCACCCATGTTAGTTTCAGGAACTAAGAATTTCAAAAAATTGTTTTGGTGACAATGTCGCAACAAAAAGCCTCTCCAGTTCAAAAGTTTCAAATAGTATCAATAAACTGGTGAGTAAAAAAAAAAAAAAATGATATACAACTGTATTTTTAAAGGCCTTTTGGATTGCCAGTAGTAAGCAGGCTGCTGGTGTATCTTGGGAGAGGTCAAATGGCGCTGGGGAAGGGGAAAAGGAGCTCGCTTTCCATTCCTGTGTGCATGCAACAAGCAGCAAAACAGCCAAGTTACTCCAGTTAGCTGGTACTCAGCTGTGCTTTCTGTTAAAGGACATAATACAAATGGAGAAGGGAAAATGCATCACATATCTAACACATATGGTTATTGGCACAGTAAGAATACAGATCAAAACTTCAAAGCTCTTTACAAAAGAAAATACGCAATACAGGCAACAATCAAAAACCAGGTTGTTTTTTAAATTAACACTAGTATCCTTTGCTTCATGGAATCATCTTTATTATCTGATATTGTCTGGTAACCTGAAATTGTTTTCATGCAAATATTTAAACCTCAAAATCAAATAGCAGGTCTTCTTTACAAAAATATAACAAATATACACAGTTGAGAACATTTTAAATACAATTCTCTTATTTAATATGACAACAGCATAACCATAGCACAGTTTATTAAGGCTGTGCTGTGAAGTTTCCTCAATCACATTCCAAATTATTCACAAAGGAATCTTAACATGATTTTATCTTACAAATTCACATATATGAAATTTGAATATGAAAACAAAAGTATGACTTTTTAGATCACATGAAACATTCTTTATTAAAATAAGAATCTAAAATGTTAAAATTTTGAAAATCAAGAACTCAGAATTTACCATTTCTTATAATCTCCATTAAAGTTTTAAACAGCAAACAAAAAAAAACCCAATTTAACTTACTCTCTTCTACAAAGCCTTAATTATTTTTATTTAAAATTTCAGTCTGACCTGATTTAAAGGCTACACTGGCCAGCCATAACACATTAATAATCTAGGATTAAAATCCTCAGTATTATTCCATATTTCCTTTTCATCTCACACATCAAAAGCAAAATAGAATCTTAAAAGTTATAAACATTTCTGAGAGACCACTGAATTTCAGAATATAATTTAGTTTAGTTAATGGCCTCAAAACCTATGTGTAAATATTATGACTAAGTAAGCCAAATACAGAACAAAGTGAATATGAATTGAAAACTTTTTTCTAGTGTCATAATTATGGGTGAATTTCTTCATTCAATCTTAAAATCCATGAAATAACACAGCTTAAGTATGGCTACCAGAATTATTTAAAAGTAAGATAATTTCTAGGGCCGGCCAAGTGGCACGGTGGTTAAGCGCTGGCTTGGGAAGCCGGCGGCTCCGGTTCGGTCCCACATATGAGGACCAGTGACACTGCCCTCAAAAAAAAAAAAAAAAAAAGTCTAAGATAATTTCTAGTTTTCCCATAAATCAGCCTACCTGCCAGCAGAAGATCCATTTAACGAATTTTGAAGATTTGGGATATTTGAACCTAGGGAAGGATTTGAGTTTCCCTGCTGAGAACTCCCATTGACAGGGCTCCCATTACCTTTCAAAATACCAGTACACTTCCAGTTGTCCATATAATTAGCTGAAAGGAAATGGTCAAATACATTAACATGACTAATACCTATGCTCAAGGACACAAATGTTTACGTCCTCATTCTACAAAGAAACAAGAGCCTTATAGGCTATATTGCTCTCAGAATAAATGTTAAAAACATTTTTAAACGAAATAAATATATCTTAATTTTAATGAATTTTTGTCTTAAAAGAATTACTAATTTAAAAAATATAAAGCTTTCACAACCCAGTTCTCTTCCTTACAAGATAAACATTAACAGAGACAATTCTCTAAGCTACTACATCAAAATAAATTTTTGTCTTCATTATAATGAATTGTAATTACATGTATATGTAGGGTAATGGAACTGTGTTCTTTGTCATATGAGTACCTAATTTCCTGAGAGATGGATGTAGGTAATAAAACATTTGGGTTTGAGTGGCTTATTCAATATGGCCTAATTCTTTGAATAAAAAATTGGTCACTGGAGACACTGAGCCCAGGAAATAGAACTCAGGGAGCCTGCTGAGTAGAGATGGGTGGTTTCACTAAAGCCCTGAGCAGGAAAGGGCAGCAAAGCCCCTGAAATCAAATTACAGTAAATAAAGGAGGTCTGAGCTGCTTCTATCCCAACCTAAAAGTGACCATCAGAATTCGCCAAACTGCATTTTGGGAAACAATACTGCTCAGGGTAAATGAACTAACCTGTGATTTTGGATCCTAAGTGTGGGGCACTACCGACTAGACTTGTGCACCACAGACTAGAGTGGTACACAGGCCAAGGACACCTCTGCCCAGGGGATAAACATTTTTGCAAAAGTGCAAACCATACTCAGCAACCACATTCACAATAGGCTGACCAGACCAGAGTTCTGTCTCAGCTTGGCATTTATAAGAAACTTAGAATCAGTGGCTCCAAGACTCTCAAACTTATTGGGAGCTGCCGAGGGTAATTGGGGAAGATACTGGGTTTTTTCCTATTAAGGGCTGGTTGGCTAAGCCACTGTTGAGATGACTCTAATCCTATTCTGAGCTTGCAGAAAAATCACACAAGTTACACATACAGCAAACAGCATCTTAGAGATACTGCATATTCTGTTACAGTAACCTGTAGTTTAAAACCTGCTTTGTTCAAAATGGAAACTTAAAAAATAATTCAGTTAGTCATTAACTGTTATAAGCTAAGTAAAATGATGAAGGTTCAAAAAAACAAACTAATATAAGACATGATTTAAAAGTAACTGGAGAGATGATTTTCTTCAAAATATTTAGAGGTTACATTTCTAAGTGAAATTCTAAAGCAGCAATATAAAGCAAATTCACTGAAATCTTACCTTTCCACAATCTTACACAGCCATCATCGCCTGAAGATGCTAGCACTGTTCCTGTTATATTCCAACTCACTCTCCAGACCTGAGAATTATGATTATCAAACTGAGCCACTATATGGATTTCAAATTTTGTTGGCCCACCAGAGGAAGTAAGTTCTTTCCTGTTAAAAAAATTTTCCTGAGGAATTGTGCGAAAAGGTTTACACACACAAACCTACCTAAAGAAAAAATTATATAAATGGTCTCACCCACTTACCATATTATTTTACAGTAATGTGCATACCACCCACCCCCCATTAGTTCATTGGGCCATGTCACGTTCATTTGACTGCCCCAGTAGCTGGGGTGATCCTACCACATAAAAGGTAATCAATGACTGTTTCAGAGAAGAAAGATACAACAAAAGAGGATTTTACTCCCTCAAAGCTGAGGAATAAAATATATAATAATAATACATTTTAAAAGAAAAGCAGTAGGAAGGAAAGAATAGAAGGGAAGGAAGAAAGAAAAAATGGAAAGAAATAAAACTGAATTTCTAATTCCAAAATAAAAGCTAAAAAGGTTATTCACATGAATGTCTTAGTGCTAATTTAATTTTCCCTTAGAATGCCACATCTCATTCATTCAAACAATTATAGAGTACCAATTATATTCAGAGGATCTAATTCATTGTTAGTATCAGCCTAAATAAAACACAATTAAGAAACTATAAATCTCACTTTACTCAATTCCTCTTCCCCAATATGTCATATACCAGGGGTGCCAAAAACATGTATACAAGTGGACACTTCGGTCAACGATGCTCAAGCAGTATTTTGCAGTAATCAGAAGTATCTGGACATACCTCTTACAATTGCAGAAGTCAAACGTGACTTGCATTCATCTTTTGTTATCAGTATATATTTGGTATTACAATTTTAACACATTGTATGCAGGCATTTGAGCGATATGACGAGTTTACTCGTTTCCCACATTCACACTGTAAGAGGGCATTTGAGCGATATGACGAGTTTACTCGTTTCCCACAAACAATGTGTTAATACAGTTTTCTTAAAATGTGTATACATTTTTTTTGGCACTCTCTATATTTACAGATGAAACATTCATTAAAGACTCCTTTGTTCAGATCAGTTGCCTCTATGGTCTTCTCTACAAATGAAAATCATCAAGAATTAAGAACACTTTCAAATTAGGAATTGTTTCAAAAACTTACCTCACAGGCTTTAATGTAAAAATTCTCACATCTTTAGTTGCTACGGCTAAAATATGGTAAGATCTTCCCAGGTTTGGAGCAAATGCAATATCATGAACAGCATCTGTAACTGTCATTAGAGTTTCAGCTTTTGCATATTTCCTAACAAAAAAACAACTTACATTAAAAATTCCAAAACTAAAATATTTAAAAATCCACATGTTGAGGTACAATTTTTTTTTTATATTGCTCACAATGAAGTAGTGTTTACCTCTGCAGTATGTACTATGTCAAGTCCTAAGCCCCAAAACTGTAAATGTCACCTAATTTGGAAAAAAGGTCTTTGCAGATATAATTAAGGATCTCAGGATGAGAACATACCCTGGGGTTTATTGGGTGCCCTTATAAAAAGAGAAGAGAAACGGCGACATAGAGAAGAAGGCCATATGAAGACAGAGGCAGAGACTGGAGTTAGATGCCACAAGAACTCCTGGAGCCAGCATCAGAAAATACAGTCCTGGACCGGCCGAGTGGCGCGGTGGTTAAGCGCTGGCCTGGGAAGCCAGCGGTCCCGGTTCAGGTCCCACATATGAGGGCCAGTGATACTGCCCTCAAAAAAATAAATAAATAAATAAGTTTTAGGCCCGGCCGAGTGGCGCGGTGGTTAAGTGCTGGCTTGGGAAGCCAGCGGCCCCAGTTCGGGTCCCACGTACGAGGGCCAGTGACACTGCCCTCAAAAAAAAAAAAACTTGAAAAGAAAATGCACAGTCCTAACAACACATTGATTACTGATTTCAGGTGTGTGGCCTCCAGAACTGTGAAAATAAATTTGTTTCAAGGCACCACATTGTAGTGATTTGTTACTGCAGCCCTAGGAAACTTATATAACCCCCCAGGTTTCTTCTGTTGATTTTTTTTTTTAAGCTTACCTTAAGACACTTGAACCAAAACTTAAGAGTGGGATCTCGATTAGCCATTAGTATTGTTTTAAAGAAAATATGTTAATTGAATCTCGTATTTGAGTGTATATAAAAAAGTACAGCTCGGGGCCGGTCGAGTGGCGCATTGGTTAAGAACTGGTTTTGAGATGCCAGCAGCCCCGGTTCGGATCCCACATGTGAGGGCCAGTGACACTGCGCTCTACAGCTAACAACAGCTTCACCTGGAGCTGGGCTGCGTGAGCCCCAGCGATGGTGTAGCCTGCAGCCCCTGCTGCAATGGGCTGCCATAGGCTACAGTGAGTGGCAGACAGCCAGCATAAGCAGCCGGCAGCCAGTGTGAGCTGCCAATAGCCGTGGTGAGCGACCATCCAGAGGCCGGCGACCGATCTGCCTCACCCGGGAAGAGCGAAACGATCACAATACCAACATGGGCCAGTGAAGCGACGTCCTCCACAACTGGACTCAAGAACAAAAGGATAGCAACTTGTCTGTTCCCCTACCCCAATTCCCTAATAAAATCTTTAAAAAAAAAGTACAGCTCATTAACAGCAGGAATTGAGATTTTTTTAATGGTGATAAAGGAAGCTATACCAAAGTCTATTTCATCCTTACAATTCTACTTTTAGATCTGCAAATAGAGAAGACCATGAATGGGGCCGGCCCAGTGGCTCAGTTGGTTAAGAGCTCACTCAAGAGTGCAAGCTGAGCTCTGAGCAACAGCAGTTTGATGCCCAGCCTGAGCTGAGCTGCCGCTAAGCTGCCAACAGGTGGCAGGATGGCTCAGCTAAAAAAAAAAAAAAAAAAAAAAATAATGAAGGAGATAGCAGATCAAATTTTCTATGTCTTCAGCTGATTATCAGGGACAGTACTGAAGCACTGTGTGTTGAAGAGTAGGGGTTAGAGAGATGCCCCTATCTCACCTTTCCACACTCTGAAATATTGGTATTCCCAGAATTCTCTACGTGGCCTTCCTTCTTTCTGAAATATTGGAAAAGTCATGATGCATTTTTGCAACGAAAACCAGAAAAAATACTGCATGACTTTTCCGGCTACCCAATATCTCCAAGATAGTACGCACCTCAAGGTTCCCTTCTTGACCTCTTTTCACCCTGTATGATCACCCTGAACAATCCATCTATACCCTTGGTTTTTCTATGTGGTCTTGACTCCTCTACTTGACCTTAGACTCGTCATTTTATTTTGTTGGTCTCACTTTCTTCATTTGTAAAATGGTGTTACTATAATAAAAGCTACCTATCCTACTCATAAGATGGCCATTACCATTAAAATTTCATAATATATATGAAAGTGCCCTGTAACTTATATAAATGCAGGGCACTTATATTATCAAGGCTGGGTCTATCTTAACATTTTCATTCACCAATAGAAATAAATATATCCAATACTGGTTAATTTGACAAATGTTTCCTGTGTACTTCTTACAAAAAGAACAATTAGGTATCAATAACTGCTTCAGAGTCCACTATTACATATCCTCCATGTAACATGCTCAATCTACAATATTAAGAACCTTCAAACAACTTTTACTTCAAAGAATCAGACTAAAAAAATCCAAAAATAGCTCAATTCTCAAAAATGTCTAATAACTATCTAAGTCAGTCCTTCCCCACACCACACACACATTGTTACCTACCTGATGCCACTTCCCCATCATTCTAGACACACAAAATGCCAGATGCATGCTGACTCCCTTGCAGCTTAAGCATGGGTAAGTGACTCCAATTCTTGCCAGGAACCTATGAAAAATCCTGCTGTTTGAACAAACATTTGTCTCTTCCTAATACAGAAAGATTCATGAAAGAAAAAACCCTTCTTTGCATCTGCACGTGAAAACTGGTTTTTTGTTTGTTTGTTTTTTTAAAGATTTTATTGGGGAATTGGGGGAGGAGGACAGCATTGGGGAATTGGGGAAGGGGAATAGACAAGTTGCTATCCTTTTGTTCTTCCATCTAGTTGTGGAGGATGTTGCTTCATTGGCCCATGTTGGTATTATCATTGCGCTCTTCCCAGGTGAAGCAGATCGGTCGCCGGCCTCTGGACGGCTGCTCATGGAAGCTCTTGGCAGCTCACGCTGGCTGCCTGCCACTCACTGTAGCTTATGGCAGCCCACTAGAGCAGAGGCTGCAGTCCACACTGTCACTGGCAACTCACAACAGCCCAGCTCCAGGTGGAGCTGTTGTTCACATCTTAGCTACAGAGGCAACCAGGTGGATCTGTTCTTCACCACCTTAGCTATAGAGGGCAGTGTCACTGGCCCTCATATGTGATATCTGAACCGGGGCCCAGCTGCTCAGAACTCAGAGCGTCCCAAGCCAGCTCTTAACCAACGCGCCACTAGACCGGCCCCAAACCTGGAATTCTTATAATCCTAAGAAGGAGCTGTCTGTCACCAACACACTAAGGATGACAGCATAAAAATGGAAAACACTAAGGCCCTTGACATCATCACTGAGCAACTGAGCCACTTACTTAGCTCAGAATTTCTTTGTAGCCAGGCCTTTATTATATGAGATAATACAGGGAATCTGGTCTCTAACCTAGATTGATTCTCCTAGCTAAGAGACTCATATGTAACCTCGGATTATCTTTATCACTGGGTTCTTTTAAGTATTTAGGTACTTTCTACCTGCCCAGTATTTTCTTTTGTTAGAAACAGATGCAAGTTCTTTATTCCTTTACTCAACTCTTATTGATGAAATACTTATTTTCCTATGTTTTAGAAATGGTCCACCCTTTGAGTTTTAGATATATGGCTCATTATTCATTCTATTCAGCTAAGGTTAAAAAAAAAATAAAATTAGCTCTTCATGAATCCTATTTAAAACGTGCTATTAATGTGGTTCATAGTTTTGACGGCTGAAAAGGAGTTCTAGGAGGTTTCTATATTCTAGAAGTGTGCTGGCCAAAACAATAGCCATTAGCCACACGTGCCTATTTAAAATTAAATTGGTAAAAAAACAATCAATTTGGGGCTGGCCGAGCTCGCTCAAGAGTGCAAGCTGAGCTCTGAACAGCAGTTCGATGCCCAGCCCGAGCTGAGCTGTCCTAAGCTGCCAACAGGTGGCAGGATGGCTCAGCTAAAAAAAAAAAAAGAAAAAAAAATCAGTTTCTCAGTTACAGTAACCACATTTAAGTTTCAACAGCCACATATGACTAATGGCTACTGTATTAGATGTGCAGATATGGACCATTTCCATCATCACAGGAAGTTCTATTGGACAGCACCATTGTACACAGTCTCTCTAAAAAATTCAAATATCTAGGAAGGTACATAGCAGGTATAAAAACCCTTTAAGAGGCAGCCAAGTGGCTCTTTGTTTAGGACTTGGCTTGGGATGCCAGCTCTGAGCAGCAGGACGCCGGCTTGGATCCCACATAAGGGCCAGTGATGCTACAGCTAAGACTGTGAACAACAGCTTGACCTGGAGCTGGTCTGCTGTGAGTCAACGGCGACAGCATAGACTGCAGTGGGGCTGGCGGGCAGCTGGCATGCACTTTTATGAGTTGCTATTCATTTTTAAGAGCTGCCGTGCGCTTTTAAGAGCTGCCGTGAGCCGTCGTGAGTGGCTTTTCAATGGCCAGCGAGTGACTGCTTCACCCAGGAAGAGCGCAATGATGGTATCAACATGGGCCAGTGAAGCGACTTCCTCCACAACTAGACTGAAGAACAAAAGGACAGAAACTTGTCTGTTCCCTCCTCTCCCAATTCCCCAATAAAATCTTTTAAAAAAAAAGAACCCCTTAAAAACCCAAGTAGTAACATTCTGAATTGCAGAGCTCACAGGAATTATACTATTGGGTTGTCAGAAAAGTCATGACATATTTTTCTATGTTTTTCGTTGCAAAAATGCATCATGACTTTTCTGACAACCCAATAGTTCTTCTCTTCTATTTCTAGCCCCACCCAATATCTAACTACTAGACCCAAGAATTCTGTCTAGCACATGTGAAGCCCACCCAATCAACTGATGGTTGCTCTTTCCTCCCTTAAGACTCAGAGTACACCTCTGACACAATCTTATGGCTCTCAGAGGTGTTAGATATCTCAACATGACCAAAATTAAATTTTTCTTCACAGGCTGTTACACTCTACCCAAATGTGCCATTTCCAGAGTTCCTTATCTCAAGGAAATTACACACTATCCATTGAAATTACACACTATCCATTGGCCACACCCTTATAAATCATCTTGATAGCTCTCCTCCTCTTCTTCACCTCCCATATCCAATCAATTACCAGGTCCTACTGATACCACTTCTTAAATTATTCTCAAATTGTCCACTTCTCTACGTTCCCACTGCCACTACTCCATTCCAAAGCCACTATAATCTCCCACCTGGACTATTCTAACAGCATCCTAGCCCTGAAACCATTCATGTTCCCTTCCTAAATACTTTCCATACCTATGGAAAAGTTACACTATCATTTGATCCTGTTATTCCCCAACTTAAAAATCTGTCAATGGCTTCATATTACCCCTAAGAAAAAAACCTCAACACTGAACACTAGGTCTTACAAATATAAGCCTTGCATATTTCTCACCACACTTCCTTTTGCCTACTGCTTTCCAACCACAGTAAAAATATATACTGGTTCTCTCTTGTTCATGGACCTTATCACCTGCCGTTGCCTCTATATGAAATGCTTTATCCTCTTTTCTGGGTAACTTCTTCTCATCTTATAGGTCTTCTTTTGATATAACTTTCTAGCCACCTCCCACCTAGTGTAAACTCTTAACATCCTGACTCTCCCAGATTATAAAATTATTTATCATTTTTTAACTTTTTGGTTTTCCCTGCAAGATGATACACACTGAGTGAGCAATTACCTTGTCTTCTATATCATTCAATTTTATATCATCACAGCCTATCACAGAAGATGGCATATCACAGGAAATCAGTAAATATGTAATGAATAATGCATAATTCAGTTAATGAATAAAGAAATAACATTTTAAAAAATTAAATGCAATTCGGAACAATTTTAAAACCAGAATACTGACCTGGTGTTTTCATTATATTCAAAAATCTGAACCTTGGCCATTGCATTTGGACTACTGTCATCACTTCCTACAGCTATCATGGGGGAATGTGCACGAGAGCTAAGAATGAGTAAAAAAATATTTACATGATTAATATACATTTGAGAGAATTTTAAAAAACTGGCATCAAGCAGCTTTACAATCCACAAGTCAGCAAGACACTACCGTGATTAAATCCCTGCCATACATCCAACAGAGACAACATTTTGGAATTCGTTCAGAACGCACAACAGGGGGACTGAGGATACCACTGCGTTGGTTTTACCACATTAGGTTGATGCAAATGTAATTGCAGTTTTTGCACTGTTGAAATTTGCCTTCGATACTGGAATATTCTTAAATAAATGTGGTTATGTTATACATCATTTTAATGTGCATTTCTCGCTTTCTGGGTTTTTTTGGGATTTTTTTTAACTTTATTGGGGAACAATGTGTTTTTTTCAGGAAACAATGTGTTTTTCCAGGGAACACTGTGTTTTTTCAGGACCCATCAGCTCCAAGTCAAGTTGTTGTCCTTCAATCTTACTTGTGGAGGGCACAGATCAGTTCCAAGTCCAGTTGCCATCTTCAATCTAGTTGCGGGAGGACGCAGCCCACCATCCCATGCAGGAGTTGAACAGGCAACCTTGTTAAGACCATGCGGTTCTAACCAACTGAGCCATCCGGCCGCCCACTGGCAGCTCAGCTCAAGTCGTTGTCTTCCATCGAGTTGCAGAGGGCGCATCTCACTTGCCCATATGGGAATCGAACCAGGCTCAGAGCACGCACTCTAACCAACTGAGCCACCCAGCCGCCCCCTTGCTTTATGTTTTTTTTCTAATGACTTTTTACTTGCTGTTTATTTTATACATATTTTGGACTATGGAAATGATTTTAGACAAAAAGCAAATACAAGCGATTTTCTTATTTGAGTTCAAAATGGGTCGTAAAGCAGCGGAGACAACTCACAATATCAACAACACAGCTGGCCCAGGAACTGCTAACGAACATACAATGCAGTGGTGGTTCAACATGTTTTGCAAAGGAGACAAGAACCTTGAAGATGAGGGGAGTAGTGGCTGGCCATTGGAAGTTGACAATGACCAATTGAGAGCTATCATCAAAGCTGATCCTCTTACAACTACACGAGAAGTTGCTGAAGAACTCAACATTGACCATTCTATGGTCGTTCGGTATTTGAAGCAAACTGGAAAGGTCAAAAAGCTCAATGATAAATGGGTGCCTCATGAGCTGACCGCAAATCAAAAAAATCATCATTTTGAAGTGTCATTTCTCTTATTCTACTCAATAACAACGAACCATTTCTCGATCAGATTGTGATGTGCGACGAAAAGTGGATTTTATATGACAACCGGTGATGATCAGCTCAGTGGTTGGACCTAAAAGAAACACCAAAGCACTTCCCAAAGCCAAACTTGCACCAAAAAAAGGTCATGGTCACTGTTTGGTGGTCTGCTGCCAGTCTGATCTACTACAGCTTTCTGAATCCCAGTGAAACCATTACATCTGAGAAGTATGCTCAGCAACGATGAGATGCACCGAAAACTGCAATGCTTGCAGCCAGCATTGGTCAACAGAAAGGGCCCAATTCTTCTGCACAATGCTTGACTGCACATAGTGCAACCAATGCTTCAAAAGTTGAATGAAATGGACTATGAAGTTTTGCCTCATCCACTATATTCACCTGACCTCTCACCAACCGGCTACCACTTCTTCAAGCATCAATGACAACTTTTTGCAGGGAAAATACTTCCACAACCAAGAGGATAAAGAAAATGCTTTCCAAGAGTTTGTCAAATCCTGAAGCACAGATTTTTATGCTACAGGAAGAAACAAACTTACTTCTCGTTGGCAAAAATGTGCTGATTGTAATGGTTCCTATTTTGATTAATAAAGATGTGTTTGAGCCTAGTTATAATGATTTAAAATTCAGCCTGAAACCAGTCTTACTTTTACACCAAGCTAATACTTATAGCTGAAAAAGAAAGTAGCTCTTTTCCCAAAAGAAAAGGTATCAAGCATTCAATAGATTTAAAAACAAACAAAAACACCTGTAAGGTCTTCAAATTTTTCTTCCTGAAAGATTTGGTCATTAACTATAGAATGAAAAGTAACCCTATGGTGACCAAATTCAGGACAAAAAGATTTGAAGTGTTTTGTACAAAGTTTCAAAACCCCAATGGAAGGAAGAAAAATAGAAAAAGACCTCCCCACAGGAAGGCATGCTCCCCACATGTCATTCTCTTCTCTGGACTCATTTTAAACGGTAACAGATAAGCAATAAGAGAACGAACTCTACTAAACACTAGGTTAAATGTTTTGTTTTTTTTGAGGGCAGTGCCACTGGCCCTCATATGTGGGACCTGAACCGGGGCCACTGGCTTCCCAAGCCAGCACCTAACCACCGTGCCACTTGGTCAGCCCCTAAATGATTTTTTGTTGTTGTTTCTATGCCTGATTATCTAGATATTGATATCCTTTGCCTCCCTTATCCAGAACAAGTAATATCTCTATGAATGACACCTTTGTTTAACCTTGGACTTTGGTATTGTGATCTGCAGACTCATAAAGCTGAAAACAAAAGGTGGTAATGAAAAATACAAAAAAACAGGATAGCTCTTTATTAGTAAAATTTTGGAAAATGAATCATGTCACTGTGGGGGGACAGAATAAGTCACCCCAAGATGTGCCTGTGGTATGCAGATTGTTTTGAGCTAAAGGCAACTTTAACCTCAGGTTTAAGAGAAATTTCTGGCCCCCTCACCCCAACTACCTAGAAGAATTTGAATTAGAAGCCTTACCCATAACAGATCATCAGAGGTAACTTCTTTTGACATATTTATACAGCAGGGCAAACTTCTATTTACTAAAGGTCTGCGATTCTTATCATCTTACATTGACTTTTTTTTTTTTTTTTTTTGAGGGCAGTGCCACGGGCCCTCATATGTGGGACCCGAACTGGGGCCGCTAGCTTCCTAAGCCAGCGCTTAACCACTGCGCCACTCGGCCGGCCCCTTCATTGACTTTTTGAAGTCCCCAAGGCACTTTACCTAATTCCTAGCCCAGTATGTCTTATCTATCCACATTCCCTTTCTATCTCTGAACCTCTCATGCATATGGGGTCTGTGAGTCTCATGTATGTGGGGTTCCCCTACATATGTATGTATTAAATCTGGTGATTTTCTCTTGCTAATCTTAATCTGTCTCATGTCTATATGATTATTAAACCAGCCAGAAGAACCTTGAGGGTAAAGGAAAGTTCGTTCCTCCTCCACATCACTTAATATAAGAAAAAATATCAGGTAAATTGAAAAGTACTATAATAATAAAATAAAATTCTAAGCTATTTACAATTCTTGGCCATGAAAAGAGATGTAAATTCCACAGTAGTTTCTATATCTCACAAGCTCTCTTTTTAAATGTTCTATAAATATAACTCATTGTTTATAACAATGTTAAATATCTGAGCAAGGACCAAAACATATTCTGAAATTACTGAAAATATCTTTTAAAATATTTTATTATTATAGTTTATTGGGGTGACAATGATTAGTAAAGTTACATACGTTTCAAATGTACAATTCTGTAATACATCATCTATATATCACATTGTGTGTTTACCACCCAAACATTTTTAAATTAAATTATAAAACATCTAGATAATGGAATTGAGGCCTCCCTCATTTGTACATCCAGAAATAAGATATTCACATTTTAGACCATTTTCCAAATATGACTCAAACCTAAACAGTGAGAAAAGCCACCTGGTTCTCTTTAAATAGATTGCTTCCCCTCCCTCCTAAGGTTTCATGAAAATGATGAAAGAATGACACCACAACAGTTCTAGAAATCAGAGTGTACCATCAGAAATCAAGAAACTTGGAAGAATTCCACAAAGACAGGAAGCAGGAGATCAGACAGAGAAAATGCAAAGGGTAACAGAGCCCATGTCACTATTAATAAAGAGGAAATTCCAGAAGCTCCGACTTCCAATCAACAAATGCAAAGAACCAGAATGAGTCATGGGACAATTATGAAGTGACTCATTTAAAGAAATGCAATCAGGGCTGGCCAAGTTGGCTCAGTTGATTAAGAGCTCGCTCAAGAGTGCAAGCTGAGCTCTGAACAACAGCAGTTGGATGCCCAGCCTGAGCTGAGCTGCCGCTAAGCTGCCAACAGGTAGCAGGATGGCTCAGATACAAAACAAAAACAAAAAAAAGAAAAAGTGATTGCCAATCCTCCATCCCACCCATCCCCCTCCAAAAAAAAATCACTCGATGGTATAAAATGTGTACCTGGAAAACAAGTTGGTGACGTGGGAAACAGAGTAGTAAATCTCCAAACAATTTTAAAGAAATGGAGAGACAATCCAGGAGTAATCAAAGATGAGTTCCAGAAAGACAAAACAGCAGTTAAAGGAATACAGTAGGACTAACTGGGTGTACTAAATTACAGAAAAATGCCCACAGTGTATTTCTAAGTGAAAATATCTATGTGCTTTGTGTCTACCTGAAGGTGATAGTATATATCTGTATGTATTTGCATGTATTTGTGTTTATAAATGAATGAAAAAATTATTTGTATATTCACAGAAAAAGCCGAGAAGGTATACACCAAAATATTTCAAATGTCTCGTTGGTTCTGTGCAGTAGAAATTGAGGGACAAGGCAGGGTAGAGAAGAAAAAATTTTTATTCTACATATAATACATATTTTTAAAAATAATGAATATGAGGATTTCCGATCAAGATGGCAGAGTAGATAAAGGCTATACTTGCCTCCTCTCACAACCACATCAAAATTACAACTAAACTACAGCACATCAAAATTACAACCAAACTGGGTGGCCAGATAACTCAGTTGGTTAAAGCATGAGCTCTGAACAACAGGGCTGCAGGTTTGATTCCCACATGGGCCAGTGAGCTGCGCCCTCTACCAGCTAAGATTGTGAACAATGGCTCGACCTGGAGCTGGGCTGCTGTGAGCAGCCAGAAAGAGAGACCAGCCAAAGGCTGGCGACCGACTGCCTCACTGGGGTAGAATACAATGATCATAAAAACAACATGGGCCAGTAAGCAGCATCCTCCACAACTAGGCTGAGAACAATGGCTCAGGGGCAGGGGAGGGGATTACAACTAAACTAGAGAACAACCATCATTGAGAATAGCCTGAAGACTAGCTGAACCGAAGTCTTACAACTAAGGACATACAGAAACAGCCACCTCAAGACTGGTAGGAGGGGTGGAAACACAGACCTGGCAGGTCCTGCACCCATGTGTAGAGGTTAAAAATTGGGAGGGATATCTCGGTTTTGGAGGTGCTCCTTGAGGACCAAGGAGGACCAGTCACACACCAGGATGCCCACCGCAGTGCTCCACCAGTGCTCCAATGACAGGAAGAGAAGTCCGACAACCTCTGGCTGTAAAAACCAGCGAAGATTGTGACTGAGTGAGAGGAAGGGCTGCTAGAGTCCCAGGCATTCCTCTTAAAAGGCCAGCACTTGGACTTACTTGCTTAGACTCACTTGCTCTCAGCTCCTCGAAGGGGCAGCACCTCAAAAGGCACCAGGGACATAGGGAAAGGAACTGAATAACTATCTGGCTTCAGAGGGGCAGCCTTCTCCCAGACATAAATGCTGGCAGAAGCAATTATTCCTTTGCTGAGCCCTCACCACTCATTGTATACAAGGTCTAACAATTAGGAACTTGTTGCAACGATGTTGCTAACCATTTTTGATATCAGAAGGATTACTCATTATGAATTTGTACCAACTGGACAAACAGTTAACCAACTTTACTATTTGGGAATGCTAAAAAGACTTCATGAGGGCCGGCCAAGTGGCACGGTGGTTGGGAGTTGGCTTGGGGCGCCAGCGGCCCCGGTTCAGATCCCACATGTGAGGGCAAGTGACACTGCCCTCTAAAAAAAAAAAAAAAAAAAAAGGCTGCATGAAAAAGTTAGACGCCCTAAACTTTTCACCACCAATTCATGGTTCTTACATCACAACAATGCACCAGCTCCCACAGCACTGTCTGTGAGGGAGTTTTTAGCCAGCAAACAAATAACTGATTGGAATACCCTCCCCACTCACCTGATCTGGCCCCAATAACTTCTTTCTTTACCCAGAGATAAAGGAAATATTGAAAGGAAGACATTTTGAAGACATTCAGGACATCAAGGATAATAGGACAGCAGCTCTGATGCCCATTCCAGGAAAAGTTTCAGAATTGCTTTGAAGGGTGGACTAAATGCTGGCATTGCTGCCTAGCTTCCCAAGGGGAGTACTTCAAAGGTGACCATAGTGATATTCAGCAACGAGGTATGTAGCACTTTTTCTAGGATGACTTCGTGAACTTAATTGTATGACCTCATACAGACACAGGCAGCTGCCATATCTGAGTCTCCATCAACCTAGCTAACATAACCTTGCCCAAGTGATTCTCTGAGACCCCATTCTACTGAACTTGTAGGCCCATCCAAGCCACATCCAATGGCTTTTCCATACCTACAGCCTGTCTTGGCTCATGCTTCAGACTTTACTAAAATCTCTCAAAGGTTAGCAAACCCCAAACAAGCAGCATCTGGCCTTGGCATGCCCCATATCTCTTACTAAGCAACCCCAAGCCAGCACTAGCGGCAGCCAGCCTCAGTTTGCAGCTTCGCCTCTCCCAAGCACCTCCAACCCAGTGCGGGTGGCAGCCATCTGCACATTGCTTTGTGGCTCATGCCAGATGGCCCAAGGCAGATCACAGGCTGAGGCTCAACTTGGCCTGCTGTGGGTCCCTCCCAGGTGGCCCCAGGGCCAGAACACCTGGTGGCAGGCTTCAGACAGAGCCAGAGCACCACCCAGCTGCCTCCTGGGATCAAACATCCAGAGGGCAGACTGGGAAAGCACCAGAGCATGCCAAAGCAAATCCTGCTCCGTAGGGTCAGGCCCTGCACAACAGCTCCTCCTCTGCAGTCACAAAGCCCTCACAACCAAACAGTCCACGGGTAAATCCTTCCCACAGTTGCAAACAGCAACCAAGGCTCAACTACTACAGGAGGACACACACAAGGGACATACCTGTAGTACCTGGCTCAGATAACCAGGGACACTGCACCACTAGGCCCCATAGGACACCCACTACGTAAGACCACTCTGCTAAGACCAGGATACATAGCAGCTCTACCTAATACATACAAACATATGGAGGCAGCCAAAATGAGGAGTCAGAGACACATATCCCAAATAAAAGAACAGAACAAACAAAGCTCCAGGAAAAGACCTAAACAAAATAGAGACAACCCAATTAACAGATGCAGAGTTCAAAATACTGGTTATAAGGATGTTCAATGATCTCAAGGAGAACTTCAAAAAAGAGACAGGATATATAAAAATGGAGATAGAAAACATAAAAAAGAACCAGTCAGACATGAAGAATACAATAACTGAAATAAACAATACATTAGAGCGAATCAACAGATTAGATGAAACAGACGATGACGATCGAATCAGTGATTTAGAAAGTTATCAGGCAATACCCAATCAGAACAGCAAGAAGGAAAAAGAATACAAAAAATACGGATAGTTTAAGGGGCCTCTGGGACAACATCAAGCATACCAATATTCACATCATAGCGGCACCACAAGGAGAATAGAGAGAGCAAGGAATTGAAAATCTATTTGAAGAAATAATGACGGAAAACTTCCCTGATGTGGTGCAAGAAATAAACATTTAACACCAAAGAGTTCTAAAGAAAATGAACCCAAAGAGGCCCACACAAAGGCATATAATTAAAATGTCAAAGGTTAAAGACAAAGAGAGAATCTTAAAAGCAACAAGAGAAAAGCAGTTAGTTACCTACAAGGAAGCTTCCATTAAGACTGACAGATGATTTCTCAACAAACGCTTTGCAGGCCAGAATGGATGGGCACAAAACATTTGAAGTGATGAAACGCAAGGACCTATAACAAGATTATTCTACCCAGCAAAGCTATCTAATAATCGAAGGACAACTAAAGAGCTTCCCAGACAAGACAAAACTAAAGGACTTCATCACCACCAAACATTACAAGAAATGTAAAAACAACTTAAGAAGAAAAAAAATAAAAAATATGAATAATAAAATGGCAATAACTACATATCTATCAACAATTACTTTAAATGTAAGTGGATTACATGCGCCAATCAAAAGACATGGCAGGGGGGCTGAATGGATAAGAAAACAAGACCCTTTCATAAGCTCTCTACAAGATACTCACTTCAGATCGAAAGACACACACAGATTGAAAATTAAGATGCAACAACATGTTTCATGGAAATGAAAAAAAAAGCTGGAGTAGCAATACTTATACCAGACAAAACAGATTTTAAAACAAAGACTATAAGGGTGACCAGTTAGCTCAGTCAGTTAGAGCATGGTGCTGATAACATCAAGGTTGCCGGTTAAATCCCCTCATGGGCCACTGTGAACTGCACCCTACCTAAAAGAGTCAACTATGCCACTGTAGCATGAAACCAATGTATAATCAATGACCATGGCTATTCCCCAATTTTAAAAAAATTTAAAAATTAGAAAACAAGGACTCTAACAAGAGACAAAGAAGGACCCAGTAATTCCACTTCCAGGCATTTCTCCAAAGAAACCCAAAACACTACTTCAGAGGGACATGTACATTCTTATGTTCACTGCAGCATTATTTACAATAGCCAATATATGGAGGCAACCTGGGTGCCCATTAATAAATGAATGGATAAAGAAGAAGAGGTACAAAAATACAATGGAATATGAGCCATAAAAAAAGAATGAAATCGGGCTGGCCGAGTGGTTAAGTGCTGGCTTTGGAAGCCAGCGGCCCCGGTTCGGGTCCCACATATGAGGGCCAGTGACACTGCCCTCAAAAAAAAAAAAAAAAAAAAAAAATGAAGTCTTGCTATCTGCAACAACATGGATGGACCTAGAGGGTATCAGAGTGGAATTAAGTAAGAGAAAGACAAATGCCATATGATTTCACTTACATGTGGACTCTAAAGAACAACATAAACAAAAAACAAAAACAAACTCATTGATCAAGAACACTTTGAGGGATGCCAAATGGGAAAGGGTTCAGAGGATGGGTGAAAAGGGGGAAGGTATTATGAAGTACAAATTGGTACAAAATTGTCAAGGGGATGTAAAGTACAGCATAAGGTATCTAAAGCAATCATATTATAATAACTATATATGGTGTCACATGGGTACTAGATTGATCAGCATGATCACCTAATAAGTTATATAATGTCTAATCACTATGTTGTACACTTGAAACAATATTGTATGTCAATGGTAATTGAAAAATAAAATTATTAAAAATAATAATAAACGTGACTATTTGAGAAAAGCATTTTTAAGAAAATAAACCATCAAATGCTCAGCTTAAAAAATACCAATTTTGGGCCGGCAGAGTGGCTCATTGATTAAGAGCTGGTTTTGGGATGCCAGCAGCCCCGGTTCAGATCCTACATATGAAGGCCAGTGACACTGCCCTCTACAGCTAATAACAGCTCCACCTGGAGCTGGGCTGTGACAGCCCCAGCAATGGTGTAGGCTGCAGCCCCTGCTGCAGTGGGCTGCCATAGGCTACAGTGAGTGGCCGGCAGCCAGCGTGAGCTGCCAATAGCCGCGGTGAGCGACCCTCCAGAGACCGGCGACCGATCTGCCTCATCCAGGGAGAGCGCAATGACAATACCAACATGGGCCAGTGAAGCAAAGTCCTCGGCAACTAGACTGAAGAACAAAAAGACAGCAATTTGTCTGTTCCCCTCCCCAATTCCCCAATAAAATCTTTAAAAAACTAAAAAAAAAATACCAATTTGGGGCCGGTAGAGTGGCTCAGTTGGTTAAGAGTTAGCTTAAGAGTGCCAGCTCTGAGCAACAGTGTCACCAACTGGATTCCCACATAGGCCAGTGACGCTGCATCCGAGCTGAGCTGTCACTTTGCTGCCAACAGGTGGCAGGAAGGCTCAGCTGGTGAGAGCACATGCTTCTAACAACAAGACTGCCTGTTCAGTGGTAGGCTACGCCCGCCCACAACTAAGATTGAACTCGGCACCTTAAGCTGAGCTGCCACCCGGATGGCTCAGTGGATAGAGTGTGCGCTCTTAACAGGGCTGCTGGTTCGACTCCCACATGGGATGGTGGCTACGCCCACTTGCAACTAAGATTGAACACATCACCATGAGCTTAGAGGCCACGAGCTGCTGACGGGCAGCCAGATGGCAAGTGGCGCCCTCCACAACTAAGACTGAAGAACAACTTGGCTGGTTCCCTTCCCCAATTCCCCAACACTGTTCCCCCCCCGATTCCCCAATTTTAAAAAAAAAAATACCAATTTGTTTTACTAGGATTATATTATCAGAAGTTTGCTGTGTAAGCTTACCTTGAAGGGTTCCAAGAAATACAACTACAGCTTAGCTTACATGAGATCTCATGCTGCAGAGACCACTGGCTGAGATTCATGACATCTGGTGCCTCATATATTCTTACTATACCATCTGCTGAACAGGTTGCTAACATAAGACCCATGTGCTTAGGAGCAAATTTCACATCAGTAACAGATGTTCTGCTATCCACTAGAGTTGTCCTCTTAACCTGAAAAATTAAAAATAACAATTTAAATTATATGCAGTAGTTCCCTCCTTTATCTGCAATTTCATGTTCTGTGGTTTCAGTTACCAGCGGTCAACCACAGCCCAAAAATATTAAATGGGAAATTCCAGAAATAAACAATTCATAATTTTAAATTGCATGCCATTCTGAGTACATGATGAAATCTCTCACCGTCAGACTCAGGACATGAATCATCCATTTGTTCAGCATATCCACCTCACATCATCTCATCATGTAGGCATTATGTTGTATCGCACATCACAAGAAGAGTTGAGTATTATACAGTAAGATATTTTGAGAGAGATACTTTGATTACATTCACATAACTTTTATTACAGTATATTGTTATAATTGTTCTACTTTATTATTGTTAATCTCTTGCGGTGCTGCAATGGCTATAATTTATAAATTAAACTTTATGACAGGTATATAAGAAAAAATATACTATATGTAGGGTTTAGTACTACCCACAATTTCAGGCATCCACTGGGAGTCTTGGAATGTATCTCCCACAGATAAGGGGGGACTACCAAAAAAAAAAAAAAAAAAAAAAGAAAGGATAGTACAGTGGAAAGAACACAGGCTCTAAAATCACACAGAATTCCTCAGCTATTTACTAGGTAGGTATATACCTTGAATAAGTTACTTAAAAGCTATCTTGCCTCAGTTTCTTCAAAAGCACTCGGCAAAATGCCATACATAGCTGGCAATCAGTAACAAATTAATAGCCTATAATTATTCCATTTATAGCAAAAGACAGTAGCCCTTAAATTATGTAAATATATCTCTTAATCAAACTGGTCACTAAACCAGAAAACATTCAAATTTTCATATAGGTAGTTTTGTCATGTGAAGTTTTCTGAAAGCAATAAATTAAATGAATTAAAATTCTTTAACAGTAAAATGGAAAGCATGCAACTTCTTCCCTCAAGCATAAAAGTCAGTTAACCCTACTTGGAGCACTACTATCCACTTTTAAGAGAAAGAATTTAGTAGAGACCAAGACAATGGTACAAAGCTGGCTTTGTGATAATTACAGAATTCCACAATAGCATTTACAAGTTACTTTCTGGAACCCAGATAAGATGATTTTTAACTAATAACAACAATAAAATTTAGAAACCAACAGTTTACTGTCTGTGGTTACCAAAATGCACCTTACCAACTCTCAATATTAAAAGAACATTACATAAACTTCAAAGATAAAATCTTTGCAAACTTTTGTCTACAAACACCATTGAATAATTAATACCAACACAAATGTTGAAATATTAAATGTATTGATGACAATTAATTTAACTAAGTGTAAATATATCTTTAAGATCAAATAAAAATTCTTTTTTTTTTTAAAGCTGAGCCATCCTGCCACCTGTTGGTAGCTCAACGGCAACTCAGCTGGGGCTGGTATCGAACCGCCGTTGCTCAGAGCTCAACTCACACTCTTGAGCAAGCTCTTAACCAACTGAGCCGCTCGGCCGGCCCTATTAACACATTGTATGCGGGCATTTGAGCGATATGACGAGTTTACTCGTTTCCCACATTCACATTGTATGCGGGCATTTGAGCGATATGAGTTTACTCGTTTCCCACAAACAATGTGTTAAAAATTCTTTATATGTTACCACTCATAAACCCAACCCATAGTACATGAACTTATTCATCTCAGACTGCTAAAAAAATGACTTCTATACATTTCCCTTCTCTCTTCTTCTCAAGCAGTTGTTTGCTCTGGGAGGCCCCAGCGCATAGGCAATGAAACAAACCCCTGCCATCATAAAAAAAAAAAAAAAAAGAGTTGTACAACAATATGAATAACATGCAAGCTACAAACCTACAGTAATTTTAAAAGTATGGTACTGGCTTAAGGAGAGATGTAAAAATCAACAGAATAGAATAGAGTCAATAAACCCTCCATATATGGTCAAGGGATTTTCAATGAGGGTAGTAACAAGACGATTCAATGGGAAAAGGACAGTCTTTTCAATAAAAGGTGCTGAGAAAACTGGATATCAAGTGCAAAATAATGATTGTACACTTACCTTAGACCATATACAAAAATTAACTCAAAGTGAATCAAAGACCTAAACATAGGAGCTAAAACTATAATATTCTTATAAGAAAACTTTGGGGAAAGTCTTATGACATATAGACTTGGCAATGATTTCTTGAATATGACACCCAAAACAGAAAACAAAGATAAATTAGACTTCATGAAAATTTCAAGGGCCGGCCCAGTGGCTCAGTTGGTTAAAAGTGCGAGCTCTGAGCGCCGGCAGAGTGGCACGGTGGTTGGGCGCTGGCTTAGGAGGCCGGCGGCCCCGGTTCGGGTCCCACATATGAGGGCCAGTGACACTGCCCTCAAAAAATAAAAATAAAAAGGCTGAGGTTTCCAAGTCGTCTTTAAAAAAAAAAAAAGTGCAAGCTCTGAGCATCAGAGTCACCGGTTCAACTCCCACATGGGTCAGTGAGCTGCACCAGAGCTGAGCTGCCAAAGGGCAGCTGGATGGCTCAGCTGGTGACAGCGTGTGCTCTTAACAACAAGGTTGCCAGTTTGACTCCCACATGGAATGGTGGCTACACCCACCCGCAACTAAGATGGAACACAGCACCTTGAGCTGAGTGGCTACAAGCTGCCGACAGGCACCCATATGGCAACTGGATGTAGAGCTGAGCTAGCTGCGCCCTCCACAACTAAGATTGAACAACAGCTTGGCTATTCCCCTTTCCCAGTTCCAATAAAATCTTTAAAAAAAAAAAAAAAGAAAAGACAAGAAAATTTCAAAATTTTGTGCATCAAAGGACACTATCAATAGAGTTAAAAGGCAACTCAACATGAGAGAAGATATCTATAAATCACATATCTGATAAGGGATTAATATCCAGAATATATAAAGAACTCCTAAAATTCAACAACAAAAAACAAACATCCCAATTAAAAAATGGGCAAAGGACTTGAATAGACATTTCCCTAAAGTAGTGAAAGGGTTCTGGTAACAATTCCAATAAGGATGGTTCCCCCCACACCAACAAACAATTCTTGGATACCAACATATTGAGGAGAATTCAACTAAATTCTGACACTATCTAACCGGATTCCACAGGCTAAGGGGCTCAGTCCTACAATACCACCCTCACCCACCCACAACTTGAGATGCCAGAAGCAATTTCAGGCTGATTACCTACAATATAAATCAGAGGTTCCCAAATTATTCCTCAGGTTCAATAACATTGCTAAAGCAGCTCATAGAACTCAGTGAAGCATTTTATTCACTAGATTACTAGCTTATTATAAAAGGATATAATTCAGGAACAGTCATATGGAAGAGATGCAAGGTATGGGGAAAGGGCCCAGGGTTTCCAGGCTCTCTCCAGGAACATTGCTCTCCCCAAATCGCAACATGTTCACCAACCTGGAAGCTATCCAAACCTCATCCTCTTGGGTAGTAAGAAGGCTTCCTTACAAAGGCATGATTAACTCACTGGCCCCTCCCCACTCCCTGGAGGTTGCTGGGTGGGACTGAAAGTTCCAACCCTCTAACTGAAGGTAGGCTCCACTAGTAACCAACACCTATCAAAGGTGCTTTACAAAAGTCACATTAACATAACAAGACACCTTTATCACTCTCAACACTTAGGAAATGCCAAGGGATTTGGGAACCATGAGTCAGGAACCATGGAACTGGAATCCTCATGGTGGGAATGGAAAACAGTGCAGCCACTGTGGAAAACTGTTTAGCTGTTTCTCAAGAAGTTAAACATAAAAGTACCATATGACCCAGCAATTCCACTCCTAGGCATATATCCAAAATAATTAAATGCGATATCTCAAATAGGTATCTATATACCAGTGTTCACGGTAACATTATATACAATAGCTAAACGGTGGAAACACAGCTGTCCATCCACAGATGAATAAACAAAATGTGTGGGCCGACCCAGTGGCGCATTGGTTAAGAGTTGGCTTGGGATGCCAGCTCTGAGCAACAGGGCCCCAGTTTGGATCCCACATGAGGGCCAGTGACGCTGTGCCCTCTACAGCTAAGATGGTGAACAATAGCTCCACCTGGAGCTGGGCTGCCGTGAGTTGCCAGCGATGGCATACCCTGCAGCCCCTTCTGCAGTGGGCTGCCATGAGCTACCTTGAGTGGCTGGCAGCCAGGGTGAGAGACCAGCAGCCAGCGTGAGGTGCTGTGAGCCACCGTGAGCAGCTGTCCAATGGCTGGTGACCCATCTGCCTCACCCAGGAAGAGCTCAATGATAATACCAACATGGGCCAGAGACGCAATGTCCTCCACAACTAGACTGAAGAAAGAACAAAAGGACAGCAACTTGTCTGTTCCCCTTCCCCGATTCCCCAATAAAAAAATTTTAAAAAATCTTAAAAAAAAAAAAAAGTGGTATATACATACAATGAAATATTATTCAGCCATGAAAAAGAATGAAGTTGATATATGCTACAACATGGATGGACCCTGAAAAATTCTACTTAGTAAAACAAGCCAGACACTGACAAATAGTGTATGAATCCATTTATATGAGGTACAGAAAGTAGTCAAATTCAGGGACAGAAAGTAGAATAGGTTACCAGGGGCTGGGGGAAGGGAAAAGGTACTATTTAATGGTACAGAGTTCATGTTGAAAATGATGAGAAGTTTTGATATAGAAATATCGCACAGCATTGTATACACAGCATTATGAATGTAATTCCACTAAATTGTAAATTTACAGTTAAAATTATAAATATTATGTATTAAAATGCAACAGAAAAAAAAAAAAAACAGTATTGACGGCACATAAGAATTAGTGTGGGGTGGGGGGTGGGGCAGACTGGTAGGACTAGAGAGGAAAACCCTGTCTCTATGTCCTTATAGAGACATGGAATACACATATATCCAAAAGGATACACTAAAAAAGCGTATAATTGTGGTTGCCTCTAGGAAGAGAACTGAGTGGCCACAGAAGAGTATGTTCTCACTGCATACACTTGTCTGTTATCTTTTGAATTTTATACCTGTGGCTGAATATTTATTAAGAAAAATAAAGAGGAAAAAAAAAGAAAACACTGGAATGGGTCTTAAAGGTAATCTATTGTAGTTCAATTCTCTCACTTGATAGACGAGAAACTTGAGCAGCATACACTTTATGTTCTTCCTAAATTCAAACACACAATCAGGGAAGAGCTAGAGTTAAAGCAGAAGCAGATAAAAAAGAGCGTATTTTGTATGAAAGAAAAAGTAACCACAAAAAAGAAAAAACATTTTTTAAAGAATTTTAGAGTGTACTCTACAAAAAAGCAAATACACTGGATTCGCCATGAAAGATAATTAATGTCATGCATAATCCTGAGTATCATTTCAGGCCCAAGACAAAATTAAATAAACGAGGAGGAGAAAAATATGGATGAAAGAAAAATGGGACTGGTAAACATGGACACCTTACAAGTGACTGAAGATTTCTTGGAAAGACTAATGTTCCTTGGGTGTTCACGCCACCCCTTCACCCAATTTCCCAAAAACGAACAAATATCTCACCCAATGACTCTGCCCTCGCAGTTTATCATTTGATTCTCCTACTATTTCTTCCCATACAGCAGCAGTTCGGTCAAAAGAACAGGAAGCCAAAACCTGTCCAAATTCAGGATGGGCCCATGTCACACGCCACACAGATCCACTATGCGTCTGAAGAATTAAAAACAAAAAGACAAAATACTGAGTTTACTCATATTTCACATATATAAGATTTCACTTGAAATAGAATTACACATATTTTTACTTCAGTAAGAGGAGAAAGCTATTCAATTTAACATTAAAAAAAAAAGTTAGGGCTGGCCGAGTGGCGCAGTGGTTAAGAGCTGGCTTGGGACGCCAGCGGCCCGAGTTCGGATCCCACATACGAGGGCCAGTGACACTGCCCTCTTAAAAAAAAAAAAAAAAAAAAAAAAGTTAAATTCTAGAACTTTTAAACTTAAACATATTCTATATTTAGCATCGGGGCCCTTCTAGAATCAAGTTCTTCTAACATTTTACAAATAAGGAAAAATCTAGCTGGATAAAGCTGATGCTTTCCAGTGCTAATAGTTAGAGACCTGCTTCAGAGTTTAGCCAGACCAAGCTTTTAAACAGATTCTAGCAGTCCACTAAATTTTTTACTTGCAAATTATCTCTACAGGAAACATCCACCTAGTAAAAGAAATAAGATGATCAAATTTGCTTCAAAAGCCTAACAGTATACAGAAACTGTACAAACAAAATTCTTACACCATTCTGATATCTATCCAGACAAGACTATTCAAGGAAGAGTCAATGGGTGATCAAATATAGAGAAGCCCAAATCCTAATATTCTAAGAAAATAATTTAAACCTCAGTAGCAGTATCTTTATATATAAAAAATGTCAAATCACTATTCTTCCACTCTTCATATTGACAACAAAAAAGAAAAAGGACAGAAAAGTCTTAAAGAATGTCACATCAACAGAATTTCACCTGTGCTTTCCGGTAAAAAATACCCTAGACAACAAGCATCAGTCCACCAGTTACATTCGTAAAATTTGTTTCATGCTTCTGCATATCTAACACTTTTACACTCAACTATCTCAGAATACTTTCATAATCTGTTCATTTCTACATGGTAACAAGGGCCGGCCGACCATGTGGCACGGTGGTTAAGCGCTGGCTTGGGAAGCCAGCGGCCCTAGTTCGGTTCCACATATGAGGGCCAGTGACACTGCCCTCAAAAAAAAAAAAAAAAAAATTCTACATGGTAATAATGTCATCATCCAAAGGTAAACTTTACACCCTTATTTTTTACACTCTGTTTTGTCCAGTCTTTTTTTTGTTTCACTTTTAATTCTTCTTTATACAGACTATTAAGTTAAAAAAAAATGTATTAGGGAGTAAGATTTTGTTACATGTCAGATTCCCAGTGAAGTGCAATCTAACTAATGAATAAGGATCACACAAAGATGTTCATCACAATAGAGACAACTTAAATAAGGCAAAACACAGTATTTATTAGTATATTTATGTTTTATCGCTACATTTATGCTTTTAAGGAGTCTTTGAAAATATACCAAAGTATTTTTGAAATATTTTGTTAAAACTTTAGAAATATGGGCTTCCTTTTAGAATGATAAAAAAGTTTTGGAACTAAATAAGAGGTGGTAGCTCTGCAACACTGTCAATGGAGTAAATGCCATTGAAATGTTTCCTTTAAATGATTAATTTTATGTTGTGTGAATGTCACCTCAATTTTAAAAAAAGGAGAGAGGACAAAAGAATTGGACAGACACGTCAACAAAGAAGATACATGAATGGTGAATAAACATGTGAAAATATAATAAACATCTTTAAAAATTAAGGGCATACAAATCAAAACCCTTTGAGATACCACTTCACACCTACTAAGATAGTTATAATAAAAAAAGAGAGAAAATATCAAGTATATGGGAGGCTGTAGAGAAACTGGAACCCTCATATATATTTCTTGTTAGGAATATAAAATGGTACGGGCACTTTGGAAATGTGGCAGTTTCTTAGAAAGTTAAAACATATACAACTCGGCAATTTTACTTCTCAGTATCTACCTAAGAGAAATAAAATGTATGTCCATCCACACAGATTTGTATGACATGTTCTTAACAGCATTATTCATAATTGGCAAAAACTAGAAATAATTCAAATGTCCATCAACTGGTGAATGAATAAACAAAGCATGAGTTTTTCTACACAATGGAATCGAACTACTGCCACATCCCACAACATGAAGGAACTTCAAAAACATGCAAAGGGAGGGCCAGCAGAGTGGCGTGGTGGTTAAGAGCTGGCTTGGGACGCCAGCGGCCCCGGTTCGGATCCCACATTATGAGGGCCAGTGACACTGCCCTCAAAGAAAAAACAAAAAACAAAAAACAAAAACAAACAAACAAACAAAAAACATGCAAAGGGAATGTAACCATACACAAAAAACTACATATTGTAGAATTCCATTTATATGAAATACCTAAAAGAAGGTAAAAATATACAGGCAGAAAACAGTTCAGTAGTTGCTTGGGGACTGGCAGGTGAATGGGCACTGACCCCAAACAGGCACAAAGGAATTTTCAGGGTTGATGGAAGTATTCTAAAATGAAATTATGGTGATGGCTGAACTGTACATTTAAAATTGATTACTCTTAAGGTATGTGTAAGTCTACCTAAGTAAGCTGTTTTTTAAAAAAGCAAGAAATAAAACTATGTATGAAACATCACAGCTATTAAAAATATGCAAATAAAAAATACTAAAATATTTAAAATATCTATGTTAGAATGCTACAGAATTACAAATTTTCTTACTCTCAAATTTTCTACCTGTTATTTCTGTTATTTTAATACTGAAAAATGTAAAATACCTTTTTAGGAAAAGAAGTATAAATTTTATAATTCTCTCAAACCTGAACACCAAGTCGTGATACTACCAAATAAATGGTAAACATTTCAATTTTTAAATATCACTGTAGGCTGAGTGGCACTTTGGTTAAGAGTTAGCTTGGGATGCCAGCTCTGAGCAGCAGGGCCCTGGTTTGGATGCCACATATGAGGGCCAGTGACGCTGCGCCCTCTAAGATGGTGAAAAACAGCTCGACCTGGAGCTGGGCTGCCGTGAGTTGCCGTGAGTGACTGTCCAATGGCTGTCAAGCGACTGCCTCACCTGGGAAGAGCACAATGATAATAGCAGTGTGGGCCAGTGCAGCGACGTCCTCCACATCTACAACGTGTCTGTTCCCCTTCCCCGATTCCCCAACACTGTTCCCCTCCCCCACTTACCCAATAAAATCTTTGGGGGGGAAAAATTACTGTAAACATAAATACTAACCTTCCAGCTAGCCGTACAATGCCAATCTCCACTCTCACTTTTATCCCAGACCTATAAAAAAATTAAAAAGACACTTTATACAAAGAATCCCTAAAAATTAATATGAAAAACATTAAGACTGAATCAGTATTAGGGCAAAGGAGATGAATATGAATTCACAAAAGAATGCAAGCAGTAAGTAAACATTCATTCATTCAATGAAATATTTATTGAGAACATTGGATGTGTCAGGCTCTGGGCTAAGCACTCGGGGGACACGATATCTGTGCTCTACTAGGTAATAAAGACAATTACAATTACAGTTAAGTCTTGTTATTCAAGGTAGTTGTGCTCCCTATGTTGCCCTAAACACTGAATTAGTGAAGACTAAACCACTGCTCCAAGGGGAAGTACAAGTTGAGATTCACAGGAGCCTCTGGGTCACAACGTATTTGTCAACGAATCAATACATAACCTTGTTTTATGTGTGTATCTGTTTTAAAACACTGTATTTAGTATACATTACTGATTCATTAACATTGAACTAACAGCCAACAGCACTATAACTCATGCCTGAATGAAGCTTCCTTAATATGCATTTTCTTCCTAGAGCACATCACAGCCTTCTTGTGCTTAGGAACACTAGACAGTACTTAGCTCCACCCTCAGGCATCATTTTAGATAGTGAAATCACCAACAAAAAGAACAAAAATGTGAAAAACATGGCAATAGACAATGCGAAGGACACTTGTTAGCCAAAAGAAGAAGGTAATGTGTCACTCTGTTCGACTTTAGCTGGGAATGTGCACATTAGGCAACTCCAATTTTTTACCACTCTCCTCATGTCAGCAAATAACTGAGGATTTCCAGGTTATAAATAAATTTTGGAGTAGGAAAACTCACAAATACAAAATCTGCATGAGGATCTCCTGTATACGTAACAAACAAAAGCAAAATATTAAACCTTATTCCCAACAAAAAATATAGATTACAATAACAAGATGACATTGTAGCCTGTTTTAAAAATGTAATTACAAACAGTATGGTTTATCAAAACACTAAGAACAGAATTACCATAAGATCCAGCAATCCTACTTCCAGGTATTATCCCAAAGAGTTAAATGCAGGGTCTCCTAGTGACATCAGCATCATGGAATAATGACAACTCTTGGTCTCTCACCTTAGTTACAAGTCGGACAACAATAATTCAACAAAGGACCCCCTGTTCAACACACAAACATGTCTTTCATGAAAGATCCTGAATAGCCAAAGCAATACTGAGAAAAAAAAACAAAGCCAGAGGTATCACACTGCCTGACTTCAAATTATATTACAAAGCTATAATAATCAATAACAGTATGGTATTGGGCCAGCTGAGTGGCAAGGTGGTTGGGTGCTGGCTTGGGAGGCCAGCGGCCCCGGTTCGGGTCCTGCATGTGAGGGCCAATGACACTGCCCTAAAAAAAAAAAAAAAAAAACCACACACAATAACAGTATGGTATTGGCAGAAAAATAAACAACACAGGCCAAAAGAACAGAACTGAGCCCAGAGATAAACCCACACCTACACAGGAAACTAATTTTCAACAAAGGATCCAAACCATACAATGGAAAAAGCAAAGTCTCTTCAATAAATGGTGTTGAGAAAATTGGAAAGCCACATGCAAGTGGATGTAACTACAGTACTAACACCATACATAAAAATTAATTCAAAATGAATTAAAAGGCTTGAATATTAAGACCTGAAATATATAAAATACATACAAGAAAACACAGATACTTAACTTATGGACCTTGGTCTCAGAGGGTTTTTCAAAAACTTGATCCCAACGAAAGGGAAGTAAAAACATCAATGGGATTACATCAAACTATTGGGTTGTCAGAAAAGTCATGATGTATTTTTTCTGTTTTTTGTTGCAAAAATGCGTCATGACTTTTCTGACAACCCAATAAAAAGCTTCTGCACAGCAAAAGAAACCATCAATAAAACAGAAAGACAACCAACTTAATGGGAGAAGATATTTGCAAACAATACCTCTGATAAGGAGCTAATATCCAAAATATATAAAGACCTTACACAATTCAGAAACAAAACAAACAAAAAAAACCAATCCAATTTAAAAAATGGGCAGGACCAGCAGAGTGGCACACTGGTTAAGAGCTGGTTTTGGGATGCCAGTGGCCCCGGTTCAGATCCCACATATGAGGGCCAGTGACACTGCCCTCTACAGCTAACAGTTCCAGCTCCCGACGGTGCAGGCTGCAGCCCCTGCTGCAGTGGGCTGCCATAGGCTACAATGAGTGGCCAGCAGTCAGTGTGAGCTGCCAATAGCTGCAGTGAGCGACATCCAGAGGCCAGCGACCGATCTGCCTCATCCAGGAAAAGCGCAATGATGATACCAACATGGGCCAGTGAAGCAACATCCTCCGCAACTAGACTGAAGAACAAAAAGACAGCAACTTGTCTGTTCCCCTTCCCCGATTCCCCAATGCTGTTCCCCTCCCCCAATTCCCCAATAAAATCGTAAAAAAAAAAATTTAAAAATAATGGGCAGAGGACCTCAACACTTTTCCCAAGAAGACATACAAAAGGCCAACAGATACATGAAAGTATGTTCAACTTCACGAGCTACAAGGGAAATCCAAATCAAAACAACAATAGGGCCAGCCGAGTGGCTCAGTTGGTTAAGAGCTCACTCAAGAGTGCAAGCTGAGCTGCCACTGAGCTGCCAAAAGGTGGCAGGATGGCTCAGCTTAAAAAAAAAAAAAAAAAAAGACAATGAGATACCACCTCACATCTGTTAGAATGGCTACTATCAATAAAATAAGAAATAAGTATTGGAGAGGACATGGAAAAAAGATAACCCTTGCACACTGTTGGCAGTAATGTAAATTGGTGCAACCTCTACAGAAAACAGTACAAAAAATAAGAATAGATCTATCTTATGACCCAGCAATACCTCTTCTGAGTATCCACATGAAAAATTAGAAGACATGTATTTATAAAGATATATGTACATATTTGAAAGATATATGTAACCCTATGTTCACTGCAGCATTATTCACAATAGCCAAAACATGGAAATAACCTAAGTGTTCTTCGATCAATGACTGGATAAAGATGATGTGGTATACATATACAATGGACTGCTACTCAGCCATAAAAAATGATGAAATATTACCATTTCTGCTAACATGGATAAATCTTGAGTGTCATGCTAAGTGAAATAAGTCAGATGGAAAAAGACAAGAACCATGGGATTTCACTCATATGTGGGATATAAAACAGCAAGCAACAAAGAACAAACAAAACAAACTCATAGATACAGACAACAGTACAGTGGTTACCAACTGGGAAGGAGATGGTGGGGGAGATAAAGAGGGCCAATTATATGGTAATGGAAGGAAACTAGACGTTGGGTGGTGAGCATACAATGCAATATATAGATAATGTATTATAGAATTGTACACCTGAAACATATATTAGTAACAAATGCAACATACAGATGATGTATTATAGAATCGTACACCTGAAACATATATTATTATTAACAAATGCTACCCCAATAAATTTATTTAAAAAAAAAAAAACAAATAAAAGGCTGGGTCTCAAAGAGCTATTTGTATATCACATTCATAGCAGCATTGTTCACAATAGCTAAAACGTAGAAGCACCCAAGTCCAAGGACAGATGAATAACAAGTAAAAAGTGGTATATACAATACATATAATGGAATATTTAGCCTTAAAAAGGAAATTCTGACATATACTACATGTACAAACTTCAAAGATATGCGAAGCTAAATAAACCAGTTACAAAAAAAGACAAAAGTATGATTCCACTTATATGAGGTAGTTTCAGTTTTGCAAAATGAAGAAGTTCTGGAGATAGATGGTGGTGATTGTTGCAAAATGTACCTAATACCACTTAACTGTACATTTACAAATGGTTAAGATGGTCAATTTTTTTTTTTTTTCTTTGAGGACAGTGTCACTGGCCCTCATATATGGGATCCAAACCAGGGCCGCTGGCGTCCCAAGCCAGCTCTTAACCACCACGCCACTTGGCCGGCCCGCCACATAAAAAATTTTTAAAGAAAAATTGTAATGATAATGCCCAACATGGAAAATGATGCTATCAAATCAATATCTCACTGGCAATGTAAAACAGAACAACCTTCAAAATGGCGATTTGTCAATTACTCTCAAAAGCTTTTAAAATATTCACTAATTTCTCTACTGGAATAAGCCTAAGAAAATCATCCAAAATATATAAAAAGCTAAATTAATGAATATCTTTATTGCAACAGTACTCTTAACAGACAGAACCTACAAACTGAAAGATCTACTAAAAAATTCAGTAATAAGTAGATAAGAAAAAACGTATGGACTATTAACAGACATTAATTAATACAATATTCACAACAGTCAAAAGGTGGATGTATGAATAAACAAAATGTGGTGTACACATGCAACAAAATTATTCAATCCTAAAAATGAAATTCTGATATACCGTACAAATATGAATAAACCTTGAAAATATCACAGTAAGTGAACTAAACAAGACACAAAAGGACAAATGTTGTATGATTCCATTTATTTATTTATTTACTTACTTATTTTTAAAAGATTTTATTGGGGCATTAGGGAAGGGGAACAGCCAAGTTGTTTTCCTTCAGTCTTAGTTGTGGAGGGTGCAGCTAGCTCAGTTCCAAGTCCAGTCCCTAGTCAGCTGCCCATCAGCAGCTCGCAGCTGCTCAGCTCAAGGTGCTGTGTTCAATCTTAGCTGCCGGTGGGCACAGCCCACCATCCCATGCAGGAATCCAACCCGCAACCTTGTTGTTAGAACGTGCTCTCACATGTTGTCAACTCAGCTCATTCACAGCTCATGGCCCATGTGGGAAGCAAACCTATGACCCTGTTGCTCAGCGCTCACATTCTTAACCAACTGAGCCACTTGGCCGGCCCTGTATGATTCCATTTATATGCAGTACCTTGAATAGTCAAATTTATAATGAAAGCGCTGGAGGTGACCAGGGGCTTGGGGCACAAGAGGAGAGTTACTAGGTACAGAGTTTCTGTTTAGGATGAAGAAAAAGTTCCTGAGATGTATAGTAGTGATGGTGGCACAACAATGTGAATGTTGTCCTTAATGATGCCGAACTGTAATATACACTTTCAAATGGTTAGTTTCCCACAATAAAAAAATAAACTTTAAAAAGTAGTGATTCCAAACCTTTTACAGGTTTAAAACACTGTATTATTCTTTGGATTTGTGGCACTACTTTTTTTCAAAAAGGAAAACTAGTTATAACTATCTTTGAAGGATCACTGGTATCAAACTTGGTGAAAAACAAGAAGTAAATATTGTCCTTCAGATTTTCAGTTGCGGTAAAACCTTGAATTGCGAGTGACTTGGTTTGTGAGTGTTCTACAAGACGAGCAAACATTTCTATTAGGTTGGTGCCAAAGTAATAGCGAGTAATGGCAAAAACCGCTGTTACTTTTGCACCAACCTAATAATACATTTTAAGTTGGTAAACAAGCGATGTATTGCAATATGAATAGTTTCCGGAATGAATTATGCTTGCAAACCGAGGTATTACTGTATTTTGTTGTCGAAAATTCAAATACTCCACACTCCAGCTTTCATCCTAAACCTCTTGGGGCAGGCCGAGTGGCTCAATTGGTAAAGAGCTCACTCAAGAGTGCGAGCTGATCTCTGAGCAACAGCAGTTCGATGCCCAGCCCGAGCTGAGCTGCCGCTGAGCTGCCAACAGGTGACAGGATGGCTCGGCTTAAAAAAAAAAAAAAAAAAGGAAAAAAAACTAAATCTCTTAAAGTCCGAAATCCCAAATATCATCTTAGCACTACACAAATTCTGATTTTCAGAGCAGTACACAGATGTATAAAGGAACTTTAAGAAACACATACTCCAATTCCTTGAGTGAGAAACTTCACTGGATGTAAATGAATCTGTCATTTTCTTTCATGCGAAACAAGGTAAACCTCCTATCAGAACACGAGGAGAGAATAATTTCTCCAGGTGAGGGATGAGGTAGAGACTGAGAACACCGCCAACTGTCCTACAAAACCCAAGGCACAGTCCTCTCACTGAACAAGAATGGTTAACTTATAAGAGATACTGCCGGAACTCTGAGGACGAACACACCCCTACTGGGCACTAGGCTGAGGACGCTAACTCCCGCCTAAAGGGACCCGACACAGCTTACACAAGAACTCGGAGGGCTCCCAGCGTCCACAGGTGGCGGGAGCGCACACGTGACCAAGACGCCCGCTAGACTTGCCCGCTCTACGCAAGCGCAAGGAAGCACGGCCCCACCAAGGCAGCTGTGACCCCCCACAGTAAGAGAGCGAGGATGGCGAAGCAGGCCATTCGTCCTAGGTTTGCCTGCCCTTCTTGGGCTCCAGGCCTCATGCCCGGCAACGCGCCTCAATATCGGGGGCATACCCCTTTCCACGCGCCGGCCCCTCCGCTCACGCTCCCACTCCCCTCCTTCCCAGCTCAGCCTCGCCCGAAGGTTCCGCGCGCACCTTGACGCTCTGGTCACTGGAGCAGGTCGCCATCCGCCGGCCATGGAAATCGAAAGAGACATCATGGATGAGATCCTTATGGTCCGCTGCAATACTGTGTGCCACAAACATGGCTTCTGCTGGTCACGCACCTCCGTCTGCCCTCCGGCGTCTGAAAAGGGCGGGCGAGACGGAGCACTGACACCAGCCCACCCAGACCCCGACGCCGGGACGTGCACAGCGCGAGCTTCCGGCGCGCCCCCGCGCCCCTCCCTAGTCCCATCATGCCCCGCGAGGCCGCGGCGATTGCGCCTGATCTCTTTTAAGCAGACCTGCGGTGGACAGCCGCAAAATACCAGCGTATGGGCTTTGTGGTGCTTTAATGAAAGTAAAAAGAACTCATTGCTAAAATATGAAAATTGAGAAAAATGAAAAAGTTAAAATGCTATCCACAGTCCTCAACCTTGAGTCAATTTTGGTAAACGTTTCGATTTGTTTTCCCCGACATAGGGGCTGAGTGCTCAGAGTGAGTGTAGAAGACGGACTTAGATTTGGTCAGGAATGGAGCTTAGCTGAGACAACTAAAATGCAAGGAAAAATAGATGCCTAAAAATATGACTTAGGAATCTAGGCTTAGTAGCCGATAAATTCAGACAGAAGGGACGGAATTGAGAAGGATAAGTGAGGGGTTGTGCAAGTCAAAGAGCAGATGTGAGGAAGAGAGAAGGTGGAAGATCAGAAGTAGTAAAAATGTTAAAAGATTTCACAGGTAGAAAAGGTTTGGCGGTAGAACAGACAGGAAACTAGGATGTGTGCAGTGAGATACTAGGAATTACGAAGTTCACGTAGCAACTTAAATCACCTAGGAGAATGACAGGATCTGAAATTAACTGAAAGAATGACTATCCAGAGTTCTCAATGAAGAAATAAGTCAATCATGGGGCGGGGGGGGATACTGGGAAGGAGGCCACTGAAGAAGAGACTGCAAATCAAGGATTCTGTCAAATCCAGTAAATGGAGGAATATTCTGCAAAGAGGTTAACAATATAGGGGATTTTGTTTATCAGACATTCCAGAGGGCTTCGTGGTCGAGTCAGATAGCATGGGAAACAGTGGAAGATTGGGTGAGGGGAGAGAAAGTAAAAATAATAACAATAATAGTAATTGAAAATGAGCCTGCCAGAGGGGTTTGTATTTAAATTTTGACCAGGAGTGACAAGAAACTGGAGGCATAGTGAGATTAGCAAACTAAAAAGATTTCAAAACACCCCCAGCTGTTTCCAATGGATTACATGGAAACCAGCAGAGGAAGGTGGAGAAATGACAGCCTTTCTGGAATTTTCTTTACTTGCCTTTTCTTTTCGCTGAATATGAATGATAAGATTTTATTGATACTTTAAGAGACAGACCTCAGCTGGCCGAGTGGCTCAGTTGGTTAGAGCTTGAGCTCTGAGAAACAGGGTCCCGGGGTTAGATTCCCACATGGGCCAGTGAGCTGCGACCAAGGCTGAGCTGGTGAGAATGCGTACCCTTAGCAACCGTACCCTTAGCAACAAGGTTGCCGGTTGGATGCCCACATGGGATGGTGGACTATGCCCCCCTCCTCCCCATCCCACCGTCCCCTGCAACTAGATTTAAAGCAGCGACTGGACTTGGAGCTGAGCTTGCGTTGACCACAATGAAAATTGAAGGAAAACAACTTGACTTGGGAACTGATAGGCCCTGGAAAAACACAATGTTCCCCTTCCCCAATTCCCCAACACTATTCCTCTCCCCAATTCTCCAATAAAAAATAAAAGAGAGAGACCTCAAATCTGTGAGTTGCACATATGATAACTAATGACAATTGTAATTGCTTTAAGGTCAACGACTCATTTATAAAGAAAGTACTCGCTGTCTACAAAAGTCCAATCAATTTATAAAAGCTCCAAAACTTTTAAAAAAATTTTAATTTAAATATTTTTTTTAAGTTAAGTTTAAAGACAGTAAACAGATAAGAGGTTACCAGAGATTATCTGGGTGGGGGATTAAATTGGTAAAGCAAAGGAGATTTTTAAAAATAGACTTTATTTTTGGCCAGCTGAGTGGCGTGGTAGTTAAGCACTGGCTTGGGAAGCCAGCGGCCTCGGTTTGGGTCCCACATGTGAGGGCCAGTGACACTGCCCTCAAAAAAAAAAAATAGACTTTATTTTTTATAATAGTTTTAGGTTCACAGAAAAATTGAGTAGAAAATACATGAGTTCACATATACATGCCTACCCTCTGTAGGGGTTCATCCAAAGATGTGCTTCTACGATATGCAGACTATTTTGAGCTAAAGGCAAAAGAGACATTAGGGGCTCAAGGGACACTTCTTCTGCCCCCCCCCTTTAACTATCTAGAGGAATTTGCATTAGGGGGTCTTGATCATAATAAGAGATCAAAGAGAGCCTATATGGCAGGGCAAACTAATTACTGAACATGTGTTCTCCCTGCAATTACCTTCTGAAGTCCCAAAGTGCCTTAACTCATCCTAAACCCAGAATGTCATATGCTGTATACCTCATTTTTTCTTTTGTCTTTGAACCTCTCATATATGCGGGGGGGGGGGAGGGTCTCTGACTATGTATGAGGGCTTTCCATATATAGTATGTATGCAATTAAATTTGGTTATTTTCTCTTGTTATCGGACTCATGTCTATTTATTAGACCAACCGAAAGAACCTTGAGGGTAGAGGAAAGTGTCTTCCCCCTGAATTCCCACAAACTGGCCTCTACCACTAGCACTATATGCACTGGTATGTTTCATTGACACCTAATCACCCAAAGTCCATAGTTTACCAAGGGGTTCACTCTTGTGGTGGAAATTCCATGGGTTTGGGCAAATGTGTAATGATGTCTATCCACCATTGTAGTATTGTACAGAATAGTTTCACTGCTTTAAAAATCCTCTAGGTTCCGCCTATTCATCCCACCCTTCACCCAAGCCCTGACAATCACTGATTTTTTTCTGCTGTCCCCATAGCTTTGCCTTTTCCAGAATGTTATATAGTTGGAATCAGTATGTCATACAGTATGAGCCCTTTTCAGATCAGCTTTTTTCACTTACTAATGTTTATTTAAGGTTCCTCCATGACTTTTCAGGGCTTGAAGTCTCATGTCTCTTTAGCATTAAAAGACATTTCATTGTCTGGATGTATCACAGTTTATCCATTCACCTATTAAAGGACATCTTAGTTCCTTCCAATTTTTGGCAATTATAAATAAAGCTACTATACACATCTGTGTGCAGGTCTTCATGTGGACATAAATTTTCAACTCCTTTGGGTATATACTAAGGACTGCAGTTACTGCATTGTCTGGTAAGAGTAGGTTTAGTTTTGTGAGAAACCACCAAACTGTCTTCCAAAGTAGCTGTACCATTTTGCAATCCCACCATCAATGAATGAGAGTTCCTATTGCTCCACATTCTCACCATCATTAGTAATGGTTGTCAGTGTTCTGGATTTTAAGCATTCAAATAGGTATGTAGTGATATCCCATTACTGTTTAATTTGCATTTCCTGTGACCTGGGGCACCTTTTCATATGCTTTTCGCCATCTGTATATCTTCTTTGGTGAGGTGTCTGTTCAGGTCTTTTGCTCATTTTTTAATTGGGTTGTTTTCTTATTGTTGAGCGTTAAGGGTTTTTTGTATATTTTGGATAATAGGCCTTTATCAGATTTGTCTTTCGGAAATATTTTCTCCAAGTCTATGACCTGTCTCCTCATTCACTTTTTAAATGATTTTTTATTTTTCAATTAAAGTTGACATACAATATATTAGTTTCAGGTATATAACATAGTGATTAGACATTTATATAACTTACGAAGTGATCACACCAATAAATCTAGTACCCATCTGGCACCATACTTAGTTATTACAATATTACAGATGATATTCACTATGCTATACTTTACATCCCCATACCTATTTTGTAACTACCAATTTGTTCTTCTTAATACCTCCCCCTTTTTCACGTATCCCCTGAACCTCCCTCCCATCTGGGAATCTTCAATATGTTCTCTGTATCTATGAATTTGTTTCTGTTTTCTTTGTTCATTTATTTTGTTCTTTAGAATCCACATATAAGAGAAATCATATTGCATTTGTCTATCTCTGCCTGACTTATTTCACTTAGCATAATACCCTCTAGATCCATTTATGTTGTTGCAGATGGCAAGATTTCATTCTTTTTATGGCTGAGTAATATTCCATTATATATGCATACCACTTCTTTATCCATTGATCTATTGATGGACACTTTGCTTCCATATCTTGGCTATTGTAAATAATGCTGCAATGAACATATGGATAATATGCATATGTCTTTTCAAATCACTGTTCTGGATTTCTTTAGACAAACACACAGAAGTGGAACTACTGGGTCTTTCTTTATATTTTATTGTAGCCTTCGTTTGAAAGTTTATTTTGGGCTTTCCCTGGAAAATGGCAGCTGTGAGGTGGGCTTCCTGAGTTTTCCCCTGGAAATAGCCCCAATTTGAACTGCTGTAACTCTTCAAAAAAAAACTCTACTCATCACACAGAGCAACTTAGAGTCTCACACGAAGATTACTGGAAGGTTGGCAGACCGGGCGAGTGGGGGAATAGGTAGGCGAGACGTGCGGAGGTGCAGCCTGCACCCGCAGCTGCTGAGACACGGAGCTTCAGAAAGCAGATGGGTGAGTGTTCCTGCTGCTTGCTCCCTGCACCTCGTGGCCCACCTAGAGTGCAGCAAGAGGGCTATGGTTTGCAGTCTGAGGCAGAAGCCTCAGGCTGACAAGTTAGGGAAAAGAGAGAGGGGACGTGTTCAAAGGTGTGATCTGCACCTGTGGCTGCAAAGCCGCGGGACCCCAGGAGACAGAGTGGAGAGCACAGCAGCAGCAGGGCAGGATCAGTTCCTGTGCCCACCCGGTCCCATCCAGAGTGCAACAGGACAATGCAGCGCACAGGCTCTGAGGCAGAAGTCTCAAACAGGGCAAGCAGGGGAAGAGGGAAGCGAGACTCGTGGAGATGCAGCCCACACCTGCAGCTGGGGAGATGCAGGAGGCAGAGCGAAGAGTGTAGCAGCTGCAGGGTCGGCTCAGTCCCTGCGCCCCTGCAGTCCCTCCGGGAATGCTGCAAGAGCTCGAATGGAGCATCTGAGGCAGAAGTCTCAGTTCAAAACAGCATTGGGAAAGTTTTTTGGTTTTTTTGTGGGTGTTTTTTTCTCTCTTTTTTTTTTTGTTTTTTGTTTTTTCTTTCTCAGACAGAGCAAAAAAACAACTGCATAAATAAGAACCCACTTCCACCCTCCCTCAGAAACCTTGGCCCCTGCCATGCCAGAGCCTTAAACTGACCCCTGAATGGAGGAGTAGGGTCAGATTACAGAGGTATTCCTACCTCAAGGGTGTCCAGAATCTCCGCCATGAGAAGAGGCTGCAAAGTGTGAGTCTACCTACCCTGCCCCAACCTTTCCTGCTTGGTTTGGGAGTCAGGGCAGGTTCAGCTGCTGAGACACTCACAGACCCCCAACAGGTGGCTTTTAGCAGCGCTGAAATCTCACACCCCCCACAGCCTCCAAGCGGAAAGAGTGCCCAAAGACGCATATCAAGACTTCTGGCTGAGCAGCACTCAGCTTGCCTTGGGGCAGATGAGAGCAGAAATGGTATTAACTTTGTAAAAACTACCAATCACCCCTCATAACCCCACTCATCTACAATAGACCTGCATTGCCAAGGTCACTCTAGGTGCCAGGTGGCTGGCTCTGCTCCCACACGATGCAGAAGAGTTTTCCGACAGCAGAGGACAACCTGGAGAGAGCTTGGTGGACTTAGGTGAAGACTAGCACTGGTTTTTGGTTTTTTGTATTTTGTTGTTGTTGTTGCTTGTTTTGGTTGTTTTAGGGTTTTCTCTATTTCATTATTATCATTTTGAGCTTTTAATATAGGCGTATATATGTCTAAATATATGGGTGTGAAGATATATTTTTTTCTCTTTCTTTCCTTCTTTCGTTTCAACCCTCACTCTCTCCCTTCTTTTCTTCAATCTTTTCACTGCTGTACTTTTCCTCCTTCTTTCCATTTTTATGCAAATATTTTTGAGGGGGGTATTGCTATTTTGTTTTGCTTGTTTATTCTATTTTTTATTTTATTACGTTTTATTTTGTTTTGACTTTTTGTTCTTTGTTTTTCGTTGTTGTTTTGTTTTTGTTTGTTTTTTTCTATTGTATGTTTGATATTTCTGTACAAGTTGAGTGTACGTTGTTGGTTGTTTTTTTGCATGTGAGAACATCTGGTTTCCTTTGGTAGCTGTTGTGGTTGTGCTTGTTCATCTGCTTTGCTCTAAAATCGTTCTGCAGGAGGGCCCAGCCAAAGAGACACAAGAATCATCATACTCACAGGCCAACTTTAGATAAAAAAAAAGGAGCGTTTCTGAGTTTGACCTACAAGAGTCATAACCAAAAGGAAATCGCTACAGGCACAATAGCCCATAGGGACAAATCCTCATCAGAGGAGTCAACCCTCACACAGCAGCTCATAAACTGTGGACACAGCTAATCCTCACATCTAGTCATCCTGGGAGTCGATCCCACCTACTGACAAGTCAAAAGCAATCAAAGCTCAACTTCAACAAGAGAAGACATACAACACAAGAAACACCTCTGGCACAAACGCACAGGAGAATAGGCAGACTGAGTTATTCAAATACAAAGGACACACACCACATAAATCCACCCAGAAAAGATTGAGAGACTGAGGGGATCTACCTACTACATCGAAGCAAGCACAAAGAGTAAGCCATAATGGGGAAACAAAGAAACACATCCCAAATAAAAGAACAAAAGAAACCTCCTCAATCAGTGGAACTAGAGGAAATAGAGGAAAACAACCTATCGGAGACAGAGTTCAGAGCACTGATTATTAGAATGTTCAAGGAAATTAATGAGAATATAAAGAAGGATAGAAAAATCATGAAAAAAACAGCTAGAACTAAAAAACACAGTTACTGAATTAAATAACAAACTTGATAGAATTACTAGCAGATTGGATGAAACAGAGGATTGAATTGGTGACTTAGAAGACAAGATAGCAGAGATCATCCAAGCAGAAAAACAAAAAGGAAAAAGAATAACAATAATTGAAAGTAATTTAAGAGAGCTGGGCAACATCAAGCAAAACAACAATCACATCATAGCAATAACAGAAGGAGAAGAGAGGGAGAAAGGGATTGAGAACATATTTGAAATAATAATGTCTGAAAACTTCCCCAGTTTGACAAAGGACATTGACATACAAACCCAGGAAGTGCAGAGAGTTCCAACCGAAATGACCCCAAACAGACACACATCAAGACACATTATAGTGAAAACGGCAAGGGTTAACGACAAAGACAGAATCCTAAAAGCAGCAAGAGAAAGGCAGCAAGTTACTTACAAGGGCACCCCTATAAGATTATCAGCCGACTTTTCTTCAGAAACTTTGTAGGCCAGAACGGAGTGGCAGGAGGTTTTCAAAGTGATGAAAAATAAAGGCCTCCAACCTAGATTGCTTTATCCAGCAAGGTTACCATTTCAAATTGAAGGAGAGATAAGGAGCTTCCCAGAAAAGAATAAGCTAAAGGAATTTATTACACGAAGCCACAATTGCAGGAAATGTTAAAAGGGTTTCTTTAAGCAGAAGAGAAAACAACCTAACTAAGGAAGACCAGGAAAACAAATAACAAAATGGCAATAACTACATGCCTATCAATAATCACATTAAATATAAATGGATTAAATGTTCCAATCAAAAGACATAGGGCAGCTGAATGGATAGGAAAGCAAGACTCTTGCATATGATATATTCAAGAGACTCACCTCAGATCAAAAGACACATACAGGCTGAAAGTAAAGGGATGGAGTAAAATATTTCACGCAACTGGTTCTGAGAAAAAAGTGGAGTAGCGATACGTATATCAGATAAAATGGATTTTAAATTGAAGAATATAATAAAGAACAAAGAAGGACACTACATGATAATAAAGGGATGGATCCAACAAGAGGGCATAACCCTAGTAAACATCTATGCAACTAACATACGTGCTTTTAAATATATAAAACAGATATTGACAGACATAAAGATGGAAATCAACAGTAACACTATCGTAATAGGGGATTTCAACACCCCACTGTCACCAATGGACAGATCCTCCAGACAGAAAATCAATGTGGAAACAGCGACCTTAAATGACACATTAGACCAGCTGGATTTAACTGATATTTTCAGACCATTTCACCCCAAAGCTCCAGAATATACATGCTTCTAAAGTGAATATGGAACATTTTCCAAGATAGACCACATGTTAGGTCACAAGTCTCAACAAATTTTAGAAGATGGAAATCATTTCAAGCATCCTCTCTGACCACAATGCTATGAAACCAGAAATCAATTACAAAAAGAAATCCGGAAAGCTCACAAACACATGGAGGCTAAATAACATGTTACTAAATAGCGAGTGGGTCAAAAATGAGATCAAGGAGGAAATCAAAAGATACCTCAAGAGTTCCGGAAAGAAGGCAGAATAGACGGACGCTTTCCGAACTGCCTCCCAGGATCACATCAAAATTATAAATAATTTATACAACATTTAACCTCGGAAGTCCTCTGAACACTAGATGAATAGAACCTCTAAATGAAGGACCTAAAGAGGAGGCCACGTCAAGTCTGGTAGGAGGGACCCAGACGAGAGAGGGCAAGCCCCCTGAGGGATGCCCCAGCTGTGGGGAGGCTTCTCTGGTTGGGGAAGAGAACCTCCGCACCCACACCAAGCTTACTAGCCCAGAGTTACTTTGCGAGGAAGAGGAGTTCTACGATAGCTGACAGTAAATTAGTGAGGACTCTCTTTGCTCAGCTCGGTGAGGCTGAGGGCGGCTGGAGAACCAGTGGGGCCGGCACACAGGTTCGCTCGCCGGTGAGCACTCACCCAGTTCCTGTTGGTGGGAGTAGCTGTGTGAGCTGGGCGCAGGAGCCTGGGGGGAAGGACTGAACTGAGCACGTTTGGTGAGTAAGCTGGAGGTTCTGGGACCGTTGTTCCCCTGGTGTGGAGCTTGCACACGAACAATATACGGGAGGACGCCAATTTTTCAGGGTTGGGCCCTCCCACAGACGGTCAGATCCAGGATCCCATTGGTCTGGTTAAATTGGCTCACGAGTGCGTGCCTGAGTGCGTGTGTGCGTGAGCATGTGGTCTTGGATTCCCACTCTCCTCCCTGCTTGTGCTGTGTTGCCAGGGATACGCTGGGCAGGTGCCCTCCGGCTCCAACAGGCTGCTCACTGAGACACAGGAGAGTACGAGCTGCCTTGGGTCCCCACTCTCTGCACTGTTTGTGCAGAGTTGCAAGGCTGGGGATTGGCTTTTGGGCTGCTTAGCCTGACCTGTGGGCAGTTGATTGGGACAGGCTGAGATGGGGAGTTTTCCTGAGAATGTAGAGCAGAGAGCTGTGCATCTGCATGATCCGATCGAGGTTTTCCTGGCGAGTTTGTGTGGACTGATTGCTGGTGCAGAGTGCATGCTGCTCTGACTTGGTGGGGGCCACTGACCACATCAAGTGGTGCCATGGGGGCCTGCCCCACCCACCTAGAGCTGTGTTGCCAGATGCACTCTGAGACCCCGGTGACTGGCCCACATCTCCGCAGGCCACAGAGGGTTTTTTCTGCAGTAGCTGACAACCTGCCACAAACAGTGAAGTTTTTTTTTTTTTTTTGGTAGTGAGTACGGTTCCAGAGCACACAGCAGCTAATTGTGGAAAGCTCACTGCAAGCTGAGAGGGAGGCTGGCACATAACATATTCAGCACCTCCCTGCAATAGCTGGTGCTGTCACCCAGAGACTCTCTATTGCTGAGCAAGTGGTCTGCAGATTAAAGAGGATGGAGAACACCCTGAAGTCTATTTATTTTCCTTCTCTCTTCTTTCTAGGTAACCTATCTAAAATATCAAAGCATTCACAGAATGACAGCCAGAATGAAGAAACAAAGAAACATATCCCAAGAAAAAGATCAGAAGAAAACTCTAGAAATGGAACTAAATGAAACAGAGGTATGCAAACTTTCAGAGACAGAGTTTACAACACTGATGAAAAGAATGTTTAAGAAACTTAGCGAGGACATAAAGAAGGATAGGGAAACCATAAAAAACAACCAGTTAGAACTAAAGAATACAATAACTGAAATGAAGAACACACTTGAAGGAATCACCAGTAGAATAGATGAAACAGAGGAGCAGATCAGCGAATTAGAAGACAAAATAGCAGAAATCACCCAGCTGGAACAACAAAAAGAAAAAAGAATAAAAAATAATGAAAATAATTTAAGAGACCTCTGGGACAATATGAATCAAAACAACCCGCATGTCATAGGAATACCAAAAGGAGAAGAGAAGAAGCAAGGGATTGAGAATGTATTTAAAGAAATAATGATTGAAAACTTCCCTACCCTGGTGAACGAAATCGACATACAAGCCCAGGATGTGCAGAGAGTTCCAAACAGGCTGAATCCAAACAGGCCCACACCAAGACACATCATAGTTAAAATGGCAAAAGTTAAAGACAAAGACAGAATCCTAAAAGCAGCAAGAGAAAGACAGCAGGTTACGTACAAAGGAACTCGTATAACACTAACAGCTGACTTGTTTACAGGCCAGAAGGGAGTGGCAGGAGATCTTTAAAGTGACACAAAATAAAGGTCTACAACCAAGATTGCTCTACCCAGCATGGCTATCACTTAAAATTGAAGGAGAGATAAAGAGCTTCTCAGAAAAGAATAAGCTTCAGGAGTTCATTACCACTAAGCCAGCATTGCAGGAAATGTTAAAAGGGCTTTTTTAAACAGAAGAAAGGGGAAAACAAGCTAACCCAGGAAGACAAGAAATACAAATAAAATGGCAATAAATATGCACTTATCAGTAATTACTTTAAATGTGAATGGGCGAAATGCTCCAATCAAAAGACACAGAGTGGCAGAGCAGATAAGAAAACAGGACTCATGCATATGCTGTCTACAAGAGACTCATCTCAGATCAAAAGACACACACAGACTGAAAGTAAAGGGACGGAATAAGATATTTCATGCAAATGGAAATGAGAAAAAAGCTGGAGTAGCAATACTTATTTCGGACAAAATAGACATTAAAATGAAGACTACAATAAAAGACAAAGAAGGGCACTACATAATAATAAAGGGATCAATTCAACAAGAGGACATAACCCTAGTAAATATAGGAGCTCCTAAATATATGAAACAGATTTTGACTGCATAAAGACAGAGATTAACAGTAACATTATCATAGTAGGGGACTTCAACACCCCGTTGTCACCATGGACAGATCCTCCAGACAGAAAATCCACATGGACATAGTGGCCTTAAATGACACTTTAGACCAGCTGGATGTAATTGATATTTTTAGAGCATTTCACTCCAAAGCTACAGAATATACATTCTTCTCAAGTGCACAAGGAACATTTTCCAAGATAGACCACATGTTAGGCCACAAAACAAGTCTCAACAAATTTAAGAACATTGAAATCATATCAAGTATCTTCTCTGAACACAATGCTATGAAACTAGAAATCAATTATAAAAAGAAATCTGGAAAGCTTACAAATACATGGAGGCTAAATAACATGCTACTAAATAATAAGTGGGTCAACAATGAGATCAAGGAGGAAATCAAAAGATGCCTCTAGACAAACAAAAATGAAAACACCATGATCCAAAATCTCTGGGATGCAGCAAAAGTAGTCGTAAGAGGGAAATTCATAGCAATACAGAAGGAAGAAAAATGTCAAACCAACAGACTCTCTTTATATCTAAGGGAAATCGAAAAAAAACCAGCAAAACAAGCCTAAAGGGAATATAATGAAGGAAATAATAAAGACCAGAGCAGAAATAAATGAAATAGAGAAAAAAAAAACAATACAAAAGATTAATGAAACCAAGAGTTGATTTTCTGAAAAGATAAACAAAATCGACAAACCCTTAGCCAGACTCACCAAGAAAAACAGAGAGAGAGGACCCAAATTAATAAAATCAGAAATGAAAGAGGAGAAGTGACAACAGATACCACAGAAATACAGAAAATTTTAAGAAAATACTACACGCAACTATATGCCAACAAATTCGACAATCTAGAAGAAATTGATAAATTTCTAGAAGCATATAATCTACCAAGTCTGAACCAAAAAGAAACAGAAACTCTGAACAGACTGATTACTGTCAAAGAAATTGAATCAGTAATCAACAATCTTCCAACAAACAAAAGCCCTGGACCAGATGGCTACACAGGTGAATTTTACAAAACATTCAAAAAAGAATTAGTACCTATTCTCCTCAAACTATTCCAAAAAATACAGAAGGAGGGAAGGCTCCCAAACTCTTTCTATGAAGCTACGATCACCCTGATTCCAAAGTCAGACAAAGATATTACAAAAAAGAAAAACTACAGGCCAATATCCCTAATGAACATAGATGCAAAAATTCTCAACAAAATACCAGCAAACCGAATTCAGCATCTCATTAAAAAGATCATACACCACGATCAAGTGGGATTCATTCCTGATATGCAAGGTTGGTTCAATATCCGCAAATCAAATAACATAATACATCACATTAGCAAAATGAAAAATAAAAATCATATGATCATATCAAAAGAAGCAGAAAAGGCATTTGACAAAATCCAGCTGCCATTCATGGTAAAAACTCTTAGCAAAGTGGGAATAGTGGGATCACATCTCAACATAATAAAGGCCATATATGATAAGCCCACAGCAAACATCGTACTCAATGGGGAAAGGCTAAAAGCCTGAGAGGGAAGTTCATAGCAGTGCAGACCTACCTAAAGATGGAAGAAAAATCTCAAATCAACAGGATATCCTCACACTTCAGGGAACTCGAAAATGAACAGCAAAAGAAACCCAAAGGAAGTACAAGGAAGGAGATAATAAAAAACGGAGTGGAAATAAATGAAATAGAGACCAGAAAAACAATACAAACGATCAATGAAACTAAGAGTTGGTTTTTTTTTGTTTATTTGTTTTTGTAATTTTATTTTTTGAGGGCAGTGTCACCGACCCTCACATGTGGGACCTGAACCAGGACCGCTGGCCTCCCAACCCAGAGCTCAACCACCACACCACTCGGCCGGCCCAAGAGTTGTTTTTTTTCAGAAGGTAAACAAAATTGACAAACCTCTAGTCCGACTCATTAAAAAAAAAAAGAGACAGAGAGAGAGGACTCAAATTAGTAAAATCAGGAATGAAAGAGGTTAAGTGACAACAGACACCACAGAAATAGAGAAAATTTTAAGAAATTACTATGAGCAACTATATGCCAACAAATTTGTCAATCTGGTAGAGATGGATAATTTCCTAGAAGCATACAACCTTCCAAAGCTACCTCAAGAATAAACAGAAAATCTGAATAGTCTGATTACTATGAAGGAAATTGAATCAGTAATCAACAAGCTCCCAACAGACAAAAGCCCTGGACTGGACTGCTTCACAAGTGAATTTTACCAAATATTCAAAAAAGAATTATCACCTATTCTTCTCAAACTATTCCAAAAAAATCCAGAAGGATGGAAGGCTCCCAAATTTTTTCTATGAAGCTACTATCAACCCAGTTCCAAAACCAGATAAATGCAAAACAAAAAAAAGAAAACTGCAGGCCCATATCCCTGATGAATATAGATGCAAAAATCTTCAACAAAATATTAGCAAACAGAATTCAGCAATATATTAAAAAGATCATACATTATGATTAAGTGTGTTTCATCCCTAGTATGCAAGGTTAGTTCAACATCTGCAAATCAATTAATGTGATACACCACATCAACAGAATGAAAAATGAATATCAGATGGTCATATTAATAGATGCAGAAACAGCATTTGACAAAATCTAGCAGCAATTTATGATAAAAACTCTTATCAAAGTGGGAATAAAAGGATCATGTCTCAACATAAAAAGGCCATATATGATAAACCCACAGCTAACATCGTACTCAATGGGGAAAAGATAAAACCACTCCCCTTATGACCAGGAACAAGGCAAGGCTGTACAGTTTCTCCACTTTTATTCAACATAGTTCTGGAAGTGCTAGCTACAGCAATCAGACAAGAAAAAGAATAAAAGGCATCCAAATTGGCAAGGAAGAAGTAAAATTGTCATTATATGCAGATGACATGATACTATATAGAAGAACCCCAAAGACTCCATCAAAAAACTATTGGAGGGGCCAGCCGAGTGGAACGGTGGTTAAGAGCTGGCTTGGGATGCCAGCGGCCTGGGTTCGGATCCCACATATGTGGGCCAGTGACACTGCCCTTAAAATAAAAAAAATTAAAAAAAACCACTATTGGAACTTATAGACAAGTTCAGTAAGATAGCAGGATACAAAATCAATATTCAGAAATCAGTTGCATTTGTATATACCAATAATAAACTATCGGAAGGAGAAATTTAGAAAACAGCTCCATTTACAATTGCTTCAAGTGCTATAAAATACCTAGGAATAAATTTAACCAAAGAAGTAAAAAAACCTGTACTTAGAAAATTATAAGACACTGAAGAAAGAAATAAAAGAAGATACAAATAATTGGAAACACCTACCATGCTCAGGGATTGGAAGAATTAATATAGTTAAAATGTCCATACTGCCTAAGCAATATATAATTTCAATGCCATTCTTATCAAACTACCAAGGGCATTTTTCACAGAAATAGAAACTATAATTCTAAAATTTATATGGAACTATAAAAGACCCCCAAATAGCTATGGCAATCCTGAGAAATAAGAACTAAGTCTGGGATATCATGCTACTAGATATCAAAACATACTACAAGCCTACAGTAATCAAAACAGTATGGTACTGGCATAAAAACAGGCACACAGATCAATGGAACAGAATAGAGAGCCCAGAAATAAATCCATGCATATATGGTCATTTAATCTATGACATCAGAAGCAAGAATTTACACTGGGGTAAAGATAGTATATTTAATAAATGGTTCTGGGAAAATTGGATTGACACATGCAAAAAAATAAAACTGGACCACCTCCTGATGCCATATACAAGAACAAATTAAAAATGGATTAAAGACTTAAATGTAAGACCTGAAACCATAAAACTCCTAGAAAAAAATATAGGGAGTAAACTTGCAGACATTTCCCTGAGCATTATTTTTACTAATACATCTCCATGGGCAAGGAAAGTAAAAGAAAAAATGAGCATATGGGATTACACCAAACTTAAAGTTTTTTCACAATAAAGGAAACCATCAATAAAACAAAAAGGAAGCCTACTGAATGGGAGAAGATATTTGTCAACAATATAACTGATAATATCCAAAATGTATAAGCCACTCATGCAACTCAACGCCAAAAACTAAACAACCCAAATAAAAAATGGGCAGCGGAGGGCTGGCCAAGTAGTGCATTGGTTAAGAGTTGGCTTGGGACAAGAGCTCTGAGCAGCAGGGCCATGGTTCGTATCCCACATATGAGGGCCAGTGACACTGCCCTCTAGAGCTAAGATGGTGAACAACAGCTCGACCTAGAGCTCGGCTGCGTAGGCTGCAGTGCGTGCTGCAGTGGGCTGCCATAAGCTACAGTGAATGGCCAGCAGCCATCGTGAGCGGTTGGCAGCCAGTGTGAGCTGACAAGAGCCGTCGTGAGCGGCCATCCAGAGGCCAGCAACTGATCTGCCTCACTGGGAAGAGTGCAATGATAATACCAACATGGGCCAGTGAAGCAACATCCTCCACAACTAGATTGAAGAACAAAAAAAACAGCAACTTGTCTGTTCCCCTTCCCCGATTCTCCTATAAAATCTTTAAAAAAAAATAAAATGGGCAGAGGAAATGAAGAGACATTTTTCTAAAGAGGACATACAGATGGCCAACAGGTTGAAAAAATGTTTAACCTCACTAATTATTAGGGAAATGCAAATAAAAACCACAATGAGATACCACCTTACCCCAGTCAGAATGGCTATCATCAATAAATCAACAAACAACAAATGCTGGAGAGACTGTGGGGAAAAGGGAACCCTGGTGCACTGTTGGTGGGATTGCAGACTGGTGCAGCTACTATGGAAATCAGTATGGAGGTATCTCAAAAAACTGGAAATGAACTACGTTATGATCCAGCAATTCCACTCCTAGGTATTTTTCCTGAAAAACCCAAGACACTAATTCAAAAAATATATGCACCCCTATTTTCATTGCAGCACTATTTACAATAGCCAAGACTTGGAAACAATCGAAATGCCCAGTGATTAAGAGACTGTGGTACATTTACACAATGGAGTATTAATCCGCTATAAAGAAGAATGAAATCTTGCCATTTGCAATGATATGGATGGACCTAGAGAACATTATGCTAAGTGAAATAAGTCAGTCGGAGAAAGATAAATACCATATGATCTCACTTATATGTAGAATCTAAAGAAATGAATAAAACAGCAATGAAAACAAAAATAGTCTTAGAGACACAGAGGATAAACTGATGATTGCTAGATGGGAGAGGGATGGGCATGAGGGAGAAGGGGAAGGGACGAGACAACATAAATTGGTAACTACAATATTGCCTCAGGGATGGAAAAGACAGTTTGGGGAATATAATCAATAATGTTGTAAATATTTTAGGGGATTAGATGGACTCATGTCTTGTTAGGGAGACCACTTCATGGATGGTGTGGAGGCCTGATCTCTGTACTGTACATCCGAAGCTGCCACTGAATAATATTATCTGGCAACTATAATTTAATACATATATAGTCATGGGATATGGAGTATAGTACGGGAATGGAGTCAATGGAATTGTAATAGATATGTATGATATCGGGGGTGAGGGGGCAGTGGATGGGGGAAGAGGGATTGTCACTTTGTAAGGGGTGAAAAGGATAGCTATTGCATTGTTTTGTACAACTGAAACTAATAATAATAATAAAATAAATAAAAATTTAAAAATAAAGTCTATTTTGTGTGGTATAAATATTGCTACCCTAGGTTTTTTTGTTTTGGGTTTGTTTGTTTTTTTAATTTCTATTTTCATGAAACACATTTTTCCTTTCTTTACTTCAAGTCTGTTTTTCTTATCCTTTCAGCCATACTATATCTTCTGATTGGAGCATTTAATCCATTTACTTGTAAAGTAATTATGTAGTTATTACATGTAGATATGTAGTTATTGACATTTAAAAATTTTTTTTTATTGGGTAACAGTGTGTTTTTTACAGTTCTGAGTCAAATCATTGACCTTCAATCTAGTTGTGGAGGGGGCAGCTCAGCTCCAAGCCTATTCGCTTTCTTCAATCTAGTTGCTGAGGGCACAGCTCTGGCCCATGTGGGAATCGAACCAGCAACCTTGTTGTTCAGAGCACACGCTCTAACCAACTGAGCCACCAGCCACCCTTATTGACATTTTATTATTCATATTTTTATCTTTTTGTCCTTCTTCTACTTAAAGAATTCCCTGTAACATTTCTGGTAATACTGTTTAACTTTTCTACTCTAGGATGTCTCCTCATTTTCTTGAACATATTTTTAAAATTTTACTTATTGTTTTACTAGTTTCAGGTATACAAAGCAACATACTGATTAGACATTTACACACCCCAACAAATCTACTATCCATCTGTCACTGTACATAGCAATTACAATACCATTGACTATATTCCCTATGTTGTACTTTACATTCCATGAATATATATATATATATATATATATATAATAGTTGACATTCAATATTATTTAATATTAGTTTCAGGTATACAGCACAATGGTTAGACATTTATACGCTTTAAGAATTGATCCCCCGATAAGTCTAGTACGATGTGACACCATACATAATTTTCACATGATTGACTATATTCCCCATACTACATTTCACATCCCCATGACTATTTTGTGACTACCAATTTGTACTTCCTAATTCCTTCATCTTTCTCACCCATCCCCCAAACACCCCTCCCATTTACCAACCATTAGTTTGTTCTTTGTATCTGAGTGTATTTGTCTTGTTTGCTTGTTTATTCTGTTCTTTAGATTCCACATATAAGTGAGATCATATAGTATTTTTCTTTCTCAGTCTCACTTATTTCACCTAGCGTAATATCCTCTAGGTCCATCCATGTTGCTGCAAATGGTAAGATTAGATTCTTTTTTATAGCAGAATAGTACTCTATTGTGTAAATGTACCACAATTTTTTTTTTTTTGAGTGCAGTGTCACTGGCCCTTTTATGTGGGACCGAACTGGGGCCGCTGGCTTCCCAAGCCAGCGCTTAACCACCGCGCCACTCAGCTGACCCCACAATTTCTTTATCCAATTGTCTATTGATGGGCATTTCAGTTGTTTCCATATCTTGGCTGTTGTGAATAGCTCTGCAATAAACATATGAGTGCATATATTTTTTTCCAATTTGTGTTTTGAATTTCTTTGGATAAATACCCTGGAATGGAATTGCTGGGTCATAAGGTAGTTCTATTTTTAATTTTTTGAGGAGCCTCCATACTGTTTTTCATAGTGGCTGCACCAATCTGCAATCCCAGCCACAATGCATGAGGGTTGCCTTTCCTCTACATCCTTGCCAACACTTGTTTTTTGGATTTATTAATACCATGCTGACAGTAGTAAGGTGGTATCTCATTGTGGTTTTTATTTGTATTTTCTCTGATGAGTAGTGATGCTGAGCATTTTTTCACATGTCTATTGGCTATCTGTATGTTCCCTTTGGAGAAATGTTTATTCAGGTCCTCGGTCCATTTTTTACTTGGATTTGTTTTTTCCATGTTGAGTTGTACGAGTTTTTATAAATTTTGGATATTAACCCTTTATCAGATGTATCATTGGCAAATATCTTCTCCCACTCAGTAGGATGTGTATTTGTTTTGTTGATGGTTTCCTTTGCTGTGAAAAAACTTTTTAGTTTGATTTGGTCCTATTTGTTTCTTCTTTGGTTCCCCTTACCTGAGGAGGTATATCAGTAAAAATATTACTAAGGGTAATGTGTAAGAGTTTACTTCCTATATTTTCCTCCAGAAATTTTATGTTTTCAGGTCTTACATTTAAGTCTTTAATCCATTTTCAGTTTATTCTTGTATATGGCATAAGAAGGTAGTCCAATTTAATTTTTTTGCATGTATCTGTCCAGTTTCCCCAGCACCACTTATTAAATAGACTGTCTTTACCCTTATGTAAATTCCTGCTTCCTTTGTCAAAGAGTAAATGATCATATAGGCATGGATTTATTTCTGGGCTCTCTAATTGTGTCTGTTTCTATGCTAATACCATGCTGTTTTGATTACTATGGCCTTGTAGTATAATTTGATATCAGGTAGTTTTGTTCTTATTTCTCAAGATTGCTGTGGTTATTTGGGGTCTTTTATGATTCCATATAAATTATTGGATTATTTGTCCTAGTTCTGTGAAAAATGTCATTGGTATTTTGTTATTTTGATAGGGATTGCATTAAATCTATAGATTACTTTGAGTAGTATAGACATTTTAACTATATTAATTCTTCCTGTCCATGAGCATGGTGTAGCTTCTATTCATTTGTATTTTCTTTAATTTCTCTCTTCAATGTCGTATAATTTTCTAAGTACAGGACTTTTGCTTTCTTGGTTAACTTACTGCTAACTATTTTTTGATGTAGTTATAAATGGGACTGTTTTCTTAAAGATATGTTTCCTCTATGCCCACTTTGATGAGAGTTTTTTTTTTTATCATAAATGGGTGCTGGATTTTGTCAAATGCTTTTTCTGTATCTACTGATATGTCCATATGATATTTAAGTTTCATTTTTTTATGTGGTGTATCACGTTAATTTCTTTAAGGACGTTGACTCAACTTTGCACACCAGGAATGAATCCCACTTGATGGTGGTGTATGATCTTTTTAATGTATTCATGAATTTGGTGCTAATATTTTGTTGAGGATTTTTGCATCTATGTTCATTAAGGAGATTGGTCTATAGTTTTTTCTGTAATGCCTTTATCTAGTTTTGGAATCAGGGAAATTGTGGCCTCATAGAATGAGGTTAGGAGCCCTCTCTCCTCTTGAATTTTTTGCAATAGTTAGAGAAGAATAGTTGTTAATTCTTTTGTGAATGTTTGGTAAAATTCACCTGTGAAGCCATCTGGTCCAAAACTTTTCTTTGTTGGGAGCATGTTGAAAACTGATTTGATTTTGTTAGCAGTAATCAGTTGGTTCATATTTTCTATTCTTCTTTGTTCACTTTTGGGAGATTATACAAATGCTTCTAGGAATTTATCCATTTTCTCCAGATTGTTCAATTTGTTGGTGTATAGTTGCTCGTAGTATTTTCTTTAAAAATTTTTGTATTTCTGTGGTGTCCCTTGTTACTTCTCTTTCTTCATTTCTGATTTTGTTTATTTGGGTCCTCTGTCTTTTTTTTCTTGATGAGTCTAGTAAAGGTTTGTCAATTTTCTTTATCTTGTCAAAAAACAATTCTTGGTTTCATTGATCTTCTGTATTTTTTTTATTATTATTATTTTTTAGCTGAGCCATCCTGCCACCTGTTGGCCACTCAATGGCTGCTCAGCTAGGGCTGTGAATCCAACCCACAACCCTGTTGCTCCGAGCTTGCACTCTTGAGGGAGTTCTTAACCAACTGAGACAATCGGCCAGCCATTTTTATTTTTTTTTTTAGCCTCTGTTTCATTTATTTTCACTCTGATTTTATTATTTCCTTCCTTGTACTCACTTTGGGGTTTATTTGCTGTTCTTGTTCCAGGTCCCTTAGGTGTAAAGTTAGACTGTTTGTTTGAGGTTTCTCTTGTGTCTTTAGATCAGCCTGCATTGCACGGGATTTCACTCTTAGGACTGCTTTTGCTGTGTTCCTTAAATTTTGGGTCGTTGTGTCTTCATTTTCATTTACGTCGAGGTATCTTTTGATGTCTTCTTTGATCTAATTGTTGACTTATTCATTATTTAGTAGCATGTTATTTAACCTCCATGTGTTTTTGTGTTTCTCAGATTTTTTCTTGTAATTGATTTTTAATTTTATAATATTGTGGTCAGAGAAGATGCTTGATATGATTTCAATCTTCTTAAATTTATTGAGACTTGTTTTATGGACTAACACAAAATCTATCTTGGAAAATGTTTTATATGCACTTGAAAAGAATACATATTGTGCTGCTTTGAAGTGAAAAGCTCTAAAAATATCAACTAAATCCATCTGGCATAGTGGGTCATTTAAGTACACTATTTTCATACTGATTTTCTGTCTGAAAGACCTGTCCATTGGTGTAAGTTGGGTGTTAAAGTCCCTTACTATGATCATGTTACTGTTGATCTCTACCTTTATGTCAGTCAGTATTTATGTTATATATTTAGGTGTTCCTATGTTGGGTGCACAAATGTTTACTAGGGTATGTCCTCTTGTTGGATTGATCCCTTTATTATTATGTAATGTGCTTCTTTATGTCTTATTATAGTCTTCATTTTAATGTGTATTTTGTTCAATATCACTATTACTACACCAGCTTTTTACTCGTTTTCATTTGTGTGTGATATCTTTTTCCATTCCTTTACTTTCAGTCTGTGTGTGTCTTTGGAGCTGAAGTGAGACTCTTGTAGACGCATATGCATGGGTCTTGTTTTCTTATCCATTGTCTACCCTATGCCTTTTGACTGGAACATTTAAAGTGTATTGATAGGTACATAGTTATTGCCATTTTATTATTCATACTTTTTATCTTCATTTGTTTATTTGTTTTTTTATTCTGTTTAAAGAAGTCCTTTTAGGGCTGGCCGAGTAGCTTAGTTGGTTAAGAGTTGGTTTAGAGTGAGTGCTGAGCAACAGGGCCACCAGCTTGATTCCCACATGGGCCAGTGAACTGCTGAGCTGAGCTGCCAACAGGTGGCAGGATGGTCAGCTAGTGTAACAACATGATTGCCTGTTCAATGATGGGATACACCCACCCGCATCTAAAGATTGAGCTCGGCACCTGGAGCTGAGGTGCCAGCCGGATGGCTCAGTGGATTGGGTGTGCGCTCTTAATAACAAGGCTGCCAGGTTTGACTCTCGCATGAGATGCTGGCTATGCCCACTCGCAACTAAGATTGAACACAGCACCTTGAACTTAGAGGCCATGAGCTGCCAAAGGGAAGCTAGATGGCTACTGGTGCCTCCACAATGAAGACTGAGGAACAACAACTTGGTTGCTCCCCTTCCCCAATTCCCCAACGCTGTTCCCCTCCCCCAATTCCCCAATAAAATCTTCAAAAAAAAAAAAAGTCCTTTTAACATTTCTTGTAATATTGGCTTAGGGGTAATGAATTCCTTTAGATTTTTCTTGTCTGGGAAGCTCTTTATCTCTCCTTCAGTTTTAAATGCTAGATGCTCAGCAGAGTAGTCTTGGTTGTAGGCTCTTTTCATTGCTTTGAATGTTTCCTGCCACTCCCTTCTGGCCTGCAAAATTTCTGTTGAGAAATCAGCTCATAGTCTGATGGGAGCTCCCCTGAAAATAATTAGTTGCTTTTTTTCTAGCTGCTTTAGGATTCTCTCTTTGTCTTTAAGTTTGCCATTCTAAATATAATGTGTCTTGGTGTGGGGCTATTTGGGTTTGTCTTGTTTGGGACTTTCTGTACTTCCTGGGCTTGTATGTGTATTTCCTTTGCCAGGTTAGGGAAGTTTTCAGTCATTATTTCCTCAAATACATTCTCAATCTCTTGCTTTCTCTCTTCTTCTGGTACTCCTATGATGTCAATGTTGTTGTTTGATGTTGTCCCAAATGTTCCTTAAACAATCTTTGTTTCATTTTTTATTCTTATTTCTTTTTGTTTGGATGTTTTCTCCTCCCTTGTCTTTTTTTTTTTTTTGAGGGCAGTGTCACTGGCCCTCATATGTGGGACCCAAACCGGGGCCACTGGCTTCCCAAACCAGCGCTTAACCACCGCGCCACTTGGCCAGCCCCCTCTACCTTATCTTCTAAATCACTGATTTGATCCCCTGCTTCATCTAACCCGCTGTTGATTCCTTCTAGTGTATTCTTCATTGCAGTTACTGTATTCTTTAATTCTGACTTGTTCTTTTTTATGGTTTCTATGTCCTTATTTATGCTTACTATCTCTTTGTTGCAGTTCTCACTAATTTCCTTAAGGATTCTTATAACAAGTGTTTTAAATGTTGCCTCTAGTAGGTTGCTAGTCTCCATTTCATTTAGTTATCTTTCTGGAGGTTTCTCCTGTTCTTTTATTTGGGACACATTTCTTTGTTTCCTCATTCTGGCTGCCTCTCTGTGCTTGCTGTTATGTATTAGGTAGATTGCCTATGTTTCTCAATCTTTGTTGGGTGGCCTTATGTAATTGATGTCCTGTGTGGTCCAGTGATATAGTCTCCCTGGTCACCTGTGCATGTGTTCCAGGAGTGTTCCTTGTGTGTGTTGTGTATAGTCTCCTGTTGTGGTTGAGCCTTGATTGCTTTTGGTGTATCAGTGAGAGGGATTGACTCCCAGGCCGACTGATTGTGAGGATTGGCAATGCCCACAATGTATGAGCTCCTGTGTGTGGGATGACCCCTCAGAGGGGGATTCACCCTGAAGGCTCTTGTGCCTGTTGAGACCACCCTTTGGTTGTGCCTCTTTTGTGGCTAGCCAGGTAGTACTCTGGGACCAGCCTCTGGGTGTATTGTTTCTGGTGTCTCTTGGGAGGAACTCCCATGCAGGCCAATTTCAGCCTTGCCTATTACATGTCTGAGGCTGCTTGGTAGGAGCTACAAAGTTGTATGTGGTTTATTGCTGACTATACTGGACCTGGAGACATGTGGGGGTGAGCTCACTGTGAACCAAGGCTGGCTGTCACCAGTTTTTGGCCTGGGGCAGCTTAGCAAAAGGCCCAAGGACCCCTAGGCCTTTTGTCACCTGCTGGCTGCCCATAAGGCTCAGCTGTTGAAAGAGTCTCCTTAGGCACATGGGCCAGGCTGATTGACCAGATGTTGAGAGTGTCTGTGGTGATGCTGGACTAATTGGGTGGGGCAGGGTCCCAGGGAGTCCCCAGGTGTGACTGGTGGTTTTTACAAGGTCATTGCAGATTCAGTTCTCACTCTAGTGCCTGGCCTGTGACCACTTCACAAAATGCCCTGAGAATACTACAGCCAGCCACTGCTCACCTAGGGTTCACAAGAGTCACCCAAGAGAGGCTGTGGTGCAGGCTGTGGCTCAATGCCCACCACCCACCCCAAGTTTTCTGGGCTGCTATAGGCTGTCTGCTGCTGTAAAAGTCTTTCACACTCTGGGGTGGGGTTGGCACCCAGGAGTCGGGAGTGCCTCTGGCAATGTAGTCCTAGCTGTGTGGGGCAGAAATCCAAGATATCACCATGGTGGTGCTCATGCACAGATTTTGCAGACCAGTGCATCTTAGGTCTGGCCCTTTGGGGAAGGGTTCAACATAGGAAAGATGGTGCCTTCCTGTAGGCTACATGTAAGGCAGGCACCACACAGGGACAATGATTCCTGTCACTTCAGCCCTCACTTCGAAGCCACAGCACTCAGTCTTTCTCAGTATGTTTCTGGTGCTTCTTGAGTTGCCATCCCTCCACTGGTGACCAGGTGAATGTTTGTAAGCAAGCGAATCTGTATGTAGGCCCTTTAAGAGGGCATCTGGGTTTTCAATTGTCTTCCATCTCATTGGGACAGACAAACAGAATCCTCACTGATTTTCACTGCCAGAACTCCTCTTCCTGGCACAGGACCCCTGGGCTGGGGAGCTTGGTGTGAGGCTGGGTCCCTTCCCTCTTCCAAGGCAACTTCCACTACCAAGGTGCCTCTCCCAGTGTTCAACCACTATCTGTGGGTTTAGGGTCAGCCCATTTTGCATACCTGCCCTTACCTACCAGTCTCAATGTGACCTCTTATTTATATTCTTATAGGGGCTCTTTCAGCTAATCTTCAGATGTTTCTTGAGGTTGATTGTTCTATAATTTATTTGTAATTTTGGTGTATTCCTGGGAGAGAGTAAGCACAGAGTTTATCAAATTCACCATCTGGGACCGTCAATATTTCTTAAAATTAAAAATTATTATGAGTGTTTTTAAATGTTTTAAAATACAGGTATATGTAGAGAGTAAAAAGCTAAAGTTCCCTTTTGCTCCCACAGTCTAATCTCCCTGCCCAAAGAATATGATTGCTATGGTGTACACCCCCACATCGTTCTATGGATTTACAGGATATAAAACATATATGTGTAGCTAGTATGTGAAAGTTTGGAGGTTTTAGAATAAATTCACAAAATTTTTGCTTTTTAAAACATATCCAATCTTTCCACATGGGTCTAATTTATTCTTTCATTCTTTTTAACCTGTGCATTTCAAAATATGGTTGAATTGTGGTTTATTTAATCATTCCCCTGTTAATGTACTAGTGTGTAAAGCACCATAGGTATGCTTTATTTCTTTATTTGTATAGTTTTTATTATATGTGCTTCATATAATAAAAGTTTTTCTTCATATAATTTTACATGTTTCTTATTAGGTTTTTAAAAACTTTTTATAGTTTTTCATACTATTATGAGTGGACTCTTTTTCTATATTGCTTATAAGAAAGCTATTAATTTTTGTATCTATTCCATTTTTGGACTCTTAGATCATTTAGCTTCTACATGGATTTTCTTGGTATATAGGTTAAAAAAAACCAGCTGCAAATAATGAGTACAGATACTTTGTATCAGTCAGTATTTAATCACAAAACAATATCCACTCCACTTATTTGAAACAGGAAATCTAACACAGGAAATATGTTATAAATATATTATAACCATGATTTAAGAGCAAAAAGGGAATCATATGAGGTTACCAAGACATTAATAACTGCAGGAAAATTTCCACCCTTATCACAGGAAGAATGAAAGGGAAAATAGGACCTGCCTTCACTGCCCCTCAGGCTGCTGATGTTGGAACATTGACCACCAATCAGCAGGAAGTTCGGATTCAACACGCAAGCTGATTTAGCAGGTGTCCTACAGAAGCCACAATCAAAAGAACAGGAGCCACAGGCTGTGGACAGCTGAGGTCCCAGAGCCTCTGCTGGAACTGCTATAGGCAGAGCACAGTGTTTCTGCTACGAGCGGGAAGCCAGACTCGCCTATGCAACTACCTAGATGCCTCCATAGAGATGGGAAAGGGCTTCTCCCTTTCTCCCACATTCCAGACTCCTACTAGTGTCTCACACAGGCAGAACCTAACTGAGAGCTGGCGAGAGAGTCTGGGAAAACTAGTTTGGAGGTTTTCAGTTCCCTGTATTGTAAAAAGAAAGAGAAAGACAGTGCAAACTCTAGTATATCATTGAATAAATAGCTATGATCATACTTATTTTGTTTCTAATGTGAATGAAACTGCTTTAAAACAAAACAAAAAAAAACAAAACCAAAAAAAACAAAAAAAAAAACAGGGCCGGCCGAGTGGCGCAGTGGTTGAGAGCTGGTTTGGGGATGTCAGCGGCCCCGGTTCGGATCCCACATATGAGGGCCAGTGACACTGCCTTCTACAGCAGCTGTACGAGCCCCAGCAATGGTGTAGGCTGCAGCGCCTGCTGCAGTGGGCTGCCATAGGCTACAGTGAGTGGCTGGCAGCCAGCGTGAGCTGCCAATGGCCACGGTGAGTGACCAGAGGCCAGCGACCAACGGATCTGCCTCATCTGGGAAGAGCTCAATGACGATACCAACATGGGCCAGTGAAGCAATGTCCTCGGCAACTAGACTGAAGAACTAAAAGACAGCAACTTGTCTGTTCCTCTTCCCCGATTCCCCAACGCTGTTCTCCTCTCCCAATTCCCCAATAAAATCTTTAAAACAAACAAACTAACTAACATTTTATTGGGGAATTGGCAGAGGGGAACAGCATTGGGGAATCGGGGAAGGGGAACACACAAGTTGCCATCTTTTGTTCTTCAGTCTAGTTGTGGAAGGTGTAGCTTCACTGGCCAATATTGGTATTGTGATCATTGCACTCTTCCCAGCTGAGGCAGATCGGTCACTGGCCATTGGATGGCTGCTCACGGCGGCTCACGGTAGCTCACGCTGGTTGCCTACCACTCACAGTAGCTTACAGGCAACCCACTGCAGCTCCACTGCAGCCTACGCCATCGCCAACGACTCATGGCAGCCCAGCTCCAGGTTGAACTGTTGATCACAGCCTTCGCTGTAGAGGACTCAACATCACTGGCCCTCATGTGGAATCCCAACCAAGGCTCTGCTGCTCAGAGCTGGCGCTCCCAAGCCAACTCAACCAAAGCGCTAATTGATGGGCCAGAAACTGCTTTTAATGTGGTAGAATTTCTTAAAAGATTGAATTACTATTTCTGGCTTCTAAAGAGTCTTTATTAGGAATCAGTGTTTTATTTTATCACCAACTTTTTATTGTTTTAATATATGCCTGGTGATTCACTAATATTTTATTTAGGATTTTTGCTTCTGTATACAGAATATGGGCAGATAGTTTGTGTGTACTTTGCATACATGCTATGCTGTTCCTGTCATTTTATGGCTTCTGAATTATATTAACCTACATTGAGTTAAGACGCTTTCACATTTTTTTTTCTGTTCTAAATAACATAGGAACTACTATTCTGTGAAGATTTTGTAGATGATATCCACAGAAGTGTATTGGCTTGATGCCTTTGGTAGTGAGGGGGTAGTCGATTTTAACCACCTTAAAATTTTAAAAGTTGGTCTCTTTTAGAGACCCTTTATCAAGTCAATTTTGATCATTTATATTTTCTTTTAAAAATGAATTATTTCACCAAGACATTTAAATTTATCAATGTAGAGTTATATCTGGTAATGTCTTATCATTTAAAAAAATCTCCTCCATTAATGGTATAATGCTTTTTTCTTGTTTCCATTGTTTTTTGTCTTATTTCCTTTTTTCTTAACATTTTACTTTTTAATGTATACATGTCATAAGTGTACAGTTTGCTGAATTTTTCAGAAACTAAACATATCCATGCAACCACCACTGGACCAAAAAACAGAACATGACCAGCAGCCCACAAACTCTCCTTGAGCTTCTTTTTCTGGTCATCATACTTCTGCCCAAGAGTAACCACTATCCTCATTTCTAACAGCATAGATTGGTGTGATGGCTAATTTTATATGTCAACTTGGTTAGGTGCCCAGTTGTTTGATTAAACACTGGTCTAGATGTTGCTGTGAAGGTATTTTGTAGATGTTATTAATATCTACAGTCACTTGATTTTAAGTAATTAAAGAGATGACAATGATGTGGATGTGCCTCATCCATTCAGTTGAAAGACTTAACAGCAAAGACTGAAGATTTCCAGGAAAAAAAAGAAATTCTACCTCAAGACTGTAAAACTGAAATTCTGCCTGAGTTTCTAGTCTATCTTCCTGTCCTATGAATTGCAGACTCAAGACTACAATATCAGCTTCCACTGAGCTTCCAGCCTGTCAGCCTGTTCTTGGATTTCAGACCTGCCAATCCCCACAATTACAGAAGCTGATTCTCTGAAATAAATAAATACATATTATATATATCTTATCGTTTCTAAATCTCTGGAGAACCCTGACTGGTAAAGGTTTTGATACCAAGAGTATTTCTAAAGGAAGAGAATCTGAAGGATAAATTTTCTGAATTTCTTCTGTGGTTTCTGGAATTGGTTTTCTAATCTGATTAGATTTAAAGGCACTAATGACTCTTTCCAGTGATAAAGTGGGCACCAATGGCCTAATGTGGCAATAGAGGTACCCAAAATATCAACATTGGATATTCTAAACAAAATACTTATATCAAGCACGTTTCAGAGTGGCCGTGTATTTGATACCTTAGAATATTTTTGTTAAACTAATGAGTATAATCAGATAGACTGTTACTCTTAACTGGAAATATAGGGAAAGAAAAGAATGAACTCAGAACCTCAAATTCCTAGCTTAAGCACCATGTAACTGACTGGAAAGTTTTGAAGTCTGCCCTGAAAGAATCACTTATCTCCTGTCATCACAGTGCTGAGATTGCTGAAAACTAAATCCAGAGTCTCATCCTGCAAGTGGTTACATTTCCAGCCTCACTATTAAAGCGAAAGCATGGGTTGGAAAAAAAACAAGATCCTGAAAACTGGAATAGAGACATATGGGTAGATCCTGATGAAGCTGGGGACATTGAACCCCTAAATTCTGTGAGTCTCCTTTGCCAGTAGAAACAATCTTTCCATCCACATCTGAGAACATTGAGTCTGCTTTTCCTGAGGACTCTGTAATGGCCCCTTCTCAGGTAGTTGTCTTGCAAGACACTGCTGATTCTCCTTAAGATTCACCTCAAGAACCTCTCTTTACCTCTAGAGCTATAGCAAAATTCAAGTCCCAGCAACCCCCAAAAGCTTGACCCATGAGGAGGTGCACTATGATCCAAAAGAACTGCACTATTTTCCCAATTTATACGCACATACTTCTGGGGGATATGTGTGGGAATGTGTATTAAAGGTGTGGGATAATGATGGAAGATAAATAAAATAGGATTGGGCTGAATTTATTGATATGAACCAATTAAGCAGAGATTCTCAATACAATGTTGTAACTCAAGGGGTTAGAAAGGACTCTAACTGGTTGTTTATTTGGTTTGTTGATTGGTTGGTTGGTTGTTTGTTTGATGGGTTGCTTGGTTGATTGGCTGAAACATGTTCCCAAAGGTGACCTATAGTAAATGAAGTTGAAATGCCAGGCCTGCCTTAGTACACTGTAAAGAAAGGGATCCAAAGGCTTAGGGAGGTTGGAATGTTAGAGTAGATTTATTGTATATGACATATCTACTCACTCCAAAAGAGTCTAGAAGACAGACCTTTCACCATGACAGAAATTTGTGAGGGGAGCCCATCATTCTTGAAGAACTCCTATGGTCACTTCCCTGTAGGTCAGAAATTACAGTAGAAACTATTGACACTTAACTGGAATCCTTAAATACAATAGGAATAATTGGATTCCAGGATAGCGGGATAATTGCTAAAGACAAGGTGGTCCCAATTACCATAATGGACAGTGGATTCAAAGCAGTAATCAAAATAGTCTTAGTGGTGGCTGGTCAAGTGGCTCAGTTGGGTAAGAGTTGGCTTAGAGCACAAACTCTGAGCAACAGGGCTACCGGTTCAATCTCCACATGGACCAGTGATGCTGCACCCCAGCTGAGCTGTCACTGAGCTGCCAACAGGTGGCAGGATGGCTCAGCTAGTGTAACAACAAGATTGCCTGTTCGATGGTGGGCTACACCTATCCACAACTAAGACTGAACACAGCACCTTGAGCTTAGAGGCCACCAACTGCTGATGGGAAGCCAGATGGTGACTGGCGCCCTCCACAACAAAGATTGAAGAACAGCAACTTGGCTGGTCCCCTTTCCCAATTTCCCAACACTGTTCCCCTCCCCCAATTCCCCAATAAACTCTTTTAAAAAAATAGTCTTACTGGCAGAGACCTATAGCATTGGTTAGTTGATCATGGTGTCCCTAGAAGAGAATAGATGGGCTATCTACACATTCTTACTTGATCTGGATAAGTGAAAGAGTTCTAAACAAGTACACAAAAGCTTTGAATCATAAAAACAAGAGTCACAACCTTTATTCAATTCCAGGCTTCAGCCAGTTTAGAGACCCAAAACCCCTTGAATAAAGGGGAAGCTTGATCTCTTTTAGGAAGAGCCCTGCTGCACTGTCCAAAATATATATACATCCTGTTAATCTTCTTCTCTGCCCTCCCTTAGGGACCAAGGGCCTTTTACCAAAACATGATTATGCCTTGGGGAAAATAAAATAATTAGGCTTTTCAGGAATTACTGAACACTAGCTCTGAACTGACACTAATTCCAGGAGATGAAATTTGGGTGATCAGTGGAGATTTAAAGCAGGTCCATCTCACAGTGGGTTCAGTGTGTCCCCAAACCAATCTTGTGTTTATTTTCCCTATTCTGGAATACATAATTGGAATAGACATATTCAGCAATCACCTGGCAGAACACCACACTGGTTTCCTGACCTGTGGAGGGCATGCTATTATGGTAGAAAAGGCCAAGTGGAAGTCACTAGATTGTCCCTACCTACGAAAATAGTAAACCAAAATCAACACTGCATTCCTGGGATTGTAGAAATTAATGCTTCCATCAAGGACTTGAAGGACGCAGGGGTGGTGATTTCTACCACACCCCCATTCAACTTGCGTATTTGGCCTATGTAGAAAACAGATGGATCTTAGAGAATGACTGTAGATTATCATATACTTACCCAGGCAGTTGCTGTTGCTGTTACAGGTGTGGTTTCATTGCTTGTACAGATTAACATGTCCCCTGGTAGCTGATTTGCAGCTGTTGATCTGGAAAATGCTTTTTCCTCAGTACTTGTTAATAGAGACTTCTACCATATGCAGTTTCTTTCAACTGGCAAGTCCAGTAATACACTTTCACTGTTGTATTAGTCTGGGCTTGGACTGCCACAATACAATACTATAGACTAGGTGGCTTAAACAACAGGAATTTATTCTCTCACACTCTGGAAGCTAGAAGTTCCAGACAGAGGTGCCAGTAGATTTCATTTTTAGTGAAAGCTCTCATCCTGGCTAGCAAGCAGCCACCTTCTCACTTGTGTCCTTACAAGGTCTTTCTTCTGTGCCCTCTTCTTATAAGGACACAAGTTTTATCACATTAGGTCCCACCTTTATGACCTCATTTAACCTAAATTACTGCTCTACAGGCTCTCACTCCAAATACAGTCATAATGGATCCCCCAAATTTGTATGTTAAAGCCCTAACCTCCAATGTAGTTGTGGCTCCAATTGCAGCTGCTCTACCAGATGTAGCATCATTACTTGAGCAAATTTACACATCCCATAGTACTTGGCATGCAGCTATTGATTTGACAAATGTTTTTTTCTCTATACTTGTCAGTAAAGATCACCAGAAGCAGTTTGCTTTCACCTGGCAAGGCCAGCAATACACCCTTACTGTCCTACCTCAGGGGCACATAAACTCTCCAGTCCAACATCACAATTTAGTTTATAGGGATATTGATGACCTTTCCCTTCTACAAAAATATCACATTTCTCTATTACATTCATGACATGCTGATCAGACCTAATGAATGAGAAATAAGCATCTTCTCTAGACTTATTGGTAAGATATTCATGTGTCAGAGGATGGGAAATAAATCTAACAAAAATTCAGGGGTCTTCTGTCTCAGTGAAATTTCTAGAGGCACAGTGGTTTGGGACATGTCAAGATATCCCTTATAAGATGAAGGATATGTTGTTGTATATGGCTCCTCCTACAACAAAAAAAAGAGGTATAATATCCAGTGGGTCTCTTTGGATTTTGGAGGCAACATATTTCTCATTTGGGTGTACTACTCCAGCCCATTTATTGAGTAACCCAAAAAGCTGTTCATTTTGAGTGGGGACCTTGAGCCCCACTCTTGCTACATTACCTTCTCTGTTTCAATCCCCACCTGTAGCCTCATGAGGAAATTTTCTACAGTCAGTTGACTGAGGAAAAGAAAACTCAAGCCAGGTTTACAGATGATTCTGCCTGATATGCAGACACCAGTCAAAAGTGGACAACTGCAGCACTACTGCCCAAGACAGTGGTGAAGGGAAGTCCTGTCAGTGTGCAGATCTTTGAACAGTGCACCTGGTTATTTATTTTGCTAGAAAGATAAATGGCCAGAAATTCAATTATATACTGATTCATGGGCTATGGTTTGATGATCAGGGACTTCGAAGGAACATGATTGAAAAATTGGTGACAAGGATATCTCTGAATGGGTGAAAAAACATGAAAATATTTGTCTCATGTGAATGCTCACCAAAGGGTGACCTCAGCAGAGAATGCTCTTAATAAACAAGTGGCCAGGATGACCTATTCTGTGGAGACCAATCAGCTTCTTTTTCTACCTACTCCTGCCATCACCCAATGGGCTTATCAATAAAGTGCCCATGGTGTTATGGATGGAGGTTATGCATGGACTGAGAAATATGGATTTCCACTCGCCAAAACTGATCTGGCTACAACCACTGCTGAGTGCCCAATCTGGAAGCAACAAAGACAACGTTGAGTTCCCATTATGACATTATCCCTGAGGTGATTATCCAGCTACCTGATTGCAAGTTGATTACATTAGACCACTTTCATCATGGAAGGGGCAATGTTTTATTCTTATTGAGAGAGACATTTACTCTGGATATGGATTTGCCTTCCCTGTAATGGTTCTGCCAGAATTACCACCATGAACATACAGAATGCCTTGCCCACTGTCATGGTATTCCACACAGCATTGCTTTTGCTCCACAAATTCACTTAACAATAAATGAAGTGTGGCAATGGGCTTTGCTCATGGATTCACTAGTCTTACTATGTTCCCCACCAATCTGGAACAACAGTCTTGATAGAATGGTGGAATGGCTTTTTGAAAAACTGTTACAGTACCAGCTAGGTGGCAATACCAAACAATGTTCTCTAGGAAGCTGTATAAGCTCTGAATCAGTGTCCAATATATGGTGCTAGTTGTCCCACAGCCAAGAATCAATGGGGTGGAAAAGTAAGGTGCAAGACTCAATATTGACCCACTAGCAGAATTTTTACTTCCTGTCCCATGACCTTCCGCTCTACTAGCCTAGATATCTTAGTTTCAAAGGAAGGAATGCTTCTACCCAGAGACACAGCAATAATTTCATTGAATTGGAAGTTAACACTGCTGCCCAACTACTTTGGGCTCCTCATGCCTCTGAACAAGCAGGAAAAAGAGGGAGTTACTGTGCTGTCTGTGGTGATTGCTCCTGGCTACTAAGGGGAAATCGTGCTGCTACTTCACAGTAGAGGTGAGAAAGAGTATATTTGGGACACTGGAGATTCCTTAGGGCATCTCTTTGTAGTACCATGCTCTGGCATTAAGATCAATGGAAAACTTCAACAATCCAATCCAGTCAGGACTACTAACGACAGAAATGAAGGTTTGGGTCACCCATCAGGCAAAGAACCACACCAACTGAGATGCTTGTTGAAGGCGAATGGAGTACAGAATGGGTAGTAAAAGAAGGTAGTAATAAATACCAGCTACAACTACATGACCAGTTCCAGAAATGAGGACAGTAATTATTATGAGTATTTCTCCCTTATTTGATTATAAATGTTAACATATATAGATATATATTATATATCTAACTATATCTATATATCTATATCTATATAATATCTTTGTCTTCTTCCCCTCTTATTCCCTTATTATATGACATAGAATTATTGACTTTGCATTGTGGTATTTAAGCATCGTTAATTTTATATGATAATATTTAAGTCATGGGATGTCAAGGTGAAGAGTAAACATCACTCAAGGACTTTGTGTCTCTCCTGGGGAAAGAGTTAAGGAGGTATATATGATTTGGGGGAGGGGAAACAGCGTTGGGGAATCGGGGAAGAGGAACAGACAAGTTGCTGTTTTTTTTGTTTTTCAGTCTAGTTGTGGAGGATCACTGGCCCTAGTTGCATCACTGGCCCATGTTGGTATTGTGATCATTGCGCTCTTCCCGGGTGAGGCAGTTGCTTGCCCTCCATTGGACGGCCACTCACAAGGGTTCATGGCAGCTCACGAAAGGGCACTCCAGCTGCCCGCCAGCCTCACTACAGCCTACACCATCGCCGGGGACTCACTACAGCCCAGCTCCAGGTTGAGCTGTTGTTCACCATCTTAGCTGTAGAGGGCGCAGCATCACTGGCCCGCATATGGGATCTGAACCTGGGCCCTGCTGCTCAGAGCTTTCGTCCCAAGCCAACTCTTAACCAAAGCGCCACTCAACTGGCCCATGATGGCTAATTTTATGTGTCAACATGGCTAGGCTATAGTGCCCAGTTGTTTAGTCAAATACTAGTTTAGATGTGGCTGTGAAAGTGTTTTGTAGATGTGATTAACATCTATAATCAATTGACTTTAAGTAAAGGAGGTTACCCTTGATAATGTGGATGGTCCTCATCTATTCATTTGGAGAGCCTTAAGAGCAAAGGCTAAAGTTACCCAGGAAAAAAAAAAAGAAAATCTGCCTCCAGACTGTAACACAGAGGTCCTGCCTGAGTTTTCGGCCTATCAGCCTGACCTACAGATTTCAGACTTGCCAGCTCTCCCACATGAGCCAATTCCTTAAATTAATCTGATTAAATATATACTCATATTTAAATATATATCCCTTTAAATATATATGTTCATATATATGTATTTATGTATTAATATATTTAAAATTTATGTGTATATATAGATATTTAAATATATATATTTAAAGGGATTTATTTTAAGGAATATATATATATATATATATATATATATATATATATTCTATTCATTCTGTTTCTCTGGAGAACTCTGATACAATTAGTTTCACCTAGTTTTGTACTTTCTGTAAATGATACAATACATACTTTCTCTATCTAGCTTCTTTAGCTCTACATTATATTTGTGAGATTCATTCCTACTTTGCATGCATAGGTCACGCCATCCCACTGTGGATGAACTGGGAGTATAAACAGTAGCCTGTAGGTGGCTCTATAACATCTCACATAGAACTTTGAAATTCCCTGTAACCCTGCAAATTCCTAAGTGTCTGCAACATCTCAAATTTTCCATGGTCTATAACAGAGCAAGCAGCATATCATTAAATTGGAAATAAAATTTTTATGTTTACAAATTCAGTGATAATTGACTTAATAAGCTCGAAGTGCTTGGGACTCAGAGGTCTTGACAGAGTAGGCTAGGGGGCAACTGGCCCTGCTTCCAGCACTAAGGATGTCCATGACTGGGAAGGGTCTGGTCTGAGAATTCATCCTACTTGTAAGCTAGCAAGTTAGGATGTCCTAGTCTAATGGACACTGGCAGAAGCCTGGCACAACCATAGCAGTAGCCAGAGAACCCACATTTTCTTGAGCAGTTTTCCTGAACCCCAATATAACCAGGCCAGGTGACACCAACACACACAGAAGGATCACTGAGTATAGAGACCCTGAATATATATATATATATATATATATATATATATATATATATATATATATATATATAGTAAAGATTTTATTGGGGAATTGGGGGAGGGGAACAGACAAGTTGCTGTCCTTTTGTTCTTCGGTCTAGTTGTGGAGGACATTGCTTCATTGGCCCATGTTGGTGTTATCATTGTGTTCTTCCCAGTGAGCCAGATCGGTCGCCAGCCATTGGATGGCCTCTCATGGTGGCTCTTGGCAGGCCACACTGGTTGCCGGCTGCTCACGCTTGGTGCTGGCCACTCGCTGTAGCTTATGGCAGCCCACTGCAGCAGGGGTTACAGCCTTTGCGGTCGCTGGCAGCTCATGGCAGCCCAGCTCCAGGTCAAGGTGTTGTTCATCATCTTAGCTGTAGAGGGCAGCGTCATTGGCCCTCATATATGGAATCTGAACCGGGACCCTGCTGCTCAGAGCTGGCGTCCCAAGCCAGCTCTTAACCAATGTGCCACTCGGCTGGCTCGAAACCCTGAATAATTAATAATGGGCAGTGAGCCTGCCTACCCTCTTGTTTTGGTGGAGGACACTATTTTCAAAGTTTATGCAAACTGCCCTTTGCTCTGGAGAAAGACACTTATCTCTGTCTTCCAAGACAGCTCGCTATACAAATATTCTTGAAAAGATAATCCAGAATGAAGAGAAGCCAGTGCCTTGCTTACAAGACACGCAGAAAAGTGAGAGGCCCATGGAGAATCATCTTGCAGGAATGTGGTGGGGAGGGAAGTCCTCTCCCACCTGAAGATTTGATGAAGGAGAATGAGATGCACCTCTAAAATTGGAAAGATGACTGCAGAGTTGCATCTCTGTCTTCTTGGCATTGACATCAGTCCTTGGTGCTAAAAGGCTGCAATCTGGGAAGTGAGGGACTAGCCTGGGATCTGTGGCCTTTTGCAGTATCCACCCCTGAATATTTGAGAAGGTGGCACTCTCCCTCTTAGATCCCTCCGTGTTATGGAGAAGATGGTCATGCTGACTTCTTTCCTTCTCTGCTCCTGAGCTTTGGGGTAGCCTGTCTAAAACCTCAGATTTTCCTTTCTGGTTTGGGCAGAAGAGAGAGAAGGTGGTGCTTTTTGGTACCAGAAGAGGCAGCAATGGTTCTGAGAAGGACAGAGGTATGGCAGAAGCCCAGGAGGGCCACCTTCCTATGCAGATGCAACTAAGGCTTAGTGAGAACAGAGATTGTTTCTAGAACATTGGCTAGGTTTCAGAGGAAAACTCTTGCTATTCTAGCCTTTCTCTTAGTGTAAAAGCAACAGCATCAGGGACTGGGGATAGTCTCTTTCCAGCAAAGGTTCAGAAGGCTGTTTTGGATTGTACTGCTAAGGAGGTCTGGGTTTCAGGACTAGGATGCCTGTAGTTGCTGAGAATAAGGGAAGGACAGAAATTCCATGGTTACTTTCCCAAGATCTTCACTTCCTGCAATAATTTGTATTGTATATTAAAATAGCACAATGGGGTAAAATGATAAGATAAGGGGCTTTTATTGGTAGAAAGGATCTCAGAGATGATCTAGTCCAATAGTGTCTTATCTGAGATCCTAGGACTGCTCAGACTTCCATGATTGGGTTTCAGGGGTCCAAACTTCTAGCATGACACATTGGACCCTCTGGATGATTGTCATTTGATCAAACAGAACAGACCAGTCTCAGAAGCTTGGGTGAGAAGAGGTAGGTGTGGCCTGGCATACCTGGGCATGGCTGGGTGGGAGGCAGTAGCCTTGAGCAGGATGAGGGATGAGGCACTGTGCAATGTGGGTGTCCAGGTGTGACCAGCAGCTTCAGTGTCCTCATCCATGACATTCAGGAAGGACACTTTATAATGTTTTTTACTAAGAATTTAATCAACAAAATAGAAAACAGTTAAGTATCTCTATGTAGATTGGTTTGGCTAGATTTTGAATTTCATGTTGTGAGTCATGGAGGAAAACTGTGTAGACAAGACAGGACCCCAAGTGTCAGAGGGAAACAACATAAAAAAAGTGGTATTTTAGGAATGTTCATCTGGAGGAAATTGAAAAAAAATGAGAATAGGAAAGGAAGAACATTTTCTTTCAGAGCATATTTTGCCTCGCATACAGTAAGCCCTCAAAAACATTTGGGGGAGGTGGGGAGAGAATGCCTTATGATGGGTCCTATCAACACACATTGCTCTAAGAATGAACTGGTGTTCTCTTTCAATCTTTATGTGAAGGGAGAGCTGAGAATACATGCCTCAACAAATAGTCCTCACTGCTACTTAGAGTAATGTTTGCACTTCCTCTTCTCCTACAGTAACAGAGGGCAGTTACTGTTCTCAAGTTCCCATGTTGTGATGGGGTTTGTTGTTCTGGGACCTGAGAAAGGAAATTGAGTTTTCCATTTATGTTATCACTACCCTAGGGCCTGGTTATTTGGGACAGCTGATGTGCAATGCTATAATCTAGGGAGATATGGAACATTTTTTGCAGGTCACTTTTAAGAAATACTTTGAGATGGCTGTGGAAACTTCCTAAGTCCTTCAGGTTCCAGTATTCTAAGTGAGGGGTCAGTCCTCTCTCTGACATCTCAAAAACTGCATTTGAACAGCACTGTGGTAGACCCCTCAAAATGTCCACATCCTAATCCCCAGAACCTGTGAATAAGTTTCTTTACACGGTAAAGAAACTGGGCAGCTGTGATTAAATTAGGGGTCCTGAAATGGGCAGTTATACTGGATTATCCAGGTAGGCTGAATGTCATCACAACAGTTCCCATAATAGGGATGCAGGAGGGCAAGGGTCAGAGGAAAGGTGATGTAATGAGCAAAAGAGATTAGACTGAGGTAGCCACAAGACAAGGAATGTGGGTGGCCTCTAGAACTGGAAGAGACAAGAAACAGGCTCCTGGAGACTCCAGAAGAAATACAGTAAGTCCCCAACTTACGAACACTTGAGTTGCGAACTTTCACAGATATGAACCTTCAAAAGCAATAGGAAGTGCAAAGCAATAACCATGGAAACAAAAGTGAAAATAATTAAGAGATTGGACCGAGGCGAAAAGATGGTAGACGTCGCTCTTTCTTATAACATGAATCGTTCAACCATTGGCTTTATATTGTATATTTGTGTCAAAGGTGTATAAGACTCACTTTGTAGGACCTACCAATGAATCCGACTTACGAACATTCTACCAGAACAGAATTCATTTGTAAGTTGGGGACTTACTGTATGGGCCTTCTGACACCTTGGTTTTATCCCCTTAAGATTCATTTTGAACTTATGACCTCCAAAACTATAAGAAAATAAACTTGGGTTGTTTTAAGCTACTAAATTTATGTAATTTGTTATAACAGCAATAGAAAACTCATACACAAAACAAGTACTGCGTCTGTGGAAGGATACTACATAAACCTCTCCCTCTATCCAAACATCTTGCACTGGCCTGGTGCAGAGGGCCTCAACTCTCACTTTACACTGGAATCATGAGGAGAACTTTTGAAGATCCTGTTGCCCAGGATATGCCCCAAGTTAATGAAACCAGAATAGCACCAAGACATCATTATTTGTGTATGTGTGCAAATAGAGAAATAATTTACATGACAATAAAATGTCCATATCTTAGATGTTCAGTCCAAAGACTTTTCACAATTATATATACCTGTGTGACCACCATCTAAAACAAGATACAGAACATTTCCATCACAACAGAAAGTTTTTGGGATTCACCCATGTGGTTGTATATTTCTTCTTATTGCTGAGTAATATTTGATTATATGAGTATATCACAATTTATTTGTCCATTTTGATGTTGATGGAATTTTGGGTTGCTAACAGTTTGGGGCTGTTATGAATAAGGCTATGTAGCAATTTTAAAACATGGCCACAAAATCTTTGACAATCCTTCATCAGAAATGGTCTTCATACCCCTCCTGCTGGAGCTGGGCAGGCTTATGAGTGCCTCACATTGTGGAATTGTGGAACTGATACTGTTCAGACTGAACTGTGTCTCCAAAATTCATATGATGAAGCCCTAAGCCCCAATGTGACTATATTTGGAGAGAGAGCCTTTAGGGAGGCAATTAAGGTTAAATGAGGTAATTAGGGTGGGGCCATAATCCAAATAAAGCTGGTGAGCTTTTAAGAAGGAGAGACCAAATGTCTCTCTCTCTCTCTCTCTCTCTCTCTCTCTCTCTCTCTCTCTCCCTCCCTCCCCCCTCTTCTCCCTCCCTCTCCCTCCCTCTTTTTCTCTCTCTCTCTTTCTCTTCTCTCCCTCCCCCTGCACCTCCCCCCCACACACACACACAGAAGAAAAGCCAAGTGAGAGGACACAGTGAGAAGGTGGCTGTCTGCAAGCTAGAAAGAGTCCTCACCAAACACCAACCCTTAATCTTGGACTCCCCATCCTCCAGAACTGTGAGAAAATAAATGTTTGTTGTTTAAGCCACCCAGTCTGTGGTGCTTTGCTATGGTGACTATAGCAGACTAATACAGACATTATGCTAATTCTGAGACTATAATATAAAAAACCATGCAGCTCCTCCAAACTGGGAAGTTCTCTAGAGACACTTGCCTTAGAACCCTGAGTTTTCCTGTAAGATTTCTGGCTATTCTGAGACCACCATGCCAGAAAGTCTACTGCAGACATTCTGGTTAAAAGTACCTGCCAAATCTAGACTTCAGCCATTCCAGCCCAGAATCCAGAAGCCAGCAAGCAAGCCATTCAAGAATGGCTTGTGTCAGACACTGACCATGCTGGTGCAGACAGGAGCTGCTCCACTGTGCCCCTTCTCAATTCCTGACCACAGAATCTGTGAGCATGGAAATGGTGTTTGTATGCCACCAGCTTTGGTGTAGTTTTTTTAGTTATACTGGATAACTGGAACAATGATGCTATGAGCATCCTTAGAGAAGTCTTTTTAAGGAACCTATTTATTCCTTTCTCTCCATTAGGTACATCAGAATAGAATTGCTAGGTTGAAGATTAGATGCGTCTTTTTTTTTTTTTTAATTAGGGAATTGGAGGAGGGGAACAGTGTAGGGGAATTGAGGAAGGGGAACAGACAAGTTGCAGTCCTTTTTTGTTCTACAGTCTAGTTGTGGAGGACACTGCTTCACTGGCCCATGTTGGTATCATCATTGTGCTCTTCCTGCGTGAGGCAGTTGCTCGCTGGCCTCTGAAGGGCTGCTCACTGTGGCTCTTGGCAGCTCACGCTGGCCACCAGCAGCTCATGCTGGCTGCTGTCCACTCACTGTAGCCTAAGGCAGCCCACTGCAGCAGAGGCCGCAGCCCACACCGTCACCGGCCATCTTAGCTACAGAGGCAACATTCACCATCTTAGCTATAGAGGCAACGAGATGGAGCTGTTGTTCACCATCTTAGCTGTAGAGGGCAGTGTCACTGGCCCTCATATGTGGGATCCCAACCAGGGCCCCACTGCTCAGAACTTTTGTCCCAAGCCAGCTCCTAACCAATGCACCACTCCGCCAGCCCAAGATGCATTTTTTTACTTCATATGAATTTGCCATAATTCTCCATTGTAGTTTTGCTATTTTACACACCCAGCAGCTATGTATGAAGGTTTTAGTTGCTCTACATCTTTTCCAAAATTGGTGTTATCAGTCTCTTTGATGTTAGCAACACTAATGGATGTGAAAGGACATCCCATTAGTCATTTTATTTTGTCTTTGTATTATCAATAATGCTGAACTCCTTTTCATGTGCTTATTGACCATTCTTAGATCTTCTTTTGTGAAGCATCTGGTCAAGTCTTTTGTCTACTTTTTTTTTTTTTTTTTTTTGAGAACACTGGCCCTCATATGTGGGACCCGAACCAGGGCAGCTGGCTTCCCAAGCCAGCACTTAACCACTGTGCCACTCGGCCTGCCCTCTTTTGTCTACTTTTAAATACTGGTTCATTTGTCTTTTTATTGTTCATTCATGAAAATTCTTTATATATTCTAGATACACAACTTTTGTCAGGTAAATGAACCGTGTATATTTTTTCCCAGTCTATGTGACAGAATTTTTGAAAGCTCCCTAGGTGATTCCAAGGCATAGCCAATGTTGAGACTACTTACATAGTGCTTATTTCCTTCTTTTTCTGGAGGACAAAATCAGGGTTTATTGTGCAGGGTCTGGAGCCAGACTTCCTGGTGTTGACCTGGACTCGACACTGAGTGGCCTTTGGTGAGTGATGTTAAAAGATAAAACATGAAAGGGCCGGCCGAGTGGCTCAGTTGGTAAAGAGCTTGCTCAAGAGTGCGAGCTGAAACAACAGCTCCACCTGGAGCTGGGCTGTGCGAGCCCCGGTGATGGTGTGGGCTGCAGCCCCTGCTGCAGTGGGCTGCCATAGGCTGCAGTGAGTGGCCCGCAGCCTGCGTGAGCGGCTGGCAGCCAAGCGTGAGCTGCCAATAGCCGCGATGAGCGATATCAAGAGGCCAGCGAGCGATCTGCCTGATCCGGGAAGAGCGCAATGACGATACCAACAGTGAAGCAACATCCTCCGCACCTAAACTGAAGAACAAGAAGACGGCAACTTGTCTGTTCCCCTTCCCCGATTCCCCAACGCTGTTCCCCTCCACCAATTCCCCAATAAAATCTTTAAAAAAAAAAAAAAAAGATCATTTAAAAAAAAAAAGAGTGCGAGCTGAGCTCTGAGCAGTTCCATGCTCAGCCTGAGCTGAGCTTCCGCCAAGCTGCCAACAGGTGGCAGGGTGGCTGAGCTAAAAAAAAAAAAAAAAAAAAAAGATAAAACATGACACATTACAGTTTTCAATAGTGTATTTGAGCAAATATCAATTCGAATTGCGCCAAACCAAATGTGGTTAAAAATGGTCCATAGCAGGAGCGAGGGGAAGAAGTTTTTTATAGACAAGACACAGAATTAAAGCAAGGAAATTATTTGATTGGCTACAGCTTAAGTGGTTACCTTATTTGGGAAAGCCTCATTGGCTGTTTGTTGTTGGCTATTCTTAAGTTTCATTTTCTTGGATTCAAGTGCATTGACTCTGGCTTAGAGTTTGGTTTGCTTACATAGGTTACCAAGGCATTAAAGCCACTCCAGCCTAATAACCTCCTTGTTTCATTACTTTACCAGTCACTTAATAGCTCTGTACCTGATTTTCTAAACTCTAAAATTAATAATAGTACAATGAGAAGTGATGTAATAATTAAAGGACATCAAGTGCAGAACTAGTAGTATGGTAACTAACACTTCATGCATGGATTATGGTATCTTCAGAACAGTATAAGGTTTTCAAATTAAAATTTATATTTATATAGAATCTTTTATTTTAGAAAAAAAATTCAGTTTACTAACATTTGTCCTGTATAAAAGTCTGGTGTGGAGGATGGGGACAGTTATAATGCTTTAGACATAAAACAAAATCCTTAGAAATAAATCTTTACTAGATATTATTTGTTGCTTTAATGCCTTGTGCCTCAGTTGTCTCCAGTTAACAAGGGAACAGTGTGAGTGGGAGGAGATATAGAGTGGGCAGCACTGGCTAACAGTAACACAGAGTCTGACATTGCAGGTTTTCTAAATGCAAAATTTCGAGACTGAAAAAAAATTTAAGACTGAAATTGGCACTAGGTATGTCAACTACCCAGTAGTGCTAAACCAGTTCACTCTAATCCCTGGCTTCTTTTGTGATCAAGGCTCACACCTCTAAGGCAACTGTCTAAGCCTGTGACAATACAGTTCTAGGTAACAGATCAGCACAGGAATTGAATCCATGTTAAAGGCAGCCTGGCCTTTTCATCATAGTGCTTTAGTCAGAGGGATGTACAGTTTACAGAAAACTTTTACATATTTATTTTAGGTTAACTTACCTTATAATAATCTTGTGAGAAATAAATGGAAGGGATTATTATGATCATCTCTGGTTTGCAAGTGAAAAAACTAGGGCTCAGAGGTTACACAGCTGTAAATTCAGAACTGGCCTAAGACGTCATATTTTCCAGCTCCAAGCCTAGGGCCTTGCCCACTATACCAGGGCTTCTCAAATTCTATCATGCATCACTTGGGAGATGGGTAAATATGCAGATTCTGGCTCAGTGGGTCTGAGTTGGGGCCAAGTCCTTGTACAATAGTTCTGATACACATGCAGATGATGCTGATACTAACCCATGAACCATAGAGGGGGTGATTTAATAACAGTGTTTTGTTATAATATTGATGAGATGCTGTAGGAAGTTAACTCTTGTTTATACCAATTAGTCTAAGGTAAAATTGATTTCACTGTACATCATTTCATTTACAGTTGCAGAACCTATTAATGACATTGTGAGGACTTATTGTGCTTTGAACGACCAGGCAGTATATCACAATCCATTTTAATGAATCAACTAGCCATAGGTCTTGATCTTCCGTAGTTGTAATGTTATGCACTGCTGACCTCTGAACAAAAGCATGTAGAGGTTGGCTTTCAGCCAGGACCACCATCCAGAGGTAAAGCCTCACTAGTCAGTCAATTCACAGGTGATTTCCCTTAGATATATGTGTTCCTCCTTTCCTAGGATTAACTAGAGGAAATATAGCAGAAGAAGGTATTCAGGTGGTAAAAAGTTCCTTGTGTTTTATCCTAAAGTTAGTTTTATCCTAACTTTTGTCAAGAGCTCTCTGACTGGAGAAATAGAAGTGAGTCAGCCTTATTCCTCACAGGAATTCTCTCTGGGAAGAAACAAGAAATGACAGAGAAAATATGACTGGAAGTAGGGCATGGTTATAGACTGTAGAATACCATTCTTGTTCTGCAATCTATTTACAAATATATGTATGTTGGTGTCACAACAGGAAGCGATTAACAAAAAAGATTCAAACAAAGTGAAAAGGTGCAAAGTTTCCCTAAAGACATAGGACATAGGGGCCGGCAGAGTGGCACGGTGGTTAAGAGCTGGCTTGGGACGCCAGCGGCCCTGGTTCGGATCCCACACATGAGGGCCAGTGACACTGCCCTCTTAAAAAAAAAAAAAAAGACATAGGACATAGAGTGTCACGTCCTGCGTGGCAAGGGCAAGTGGGACACGAGAGGGGCGACGCAGATTAAAGGAAAACAAGAGACAGAAGAAAGATAAGAGCGAGACCAAGGGACTCAGCCAAAGGCGACTGAGCCCAAGGGACTCAGTCAAAGAAGACTGAGCCCCGAATCGGGTCAGCGCATAGCTTTTATTGAGAATTTTCAAGGAAGCAAACTGTAACAATTCATTAACGGTGGTTTGTAGTTCTCAGGATTTACACAGTCCTCTACTCCCGTGTAAGTGCTCTCTCCAGGGTGCACTGTGACTTACTCTTCATTAAAGGATTACCTTGTCTTTATTATGATGATTGCTATGAAACCCAGACTCGGTTTCTGTAAGTCACCTAAAGAATGTTTACTAAAGCTATCTTGACTATCTAGAAATCATCCTAAATCCTAGCAGTTAAACACAATCATAAAACTCACAGTATACTTGAGCTATACCAAAAGACTAGGAGTGGCTGTGTTTAAGGTAAAAGCATCTAAAATCTATTCGTTGTAAATAACAATACCTAGCAACCAAAAGGATCTCACACCTCTCTATCCTACAGAGGGCTGCATCCGTTTCTCAGTCAAAGCTTCAGTATCTGTTGCTGCAACAAGGCACTGGGCAAAGGAATTCACACAAGGCTGATTAACAAATCCATGGTCAGCGGATGTCTTAGAGCTGCCTCTTACCCGGAACTCTCATGGCCTGAAGACTTAATCTTCCAGGAGACTGTTCACAGTAGGGCCCTTAGGCAAATGCATCAGCTTCTCACAGGCCTGAGTTTTCTGGCCTGAGTTTGTCAGAGGCCTGTGCCTCAGTTTCCAAGGAGCTTGAGTCCCCAATATCTCAGTTCAGGGGTCCCCTATGGAACTACCGCCTGGCTTGGGTTGTCTCCCCACTTTTAGGAGATCTTACCCATCCTTGGCTGCGTAGTTAGCTCATTGGGGCACCACAGGAACATATCACAAGTGTAGTAAATATATTGTCTCCTATAGAAGAAAAGGCACATGGGTTCATAGAGGCAGGAGATATTACATGACCAACCATAAGGCAGCACCCCTAATATCCAGTGCTGAGCAGGGCAATGTGGCCTTGTCAGACACTGGGGTGCTGTCAGCTTCCCACAATAGAGACCTTTCCACACCGAGAAGACTGCACAGCGGAGGAACTACCATGCATTCGCTTAGTTGGCCATGTGAGTTCCCAGGTTCCCAAAATCCTCTTGGGGACACCCAGCTGCCAACTAAAACTCTCTAGCAGGAGAAGGTATTGTCAGGCCTGGTAAGCACCCCCTGGATATTCTGAGGGGGATTTACATCCTCTTCACCCCTCTTGGCTATTTCTAGACACTGTACCTGCCAGGTGCAAGTGTGCAGAACAACTCAACAGCCCTTCCTTTTTGTTCACTGCCAGCCAAGGAGGCAGTGACTAACTCTCAGCTATCTGGCATGAACCAGACCAGAATCTAGGAGTCTCTGAGGGCCTGTCCCACCAGGATGTACCAGTGTATTATTGTTATTGTTGTTGATGATGGTGTTGTTGTTGGTGGTGGTGTGTGTATGTGTGTGTACTTGTGTTGCTGTCTATCTTCTTTATTCTACTTTCTTTGGCACTTCTCATTTCTCCTGTCATCTTCCTGGAAGCTCCTTCTGCCCTGTTATTTGTCAGATCAGATCACTGCTCCCACATTATTTTCCCTAGGCCATGTCTCCTGAAGTGTTCTGGCTACTCTTTTTTACCTAGAAACACAATCAAGGAGCCAAGTGAATGGAGGGCTAAGGAGGCAGTTGGGGTTTCAGCAGGGCTGATTATTAACTCGGAAACCCCAGTTCAGCTTGCTGACAGACATCTGTTCTCATTCATCAGTACTCTTGCTATCCTGGTCTTTCCATATCTGTAATATCTCCCCTAGGTTTGGTGGTACAGAAGAAGTGCAAGCAGCTCTTGTAGGGAACTATGGAGGTTGTGTTGAGCACTGGCTTTGCATATAGAAACCCAGGATGCTCCTGCAGCTGGGTGCCCTACATCCCATCTGCCTCTGTGTCTATGCTTCATGTGAAAGGGCAGGTTCCAAGTGCAACAGAGAGGTGGGAGCAGATGGAGAACCAGGACGTCTAAACTGGCTAATTTAATGTCTAAATTTGCAAAGAGAGTAAGGAATCTGGGTTTCTTTCCCTTTGGCCCATCCTTAGAGCAGGAAGGCTGCTGCTTAGTCAATCTCCTGAGGTTTTCCTGAGTCAAGCTGCTCCTAATATGACAAGAATTGTGCTGGACCAACAGAGAATAACTTGCCAGGCTGTTACTAAATGTTTTCCAAAAGTGATGTTGCTTTGCAAAATGTCTTAAAATAAATTGAATGTGCACTTCCACTTAGAGATAAAGAGAAGCATATCATTTGGTTTCATTTAATAGATGATGGTAAGAAGAACAAGTAAATTAAAATTATTGATTTTCATAATTATAAGTCAAAGCTCCAACAAAAATGAATGACAGATATTTTTTGAGTAAATTTTAATTCTTAGAAAGTTGCATGAAAAATACATATTAGCCACTATATGTGATAAATAGTTATGCTGACATTGTTATGTATAAAGTCCTTATAGAGTGCAGGCCTTTGCAATGAATTACCATATAATCATTTTTCTGCAATGATGCTAGAGGATAACATATAGGTTCTTCTGCACAGCACCTATTCCTGCCAGTTAGTGGCTGCATCGCCTAGAGATGGATGTTTTCCAGGCAACTGATACAGCTTGCTAATAATAACTCAATATTAACTGAGTAATCTGCAATAACAATCAAATTTAATTCAAAAATAAACCTCAGTCTACATACATTTTTGTGATATCCATCATCACATTTTTGTGATATCCATCACCATATTGATTGTCAAAATGGGATAATAAAACCCACCTCATAAAGCTACTTTGAAGATTCAATACAGATTATTTCGATCACAGCATTTTATGGAGTGAAATATTACTGAGTACGATTATTCTTCCCACTTGCTCTCTCTTTCAGGCCCAATTTTGAATAGTATAAATGATTTATGATGTCCTAATCCCACAGGAAAGAACTCCCCTGGCTCGCCTTGGACTCCTGTGTTTCTACAATTTGCTTTCTTGTTCTACTTAGCTGATTCATTGCAACTAAATCAATGTATTTACCACCAACCTGTGCATCTTACTCATTGTCATTGGTGTACCTTTATTCATGTTGTGAAATACTTGAGGCAGCTCTCTCAATTGAAGCCTATATATAATGTCTGAGAAGGCTTCCTAATTACTAAGCTCCATTTTGACATCCTTGTCAAGTGATGCGATCTCATTTTATTTCCAAATCAATATGGAAATGGGCTGAAGTGAAATTTGGTATACAGCAAATGACCACACTAATTCAAAAGCTATACCTTTACAATTATACTGGAACTGAAATATAATATTGTTTGCTGTAAATGGAATTTGGTATCAGTTTTGTTTGTTACCACATTTAATGTATATATCCATCAGGTTTCTTGGTCGCAACCTTAAACATAGACAAAATTCAGTGGAGAGATATTGGGACTCACAGAATCAACAGGAGGTTGCAAGACCTGACTTGGAAAATAGGCAGGAACCAGTGGTTCTTTGGAGGCAACAGAAAGTGTAGCAAAGTTTACACCATGGTAATGGTCTGGTCCACAAAACGGCTCTTTGGTTGTGCATTATAAGAGGTCTGACAATTAAGTTTGAGTACTTGCCACCATGCTCTTACATTGGCAGCACTGTACAAATAGCTTGGTAAGGTTTCATAACCTTCGTATATCAGTGTCTTACAGCTGTGTTCCTGTCAACATGTGGTGGTGTCTTGCTGAGTGACATTCATTGTTGTTGCATGTTTTTGTTTGCTGTTGCACGAATGTCTGAGCTTGGGCCAACCAAGTGGCGCGTTGGATAAGAGCTGGCTTGGGAATTCAGGGACCCCTGTTTGGATCCCACATATGAGGGCCAGTGAAACTGCCCTCTACAGCTAAAATGGTGAACATTTTAGTGGGTGAACTGCCCACCTGGAGCTGGGCTGCTGTGAATTCCTGGGATGGCATAGCTGTAGCCCGTGTTGCAGTGGGCTGCCATAGGCTACAGTGAGTGGCCGGCAGACAGCATGAGCAGCTGGCAGCCGGCGTGAGCTGCTGTGAGTGACTGTCCAGAGGCCGGCGACCAATCTGCCTTACCTGAGAAGAGCGCAATGATGATACCAACATGGGCCAGTGAAGCAATGTCCTCCACAACTAGAATGAAGAACAAAAGGACAGCAAGACAGCAACTTGTCTGTTCCCCTTCCCTGGTTCCCCAACACTGTTCCCCTCTCCCAATTCCCCAATAAAATCTTTTTCTTTTTTTTCTTTTTTTTTTTTGAGGGCAGTGTCACTGGCCCTCATATGTGGGACCGAACCGGGGCTGTTGGCTTCCCAAGCCAGCGCTTAACCACCGCGCCAATCGGCCGGCTAAAATCTTTTTTTTAAAAAAAAGAATGTCTGAGCTTGAATTGGAGCAATGAACAAACATTATTTTCTTGGTAAACTTGGCAAGAGTGGAAGCAAAATCAGGAACATGTTAGTCCACGTTTATGGGGATAATGCCATGAAATAAATGGCAGTGTACAAATGGATTAAACGTTTTTCTGAGGGGAAAAGGCATCATTGATAAAGAGAGGTCAGGGCAGCCAATAACAAGCAGAACTGATGAAAACATTGCAAAAATTCATCAAATTGTGCGTCAAAATCATTGGCTGACTGTGAGAAGCATAGCAGACCAAATAAACATTGACAGAGAAACAGGAAAATCTTAACTGAAAACCTTATGACAAAGGTGTGTGCAAAAATGGTCCCAAAGGAGCTCTTGCATTACGACCATGCACCAACTCACATAGCACTGTCTGTGAGGGAGTTTTTAGCTAGTAAACAGAAACCATATTGGAACACCCTCCCACTTACCTGATATGGCCCCCAATGACTTCATTTTTTACCCAAAGATAAAGGAAATATTGAAAGGAAAACATTTTGATGACATGCAGGACATCAAGTGTAATATGATGACAGCTCTGATAGCCATTCCAGAAAAAGAGTTCCAAAATTGCTTTGAAGGGTGGACTAGGCGTTGGCATTGGTACATAGCTTCCCAAGGGGAGTACTTCGAAAGTGACTGTAATGATATTCAGCAAGGAGGTATATTGCCCTTTTTCTAGGATGAGTTCAAGAACTTAATTGTCAGAACTCATACACTGAGAAGTCAATCCCTGGGAAGATAATATGTGTCCTTTAACAAGGGTAAACTAAGATATGCTGCAGTCACAATTTAACCCTGAAACACAAGAGATTCTTGCTTTCTCAGTCTTCTTCAGATCTAGCAACTTTCTAGGACAGCTCTTTTCCATATAGGGACTTAGGAATTCAGTCCACTTACATCCTGTGGCTCTGTCATGTCAACACATGGCTTCTAGGTTGCCTCAGCAAGGTAAGAGAAAGCTAGAGAGCTGCACAGGGATTTTTCATTGCGTCAGTCTGCAGCTGACACACCTATCTTTCTTTCATGGTCCATTGGACAGAATTGGTCACTGGCTAACGCAAAGTTGCGGAAAGTATAGTCACCAGAAGTTAGTGAGGACTATTAATGTCCACTACCATGTGCTTTTTCCTACTCCTGAAGTGCTTATTTAACACCCCTCTTTCTCCTAGCAAACTTTCCTACTCACTTTTCACAATTCAGCCTAAATATCCTATCCTTTGTGAAGTTTTCCTAGCTACATGGACAGAGATGACAGCCACATTCTTTTGTGTGCTCTCAGAAACCTTGGTCCACAGCTTAATGTGGCACTAAGCACAGCCGGTGGTCTTTAACTTAAAACCTAAATCTCATCTGGGGTCACTTGTTCTTTCAGATGTAGGTAAAATATAGCTCAAACCAAGATCCCTCTTAGGATGGCTAATAAAGCTAACCTGGGGGTCATCCCAAATGTCTCAGTGTTCACTGGAGTTTAATATTTCTCCGAGTTTCCTGGTTTCCAAGTTTCTCTCCCATAAATCCCCAACTTGCATCACATCCAGCCTCCTTTGGTGTATTCTCTTTGCTGTATTGATTAAATTGCAGCCCTTGTTTCTTGATTCCCTTAAAATAAATACACAAAAAGCACTTAATTGAGTGGCAAAGTTCAAGTTTTGGGGTTATGAATTACACTTGCAACATAAAAGTAGCACTTAAAATTAAATACCAGACATGTTTGTTCTTTTGTTTGTTCACATGTTTAACCTTCATATTAACAGTTCACTCTAAACAGCAACACAGAAAATATGCCATATAAGAAAGTAATGTAGAAATGAGATAATTTGGTGTTTTATTATTAAAATAATAAGCATTCATGATTTAAAAATTCAAATAACAGGGGTAGCCAGTTAGCTCACTTAGTTAAAGTACAATGCTCATAACACCAAGGTTGCCGATTCGATCCTCATGTGGGCAACTGATCTGCGCCCTCCACAACTAGATTGAAACAACTACTTCACTTGAGCTGTTGGGTCCTGAAAAAACACACTGTTCCCCAATAAAAAAAATTTCTTTTTAATTCAAACAACAAAAAGATGGGTAACTATCCCTTTTACATTTTCTCCTCTGTCTACCATTCCTACTCTCCAGAAATAGCCAGAATTAAGTCTTTTATATATCCTTCCAGAAATTGTTATGCATATACAAACATTTTGTTTTCAAAAATTGGTTCCTATTATAAATAAGATTATTTTGTGATTTCCTTTTCTCATAAACATTGTATCTTGGTCCTCTTTACATGTATATGTATATATATATATTTGTGGGAAAAGTCATGATGCATTTTTGCAACAAAAAACAGAAAAATATGTCATGACTTCTCTGACAACCCAGTATGTATATATATTTTTAAGGTTTTATTGGGGAATTGGGCGAGAGGAACAGTGTTGGGAACTTGGGAAAGGGAAACAGCCAAGTTATTGTCTTTCAGTCTTAGTTGTGGAAGGCACAGCTAGCTCAGCTCCAAGTCCAGTTGCCATCCAGCCACCCGTCAGCAGCTCGCAGTCACTCAGCTCAAGGGGCTCTGTTCACTCTTAGTTGTGGGTAGGCATAGTACACCATCCCATGCAGGAGTTAAACTGGCAACCTTGTTGTTAGGAGCATGTGCTCTCACCAGCTAAGCCACCTGCCACCTCTTGGCAGCTCAGCAGCAGCTCAACTCGGGCAAAGCTCACTGGCCCATGTGGGAATCGAACCAGCGACTCTGTTGCTCAGAGTTCAAGCTCTTAACCAACTGAGCCACTCAGCCCCTCCCATGTATGTATATTTAAACTGCTATCAATATTTCATTTTATGGATGTTCATATGCATTCATCCAATAAACATTTTGTGAGCATTTACTGTATAGAAGGCATTTCAACCAGTCTTCTATTGATGAACCATTAGATTTCAATTTGTTGTTAATACAGACAACGCGATAATAAACATCCTTGTGAAAATAATGGGTCAAAGAGCTTACATACTTTGATAGAATTGAAAGATTACCCATTACAATGCTCACATCACTTCATATCTCACCAACAGCATCCCTATACCATCAAACAAAACTGGAATATCATCATGCTTTTTCAGGTTTTTTTTTCCTTCTATGATAGATAACAATGGTCTTATTGTTTAACTCTGCATTTCTCTATTTAAAAGTGAGTTTCAATAACTCTCCACATTTGTGGGAGGCCTCTTTGGTTTTGAAAGTCTGGAAATTTTTTCTTGAGCCCTTTATTCCCCAATTTCAACTTCTATCATATTATTAGTCTTTCTGGCTCTTCCCTGATCTTCTCTTTTTTCTCTAGTTGCTTTACTCTACCTCAAAATTCCTTAAGGGTTATGGCTTAACAATTCTGAAACCACTACACATACATTATTGAACAATTTAGTAAATGGATGATATAAGGTGGAAACCAGGTTTCTCATTGTTGAAGTAAGAAGTCACAGATAAGAAAAAGGGAAAGGCTAAAAAGATTCATATGGTGATGAATTACAGTTGGAGACATCAGTATGAACTTTTCTTCAGCTAAATATAGATACAAATGGATAGGAGATGGGCAAGATGGCAGCTGTGAGGAGGGCTCCCTGAGTTCTTTCCTGGAAATATCCACAATTTGAACTTCTGTAACTCTTCAAAGTGATGGCTACTCATCACACAGAGCAACTAAGAGTCTCACACAATGATTACTGGAAGGTGGGCAGCCTGGGCGACTGGGGGAAGAAGGAGGCAAGATGCGTGAGGTGCAGCCCGCACCTGCGGCTGCTGAGGCACCGAGCTTCAGAAAGCAGATAGGTGAGTTTTCCCACTTCTCGCTCCCTTCGCCCCGCGGCCCACATAGAGTACAGCAAGACGCAACGGTCTGCAGTCTAGGGAAGAAGCCTCAGGCCAGGTGAGAGGGGGAGAAGAGAGGGACACAAGCATGCAGAGGTACAAGCTGCACCCACGGCTGTGGAACCCTGGGTCCCCAGGAAACAGGGTGCAGAACACGGCAGCGACAGGGCAAGGTCAATCCCTGCACCGACCTGGTTCAGGGATCAGTCTCTGAGCCCACTGCATCCCTCGGAGTGCAGCAAGAGCACCGCAGCGTAGGCTCTGAAACCGGGGGAGCAGGAGAAGAAAGAATACTCGTGGGGGAAGACGCAGCTCATGCCAGGCGGAGACGCAGATTCGAGAGAGAGAGAGAGAGAGAGAGAGAGAGAGAGAGGGAGAGAGAGAGACGGAGTGGGGATCTGAGCAGCTGCAGGATGTGCACAGTCCCCCAAACACCAGCAATCCCTTTGGGAGAGTAGCAGGAGCTCCGCTGGAGCGTATGAGGCAAAGGTCTTAGACAGAAAGCAAAAAAACCAACTACAGAAATTGGCCCCCGCCAAGACAGAGTCTTAAGCTGACCCCTGAATGGAGCAGTAGGGTCAGATTACAGAGGTATTCCTACCCACAGGGGGTTGAGAATTTCTGCCCCAGAAGAGGCTGCAGAGTGAGACTACCTACCCCGCCCCCACCTTTACTGCAAGGCTTGGGAGGCAGGGCAGGTTCAGCTGATGAGGCACTAACAGACAGACTCTTGGCAGCTGGCTTTTGGCAGAGCTGAACTCTCACATTCTCCACAGCTGTCAGCGGAAAGAGTGCCCAAAGACACTAATTGAGCCTTTCGGGTGCACAGCCTGCCTTGGGACAGGCGAAAGCAGAAACAGCAGTGACTTTGTAAAAACTACCAATCACACACCACAACCACACTCATGTACAACAAACCTGCAGTGCCAGGATCACGCTAGGCGTCAGCTGGACAGTTCAGTTCCCATAAGACGCAGAGGAATTTTTGGACAGCAGAGGACAACCTGAAGAGAACTTGGTGGACTTTAGCCAAGACTGCCCTGGTTGTTTTGTTTTTTTTCGGTTTTTTTCCTTTTATTGGTTGCTTATTTTGGTTGCATTTGGTTTTTATTTCTATTTCATTAATATCATTTTTTAGTTTTTAATATAGGCATATATATGGGTGTATATAGGTGAATATATGTTCATATATATCTGTGTGTAGACAAATTATATATATATTTTTTTCTTTCTTTCCCACCTTCACTTTCTCCCTTCTTTTGTCCATTCTTCTCACTGCTCTACTTTTCCTCCTTTCCTTTTTTCTGCAAATTTTATTTTATTTTATTTATTTTTATTTTTTGGTATAGCTATTTGGTTTCTTGTGTTTATTCTATTTTTTTATTTTATGATATTTTATTTTGTTTCCTCTTTTGTTCTTTTTTTTGTGGTTGTTTGGTATTGTTTGTTTTCTTCTTTTGTATGTTTGATATTTCTGTACAAGTTGACTGTAGGTTGATGGTTGGGTTTTCTTACATGTGAGAGCATTTGGTTTCCTTTGGTGGCTGTGGTGGTTGTACTTGTTGATCTGTTTTGCTCTAAAATTACTCTGCAGCTGGGCCCACCCAAAGAGTCACAATAATCATACCTAGAGGCCAATTTTAGATAAAACCAGAGCATTTCTGGGTTTGAAATACAAGAGTCACACCCAAAAGGAAGTCGCTGCAGGTACAAGTGCCCAAAGGGTCCAAGCCTCACCGGAGGGGTCAACCCTCACACAGCAGCTCATAAACTGCGACACTGCTAATCCTCACAGCTAATCAGCCTGGGAGTCAATCCCACCTACTGATGAGCCAAAAGCAATCAAACTCAAGTTCAACAGAAGACACACAACACAAGGAACATTTCAGGTACACACACAGGAGAATAGAGAGACTGAGTAATTCAAATATAAAGGACACACACCACATAAGCCCACCCAGAAAAGACTGAGAGACCTAGGGGATCTATCTGTTACATCGAAGCAAGCACAAAGAATAAGCCAAAATGGGGAAACAAAGAAACACATCCCAAATAAAAGAACAAAAGAAACCTCCTGAATCAGTGGAACTAGAGGAAATAGAGGTAAACAACCTATCAGAGACAGAGTTCAGAACACTGATTATTAGAATGCTCAAAGAAATTAATGAGAATATAAAGGATAGAGAAATCATGAAAAGCAACCAGCTAGAACTTAAGAACACAATTACTGAATTAAATAACAAACTCGATGGAATAACTACCAGATTGGATGAAGCAGAGGATCGAATAAGTGACTTAAAAGAAATGATAGCAGAGTTCATCCAAGGAGAACAACAAAAAGAAAAAAGAATGAAAAACATTGAAAATAGTTTAAGAGAGCTGGGAGACAACATCAAATACAACAACCTGCAGATCATTGGAATTCCAGAAGGAGAAGAGAGGGAGTAAGGGATCGAGAATACATTTGAAGTAATAATGTCTGAAAACTTCCCTAACCTGGCAAAGGATATTGAAATACAAGCCCAGGAGGGCCAACTTAGTGGCTCAGTTGGCTAAGAGCTTGCTTGAGAGTGTGAGCTGAGCTGTGAGCAACAGCAGTTTGATGCCCAGCCTGAGCTGAGTTGCCGCTGAGCTGCCAACAGGTGGCAGGATGGCTCAGCTAAAAAAATAAAAAATAAAAATACAAGCCCAGGAAGTGCAGAGAGTTCCAACCAAGATGATCCTAAACAGGCCCACACCAAGACACATTATGGTGAAAACAGCCAGGGTTAAGGACAAAGACAGAATCCTAAAAGCAGCAAGGGAAAAGCAGCAAGTTACTTACAAGGCACCGCCATAAGGTTATCAGCCGACTTTTCTACAGAAAATTTGCAGGTCAGAAGGGAGTAGCAGGAGGTTTTCAAAGTGAAGAAAAATGAAGGCCTACAACCCAGATTGCTTTATCCAGCAAGGTTATCATTTAACATTGAAGGAGACATAAAGAGCTTCCCAGAAAAGTATAAGCTAAGGGAATTCATTACCACCAAGCCAGCTATGCAGGAAATGTTAAAAGGGCTTCTTTAAGTGGAAGAAAAAAATAACCTAAGTGAGGAAGACTAGAAACACAAATAACAAAATGGCAATAATTACGCACCTATCAAAAATCACTTTAAATGTAAATGGATTAAATGCTCCAATCAAAAGACATAGGGTGGCTGAATGGATGAGAAAGCAAGACCCCTGCATATGCTGTATACAAGAGACACACCTCAGATCAAAAGACACATACAGGCTGAAAGTAAAGGGATGGAGTAAAACATTTCATGCAAATGATTCTGAGAAAAAAGCTGGAGTAGTGATACGTATATCAGATAAAATGGACTTTAAATTGAAGGATATAGTAAAGGACAAAGAAGTACACTTCATAATAATAAAGGAATGGGACTTCCGGTAAAATGGCAAAATAGACAGACGCTGTGCTAACTACCTCTCAGGATCACACCAAAATAACAAGCAAATTATATAGCATTCAACCCTGGAGGTCCACAGAACACTGGATGAACACAACCACTAAACGAAGAACTTAAAGAGGAGGCCAAGTCAGGCCTGGTAGGACGGGCGGAGACAAGAGAGGGTGAATCCCATGAGGGAGGACCCAGCTGTGGGGAGGCTTCTCTGGTTGGGGAAGAGACCCTCCAGCTGTACACCAGGCTCACTAGCCCAGAGTACCTTTGCCGGGAAGAGAAGTTCCAAGATAGCTGGCAGCAAATTAGTGAGGACACTCTTTGCTTAGCTCGGTGAGGCTAAGAGCGGCTAGAGAATCAGTGGGGCCAGCGCACAGACTTGCTCTCCAGTGAGCACTTACCTGGTTCCTGGTGGAGGGAGTGGCTGCGTGAGCCGGGCCTGGGAGCCTGCGGGGACAGACTGAACTGAGCACCTTTGGTGCAAAGGCTGGAGGATTTTCGACTATTGTTCCCCTGGACTGGAGCCCGCACACGAGTGGTGTAAGGAGGGCGCCATTTTGTCAGGGTTGGGCCCTCCCACAGAGGATCAGGTCTGGGACCTCATTGATCAGGTGGAATTGGCGCAGAAGTGCGTGTGTGCGTGTGCGTGCGCGAATGCAGCCTTGGATCCCCACCCTCCTCCTGGCTTATACTGCGTTGCCAGGGAAACGCTGGGTGGATCCCCTCCGGCTCAAACAGGCTGCTCACTGAGACCAGGGAGTGCCTGAGCACCTCGGATCCCCACCCTCCACACGGCTTGTGCTGCGTGCCAGGGGAATGCCTGGTGGGCGTGCTCCAGCTCCAACGAGCTGCTCACTGAGATGCGGGAGTGCGCAAGCCGCCTTGGGTCCGGGCTCTCTGCAATGCACTTGCAGAGTTGCCAGGCTGGTGATTGGTTGTCGGGCTGCTCAGCCTGATCTGCGGGCGGCTGATTGGGAGAGGCTGAAACTGGACGTTTTCCTGGGTATGTTCGGCTGTGAGCTGTGTGCCTGCATGATCCAGCCAGGGCTCTCCTGGTGATCTATGTAATACATCAGAGTGACAGCCAGAATGGGGAAACAAAGAAACATATCACAAGTAAAAGATCAGAAGAAACCTCTAGAAATTGAACCAAATGAAACAGAGGGATCCAACCTTTCAGAGACACAGTTTAGAACACTGATGATAAGAATATTTAACAAACTTAGTGAGGACATAAGGAAGGATAGAGAAATCATAAAAACAACCAGTTAGAACTAAAGTATAGAATAACTGAAATGAAGAACACACTTGAAGGAATCACTAGTAGAGTAGATGAAGCAGAGGAGCGGATTAGCGATTTGGAAGACAAAATAGCAGAAATCACCCAGTTGGCACAACAAAAAGACCAAAGAATAAAAAACAATGAAAATAGTTTAAGAGCCCTATGGGACAAGGTGAAGTACAACCACCTTCGACTCATAGGAATACCAGAAGGAGAAGAGAAGAAGCAAGGGGTCGAGAATGTATTTGAAAAAATAATGACTGAAAACTTCCCTACCCTGGTGAAGGAAATCGACATACATGCCCAGGAAGTGCAGAGGGTTCCAAACAAGCTGAACCCAAACAGGCCCACATCATAGACATATCATAGTTAAAATGGCAAAGGTTAAAGACAGAGACAGAATCCTGGAGGCAACAAGAGAAACACAGCAGGTTACATACAAAGGAACTCCTTTTAGACTAACAGCTGACTTGTCTACAGAAACTCTGCATGCCAGAAGGCAGTGGCAGGAGATATTCAAAGTGACACAAAATAAAGGCCTACAACCAAGATTGCTCTACCCAGTACGGCTATCACTTAAAATTGAAAGAGAAATAAAGAGCTTCTAAGAAAAGAATAAGCTTAAGGAAGTCATTACCACCAAGCCTGCATTGCAAGAAATGTTAAAAGGGCTTTTTTAAACAAAAGAAAGGGGTAAACAAGCTAACCCAGGAAGACCAGGAATACAAATAACAAAATGGCAATACATATGCACCTATCAATAATCATTTTAAATGTGAATGGGCTAAATGCTCCAATCAAGACAGAGAGTGGCTGAGTGGATAAGAAAATAAGACACAGGTATATGCTGTTTACAGATGGAATAAGATATTTCATGCAAATGGAAATGAGAAAAAAAAGCTGGAGTACCAATACTTATTTTGGACAAAATAGACTTTAAAATGACTACAATAAAAGACAAAGAAGGGCACTATAACCCTAATAAACATCTATGCACCCAACATAGAAACTCCTAATTACATATAACAGATTTTGATAGTCAAAGACAGAGATCAACAGTAACGCTATCATAGTAGTGGACTTCAAAACCCCATTGTCACCAATGGACAGACCCTTTAGACAGAAAATCAACACAGGAAGAGGGGCCTTAAATGACACTTTAGACCAGCTGGACTTCGTCAATATTTTTAGAGTATTTCATCCTGAAAAAACAGAATACACATTCTTCTCAAATACACACGGGACATTTTCCAAGGTAGACCACATTAGGTCACAAAACAAATCTCAGTAAATTTAAGAAGATTGAAGTCATATAAAGCAGATATAAAGGAAAAACTGATGGTTGCTGGCTGGGAGGGAGTGGGGATGAGGGAGAGGGGTAATGTTTTGGACAGCGTAGGTGGGTGACTACAATGTTGCCGCAGGGATATAGGGGCTGTTCTGGGAATGCAATTGATAATGTTGTGAAGAGACTGTTACGTTAAGTGAAATAAGTCAGTCGGAGAAATACAAGTGCCATATGCTCTCACTTATATGTGGAATCTGAAAAACTTAATGAACGATCAAAGTAAAGAGACTGATAGATATAGAGGAAAAACTGAGGGTTGCTAGTTGGGAGCAGGGTGGGGATAAAGGGGAAGGGGAAGGGATTAGACAGCATAAATAGACAACTGGAATATTGCCACAGGGATATGAACCACCGTTCAGGGAATATAATAATGTTGTAAAAATTTTGTGGCATGTCAGATAGTCACATGTCTTGTTAGGGAGACCACTTCATGGATGGAGTAGAGGCTTGATCACTGCACTGTACACCTGAAGCTGATGTTGTATAATATTGTATGCCAACTGTAACAATATATAGATAGTCATGGGATGTGGAGTATACTGTGGAAGGGAGTCAAAGGAATTGTACTAGATATGTATGATATGGGGGGGGAAGTGGGGTGGAGAACTGGGGGAGGGGGTTTGTCACTTTGGAGGGTAAAGAGTATAACTATTGCATTGTGTTGTACACCTGAAACACATTTTTTAAAAAATGAAAAAAAAAATCTTGCTTTCAATTATTTGGGATAAATACCCAGAAGTGGAATTGCTGGGTCATATAGTAATTCTATTATTAATTTTTTGAAGAATCTCCATGCTGGTTTCCACAGCTTCTGTACCATTTTACATTCCTATCAACAGTGCAACAGTGTTCCAATTTCTTCACATACTTGCAAACACTTGTTGTTTTCTGTTTTTTGGGTAGTACCCAACCTAATGAGTGTGAAGTGATACCTCATTATAGTTTTGATTTGCATTCCCTTAATGATTAATGGTGTTTCTATTTCTTTTTAAGGGCAACTTTAAGTTGAGACGATCATAATATGTGTGAATCATAAAGATAACCCTATGAGATAGAGTTTTCTTAAAATGAATATAATTTCCAACCAGAAAAAAAATCATCTTTTTTTCATGACACTATGAAAAATGGGAGTTAAGAATTCCATTACAAACAAAGAAAACAATAAAATTTATACAAGTCTTGGACTAGAGAAAGAAGTGCAGAAGTTTTATGTATTAGAAATGGCACAACCTCACAATATTGTCATAATTTTCTGTTTGAGTGCTGGCGGATTCAAGAGAATACAAGAATTTCATAATGGCTTTGCTAATGACTTTAGTGAGTTAATTTATGATGTGCTAGCAATATAGAAAAATTAAATATGAAGGTAAAGTTTATGAGACAGCTTGAAATAAAGCTTTCATACAGCTTAAAATATACTTCAAAAATAAAGGTAAATATTTTTGGGTCTTGGGATTGACACATATAATTTTCTTTTGAGATATTTTTCTCACTACACTGAGAAATTAAAGCTTTTTGTGAATCAAATAAAATATTCATATGCTCATGAAATTACAAATCCCCTTCAGACAATATCACATCTCTCTGTTGCAAACTGTAGTAAATTTAGAGATGAAAACTCAAAAAAAAAAAAAATTTAGGAGTGTAGCACTAAAGAAATTCATGCTATATTTTACTCTTCTTATTTATTTTTATCTAAAACTATCAAAGTCTCATTATAGCCTTATATAATTAACAGTTTTTAAAAATGAGAACAGTTATTACTGTATTTTTATAAGATATATTTGAAACAGCAGAGTAGAAATGTGTGACCTCGGAGAAATTACTTACTCCCTAGGTCTCAGTTTTCTCATCTGTAAAATACGTATAATAATTCTTATTACAGTGTTGTGCCAAGGATTTGAAGTGATCATATAAGTAATGTGCTGAGCACAGTAAGTACTCAATGCCATTGATAGGTTCTGTGACTTTACATGAAATGACATATAATAGAAACCAATTTTACCAAAGTCTAATTGATATAAACAAGAGTTGAATTCCTATGGCATCTCATCAACATTACAACAAAACGACATTCAATGAAACAATGTTATAGTCTTTGTCACATAGTGAAATCTTCTTAGATAGTAGTAATTCTTATTGTTAAATATGATTAAAGAACTATTAAAACAAAGTTTACTACCTATATCAATGTGAGTGTATACAATCAGATGTTATTTATACACAGCAGCACACCTAACTGGATATTGAGCTAGTAATTTCTTTTTTTTTTTTTTAAGATTTTATTGGGTAACTGGGGAAGGGGAACAGACAAGTTGCTGTCCTTTTGTTCTTCAGTCTAGTTTTGGAGGACATTGCTTCACTGGACCATGTTGGTATTGTCATTGAGCTCTTCTTGGGTGAGGCAGATTGGTCGCCGGTCTCTGGATGGCCTCTCACAACGGCTCTTGGCAGCTCACACTGGCTGCTGTCCACTCACACTGGCTGCTGGCCACTCAGTGTAGCTAGCCTATGGCAGCCCACTACAGAAGAGTCTGCAGCTACGCCATTGCTGGTGACTCACAGTAGCCCAGCTCCAGGTGGAGCTGTTGTGCACCATCTTAGCTGTACAGGGCAGTGTCACTGGCCCTCATATGTGGGATCCAAAACGGGGCCCTGCTGCTCAGAGCCAGAGTTCCAAGCCAGCTCTTAATCAACACGCCACTCAGCTGGCCCTGAGCTAGTAATTTCTTTAACTCATTGTTTAAAAAAAAGACATGCTGCAGTTATAAAATATATTGACAAAAATTAAGAACATACCAATATTAGAAAATGCAAGGAGAAATCACAGCATTCAATATAACAACAAAAATAAAAAATTATTTAAGAATAATGTTAATATACGAGATCTGATAATTAAATTCATGAAGTCATCATAGAAGAAGTGCTACATACCTCATTGCTAAATATTGCTATGTTCACCTCTGTAGTACTTCCCTTGAGAAGTTATGCACCAATGCCAGTGCTTAGTCCACCCTTCAAAGCAATTTTGGAATTCTTTTTTCTGGAATTACCATCAGAGCTGTGGTCGTATTACCCTTGATGTCCTGAATGTCATCAAAATGTCTTCCTTTCAGTATTTCCTTTATCTTCCGGTAAAGAAAGAAGTCATTGGGGGCCAGATCAGATGAGTAGGGAGGGTGTTCCAATACAGTTATCTGCTTACTGGTTAAAAAGTTCCTCACAGGCAGTGCCATGTGAGCTAGTGAATTGTCGTGATGCAACAGCCATGAATTTTTGGAGAAAAGTTCAGCTTGTTTTTGTGTAACTTTTTCATACAGCCTTTTCAACACTTCTAAATAGTAAACTTGGTTAACTATTTGTTCAGTTGGTGCCAATTCATAATGAATAATTCCTCTGGAATCAAAAAAGGTTAGCAATGTTGTTTTGATGCTTGATTTGGATTGATGAAACTGTTTTGGTCATGGAGAATTGGCTGACTTCCATTGTGTACTTTCATGCTTTGTTTCAGGGTGATATTGATACACCTATGTTTCTTCACCAGTTATATCACTACCCGAAATATTGTCTTGCCTCTCCAAGAGGTCTTGGCAAACTTCAACTTTCATTTACTTTTGTTCATTGGTGAGTTCCTTTGGGAACATTTTTGCACACACCTTTGTCATGCCAAGATTTTCAGTTAAGATTTTCCTAACTGTTTCCCTGTTGATGTTTCCTTGGTACGCTATGCTTTTCACAGTCAGCCAACAATTTTGACGCACACTTCGATGAACTTTTGCAATGTTTTCATCAGTTCTGTTTGTTACTGGCTGCCCTGACCTCTCTTCATCAGTGATGCATTCTCTCCTATCAGAAAAACGTTTAATCCATTTGTTCACTGCCATTTTCTTCATGGCAATATCCCCATAAACTTGGATTAACATGTCCTCGATTTTACTTCCACTCTTGCTAAGTTTAACAAGAAATGTAATGTTTGTTCATTGCTCTAATTCAAGCTCAGACATTCTTGCAATGGCACATAAAAACAAGCAACAATAATGAATGTCACTCAGCAAGACACCGCCACATGTTGACACTAACATAGCTTTGAGACACTGTTATACCAAGGTTATGAAACCTTACCAAGCTGTATGTACCGTACTGCTAATGTAAGCGCACAGTGGCAAGTTCTCAAACTTAATTGTCAGACCTCGTATATATACGTACCTTATAAAACACATGATTATTTTTTCCTTAAGCAGTAAGTTGACTTTTAAAGAAATTAAGAAAAGAGAAAAATAAACATTTTATGTTTACTCATTTCTTTACCATTTTCTACCATTCTTTACGTCTCTGAGTAGACCTGGGTTTCCAACAGAAAACATCTTTATTTTACTTTTTTATTTTTTAAGGATATTCTCACCGGATACAGAATTCTAAGTTGACAGGTTTCTGTTTCTTCTATACCTCAAAAATGCTATCTCATTGTCTTTTGGCTTACATTATTTCTAAATGGAACCCAGCTATCATTCTTGTCATTGTTCTCATGTAATTGTTTTTTGGCTTACAACAATTGGACTGTGATATGCCTAGGTGTGGTTTTAGTTATATTATTACTGCTCGTACTTTTTTTGAATCTATAGATAATATTTCACATCAAAATGAGAGATTTATGACCATTATTTCCTCAAAAAATTTTCTGTCCCAGTCTTTTTCTCTGTTTTTCTGGAATACCAATTACATGGATGTTGAACTGCTTGTTATTATCCTGGAGATCATTGATGTTTTATTTAAAAAAATTTTTTTGATAGCTTAGGTGCATTTTTTTTATTGCTTTAATTTTTTTCAATTTTGTTCTCTCTCTTGCTTCAGCATGAATAATTTTCCAATGAATTCTTTTCAAGCTCAGTGAACCTTTCTTCTGTAGTGTGTCCAAGGTGATGTTAAATCCAGTGAATATAAAATTAAAAAAAAAAAAGATTTTATTGGGGAATTGGGGAAGGGAACAGTGTTGGGGAGTTGAGGAAGGGGAACATTGTGGTTTTCCAGGACCCATCAGCTTTAAGTCAAGTTATTGTCTTTCAATCTTAGTTGTGGAGGGTGCAAGCTCAGCTCAAAGTCCAGTTGCCACTTCTAATCTAGTTGTGGGGTGGGTACATGTAGGAGTCAAACTGGCAACCCTGTTGTTGGTTAGAGCACGCACTTTCATCAGCTCAGTGGCAGCTCAGTTTGGGCTCAGCTCACTGGCCCATGTGAGAATTGAACCGGCAACCCTGTTGCTCAAAGCTTGCACTGTAACCAACTGAGCCATCAGGACGGTCCTAAATTTTTTTTTAAAGATTTTATTGGGGAATTGGGGGATGGGAACAGCATTGGGGAATCGGGGAAGGGGAACAGACAAATTGATGTTCTTTTGTTCTTCAGTCTAGTTGTGGAGGATGATGCTTCACTGGCCCATGTTGGTATTATCATCGCCCTGTTCCCGGGTGAGGCAGATTGATTGCCGGCCTCTGAACAGCCGCTCAAGGCGGCTCTTGGCAGCTCACGCTGGCTGCCGGCCACTCACTGCAGCCTATGGCAGCCCACTGCAGCAGAGGCTGCAGCCCACTGTCGCAGGCGACTCACAGTAGCCCAGCTCCAGGTGGAGCTGTTGTTCACCATCTTAGCTATAGAGGCAACCAGGTAGAACCTCTAGGTTCCACCACCTAAGGTTGTTTACCACCTTAGCTATAGAGGGCAGTGTCACTGGCCCTCATATGTGGAATCCAAACCGGGGTCCCGTTGCTCAGAGCTGGAGTCCCAAACCAGCTCCTAACCAACGCGCCGCTCTGCCGCCCCTCTAAATTTTTATATGTTATATTTTTTCAATCCAGAGTTTTCATTTGGTGTTTTGAAATTTTTTTAATTTTCTCTTGGAAAAAGCATCTCTTCACTTCTGTATATATTTTTTTAAATGTCAGCATATTTATAATAAATTTCTAGAAGTTCTTGTTCACTAATTCCAATAACTAGTCCTCTGTGGATCTGCTTCTATTGACTGGGGTTTTGTTTTTTGTTTTTGTTTTTTATGATGGGACTTATTTTCATTCTTCTTTACATGTACCATAATTTTGTCACATTCTTTACATAGTACAAAAAATGCCCGTGTAGACTGATGATGTAGGTGTATCTTGTTTATTTCCCTGAAAGTATGTCTTTTCCGGTGTTTGATGGTTAGGGTGAGGTTGATCATTTATCATCCTCATAGAATCGGTTTGAGCTGGTGTTGGGCCACAACTTCAATTAGACTGTGTCCATGTGTGATTAGCTTAGCCCTAATATCTCATGCAACAGTTATTTTTGTGATTTTCTCAGAGTTTCACATGGAAGGGAGTTGTACTACAACTTTAGGTATTTTTGATTCACCTTTGGATTCAGTTCCATCAGATTCCAGAATCCAAAATCTGTCAGGTATTCATGGGACTATATGATTACTCTCTGCTTACCAGCTCCTCCTCTACTACCGTTTATTCTCTATGTGGAGGAAGAATGGGGAATATTCAGATGGTTTGCACTTGTATTTGGGAGCTCTTCCAGACTCTAATCAATGCTGCTAGCTCTCACTGTCATCTAAGGCTTAGCCAATTTCTCCACTTTAATCTTCATCTATAACAAGCTTGTTAGTACTGCCCACATGCTGACTAGGTACCTGCTTCCAGACATGAAAGTTCGTGCAACCCTCTGATCACTTATGAAGGTTTCTTTTCTCACTTATTTTAGTTAATTGAAGTTTATTTTCACCATTATTTATCAGGTCAGTAAGAAAGTATGATTATTACTTATTTCAAGTTTTTCTTGTCACTATGAGAGGGAAGGATTTTTACCTTCTTCTACATCCTAACTGGAATCAGACTTCAGAATATCTTAAATTTCCTCAACTCTTTTCTTTCCTTCACTCTTCACATCTAGTTTCTCTGCAAGTCTTGGCAGCTACATCTATAATATAAACCCTGAGTCCATCTGCTATTATCCATCTCCAGTGATTCTACCTAAGTTAGTACATCACTTAATTGGGTTAGTGAAGCTGGCTACTAATTTATCTACATGTTTGTATTCTTGACCCCTCTATATTCCATTCTCCAAAGAATGTTTATTTAAATACAAAAATCAGATTCTCTTTTTAAAAATTAATAATTGTTTCTCATTGTATCTTGACTAATATCCAATTCCTTATCACAACCCACAGTGTTCCACATCATCTGCTCCTTGTCAGTGATAGGGTAGGTAGGTAGATAGAAATGAGCAGGAGAAGGAGAAATTTAGCACCGGTTAGAAAGCCCCTTGCTGCAGCTCCTACTTGGGTCAAGATTCCTGGCAGCTGACCAGCAAGATTCCAGGCTTACACATACCCTAAAAGATGTGTTTACGCATGCCCCTAAAGCAAAGAAATGCATTAGAAGAGAGGAAGACATCCTGCTTATCAGAGAACACATTCTGTTTGTCACCAATACCTTACTAGCCCAACAGGATTCCAGGTTTTCACATATCCTAAAGGGATGTGTTTACACATGCCCCTAAATCAAAGGAGTGTGTTTAATATGCCCCTAGATTTTTTAAAAAAATGCATTGCTAAATGCCAGTGGATTAGTCACCTGAGGGGAAGAAAGAGAGGAAAGAGAAGGGAGAAGGGGAGGCAATTCCACCCATAGAAATAAAAGGTTTCATTCAAAGTAAGGCGAGGCTGCTTCCCTCTCTTGGGTCAGCCCACTCCACGTGTTTGAGTGTGCTTTCTTTTACTAACAAATTTCTGGATGTTTTAATCTGCACAAAATTCTGTCTCTTGATTGAATTAATTCCTTCAGTAAGATGAAGTGCCAAAGTTCACCATCATTTCCCAGTAACATCTACTTCTCCAACAACATCTCATACCACCCTTTTTGTCAATGATAAAACTTCTACCCACACCAATTTTCTTTCTTTTTTTAGCAAGTGCATTTTATTTTATATTTTTTTATTGCGGAATTGGGGGAGGGAACAGCATTGGGGAATCAAGAAATGGGAACAGACAAGTTGCTGTCCTTTGGTTCTTCAGTCTAGTTGTGAAGGATGTCGCTTCACTGACCCATGTTGGTATTATGATCATTGCACTCTTCCCAGCTGAGGCAGATCAGTTGTCGACCATTGAACAGCAGCTCACGGCAGCTCACATCAGTTGCCAGCCTCAAGGTAGCTTATGGCAGCCACTGCAGCCCCATGCAGTCTACACCATCGCCAGCAACTCACGGCAGCCCAGCTCCAGGTCGAGCTGTTGTTAACCATCTTAGCTGTAGAGGGTGCAGCGTCACTGGCCAATGTGGGAACCAAACGGGTGGCACTGCTGCTCAGAGATCATGCTCCCAAGCCAACTCTTGACCAATGAGCCACTTAGCCGACCCCCACACCAATTTTCTTACTTTCCTATCACATACCAAAATCTGTTTTTCTTTTTGCTTACCACCTACTGGCCTTTGCAATTGCTATTACTTTGCAGAAAACATCTCCCAGATCATCACAACTTTTGGCTGTCAGATCTATTATTCACTGATCCTTTCTGTATTGCATGGTACAAAAATCTGCAAAAACATTTCCTGAGATTCCCTTGCCTGCTAGGTTGTGGCTAACATCCCCCTCACCTCTCTATTTGAGGAAATATCTTTGGCAGTGATAGCATATTCTGTGTGTTTCTAGCTCCACCATGGAATCCCTGCCATGAATTATGGTAATTCTTATGTAACTATGACACTATATCATCTATTTTTAGATTTAAACCTCTGGTGTAATTCAATTCTACAGTGTAGTTTAGCTTGGGACTTTTTGAAAGCTTTTCTTTTCCTTGTTTTCCTTCCCTTTTACCAAAACTTAATGACTTTGTTTATTATACATTTATTATGCATACCAGTTTCAATACTTCTGTTTACTTCAGACCTTATGGGCATATCTGGCTTAGTGACTTGAAAGAAGTTTTTACATCTGACCCCCTCCTACCCCTGAAACAAACAAGCCTCTGGGAAGTGCCTTTTTCCAGGAATTGCCTGACCAACTTCCCCTTTCCTTTGTTTGGCCTCTCCTTACCTGCCTATAAAACATTTTGGCCATGATGGGAAGTGGGGGGGAAAGGGGTTGGCCTTTGGACAGGAGTCCACCATCCTCCCAGAATGTCAGCATTTTGAATAAACCTACTTTTCTTCCCACCAAACTCGCCTCTCAAGTTTTGGCTTTTGTGCAGGAGCAGCTGGACCTTTAGCATGGTAACACTACCTCTTTGTATGTTACACATAACACTAGGAGTGATTTTCTTCTTGCCTATCCCTGGGTTTCCTTACCACACCCTGTTTGACTTAATGACTATTCCAATACCCATATTAAATTACCCCTTTGATTTAACTACCTGGTGTAATTGTTTTGTTTTGTGTTTTCCCTGATTGAATTTGATGGATGCATTTGGCTATAAGTTATCATTCAGTTCTGAGCTTAAATAATATCTCTTCAGAGTAACATTCCCAGACCATCCTATTTACATTAGATTCCTAATAACTCTCATCATATGACTCTCTTTACCTTATTACCTGTCTTCTCCATATAGAACATAGGCTTTGAAAGAGCACAGGTCTTCTAAGTCTTGTTCAGTGCTGTCTCCCTGTGCCTAAAATGGTGTCCAGAACATAGTAACACCTCAATAAATATTTATGAAATGAAATGAAAATTTTTGTTTAGTACTTTTGTGATTTTAAGTTCCATGTTTACATTTTAGTCCATCTAAAATTCATTTTTATATAAGATGTAAACTATAGGTATAATTTTTTGTTACATAGTGTTAAAAAACATAATTCAACTGTAAATGTAAACATCTAGCTGGTTTTATTCAACACTTCATGAATCAGGCTGCATTCTATCTAGCAAATAATAAGGAGTTCCAAGGAGGTATACAAAACAAATAGGCAAAAGTGGACAGACAGGAAAAGGAATTTCTAACAAACAGTGGATTATTTCAAGCCAGCTCACCATCCTTTGGGGAGTGGAAGATGTCTACTGGGTGGATTACCTCATTAGTGATAACCTAGGAGAGGCTAAAAATGCAAATAGGTTAAGTATTAAGTCTTGGTTGTTGTGAGCTTACACAAGTGACTCCATTTTGGGCCTGTTGGTACTTTTTTAACAATAGCTACTCACATAAACCCATTTATTGAAAAACTATTCGTTCTGCACTGTTTTGTACTGATCCCTTTATTATATGCTGAATCCTTATATTTGTTACTAGACATTATATTCTCCTTTTATTGTTCAACCCATGCAAGCCTTGCACTATTTTAATTACTGTACCTTTAAAATACATTGTAATAACTGATGGATTAAATTCATCTCTCAATATTCTTTTTAAAAATTCTACTTAATGTATTAATTTTTCTTTTTAAAGATTTTATTGGAGAATTGGGGGAGGAGAACAGCAATGGGGAATCAGGGAAGGGGAACAGACAAGTTGCTGTCCTTTTTGTTCTTCAGCCTAGTTGTGGAGGATGTCACTTCACTGGCCCATGTTGGTATTGTGATCATTGCGCTCCTCCCAGCTGAGGCAGTTGGTCTCCAATCATTGGACGGCCGCTCACGGTGGCTCATAGCAGTTCACACCAGCTGATGGCCACTCATGATGGCTGCCAGCCACTCATGGTAGCTTGTGGCAGCCCACTGCAGGAGCAGCTGCAGCCTACGCCATCGCCGGCGACTCTCCGGAGCCCAGCTCCAGGTTGAGCTGTTGTTCAATATCTTAGCTGTAGAGGGCGCAATATCACTGGCCCCCATGTGGGATCTGAACCTGGGCCCTGCTGCTCAGAGCTGGCGTCCAACCCAGCTCCTAACCAACACGCCACTCAGACGGCCCTAATGTATTAATTTTTTATTGATCTAGCTATACTTAAAATAAATCTTAAAGGCCCACAAGAATCTTGGTGTTTGGTTAAAACTGTTTTAAGTACATAGACTAATTTAAAGAAACAATTACTTTGGGCCGGTCGAGTGGCACGGTGGTTAAGAGTTGGCCTTGGACACCAGCAGCCCTGGTTCAGATCCCACTTATGTAGGGCCAGTGACACTGCCCTCTTAAAAAAAAAAAAGAAACAATTACTTTAAAATATTAAATCTTCCCATAGGGAAAAAGTAGTGTTTCTTTCCATTTGTTAAAATTGTCTATATATACTACAGCACCTCAGTAAACTTTTAGAACTCTTCTCACATAAATCATAAATTTCCTTCTTCATAATAACAGCTATATTTATTGAGCTTTTACTATGTGTCAGCAATTGTTTTAAGTACTTAAAATGTACTAATGTAATTTAGTCCACACAGCCCTATAGATAGGTACATATGAAGGTCTCACAATTATATCTGCGAACTTGCCACCATGCGCTTACATTGGCAGCACTGTACATAAAACTCGGTAAGGTTTCATAACCTTAGTATATCAGTGTCTCACAGCTGTGTTCCTGTCAATGTGTGGCGGTGTCTTGCTGAGTGACATTCATTATTGTGTGTTTTTTGTGTGCCATTGCAAGAATGTCTGAGCTTGAATTAGAGCAATGAACAAACATTAAATTTCTTGTTAAACTTGGCAAGAATGGAAGTGAAATCAGAGACATGTTAGTCCACGTTTATGGGGAAAATGCCATGAAGAAAATGGCAGTGTACAAATGGATTAAACATTTTTCTGAAGGGAGAGAATGCATCACTGATGAATAGAGGTCAGGGCAGCCAGTAACAAGCAGAACTGATGAAAACATTGCAAAAATTCATCGAATTGTGCACCAAAATCATTGGCTGACTGTGCAAAGTGTGAAAGGAAAAGGGGCCATATGTTAAACCTGACAAGCTCAGGAGAGTGAAAATAACCATAGAGGATGTCTTGAACATAAATATTCCTAACTAAGGTGGGCCATGGTGGGAAGTCACATCCTTGGCCTATAGCTTCCTTGATAAAAGTCAATCTTTACCTTAAGCCTGTCTGTCATCTTTTCGCATCTAAGATTAACATACTCTTGCAATATGAGAGTAATGTCTTTTTCCAGACCTCCCCCCACCCCGGGGGGTACAACCCACCACGCCAGAACAGAAATCTACAAAATCCCTCATTGTTATTTTGTTCCCAAATACTATTTCTATGTGCTGCAAAATGCTATTAACTATCCTGTGCCCACCAATGTAAAAGAAGTATGTGTCTCTCTATTTTGCTTTTTATCCAATCTCAGAGATTTCCCTGCTTTGCTTTCTCCCACCCCCTTAATCTATAAGCAATGGATTTCATGTAAGCCTCCTCCTTTGATTCTAATGTATAAAATAAGTTGCAAAAACGCCATTTCCATAGCATTTTCTCAATCTGCTGAGATTTTGTTTCCCGGCAATTGATGTCAGTTTGGCTCAAATAAACTCTTATAAGTTTTCTCTTAGGCTGGATGTTTTTCATCGACAGAAGCATAGCAGACCAAGGACACACAATAGAGAAAAAGTTAGGAAAATCTTAACTTATAATCTTAGCATGAGAAAGGTATGTGCAAAAATGACCCCGAAGGGGGCCGGCCGAGTGGCTCAGTTGGTTAAGAGTTGGCTTAAGGGCGTAAGCTCTGAGCAACAGGGCCGCCGGTTTGATTCCCACATGGTCCAGCAACACTGTGCCCGAGCTGAGCTGTCACTGAGCTGCCAACAGGTGGCAGGATGGCTCAGCTGGTGTAACAACAAGACTGCCTGTTTGATGGTGGGCTACACCCACCTGCAACTAAGACTGAACTTAGCACCTTGAGCTGAGCTGCCGCCCGGATGGCTCAGTGGATACAGCATGTGCTCTTAACTACAAGGCTGCTGGTTCGACTCCCACATGGAATGGTGGCTACACCCACCTGCAAATAAGATTGAACACAGCATCTTGAGATTAGAGACCCAGAACTGCTGACAGAAAGACAGGTGGCGACTGGCACACTCCACAACGAAAATTGAAGAACAACTTGGCTGGTCCCCTCCCCCAATTCCTCAATAAAATCTTTTAAAAAAAAAGTAGCAAGAGAAAAGCAGTTAGTTACCTACATGGGAGCTCCAATAAGACTGTCAGTTGATTTCTCAACAGGAACTTTGCAGGTCAGAAGGGATTGGCACAAACTATTCAAAGTAATGAAAACAAGGACTGACAACCAACATTACACTATCCAGCAAGGCTATAATTTAGAATTGAAGGAGAGATAAAAAGGATCTCAGACAAGAGAAAGGTAAAGGGGTTCATCACTACCAAAACAGTATTACAAGGAATGTTAGAGGGACTTCTCTAAGAAGAAGAAGAAAAAAACGTCAAAAATATGAATAATAAAATGGTAATGACTACATATCTATCAATAGCTACTTTAAATGTAAATGGGTTAAATTCTCTAACCAAAAGACATGGAGTGGCTGAATAGAGAAGAAAACACAACCCATACATATTCTGCCTACAGAGACTCACCTCAGATCGAAAGACACACAGACTGAGGCGTTATGTCACAGAAATGGCGGCATGAAGAGTGCTTCTTGAAACCTCCCCTGGAAGATACAACAAATTGAATAGCTATAATTCAACAAAGGACTTGTGAGGTACACAGGCATGCTTGAGAGACCTACAAATCCAATCACCTGAAGGTGGGCAAATTGGGCTAGTTGGGGAAGAGAGAAGAGGGAAGTGCAGAGACTCGGGTGAAAGCCACAGGCGCAGACTGGAGCTTGCTGCAGTCTAGGGCTTGCTGCAGTTGTGGGAGAGGAAATAATTCAGGATGCGAGTGCACCCCTATGACCCACAGTCATGTCTGAGTGATCAGCATATAATACAGCTGAACCCGGCACTCTCATCAGAGATTTCAGAGCGAAGACTGAATGGTGATTTAAGCCCTCACTGCGAGGCACAAAACAAAGACACAGAGCCTGGCTGCCTCCCCATCACCCTCCCAGAGCTCACCCTAACCGCACCCTCCCAGGGTTAGAAGTGAGTTCCAGAAGAAATGGTAGCAGTGTCAGATTAAAGAACAGAATACCTACAACCCTGAGAACTGCAGCTGGACAGCCACAGATTCACAGGACAACTAATTCTGGTGAAAGGCAAGAACTGTAGGGGCAAGACAACTGTGGGCTAGTAGTCACCATTGCTCAGGGCCACCTCTAACTGCCACTACACCCCACCTTTCTGGCGGACCCCTGTAGGAGCAACCAGAGCTGCAGAGACACAGATGCTCTGCATTGGGCTGCAGGGAGAGCACTGGGACTTCAGAAGCTCAGAACTCTATCACCTTCCACATTCCTCCATCCCCCCACAGAGGCAGTACCCTGAGACCCAGGTGACCTGCTCACAGAGGAGAAGCCCACTTTCCAGGGAACCCCATGCTCCGGGGAATACGAGAAGCCAGAACAGTACAAAGAAGATATAACGCTACAGCATTGAGAGAGAATAAAAGGCTGCAGCAGGAGAGAAAATAAAACATTGCACCAACATCCAGTGGAAACCAAAAGTAAGACCTCTTCATACCATCCTGCTGCAGAACCCACTCCTGTTCATGCCCAGGAAAAGAAATAATAATTCATTAATTGCCATGAATAACCAAGGTAACAAGGCAGCTCAGAAAGAAAATGAGGTCTCCAGAAAATGAACTTAAAAACATGGAAATGTTTTTAAATGTGACTTAAATGAAAGAGAATTCAAGATTGCAGTTCTGAAAAAACTCAATGAGATATGAGAAAACACAGACAGGCAGTTTAATTAACTCAGAAACACAATCAAAGAACAAAATGAACATTTTACCAAAGAGATTGAAATTTTCAAAAAGCACCAAATAGAAATTCGGGAGATGAAGAACATACTAAAAAATTGAAGAATGAAATAGCCAACTTAGGTAACAGCTGACTGGGTGGAGGAAAGAATCAGTGACAGCCAAGATAGAAATCTGGAAATGGCACAAATGGAAGAAGAGAGATACTTGAGAGTTAAAAATAAATGAAAGAACTCAACAAGAACTTTCTAACTTCATCAAAAAGAGTAACATAAAAATAATGGGTATATTGGGCCGGCTGAGTGGTGCAGTGGTTAAGCGCTGGCTTAAGAAGTCAGCGGCCCCGGTTCAGGTCCCATATATGAGGGCCAGTGACACTGACCTCAAAAAAATAAAAAAAATAAAAAATAATGGGTATACCAAAGAAGAAAGGGAGAAGAGAACAGAGAGTATATTCAGTTAATGAGAACTTCCTAAATTTGTGGAAAGCACTGCATCCTTGAATCCAAGAAGTAAATAGAACACCTAATTATCTCAATTCCAAAAGGCCTTCTCCAAAGCACATTGTACTGAAGCTGTCAAAAATTAAAGACAAAGAAAGAATCCTTAAAGCAGCCAGGGAAAAGATGGTAAACTACAAAGGAAAGCCCTGTAGATTATCATTAGATTTTTCAGCAGAAACTCTACAAGCCAGGAGAGAGTGGAATCAAATGTTCAAACTGTTGAAAGAGAGAAATTATGAACCAACAATAATATATCCAGCAAAGATATCCCTTATATATGAAGAGGAATAAAGACCATTCCAGACATACAAAAACTGAGGGAATTTTCTAACACACGACCTGCACTACAAGAAATACTGAAGTAGGCTATTCGACGTGAAACAACAACAACAACAAAATCAAAATAATACAAAACCATGAGCAATATTACGAACAGATATTCAGAAGCAGGAAATGGCAACCCCTACAAAATAGGGCACTATACACACTTAAACATAACATACAAGGTAAAGAAGAAAAAACATTTTTAAAAGGTGGGGACGTGGACAAAAAGACAGTTTGCTACTGCAACTCAGAAATCTACTCACAGCATAGGTAGGGATAACTTGTGACAATAAAAACATAAAAGGGGAGACTGAATCTGCAAATGGGAATGGAGATAAGAAACATGCTGAAAGGCCGGCCGAGTGGTGCGTTGGTTGAGAGCTGGCTTGGGACGCCAGCAGCCCTGGTTCAGATCCCACATATGAGGGCCGATGACACTGCCCTTTACAGCTGAGATGGTAAAAAAACGGATCAACCTGGAGATGGGCTGCGCAAGTCCTGGCGATGACGTAGGCTGCAGCCTCTGCTGCGGGGGCTGCCATAAGCTACAGTGAGTGGTCAGCAGCCAGTGTGAGTGGCTGGCAGCTGGAGTGAGCTGCTCAGAGCCACTATGAGTGTCCATCCAGAGGCCAGTGACCAATCTGCCTTGCCCTGGAAGAGAGCGGTGATGATGTCAACATGGACCAGTGAGGCAATGTTCTCCACAACTAGACTGAAGAGCAAAAAGACAGCATTGTCTGTTCCCCTTCCCTGATGCCCCAATAAAATCTTTAAAAAAAAAAAAAAAGTCACAGAGTAACAGATTGGATCAAAAAACAAAACCCGGACTGGCCGAGTGGTGCGTTGGTTAGGAGCACGCTTGGGACACCAGCTCTGAGCAGTGGCCCTGGTTCAAATCCCACATATGAGGGCCAGTGACACTGCCCTCTACAGCTAAGATGGTGAACAACAGCTGCACCTGGTTGCCTCTATAGCTAAGATGGCTGGCGACGGTCTGGGCTGCAGCCTCTGCTGCAGTGGGCTGCCATAGGCTACAGTGAGTGACTGGCAGCCAGCGTGAGCTGCCAAGAGCTGCCATGAGCGACTGTCCAGGGGCCGGCAAGCGACTGCCTCATCCGAGAAGAGCTCAATAATGATACCAACATGGGCCAGTGAAACAATGTCCTCCACAACTAAACTGAAGAACAAAAAAGGACTACAACTTGTCTGTTCCCCTTCTCCGATTCCCCAATGCTGTTCCCCTCCCCCAATTCCCCAATAAAATCTTCAAAAAAAAACCAAAGAAACAAACCAACAACTATATGCTGCCTCCAAGAGATGCACATGAGCTACAAGGACAAATATAGACTGAAAGTGAAAGGGTGGAAATTGACACATGAAGCAAATGGTATTCAAAGAAAATCAGGTATAGCCATATTTATATTAGATGAAACAGATTTCAGGATAAAAAAGGTAACAAGAGACAAATGTTGGGGACCGAGAGACCCTCGAGGAGCTGTAAAAGTGGAGTGTTTACAAGGCTCATCCCTCTGGCTGTTGTTTTTGCAAAGCTGTCTCAATACTTCAGCATCTGGAGGCAACCGTGGCCTCCGTGCAGATAAAGCACCTCAGTGCAGGGAGGTGGATTTGATACATTGGGTACATGAAGGCACAGTACGTGCTAGAATGCAAACGGGAGTCGTGGGGAGATAGCCAACAGGCAAGCACTTATCACAGACCTTGGAGAGAATAAATGTTTCTTTCTTTGACATTTCTTAATAAAAGCTCTGGCTCAGCCTGACTTGTGCCTTCAGTCCTTGTGAGACTGTTGGTCTCTAGGCCCCAGCTTGCACCTAAATCACTGGCTCTTTGTGTTTATTTCAACCTTTGTCGCCCCTTCTTGAGTCTCACTGCTTTTTGTCGTATGGGACAAAACGATTGTCTCCCAACATGGGGCACGAATGAAGGGAGAGACCACAGAACAGGTCACCAAAAAACAAAAACTAGCTTGTATAATTGACTTTGGGATCTCATTAAGTTAAAAAATAAAAAAAAGGTCACTCAAATAAGGTTTTAAGTAAAACTTTTCAGTAATAATCATATATCAAAAATACTTAAATATAATTTCTCAACACCTACTGACAACTTAAGATTTTAGTTTGGCTAAGTTCACCAATTTCTAGCTTCTTGTCACAAAAATGTTCAAAGATAGATTAAGATCTGTTAATAAATATATCTTATGTTTTATCACAAGCCTATGCCTTTTTTTTTGTAAAGATTTTATTGGGGAATTGGGGCAGGGGAACACTGTTGGGGAATCAGGGAAGGGGAACAGACAAGTTGCTTTTTGTCCTTCAGTCTAGTTGCAGAGGACATTGTTTCACTGGCCCATGTTAGTATCGTCATTGTGCTCTTCCCGGATGAGGCAGATCGGTCGCCGGCCTCTGGATGGTCACTTACTGCGGCTATTGGCAGCTCACACTGGCTGCCGGCTGCTCACGCTGGCTGCCGGCCACTCACTGTAGCCTATGGCAGCCCACTGCAGCAGGGGCTGCAGCCTACACCATCACAGGGGCTCGCACAGCCCAGCTCCAAGTGGAGCTGTTGTTAGCTGTAGAGGGCAGTGTCACTGACCCTTATACGTGGGATGCAAACCGGGGTCGCTGGCGTCCCAAGCCAGCTCTTAACCAATGCCACTCAGCGGGCCCAAGCCTATGCCTTTTAAGGTTACAAAATATGTTCCTGGATTTGCCAGTAAAAATGCTAATTATCCTATATATTCAGGACTTCCTACCTTAAAAAATTCCTAACAAGGGACAAATCTCCCTTTACAGGAAATGCTGGAAAAAAATTAGATCTACTAAAGTTCAGATCTCCTTTTCATTACAGAATCTTAGACAATTACAGGACTGTTTAAGAAAGTTTTCAGATGACCCAGACATGTACATAAAAGTCTTCCAAAACTTAACCCAGGTGTTTGACCTCTCTTGGAAAAATGTCATGTTCATCTTAAATCAGACTCTTACAGATAACCTCAAATGTGAACAAAATGGCTGCTGCAGCCACCGCTTGAGACTGAGGTAACTAAAGAAAAAAAAAAAGAGACACTTTTAAACCCAGGTGACAAGCCCCCCCACCCCACTCCTTATTACAGTCTCTTTAAAGTTAAAAAGACAATTGTAAGATCTTAGGATCTCTCTACAATTGCTTTTTTTAAGTTGTCAATAAAAATCAATATTTTAGAGGTTAAGGTTTCTAATATAAATAATAATAATGTATGTTTACAAAAAAGGTATAAGGTATAAAAATACATTTTTAAAGAAACTAAAAGATAGTAGTCTGTCCTAAAGGTGGTTATTGCTAAAAGAATAAAAAGAGACAAACTAAAAAATCAATCTCTTCAAATTTTGTTCTGCCACAAACCATTAAGACAGACAATAGCCTTACATATACCAGTACAAAATTTACTTAACTTTGTGATATTTAGAAAGTTGCTCATATCACTGACATCCCATACAATCCACAGGGCCAGGCCATTGTTGAACGGCCAACTCAACTTTAAAAAAAAAAAAATTATTAAAACAGAGAGGAGGAGGACCGGCTGAGTGGACCGTTGGTTAAGAGGTGGCTTGGGACGCCAGTGGCCTCAGTTCGGATCCCACATACGAGGGCTAGTGACACTGCCCTCTACAGCTAAGGTAGTGAACAACAGCTCCACCTGGAGCTGGGCTGCTGTGAGTCCCTAGGAGGGCATAGCTGCAGCCCCTGCTGCAGTGGGCTGCCATAGGCTACAGTGAGTGGCCGGCAGCCAGCGTGAGCAGCCGGCAGCCAGTGTGAGCTGCCAATAGCCGCAGTAAGTGACCATCCAGAGGCTGGCGACCGATCTGCCTCACCCAAGAGCGCAATGATGATACCAACATGAGCCAGTGAAGCAATGTCCTCCACAACTAGACTGAAGAACAAAAGGACAGCAACTTGTCTGATCCCCTTCCCCGATTCCCCAACGTTGTTCCCCTTCCCCAATTCCCCAATAAAAAATCATTAAAAAAAACACCACAAAAAACAGAGAGGGTGAGAAAGTAAAAAAGCTCCACAGATACAATTAACAAGAGCCATGTTTACTTTAAATTTTTTAAATACTTCTGGTTCAGGTAAAGAACCACACCTGGGATGTACTGCTACAGAAAGACACTTTAACACTTTCACAGCCCAAAACCGTTGGAAAATGTACCCATCTGGTGAAAGAATATCCAAACCAATCAATGACATTTGAAAACTTTATTAACATGGGGACAAGATTTTGCTTGTATTTCTCAAGGTTTAGAAGAACGGCCTTTGTGGGAGCCTGACAGGTGTATCAAACCTTACCATGAGCTCACGGAAAAGAAGATTCATATAGATCATGGGTAATTCCCAGAGGAAAAACAAAATGACACCTTTAGAGATATGTTTATGATTTCTAGAAAGGGATTTAAAATACAGGAAACAAACACTCAAAGCTTCCCTTCTCCTATTCCTCCATGTACCCATCAAAGTAATTGGATTGATGGACAGTCCCATATTCATTGGGAAGAGTATTGAGGGAACATGGATAGGGAGTTATTTAATGATTTCTATGGAATAGTAATAGACTGGGACCCCCATGGGGCTATAGTCTGTAACTGCACTCAATTTAATTGCTCCAATTACCAACTTCCAGATGGCAGGTACACATTCATAACATCATTCAACTTATTGACATTTAATCCTATTCCTCTATAACCTGGATGGAAAGAGGTCTTGCTCCTCCTCAATTAAAAATAATTAAGCCCTCGGGCTGGCCGAGTGGCACAGTGGTTAAGCGCTGGCTTGGGAAGCCAATGGCCCCGGTTCTGGTCCCACATATGAGGGCTAGTGACACTGCCCTCAAATAAATAAATAAATATATAAATAATTAAGCCCATTAGAGGACCATTTCAAAATATTTTGTGGAAAGTGGACTTAAGACTTGGACAAAATAAAATTTGGAAAGGGAACCTTACTAAAAATAATAATAACACATATACTTTTCAATTAGAGAAAACAAAAACAGTTTATTTACAGACATGTCTTAAAATTCCTTTTGTCTTCTTGGTAGGAACTGTAACTGTTAATCAAAAGACAAAATTAGTTGCATGTCCTCGATGCTGTCTATATACATGCATTAATTCTTCAGTTTATGATGCCTCCCACAAACAAATTATAATTTTAAGGAGGAGACGTGGACTATGGCTCCCTGTCCAAGCTTCTAGAGTGTGGGAAGGTTCTCCAACTGTTCATATTGTTTTACAACTGCTTCATAAGATTTTACATAAAACTAAAAGATTTATTGGATTTTTAATTACAGCAATCATGGAAATTATAACTATAATTACTGTGGCTGCTGTTTCTGGAGTCGCTCTACATCAAACAATACAGACGACTCAATTTATACAGAAATGGTACGAAAATGCCAGTAAGTCCTGGAATCAACAAGTAAAAATGGATCAATAAATTAATGTTAGATTAACTGATTTAGAGACAACTATTATTTTTCTTGGAGATCAAATGGAAAGTCTCTGAACTATGATTACTTTAAAATGTAATTGGAACGTTTCTACTTACTGTGTAACTCCTTTTTCTTTTTGAGGGCAGTGTCACTGGCCCTCATATGTGGGACCTGGACCGGGTGCGCTGGTTTCCCAAGCCAGCGCTTAACCACCACGCCATTCAGCCGGCCCCTAACTCCTTTTTCTTATAATCATACACATACTCCTTGGTCGGAGGCACAAGCCCATCTTTTGGGCCATGCTCCTAATCTCATTGTTGATATCCTACAGCTGCAACAAAAAGTGGATCGGATGTCTGCTGCCAATTTGCAGCTCCTCCCTGGGGAGGATGTGCTTTCCACAGCCGCGGATGAACTCTCTGACTAAAATCCCCTCACCTGGGTGAAAAGGCTCGGCGGAGGCTTTGCTGGTACAGTAACACTCCTATTAATCATTCTTCTTATGTTCCGTTTAGTCCTCAGATGTAGACAACTCGACCTCCAATGGGCCATAAAGAAAGAAACTGCCAAGTGTGTGTATCTCCTGCTAAAAAATTTTTTTAGAAAGGCGTATTGTTGGGGACTGAGAGACCCTCGAGAAGCTGTAAAGGTGGGGTGTTTGCAAGGCTCATCCCTCTGGCTGTTGTTTTTGCAAAGCTGGCACAGCACTTCAGCATCCAGAGGTGACCTTGGCTTTCGTGCATATAAAGCACCTCATTGCACGGAGGTAGATTCGATACATTGGGTACATGAAGGCACAGTACGTGCTGGAATGCAAACGGGAGTCCTGGGGAAATAACTAACAGGCAAGCATTTATCACAGACCTTGGAGAGAATAAATGTTTCTTCCTTTGACATTTCTTAATAAAAGCTCTGGCTCGGCCTGATTCGTGGTCTTCAGTCCTTGTGAGACTGTTGGTTCCTTGGCCCCAGCTTGCACCTAAATCACTTGCTCTTTGTGTTTATTTCAACCTTTGTCGTCCCTTCCCGAGTCTCATTGCTCTTTGTCATACAGGACCAACAGACAAAGATGGACATTTCATAATGATGAAGGAAACAATACAACAAGAATACATAACAATCATTAATATTTATGCCCCCAATCAGGGAGCACTGAAATATACAAAGCAACTACTAATAGAGCTAAAGAGAGAAATTGACCAAAACACAATTATAGTAGAGGACCTAAATACATAACTGAGAGCTAAGGATAGATCATTCAAACATAAAATAAATAAAGAAATATCAGCTTTAAATGACACATTAGACAAAATGGACATAATTTGCATTTATAGAGCACTTCGTCTTAGAATATCACACAAGGCATACATTCATTTCTAGTGTACATGGAACATTCTCAAGAATGGATCATCTATTGGGACATAAAACTAGTCTTAGCAAATTTAAGAAGATTGAAATCATACCAAGCGTATTCTCTGATCAGAAGGCTTTGAAATTGGATATCAAATGCAAAAAAAAAAAAAAAAAAAAAAAAGCAGAGAAAAACACAAATATGTGGAGATTAAACAACATGCTTTTAAAGAACGACTGAATCAAAGAAGAAATAAGAGGAGAGATCAAAAGGTACATAGAAACAAATGAGAATAAAAATACATGCTATCAAAATTCTTGGGATGCAGTGAAAGTAGTAATAAGAGGAAAATTTATATCATTACAGGCCTATCTCAAGAAAGAAGAAAAATCTCATATAAACAACCTCACATTACACCTTAAAGAACTAGAAAAAGAAGAACAAATGAAACCTGATGTCAGCAAAAGCAAGGAAATAATAAAAATCAGAGAACTAAATGAAATAGACAGCAAAAAGACAATAGAAAAAATTAATGCCACAAAGAGCTTGTTCTTTGACAAGATAAATAAAATTGGCTAAGATAAAAAGGGAAAAGATATTAATAAACAAAATCAGAAATGAAAGAGGAGAAGTTACCACAGATGCTACAGAAATACAAAGGAACATCCAAGAATACTATGAAGGATTATATGCCACCAAATTCAATAATCTGGAAGAAATGGACAAATTCTTATAAACATGTAGCCTTCCTAGGCTGAATCACGAAGAACTGGAAAATCTAAATAGACCGATCAACAGTAAGGAAATTGAATCAGTCATCTAAAACCTTCCCAAAAGCAAAAGTTTAGGACCAGGTGGTTTCACTAGTGAATTCTACCAAACATTCAAAGAGAATCTAACAGCTGTCCTCAATTCTTTCAAAAAAATTGAAGAAGAGGCAATATTTTCTAATTCATTTTATGAGGCCAATATTACCAATGATACCAAATCTGGTAAAAATAACACAAAAAAGAAAATTACAGAGGAAAATCTCTGATAAATACAGATGCAAAAATCCTAAACAAAATTCTAACAAATCGACTACAACAATGCATTAAAAAGATTATGCATCAACATCAAGTGGCATTCATCCCAGGAGCACAAAGATGGTTCAACAAGTGCAAATCGATCAATGTGATTCACCACATAAACAAAATAAAAGACAAAAATCATATGACCATATCAATAGATGCAGAAAAAGCATTTGACATGATACAACACCCACTTTTGATTAAAACACCTAATAAAACAGGTATAGAAGGAAAATAACCTAACATAATAAAGGCCATATGATAACAAACCCTTAGCTGATATCATAATTAACTGTGAAAACATGAAGCCCTTCTCTCTACATTCAGGAACAAGACAGAGTTGCCCCTATCACCACTACTATTCAACATAGTATTGGAAGTCCTAGCCAGAGCAATCAGGCAAGAGAAAGAAATAAAAGGCATCCAAATTGGGAATGAAGAAGTTAAATTGTCACTTTTTGCAGATGACATGATGCCTTACACAGAAAAGCCTAAAGACTCCACCAAAAAGCTACTAGAAACAATAAAGAAATGCAGTAAAGTTGCCAGCTACAAAATCAATGTACAAAAATACATTGAATTCCTATATACTCACAATGAAATCTCAGCAAAAGAAATTTAAAAAAAAATACAATTCCTTTTGCAATTGCAACAAAAAGAATAAAGACCTAGGAATAAATTTAATCAAGGATGTGAAGAACCTAAACTCTGAAAACTATAAGACATTTTAAAAAGAAATTGAAGAAGACACAGAGAAATGGAAAGACATTCCATGTTCATGGATTGGAAGAGTCAAGATAGTTAAAATGGCCATATTACCCAAAGCAATATACAGATTTAATGCGATCCCCATCAAAATCCCAATGGCATTTTTTAAAGAAATAGAACAAAAAGTCACCAGATTTGTATGGAACCACAAAAGACCCTGAATAGACAAAGCAATCCTAAGAAAAAAGAATAATGCTGGAGGGATCACACTCCCTGACTTCAGCTTGTACTACAGGGCAACAATAATCAAAACAGGATGGTATTAGCAGAAAACCAGATACACAGACCAATGGAATTGAATTGCAAACCCAGAAATAAACCCACATAAATATGGACAGGTAATTTTTGACAAAGAAACCAAAAACATACAATGAATAAGAGAAAGCCTCTTCAATAAATGGTGCTGGGAGAATTAGAAAGTCACTGCAAAAGACTGAAATTAGACTGCCATCTGTCACCATGTAGCAAAATTAACTCAAAATGGATCAAAGACCTAAACATAAGACCTGCATAGAAGAAAATATTGGTACTAAACTCATGGATGTTGGATTCAAAGAAGATTTTATGTTTTGACCTCAAATGCAAGGGAAGTAAAAGCTAAAATAAATGCGTGAGACTATATCAAAGTAAAAAGTTTCTGCACGGAGGGGCCAGCCGAGTGGCTCAGTTGGTTAAGAGCTCGCTCAAGAGTGCAAGCTGAGCTCTGAGCAACAGCTGTTCGAGGCCAGCCCAAGCTGAGTTGCCGTTGAGCTGCTAAGAGGTGGCAGGATGGCTCAGCTAAAAAATAAATAAATAAATAAATTTAAAAAAAGTTTCTGCACAGCAAAAGAAACCATCAACAAAACAAAGAGGCAACCAAATAAATGGGAGACGATATTTGCAAACTACACCTCCAATAAGGGGTTAATATCCAAAATATATAAGGAACTCATACAACCCAACAACAAAAAGAGAATCCAATTAAATGTGCAGAGGACCTGGATAGACATTTGTGCAAAGAGGATGTACAGATGGCGAATGCACAATATGAAAAGATGCTCAACATCACCAATAATCAGAGAAATGCAAATGAAAACCACAGTGAGATATCACCTCACACACTGGTTAGTATGGCTATCATCAACAAGACAAATAATAAATGTTGGGAGAGGCTGTGGAGAAAAAGGAACCTTTATACACTTTTGGTGAAAATGCAGATTGGTGCAGCCATTATGAAAAAATTAAGAATAGAATTACCATATGACCCAGCAATCCCTCTCCTGGTTATATACATCCAAAATCTGAAAACGTTTATCTGTAAAGATATATATGCTCCGAGGGCCAGCCGAGTGGCTCAGTTGGTTAAGAGCTCTCTCAAGAGTACCAGCTGAGCTCTGAGCAACAGCAGTTCGATGCCCAGCCCGCGCTGAGCAGCCACTGTGCTGCCAACAGGTGGCAGGATGGCTCAGCTTAAAAAAAAAAAAAAAAAAAAAAAAAAAAAAGAAGATATGTATGCTCCGATGTTCATTGCAGCTTTATTTATGATGGCCAAGACATGGAAACAACCAAAGTGTTCTTCGATAGATAATTGGTTAAAGATGTGGTATGTATACACAATGGAATGCTACACTGCCATAAGAAAAGATGAAATAGTGCCATTTGTGACAACATGGTTGGATCTTGAGATTATCATGCTAAGCAAAGTAAGTCAGACAGAAAAAGTCGAGAATCATATGACTTTACTCATATGTAGTATATAAAACTGAAAGCAACAAAGGAGCAAGGCAAACAAATAAAGAAACAAAAACTCATAGACACAGACAATAGTTTGGTGGTTACCAGAGGGTAAGGGTAAGGGGGGGGGTAGTAGAGGAGGGTAAACGGGGTCAAATATATGGTGATGGAAGGAGAAGTGATTCTGGGTGGTGAACACACGATGCTGTATATAGGTGATGTATTACAGAATTGCACACTTGAAACCTATGTAATTTTACTAACCACTGTCACCCCAATAAATTTTAATTAAAAAGAGACTGAAAGTAAATGGATGGAAAAATATATGCCATGTAAATACAAATTTAAAAAGAGCTGGGATAGCAATACTTACATCAGGCAAATTTGACCTTAAAATAAAGGCTATAACAAGAGACTAGGAAGGACATTTTATATACAATAGCCAAGATATGGAAGCAATCTAAATATCCATTGATAGATGATTGAATAAAGATGTGGTACATATACATAATGGAGTATTACTCAGACATAAAAAAGAATGAAATGTTAGCATTTGCAGCAACATGGATAGAGCTAGAGAGTATTATGCTAAGTGAAATAAGTCTGACAGAGACAGCCAAATACCGTATTATGTGGAATCTAAAGAACAAAATAAACAAACAAATAAAACCAAAACAAACTCACAGATAGAGAACAAACAGATGGGAAGGGTTTAAGGAGCTGCATGAAAAAGGTGAAGGGAATAAGAAGTACACATTGGCAGTTACAAAATAGTCACAGGTGTGTAAAGTGCAGCAAAGGGAATGTAGTCAATAGTATTGTAATAAATATGTATGGTGCCAGATGGGTACTAGATTTACCAGGGGAATCACTTCATAAGTTACACATACAAATGTCTAACCACTATGTGGTACAGAAACTAATGTAATATTGAAAGTCAACTGCAATTGAAAAATAAAGATTACAGATAAGAAATATATTTGAGGGGCCGGCCGAGTGGTTCCATGGTTAAGAGCTGCCTTGGGACGCCAGCTCTGAGCAGCAGGGCCCGGGTTCTGATCCCACACGAGGCCAGTGATGCTTGGTCCTCTACAGCTAAGATGGTGAACAAAAGCTCAACCTGGAGTTGGTTTGCTGTGAGTCGCTGGCGACAGTGTAGGCTGCAGTGGGGCGGGTGGGCTGCTGTAAGCTACTGTGAGTGCCCGGCAGCCAGCGTCAGTGGCTGTGAGCCGCCGTGAGTGGCCGTCCAATGGCTGGTGAGTGACTGCCTCACCGAAGATGAGCTCAATGATAATACCAACATGGGCCAGTGAAGCAACGTCCTCCACAACTAGACTGAAGAACAAAAGGACAGTAACTTGTCTGTTCCACTTCCCTGATTCCCCAACGCTGTTTCCCTCCCCGAATTCCCCAATAAAATCTTAAAAAAAAAAAAAAAAGAGTTCGTTTGGAAGCGCAAGCTCTGAGCAGCAGGGCCGCAGGTTCGGATCCCTCATGGGAGCCAGTGACACTGTGCCCTCTACAGATATGATGGTGAACAACAGCTCGACCTGGAGCTGGGTTGCCTTGAATCACCAGTGATGGCAGCATAAGCTGCAGTGGGGCTGCAGTGGGCTGCCATGGGCTACCATGTGTGGCTGGCAGCCAGCAAAAAAGATATATATTTGATCTTGAAAATGTGGAGACTTGACAAATAAAATATATGAAAGCGCACACACACACACACACACACACACACAACTTATTGTAAAGGTACCATAATCAAGACAATACGGTATTGATAAAATAATATATAAATAGATCAATGGAACAGAATAGATAGCCCAGAAATAGGTTCACAGAAATATAGTCAACTGATCTTTGCCAAAGGAATAAAGGCATTAACAATGGAATAAAGGTATTCTTCTCAACAAATGGTGCTGGAACAATGAGATACACATGCAAAAGAATGAATCTAGAAACAGAAATCACATCCTTCACAACAAAGTTAATTGAAAATAGATCACAGGCCTAAATGTAAAATGCAAAACTTTAAAGCTCCTAGAAGATAATACAGGAGAAAACCTAGGTGACCTTGGGTATGGTGATGACATTTTAGATACAATACCAAAGGTATTATCTGTGAAAGAAATAACTAATAAGCTGGACTTCACTAAAATTTAAAACTTCTGCTCTATGAAAGATAACGTCAAGAGAATGAGAAGACAAGCCACAGACTGGAGGAAATATTTCAATCGTAAATGTAATAAAAGACTGTTGTCCAAAATGCACAAAGAACTTTTACAACTCAACAATAAGAGAACAAACAACCTGATTTAAAAATGAACCAGGGGCCGGCCGAGTGGTATGGTGGTTAAGATCTGGCTTTGGACGCCAGTGGCCCCGGTTCAGATCCCACATATAAAGGCCAGTGACACTGTCCTCTTAAAAAAAAAAAAAAAAAAAAACAACGAAAAACCTTAACAGGCACATCACCAAATAAAATATACAGATGCCGGGGCCAGCCAAGTGGTTCAGTTGGTTAAGAGTGTGAGCTCTGAGCAACAGGTTCCTGGTTCGATTCCCACATGGGCAAGTGAACTGCACCCGAGCTGAGCTGCCACTGAGCTGCCAAGAGGTGGCAGGATGGCTCAACTGGTGAGAGCACATGCTCCTAACAAGTTTGCTGGTTCAACTCCCACATGGGATGGTGGGCTATGCCCACGTGCAACTAAGACTGAATGTGGCACCTTGAGTTGAGCGGCTGTGAGCTGCCAACAGGTGGCTGGATGGCGACTGGACTTGGAGCTGAGCTAGCTGTGCCCTCCACAACTAAGACTAAAGGGCAACAACTTGGCTTTTCCCCTTCCCCAATTCCCCAACACTGTTCCCCTCCCCCAATTCCCCAATAAAATCTTTTAAAAAAATAAAATTAAATAAATAAAATATACAGATGCTAAATAAGCATATGAAAAGACTGTCCACATGATATGTCATCAGGGAAATGAAAATTAAAATAACAATGAGATACCACTACATATCAGAATGGCCAAAATCTACTGACAACACAAAATGCTGGTGAAGATATGGAGCAATGAAAGCTCTCATTTATTGCTGATGGGAATACAAAATGGTACAGACACTTTGGAATGTAGTTTAGTGGTTTCTTACAAAATTAAACATACTCTTACCCTATGATCCAGCAATCATATTCCATGGTATTTACCCAAAGGAGTTGAAAACTTTATCTACACAAAAACCTACACATAGGGAGCTGACCGAATGGCGCGGTGGTTAATAGCTGACTTGGGAAGCCAGCGGCCCTAGTTCTGGTCCCACATATGAGGGTCAGTGACATTGACCCCCCCCCCACAAAAAAACCGAAAAACCTACACATGGGGTCGGCCAAGTGGCGTGTTGGTTAAGACCTGGCTTGGGACGCCAGTTCTGAGCAGCAGGGCCCCCATTTGGATTCCACATATGAGGGCCAGTGACACTGCCCTCTACAACTAAGACGGTGAACAACAGCTCAGCCTTGAGCTGGGCTGCTATGAGTCGCTGGTGACGGCGTAGGCTGCAGCCCCTGCTGCCATAAGCTACAGTGAGCGGCCGGCAGCCAGTGTGAGCCGCCGGCAGCCGGTGTGAGCTGCCAAGAGCCGCTGTGAGTGGCCATCCAGAGGCCGGTGACTGATCTGCCTCACCGGGGAAGACAGCAATGGCAATACCAACATGGGCCAGTGTAGCAACATCCTCCACAACTAGACTGAAGAACAAAAGGACAGCAACTTGTCTGTTCCCCTTCCCTAATTCCCCAATGCTGTTCCCCTCCCTAATTTCCCCAATAAAATCTTAATATATATATATATATATATATATATATATATATATATTTACGTCTTATATATACTCTTAACTGTTCACTCACATCCTACAATCTGTGGTCTCCTTCATGCTGAGCATAGTGAGCATAGTGGAAAATGCATTCTGTGGCAACAGCTCTGTTTAGTACACCACCAGTTAAAAATTTATTTTCTACAGTGGTAGCTAAAGACAGCTGTCTTAAAACACAACCTTCTGGTCTCCCAATTTTTGGTCAAATCAATAATCATTGTTGATTTTATTATAATGATATGTAAATATTGTCTATTGCTGAATCCCGTGGTATATAATGATTATATTTCCTTTCTTTGACATTAATTTTTTCTGTAGTTATTAATTGCATAATTTTTAATTTTTATATACTCATATAACACATATACATTTGTTTTGGCATGTCTGAAAATATATTTATTCTAACTATGATTGATAGTTTGAAAATCTCTGCTTCCCTCTTATGTGTGTCATTCTTCTTTCTAGCTACGTGCTTTCTCTGCTTCTCTGGGTTTTTTTTTTTTTAAAAGATTTATTGGGGAATTGGGGAATTGGGGGAGGGGAACAGCGTTGGGGAACCCGGGAAGGGGAGCAGACAAGTTGCTGTCCTTTTGTTCTTCAGTCTAGATGTGGAGGACATTGCTTCACTGGCTCATGTTGGTATCATCATTACGCTCTTCTTGGGTGAGGCAGATAGGTCGCCAGCCTCTGGACGGCCGCTCACAATGCCTCCTAGCAGTTCACACCGGCTGCCAGCCATTCACTCTGGCTGCCGGCCACTTTCTGTAGCCTATGGCAGCCTACTGCAGCAGGGGCTGCAGCTATGCCGCCCAGGGGACTCACAGCAGCCCAGCTCCAGGATGAGCTGTTGTTCACCATCTTAGCTGTAGAGGGCAGTGTCACTGGCCCTCATATGTGGCATCTGAACTGGGGCTGCTGGCATCCCAAGCCGGCTCTTAACCAAGGCACCATTCGGCCGGCCCTCTGCTTCTCTGGTCTTAATGATGTAATATCAACATATTTTCATTCCATTCACATGCTGAGATAGATAGGCTCAATTCTAAATTCCTGGGAGAGAGGTTCTGATTGGATTAACTTGAGTTTGGCATCCACCTCTGGTCCAATCAGCTGCACATATATTACGTTCTTAATCAGAACAAATAAATTATTTGTCACTACATATAAAATCCTTAAATGACTTTGTGCTGGATAGTGTCTGTTTGTGTCTGCAGATCCATCCATAGTCCACCCTTCTCTCCCTCTCCTGTGCCCCAGAGGTTGACCTCTATAAACATCAGTGGTTCCTTTGCCTCTAGCTTCCTGTTTCTCAGCCACTGAGAGACATCAGAAGGAGCAGGAGAGAGAAGGTAGGATGTGTGTAGTATACAGAACAATGGTCCCAAAGATGTCCACGTCCTAATTCCCAACACCTGGCAAAAAGGACTTTTCAGATGTGGTTAAGTTAAAGATCTTGAGATGGGGAGATTACCTCGGGGGCCCAATGTAATCACAAGGGTCCTTGAAAGATAGAAGAGGGAAGCAAAAGGTCAGAATAAAAAGCTGCTGTCTCACCGGCTGAGTGGCGCAGTGGTTAAGCGCTGGCTTGGGAAGCCAGCGACCCTGGTTCGGGTCCCACATATGAGGGCCAGTGACACTGCCCTCAAAAAAAAAAAAAAAGCTGCTTTCATAATGAATGCAGAGATCAGAGTAATGCTATTGATGAAAGGGACCATAATCCAAGGAATGTGGGCAAACTTTAGAAGCTGAAAGAGACAAGGGTCGGATTTTCCCTGGAGCCTCCAGAAGGAATGCAGTCCCCAATACCTTGATTTTAGACTTGTAAAACACATTTTCAGATATCTGTCCTCCAGAATTATAAGATAATAAATTTGTGTTGTTTTAATCCACAAAGTTCATGGTAATTTTTTACAGCAGCTTTAGTACTCTAATATAGTATGTATTCCTGCTGAAGTCAATGGATTGCAGTGGCTTTGTTCCTCTAAAGAAAGCTCTCTCCTCCCCACTCTCTGAGTTTTAGTAACTGCTCCCTCACTTGCACCTTCAGATCTATAAGTGCAGCTAACTTAGGGTGTTTCACCCTGATTTATTAATTTCTTTTAATCTTGTCCACAACTTTGTAAATTGTCTTAACCTTTTTTTTTTTTTTTTTTTTTTTTAGGGCAGTGTCACTGGCCCTCATATGTGGGACTTGAACGGGGGCCGCTGGTGTCTGAAGCCAGCGCTTAACCACCATGCCACTCGGCCGGCCCTAAATTGTCTTAACCTTAAACACTCTTTAATTACCCTGTTTGACTGTACGAACTGTTTCTTACTGGGACGTTGATGAACAGATTTTAAAGGATCAAAATAAATAAGAAGTCCTAGATTTGAAGAGTTAAGAGGGCCAGCCGAGTGGCTCAGTTGGTTAAGAGCTTGCTCAAGTGAGCTGAGCTCTGAGCAACAGCAGTTCGATGCCCAGCCCACGCTGAGCTGCCACTGAGCTGCTAACAGGTGACATGATGGCTCAGCTTAAAAATAAAAAATAAGGGCTGGCCGAGTGGCGCAGTGGTTAAGTGCTGGCTTCGAAAGCCAGCGGCCCCGGTTCGAGTCCCACGTATGAGGGCCAATGACACTGCCCTGAAAAAATAAAAATAAAAAAGAAGAGTTAAGAATCATCTGATATGTACAAAGGAATAAGGTTGTAATAAAGTATTAAGAACTAATTATTTTAGAACTCTGGTGACAGTTACCTAGTTTTTGTCTTCCTTTACCTATTTTTTCTTCCCAGAGTGCTTAAGACAAAATTGTGATAATTATCTTAATGAAGTGTAGAATTACATATCCCTCTTGGGCAACTTCTCTTCCAACAGATTTTTGTGCCACTTTTGTCCTCTGAAATGGTTCAGTGTGGCTTGACTTGCTAGAACCTTACCTCCTCTGGTCAAAATGTACCTGTTCAGCAGGTTGTAAGAACCACAGTTGCTCTTGCAATTCTGTTGGGTTCATCTCATTGTAGATTTAATTTTCATTCTCTGGTGGCTAATGAGGTGGAGTACCTCTTCAGATGTTTATAGGCCATTTGAATATCTTCATAAAATTCCTGTTCAGGTCTCTTGTTTATTTTCTGATATAGTTGTCTTTTACATACTATTCTGATTTGTAGCCATTCTTTATGCATCCTGGACCTGAATCATCTGTTAAATCTATCCATTGCAACGCTTTTTCCACTCTGTGGCTCACCATTTCCCCTTTTTAATGCTGTCTTTTGCAGAACAGAAGTTCTTAATTTTAAAGTAGCTCAATTTATAATTTTTCTTTGTTATATTTAGTTTTTTTTTGTATCCCATTAAGGTTGTAAAAGTATTCTTATTTATCTCTTTGGCTCTTTTACTTTCCATGTTGAAACCCTCAATCTGTCAAAATTGTTTGTTGTGAATGGCTGTGGTAGGAAGGTTCATTTTTTTTCCCATATACATATTCAATTGACTCAGCCTTATTTATTTTATGTGTCTTTCCCTCCTTTTGACATGGTTATTAGAGTAGGGAGTGCATAATACAGGTTAGTTGAATTCCATAAACATGTGTATCATCCCTTCATTCATTAGGTAATTAAATATTACATCAAAATATCAAAAAGAATGTGTGAATTTTTCTTTATGCAAGAGGTTAAATTTAGAAATGCAATTTTTAAAAATCTTCTTATTTCTCAGAGTATCAGTTTGGGTTTAAACAAAAGAGAGAAGTCACACAATAATTTAAACAGACAAAATTTAATATAAAGAATATTAACTATAACAAGGAGTTGGAGTAACAAGGGACTCACTAGAAAAAACTACAGATAATTGTAAAGAATACAGGAATAGTAGGTATAAGGAGCAAACATCACCAATAAGGAGTTGGTGATGTCTAGCACCAACTAGACATCCTCCACTGCCCTCTACTGACAAAGCTTAACATCATGTCAGCTGGCAATGGGGAAATGTTTAAAGGCCCCAGATCCATTTTCACAGAGAAGGCAGAAGAGGATACTTTGAGGTTTCAAGGCAATGAATTGATAACAGGCATATTCAGATGCCATGAGAGTTCATTTGAAAATCTACCACATATACTGTGTAGTTGGGTTATGTAGATATTTTGAAAAAAATTTTAAATCATAATTTTTGGGAGGCTATAACCAAAGCTATTTTTGGAGGCTGTGCACGAAGTTGCATAACTATTGTTGTGGCTGCTTGCTCGAGGGTTTTGAAAGACTTTGTGAGGCGGGTAGAAATACAGAAGGAAGATTTATTAAAGTAAGAGGAAGGTCTGCTGGGCAAAGTCTGCTGGAGAATACTGCCTCGAGTATTTATTTCATCTGAAGTTTTAACTTTTTTAACCAGGATGTAAATTACTTCAGCCTGTAGTGGAGTCTTCTATGTGGTCTGCTTTGTCCATTGGGGTGGAGGAAGATGCAGTTAAACTGGTTATCACCTTTTGCATATGTCATGTAAATTTAGATTGGACTCATGTCTTGTTAGGGAGACCACTTCATGGATGGTATAGAGGCCTGACCACTGCACTGTACATCTGAAGCTGCCACTGAATAATATTAGATGTTAACTATAATTTAACACATATATAATCATGGGATGTTGAGTATAGTGTGGGGATGAAGTCAATGGAATTCTAATAGATACGTATGATATTGGGGGTGGGGGGACAGTGAAGGAGGAGGGGGAGTCACTTTGTAAGGGGTGAAAAGGATAAATATTGCATTGTTTTGTACATCTGTAACTAATAATAATAATAAAATTAAAAATAAAAAATAAAAGTAATTACTATACATAACTGTTAAAACCTTTTTATGTGTTAAAATAAATATTTGTAGTAAAATTTAAAAAAAAAAGTCAAATTGGAGCCAGGAGTGAATCCCATATAGATGCAAAAATCTCTCCCAAGTCACTGGGTCAGGCATGCAAACCAAAGTCAATAGAAACATTAAAACTGGTATGAATAGTAAATGTATAGTAAACAGAATCATTTAATTTTAGAGGAGAGGAGGAAAAGAAAAGAAAGCTTTCAAAAAGTACCAAGCTAAATTATACTTGTTAAATTTAATTATACCAGAGGTCCAAATCTCAAAAATAGAAGGTTTGGTGCCACCATTACAATCCCTCCTGTCTTTTCAATTATTAGCATTTTTATTAGACACATTAGTGGCATTTGATACAAATCTAGGCTGTAGATATAGTGTACAGCTTCAAAATATGAAACGAATGAGTCCCCATCTTAATCTTATGAGCTACATATCTGTGCTTTGTTGTTGCTGGCAATTTAAATCTAGGTGCATTGTGTGGCTTTGGAAGCTGTACACAGTCTTTTGCTATTCTCACTAGATAGCAGTTTATTCAGTATCATGGGGGGAGGTAACAGCATTGGGGAATCGGGGAAGGGAAACAAACACATTTCTGTCCTTTGGTTCTTCAGTCTAGTTGTGGAGGACGTTGCTTCACTGGCCCATGTTGGTATTGTGATCATTATGCTCTTCCTGGCTGATGCAGATTGGTCACTGGCTATCAGACAGCCCGCTCACAGCAGCTCATGCTGGCTGCCTGCCGCTCACAGTAGCTTATGGCAGCCCACTGCAGCTCTGCTGCAGCCTAAACCATCGCCAGCAACTCACGGCAGCTCAGATCCAGGTGGATCTGTTGTTCACCATCTTAGCTGTAGAGGGCAGTGTCACTGGTCCATGTGAGATTCGAAACGGCAGCCCTGCTGCTCAGAGCTGGAGTTCCCAAGCAAACTCTTAACTAACGGCCACTCGGCCGACTCTGGTAGGGAAAACTTTTGTTTACTAAATGATGAGACAAGTAAAGAATTAATAGGAGCAGGCTTATGAGCTGGCAGGATGGGACCGGCAAAAAGTTAACAGGAGAGAGCTTATGGGCTAACAGGAACAAACCTAAACATTAACCGCTTGGCTGTGACTCTCCCTGGCAAGCACTGCAGCTGCAGGCTGACAAGCACCTTACATCCATCATAGGTAAGGACAGAACAGTTCCCAATCGCAAAGCCAGCCCCCTGCACACTAACAAACACCCATCATAGATAAGAACAGGACAGTTCCCAGGAGAAGACAATTGTAATGGCAGCCCTTCTGCTGACAAGCACCCTACATCCCACTTAGAAAAATAGAAAACCCCAACACTCCTTCTCATCAGTGCAGCTGTCCCCCATTGGACTGTCCCGGCACAACTCCTGTCAGTATCTCTCTCTTACCTCACTATCCCCGCAGCTCTCCCTCTCAGACTGCCCTGGCAAAACTTCTGCCAGGTCCAAACAGAACTCAGAACTCTCACTCTCCCTCTTCGACTTTCAATAAATCTTTTCTCTGGATATTCTTTTTTTTTTTTTAAAGATTTTATTAGGGAATTGGGGGAGGGTAACAGTATAGGAGAATTGGGGAAGGGGAACACACAAGTTGCAGTCCTTTTTTGTTCTTTAGTTTAGCTGTGGAGGACATTGCTTCACTGGCCCATGTTGGTATCATCATTGCGCTATTCCTGCGTGCGTCAGTCGCTCCCTGGCCTCTGGACGGTCACTCACAGCGGCTCTTGGCAGTTCACGCGGGCTGCCAGCCGCTCACCCGCTGGCTGCCGGCCTATCACTGTAGTCTATGGCAGCTCACTGCAGCAGAGGCTGCAGCCCACACCGTCACCGGACATGTTAGCTATAGAGGCAACATTCACCATCTTAGCTATAGAGGCAACCAGGTGGAGCTGTTGTTCACCACCTTAGCTGTAGAGGGCACTGGCCTTCATATGTGGGATCTGAACCAGGGCCCCGCTGCTCAGAGCTTGTCTCCCAAGCCAGCTCCTAACCAAAGTGCCTCTCGGCCGGCCCTCTCTGGATATTCTTGTAGTCTCATAAATTCTTTTACTTTCTGCGAATGACCAGGGATTAATTCTACACCAAGACACTAAACATTTGCTCTTCTTATAATCCTGCATTGACCCTTTGAAGCTCCTAAGGTGCAGTACCTCGTTCCTAGCTCAGGATGTCTTATATGCCTCAAACCTCTTTTCTATCTCTCAATTCTCTCATGCAAGTGCGTTCTCTGACTTACTTATGTATGCAGGGTTCCCATACATATGTATGTATTCAATTTGGTTATTTTCTCTTGCTAAACTGTCTCGTGTCTATTTGATTATTAGACCAGACCGAACTTTGAGAGTAAAGGAAAGTTTGTTCCTCCCCCACAGTGGTTATGCCTCTCAGGGGTCTGAAAAAGAGGATTACTATGGCATTTCTAAGGTGCGTTAACCTAGAGCACAAGAACAGTGCATAGGGTTTGCTTAAGGCAAAGACAAACCTTTTTATAGGCCTGGGACATGACTAACCACCAGGACCTGCCCAGTTAAGAATTTTATGATTAGATCACCTTGAGGTACTTTCAGTCAGATTTATCACAGAACACCTTTTTTTGTTTATACCAGCGCAACTGAGGAACAAAAATTTTAATTTGTTAAAGAAAAAAATATTTAAATAAAAATTCATGATGCTTGTTGAGGATGAGGTGAGGGAGACTTTATTCAAGGGTAGAGGGAACTATTGTGATAGGTATAGGGACCACTGCAATGAGTCTTGTAGTGGAAGTGAGATTGGGCTTGTTAAAAAACAAAATTTAACAACCAAAATTTAATAAAATGGTGTTACTTGTGCCAAAGCCCAAGATACCAAACCCAGATTTAATACCTGAGCTAATTGCTGTTTCTTCCAGAAACATAATCAGTGTCTGGAATTTTCTGGTCAATAGCAATGAGATAATCTGTCAAGCGGGCCCTCTCCATCCCTACATCCCCAGAAAGAAGAGGCAATCTGCATGATAAAAACTCTTGCCTTTGCCTTCATCCTGGATAAAGATATCCTGGTGTGAAAATAATCCTTTCTTTTCTTTTGTTAATAGGTCCCTTGCTCCAATTTTCTTTCTAAAAAAAACCCTTCCATGTTGTACAACCCCTCAGAGAACGTTTCTGATTACTAGAAGGGATGCTGCCCAATTCATTAATTGTTTAATAAAGCCAATTTAGATGTTCAGATTTACTTAGTCTATTTTTTTAACAAATCCTTCACATTTCTTATGGAGATAATATATTATAAACACATGAGTTCACCAACAATGAATTATCATAATCTGAAGTGAGATGATTTCTGTAACCAGTGTATTTGTTTGATAAAGGGCGATATGCTTTTTACACTTTTAAATTGTATAACGTTTACTTAACAAGATGTATTCTCCCTAATTCCAGGACAGGTTGCTTCTCCTTTCGCTATAGTGATTTGTCACAAAACCCTCCAGGAATCAAGTAGCGGGAATCAGGGCTGGTTTATCTTCTCTGAAAAGGCTGCGAAATTTGTTCTAAAGTTGGACACCGGCCGCTTCATTGACCTAGATGATGTTTAGACTAAAATAACGGGACAGCAAAACGGAAGGTTTTAGGGGACTTTCTTGGTCTGCTCCATTCATGTGAACCTCGTGGTACTCCACATTCTCCCCGGGGCCATTTCTCGCGAGTCCAGCGGGCGGGCCAACTCCTGCCCAACGATCTGGGACTACTACTGCCTCTGGGTGGTCCCCTTGGCCCAGCCCCTATCCACCTGGGCGCCCTCTGAACCACGCCTCCTGCGAGCGCCCCGCCCCGCCGCCGCCCGACCCTGCGACGCGCCATTCGACGCGCTGACGTCGTACGCTCCAGGTACTTTCCCTGCAGTCGGTCGGGCTTAGCGTGGAAGGCGGGGCGGGGCGCGGAGGGCGCATGCGCCACAGCGCCGGCAAGCTCCCCGGATCGTGAGGGGGCCTGAGCCTCTCTGCCGGCACAGGTTCCGCTCGTGCTAGCTCGCTCCAGCGGCCATGTCTACCACCATCGAGCGGGAATTTGAGGAGTTGGATGCTCAGAATCATTGGCAACAGCTGTATCTGGTGAGTTGAGGGCTCGCGCGGCAGCCGCCGTATTCCGCCGTGGACCCGGGCTCTCGCCCGCCGGTTCTCTCCCGCCTCCCCCGCCTCCCTCTCAGGGCGGAAGTGGCGGCGCGCAGGCCGCGTCAGGGCTGCGCCTGCGCCCACCGAGTCGCTGGTCCGTTTTGAAAAAAAGACTTTAGCTGGCGGGGCGTGTTATCTAAGCGCAAGCGCAGTGGTAGTTCTGGAATGTGGCGCTACAGCGGCGCCTTGTGGCGGGCGTGGTTGTATTTTTCGGTCCGAGGGGTGGTGGGAATCCGAGTGGCCAAAAGGCAGGTGGGTGGGGGGAATCGGGGAGGCCCGCCGGCGACCTGGGAGGTCGCGGTTAGCGGTGAGGCCGCAGGGGACCGTGGGGACGGGTGGGGGCGGTGAGGCCTTGGGGGCTCGCAGCGCCGGGCAACTGCGGCCTCGCGGTCGCTTGCCCGCCCCTGTGCCTGTTATTGCTCACGGACACTTTTTTCGCTGGCTAGGTGTTTTGTGGCCGAGCAGACAGGCCGGCCGCGACACCCATTTCCGAAGGTGCTGCCAGTTCTTGCCTTGGTGGTTGTGGGTGGTACCTGGGCCTCTCGAAATGGTAGTGCCTAAACCTAGTGCTGGCGGGAGTTCCTGGCGGATCAGCAGTCTACATTTTCCAGAGCCGAGTGCCTCAGGGTGTGGGTTGTCCTCCACAAAAAGGTTCCAGGAACAAGAATAGGCTTAGGTTGTGTTAAAACAAATAAAGGATGTTGTTCTCTCTTTAATTTTCTTTACTGAGGCACACTTTACATACAATAAAATACACAGATCTTATGTATGTAGTTAAGCGAGTTTCATAAATGTACATTTACAGCTGTGCAAACACGACCTAAATCAAAATAACCTATCACCCCAGAAGGTGCTGTCATTCCCCCTCCTCCACCCTATAAGCCACCACTGTCCAGATTTCTTATCACCATAGGATAAACTTGCCTGTTCTCAAACTCATGTATGTGGACTTAGGTAAACTCTTTTGTGACTAGCTTCTTTAGGTCAACTAGAGAACCTTTTAATTCAAACAGAATTTGATTTTATCTCTTAAAATGACCTAATTGCCTGTTCTCTACTGTTTAATTATTAGAATTATTCCTAAGATTGAATTGAGTGGTTGTGAGTTAAAGGCTGCTTCTGCTGTTCAGTTCACTGTACAGAAAAAGAAGGCAAAATAAAGGCTTTCCTGTAAATCTTGATGGTCTTGGGTTTTGCCCCCATTCCATTTAATTAGATGACAGTAAAAAAATGTTTTCTTTGTCATTATGTTCAGAATGTAACATTTTCCTCTTGAACCCATTAGCCGGTAGTAAAATAAATACCCTGATTTACATGGGTACAGAGTATGTTAGACAAGGGAACTAACTTTAAAGAATGCTGGTAAGGACTTTTCCAATTTTATAAAATTTTAAATGCTAGTTCTAGTAGGACTCTATGTGAGAGTCTGCCAGCTGTGCCTTCTCCAGTTGTTTGTTGTTTTTTTTTTTTGTTTTTTTTAAGCAGAGGCTGCTGTCCAAGTTGCTAGTCATATATACAAAATACAGAGAAGAGAAAGGTGAGTGCTGCAAGTTAATTCAGCTTAATATTTTGGTCAAGCAGTTTGATGGTGGGGCTGGGGGGGGCGCAGGTAATATTCTTGAAAATTCATTGGAATCTGTAATCCTTATTTAAAAAATGCACTTACATCCACTGAAAATTTCACAATTAGTTTCAAGGAACTCAGGAAACCCTTCCATGGACTCCTGCCCAGGAATTTTTCAGTGGATTGGTCAGTGCTCTTATGATTTTCTTCCTAATGGACGAAGAAGAGTATTAGTTTGGTCAGGGGAGATCATGCAGTACACATTCGTGTTATAGTAAAAGTAGGTCACAAACCAAGAAAGTTAGTAATGGAAAGCAAGCCTAGAAAGAGTTTTAGAGTGTTTTCCTTTGACTCTAGAATATCCATTCAGCCATTCTACCAATACATGCTGAGCACCTGTAGAGTGCCAGCCCCTGCTCTGGGCTTTCCAGATTCAGCAAAGGATGCCACTGACAAAGTTCCTGTTCTTTAGGACCTCACCTTCTAGGACTTGTTCTCTTGAGGGCCTCATTGTAATTGATTCATTCATAATGCATCTATATGTGCCAGTGTTAGACTGAGTCTGCTCTCAAGGATACAGCTTAGTGGGGAGTAGTTAAATGGGTAAGCAGATGAAAGTGGTAAGTGCAAAAGCTAGTGTTAAGCACAGGGTGCTTTATTTCCCCCAAAGGTGAAGCTTCCTGAAGGAGAAAGGGCTTTACCGAAATCTTGAAGGACAAGTTGGCCGAGTGAAGAGAGTAATGGAGTGGGAGAGAATTAGTGTTCCAGAAAAGGAAGAAATATGAGCAGAGGTAGAGCAAAGAGAACCGCCAACAATTCAGCTGATGAACAGTGTGGTGTGAAGTTGAGGAGCTCTTGTAAATCAGACCAAGGAATTTGAGCTGGTTGATAGGGATCACCAAGGAATTTTAAGCCTGGAAGTACTATGATCGCATTATAGTTACTTTTTAGCAAGATCATTCTACCAGTAGATTGAATGGGGCTAAGTGTACACAGGTAGCACAGGGAGGTAGGCTGTTTGAGTAAACCTGAAGAGGAATGTTGAACTCCGGAATGAACTAAGGCAGTGGCAGGAGAAATGAAGGAGAGATACAGATTTGAAATGGTAAGGGGATAGATGTATTTAGTTTCGAAACTGTTCAATTCAATTTGAAGTAGTAAGGCATCAAAATAGAAATAGTTTAATATATTGGGTTGTCGGAAAAGTCATGACGTATTTTTTCTATGTTTTTTGTTGTAAAAATGCGTCATGACTTTTCTGACAACCCAATATAAATTTGTAGTTCAGAAGAGGTCCGAGTTTCCAAAATATGATTTTGGAGGTCATGAGCACATAGTGGTGTTTGATGTCCTAGACATGAGTGAGTTCAAATACAGAGGTTTGGAAATGCTGAAGGCCGAGGACAGAATCTTGACAGACAACAACATTTAAGGGCATAGGTAGGGAAAAAGGAGCTTGCAAAAAAAGACTGGAGCAGTATAGTCATAGAAATGGGGAGAAAATTGGTGGTGGAGTGTGGAGGGAATTAATGGTCAGCAGGGTCACATGCTGCAGAAGGGACAAATAAGATGAAAACCAGAAGGGCTCGTCAAATAACAATTAGAAGATCAACAGATGCCTTAAAGAGAGCCAATTTCAGGGGAGTACAAAAGTGAGATGCCAAGTGTTGAGAAGGCAGGAAGGAAGTACAAGTGAGCAAAAATGTACGTTCCTCTTTTGAGAATTCTCCAACTTGATGGGGTTAAAGGGAAAGGTAGTAAAATGAGACATGATTATGTGACTTCTCTACTTTCCCATTGCTGGTAATGTAAATTTTAATCACCTCCTATGGCTCACAAGACCACATGTCCTGCCTTCATGTATGACATCTCTCTTTTCCACCAGGTTCTTTTCCTTTAAAAGTGCATATACGTTCTTCCCTTGGACCTTTATAAATGTAGTTCTCTGCATTAGCACAACTTTTTCCACTTTTCTTTCCCCTTTTGCTTAACTACCTCTTACTCATCCCTGAAGTCTCACTTCCTTAAGGGGTGCCTTCCTGACTCCCATGCAGAGAAGGCCCCTTGCCCCCTTCCCCCCTTATATTTCTGTAGCATCCCACGACTTCCCTTTTCATAGCAGTGCATTGAGTCTAATGCAGCAGCAGATAATTTAGGGAACACAATTTGCATTTAGCAAACTACTTTTGCTTGAATAGGGAAAAAGTTTGAATGAGCTTTCTGCTTTGTATAGCACAACAGTGGGTGATATTTACGATAATGTTCGAGAAGAGTTGTGCTTTTTTAGCAATGCTAACTGGAGTAGGAAAAGAAAGGCTTTACTCTTGAGCAAAAAGTAAATATAACTAAAAGATGGACTTGCTTAGTGGTATTAGAACTTTTACTTTACACTTTGTTATTGAAAGGCATGCAAGAAAATGAATTTATTAGTTTGAGTCTGAAACTCTGGCCCCTTACTCCTTTTTACCTCCTTTGAACAGTTGCTTTATAACATAACTTTTGATAATGGGAGGTTTCTTGGGAATGAATCATTAAGCTGGAGCAAAATAGATTATCATTTTGAGGTTAACCTTCTCCATGACCTCATCAGAGCTTCATGCTGGTAGTGCCAATACCTTGCACAAAATGAGGCACCTAGTAGGCACTTGATAAATATTTGTTGAATAATGATTTCTTACCAGAGAAGGGAGGTAACTTGACATGTTTACATGTTTTGGGGGTGGGAGGGGGAATAAGTCTGAAGAGAGGTTAGAGGATGAAGGAGTAAAAGGGATGATTGTTGGAGCCAGAAACATCAGAAAGCAGGCACTGGTGGGAGCAAGAACACACAGGTGGAGGAGCTGGCCTTGAAAGGGCATGATTGGCAGAAGTGAGATTGCTGTAAAAGTCCAATTTAGTCTGACTGACTAATATTATTAACATCATCAGACATTAATTTTGGCTTTTTGAGAAATATTCATGATTGCTTTTTTGCCTTTCCTTCGGTCACTACTGATTGCTGTCTGAATTAGGCTGGGGCATGAGAAAAGGAATGGAGTTCTGTAAGCCTGCCTGGAAAATGTAGGGAAATGGCAAAAACTAAGTCATGACATAATGTTTTTAGTAAGTGGTGGCTCAAAAGGAATTTGGTTGATTAATCAGAGTTTTGAAACCATGGAACTTTTAACTGGTCATTTTTCTTTATTAGAAATTCGTAGTTCAAATATTGTCAGAGTAAGATCAGTTTTACCATTTGTGAGTCAGCTACTTTTTAGAAGTTAAACTCGATTCTTCTAGTACTTACCATGGGCGGCCAGTTAGGCAGGATAAATCAAAGCCGTCTTATTCTAAAACATTCCCTTCCAGGGTCTACTACACATTCTCCTACTATTGTTTAATCTTAGTGCCCGGCGCCTTTATTTATTTATTTATTTATTTATTTTTGTTGAGTCATCCTGCCACCTGTTGGCTGCTCAGCGGCAGCTCAGCTCAGGCTGGGCATCAAACTGCTGTTGCTCAGAGCTCAGCTCGCACTCTCGAGCGAGTTTTTAACCAACTGAGCCACTTGGCCAGCCCGTGCTCAGTGCTTTTACATAGTCGCACAGTTTTTTGTATCACACCTTGGCTTTCCTTGAAAATTGCCTGCTTTCTCACACCTTGGAATCTGCATGTGTTGGATATATTCTGTGCATACCTTATCTATCTGGGAAACATCTTCAAGATTAGACTGTAGTCTCCTTAAGGCAAAGTTAAATGCTCTCCTTCTCTGATTCCTGAGCTCTCTATATTCTTTTGTTGCGGGATACTCGGATAGAGAGACAGGACACCAAGGTTCAGAGCGGGAAGTAGCATATATTGATGCCGGCACCTGCTCAAGCAGATTCATATCCAGAGGCTAAGCCCTGATCTGGACAGGACTCGGAGCTTTATACTCTGAGGTTTCTGGGTTAGCAGCTAGGATTCTGTATTAGGGCATGTGGCATCTTGTTAGTTTCTGACTGGTTCCCAGGTGAGGTAGGAATTAGGAAATGTTAAACGCGGAAGTCTTTGTGGCCATGTAGACCAAGAAAGCCTTTGTCTGGGGCCCCCTGCCATGTTCCCCCCTTTGATGCTCGAACCTATACGTGGGTTAGAGAGCATCATCTCCTTTGACGGGTTGTTGGCCGAGGGGTTGGTACCTCCATAACATGAGGACCTTAGCAGCAGTTTTACATTCTACAATGGCCTCTGTGAGGAAGAGGTAGAGTGAATGATAAGGGTGAGAAGGCAGGGTAAAAGGCATGTTTCAAGGAGCAGGAGGATGATCCCAATTAATGCTTTAAACCCTCCAGGGGTGGAGAACCACCCTCAAAGAGGCTTTCGGGGTCCTACCCTGTCCATCTCTGAACTAGGATATGGGCAAGTTTTCTAATGTTGGTGGCAATGGCAGAGACGGCTGCCAGTGTCGTCAATCTGTAGACAACAGTCTGACTGATTGAATTTGCCACGGACACCACTTTCTTCAGCCAGTAAGGAGTCCAGTGCTAGGCAGTTTTGATAAATAGCGGCCCGCATCTGGGTCTGTTGATTAGCAAGGAGCTCTCTCTAAAGCTATCGCAGTTTCATTGGTGATTATTTGCAGAACAGCCTGTAACCTGATGATAAGGTTGAGCATGTAGATGGGGGTACGATATCCCCAACTCCCACCTTCAGCCGAAATAGCTGGGCTATAATATTGGATGATTCGCTAGGGAGGCCATTCATCTTCCCCCCAGGTCTGAGGCCCTCCCGCATTAAGGGACCTCCTGGGCCTGATCTTGGATGCCTCCCCCATCAGAGTATCTGATGTGGGTATGGCAGGTCCAACAGATAACCTGATTGGCCGTTTTGATCCCTGGGTAATTGTGGCCGGCTATTGATTTTAGAGGAATGGGGCAGTAAGATCTGTCAGCATAGGAGTTTTACCCTGGTAGCATTGGGAAGGCATGTAAGTGTAGAAGACAAATGCTACTTGAGATGTTGTCCCTATCCGAAAGGACTGGAAGCACGATTTAGGGGAGCAGGTGGCGATACCATCCCTGACTAGGAAGAAAAGGGTGAGGGTAGGGATCAGAGTCCTTGGGGTATGCATCTTGCAAGGAAGAATTCCTCAAGCTTTGGCCGCACATGGATTGGTCAGCTTCCGGTGTGACCAGAGCGAGACTGATGATCTCCTTCTAAGGATCGTTAACGCCGCTGGCAGTCTTACTTCAGAGAGTGATCTTGAGGAGCTCGGAGGGGTCAGAGGTGCAGTTCCAGTTAGCAGCTGCAGGTTTCAATCTGCTGTGGTGTATCCATGGAGTGATCTCTGCGACCTTGACTGCCGTGGGGGTAGACAAAATGACAGTAAAGGGGCTCGTCCATAGGAGTTTTAAGGGCTGGATTTCCATTCCTTGGCCCAAATTAAGTCCCTGGGCTTAAAGGGATGAACTTCAGTTGTTAAGCTGATGGGGAGCCTCTTCTGTACCCATTGGTTGAGGTTCTGTAGGGTAGACCCTAATGCCTCAAGCTGTTGCCTTAAGCTTAGGTCTCCTATTTCCTTAAGGTCCCCTGGGGGAGGGGTTTTGCTTCAGTGGTGGTGTGTAGCATCACCCTAGCATATCCAGCCAATTGTCTGTTTCCCTGGACGTAGCTGCTGCCATCAGTATAGTATTCTACATCAGGGTCCATGAGAGGTTGATCAGTCAGGTCTGGCCTACTGGAGAACAGTTCGTCCATGACTTTGATGCAGTCATGGTCTGGGGGCCCAGGCCCCACAGGTAATAAAGTGACTGGGTTTAGGGTCCATACTACCTCAAGGTGGACTCGTGGGTTTTCACATAGAAGCCCTTGGTACTTGGCAATCTGGGAGTTGGTAAGCCAGTAGTGTCCCTTATGATCTAATAGGGCTCGGACTGAGTCCGGAGCCCGGACAGTCAATTCCTGACCCAGAGTCAGCTTGTCAGCTTCAGACACTAGGAGGACCGTTGCCACAAGTGCCCTCAGGCAAGGTGGCCATCCTAATGCCACTGAGTTGCGTTGTTTTGAGAGGTACGCTACTGGCTGGTGCAATCCCCTAGCAGTTGGGTAAGGACTCCCACTGCTGTCCCTGTACATTCATGTACATAGAGAAAGAAAGGTTTGGTGATGTCTGTCTGGGAGCCCTAAGCCAGGGGCATGAATGAGAGCCATTTAATCTCATTAAAAGTCTTTTGTTATGGAGACTCCCATAGAAAAGGTTCACGTTCACCCCCCTTTGTGGCTTCATAAAGGGGTTTGGCCATAGTGGAGAATTTGGGGATCCAGATCCTACAGAAGCCTGCCATCCCTAAGAATTCGCGGCCTGATGAGGCAGCTGGTAACAGCCGTGAGTGATTCCACCTGGCCTCTGGGGGTTCAAACCTGTTGTCATTCTTCCCAACTGTTGAAGACATTCATTTTTCCAGTGGCCTCATTGGCAGCAGTAAGCACATTGCTCTTGTCCCAGCCTTGGTCTCCTGGTGGGTGGCCCCCTTGACACTGCCCTTGCTGGGACGGTCCCGGGTTTGGGATGGCATTTCACTCAGGTGTCCCAGTCCGCTCAACAAGTGCAGCAGCACTTTGTCCGCCTTTTCCTTCATCTTCTGATTTGCTTTCCTTCATCTTCCGATCTGCTTCTCAATGAGCTTCTTGGTCACAGTTGACGTAGACCTTGGTCGCCATTTTAAGGACCTGGCTGATACTCATGCTAGTAAATCCATCCAGTTTCTGAAGTTTTTGCCGGATGTCGCCCTAGGACTGTCCGACAAAAACGGCATTGACCATCTGCTGATTTTCGAGGGCTTCAGGGTCGAAGAGGGTGTAGAGATGGGACGTTTCATAGAGTCTTTCATATAATTGGCTTGGGCTTTCCTCGGGTCCCTGGAGGACTTCAGAGATCTTTTTCATATTGATGGCTTTTTTGCTACCATTCTTCAGGCCTCCTATAAGGGCTTTTTGATACTGTTCCAACATCTGGAAGTCCTGGTCATTATTGGGGTCCCATTGGGGATCCTCCTCAGGGAAATGGTTCTGGGCATACATTTGAATGTTTAAGTCATGTTCCTCCAGCCACTTTATGGCTCCTTATGTGATTCTCCAGCACTCCTCAGTGTTGAAGAGAGTTAAGAGGAGCTGGCAGCAATCAGCCCGGGTGGGTCGATGCGTTTGAATGGTTGACTGAAGGAAGTCAGTCAAAGCCTGGGGATTTTCAGTATATGATGGGGTATGACTTCCAATTTAAGAGATCAGTGCTTGAAAAGGTCAGATACACAAATGTATGCTGGGCTCCCTGAATTTGGCTATTCTGATCATAGTAGACGGAGCCTCTGGTTTCCAGTAGGGGGACCTCGAGAGCATCAGCCTTAGGGCTCTTTGTCTACAGCCGCCCATCTGTGGGCCCGTATGGGGTCAGGACTGGAGGCGGCAGTGTAGCAGGAGAGTCTGGAAGGGGGGTAGCTGGCGGAGATGGTAAGGCCGGCAAGCGTGGCACTAAAGGCTGGGCTGGCGGTTCAGGGGCCCATGGAAGAGGCAGGTAGATAGGCAAATAAGATGGTGGGATCTCCTCCAGGTCTGAAGGCAAGACCAGCTTTGGTTACTTTGTTTTGCCCTTAAGCAGCTTCTGGGAGGAGACCATAGCTCGGGCTAAAATAACCCTACTCTGACCTTCCAAACAGGACCTCAACCAAGGGGGCCTAGTGCATACAATGGCCTCTCATGAATCAATATAAGGGAGCTGGTCGGGGTGACCAGGGCTGCCGGTAAAGACGAGGTAAACTCTGTGAATGAGATACCTATCAAAGCTTCCCTCTGTTGGCCATTCAACACCAAATGATTGCCAGTCAGTTTCACAGAAAATGCGGAGCTTTTGGGGGGTCATCTTGGTGCCATAATCCCTTGAAAACCCCTTCTTAAAATTCTTTAGCATACATCCTAATAGAGTCTGGGTACTCTGTTGCCCACCCATGACAGTCACCCAAAATTGGCACAACACACGATCACTCAGATTCGCTTTGTCTGTCTCCGGCCACTCCCCTCACAGGAATATTTCAGGCGCCTCTTAGAAATTGGTGGGTCGGTATAAGCCCCCAACTCGGATCACTAAACCGTACGAGACAATTTAGTGATACCACCCTAAGCCATATGAGGTTTGCCACGGACCTGCGGATCGGGAATCAACACTTGCTTCGCAGACTGACTGCGTCTCATTCACACGGACTCAGACAGATTCATTCTCCACCCACTGCCCTGTTCCTAGGAGTCACAGTTTCTCCCAGAAATTGAGATACTCGGGTGACTCCCGGAGGTGATCAGTCTCCCCTTCTGTCCGCTGATGGACAGGCTGTCTTAAGGGACCTGTCTGGTTGGGCGGTGCTCCCAGCCTGGTTCCTGCAGCCCTCCGGGTTCTGTTGTGCTCCCGGGTCAGTCCCCCGTGGCCGGCAGGGGAGACTGACAAGGCTCCGCTGGTGCCGAATAGAGTTCGTATCCCCTTTTGTCCGGGGGAGCCCTCGGGTCTCGGGGACAAGGGAGACGGAAAATATCGCCATCTTCATATCCCGGACGAACCCCCAGATATGTTGCAGGATCCTCGGACAGAGAGACTGGACACCAACGCTCAGAGTGGGAAGCAGCATTTATTGATGCTGGCACCGGCTCAGCATATTCATATCCAGAGGCTGAGCCCTGATCTGGACAGGACTCGGAGCTTTATACCCTGAGGTTTCCGGGTTAGCAGCTAGGATTCCGTATTAGGGCATGTGGCATTGTTTTAGTTTCTCACTGGTTCCCGGGTGAGGTAGGAATTGGGAAATGTTAATCACGCATGTCTTGGTGGCCATGTGGTCCGGGCCTTGTCTGGATCTCCCTGCCACACTTTTATTAGCGTATTAATCACATTGTTTTATGACTCCTCTTGTCTAACTCCTTGAGAGTTACTTCATTTTTGTTTTCCCCACCATCTGCCTGTACGCCTGAGGCTTGTTAGATGCCAGTAAGTATTCACGAAGCAAAAGAATACTGCTCCCCGTTTAAAGTGCCAACACCTTGGTTTATTCTAACCCCCTCATTCACAGCTGAGAAGATATCTGTTTAACATGAGGTGGTGACTTTTGTAAGATTGCCATGTCCATTTGTCCACGAAAAACATCCAGCCTAAGAGAAGGCTTGTTAGGGTCTATTTGAGCCAAACTGACAATTGCCAGGAAGCAAAATCTCAACGGATTGAGAAAATGCTCCCCAAAATGGTGGTTTGCAGCTTATTTTATACATAGAATCAAAGGAGGAAGGTTACATGAAATCCACTGGTGATAGATTAAGGGGGTCGGAGAAAACAAAGTGGGGGGTAATCTCTGGGATTGGATAAAAGTAAATTGGAGAGCCACAGGATATGAAAGACAGTTCGGGGAGTATAATGTTGTAAATATTTTGTGGGGTGTCAGCTCAGTAGCTGCTCAGCTCGGTCTGGGCATCAAACTGCTGTTGCTCAGAGATCAGCTTGCACTCTTGAGCGAGCTCTTAACCAACTGAGCCACTCAGCCGGCCCTGAAGTAGAGGTATAATCACTGCACTGTCCACCTGAAGCTGATGTTGTATAATATTGTGTGCCAACTGTAACAATATATAGATAGTCACGGTATGTGGAGTATACTGTGAAAGGGAGTCAAAGGAATTGTAATAGATTTGTATGATATGTGGGGGGTAAGGTGGTGAATTGGGGGCAGGGGGTTGTCACTTTGAGGGGTAAAAAGTATAACTATTGCACTGTGTTATACACCTGAAACTAATTTTAAAAAATGTTTATTTCACAATAAAAGAATTTAAAAAAACAAAGTGAATTGGAGAGACAGGTACTTCTTTTACATAATTAGGTACAGGATAATTAATAGTTCACACTGAGATGTTAATCAAGTGACAAGAATAATAATGAGGGATTCTGTAGTTTCCTGCTCTGGCTGGAAAAGGGCATTACTGACATTCCAAGGAATGTCATCTTTGGTGCCAAAAAAACAATAGGCTCACTTAAGTGAAGATTGACTTTATGAAGGAAGCTTCAGGCTACAGATGTGACTTCCTGCAAAGGCCCACCTTACTTGGGAATTTCTTATGTTCATGCCGTCTTATTTGGCTGTGTTGTCTCCTGAACGTGTCTGGTTTAACCTGTGGCCCTTTTTCCATCCTCACATTAATGACACAGCTGGGACCCAAATCTAGTCCTTGCGATTCTCATTTTAGCATTGTACTAATTGGCCAACGTGACTGTCTACATTTCTGTTTTATTATGATTTACTTGAGATTAATGGCACTGAGGGAATCATTTAAATTTTTGATGCAAGGAGTGAATGGAATGTGTTATAACAGGTAGGGGATCATTTTGGGACTGGAAGAGACCTTTAAAACAGTGCCTGGGATCCATGGATCAGGCTGAAAGGGATTTCCAAGTTCCCTGAAACTGTATGCTAAATTGTGTGTGTGTGTGTGTGTGTGTGTGTGTGTGTATACACCTGGGTATTTAGTTTCTAGGTGTTTCCCTAGCTTTTTTTGTCAGATTTTTAAATAGATCTGTGACTCTCCAAAAGGTAAGGACCACTGCTTTAAGGGAAAGGAGACTTGGAAATGGGGCCCCAGTAGAGAATATAGATTGTTTTTTGTTTTGTTTTTTTTTGTTTTTTTTTTTGTTTTTGAGGGCAGTGTCACTGGCCCTCATATGTGGGACCGAACCAGGGCCGCTGGCTTCCCAAGACCAGCGCAAAACCACCGCGCCACTCGGCTGGCCCAAATATACTCTTTTTTTTTTTTGAGGGCAGTATCACTGGCCCTCATATGTGGGACCGAACTAGGGCCGTTGGCTTCCCAGGCCAGTGCTTAACCACCGCGCCACTCGGTCAGCCTCCCAGTAGAGAATATATAACTAGAAATCATATTGTGTTTTTCCTATGATATATATTCTGTAGATTACTGATACTTATAATTATGAAAATACAGACAGTTGCAGTTGTCCATTAGCCTTTCTGGCTTGCCTCTTGTTCAGTATCTTCAATAGATTGATTTTAACCAGAATCCCCAGCAACCTTTTTATGACTTCTCTCAAATCACTGCTATTCACAGTAGTATTCCTTATTTCCAGTTGGAAAACTATTATAGTCCTTGCAGTCTCCTGCTGTTCTGTCTTCCTGCCTGATCTCTTTGTTCTCCTACTATGCTCACTCTCTTCCAGAGAGTAAACTAGAGATATGGACAAATAATATACAGAAAAGCAAGATTAAAATTAACATAAGCATGTTCTTCACTTTCTCAAATAAACATACATACGATTTTCCCCTGGAAATTACAGTCTAGATTCTCTGTGTCCTCTGTTCTCTGTAGTAATTCCACTTAGTGCTTCATTAAAGTCATCATTTCTTGTTGGAAAGCTATTAGGGGCAGAGAGAATATTTAAACCAACTAGTAAATTAGAACTTTTGGTAACACCCTCCATTACTTTGGATACTAGTGAATAGCCATATACTAAGTTTAGCATACAAAATTTTAAAACAGCAGCTGGTAACTGAGGAAGAGAGATAGTTTAGCAGGTAAAGACTATAAATTCTGACTTTACTGTTCTGAGTAAAAAATGAACTTTTCTGTTATGTTCTTAATTGGAATATTCTACCTTGCCAGGCTGTTGTCTGAAATAGCTATTAAAAATGAATGTGTGTGAGCTGAGCTCTGAGCAACAGCAGTTCAATCCCCAGCCCGAGCTGAGCTGCCGCTGAGCTGCCAACAGGTGGCAGGATGGCTCGGCTAAAAAAAAACAACAAAGAATGTAGTGCTATTTTAAATGTATTTAATGTAATTTTAATTTAAGGGTTCTATTTATGGCAGAGTAGTAGTAATGGTTCAGGAAGTTGTTTTGACTTAACAGTGAAATCTTTGCTTTTTAAAACCATAGACACCTTTTGACACTTACGATGAAACTATGAAAGAGAGATGTCCACATACATAAGATCCTCCAAAATTTAGCATGTGATTTCAGGGGTTTCATAGGTCCCCTCAAGAAGGTTGGGGTTGATGACCTCCAGTCAAGAAACTGATTTAAGATTAGATACTTTTATCTATGGACTTCTGGTATCTTTTTCAATGTAGTAGTTTCATGTTTGTTTGTTTGATAGTTTTAATGTGCTCTTATTCTTTTTAAAATCCAGTGTGTCTGATTTATATGCTCTTTGATCTATCAGTTTTATTTGGTCATGTCACTGATCATTTGTAACTTTGATTCAAACCACCTCTATTCATCTGAAGAAAATCTTGTTTCTTTCACTATTTTTGAACAGTTTTATACTCTGAAAGCTATCAGTTCCTCTTAACAGTTTACTTAATAGTGCTTCTAGGAATTCTTTAGGTGGGTTGGAGTAAGATTGTATGGCTCCTAGAGTGTGCATCACTCTATTCCTAGTCAAAGGCTAGGAATATGCTGGGGTAACCTTAGAGTATTGCAATCACTCCATAACAGTAGGAATTGCTTCTGCACTGATTTATGTTTTAACCCGTGAACTTATAAAACGTAGGTTCACATTTGAAATCTTAAAGATTTTATTCCTTAAATCTCTATTATTGTAGTAGGGATTCCATTAATCTCTATTACTGTAACTTAATTTCCATCATTGTCAGGATGAAATAGTTATTTTACAATATTTTATTATATAATATAATATTTTTGCACTTGGTACATAGCTTTGTTCTATATAGTGCACAAGAAACTTATATCCTTGTTGTACTGTGGAATAGTCTACCTTTCTTTCTTTCTTTTTTTTTAGCTGAGCCATGCTGCCACTTATTGGCAACTCAGCAGCAGCTCAGCTCTGGCCGGGAATCGAACCGGCGATCCTGTTGCTTAGAGCTGGCACTCTTGAGTGAGCTCTTAACCAACTGAGCCACTCAGCCGGCCTCTTGGAATATTCTACCTTTAACTGTTGTGATGGAGCAGCAAATAAGAATTAGGAAATTGGAAAACAGTAATCTAATTTTATAAGGAAAAATGGCTTTTTAAGATAATCCCTCATTGATAGATTTTTCTACTTGTGGGAGAACGTACCTAAATTTCTTTCTTTTTTAAAAAAATTTAATGTCCCTAAGTGAATCCTGAATTATATGATTGTTAAACATTTCTTTTATTAGTCAAATGGTTGTGTATATACTCTGTATAAAGATTGTGGAAGGACATAACCAAGTATGAAGCTAAATATCTAGCATAATTCAAAGAATGTTAATTTAGTGTGTTCAGTCGATAATTCAAAGAATGTTATTTTAGTGTGTTCAGTCTTGGTTGTGATTCTTAAAATGCCTATTGCATGTTGGGGAGATAAGAATCCTGGTGTAATAAGTGCTGCTGTGTGTCGTACTTCTCACTGAGAAGCTCTCATCTTTGAGGAAGAAAGTTTAACAAGAATTAAATAACCTTGAATGAACTCCTAGTTTGTAGAGTCTGTGTTTTAAGAAATAAATAAGTAGAGGACTTCTGGTAAAATGGCAGAATAGACAGATGCTGTGCTAACCACCTCCCAGGATTACACCAAAATTAAAAGCAAATTGTACAGCATTCAACCCTGGAGGTCCCCGGAATATTAGATGAACAGAACCACTAAACGAAGAACTTAAAGAGGAGGCCACGTCGGTTTTGGTAGGACGGGCGGAGACGAGAGAGGGCGAACCCCGTGAGGGAGGCCCCAGCTGTGGAGAGGCTTCTCCGCTTGGGGGAGAGACCCTCTCCTCTGGCTGCACACCAGGCTCACCCGCCCAGAGTTCCTTTGCCGGGAAGAGAAGTTCCAAGATAGCTGGCAGTAAATTAGTGAGGACTAACTTTGCTCAGCTCGGTGAGGCTAAGAGCGACTAGAGAATCAGTGGGGCCGGTGCCCGGGCTTGCTTGCCGGTGAACACTTAACTGATTCCTGGTGGAGGGAGTGGCTGTGTGAGCCGGGCCCGGGAGCCTGCAGGGACGGACTGAACTGAGCACCTTCGGTGCAAACGCTGGAGGTTTTTGGACTATTGTTCCTCTGGTGTGGAGCCTGCACGCGAGTGGTGTATGGAGGGCGCCATTTTGTCAGGGTTGGGCCCTCCCACAGAGGATCAGGCCCGGGACCTCATTGGTCTGGTGGAATTGGCGCAGAAGTGCGTGTGTGCATGCGTGTGTGCATGCGGCCTTGGATCCCCACCCTCCTCACGGCTTGTGCTGAATTGCCAGGGAAATGCCTGGTGGGCGTGTTCCGGCTCCAACAGGCTGCTCACTGAGATGCAGGAGTGCGCAAACCACCTCGGGTCCCCACTCTCCGCACTGCGCTTGCAGAGTTGCCAGGCTGGTGATTGGTTGTCGGGCTACTTGGCCTGATCTGCAAGCGGCTGCTTGGAACAGGCTGAAACCGGGAGTTTTCCTGGGAGTGTTGGGCCGCGAGCTGTGTGCCGGCGTGATCCAGCCAGGGCTGTCCTGGTGATCTATCTAATACATCAAAGCAATCCCAGAGCGACAGCCAGAATGGGGAAACAAAGAAACATGTCACAAGTAAAAGATCAGAAGAAACCTCTAGAAATGGAACTAAATGAAACAGAGGGATCCAACCTTTTAGAGACACCGTTTAGAACACTAATGATAAGAATGTTTAACAAACTTAGTGAGGACATAAGGAAGGGTAGAGAAATCACAAAAAACAACCAGTTAGAACTAAAGAATACAATAACTGAAATGAAGAACACACTTGAAGGAATCACCAGTAGAGTAGATGAAGCAGAAGACCGGATCAGCGATTTGGAAGATAAAATAGCAGAAATCACTTAGTTGGCACAACAAAAAGACCAAAGAATAAAAAACAATGAAAATAGTTTTTAAGAACCTTATGGGACAAGATGAAACGCAACCACCTTCGAGTCATAGGAATACCAGAAGGAGAAGAGAAGAAACAAGGGGTCGAGAATGTATTTGAAAAACTAATGACTGAAAACTTCCCTACCCTGGTGAAGGATATCAACATACATGCCCAGGAAGTGCAGAGGGTTCCAAACAAGCTGAACCCAAACAGGTGCACACCAAGACACATCAAGTTAAAATGGCAAAGGTTAAAGACAGAGACAGAATCCTAGGGGCAGCAAGAGAAACAGCAGGTTACATACAAGGAACTCCTGTTAGACTAACAGCTGACTTGTCTACAGAAACTCTGCAGGCCAGAAGGGAGTGGCAAGAGATATTCAAAGTGACGCAAAATGAAGGCCTACAACCAAGATTGCTCTACCCAGCACGGCTATCACTTAAAATTGAAGGAGAAATAAAGAGCTTCTAAGAAAAGAATAAGCTTAAGGAGTTCATTACCACCAAGCCAGCAATGCAAGAAATGTTAAAAGAGCTTTTTTACACAAAAGAAAGGGGTAAACAAGCTAACCCAGGAAGACCAGGAATATAAATAACAAAATGGCAATACATATGCACCTATCAATAATCATTATAAATTTGAATGGGCTAAATGCTCCAATCAAAAGACTGAGAGTGGCTGAGTGGATAAGAAAATAGGACACATGTATATGCTGTTTACAGATGGAATAAGATATTTCATGCAAATGGAAATGAGAAAAAAAAAGCTGGAGTACCAATACTTATTTTGGACAAAATAGACTTTAAAATGACTACAATAAAAGACAAAGAAGGGCACGATAACCCTAATAAATATCTATGCACCCAACATAGGAACTCCTAATTACATATAACAGACTTTGACAGACATAAAGACAGAGATCAATAGTAACACTATCATAGTAGGGGACTTCAACACCCCATTGTCACCAATGGACAGACCCTTTAGACAGAAAATTAACACAGAAAGAGGGGCCTTAAATGACACTTTAGACCAGCTGGACTTCGTTGATATTTTTAGAGCATTTCACCCTGAAAAAACAGACTATACATCTTCTCAAGTACACATGGGACATTTTCCAAGGTAGACCATGTTAGGCCACAAAACAAGTCTCAGTAAATTTAAGAAGATTGAAGTCATATCAAGCAGATATAGAGGAAAAACTTATGATTGCTGGCTGGGAGGGAGTGGAGAAGAGAGAGAGGGGGAAGGTTTTTGACAGCGTAGGTGGGTGACTACAATGTTGCTGCAGGGATATGGGGGCAGTTCTGGGAATGTAATTGATAATGTTGTGAAGAGACTATTATGTTAAGTGAGATAAGTCAGTTGGAGAAATACAAGTATCATATGATCTCACTTATATGTGGAATCTGAGAAACTGAATGAACGATCAAAGTAAACAGACTCATAGATATAGAGAAAAAACTGAGGGTTGCTAGTTGGGAGGGGGGTGGGGATAAAGGGATTAGACAGCATAAATAGACAACTACAATATTGCCGCAGGGATATGAAACACAGTTTGGGAAAAATAATAATGTTGTAAACATTTTGGATGAATAGAGGCTTGATCACTGCACTGTACACCTGAAGCTGATGTTGTATAATATTGTATGCCAACTGTAACTGAATATATAGATAGTCACGGGATGTGGAGTATACTGTGGAAGGGAGTTAAAGGAATTGTAATAGATATATATGATATGGGGGGGAGTGGAGTGGCGAACTGGGGGAGGGGGGTTTTCACTTTGGGGGGTAAAGACTATAACTATTGCATTGTGTTGTACACCTGAAACTAATTTTAAAAAATGGGGAAAAAGAAACAAATAAATAAGTAAATAATTTAGTTAAGAGCTGAGTGGCCCAGTTGGTTAAGAGCACGAGCTCTGAGCAACAGCGTTGCTGGTTCGATTCCCAAATAAGCCAGTGAGCTGTTCCCGAGCTGAGTTGTTGCTGTGCTGCCAACAGGTGGCAGGATCGCTTTGCTGGTGAGAGCACATGCTCTTAGCAACAGTGCTTCTGGTTCAACTCCCGCATGGGATGGTAGGCTATGCTGACCCACAACTAAGATTGAACATAGCACCCTGAGCTGTGCAGCCACGAGCTGCCGATGGCCAGCTAGATGCCGACTGGACTTGGAGCTGAGCTAGCTGCGCCCTCCACAACTAGCACTGAAGGACAACAATTTCGCTGTTCCCCTTCCCCAATTCCCCAATAAAATCTTTAAAAATAATAGTAATAATCTGGTTAGGCTTACATGAACATAGCAAAAATTAAAACAGTAAAGAAGGGCATGTAATAGGAAAATGTAAGTCACTGCCACCATTCTTCTTAGTTTCTTTATTTGTATAGGCAATCACTATAACCAGTTTTTTTATTTATTTAAGATTTTATTGGGGAATTGGGGGAGGGGAACAGTGTTGGGGAATTAGGGAAGGGGCCAGCCAAGTTGTTGTTCTTCAGTCTTCATTGTGGAGGACGCCAGTTGCCATCTGCCTTCCCGTGGGCAGCTCGTCACCTCTAAGCTCAAGGTGCTGTGTTCATTTTTCGTTGCGGGTGGGCGTAGCCACCTTCCCATGTGGAAGTCGAACCAGCAGCCTGTTGTTAAGAGTGCACACGTTCTATCTTCTGAGCCATCCGAGTGGCAGCTCAGCTCAAGGTGCTGAGTTCAGTCTTAGTTGCAGTTGGGCATAGCCCACCATTGAACAGGCAATCTTGTTGTTACACCAGCTGAGCCATCCTGCCACATGTTAGCAGCTCAGCGACAGCTCAGCTAGTGTGCAGTGTTCACTTGCCCATGTGGGAATCAAACTGGCGGCCCTTTTGCTCAGAGCACGCGGTCTAAGCCAACTCTTAACCAACTGAGCCCTTCGGCCAGCCCTCTAACCAGTTTCTCGTGTATCTTCCCAGAGATACTTTATCCATATGTAAGTTGTCACCTGCCTGTCTCCTTCTATCTATCCCACTCTTGTGAAACAAATTTTGCACCTTGCTTTTTTCTCTTAATATACCAGAAATCCTTCCATGTAGTTCTCGTGTATTTGGTTTTTTGTTTGTTTGTTTGTTTGTTTTTTTAGAGGGCAGTGTCACTAGCCCTCATATGTGGGATCCAAACTGGGGCTGCTGGCTTCCCAAGCCAGGACTTTACCACCGTGCCACTCGGCCAGCCCACGGGTGTTTGTTTTAACAGTAAATAGAACTCATTATTTAACCACTCATCTATAAAGACATGTAGGTTGTTTCTAATCTTTAGCTATTATAAACAATGCTGTAATGAATAACCTTCCAAGGAGTTGTATCAGTGTACACTTCCATCAATAGTATCAGAAAGTGCCTGTTTCCCTTTACCTTCACCAACCCAGTTATAGTATCGAACTTTTGATTTTGGTCTGATAGGTGAAAAATAGTCTTACTATAATAAATTCGTACTTCTTTCATTATAAATGAAATTGAACAGCTTTTCTTATTTTTAAAAGCCATTTTTTTTCTTTATTGATGTGTAGGAGGAGCTCTTTACATATTATGGATATACATATCTAGTATATTGCAAAAGTTTTTTCAACATATTGCTTATCTTTTGACCTTATTTATGGTATTTTCTGTCCATCGACCTCTGGGTTATGGGTCCAGCATGCTTCCACTGTGCCACGCATTGGGATACTTATGGTATTTTTTTTATGTAGAAAATTTAAATTTTTATGAAGTAAAATTGATCAGTCTTTTCTTATTTTTTGTGCCATGGTTTAGAAAGGCCTTCTCTATTCTATGATTACAAAAAATTTTCTCAGTTTCATTTCTTTTATGTTGACATCAGTGCTGAACTGGGATTTTATTTTGGTATAAGGAATGAGGTAGACATCCAATTAAATGTTTTTTTTTTTGTGATAAAATATATATTGCAAAGCTTGACATTTTAACCAATTTTAAGTGTACAATTCAATGTCATTGATTCCACTTGCAGTGTTGTGCAACTGTCACCAACCACTATTTCCAAAACTCTTGCAGCATCCCAAACAGAAACTCTGTACTCGTTAAGCAATAACTCCCTGTTTCTCCTTCCCCAACCCCTGGTTACCTCTACTCTACTTTATATCTCTTGAGATTTTGCCTATTCTAGGTACCTCATATAAGTGGAATCTTACACTATTCGTCCTTTTGTGTCTGGCTTATTTCACTTACATATTGTTGCTAAGGTTGAACCATGTTGTAGCCTATATCAACTTCATTTGTTTTATTTATGGTTAATATTTGTTTTGTATGTATATACAACGTTTTGTTTTATCTATTCATTTATCAATGGACCCTTGGATTATTTTTCCTTTTTGACTATTATGGATAATGCTGCTGTGAACATTGGTGTACAAATTTCCATTTGGAGCCCCTGTTTTTAAATTCTTTTGGATTTAGACCTAGAAGTGGAATGGCTGGATAATACTATGTTGAGCTTTTTAAGGAACTGCTAAACTGTTTTCCACAGTGACTGCAGCTTTTTTTTTTTTAAAGATTTTATTGGGGAATTGGCAGAGGGGAACAGCGTTGGGGAATCGGGGAAGGGGAACAGACAAGTTGCTGTCCTTCTGTTCCTCAGTTTAGCTGCAGAGGATGTTGCTTCACTGTTGGTATCTTCATTGCGCTCTTCCCGGATGAGGCAGATCGGTTGCCGGCCTCCGGATGTCCCTCACTGCGGCTATCGGCAGCTCATGCTTGGCTGCCAGCCGCTCACGCTGGCTGCGGGCCACCCACTGTAGCCTATGGCAGCCCACTGCAGCAGGGGCCACAGCCCACACCATCACCGGGGCTCGCACAGCCCAGCTCCAGGTGGAGCTGTTGTTAGCTGTAGAGGGCAGTGTCACTGGCCCTCATGTGGGATCTGAACCAGGGCCGCTGGCATCCCAAAACCAGCGCTTAACCAACGCACCACTCGGCCGGCCCAACTGCAGCATTTTATTGTCCATTCCCAATAGCAGTGTTCAAGGATTCTGATTTTTTTTCGCATGCTCACTAACACTTGTTATTTTCCATTTTTAAAAAATTACAGTCATGCTAGTAGGTATGAAGTGATACCCCATTGTGATTTAGGTTTGCATTTCCCTATTTACTAAGGAGTTGAACATCTTTTTCTTGTGCATATTGACCAGTTGGGTATTTTTGGAGAAATATCTATTCAGGTCCTTTGCCTATGTGTTTTGTTTGTTTGTTTGTTTGTTTGTTTGTTTTAGGACAGTTGTAGGTTCACAGCAAAACTGAAGGGAAGATACGGAGGTTTCCTCTGTATCCCCACACATGCATAACCTCCCTCATTATTAAATCATTATTAAAAGCCCCCACCAGAGTGGTATATTTCTTAAAATTTATGAACCTACGTGTACATTGACACATCATAATCACCCAAAGTCCATAGTTTACGTTGGGGTTGACTCTTGTTGGTGGCATACATTGTATGGGTTGGATAAATGTACATATATTCATAATTACGGCATCATGCAGAGTATTTTATTTTCACTGCCCTAAAATTCCTCTGTGATCTGCCTTTTCATTCTCCCCTTCCACCCCTCAACCCCTGGCAACCACTGATCTTTATATTGTCTCCACAGATGTGCCATTTCCATAGTGTCATATAGTTGGAATCATATATTATGTAGCTTTTTTAGGTTGGCTTCTTTTACCTTAGTAATATGTATTTAATGTTTTTTCATGGCTTAATAGCTCATTTCTTTTTGGTACTGAATAGTGTTTCATTGCCTGGATCCATCACAGTTTATGCATTCACCTGCTGAAGGACATCTTGTTTGCTTTCAAGTTTTGGCAATTATGAATAAAGCTGCTGTAAATATCTGTGCAGAATTTTGTGTGGACACAAGTTTTCAGCCTCTTTGGATAAATACCAAGGAGCATGATTGCTGGATCATATGGTAAGAGTATGTTAAATTTTGTAAGAAACTGCCAAATTGTCTTCCAAAGTAGCTGTACCATTTTGCATCCTCACCAGCAATGAATGAGATTCCTGTTGCTCCACATCCTTAACAGAGTTTGGTGTTATCCGTGTTCTGGATTTTGCCCATTCTAATAAGCGTCTTGCCTAATTTTTAGTTGTTTTTGTCCTTTCATTTTTGAATTGTAGGAGTTATTTATATATTCTGGTTATTAATCCTTTGTCAAATATATGATATGCCACTTACCCAATTTGTGGTTTTTCTTTTTTACTCTATAGTGTGTTTTGATGCACAGAAGTTTTTAATTTCGATGAAGTCTAACTTATTTTTCTTTTGCTACCTGTGCTTTTAGTGTCATAATTGAACAAACCATTGCCAAATCTAAGATGATGAAGATTTTCAATCCCTATATTTTTTTGTAAGAGTTTTATAGTTTGAACTCGTACATTTAGGTCTTTGATCCATTTTCAGTTAATTTTTGTATATGATATATGGTAAAGATCCAGCTTTTTTTTTTTTTTTTTTTTTTTGCATGTGGCTATCCAGTTTTCCCAACACTGTTTGTTGAAAAGAAAAGATTGCCCTTTCCACATTGAATGCCCTTGGCCCCCCTGTCAAAAATCAGTTGACCATAGATCTGAGGGTTTATTTCTGAACTCTGTGGTATTCCATTGATCTGTCTGTCTCTATGCCATTCCACACTGATTTGATTACTGTAGCTTTTTAGTAAGTTTTATAATTGGTAAGTGTGAATCTTCCAATTTTGTTAATTATTTTTCAAGTTTTTTTGACTATTCAGGGTTCCTTGAAATTGTATATGAATTTTGGGATGAGATTTTCATTTCTTCCAAAATTGTCACTGGAATTTTGATAGGGATTACATTGAAACAGTATATAGCTTTGGGTAATTTTGTCATCTTAATATTAAACCATCCAATTCATGAACACATGGATTGTCTTTCTGTTCATTTAGATGGTCTTTAATTTCTTTCAGCAATGTTGCGTAGTTTTCGGTGTATAATTTTCACCTTGGTTAAGTTTATCCTTAAGTATTTTATTCTTTTTGATTTTATTGTAAATGGGATTATTTTCTTAATTTCTTTTTTTGGATTGTTCTTTGCTAGTGTATGGAAATACATCTGATTTTTGCGTGTTAATTTTTTGTGTTTTGCGACTTTGCTGGATTTATTAGCTCTAACAGTTTTTTTTTGGTGGATTCTTTATGGTTTTCCTATATATAAGATCATGTCATTTGTGAGTAGAGATAGTTTAACAACTTCCTTTACAATTTGGATGCCTGTTGTTTCTTTTTTTGCCTAATTGCTCTGGCTAGAAGTTCCAGTACTATGTTGAATAGAACTGGTGAAGGTAGGAATCCTTCCTTTTCTTGTCCTTGACCAGTTAACTTTTTCCCTACATAACTGTGTGATTTTATCATATTGTTGAATAATTCATCCTTCCTCCACTCTTCCAACATTTATAATGCTATCTTTATAATTTACAGAGCTATTATATGTGTGTTGGGTAAATGAAGCATGAACAGTGCCTGCCTAATCTGGCCTCTCTCTACCTGTTCATCCTCATTTCTTGCATTTCCCTCTCATGGACCACTAGTCTTATACTTCTTACAAGACATCAGTTATTCATTCTTTCATTCATTTATTTTTTTATGTACCTTCACACATTTGTGACTTTTTATGAGCTTTTTTTTTTCTGCTTGGATATTTTTCCTATTTGTTTACATTGTATACTCCTTCCTGCTCATTCTTCAGATCTATTCATGCACTGTGCTCTTCACTCCCTTAGGCGAAAATAAATCCTCTTCCTGTGTTTACTTTTAATGTGAACATTCTTTTTTAATGTTACTTATTATACTGGCTCTTTGAGTCTCAGGAAAACTCAGAGGTCTGATTTTAAAAAGAAGTCATCAGATACAATTGTACAAATAGCTGTAAAAACTATAGTAAGAAAAGTTAGGGAAAATGAGAAATGGATATAATTTTTCAGGTCCTTAATCCCATGCAGTAGAAGCTTTTTCGTGTTCTATTTATCATTGAAATGACTAAAACACAATGATAAAAAAAAAGTGCATTATTACTTACACTAGAGAAGGCTTCTACCCGCATATTTGAGGTTGAGGGGATTTTGACAGTAAACAGTGGGAGCATTTACAAAAGCTTGGGTAAGTGCTGATGCTATACTTTCTGGAAAAATGAACAAATGTTAAACATCTGAAAAACGCATCACTAAAAAAAACGAGACTAATTGGATCATGTACAGCATGTGAAATACTCTGGGTGCCAAAAAAACATGTACAAGTGGACATTTTGGTCATTGTTGCTCAAGCAGTAGTTCGCTGTAATCAGAAGTGTCTGGACACTGATGGTAACCACTTTGAGCACCTCTTGTAATTGCAAAAGTCAAATGTGACTTGTATTCGTCTTTTGTTATGAATATATATTGAGTATTACAATTTTAATACATGTTCTTAAAAATGTATATACATTTTGGGGGCACCCTCTGTAGTATGAGAAAAAGAGAAAACTGGAATCCAGGTTCCCAAAACGGTAAGAGCAGGACATAAAAATAAACCGAGAATAGTAAAGAGTTCTTCAAGTTATAAAACAATTGTTAAAAAAAATTCAGGACTCGGGCCGGCCGATTGGCGCAGAAGCAGGGCGCCAGTTCCGTTCCCACATAAGAGGGCCAGTGACGCTGCACCCTCTATAGCTAAGATGGTGAACAACAGCTCGACCTGGAGCTGCGCTGCTGTGAGCTGCCGTAAGCGGCTTTTCTGTGGCTGGCGAGTGACTGCCTCACCCAGGATGAGCACGATAATACCAATATGGGCCAGTGTAGCAATATTGTTGGGAGCCGTTAGCACCCCAATATATGACAAGGTTTCATGGTTGGTTATAGTCTCCATGCCTGTGAACCCATGTGCCTTTTCTCTACATCAGATCCTGTAGGAGACAGTACTTTCACTGTATTTATGGCAGGTTCTTGTGGTACACCAATGAGATAACTACGCAGCCAATGACGGGTAAGATCTAGAAAAGAGGGGAGACAACCTAAGACAGGCGGTAGTTTCATGGGGACCCCAGGACTAAGAAATAGGGGACTCAAGCCCCTTGGAAACAGGCCCAGACCCCTGGCCACATAAGCCAAAGAGCCTGGCTGTGAGTAACTGATAATAACATAATCTGTTAAACTCGTTTGCCTAAGATAATCACAGTGAAAAGTCTCCAGGCCATGAGAGTTCCCATAAAGGACAACTTGCTGACCTTGAGCTATGTTAATCTATAGCCTTAATTGGATTCTTTGCCTTATACATTGTTGTAGCAACAGACACTGAAGCTTTAGCTCAAATATGTGCCCTGTGAGTCTTACTACTGGAATCTAGGACTAGATAATCAAGGTAATCATGGTAACCATTCTTCAGGTGAAATGTAGAAACTGAGTCTGGGTCATAAAGAGATTATCATAGAGGAGATTATCCTTAAACTTAGAAAAGGTCACAGTGTGCCCTGAGGAGAACAATTATAAGGACTAAAGGTCTTAAGAGAAAAATACATCAAAACTATGTGGAACTTAAACTTGTGATTGGATAATGGTCAAAAGTCCCTATAAAAAGGACATGTTATTGCAATAAAGTATGACACTTTTTTTCTCTTTAACTCCCCCGGTGTCTCCACTGTCTCCCTTCTTTATTTTCCTCCCCCGCCGAGTCTGGGTCCACCTTCTTGAGCCCTGGTCAACAGAGGCTGGTCCCAGGCACAATATCTTCCACAACTAGACTGAAGGACAAAAGGACAGCAACTTTGTCGGTTCCCTTCCCCGGTTCCCCAATGCTGTTTCCCTCCCCTAATTTTCCAATAAAATAAAATTTAAAAAAATTCAGGACTCACTATCAAATAGATACTGCAGAATACCAAGTTAGCTTCAGAAACCTCTCAGAATTCAGAAAAAATATTTACAAAATGAATATCATGAGAGAGTATTTAAACCACGTGACAGTCTCAAATCTTTGTGATAAGAGTTCCTGGAAGAACAGGAAACAGATAAACTAGTAGAAGAATATCTGTGAGCTGCAGAAAGCCTTCAAGTTCAAGATCAAAGGGAATCTAGGGGACTATGAATGTATTTAAAAAGCATGGAACCCCTGAGTGCATCCTGATGAATTTTCTAAGTACTCAAGATAAATAAAAAACCCTACACTGCAGAAAAAGTAGTAATCTTTAGAGAATACATCTGACTTACATGCTCTAATATTGAATGCCTGAAGATAATGGAGAAATGTCACCCAAACACTAACAGAAATGGAATAGGTTTAGAAAGTAGATTTGACCCAGTGACACTGCCCTCAAAAAAAAAAAAAAATTATGTTTGCCAATGAAGCCAAGTAAAATGTAGAGTTAATGCTAAATAATTACATGGTTGTGAACTTTACTGCAAATGCTAAGAACTATTTTTTTTAATTCTTTTGTGAAATAAACGTTTTGTTTTGTTTTTTTAAATTAGTTTCAGGTGTACAACAGTGCAATAGTTATACTTTTTACCCCTCAAAGTGAAAACCCTCCTCCCCCAGTTCGCCACCCCACTCCCCTCCCCCATATCATACATATCTATTACAATTCCTTTGACTCCCTTCCACAGTATACTCCACATCCTGTGACTATCTATATATTGTTACAGTTGGCATACAATATTATACAACATCAGTTTCGGGTGTACAGTGCACTGATCAAGCCTCTACTCCATCCATGAAGTGGTCTCCCTAACAAGACATGTGACCATCTGACATGCCACAAAATTTTTCTTTTTCAGAGCAGTGTCACTGGCCCTCATATGTGGGACCAAACCGGGGCCACTGGCTTCCCAAGCCAGCGCTTAACCACCGCGCCACTCGGCCGGCCCTTGCCACAAAATTTTTTACAACATTATTATATTCCCCGAATTGTGCTCCAAATCCCTGTGGCAATATTGTAGTTGCCTATTTATGCTGTCTAACCCCTTCCTCTTCTCCCTTATCCCCACCCCACTCCCAACTAGCAACCCTCAGTTTTTTCTCTATATGTATGAGTCTGTTTCTGTTTACTTTGCTCGTTCATTCAGTTTTTCAGATTCCACATATAAGTGAGATCATATGGTATTTGTCTTTCTCTGACTGACTTATTTCCCTTAACATAATAGTCTCTTCACAACATTATCAGTTATATTTCCAGAACTGCCCCCTATATCCCTGCAGCAACATTGTAGTCACCCACTTATGCTGACCAAAACCTTCTCCCTTTCCCTCATCCCCACCCACTCCCAGCCAGCAACCATAAGTTTTTCCTTTATATCTGCTTGATATGATTTCAATCTTCTTAAATTTACTGAGACTTGTTTTGTAGCCTAACATGTGATCTATCTTGGATATGTCCCATGTGCACTGTTTTTTCAGGGTGAAATACTCTAAAAATATCAACGAAGTCCAGCTGGTCTAAAGTGTCATTTAAGGCCCCTCTTTCTGTGTTGATTTTCAGTCTAGAGGGTCTGTTCATGGTGACAATGAGGTGTTGAAGTCCCCTACTACGATAGTTTTACTGTTGATCTCTGTCTTTATATCTGTCCAAATCTGTTATACAATTAGGAGTTCCTATGTTGGGTGCATAGATGTTTATTAGGGTTTTCGTGCCCTTCTTTGTCTTTTATTGTTGTCTCATTTTAAAGACTATTTTGTCCAAAATAAGTACTGCTACTCCAGCTTTTTTTTTCATTTCCCTTTGTATGAAATATCTTATTCCATCTGTAAACAGCATATACATGTGTCCTATTTTCTTATCCACTCAGCCACTCTCAGTCTTTTTTTTTTTTTTTTTTAAGATTTTATTGGGGAATTGGTGGAGGGGAACAGCGTTGGGGAATCGGGGAAGGGGAACAGACAAGTTGCCGTCTTTTTGTTCTTCAGTTTAGCTGCGGAGGATGTTGCTTCACTGTTGGTATCGTCATTGCGCTCCTCCCGGATGAGGCAGATCGTTCGCTGGCCTCTGGATGTCGCTCACCGCGGCTATTGGCAGCTCACGCTTGGCTGCCAGCCGCTCACGCTGGCTGCGGGCCACTCACTGCAGCCCACGGCAGCCCACTGCAGCAGGGGCTGCAGCCCACACCATCACCGGGGCTCGCACAGCCCAGCTCCAGGTGGAGCTGTCGTTAGCTGTAGAGGGCAGTGTCACTGGCCCTCATGTGGGATCCGAACCGGGGCCGCTGGCATCCCAAAACCAGCGCCCAACCAATGCGCCACTCGGCCAGCCCACTCTCAGTCTTTTGATTGGAGCATTTAGCCCATTCATATTTATAATGATTATTGATAGGTGCATATGTATTGCCATTTTGTTATTTATATTCCTGGTCTTCCTGGGTTAGCTTGTTTACCCCTTTCTTTTGTTTAAAAAAGCCCTTTTAACATTTCTTGCAATGCTGGCTTGGTGGTAATGAATTCCTTAAGCTTATTCTTTTCTGAGAAGCTCTTTATTTCTCCTTCAATTTTAAGTGATAGCCATGATGGGTAGAGCAATCTTCGTTGTAGGCCTTTATTTTTTGTCACTTTGAATATCTCCTGCCACTCCCTTCTGGCCTGCAGAGTTTCTGTAGACAAGTCAGCTGTTAGTCTAACAGGAGTTCCTTTGTATGTAACCAGCTGTACTTTCTCTTGCTGCCTCCTGGATTCTGTCTCTGTCTTTAACCTTTGCCATTTTAACTATGATGTGTGTTGGTGTGGACCTGTTTGGGTTCAGCTTGTTTGGAACCCTCTGCACTTCCTGGGCATGTATGTTGATTTCCTTCACCAGGGTAGGGAAGTTTTCAGTCATTATTTTTTCAAATACATTCTCGACCCCTTGCTTCTTTTCTTCTCCTTCTGGTATTCCTATGAGTCCAAGATGGTTGCGTTTCACCTTGTCCCATAGGGCTCTTAAACTATGTTCATTGTTTTTTATTCTTTGGTCTTTTTGTTGTTCCAACTGGGTGATTTCTGGTATTTTGTCTGTCAAATCGCTGATTCAATTCTCTGCTTCATCTACTGTACCTGTGATTCCTTCGAGTGTTTTCTTCATTTCAGTTATTGTATTCTTTAGTTCTAACTGGTTGTTTTTTATGATTTCTCTATCCTTCCTTACTAAGTTTGTTAAACATTCTTATCATCAGTGTTCAGAACTCTGTCTCTGAAAGGTTGGATCTCTCTGTTTCATTTAGTTCCATTTCTAGAGGTTTCTTCTGATCTTTTACTTGTGACGTGTTTCTTTGTTTGCTCATTCTGGCTTTGGTTCTGGGATTTCTTTGATGTATTAGATAGATCACCAGGAGAGCCTTGGCTGGATCACGCAGGGAAACAGGTCGTGGCCCAACACTCCGAGGAAAACGCCCAGTCTCAGCCTGTCCCAATCAGCAGCTCGCAGATCAGGCCAAACAACCAATCACCAGCCTGGCAACTCTGCACACACAGTCCGGAGAGCAGGGACCCATTGCAGCTCGCACACTCCCGCGTCTCAGTGAGCAGCCTGCTGGAGCTGGAGCACGCTCGCCAGACGTTTCCCTCGCAATGCAGCACAAGCCGAATGGAGAGTGGAGATCCAAAGCGTCTCCCGCACTCCTGCGTCTCAGTGAGCTGCCTGTTAGAGCCGGAGGGCACCCTCCCAGCATTTGCCTGGCAACGTAGTATAAGCCGGGCGGAGGGTGGGGATCCAAGCCGCATGTGCGTGCACATACACATGCACTTTTGTGCCAATTCCACCAGACCAATGAGGTCTTAGAGCTGATCCTCTGTGGAAGGGCCCAACTCTGACAAAATGGCGCCCTCTATACCACGCGTGTACAAGCTCCACACCAGGGGAATAATAGTCCCCAAACCTCCAGCTTCTGTACCAAAGGTCCGTTCAGTCCTTTTCCGGAGGCTCCTGGTCCCTGCTCACAAAGCTCCTCCCTCCACTGGGAACCAGGTAAGTGCTCACTGGCGAGCGAGCCTGTGTGCTGGCCCCACTGGTTCTCTAGCCTCCCTCAGCCTCATCGAGCTGGGCAAAGAGAGTCCTCACTAATTTCTATTGCCAGCTATCATGGAACTTCTCTTCCCGGCAAAGGAACTCTGGGCCGGTGAGCTTGGTGTGCAGCTGGGTGGGTCTCTCCCCCAACCAGAGAAACCTCCCCACGGCTAAGGCATCCCTCATGGGTTTCACCCTGTCTCGTCTCCACTCCTCCTACCAGATCTGACGTTGCCTCCTCTTTAAGTTCTTCGTTTAGAGGTTCGTTTCATCTAGTGTTCGGGGACTTCCAGCGTTGTATGTTGTATAAATTATTTGTAATTTTGGTGTGATCCTGGGAGGCAGCACAGCATCTGTCTATTCTACCATTTTACCCAAGAACTTTTTTTGAAATTATTGAAAATTTAAAAGTAAATATGAATCCAAAGTTTAGATTATTTTAAGAAAATGTAGGGGGTTCGGCTATAGGAAGAGGGAAGTAAAATCTGTGGCTCAGTTCCCAAATTAATAGGTGCTTTTCATGTGCAAAAAAGAGAAACTATAGACTGCTGCCTATCACTATACACCAAAATTAACTCAATGGATCAAACACCTAAATATAAGACCAAAATTGCATAGACGAAAACACAGGTAATAAGCTAAGGGATGTTGGTCTTAGAGGATTTTATGAATTTGACTTCAAAGGTAAGGGAAATAAAAGGGAAAAAATGAACAGGACTATATAAAACTAAAAAGCTTCTATACAGCAAAAGAAACTATCAACAAAACAGAGGCAACCAACCGAATGGAGAAGATATTTGAAAACAACACCATGATAAGGGGCTAAGATCCAAAATATGTAAAGAACTAATACAACTCAACAACAACAAAAGAACAGTCCAATTAAAATATGGACAGAGGACCTGAACAGACACTTCTCCTAAGAAGACATACAAATGGCCAAGAGATATATGAAAAGATGCTCAATTTCACTAGCTGATAGGGAAATGCGAATCAAAACCACAGTGAGATATATCACATCACACCTGCTATCCTCACACGTATTAGATAGCTGTTACCAGCAAGATAAGTAACAAATGTTGGAGGGGTTGTGTGGGAAAACGAACCCTCATGCACCGCTGATGGGAATGTAAATTGGTACAGCCACTGTGGAAAACAGTATGGAGGTTCCTCAGAAAATTAAGAGTAGAATAATTACCATACAACCCAGCAATTTATCTTCTGGGTATCTACCCCAAAAATCTGAAAATGTTTACTTATAAAGATATATGTACCCCTATGTTCATAACAGCTTTATTTACGGTGTCCAAGACATGGAAACAGCCGAAGTGTTGTTTGATAAGATGATTGGGTAAAGAAGATGTGTTCATATATACAGTGGAATATTAGGCAGCCATAAGAAATGATGAAATACTGCCGTGTGCAACAACATGGATATATCTTGAGATTATGACACAAAGTGAAATAAGTCAGAAAAAGTTGAGAGCCATATGATTTCTTTCATGTGGGAAATGAAACTGAAAATAACAAATGAACAAGACAATCAAAAATTAATACACACAGACAAGTTTAGTGGTTACCAGAGGGTAAATGTGGAGCGGTTGAGGTAGAAGAAGGTAAAGGGGTCAAATATATGGTGATGGAAGGAGACTTGACTTTGGGTGGTGAACACGCAATGCAGTATATAAACAACGTATTATAAACTTGTATGTTTACCTATATAATTTTATTAGCCCATGTCACTCCAGTGAATTTAATTTAAAAATAGTGCATTTTCAATGAGATACCACCTCATTCCAGTCAGAATGGCTATCATCAATAAATCAGCAAACAAGTGCTGGCGGGGCTGTGGGGAAAAGGAGACCCTGCTGCACTGTTGGTGGGATTGCAGATTGGTGCAGCCACTATGGAAGTCAGTATGGAGGTATCTCAAAGAAATGGAAATAGACCTACCTTTTGACCCAGCAATTCCACTCCTAGGTATTTATCCTGAAAAACCCAAGACACTTATTCAAAAAAATTTATGCACCCCTATGTTCATAGCAGCACTATTTACAATAGCTAAGACTTGGAAACAACCAAAATGCCCATCGGTAGATGACTGCATTAAGAAACTGTGGTATATTTATACAATGGAGTATTATTCCGCTATAAAGAAGAATGAAATCATACCGTTTGCAATGATATGGATGGACCTAGAGACTATTATGTTAAGTAAAATAAGTCAGTCAGAGAAAGACAAATACCATATGCTCTCACTCATATGTGGAATCTGAAAAACTGTATGAATGAGCAAAGTAAACAGAAACTGTCTCATAGATATAGAGGAAAAATCAGGGTTGCTAATTGGGAGGGGGATGGGGATGAGGGAGAAGGGGAAGGGATAGACAGCAAAAATAGGCAACTAAAATATTGCCACTGGGATATGAAAAACAGTTTGGGGAATATAATTAATAACGTTGTAAATATTTTGTGGGGTGTCAGATGGTCATAGGTCTTGTTAGGGAGACCATTTCATGGATGGAAATGGTCCTGAAGCGGAGGTTGTATACCAACTGTAATTGAATATATATAGATAGTCACGGGATGTGGATTATACTGTGAAAGAGAGTCAGAAGAAGAGTAATACATATATATGATATGGGGGGGGAGTGGGGTGGCGAATTGGGGGTGGGGGTTTGTCACTTTGAGGGGTAAAATGTGTAACTATTGCACTGTGTTGTACACCTGAAACTAATTAAAAATAAATAAACAAATAAATAAAAATAGTGCATTTTTGCATTAGGAAAATACAAGTTCAAACATGGTTTTACAAAATTTTAAGACTAATCCCCATTAGAATAGAAACTGTATTTTTTTACTTCTAAATTACTAGAGGGAAGGAGAAATAAATCTTGATTAATACAGCAAAAATAAAAATGGGGAAAAGGGAACTAAAGAAGCATAATGTATAGAAAACAGCAGTCTTTACTAGTCACTTTTGGGTGAAAGAAGAAATCAATATATACTGCCATTAGAGAGACTCTAGAAAATAATGAGATGATAGTATTCTAAAATTATAGGATTTGGCCAGTTTTTAAAGCAAGAAAAAATATTAATGACTTAAGCATTTCATTCAAGCTAGAAAAATAACAGAAAAATGACACAAAGCTTTAGAAGGACTGAGTGAATACAAATGAAAGGCAGAAATAAATGACTTACCAACTCTCCCCCTTCTAATGGGCAGATCAATTTGACAACAATTATAGTCTCAAAATTCTCATGTATCATCAACAGATGTTATCTAGAAATTTAGTATAAAATACCATTCCCAGATTTATTCTGGGACTATAAAAATGGTCAATATGAGGGAGTGTAATACTATAATTAATCCTAATTGGTTTAAGGAGAAAAATCATGCACATATTGATATCAGTCAAAATAGCAACAAAATTTTTTAAATACTTAAGAATAAACTTAAGAAATTTGTCAGATTTAAATTAAGAGAACAACAAGGAAGACTTAAATGGAAGAGTTGGTATAATAAAGATGTTACTTCTTTCTAAATTGGCATGTAATTTAAAAAAAAAAAAGCCTAAAGAAGATTTCAATTTGGGGGGTGGGATGAGGGAGAAGGGGAAGGGATTAGACAGCATAAATTGGTAACTACAGTATTGCCACAGGGATATGAAAGAAGTGATAATACCAACATGGTCCCGTGAAACAACGTCCTCCACAATTAGACTGAAGAACAAAAGAACAGCAACTTGTCTGTTCCCCTTCCCCGATTCCCCAACGCCGTTCCCCTCCTCCAATTCCCCAATAAAATCTTAAAAAAAAAAAAAAAAAAATGGTGGTGGGTATATTGACAGGAAAAAATGGCATGCTATTTTAAGAGATTAAAGCAGGTTTATAAACAGTATGCCTGGGGCCAGCTGAGTTGCTCAGTGGTTAAGCGCTGGCTTGGAAAGCCAGCGGCTCAGGTTCAGGTCCCACATATGAGGGCCAGTGACACTGCCCTCAAAAAATAAAAATAAAAAATAAACAGTATTCCTGTATAGTTCATTCTTATTAAAGTTTTTTTTTTTTTTTTTTCCTTAGGGCAGTGTCACTGGCCCTTACATGTGGGACCGAACCGGGGTCGCTGGCTTCCCAAGCCAGTGCTTAACCACCGTGCCACTCGGCCGGCCCTAAAGTTTATTTTAGAGTATACATTAATGTACTTATCCAGAAAGTAAAAATTTCAAAATATTTAAATTATCTCTGAATTGTGCAGTAGTGGATAATTTTCCTTTTTGCTGATCTTTTGAATTCTCATAGTTCTGACAATCAATATATATTATTAAAAGGTAAATACATTTTTTTCTCTTAAAGTAAATCAAATATAAAAACCCAAACTAGGGCCGGCCAAGTGGCACGTTAGTTAAGAGCTGTGTTGGGATGCCAGCGGCCCCATTTCGGATCCCACATATGAGGACCAGTGACACTGCCCTCATTAGCTAAGATGGTGAACAACAGCTCCACCTGGAGCTGGGATGCTGTGAGTCCCCAGGACGGCAGAGCTGCAGCCCCTGCTGCAGTGGGCTGCCATAGGCTACAGTGAGTAACTGGCAGCCAGCGTGAGTGGCTGCCAGCCGGTGTGAATTGCGAAGAGCCGCTGTCAGCGGCTGTCCAGAGGCCAGCTACCGATCTGCCTCACCCGAGAAGAGTGCAATGATGATACCAACATGGACCAATGAAGTAATGTCCTCTACAACTAGACTGAAGAACAAAAAGACAGCAACATGTCTGTTCCCCTTCCCACGTTCTCCAATGCTGTTCCCCTTCCCCAATTCCCCAATAAAATCTTTAAGAAAAAAACCAAAAAACCTCAAAGTAAAGCACTTGGTGGCCACTTAGTAGAGAAACAGTTGAATTTTGATAATCCCCTGAGGCTGTAATTATGTTATTGCCTAGTAGATTAATGTGTGTGATGACCCATGAAAAGGTTAAATAACATTTCCTATAGTCATGTTTTAGGAAACAAACACGTAATGCATTTTAGAAATATTTTCATTAAAATTTAAATGTTTCGCACTTTGAAAACTATCAGTTATCTGGAAATTTTACTTTTGAAAGAATACCTGATAAGGCTAGGTGAATGAAGCCTCAGTCCTAATAAGATCAATTAAGAGACTAACATTTTATAGGCATATTCATTTAAAACTAAATGTTTAGGGTTGGCCGAGTGGCTCAGTTGGTTAAGAGCTCGCTCAAGAGTGTGAGTTGAATTCTGAGCAACAGCAGTTCAATGCCCAGCCTGAGCTGAGCTGCCACTGAGCTGCCAAAAGGTGGCAGGATGGCTCAGCTAAAAAACAAACAAACAAACAAATAAAACTAAACGTTTACATTTTCAAATATATACCTTAAATCATAAAGATATTTCACAGAAAATATTCGCTTATTTCACTTCCAGTAACTACTTTCATTGTAATGAAGTTTTTTCAAAGAGCTTGTAATTCAGACCATTTGTAATGCAGTTAGTTTATAAGAGCTGTTGCCATAAGAAATACATATGTATTATACACTGCTTAGTCTTACATTTAAGAATTTCTCATTCTCTTAATCATACAAAATGAGTAGCTTTTAAAACCATTTTTTTCCCTTTTTTTTCCAAAACATGTTATTTTATATCCAGGAGAGTAAACTTTTTGATTGAGCCAAATGGTTTTATGTGGGGCTTATAAAAACTTGCCATTCAAAGTCTGTCAAAATATGAGCCATAGTTTGCCATTCATTGCTGTGAATGGCATTCAAAGATTCATCAAGAATAGGTGATATTGCTTATGAAATGAAGAGTAACTGGACGCTAAACAAGAAAGTGTCTTATTTGTGCATCTCAGCCTAGCATTATTTGAGCCTTAGCAAATTCGTGTCTCTAGTAGTCAGTTTTTCTTATTTCAAACCATGTAAAAATAAATTTGAAGACAGATTAAATGTTATGTGTATAAAACTATTAAAAGACGAAATAATAGGGAGCCAGTAAACACGTTGAAAGTAAATACGTTCAGAATTTACAATTATAATCTGCTTGGAAATAAATAATAAGCCCATTGGTTGGAGTGGATTGTTTTATAATATTCTAAATATTAGACTTCTTTAGAAAAGGAGGTGATGGGCAATCTTTTTTTTTTGAGATTTTTTTTTTTTTTGAGATTTTATTGGGGAAGGGGAACAGCCAAGTTGTCCTTCACTCTTAGTTGTGGAGGGTGCAGCTAGCTGAGCTCCAAGTCCAGTCGCCATCCGACCGCCTGTCGGTAGCTCACGACCGCTCAGCTCAAGGTGCTATGTTCAATTTTAGTTGCGGGTGGGCATAGTCCACCATCTCATGCTGGAGTCGAACCAGCGACCTTGTTAGGAGCACATGCTCTCACCAGCTGAGCCATCCTGCAAGGTGTTGGAAGCTCAGGGGCAGCTTAGCTCAGGCGTAGCTCACTGGCCTATGTGGGAATCAAACCGGTGATCCTGTTGCTCAGAGCTTGCGATCTTAACCAGCTGACCCACTCAGCCGGCCCTGGAAACATCCTTGATGTAGTACTTAGGGCCACTATAAAACTGGGTCCTGTCTGCTATAGAAGCGGAATGTTTTAGCATCAGAACATCAGTAGAGGGTGATTTTGCTAAATATGGTAGACCTAGGGAATAATTTAATGCCTGCCTGCTTTCCCATTCCGATTTTGAGAAACACCATGTGTTTTATTGCTTACATAAAATGCTTATAAAATTATTTATTTTTTTTTGTGTTGGGTATTCCTGAAAATGCTTTCTCGGTGTCAGATCTAGTTGTTGCAATTTGGCTATATTGTGTGAATTAGTTTGAGACTTGCATTTAGCTTATTTTTCTCATGTAATAATTCTGGAGATAGGAGTCTCCAGAGTTGTTACGGTGGCTCATTGTTGTCATCGTTGACCCATTCTTCTCTATTTCTTCTTAGTCGTCCTTAGACTGTGCTTTTTACCTTGTAAGCACAAGGATATCTCTTGCCCATTCCTATCCCTCACTCCCCACATCAAAACCTGTACACTGGGGAGGCAGAAGTGAGGACATTGGTCAACTGAGCCAGCCCTTTCTATGAAAGCTTTCCTGCAGCCCAACCCAGTGCTTTTTGCTTTTTCCCATTGGCTAGAACTGTGTACCATGGCCATTCTTAGCTGTCCAGGAGCTGGGCAATACAGATTTTTAGTTGGGCTTATTGTTAAGGCAGTAAATAAAATCAGAAACCTTTAGTTAGAAAGAATAGATATTGGAATAGGCAAATAATATGTACCTCTGGACCTGCTTTTTAAAGTATTAGGTCTTCTTGTCTTTCGAAGTGCACCGAAATTAGTGAAAGGTAAAGGAGAACAAATAATAACATTGGAGATTTGAGAGACCGGACTCTGTAAGAGTAATTTGTTTTTGGTAATTAACCGAAAAAACAATGTTTCTTAACCCCAAGTACTTGACTGTTATAAGATGTTTTGTAAATTAAAATCTCTTCCCTACCCCTTGGGCCCCACTCTATTTTAACTTATTTTTTTTCTTTGCAACATCAATTATCATTTGTTATAGTGTACACAAATAAGTGTTTCTTCAGGATGAAAATTGGAATCAGCAACTGACGATGAACTTAAATGTGGGAAATAGGTGTATATGCATAACAGAAGTATCCACGAAGGGTTGATATGATCGAGGGAGACCTACCCTCTTTGCCCATCGTTGTTTTTTTTTTAATTGTAGTTCTTTGTATATTCTGGATATTAATCTTTTATCAAGTGTTTGATTTGCAACTATTTTTCCCCACCCTGTGGGTCACACCAACTTTCTGATGTGATTTAAAAACCATATGTTAGTGGGCCAGCCGAGTGCGCAGTGGTTGAGAGCTGGCTTGGGATGCCAGCGCCCCGGTTCGGGTCCCATATATGAGCACTAGTGACACTGCCCTCAAAAATAAGAAACAAACAAAACTATACGTTAGCAATAGGACTGATATTACAGTGGTATTTATTAGTATTTTAGCTAGTTTATATGAATATACAGTTTAAAATTCAAATGGCATAAAATGTCTCCAATAAAAAGCAATTAAAAAGACAGAAGGTTGCTTTGAAAATAATGAAAGATGGGCAGGGATATGGAAAAGGCTTAATCTGTATCTGATATGTTTTATTCCTTTTCTAAGAAAAGAGATTGGAAGCAAATATACCAAAAATGGTAATAAATGTTTAATCTCGCTGGTGGGAACATGGATGTCACATTATGTATATTTTCCTCTTTGAAATATTTCATAATTTTTATATATACATATATATATATATTTAAATATTTAAATTGGGGAATTGGGGGAGGGGAACAGCGTTGGGGAAGGAGAACAAAGTTGCTGCCCTTTCGTTCTTCAGTCTAGTTGTGGAGGACATTGCTTCACTGGCCCATGTTGATATCATCATTGCGCTCTTCTCGGGTGAGGCAGATCAGTCGCCAGCCTCTGGATGGCTGCTCACCACGGCTACTGGCAGCTCACGCTGGCTGCCGGCCACTCACTGTAGCCTATGGCAGCCCACTGCAGTAGGGGCTGCAGCCTACACCATCACCGGTTCTCGCACAGCCCAGCCCCAGTTGGAGCTGTTGTTCACCATTTTAGCTGTAGAGGGCAATGTCACTGGCCCTCATATGTGGGATCCGAACAAGGGACTTTGGCATCCCAAACCATCTCTTAACCATCGCACCACTCGGCTGGTCCAAAATATTTTTTAGTTACATAAATCTCTACCCTTCTAGATGTCCGGTCCCCCAATCTTCCTCCCCAAAAGTTACTAATTTCTTGTCTCCTTCTAAAATTACTCATTGTATTCTCAGGCATATTTATATTTGAGTGAAGTTTCCCTCCCTCCCCCACATGGAATTATACTAAATATATTCTTTGTACCTTTTATTCACTGCACAGTATATCTTTGAGATTGTTTCATATCAGTGTATTTTCATGGTTCCCATGTATTCCATTGCATTGGTTCATTATAACTCATATCAGTAGTTCACTCCTGAAACACATTTAGGTTGTTGCCAGTATTATGCAGAGTGAACATCCTTGTGCATAAATCTTTGCACCACAGGTATGTGACTATATGTGATATAAATTTCAGGCAGTGGAATTGGTGGGTCAAATTTATGATCTTATCAAATTGTTCTTGATAAAAACATTGTGCTAGTGTATATTCTCTCAGTAATGTGTATTTTCACTCTCTTTCACCTACTTAGTGTTATCAGAATTTTTTATTCTTGCCAATCTGTTTTCTCTGCATTTGATACAGAAGAACTGTCAACAGATGGTGCAGTGACTATGGAAAACAGTATGGAGGTTCCTCAAAAAATCAAAAATAGATCTACTTTATGACCCAGTAGTTCCACTCCTGGGTATTTGTCCAAAGAAATCCAAAACACTAATTTGAAAAAAAAATATGCTCCATTATATTTGTTGCTGTGCTATTCACAATAGCCAAGATACAGAAACAACTGAAATGCCCATCAATAGATGATTGGGTAAAGAAACGGGCACATTTATACAATGGAGTATTACTCAGCCATAAAAAAAATGAAATCTTACCATTTGCAACATCATGGATGGACCTAGAGAATATTATGCTAAATGAAATAAGTCAGACTGAGAAAGACAAATACCATATGATCATATGATCTCACTTACATGTGGAATCTAAAGAACAGTAAACGAGCAAACAAAACAGAAACAGACTCAGAGATACAGGAAAAAAACTGATGGGTGGGGATAGGGGAGAAGGTGAAGGAATTGGAAAGTACAAATTGGTAATTAAAATATAGTCACGGGGATATGAAATACAGTATGAGAAATATAATCAATAATGTTACAAAGATTATGTAGGATGCTAGATGGGTATTGGACTTATCAGGGGGATCACTTCATAGACTGTGTACATGCTTGACCACTGCACTATACACATGAAGCTGAAGTAGAATAATATTGAATGTGAAGTATAATTGTGTGTGTGTGTGTGTGTATAGTAACGGGATGTAAAGTACAGCATAGGGAATATAGCCAATGGTATTTTAACAGCTATATATGATGTTAGAGGGGCAGTAGACTTGGGGGGACGGGGATTATCACTTTGTGAGGGGTATAAATGTCTAACTATTACATTGCTTTGTACACCTGAAACTTATAAAAAATAACAAACACTGCCAACAGAAAAATACATGTCTTAGCGTTATTTTAAATTAATATTTTCCATTTGTATCAGTTACTAATTTGCAATATAAAAGTACCTATACTCCGTAGTGTTTTAACTCTACATGTAGTGCTTCAGGTTTTGCAAATAGAAGCCTAGGCCTGAATTTTAACTCTACATATAAAATTTATTATTTCATATTTTAAAACTTTTATAATTAATGTTTGAAAATGGTAAAAGCTTTTTTCTTTTCAGCCGGTAAAATTATTTCAACAGTAATTTGTTATAATATGCTTTTATGGAAAAATATTTGAAACTGAAAGGTACTATTTCTGCCTAACTTATTATATGAGGCTGGTGTAATTTTGATACTAAAACTGAATAAATCATGACAAAAGAAAATTAGAGATCAGTTCAACTTAAAAATACGGATGCACACTTTTTTTTTTTTTAAGATTTTACTGGGGAATTGGGGGAAGGAACAGCATTGGGGAACCAGGGAAGGGAAACAGACAAGTCGCTGTTCTTTTGTTCTTCAGTCTAGTTGTGGAGAACGTCGCTTCACTAGCCCATGTTGGTATTGTGGTCATTGTGCTCTTACTGGCTGAAGCGGATTGGTCACCGGCCATTGGATGGCCACTCCTGGCAGCTCATGCTGGATGCCGGCCACTCACCGTAATTCACCCCAGCACACTACAGCTCCTCTGCAGCCCTGCTCCAGGTCAAGCTGTTGTTCACCATCTTAGCTGTAGAGGGCCCAGCAGCACTGAACCATGTGGGATTTGAACTGGCAGCCCTGCTGCTCAGAGCTCGCACTCTCAAGCCAACTCCAAACCAACAAGCCACTCGGCTGGCCCTGGATGCACACATTTTAAATAAAATAGTGGTGGTACATCCAGACAATGAAATACTATTCAGCCCAAAAAAGAAATGAGCTATCAAACCATGAGAAAGTGTGGAGATACCTTAAATGCATATTACTAATTCAACACATCACCAGATTAAAGGAGAAAAGCTATAGGATCATCTCCATTAATGCAGGGAAACACATTGAATAAAATTCAGTACCCATTAATGATAAAAAATGTTTAGCAAACTAGAATTTTTTTTTTTTTTTGAAACTAGAAATTAAAGAAACTTCTTAACTTGAACAGGGTATCTCCTGAAACCTAAAGCAGTATTACCCTTAGTGGTTAAACCTTAGAAACAGTTCTTTCAAAATCGGGGAAAAATATTTCTATTTGACATTGAATAGAATGTCCTATTCAATACAGTTAGATAAGGAAAAGAAGTAAGAGGCATGAATAAATAAGAAATATGAAGTATAGGAAGAGACAGAATTATCACTGCTGATATTGAAAACTTCAGAACCAGCTCAAAAATGTTAGAAAATCAGCAAGAATGCTGGATGTGACAGTAGCATTAAAAAGTCAACAGCATGGGCCGGCCGAGTGGCACATTGGTTAAGAGCTGCTTGGGACACCACTGGTCCCAGTTCAGATCCCACATTTGAGGGGCAGCCTCTACAGCTAACAACAGCTCCATCTGGAGCTGGGCTGCGAGCGCCAGCGACAGTGTAGTCTGCAGTGAGTGGTCAGCATCCAGCGGGAGTGGCTGGCAGCCAGTGTGAGCTGCCAATACCCATGAAGAGCGACCATCCAAAGGCCGGCGACCGATCTGCCTCATCCGGGAAGAGCGCAATGACGATATTAACATGGGCCAGTGAAGCAACGTCCTCTGCAACTATACTGAAGAACAAAAAACAGCAACTTGTCTGTTCCCCTTCCCCGATTCCCCAATGCTGTTCCACTCCCCCAATTCCCCAATAAAATCTTTTTTTTTTTTTTAAAAGTCAGCATGCCACTTCCTCTTTGCAAAATGTGAATGAGATTCCTCCCATTGAGAGGTGGTCTGTGTTCCCTTCTGTTACATCTTGGAAAGACAGTTGGGTAGAAACATGAACTAGAAAGTTACCATTCTGGGGCTGGTGTCGCTGGTACCGGTAGGTGGTAGCAGGCAAGAGGGTGGGGAACCTATAGTAAGTAAGGGCATTCAGTAAGAAATGACTTGAGGTCCAGTGGTGCTGTGGTTAAGCTGCTGGCTTGGGAAGCCAACGGCGCCACTTCAGTGCCACATGTGAGGGCCAGTGGCACTGCCCTAAAAAAAAAAAATGACTTGAATAATTTATTTATGTTTAATTTATATCTGGTGCTTAACCTTTTTTTTTTTTTTTTTTTTTAGCTGAGCCATCCTGCTGCCTGTTGGCACCTCAGCTCAGGCTGGGCATCCAGCTGCTGTTGCTCACAGCTCAGCTCGCACTTTTGAGCGAGCTCTTAAACAACTGAGCCACTGGGCTGGCCCTTTTATTTATTTATCTTTTTTTAAGGATTTTATTGGGAACTTGGGGGAGGGGAACAGTTTTGGGAATTGGGGAAGGGAACCAGCCAAGTTGTTGTTCTTCAGTCTTCGTTGTGGAGGTCACCAGTCGCCATCTGGCTTGCCTTTGGCAGCTCGTGGCCGCTAAGCTCAAGGTGCTGTGTTCAGTCTTAGTTACAAGTGGGCACAGCCACCATCCCATGCGGGAGTCAAACCAGCAGCCTTGTTGTTAAGATGGAACGCTCTATCCTCTGAGCATCTGGGCAGCAGCTCACCTCAAGGTACTGAGTTCAGTTTTCGTTGCGGGTTGGTGTAGCCACCATCCCACACAGGAGTTGAACCCAGAAGCCTTGTCGTTGAAAACGAACGCTCTATCCACTGAGACATCCAGGCGGCAGCTCAGCGCAAGGTACTAAGTTCAGTCTTAGTTGTGGGTGGGCATAGCCCACCATCAAACAGACCATCTAGTTAGACCAGCTGAGCTACCCTATTGACAGCTCACCAACAGCTCAGCTCTGGAACAGCATTCACTGGCCCATGTGGGAACTGAACTGGCAGCCGTGTTGTTCAGAGCTCTTGCTCCAAGCCAACTCTTAATCAACTGAGCGACTCGGCCAGCCAGTGCTTAAACTTTTTTTTTTTTGGTGCAGTGTCACTGGCCCTCACATGTGGCATCCAAACCTGGGCCGCTAGCTTCCCAAGATAGCTCCCAAACAACGCACCACTCGGCTGGCCCCCGTTGCTTAACTTTTAAAATGCTTTTTCTCACATGCAAGAGCCCAAATCAATTTCTGCTGTTAATGCATACTTTTTTTGGGTTTTGTTTTGTTTTTAATTCTTTTATTATGAAATAAACTTTTTTTAAAATTCGTTTCAGGTGTACAATGCAGTGCAATAGTTACACTCTTTACCCCTCAAAGTGACAACCCCCCTCTCCCAATTCGCCACCCCATTCTCACCCCCACATCTTACATATCTATTACAATTCCCTTGACTTCCCTCCACACTGTACTCCACATCCAGTGACAATTCAATTACAGTTGGCATACAGTATTATACAACCTCAGCTTTAGGTGTACAGTGCAGTGATCAAGCCTCTACTCCATCCATGAAATGGTCTCCCTAACAAGACGTGACCATCTGACACCCCACAAATTATTTATAACATTGTTATATACCCCTTACTGTCTTTCATATCTCTGTGGAAATATTGTAGTTACCTATTTATGCTGTCTAATCTCTTCCCCTTCTCCCTCATCCCCACCCCTTCCCAACTAGCAACCATCAGTTTTTCCTCTATATCTATGACACTGTTTCTGTTTCTTTGCTCATTCATTCAGTTTTTCAGATTCCACATATAAGTGAGATCATATGGTATTTGTCTTTCTCCGACTGACTTATTTCACTTAATAGTCTCTACGTCCACCCATATCGTTGCAAATGGTACGATTTCATTCTTCTTTACAGTGGAGTAATACTCCATTCTATAGATGTAGCACAGTTTCTTAATCCAGTCATCTACTGATGGGTATTTCGGTTGTATCCAAGTCTTGGCTATTGTAAATAGCGCTGCAATAAACATAGGGGTGCATATATTTTTTCCAATTAACATCTTGGATTCCTCTGGGTAGATACCCAAGAGTGGTATTGCTGGGTCATTCGGTAGTTCCATTTCCAGTTTTTTGAGATACCTCCATACTGATTTCCATAGTGGTTGCACCAATCTGCAGTCCCACCAACAGTGCACCAGGGTTCCCTTTTTTCCACAACCTCGCCAGCACTTGTTGTTTGTTGATTTGTTGATGATAGCCATTCTGACAGGTATCTCATTGTGGTTTTTAGTTGCATTTCTCTAATGATTAATGAGGTTGAACATTTTTTCATATGCCTGTTGGCCATCTGTATGTCCTCTTTAGAGAAATGCCTTTTCATATCCCCTGCCCATTTTTTTTTTTTTTAAAGATTTTATTGGGGAATTGGCGGAGGGGAACAGCGTTGGGGAATCGGGGAAGGGGAACAGACAAGTCGCTGTCTTTTTGTTCTTCAGTTTAGTTGCGGAAGATGTTGCTTCACTGTTGGTATCGTCATTGCGCTCTTCCCGGATGAGGCAGATCGGTCGCTGGCCTCTGGATGTCGCTCACCGCAGCTATTGGCAGCTCACGCTTGGCTGCCAGCCGCTCACGCTGGCTGCGGGCCACTCACTGTAGCCTATGGCCGCCCACTGCAGCAGGGGCTACAGCCTACACCATCACCGGGGCTTGCACAGCCCAGCTCCAGGTGGAGCTGTTGTTAGCTGTAGAGGGCAGTGTCACTGGCCCTCATGTGGGATCCGAACCGGGGCTGCTGGCATCCCAAAACCAGCGCTTAACCAATGCGCCACTTGGCCGGCCCCCCTGCCCATTTTTTAATTGGGTTGTTTTGTTTTTCTGGTGTTGAGTTGCATGAGTGTTTTATAAATTTTGGATAAGCCCTTATCAGATACGTCATTGACAAATATCTTCTCCCATTCAGTAGGGTGCCTTTTGTTTTATTGATGATTTCCTTTGCTGTGAAAAAACTTTTAAATTTGATGTAATCCCATATGTTAATTTTTTCTTTGATGTCCCTTGCCTGAGGGGATATATCAGTAAAAATATTACTCAGGGTAATGTCTGCAAATTTACTCCCTATATTTTCTTGGAGGAGTTTTAAGGTTTCAATTCTTACATTTAAGTCTTTAATCCATTTTGAGTTTGTTCTCGTAAATGGTGTAAGTAGGTGGTCCATTTTCATTTTTTTGCTCGTGTCAGTCCAATTTTCCCAGCTCCATTTATTAAATAGACTATCTTTAGTCCAATGTAAATTCTTGCTTCCATTGTCATAAATTAAATGACCGTATATGGATGGGTTTATTCCTGAGCTCTCTATTCTGTTCATTGGTCTATGTGTCTGTTTTTATGCCACTACCATACTGTTTTGATTACTGTGGTATGTTTTGGTGTCAGGTAGCATGATGCCTCCCACTTTGTTCTTATTTCTCAACATTGCCTTGGCTATTTAGAGTCTGCTATGGTTCCATATAAATTTTAGGATTCTATGTTCTATTTCTGAGAAAAATGTCCTTGGTAGTTTACTAGGAATTGCATTGCATCTATATATTGCTTAGGTAGAATTGACATTTTAACTATATTAATTCGTCCTATCCATGAATATGGTATGTATTTCCATTTATTTGTATCTTCTTTGATTACTCTCTTCAGTGTTTCATAATTTTCTGAGTACAGGTCTTTTACTTCTTTAGTTAAATTTATTCCTAGATTTTTTATTGTTTTTGAAGCAATTGTAAAACAGATTGATTTCCTGATTTCTTCTTCTGACAGTTTATTATTGGTGTATACAAATCCATCTGATTTCTGAATATTAGTTTTGTATCCTGCTACCTAACTAAATTCATTTATCAGTTCTAACAGTTTTTTGGTGGAGCCATTGGGGTTCTCTATATGTAGTATCATGTCATCTGCATATAGTGACAATTTTACTTCCTCCTTTCCAATTTGGATTCCTTTTATTTCATTTTCTTGTCTGATTGCTGTGGCTAGAACTTCCAGAACTATGTTAAATACAAGTGGTGAAAGTGGGCAGCCTTGTTTTGTTCCTGATTAAGGGAAAGCTTTTAGCCTTTCCCCATTGAGTACGATGTTTGCTGTGGGCTTATCATGTATGGTCTTTATTATGTGAGATATGATCCCACTATTCCCACTTTGATAGAGCTTTTATCATAAATGGGTGCTGGATTTCATCAAATGCTTTTTCTGCGTCTATATGATCATATGATTTTTATTTTACATTTTGTTAATGTGATGTATTACGTTAATTGATTTTTGGATTTTGAACCAACCTTGCATTCCAGGAATGAATCCCACTTATCATCTTGTATGATCTTTTTAATGTGATGCTGAATTCAGTTTGCTAGGATTTTGTTGAGCATTTTTGCATCTGTGTTCATTAGGGATATCAGCCTGTAGTTTTCCTTTTTGGTAATATTTTGTCTGATTTGGGGATCAGAGTAATAGTGGACTCATAAAATGTGCTTAGGAGCGTTCCCTCCTCTTGTATTTTTTGGAATAGTTTGAGGAGAATAGGTATTAATTCTTTTTTGAATGTTTTGTATAATTCATCTGTGAAGCCATCTGGTCCAGGACTTTTGTTTGCTGGAAGCTTGTTGACTACTGATTCAGTTTCTTTGGTAGTAATCAGTCTGTTCAGAGTTTCTGTTTCTTTTTGGTTCACACTTGGTAGATTGTATGCTTCTCAAATTTATCCATTTCTTCCAGATTGTCGAATTTGTTGGCATATAGTTACTCATATTATTTTCTTAAAATTTTCTGTATTTCTGTGGTTTCTGTTGTCACTTCTCTTTCATTTCTGATTTTATTAATTTGGGTCCTCTCTTTTTCTTGGTTAGTCTGTCTTAGAGTTTGTCGATTTTGTTTATCTTTTCAAAAAACCAATTCTTGGTTGCATTGATCTTTTGTATTTTTTTTTTTTTTTGGTCTCTGTTTCATTTATTTCTGCTCTGGTCTTCATTATTTCCTTCCTTGTACTCCCTTTGGGCTTGTTTTGCTGTTCTTTTTCTAGTTCCATTAGTTATAAAGAGAGTTTGTTGATTTAAGATTTTTCTTCCTTCTTTAGGTAGGCTTGGACTGCTATGAACTTCCCTCTTAGGACTGCTTTCGCTGCATCCCAGCGATTTTGGGTCGTGGTGTTTTCATTTTCATTTGTCTTGAGGTATCTTTTGATTTCCTCCTTGATCTCATTTTTGATCCACTCGCTATTTAGTAGCATGTTATTCAGCCTCCATGTATTTGTGTGTTTTCCCGAATTCTTCTTGTAATTGATTTCTGGTTTCATAACATTGTGTTAGAGAAGATGCTTGATATGATTTCAGTCTTCTTAAATTTGTTGAGACTTGTTTTGTGGTGTATGGTGTGTCTTGGTGTATCTTGGAAACATATGGTGTATCTTGGAAAATGTCCCATGTGCACTTGAGAAAAATGTATATTCTGTAGCTTTGGGGTGAAATGCTCTTAAAAGTATCGATGAAATCCAGCTGGTCTAAAGTGTCATATAAGGCCACTGTGTCCATGTTGATTTTCTGTCTGAAGGAGCTGTCCTTTGGTGACAATGAGGTGTTGAAGTGTCCAACTACGATAGTGTTACTGTTGATGTCTGTCAAAATCTGTTTTATATATTTAGGAGCTTCTATGTTGGTTGCATAGATGTTTACTAAGGTTATGTCCTCTTGTTGAATCGATCCCTTTATTATTATGTAGTGCCCTTCTTTGTCTTTTATTGTAGTCTTCATTTTAAAGTCTATTTTGTCCAGTGAAGTATTGCTACTCCAGCTTTTTTCTCATTTCTGTTTGCATGAAATGTCTTATTCCATGCCTTTACTTTCAGTCTGTGTGTGTCTTTTGATCTGAGATGAGTCTCTTGTAGACAGCATATGCATGGGTCCTGTTTTCTTATCCACTGAGCCACTCTGTGTCTTTTGATTGGAGCATTTAGCCCATTCACATTTAAAGTGATTATTGATAGGTGCATATTTATTGCCATTTTGTTATTTGTATTTCTCGTCTTCATAGGTTAGCTTATTTTCCCTTTTCTTCTGCTTAAAAAAAGCCCTTTTATCATTTCCTGCAATGCTGGTTTGGTGGTAATGAACTCCTTAAGCTTATTGTTTTCTGAGAAGCTCTTTATCTCTCCTTCAATTTTAAGTGATAGCCATGCTGGGTAGAGCAATCTTGGTTGTAGTCTTTTATTTTGCATCACTTTCAATATCTCTTATAGGAGTTCCTTTGTATGTAAGCGGATGTCTTTGCCTTACTGCTTTTGGGATTCTGTCTTTGTCTTTAACCTTTTCCATTTTAACTCTGATGTGTCTTGGTGTGGGCCTGTTTGGGTTCAGCTTGTTTGGAACTCTCTGCACTCCTTGGAGTTGAATGTCGATTTCCTTCACCAGTATAGGGAAGTTTTCAGTCATGATTTCTTCAAATACGTTCTCAATCCCTTGCTGCTTGTCTTCTCTTTCTGGTGTTCTTTTGATGTCAATGTTGTTGCACTTCATGGTGTCCCACAGGTCTCTTAAACTATTTTCATTGTTTTTTATTCTCTTTTCTTTTTGTTGTTCCCACTAGGTGATTTCTGCTATTTTTCTCTTCTAAATCGCTGATCCGATCCTCTGCTTCTTCTAATCTACTGGTTATTCCTTCAAGTGTTTTTGGGTTTTTTTACGATTTTATTGGTGAATTGGGGGAGGGGAACAGCGTTGGGGAATCGGGGAAGGGGAACAGACAAGGAATGCGCCACTCGGCCGGCCCTCAAATGTGTTCTTTATTTCAGTTATTGTATTCTTTAGTTCTAACTGCTTGTTTTCTATTATTTCCCTGTCCTTCTTTATGTGCTTGCTAAATTCCTTAAACATTGCTGTCTTTTTGTTCTTCAGTCTAGTTGGGGAGGATGTTGCTTTACTGGCCCATATTGGTGTCATCATTGCGCATTACCCGGATGAGGCAGATCGGTCGCCAACCTCTGGGTGTCGCTCACCTTGGCTACTGGCAGCTCATGCTGGCTGCCAGCTGCTCACGCTGGCTGCTGGCCACTTACTGTAGCCCATGGCAGCCCACTGCAGCAGGGGCTGCATCCCACACCATCGTCAGGGCTCGCATAGCCCAGCTCCAGGTGGAGCTGTTGTTATCTGTAGCGGGCAATGTCACTGGCCCTCAACTGTAGGATCCGAACCGGGGCCGCTGGCATCCCAAAACCAGCTCTTAACCAGTGTGCCCCTCGGCCAGTGTTATCCTGGGAGGCAATTGACAGAGTGTCCGTGTATTCCACCATCTTACCAGAAGAAGGTTTTGTTTGTTTTTACCTGAATTCTTTTTTTTTTTTTTTAATTTTGTTTGAGATTTTATTGGGGAATTGGGGAAGGAAAGAGCGTTGGGCAATCAGCGATGGGAACAAACAGGTTGCTGTCGTTTTGTTCTTCAGTCTCGTTGTGGATGACGTTGCTTCACTGGACGATGTTGGTATTATCATTGTGCTCTTCCCGGGTGAGGCAGATCGGTCGCCAGCCATTGGACGACCACTCACGGGGGTTCACAGCCGCTCACGAATGCTCACACCCGCTCACGAATGCTCACACCCGCTGACAGCCAATCTCATTGCAGGCTTCGCCACCACTGCCGGCGGCTCACGGCAGCCCAGCTGCACGTCCAGTTGTTGTTCACCATCTTATCTTTAGAGGGCGCAGCATCATTGGCCCTCATGTCAGATCTGAACCTGGGCCCTGCTGCTCGTCCCATGCCAACTCCTAACCAGTGTGCCACTCGGCTGGCCCCTAAGTTTTTCGAATTATATTTCATTTGGGAAAAAAAAAACAACTTAGCCATGTTTTATACACCAGTTAGCTGAGTACCTTGTCGGGCATACTCTCACCGAATTTCTCTAGTGGAATATGAGAATCTTAAGGGTCTTAAAATGAGTGTCAGGCCTATATTTGTTGCTAAATATTTATAACTCTAGAAATAAAATTTTAGGATATTTCTGGCCTCAAAATAAAAGTTATATGGCATAAAGGTGAAGAAATACGTTAAACTTTAAGATAGAAATTTTAAAATATAGAAAGATATGTAATAGAATTTAGTCAGAAATTTGAGCATGATGTTGTTTATCTTAGGTACCTCTATTGTATTAATGTTGTTATACAAAGTTTTTCATATTGCATGTAGGTTTTGAATATAGAATGGCAGTAGATAAATATATCAAGAACAGAGACTTTGGGTGCCTGAAAGACCTTGGTTCTTTCCTGAGGTCTGCCACTTACTAGCTGTGTGATTTTTATTAGATTGTTTAACTTCTCAAAGCCTATTATCCCTCATATAATAAATGCAGAAGGTAATTGTTCCATTGATGTTGTGAGAATTGCCTGAGATACAGTAGACAGTATGCTTTGCATAGTATTTGGCATATCATAAGTGCTCAATAAATGTTATTTTATATTGGCTGGGGAAGTATCTGTTTTGTATATAAAATTTAAGAGGAATATTGAAATATATTTTTGTTACTTTAAGGAAATTCGCAATGAGTCCCATGACTATCCTCATAGAGTGGCCAAGTTTCCAGAAAACAGAAATCGAAACAGATACAGAGATGTAAGCCCATGTAAGTACCTGTGGGTTTTTGTGCATGTATGTATGTTTGTTGGTTTATTTCAGGAGGCAGGATACCATGAAAAAAAAGGCTTGGGGTCAGGGTTATTAAGTACAGTAATTTTTTTCATATTAACATAATATACATTCTTGAAAGAAAAATTTCAAGGCATAGAATAGTAGAAGGAAGGAAAATTGTCTATAATTATTTCATCCACACTGCCACCATTAGTTTGATATATTTCCTATCAATTTTTTCTTATGTATAATTTTTCTTTTAAAATAATTGTAATTCTGTATGTGTGTGTGTAGTCATATATATATATATATACACACACACACTTCCTTTTTACGTTATTCCATAGCCTTTATTAATATTACTTAAAATATTTATCGGTGTATTGTTTCTCTTCCCCAAAATTTCAAAAGTAGTATGTACTTACTGTAGACAACTTTTAAAACATAGAAATGTGTAAAGGAAAAAAAACCCATGATTTAAAAACAAATAAAAATGTTGGGGTTTATATTCTTTTGATATTTTTTCTGTATAAGCCTGTACATGATTTCAAAATCAGAACCTTGCACATACTAATTTGTAGCTCTTTTCCTACTTAGCAATGCATTGTAAACATTTTCCTATCATAAATAATCTTTTCAAATGGCACTGGTAGTGCCTTTTGATATGCCATTCTTTTATGTAACAGTTCCCCTTTAGATTCCTGTGTGTACACACACACACACACAATTTTTTGAATAATTGTAGTATCAGGGTTTTTAAAATGTGTTCATCATGAGGTGATTTTATTTTTTTTTCTAATTGATACCACTTGTTCAGATATTAAATTGGGCTGTCTTAACATTCCAAAATGTTTCCCCATGTTTGATTTTAGTGGGCTAAACATAGGCATTCTTCTTGGGGCTGCTTGTTAATAGAAACGTTTGAAAAACTATTGAATCTGTTGCATTTTGGTTTCTGCTCATTCATGGTTTCTTCCTCTAGCTGATGAGGGTATTGTGCTAGGTCCCAAGGCCTCTTGTATTGGCTGAATAATGTTACTCTGCTCAAGGCCACAGACTGTACCTTCATAGACATTGTATTCCTTGTTAGGTGTGTATGGATATACCACTGAAAATCGATCAGTTACCTTGGGAATAGTGCATACTTTTATTTTTGTATGAACAGAATGGTTTTCTTTATGTTGACTAAGTACATTTACAAGAATAATGTATTTCCTGATTTTGGACAAATCAAATGAGAAGTAATCTCTTAGTATATTTCATGTTTACTGTAAATTTCTTATTAAATATTATGTTTCTCTCAACTTGCTTTTTTCCTTGCCAATTAGAAGTGATTGTAAAGATAAGTAGTCAGAAGAGAGTGTTTTCCCATTCTTTTTCAGTTGCAGCACACTTGAAGAAAATGACAAATTTCTTCTGACACCTGTTGCTCAGTATGGCAACAGTTCTGGTGTAGGTGTGTGTTTAGGGAATGGAGATATGGGCAGTAGTTCTAACACGTAGGTACCCTTTCACCTGTCCCCACTCCAAATTTCTGGTTGAGAATCACTGAGCTAGAGAGACTGATTCTCTAGTGTTTGCCGTGAGTTTTGAGGCAGTATTTTCCAGTTGTACACTTTGCTTTGTTTCTTTTAATTAAAAAGGAAAACCTTTTTATTTTGATAATTGTAGATGTGCGTGTAGTTCTAAGAAATAATACTGAGATCATGTATAACCTTCATCCAGTTCCCCCCAGTGGTAGCATCTTGCATAACTAAGTAAGGTACACAACCAGAAGACTGACCTTGATACAATCCATCCAGTTTTACATGCACTCATTTGTGGATGTGTTTAGTTCAGTGCAGTTATATCACGTGTAGATTTGTGTGATCTCCATCACAGTCCATATATAGACCAGTGGAATGTTTCTATCACAAGGTCCCTTCTACTACCTTTGAATAGCCACAGCCACCTTGCTCCTTTCCTCTATCCTTCAGCCCCTTGTTGCCTTTAATTTTTACATATCTATTGTAATTGCAGTCATTGACTGTGATTAGCTACATTTGCATCCCCTGCAGTTTTATCAAATTGCTCTAAATGGAGGAATTTTTAAAAATCAGAACTGAAGTATTTGTCAGTTCAATCTAGGATTAGCTACATTTAAGTTCTGTTTAACTTAAAAAAAAATACTGGCTGTATTTTTTAGTTACATCACAAATGATCTGGTTATTTCTGGCATTTGTTATCTTTTAGTTATTTCAGGAGTTCATAAATAATTTAATATTTTATTGTTGAATGGAGAGAATTTTTTTTTTCTTAAGATTTTATTGTGGAATTGGGGGAGGGGAACAGTACTGGGGAATCGGGAAAGGGGAACAGACCAGCTGCTGTCCTTTTTTGTTCTTCAGTCTGGTTGCGGAGTACGTTGCTTCACTGGCCCATGTTGGTATTGTCATTGCGCTCTTCCCGGATGAGGCAGGTTGGTCGCCTACCTCTGGATGGCTGCTCATGGCGACTATTGGCAGCTCACGCTGGCTGCTGGCCACTCACTGTAGCCTGTGGCAGCCCACTGCAGCAGGGCTGCAGCCCACACCATTGCCAGGGCTCGCACAGCCCAGCTCCAGGTGGAGCTGTTGTTCACCATCTTAGCTGTAGAAGGCAGTGTCACTGGCCCTCATATGTGGGATCCGAACCAGGGCCGCTGGCATCCCAAACCAGCTCTTAACTAACGTGCCACTTGGCCGGCCCTAGAGAGAATTTTTTAAAACTTGGAAACATTAATTATTTCTGTAATAATTTCTTAAAAGGCCATGAATACAAATGTTTTCAGCTACTGTAAAAGTTACCTAAAGCCACATTTTATTTTCCTCTTCTCTGTATTCTTTGTAAGAGAAATCAGTACACTTTTAAAGACAATTGTTTAACTATTATAAAAATAACGAAGAGTTGAGAGCTCCACTCAAAAGTGTGAGCTCTGCTCTGAGCAACAGCAGTTCAATGCCCAACCTGAGCTGAGCTGCCGTTGAGCTTTCAACAGGTGACAGGATGGCTCAGCTAAAAAAATAAAAATAAAAAAAATAGCAAAGATTATTTAATACTATGAAATCTATGTACACATGAGTCAGGCTTTTTAAAAAACAGCAGCAGGCTTTTATTTATTGTGCTAATTTACCCCTTAAAGCTCTTGAGATTTTCATTCTCAGTTTGGAGTCTAAAAACGTATTTTGCTTGTGCATTCTTTTTTTTTTTTTTTCCTTCACTGAGACCCTATGGAATGATATCAGCTTGTGCATTCTTGACAACTCTTAACCACAACTCAAGTTTCTATAGAAAATTTTCTCAATTTCTTCCATGGCTGATTTTGCTTTTGATAATTATAGAAGTGAATGTTTCAGGGGAAGAGCCTTATTTATTTTTTAGCTGAGACCTCCTGCCACATGTTTGTAGCTCATTGACTGCTCAGCTTGGGCCGGGAATCGAACTAGTGACCCTGTTGCTCAGAGCTTGCACTCTTGAGCAAGCTCTAAAGCAACTGAGCCTTTCCCTTTTAGATGTCAGTGTAAGGTGTAAAATTTAATGGTACAAGGTTTCTTTTTGGAGTGGTAAAAATATTCTAAAATTGGATTGTGATGATGGTTCCACAACTCTAAATATACTAAAAACTATTGAATTGTATACTTTAAATGGGTGTGTTTTATGATATGTGAATTATATCTCAATAGAGTTGTTAAAAATTTTTTAAAATTAGACTGAAACACTCTAAAAAGTAAGACATTTGCAGCTTAAATTTCTCTCAAATATATGTCAATAAAACTCTTGTGTTTTTTCTTCTAAATGTTAGACTTATATACCCAACAGGCTGTTGGATATCTCCAGTTAAAGGCTACAAGCAGACCTCTGTTTATGTTCTACTTATCAACCAGGCCATATATACTTAATAGCTTGGGCTCTTCTACCTGTATGCCTTCTCAGGAAGAGAGCCGTTCACCTTGTGTGGGTACCCGGTATTAAGAAAAGATGTTTCATGGAGGAGATGCTGCTGCATGCCTCCTTCTGCCACCTGGCCTCCCCTGCTGCCTTTATTCCACAGTGTCCACTGGAGCTACACTGCTATGAGCATGCCAGGCAGTGAATCCACTCCCCACTTCTTTGTCCTAGTTGAAGCCTGACTTTCCCCTGAGCAAACTGTCTTTCTATTTCTCAGGTGTAGGCTACTCATTATTGCTTTCCATGTAAGCAGAGAGTTCGTAGTCTAAGCCATTGGTCCTCAATTTACAAATTACAATGATTTCCTCTAAGGCTCGGGCTGTCCAAACGCTTCACATTACCACTCTTGTATCTGTCCTCTCCCGACTTCATAGCCAGTCCCTGTCTTGCAGCCCTTTCTCACACATTTACTGCAGGCTTGAGTGCTGAGAATACTATTCACTACCTTTCTCTTTGCCTTCCGCTTCCCTCAGTACATTCTTCATCCTTGGTGATATCATGTCTCTGGGAATAAACCACATGATGCTAGCCTTAGAGTTCTATAGTAGAACTCAAGACCTCTTCATTCTCAACCTTCAGTTAACTTCAACTCAGAAATCTTAAATGCTACTACTTGGAGGGCTACTTTCCATCTTTACAGATCTTTGACTTCATTAAGATCTTTAGGTCTTTGACTTTTTCATTTATTGTAGTACATTCATTCCCTACCCTACTTATTATTTAATAACTTTCTTAAGTTCTTACATACTAAAAAAATAATCTCTGTGGATCTTTAGTTCTATCCTCCTTGTGAAAATTCAACCTTGGAATAATCAGTCATTCAGCTTCTCTAACCTTTTGGTTACTGTGTGTGTGCCTCCGGTAGCTCCTGTATTAGCTGGGCCTGGTGTTTCCTTGCAGTCAGTCCTACGTGCACTCACTAATCCCACTGCCATTCTACTCTGGTTCTTCCCTGACTAAACCACCACTCAGATCCCACCCACTTTCTCTCACCATTCTCAGACTGTGATGTTGCCTTCAATTCTGCAGAAGAAAAATTTTTAATTAGAAAATAACTCTTCAACTTCATGTTCTACCACCTGGAAACTTATTTCGGTTTGCACTCATCTTTTCCTGAAGTCCCAGGAGAAAAGCCTTCCCTCCTCCTCATTCATCCTCATGAACCTTACTGTCTGCTATCATAACTCTTTATGTCTTCAACCTTTTCTCTAGTACCTCTTTTTCCTTATTATATAAATGTGCTCTAATATTTTTCTATCTCAACCCTCATATCTTACCTCAGTCCCCACTTACTCTTATCACCTACACAGACATATACACTTGCATGTGCATACACACGTACACACAGCATCTTAAAAGAATATACCAAACAATTGGTCCTTCTATCCTTACCACCTGTGTATTCTTCAGCCCATGATTCCACCCCAACCTCCCCACTGGAACTTTTATTCTAAGGTACTATTGGGTCTCTAGTTTTAAAATGCAATGAGGGACTCTCCTTTGGTTTTTTTTCTTATCCTTCTGACTTTTGACATTGTTAACCATTCCTTTCTTTCTTAACACTGTATTTTTTCTAGTTTTGTTATTGCTTCTGTGGCTGATTACCCATTCTCAGAGCTTCTCTTCTTCAGTCTGTCTCTGCCTTTTTCAGGGTTCTATGTCAGCCTCCCTCCTTCTCATTCTAGTACTTGTATGAATGATCTCATCTTCTGTGCATTCAGCTACCATTTCTCTGCTTGTCACCCCAAATCTCATCTGCAGCCTAGGTCTCCTTAGCTATAGACCTATTTATGCAAGCCACCCATCTTTGTCTGGATATCCTATAGCCACCTCAGACTTACTACGTCTAGACACTGAGCTAGAATTCCTTTCCCACGTAATCCATTGATCCCAACCCTAAAACTGCTCTTCTGGCATTAGTCCCCATATTCATAAATGGTTTCATTCACACATTTGCTACAGCTAGAAACTCAGACTGCCCTCTCATTCAGCTCCCATATGTAGTTAGTAACTAAGAAATTATAATTCCATTTCCACAATGTATTTGACATCTGTTCTATATCCTGTTCATACTGCCTTGATTCAGGTCCATACTACTCCTTTTCTGGGTGATTACAATAGCCTTTTGACTAGTGTCAGTGTCTTCAATCTGTTCGAGAGTAATCTTTGTATAATGCACTCCCCTTTCCACCAGTGCTGCATAAGTTTTATGAAGAATTACAGTTTTTTAGTATTGTCATACATAGCCTTTTGGGAGCTGACGCTTTAAACACCTTTCAAGAGTTTTTCTAGCCATTTTCCTATAAATTATTCTTTCTGGTAAAACTGAATCACTTGGAATTCTCCTAGTGTAACCAGTTTTTGATACCTCAGTGTCTTGAATATGTCATTCCCTTTTTGGAATATTCTTCATTCTCTGACCTACGTCAATCAAAGTCCTCTTCCTCCAAATACCATCTCAACCACCTCTTTCTCATGAGTTTTTTCCACACAGTAGACATGGTTATGGAAGTGGTGACTCTCTGTAACTAAATCCAAATGGGCCCAGGAATGTGTATTCTTTTAAAGCTCCCGTGATGATACCTTTCCAATGGTGAGTCATTATATCACTTAAAAATATATTTGTGTATATAGTACTTTTAGTTGTTGGTTTGGTTCAGAAAATATGTTTTGAAAACCAACTATACGTATGACAGTAGGCTATGCCCTGAGAATACCATTAACATATGCACTCTGCCCTCCAATTAAAGTTACAGCAAAGTGGAAGAGATAACATACCTACTGTGTTGTATAACCATGAGATATGATACTGTTTTGGTGGAGCTAAGAGGCACTCAGTACTGCTTAAAAAATTAGGAGTGGTTTTTAAGAGAATAAATAGTAGCCAGCTAGATAGATAAAGGGGAGCCAAAATGGAATTGTTTTTTCAAATTCAGAGTCCTAGATCTTTTCTACATTTGATTCAGTAGGTCTGGAAATCTATATTTTTAAAGTGCTTTTCACGATTCTTACATACATAACCTGGCACCAGTCCTTAGACTGACATATAGAAACGATAACAGGTTACACAGCCCATAGTCCCTTACTGCTACTAAACAAGGAGATTGTAAATAAGTTGCTAGGTATGAAAGAAATAAGACTTTCAGGCTTCCTCCACCCTCCCCCTCCTAAAAAAAATATCTCAGCAATAGCATAGTTATTCTGATTACAAATACCAGTATCAGCTCTGAGATTTTATTCACCTAATAAAATGGCTTCAAGATATATTAAGCAAAAATAAATAGAATTGTTGGAGGAAATTGATAAGTCCACGTCCATAGACTTTTTAGTAAGACAAAATATTAGTAAAGAAATAGAAGATTTGAACCACACAATTAAACTTAATGTAATAATAAAAATACACAGATCTTTATGTCCAACATTAAAGAACCCACATTCTTTCAGGACTTAATGAAATGTTTATAAAAAATGGACCATCAACTAGACTGAGGTTGGCAAACTTTTGAGATGGAAGAGCTTCCCAGGGGTCAGCAAACTGTGGCTCACAAGCCACACATGCAGCTCTTTGGGTATGTACAGGTGGCTCTGAAGTAAAATTGAAAATGAAAATTATTATAGTTTCATTTATAAAATTTTTAAAGGACATTATTCACATAATGGTGATTATGTAAAAATATATGTATGGCTCTTGAATAGTTTTAAAATTGTTATAAGGGACAGGATTGGCTCTTCCAGGAGTCAGCAAACTTTTGAGATGGAACGTACCCAAAGAGCCACACGTGGCTCATGAGCTGCAGTTTGCCGACATCTGAGCTAGACTATAACGTAAATCCTAACAATTTTAAGAATTGCTCTCTTAAAGGCTATGTTCTTTGACTGTATATAATTAAATTATAGATTACTAATAAAAAGATTAAAAGTTGGGCTGGCCGAGTGGCTCAGTTGGTTAAGAGCTCGCTCAAGAGTGCGAGCTCTGAGCAGCAGGGTCACTGGTTCGATTCCTGGCCCTAGCTGAGCTGCCGCTGAGCTGCCAGCAGGTGGCAGGATGGCTCAGCTAAAAAGAAAAAGAAAAAAGAATGAAAAGTCTCATAAATTTGGAGATTTAAAGATTTCTAAATAATTCATGGATCAAGAATAAATCAGTGGAGAATTTAAAATACTTAAAAGCAAACAATATGTAACATACTATTTAATATCAAAACTTGTGCAGCAAAAACTGCTTCAAAGAAAACATATTGTCTTAAATGTTTGTATTAAAACAGAAGGTTGAAAATTAAAGTGCTAAGTCTAATCTAATTTAGAGTAAAAGTAATGAACACCAAAAAAAACCCAGAAAAGAAATAATATAAAAATAAAAGCAGAATAGAAATTAAAAACACAATACAAAGGACCAATAAACCAAATGTTGGTTCGTTAGTAAGAGTAATAAACCCTGGCAAGATTGAGCAAGAAAAATAAAACAAACAAAAACCAGAGAGAGGGCCGGCCGAGTGGTGCGGTGGTTAAGAGCTAGCTGGCTTGGGACGCCAGCGGCCCCGGTTCGGGTCCCACATATGAGGGCCAGTGATACTGCCCACAAAAATGAAAAACCAGAGAGAGAGAGAATATAGACAGTATTAGTAAAGGAAGGGGAACATAAATACATGACAGAGGGTGCTCGTCATCTTTCTTAGTAAACAGATTTAGATAAAAACTCTGTTGTATAATAATCAGAATAAGTCTAGATATAACTTAGATTTTATGGTAACTATTATGTAAATATTTTTTTTTAAAAGATTTTATTGGGAAATTGGCGGAGGGGAACAGCGTTGGGGAATTGGGGAAGGGGAACAGACAAGTTGCTGTCTTTTTGTTCTTCAGTTTAGTTGTGGAGGATGTTGCTTCACTGTTGGTATCCTCATTGCGCTCTTCCCGGATGAGGCAGATTTGTCGCTGGCCTCTGGATGTCGCTCACCGTGACTATTGGCAGCTCACTCTTGGCTGCCAGCCGCTCACGCTGGCTGCGGGCCACTCACTGTAGCCTATGGCAGCCCACTGCCGCAGGGGCTGCAGCCCACACCATCACCAGGGCTCGCACAGCCCAGCTCCAGGTGGAGCTGTTGTTAGCTGTAGAGGGCAGTGTCACTGGCCCTCATGTGGGATCCGAACCAGGGCCGCTGGCATCCCAAAACCAGCGCTTAACCAATGCGCCGCTCGGCCGGCCCTATGTAAATATTTACTAAAATTCTTCCTTGTCCCATCTTAAGTTTAAAAATAAAGACCAAACACTCTTTACAGTCTCAAAATCTATTGTCAACAGCTTTTTTACTTAAAGATTTTCTCATTTATCGATAGGGCTCTGGTTTTATCTTTATTTTGTTTTTATTTTTAATCTTCGATTGTAATCAAAGCTGAATCAAATTTATTTTGGGCTTCTAATAATTTGTTTCTATAGGCCATTCATGCCTGGAGTGGATCCAAGGAGTAATAACTAGAACTCTTACTGAAGAAGATAGAATTGATTAGATAGGATAAGAGAAAACCTAAACTGAACAACATGATAGCTGACTTCAGATACAACACTTTCATATGGCAAAAGGAATTCATTATCCTGTTTTAAACCCAAAACATAGAACTAGGGTCTGTGAATGAATAACACAGTGAATTTTAAGTCAGAATAAACAGGATATTTCTTACCCTTAAGAGCTGTTTCAACATACAAATGACCCATGTGCCCATGTGAATTAATGTACTCTAAGTACTCTAGGTATTCATTCAGAGTGTGTATTTCTTATCAGAGATATTCTATAGAACATCTGTGAATGAATTATGGAGGGTTGGATTAGATGACTTTGAAATATCTCTTAATGTGCTTCATTTCTTTCCCCATTCCTTATCCCTTTCTCACCTTCTTACCCCATTCACCTTTCTGTCCTCTTACACAGTTAATTCTTTAACAGGTGCAGCCTTTTCTTTTTTTTTTTTTTAAAGATTTTTTTTAAATTGGGGAATTGGGGGAGGGGAACAGCATTGGGGAATCGAGGAAGCGGAACAGACAAGTTGCTGTCTTTTTGTTCTTCAGTCTAGTTGTGGAGGATGTTGCTTCACTGGCCCATGTTGGTATCATCATTGCACTCTTTGCGGATGAGGCAGATCGGCCGCTGGTGTCTGGAGGTCGCTCACCGCGGCTATTGGCAGCTCACGCTGGCTGCCGGCCACTCACTGTAGCCTATGGCAGCCCACTCCAGCAGGGGCTGCAGCTTACACCATCATCGGAGCTCGCAGCCCAACTCCTGGTGGAGCTGTTGTTAGCTGTAGAGGGCCGTGTCACTGGCCCTCATGTGGGATCCGAACTGGGGCCACTGGCATCCCAAAACCAGCTCTTAACCAATGTGCCACTGGGCCGGCCCAGCCTTTTCTTTTTTGGCTGGACTGCCTGTATGCCAGTAAATTCCTATGCAGTCTTTAAGATGTAGTTAGGTATCACTTCCCTGAAAGGTACCATACCTTAGTAGTTACTATTTTGCTTCTATAGCACTTTATCCTGTATTCTGGCACTAATCTTATAATTTTATTTACTTATTTAATTAAATTTTATCTACTCCGTTGAGCAGTGATTCTCAACAGGGGTATTTACCTTCCCCTGGGAAGCACTTTAGAAATCGGGGGGAGGGTTGCTTTTTTTTTCTGGTGTATTTGTATACAATTATTTACACATATTAAAATAGATACTATTATAAATTTTCCATTTTCTTTCATGTTTCAGTTGGGGCAATATTGATGCTCAAAAAATTTGTGGCTTGGGACGCCAGCGACCCTGGTTCGGGTCCCACATATGAGGGTCAGTGACACTGCCCTCTACAGCTAAGGTAGTGAACAACAGCTTCACCTGGAGCTGGACTGCTGTTGGCTGCAGCCTCTGCTGCAGTGGGCTGCCATAGGCTACAGTGAGTGGCCGTCAGCCAGCGTGAGTTGCCAAGAGCTGCTGTGAGCAGCCGTCCAGAGGCCAGTGACTGATCTGCCTCACTCAGGCAGAGGGCAATGACGATACCAACATGGGCCAGTGAAGCAGTGTCCTCCACAACTAGACTAAAGAATAAAAGGACAGCAACTTGTGTGTTCTCCTTCCCTGGTTCCCCAACGCTGTTCCCCTCCCCGAATTCCCCAATAAAATCTTCAAAAATAAAAATAATTTGGGTCCCACATGTGGAAGGCATATAAGTAGGGGTGGTGTCCTAGAAGGAGGGGCCTGTGTTTGAAGAGGGAAGGAAATCTAGAGTGAACCCTGTGATGTTGGATTAGAATTAGTGTATCAGCATGTGAATGCATGGTTTTCAGTGAATATAGTTGTACAATTACATAGAGATATAGGCGTGTGTGTATACATGTATTTCTTTGCTCTGACCACTAAGAATCCTGGAAAATTAACAGTCTGTTAGCATTGTGGATGCCTAGCTTTTGATATCCAGATATTATTCTTCACTAGAGAAAACAGGCCTCTTTGGAAAAATGGCTGATTCCAGGGTTGTGGCAAGGAAAATATAACAATAGTCTGGAATGTCTTGTAGTCCCAGAAAGTAAGTACATGCTCAAGAAATGATGAAGACATGTCAGAAGGACACAGAAACCATTTTGAAGCCCACTCGCCAAATCTGGGGTAATTTGAGCATTGAAATAAATGATTATAACCTATTGAATAAAATAGGAATCCATGAATATATACTGATATAAAGAAGCAAATTAAATGGGGAGATAGATAAAGATCCACCTTAGTGTAGGATGGCAACTAATACATGTTGAAATGGATGTTAAACTTAGTGTGTGAGAATTTGATGAGAAACAAGATATTTACATAGTCTTAAAGTGTCCCCTCTACAAAATGCTTATCAAATACAAGATGGGAATAATAGCTGCACAGTAGAGAAGTCTGGAAGACACCAACCTTAAACAAGTGATCATGACCAATAATGGAATATACCACATTGAAATCTGGAACTATCCCCATAGAATGCACTGAGCACAGAACATCTCTCTAAGCTGAACCTGTCAAAAGTGTACAACAAATGAGTATTCGTGAAGAAATATCAGACAACTCAAATGGATTGTCACTCTATAATCTTTAAAGTATTATGAAAACCTTTCTCAGGAAAGATTAAGGAATGGTTCCAGGTTGAAGGAGACTAAAGAAATATGACATCTAAATGCAACATGTGATCCTATATTGGATCCTTTTGTTTAAAGGACATTGTGAGGACAGTTGGTGAAACTTGAATGGTGTTTGGGTTAGTAAAGTATCTCTGTTAATTGTATGATTTTGATGGCTGTACTGTAGTTAAGTAGGATTGAGTCCTTATTTGTAGAAAATACACAAAAATATTCAGGGATAATCAAGTATCACGTTTGTAACTTGCTGTGATGATTCAGGAAAAAAGTTCTTTATACTTTTCTTGGAATTTTTGGAATTAATACTTGGAATTAATTTTCTTGGAAGTTTTGAAATTATTTCAATATACAAATTAAAAATTCTTTAAAGGGGTTACTGAATGCTAGCCAACACATGAAGACAAGAAAAGGAAATAAAAGGCATACAGATTTGAAAGGTAAAAATAAAACTGTCCCTGTTTGCAGATGACTTGATAGCCTACAAGGAAATCCCAAAGAATCTACCAAAAAATGTAGAACTAATAAGTGACTAGGTTGCTGGATATAAGATAAAAATTATCAGGCTGGCCGAGTGGCGCGTTGGTTAAAAGTTGGCTTGGGACGCAAGCTCTGAGCAGCAGGGCCCCAGTTTGGATCACAGATGTGGGCCAATGGCACTGCACCCTCTACAGCTAAGATGGTGAACAACACTTTGGCCTGGAGCTGGGATGCAGTGAGTCGCCGGTGACAGCATAGGCTGCAGTGAGGCTGGCCGGCAGCTGGCGTGCGCTTTCGTAAGCTGCCGTGAGCCACCATGAGCAGTTGTCCAGTGGCTGGTGAACGACTGTCTCACCCAGGAAGAGCGCGATGATAACACCAACATGGGCCAGTGAAGCGATGTCCTCCACAACTAGACTGAAGAACAAAAGGACAGTAACTTGACTGTTCCCCTTCCCCGATTCCCCAATGCTGTTCCCCTCCCCCAATTCCCCAATAAAATCTTAAAAAAATAAAATAAAATAAAAATTATCTATCTGTGTACTAGCAATGAACATGTGAGAACCAAGATTAAATACACAATGCCATTTTACAATTGCTCTAGGAAAATGAAATCTTCTGGAATAAATCTCATACGATATGTATAGCACCTATACACTGAAAAACACAAAACACCAGTAAGAGAAAGCCAAGGAGATCTAATGAAATGGACAGATACCCCATGTGCATGGATTGGAAATCTCAGCATTGTGAAGATGTTTGTTCTCCCCAAATTGTTCTATAGGTCTAACACAATCCTTTAAAAACTCAGGAAGATGTTTTTGTATATATGAACAAGTTTATTCTTAAATTTATGTGGAAAGGCAAAGGAACTAAGAGAAAATAACTAAAACAATTTCGAAAAAGAAGACTACGATGAGGAGGAGTCACTGCCCAATTTTAAGATTTACAGTTGACCCTTGAACAATGCAAGTTTGAACTGCATAGGTACACTTATATGCAGTATTTTCCGAATAATAAGTTGAAAATATTTTTTTAATTAAAATTTACTGAGTTGACGTTGGTTAGTAAAACTACATAGGTTTGAAGTGTAGAATTATGTAATGCATCATCTGTATATTGCATTGTGTAGTCACCACCCAGAGTCAGTTTTCTTTCCATCACCATATATTTGACCCCTTTTTACCATCTTCTACAACCCCCGTTTACCCCTTGTCAATGTATTTTTTATTCCTTATGTTTTTCTTAATAACATTTTCTTTTCCCTAGCTTATTTTTTGTAAGAATACAATATATAGTACTTGTACAAAATATGTGTTAATTAATTGTTTATGTTATCGGTAAGGCTTCCGTTCAACAGTAAGCTATTGTTAGTAGTTAAGTTTGGGGGGAGTCGAAAGTTATCGGCAGATTTTTGAGCAGGAAGAATTGGCACCTTAACTCCCACATTGTTCAGCGGTCAACTGTACTGTATAACCATAGTTATCAAGAAAGTGTGGGGGTTGGCCGAGTGGCTCAGTTGGCTAAGAGTTGACTTGGGAGCATGATCTCTGAGCAGCAGCGCTGCTGGTTCGGATCCCACATGGAGGCTAGTGACGCTGCACCCTCTACAACTAAGATGGTGAACAACAGCTCGACCTGGAACTGGGCTGCCATGAGTCGCTGGCGACAGTGTAGGCTGCAGTGGGCTGCTGTGAGCTGCCGTGAGCCGCCGTGAGTGGCTGTCCCAATGGTCGGCGACCGACTGCCTCAGCCGGGAAGAGCATAATGATCACAATACCAACATGGACCAGTGAAGCGATGTCCTCCACAACTAGACTGAAGAGCCAAAGGACAGCAACTTGTTTGTCCCCCTTCCCTGATTCCCCAATGCGGTTCTTTCCCCCAATTCCCCAACACTGTTCCCTTCCCCAATTCCTCAATAAAAAGTTTTAAAAATAATGAAATGAAATGACAATGTGGTGTTGGTAGGGGGATAGAAACGTAGATTGGTGAAACAGAATAGAGAACCGAGAAATAGACCCACACAAGTACAGTGAACTTATTTTTGACAAAGGTGCAAAGCATTTTAGTGGTAGAAGGATAATCTTTTCAATAGTTGATATGGAGCAATTGGACATCTACAGGGAAAAAAATGAATCTCAACCTAAACCTCACACCATACAAAAATTAACTTAAAGTGGATTCTAGACTTACATAAAGTATCATGTATTAACTTATAGAATAGGAGAAAATTCAGGACCTAAGGCTAAGTGAAGAGTTCTTATCATACACCAAAAACACAATTCATAAAAGAAAACAAAAATCAATAAATTGGACTAAACCAAAATTAAAAACTTCTGCTCAGTGAAAAGATCCTGTTAAGAGGTTGAAAAGACAAGGAGAACATATTTATAACCCCCAAAGAACTCATGTAGAATATATATAGAACTCTCAAAATTGAATAGTAAAAAAAAACCCAAACGGGCCAATTAGGAAATGGCAAAAGATTAGGAACACAAATGGCAGATAAGTACATAGGCATATGAAAAACATCATAAACCATTGGGGAAACATTATTAACTGCTAGGGAAATGCAAATTTAAAAACTTGATGGTGAGGGCTGGCCGAATGACGTGTTGGTTAGGATTTGGCTTGGGACCCCAGCTCCGAGCAGTGAGGCCCCGGTTCGGATCCCAAATATGAGGGCCAATGACACTGCCCTCTACAGCTAAGATGGTGAACAACTCCACCTGGTTGCCTCTATAGCTAAGATGGCCAGTGACAGCGTGGGCTTCAGCCTCTGCTGCAGTGGGCTGCTATAGGCTACAGTGAGTGGCCAGCAGCCATCAGGTGATCAGCTGGCAACCAGCATGAGCTGCCAAGAGCCCCTGTGAGCGACATCCAGAGGCCGGCGAGCGACTGCCTCACCTAGGAAGAACGCGATGACGATACCAACATGGGCCAGTGAAGCAACGTCCTCCACAACTAGACTGAAGAACAAAAAAGGACTGCAACTTCTCTGTTCCCCTTCTCTGATTCCCCAATGCTGTTTCCCTCCCCCAATTTCTCAATAACATCTTCAAAAAACAAAAAACAAAAAACACCTTAATGGTCAGAGATCACTACACACCTACTAAAACAGCTAAAATAATGAGGCTACAGTACTCACAGAAGGATTTGAGGATGCTGACAAACTGTATCTCATACAAGGCTAGTGAGAACGTAAAATGGTATGGCCACTCTGAAAAATAGTTCGGCAGTTTCTTCAAAAACTAAACATAGACTTACCTTATACAACCCAGCCATTGCACTCCTGTACATTTATCACAGAGAATTACAACCTTATGTTCACACAGATAATGTGTATAGCTTTGTTGGTAATAGCCCCAAATTGGAAACAACTCAAATGTCTTTCAGTGGGTAAGTGGTTAACAAACTGTGGTACATTCATACCATAGAATACAGTTCTTACCAATCAAGAAGGAAACTGTTGACACATGCAGCAACTTAGATGGATCTCAAAGGAATCATGCTAAGTAAAAAAATCTCTAAATGTTACATACTGTATGATTCCATTTATATAGCGTTCTTCAATGATAAAATTGTAGAAGTGGAGAATTGTAGAGGTGTTAGGTGAAGAGTGTGGTGACTTAAGGGGGAGCACAGAGGATCTTTGTGGTGATAGAACAGGTCTGTAACTTGATTATGGTGGTTACATGAATCTACACATGATAAAATTGCTCACAAGTGCGTGCACACACACAAATGAGTGCCTGTAAAACAGGAAATTGGAACAAGATCTATGGGTTATACCAGAGTCTTTCCTGGTCTCATTTGATAGCCACCTTGAATTGGGTACTGGGCAGGGCCCTGCGTTAGGCAACGGGAATACAAGATGAAGATGATGATCTCGTCACAAAGAGCTTAACCCTGGCAAAGAAGGCTGGAAATGGCTGCCACCCTATGGGCTGAGTGGATCAAAATCTTGCCATAACAGTAACCTGTTAACACAGGCCCTTAGTGTAGCCATAGCTCATCACTTGGGAAGCTCTGCTGTAGAGCACTTTTTGCTGGAAACTGGAGGGAGGATCAGAAATGTGCAGGGAGGGTACTTAAAGTCATGGGGAAAATAGGAACATCTTCCAGGACCATCAGTTATACTCAGAATTGGAGGAGGGAGGCTGTTTATATATTAAAATACAGATATATAATGAAGTAGAATTTTTTAATTCCTGTTAATTTTAAAAATAAAATACGACTTTTACAGGAATTTTGCACTGATACTTTTAGTGTATTAATGAGGGTCAGTCAGTGAAAATATTGGGTTGTCGGAAAAGTCATGATGAATTTTTTCTATGTTTTTTTATTGCAAAAATGCATCATGACTTTTCTGACAATCCAATAATTGAGAAGGACGGATCCAGTCTAGCCATTTTACTTTACAGGCAAGAAACCTGAGACACCCCAGAAGCGCTAGTGACTTGGCTGTAATCACAGGTTGTAGTGTCTAAGTAGCTTGGATACTAATGTTTCTCAGTTAACTCGTCTGTGTCTGTAGTCACTTAGGCTAGTAGAGCCAGAGCAGACATCAGAACCCACGTCTTTAGGCCCCTTTAGCTTCTCCTCACCCATTTTCTTTTGTCTGTACCACAGGATTCCAGTTATCTATACTAAAAAATCCTGAAGCTGCTTTTCTTCCTTTTTGCTGAATTAATTTACTTCTTTTTTGCTGAAATAGTTTACTGTTCAAGTCAGGTAACATAGTTTCATCTCCTGCTTATGTTTCAGAATGTTTAATAGTGATTTGTCATTCTGACAAAATTGTACCGCTGCTTAACTATTTGGTTATGAAAATTTCCATTATATAAACAATGCTTGAACATTTGCCAACCTAAATCGTTATGACACTGTACTAGGTAGGCACTATGAGAAAATGTAAGTAGAAATCCTTTTATCTGATAGTCAAATTTAGACATGAGACTAATGAATCAGGATAGGAATTCTTAATTCTGAACCTAAATTGCAGGCTGCTTCTCTTCCCTGTTTTTGTTCACTGGGCTCAAACCACATTCTTTGTGTCTCTCAGACACTTTAGACACATACCCACTTTAGGGCATTCACTCTTCTCATTGCATATCCATATGATTGACTGCCTCCAGATCTTTGCTTAAATGTCTGTGTCTCAATAAGGCCCACCCTGACCACCCTATTTAGAATTGCAACCTGCCCACCTCCCCCAGCACAACTTGACTCTGCTTTTTTTTTCTCAAAGCATTTATAACTGTATAACATATAATCTATTGTACTTAATTGTTTTGCTTATTGTTATCTCCCTTTTCAAGAAAGTAAGCTCCACAAGGGTATGGATGGGTTCCAAGTAACTAGAACAGTGCCTGGAATATAGAAGATATTAAATAAATATTTGGTTTGCATGGTGTCCCATGGACTTTTGGATGTAAGAAAGTAAGTCTTTTCCCCAATTCTCTCTACCCTCAATTTTTTAGATTCTATCTCTCCTCAAAGGAGAGATTCTGAATTTCAAGGAGAATGGTGAGATGTTTAATGATTATATTAAGCTGAAGCTTAGTATGTCTTTTTTTTTTTAAAGATTTTATTGGGGAATTGGGGGAGGGGAACAGCGTTGGGGAATTGGGGAAGGGGAACACACAAGTTGTTGTCTTTTTTTGTTCTTCAGTCTAGTTGCGGAGGACGTTGCTTCACTGGCCCATGTTGGTATTGTCATTGCGTTCTTCCCAGATGAGACAGATGGGTCGCCAGCCTCTGGATGTCGCTCACCGCGGCTATTGGCAGCTCACATTGGCTGCCAGCCACTCATGCTGGCTGCCGGCCACTCACTGTAGCCTGTGGCAGCCCACTGCAGCAGGGGCTGCAGCCTACACCGTCACCGGGGCTCGCACAGCCCAGCTCCAGGTGGAGCTGTTGTTAGCTGTAGAGGGCAGTGTCATTGGCCCTCATATGTGAGATCCAAACTGGGGCCACTGGCATCCCAAACCAGCTCTTAACCAGTACGCCACTCGGCCAGCCGTAGTATGTCTTAAATTTTATACACTCTACAAAGAGGAAAGGTGCCCATGTTCCAAACTACATTAATAAATTTTACCTATTTTATAAGGACACTTCCTAGGTGTTTTTTCCATTGCAGAGACTCTTGGGGTAGATTAAAGAGGCTTTTTTTTAGTGTGAAGATGTATGGAAACAGAATTTAATCAATTGACATTGTCCTATCAAGTTTAGGAACTTGAAATCATGATGGATTGAAAGAGATTGAAGTCATGAAAAATAGTCAACCTATTGTTTGTAAAAGGCCGAATCTGCCAGATGACTCAAAAAAACAACATACACTTTATTAACATGTCCATGATGGTGTGTACCTGGGAAATTGTTTGTTAGTAATGCTTTCCATTCTCACTGCCAATCCTTGTTCAGTGTGCTTATCACTTCTTCATTAAACTGCTAGTGCATCAGTGTATTACGCTGTCTTTCTCCTTGTTTCAATCTATCCTCCATACTGCTAGTTATTTTCTTGAAAACCAAATGTGCCTGTTGTCATTCCTGTAAAGAGCTTCATTGAGATTGCCTGTGCCTGCAGCACAACACACAAGGTCCTTCACATCCCAGCTTCAACATGGTTTGGGACCTCTCTCTTGTCTACCCAGCTCTTCAGCCTTTCTGAATTTGCCAGTCCTTCATGATTTGCCATTTTCTTTTATTCCTCTTTATGTGTGCTCCTCCTGCTGGAATTTATCCTTTCTTTCACCTAGGTAGCAAAGACTGTGCATTTCACCAGGCCTACTCAGGCAGGCATCAGTTTAACTTTCTTCCCACAACACATAATACAGTAAAGTACAATACTGGAAGTTATTACTTAATATATTTTTTTTTCTTATAATAAGCTTTAAACAAATAATGTCTTTATGTCCCTGTTGCCTGGCTCTCAAAATACATTTGTTAACTGAAAATTATATGTAAGTGTTGAAGGTATTAAATATAAAGACAAACCATCATGATAGGGGTTCCATCAAAAGAGGCTGTATAGAGAAATTAGGTTGATAGGCTGGATCTTCAAAGAATTGAGATTTGTTTGACAAGAGATGAAGATGGAAATCATACCTGAGGTGAAGAACAGTGTGAAAGGCAATACAGAAGGAGCTCAGGGTCTGCGGAAAGGATGGTAAAGAAACCAACTTGGATGTATCCAAGAGAGACCATGTAGTATGGGACATATGTAGTCTCTTAAGTCACACAAATCTAGGTTTGAATCTCCTCTTGTATATCTCTAGTGTGTTGTCTTAGGGTAATGACTTGACTTCCCTGAGTGTCAGTAAAATGAGCATGATAATATCAACTTCATAGAGTTGAGAGGATTGAGAAGGGTCAATAAGGTGTCATCAAGTAGCTGACACGTCATAGGCACTAAATAAACAATCCTATATAGTGATCATATTTGGTTGTGTGGTCAGTAAAGGGACTATTCATCAGAAAAAGTTCTTTATAGAGCAAACAAATGAAATGTTAACACTATGTGTGTACTAAGGTTTTTGTTTCTTCTCCATTAATATGGTAGTGCTGTGGCGACTTGGGTTTTAGTTCTAGCTTTGCTTTTGGCTCATTGCTTGATTTATGAGAGAAAATTCATACTTTTGCCTCAAGTATTTTGTTTGTATGGTTTACATATCTATTGGGCTGTCAGAAAAGTCATGGCGCATTTTGGCAATGAAAAACAGAAAAAATACATCATGACTTTTCTGACAACCCAATGTATAATGCTTTGTGTTCTTGGCAGGGAAGTACCATAGAAGTATGTACATCAGTGTTTAAAAACTCAGGCCAGCCGAGTGGCGCATTCGTTAAGAGCTGGTTTTGGGATGTCAGCGGCCCTGGTTCAGATGCCACACAAGAGGGCCAGTGACACTGCCCTCTGCAGCTAATAGCAGCTCCACCTGGAGCTGGGCTGTGAGTCCCTGGGACGGCATAGCTGCAGCCCCTGCTGCAGTGGGCTGCCATAGGCTACAGTGAGTGGCCAGCAGCCAGCGTGAGCGGCCAGCAGCCAGCATGAGCTGCCAATAGCCGCGGTAAGCGACCAGCCAGAGGCCGGCGACCCATCTGCCTCATCCGGGAAGAACACAATGATGATACCAACATGGGCCAGTGAAGCAATGTCCTCCGCAACTAGACTGAAGAACAAAAGGACAGCAACTTGTCTGTTCCCCTTCCCTGATTCCCCAACGCTGTTCCCCTCCCCTAATTCCCCAATAAAATCTTTAAAAAAGAAAAAAACTTACTGTTTCCCCCATAGTTGAGTATAGGAGAAGAAAGGGGGAAATTCTGTTATGTTAATGCTATATTGATGAAGTCAGTCTTCTCCTTGCCCAATTTATGTTAATTATTCTTGATCTTTGCCTTAGTGTAACCTGTTGAGGGTGATTATGATGAATGTGAATTCTCCATCCTATTTGACCTTGAAGACTTTCCAAAAGGAAATGTCTTGACAGTAATGATAAACTAGGTGAAACCGGAGGAGTGGGATGTTAAGCACGGGGGAAGAAAAGCTTATTATAACAGCTGAAAGAAGAAGCAAATCTGTATTGTCAGCTCAGGCCACAGCTAGAGCTAGTCATTTCTTGACTGATGAAACCATTTCTCAGAAAACAGACTGTTTGAGGGTGGGAGGTGAGGGAATCTTCATTAGAAGTTTGTTTAATTTTTATCCAATGTATGAGGTACAGTTCTACTGAGTATTGCATTTCTTCATGCACTCAGTGTCAAGAATTAAGAGCGGATGGTAGTCCCATAGAATAAAGTATATATTGCTGATAGTTCTGCTGTTGGTGTTATTAGAGGTTGAAAAATAAGATCACCTGTGAAGTGTGGTTTGGTTGCTTTTGTGGTGTATTGTGCAATATAGTTTGAATTATTGTCATTTTTCTCCCTTTGCTGGATCCTTTAAAAGCCTTGGGACTTACTTATGGCCCAGAGGTTATGGGGCTCTGTCATTTTGATAATCTCATTTCAGAGGTTCCTAGGCAGAATACACTGGGAGAGAAGAAAGAAAGCATGTAAGAGAGAGAGAGAGAGTGTGTGTGTGTGTGTGTGTGTGTGTGTGTGTGTGTGTGTGTGTGTAATTCAGAAGTCAGAAGTTTGGTTTGGAATGAACAGTTCACAGATTTTGGGCTAACTGATAGTAATGGGTCAGGGAAAGGAGACCTTTGACTCTTGGGTTGTAAGGGGATGACCTGTGTCCAAGCTCACAGATATTTTAACCCATACATTAAATGATTTTTTAAAGATTTTATTGGGGAATTGGGGCAGGGAACAGTGTTGGGGAACCGGGGAAGGGGAACAGACAAGTTACTGTCCTTTTGTTCTTCAGTCTAGTTGTGGAGGACATTGCTTCACTGGCCCACGCTGGTATTGTGATCATTGCGCTCTCCCCGGGTGAGACAGATCAGTTGCCTGCCATTGGACGGCCGCTTATGGCAGCTCTTGCCAGCTGCTCACGCTGGCTGCCGGCCACTCACAGTAGCTTGCAGCAGCCCCACTGCAGCCTATGATGTCGCTGGCGACTCACGGTAGCCCAGCTCTAGGCTGAGCTGTTGTTCACCATCTTAGCTGTAGAGGGCGCAGCGTCACTGGCCCATGTGGGATCTGAACCTGAGGCCCTGCTGCTCAGAGCTCATGCTTCCAAGCCAACTCTTAACCAACAAGCCACTCGGCCTACCCCCAGGTGATTCTTAATTGGAGAAGAGGCATTGTTCCTTTTTGTTATCTTTGCTGGAGAATATAAATCATAAAGTCACAGTTTCTCATAAAAAAGCTCTCATAGTTTAAATTCCTGAAATGTGTATACTTAGCTAACTTTGTAGATAGTTTTAAAGTGATAATGTTTTATTTAACACGGAAAACTCTTATTTTTTTTGTCTACACAGATTCTCTTATGACTAAAAATACACTTTTTAAGTTTTTATTAATCATCTTAATAGAACAGAAGAATTAAAATAAATATCTGATGATGTTGGTGTGTTTCAAAGTTTTGTTTTTAATCAGTCCTGAGGAAAAAATATACCAGTAGGTTCAGCAAACATTTATAGGCAGTTCTAAGTAGCTATAGAGTTTTCCAAAGGATTACCTTCCGTTTTTAGTCTTATCTGTTTACAAAATTAAAAAAATTTTTTTTTCCTGAGAAAATTTAGTTTTCTTTTGCTTCTACTCTCCCTATGTCAATAAATGTTAGAGAAGCAGGGTCACTGCCCTGGGCCAGGCTCTGCATGACCATGTCTGGTAGCGAATGCTCTGTCCCCATTAGTCAAACACCCTATAGGCTCCAAGGAATAGACCTTCACTTCAACAGTGTGGGATTGCGTTGTGACTAATGAATTGGAGTGACACCTGGTATAGATTCTAAAGCTAAAAGGAAAATAACAGTAAATTCAGAGTCCTATGAGCAGGGTATCAAATACTCTTAAAAACAAACTACTGAAGGTCTTTCTCTAGACTTATTCCCTTCATAGCTGTGGAAGGACCTGGGATGATGGCATGGAGTATAACCGAATTCCCAACACCCTAGAGAGGAACTTCCCAGTTTGTTTGTTTTGTCCGCTTTTTTTTTTTTTTGAGGGCAGTTTCACTGGCCCTCATATATGGGACCTGAACTGCAGCCGCTGGCTTCCCAGGCCAGCGCTTAGCCACTGCGCCACTCAGCTGGCCCGAATATACATAACATACAATGTACCATGTTAACTTTTTTTTTTTTTTAGCTGAGCCATCCTGCCACGTTTTGGCAGCTCAACGGCAACTCAGCTCGGGCTGGCATCGAACCACCGTTGCTCAGAGCTCAGCTTGCACTCTTGATCGAGCTCTTAACCAAACAGCCGGCCCTCTGTTTGTTTTTTTTTATGGTTTCTTGTTTCTGTTGGCCAAATTAGTTTTTTCTGTTGTTGTGCAATAGATGTGATTAACCTTTAGGGTTTATGTTCTTTTCTGCGATTACAACATGAGGAAAGACATTTCCTTTTGTGTTATATTTTAGTGGATCTTAAATTTAGGGGTTGTGTAACATTCTGAAAGCATCCATTATTCTCCTGATGTGTGTTATCTAGGAGATATATGGTCTTTATTTTTTATTCATTAAGTAGCTGACCTTTTTACTATCTCACATAATATAACATTTAAAGGGTGATTAAACTGTTTAAAAAAAAATGTGCTTGCTGACATCATCTTTCCAAGAACACTAGCATAATTAATTTACTATAACAAGACCTTAGATTTTCCTGTTAGCAAATGACATGTAATATTTACACAGGTCTTGGGTTCACTCCAGCAGAAACATCTCCAGTGAATTGATATATCAAACTAAAGCCATTTAATGTTTTCTTTAATATGGACATAATACAAACAGTTTTTTGGTGTTTTTTTTTTTAGTTTAAAAGTAGGGAGAGAAAAGATATTTAGTATGATTTCTTTGAGTGAAGCAGCTTATAAAGAATGTATCCTCCAAAGTTAAGTAGCAAACATGTTCAGTTTATAATTCAGTTATATGCTTCTGACAGTTGTGTATTTAGGATTCTAAGTTAATGTTAATTCTGTTCTTACGCATGTGCTTTTTCTCCCTGTGTCATACTTCTCCTCCTTTCCTATCAAAATGATACAAGGTAAAGTTTTGTACTCCACATATATCAATTAGCATAAATTCTAAATCTATAAGATTTTTACTTTAAAAAGCTAGAACTATATTTACGCTATTATAACATCAGTAATAAAGCATCTTTAGTTATCTTTTAAAGAATTGGAATATTCCAACTGTATTTAGGTATTTTTAGCATTTAATCTATTGCTAAGTGTTGAAGAAAATTATTTAAATATACAGTAGTTCCCTCCCTTTTTTACAGTTTCTTTGAGGTTTCAGTTACTCATGGTCAACCTCGGTTGGAAAATATTAAATGGAAAATTCCAGAAGCAAACAATTCCGAAGTTTTAAATTGTGTCTCTTGAGTAGCTTGATGAAATCGTGTGCTGTTCCACTCCATCCTACCCAGGAAGTGACTCATCCTTCTGTCCAGTGTCTCCATGCTGTAGTTGCTACCCGCTATATTGTTATAATTGTTCCAATTTTTTATTAGTTTTTATTGTTAATCTCTTAGTGTCTTTATTTTATAAAATAAATTTTACTATATGTGTGTGTTTATAGGAAAAGACACAGTATATATAGAGTTCAGTATTATCTGCAGTTTCAGGCATCCACTGGGGGAACTTGAAACATATCCCCAACAGATAAGTGGGGATGACTAGTTGAATGCCGATCTATTGAGGAATGAAGAAAATGAAACGTAGTTACTGTAGAAATCTAGTCTCATCTGTTTGAGACCAGTTTAATTTTGTTTGTTTGTTTGTTTGTTTGTTTGTTTGTTTGTTTGTAGCTATCAGGTTGTAGGCACCAAGAATCTAAATGATCCTTTTACTTTTAGGAAGGCAGGTGCTTAATTTCTTTTACTATGTTTTCCATTTTGGTTGATTTTTTTCTAGTTACAGTAGCTAATCTATAAACAAAAGCACTTCCCTTCCAACACCTCAGTATCAAACAAAAGGATTACATTTTTGTACTTCCTTTTAAAAAGAATAATTTGCAATTTGACTCAACTCTCTTGTGGTGCTAATCTAATTTTTTCTTTGTTTTTTCTATTATTTTATAAATACCTAGAACATTAATATTAAAAGGAAATCACAAGTTTGAAATGACAGTTATGGCTTATCATTGTCTTTTTCAGATGATCACAGTCGTGTTAAACTACAGAATGCTGAAAATGATTATATTAATGCCAGCTTAGTTGACATAGAAGAGGCACAAAGAAGTTACATCTTATCACAGGCAAGTGGTGTGATGTTGAGCAGATGCCTGACAAAACAATTTCTGTGATTGGTCTGCTTTAAAACACAGCTGAAAGTATGTCTTGACTTCTTTTGGAAATGAAATACTATTTCAGTTTCTTCTGTTATGTAATGAATGAATTGTAGACATTATAATGTTTTGCAGCTTTGTATATTTAAGGTGAAAGTAAAGTTATTTTTAACGTTATACATTCCGTAAAGGAATTTTTGTTTGTTTGTTTTCCCCTGAGGGCAGTGTCACTGGCCCTCATATGTGGGACCCAAACCGGGGCCGCTGGCTTCCCAAGCCAGCGCTCAACCACCGCGCCACTCGGCCAGCCCTATAAAGGAAAATTTTTTAATGAAATGGCTTAGGGCAGTTCTTTTCAGGCAAATTATCTTCCTTCTTTTACATTTGATACAAAGCTTTTATTAGTATTTTGTTAACTTCTTCCATTTCTCTTCAGATAACCCTGTATTATAACTAGAGACCATTTGAAAGCTCGTTTCTACGCCCTCTCTGGCATATATTTTCTGAGAGTACAGACATGGCCTAGATGGTGTCTGGTCTTTCTTCAGGGCAGAGTGAGGATGCTGAGACCAGGTACCAAGAGGACTGGCTAGGAAACCAGAGAGCCCGGCAGTTCCCTTTGGCATTCTGCCTGATTGCTTCTTGGCACATTGGCCACACCCATTTCTTCCATGCTGAGATAATAGAAATTATTTTGGTTTATCTGCACCAGCTACCGTTTATTTATCAAATAATAGAGATTTAATTAACACTGATATCATTTCCTCCAGTTAATGATTTTTAAATACTCAAAAGATAAGTTGTATATAATATTGAGATGTTTAAAAACCCAATTTGAATCAGAATATGGAAACAAGATTCAGACAAATGTAACTATAAGCTAGTAGACTATTTCTTTCTTTTTTAAGATTTTATTGGGGACTTGGGAGAGGGAAACAGCCAAGTTGTTGTCCTTCGATCTTAGTTGTGGAGGGCACAGCTAGCTCAGCTCCAAGTACAATCACCATCCGGCTCATGGCGGCTCAGCTCTAGGTGCCGTGTTCAATCTTAGTTGCGATGGGGGGGCGGGGCACAGTCCCCCATCCCATGGAGGAGTTGAACCAGCAACCTTGTTGTTAGGAGTGCGTGCTCTCACCAGCTGAGCCACTCGGCCAGCCCTATTAGACTATTTCTAATTTGCAGGAACTAAAAATTATTTTACTAGAAGTAAAACATTTCCTGTAAATCAAAAAGAAAAAGAGAAACTATCTGAAAAAACTGGTAAAGAACATAAATTCACAATTCAAAGAAAAAAGGAAAAGTGGACATATACATATAAAAAGATCTTCACTGCTTTTAGTAATTAGAGAATATAAATTTAAACCATCAGTTATCACCTGTTAGAACAGCAGACTTAAAAGTTTATAATACGCACTGGTCAGATATGTACAGACATAAAGATATATGTGAAAGTATTTATTTTAATAGCACAGGACCAGAAATAATAGGATTGAAATAATCTGTAAAGGACTGGTTTAAATAAATTATACATGTTCCATTAGTACTGGTTGTTTCGGGAATTAGGAATAGAGACTTAATTTGCCATTTTCTGCCTTTTTGTAATATTTGAAGTTTTTCTTAAGAGCATTAATGATGTTTTTAATAAACCCCATTTTTAGAGCCAAAAGAATTTACTTTCTATTTGGAAAAACTATTAATGTTAAAAAATAGAAAAGAATTTTTGAAAAGAAAAGAATAGTTAGATCTTTATCACAGCTCTTTCTATTTTTTTTTCCCTAGTCTCATTTATTGTTTTGTTGTTTTTTTTTCTCATCTTAGTCCTTAAAAATGTAGGTGTTTCTCAAGATTCTGATTTAGGGGTTTTTTAACCTCCTTCTAGTTTATATTCGTGATTTCAACTCTCTGAAACTATATTTTGAACCTTTGTGTTTTAGGAGGGAGTGATGTAAACTTTGGAATTATAGTATCTATGCTCAAACCCTGGTCCCACTACTTCACTGGATATTCATTCATCAGATTTATTGAGTACTTTATGGCAAGCATTGTTCAAATAAAACAGACATTGAAACTCTGCTATTATAAACTTTATATTATAGTGGGAAGTAAAATTAATAACTGCTAGCAATTTTGTAACATTTTCCTGTATGTTATGTGTTTCCTATAATTTCAGCCTCATGATAACCCTCTGGTAAATATTGTTATTATCCTTATGTTATACATGGGGAATCATCTGAGGAGATCCAAGGATATTAAAAAACTTTATCAAGGTCATACAAGTCAGATGAGGCCTGAATTTGAAGCCACAGTCTCCACAGATCCATGGCTTATGCTCTTAATCATTCAAATCCATTACCTTAAAATTGCTATGTGACCTTGGACAAGTTACTTAATTCCTCAATTCTATGTCTGTATTATTGCTATATATCTGTATTATCTGTAGAATGATGTTGAGAGAAACTCATACAGTGCCTGGTGCTATGGTAAGCCCTCCGTGGATTATTTGTTGTGACATTTGTTATTGCTTTTTATTAGTAGCAGTAATAATATTGTTACTAATGTTAATAATAATTTTTATAAACAGATTCCATCATGATAAAGAAAATGCCTGATTAAATACTCTACTGATTGTGTTTAAAGCTCCTGTCCCTGTTGGTCTGTTTTTTTGTTCTGACAGAGACCCTTCACTCATTTAGAATATGAGGACTCAGAAGCCTGTCTTCAGCTTTTTCTTCTTTCCTGAATTCCTCCCCTATATTTTTCAGGTTTCTAATGGACATTTTTACCCAGATGACCCAATGACATCACAAATTCCACATTGTCTATATCTAACTCTTGTTTGTTTTTATTTTTTACTTTTTTAAAACCTATTGTTTACCAAGCTATTTTTTACACTTTTTTGCTATTTTTTTTCATCTGGGTTAAAGCTATCCTCATCATCTACCAAATCCTTTCCTTTCTTTTGCTGTCCCTGCCCTTTTTCAGATCTTGTAATTTTTTTTTTTTTTAAAGATTTTATTAGGGAATTGGCGGAGGGGAACAGCGTTGGGGAATCGGGGAAGGGGAACAGACAAGTTGCTGTCATTTTGCTCCTCAGTTCTAGTTGCGGAGGATGTTGCTTCACTGTTGGTATCGTCATTGCGCTCCTCCCGGATGAGGCAGATCGGTCGCTGGCCTCTGGATGTCGCTCACCGAGGCTATTGGCAGCTCACGCCTGGCTGCCAGCCGCTCACGCTGGCTGTGGGCCACTCACTGCAGCCTATGGCAGCCCACTGCAGCCCACACCATCACCGGGGCTGGCACAGCCCAGCTCCAGGTGGAGCTGTTGTTAGCTGTAGAGGGCAGTGTCACTGGCCCTCACGTGGGATCCGAACCGGGGCCGCTGGCATCCCAAAACCAGCGCTTAACCAATGCGCCACTCGGCCGGCCCAGATCTCGTAATTTTTATCTGTACTAATATAGTAGCTTTGTAACTTATTTCCTTTCCCATCAGTTTATCTTTAACAATGCCACTAGAATTATTTTTGTAACATACAAATTTGATCATATCACTTTACTTAAAAAAAGTTTAGTGAGTATTTCCTGAATTGAAGACTCTTCACACTCGACAGGTGTAGTTTCTACTGCATACTTCCACTTCACCCTCACTGATTTGTTTCTCCTTTCCCGGATATGCCTTAAACTTGCAGGTGACTTGCTTTATGATTGGAATGGCCCTGACTTCCTTCTCACCCTTCTCCTTCCTGTCCCTGTATCAGTGCCCTCCTCATATTAAGGCTTTGCTATAATATTCTTTTTACTCCCAAAGATCTGATAGTTTACCCTGTACTCTTGTGGCACTTGATATGTATCATTTAGGAGGACAATACTTCTCACCTCCTTTGTAAGCTCTTTAAAGGCTGAGATTGCTCTTGCCTTGTACCTAGTATGCCGCAACAGAGAACATACTCAAAATATTTCAAAGGGTAGAGAAAACTAGAGATGCTAAGTGTTTATTAAGACTTCAGTTGTTGCTTTTTATTTTTGTCATCTTTTCCCTCTCAGTTTTATGATTTAAAATAATATGTATCAGTCCTTTGGTATAAAGATCCATTTATTGCAGAAGAAGAAAGTTGGTAGTATTGCTGGTAAGTGGAATAGCTGAGAGATAAATCCTGGGCCCGTTTTAGGACCATTAACAGAAAATGTGGTGGCAGGGGATGAGGGATAAGGTAGAGCATGTGCACCTACAACGAAGAGTGATTTCACCTGTGAACCGATACATCCATTTTTTTAGCTGAAAGAAAACGTATTCTCTTTACTAAGGATTTGCTCATTGCTCTTTTGTTTAGGATGTGGATCAAGCAGTAGATAATATATGTTGAATGAGAACAGTATCCTTAAACATTAGGTTGCAGTTTCTCTGGATTCCCAGTAGATTTCTAGTGTTTTTATAACTTAGAAGCTTAGAGCTTATTAATTCAAATAATATTTATAAAGCATCTACTACATACCATGGAATACAACTGCCCTAAAGATGCTTTCACTCTGGAACCACTTGAATTGCCTTGTTTTGCTTGTGGAGCTGAAGCTCCAAGCTGACCTGGTCCCAGTGTCCTCACTCTGCCCTTTACTCACCACTCTACCACATGCCCCTATGAGGTGAATGCATGTTGAGTTACTTTAGGTACAGTAAAGCCTCATTTATTTTAATCTTCACTCATTTAAAATTAGTTATAATTTGGGCATGGCCTTTTCATCTTTTATTTGCCCTTCTGCCCTATGCTACTATTGAACACAATGTGAAGATAACTGGAAGTACAAAATACAATTTGATTTTTTTCTTATGGCAATATTGTAATATGAACCATTCCCCCTTTTAAGTCTGCTACTGAGGTCACACATGCTTTAGTTTTTAGATTAACAATTTTATAGTGGTTCAGTTTCTTTGAAATATCTGCTTTTTCTGGAAATCTTTTTGTAGTTAAGTTGGGTCATTGCCTGGCCAGTGATGGCACAAATTTCCATGATCTGTGGGAGGCAGGGCCTACCTTTCTGCTGTGAAAGCTGCAGGGGATAGAAATTTCCTTTGCCTACCTCCTTTACAGCTAGAACATGACCGTTGGCTATTTCTGCCTATGATTTTTGACTTTGGTTTGATTATAGATTATGTGTGAATACTGCAGCTGCTTTAGTATAGTAATACCAGCAAAGCAACGTGATTAGAAGTAACAGTATGAGGATCATTGTCCCAAGCTCCCGACTCTGCTTACCTTGACATTTGTTTTTACCCAAGCCTGTTTTCCCAGCCCTCAACTCTGAAAGCCACCTGATAGCCTGAAAAATTCCCTTTCTGGCTAAGTAAATAAAAGTCAATTTTGATCTTTTATAACTGATAATCCTAACTAGTACAGACATATTTTTTAATTCAAGTGGATTTAATGTCTTGATTTACTTACTATGATCCAATACATTATTCTCATTCCAGAAGTATACTTGAAGGACTTTTCCTTGAGTTTCACTCCATCCCCTTTCTCTTACCTACTTTTTCTTTGCTGTTTTTACAGGGTCCACTTCCTAATACAGCTTGTCATTTCTGGCTCATGGTTTGGCAGCAAAAGACCAAAGCAGTTGTCATGCTAAACCGAGTTGTGGAGAAAGAATCGGTGAGTAAGACTTAATATTTACAACTTAGTGTACTGCTTGTGATCCTTAGCTCATAAATTTTTTCATACTTCTTTTGGGATATTCGTTCACTAGTTTTGACCTGTAATTGCTAAAGACTAGTGTCAGGGTGTTTCTGACCCAAAGAACTAATGTATGCTTTTTCCTTTACTACCTTAAATATTTTAAGTAACAGTTGCAGACCACTACCCTCCAAGATATAAATATAATGGAGCAAATACTGACTAGTAGTAATACACAGACCTTTTGAGTACCTAGACTTTGTTAGAATCCTTACAATTTATGATTATAAAAACAGTCTTGGAAATTTTATAAAAAATCAAAGTGACACAATTTTTTAATCTTTATAAATTATTATCAGCTCTTTGGTCATTAGATAGGAAGTATAGGAAAAAATGTTGAAATTTGAAGTATAAACACAATGCTAATTACTGGTATAACTTTGACTTCTGTAGTTTTAGATTCCTTTTCTGTCAAACAAGCAAATTGGAGAGTATTATCATTAAGCCTTAAGATCTCTTTCAGCTTTAAGATCTTGTACTGTTATACTTCTTCAGATTCTTGATTTTTACTTTTTTTAAAATTTATAGTCGTTGGTTTTTAATGGTGATGAAATTTTTCCAATTTATTTTTAATCTGAAGTGGCACTAATGTACCAGAATGTCCAATAGTCATTTACAGTGGTTTCCAGTATGATTTAAAAATTAAGTGATGATGACATTTTCAGTTTGAACAGTTCCAGCAGCATTGCCAACTAGATGATTTATAAATCTTATCCCTCACTTTGGAGTATTATTACTGGATTTATAAGATAAGATTGCCACCAGAAATTATAGTGGCTGGATATAGATGCTTAATAAGATTCATATTTAGTTATTTTGGGGATGATTATTTTGTAGGTGGTGTTGTGTTTATTAGAAGCCCTATGATGTCTTATATCTTTCTTTTTATGATGTTAGCAGCCATTGTTGGTTAGTCCTTAGTTCCTTAATTAATTAGGGGTTACAAAATAGTGATATTCCAGTTTCATCATTCCTTCTTGGGATTTTGTTGTAATATGTCTATAAAAAAATTTTCCATTTTAATCAACCACTTTTATAGGAAAAGCAGTTTTCAAAATAAGGTTTATTCGCTAGTATCCTCAACAGGGGATCAGTTAGGTTTCTTTGGTGTGGGGGAGGAATAAAAGGGGATCAGTTATTACAAACTCATAGATTTAAATATACTTGATTTTTTTTTTTCACTCCATTGTAGTTTTTATCCTTATTAGTACTCAAGTCCCTACATTAGCTAGCAGGAATCTCTTCAGGACCCAAAGTCCTTTTAATACAAACCTGAGAGTCTTTAATAGCATTCTTCTATATGGAATAACTATTGGGTTGTCAGAAAAGTCAAGATGTATTTTTTTCTATGTTTTTCGTCCAAAAATGCCTTATGACTTTTCCGACAACCCAATACATATTAGGGCTTATCTTAAACTCTTCATAAAATCAGCCATTTCTTTAAGGAAGCTGGCTACTAGATTGGTCATTATTTTTACAGTTTTTTTTTAGTGAACAGAGATAAGACAAACTATGTTTGTGTGTTAAGATAATGATACCTCAAGTGTTCATACTGGTATTTTCAGGTCAAAGTCGAATGAACATCTTATTTTCTTTTCTTTATAAGTCACTTGTTATTTTTACCCATGCTACCCAAAGGATTTTTTTTCCTATAAAATTCCATTAATTTTGGGCCGGCTTAATTAAAGTGGCATGGTGGTTAAGCGCTGGCTTGAAAGCCAGAGGCCCCGGTTCGGTCCCACATATGAGGACCAGTGACACTGCCCTCAAAAAAAACCAAAAACAAAAACAAATTCCATTAATGTTACCCAAATATGTGTTAGTGTTGGTTATTTGGCGTCATTTTTGCCAGGTGCTTTAGTGTATGTGATTTCAATATGTGATTTCAAATATTTTTTCCTTTTTTAAAGAAAAAATTATTGAATCATACTTTTTTTTAAAGATTTTATTGGTGAATTGGGGGAGGGGAACAGTGTTGGGGAATTGGGGAAGGGGACCAGCCAAGTTTTTATTCTTCAGTCTTTGTTGTGGAGGGCTCCAGTCGGCAGCTCGTGCTCTCTAAGCTCAAGGTGCTTTGTTCAATCTTATTTGCAGCTGGGCGTAGCCACCATCCCATGCGGGAGTCAAGCCTGGCAGCCTTGTTGTTAAGAGCACACACCCTGTCCACTGAGCCATCCGGGTGGCAGCTCAGGTCAAGGTTCTGAGTTGTCTTATTTGCTGGTGGGCGTAGCCACCATACCATGCCGGAGTCGAGCCTGGCAGCCTTGTTGTTAAGAGTGCATGCCCTATCCACTGAGCCATCCGGGCGGCAGCTCAGCTCAAGGTGCCAAAGTCAGTCTTAGTTGCGGGTGGGCATAGCCCACCATCGAACAGGCAATCTTGTTGATACACCAGCTGAGCCATCCTGCCACCTGTTGACAGCTCAGCAACAGCTCAGCTTGGGCGCAGCATCACTGGCCCATGTGGGAATCGAACCAGAGGCCCTGTTGCTCAGAGCCCACGCTCTAAAACAACTGAGCCACTTGGCCAGCCCTGAATCATACTTCTAATTTTTATTTTGTTCCCATGCATGTTTGGTATTCTTTGGTTTCTCCTATTGTACATATGTTAGATTTTCTTTGCCTATTTTTGTATTTGCCACAATGTCTTTCTAATCCTGTTTGTCACTCTCTTCATTTATTTTTTTTTTAATTTCCTCCTTTTGCTCTTCTTTTTCTCTTAAGACATTATCTGTTCTGTTTATTCATGCCTCTGTACTTTTGTTTAATAAGTCTTTTCCAACACAATGTGTTCTCTTATTTCTAATTCTTTTCTGTCTTGTATTACCTCATTTCTGAGTTGCTCTTTCACTTCTTGTATCATTTTAAAAATGTTTTAACACCTTTTGAAGTAGTAGCTCATAGTATTCATTTGTTGTAGAGGCATATGTATTCTTTGTTATTTGTAGCTATTTGTGATTTAGAAAAGGAGAAATGGCCATATTTTACAAGCATCTCTTTCTGGTGTTTTTTCCTAATAAAATGACTAATTTACCTTGCCTCAGTCTGCTGGCTGCATAATTTGGCCTTTGGGAAGATGCTTTTATTGTCACACAAATGTATTCCATGTCAGTAGTGCTGCCAAAATGTAACAACTCTAGGTAATGGGGACTTATCTTCTGGTTCTTTTCCTTGCCTTAATTTTAGTAAGTAAATATGCAGGCTATTTCTAGATATGTAGTATTTAATAGCAGACTCACAGGTATTTATGGAAATTACTTGTAAAATAAAGCCTTTTTAATATAAGATTTGTACAAGAGTTTGATACTTTTGGAAACATAAAGTGAATGGCAGCATGCTATTAAAATATAGATTACCATGCTTTAGAGATGAAAAATTCATTTTTACTTTATGAACATGATATCTGTATATGACTTTTTTAGTGTATAAATTATAGGAACATTTCACAAAACTGCTTTTATAAAATGTCAATCTAATTAAAATAAACAAATATAGTATGCCTGTTCTAAGATTTGGGTAGTTGAAAAAAATAGCATGTATGTGTGGTTTGTTTTCCTTTTCCAACTTTTTATGGTGTCATAATGTCTGTATACTAAAAAAAATACATATTCTTAAATTTAGGTTAAATGTGCACAGTACTGGCCAACAAAAGAGGACCGAGAGATGCTGTTTAAAGAAACAGGATTCAGTGTGAAGTTCTTGTCAGAAGATGTGAAGTCATATTACACAGTACATCTACTGCAATTAGAAAATATAAATGTAAGACTTTTCATGCCCAAAAGATTGAACTTTATATGATGATTTTAAGAATTATTCTGCTATTAGATTATTACAAAAAATTACAGTTGACATACAATATTATATTATTTTCAGGTATTCTTTTTTTTTAGGTTTGAAGTTCAGGGCAGCACATACATCTTGATAATGTACAATAGTATGTAGTCATAACTTTTTGTTTTTAGATTGTGTTCCTGTATGCGGTAGCTTTCTAAGGCCTCTCTAGAAACTCTAGGGGCCAGCCGAGTGGCGCGGTGGTTGGGCGCTGGCTTAGGAAGCCAGCTACCCCAGTTCTGGTCCCACGTATGAGGGCCAGTGATACTGCCCTCAAAAAAAGTAAGAAAGAAAGAAAGAAACTCTAGAAGTTAAGAATTTTAAAGTTTAGGTTGAAATTTAAGATTGAAAATAATTTATTAAAATGGAGTATTATGAGAGACAGCTTTAGAATTAGGCCTACCTAGAATCAAATCCCAGCTCTGCTACATAGTAGAAGTGTCCTTGGGATCTGTTCTGCAACCTCCCTAAGCCTCTTCTCATCTTTAAAAGGGAGATCATAATACCTCCTTTTCAGGATGTTGTGGAGATCAAATGAAGATATGTATTCAAAGCACCTGATGCAGAATAGGGACACAATAAACTACAGTTCCTGGTACTTAATCACGGTTCAGAGTAGCAAGCTGTTTAAGAAAATAACTTACTGAGGGCCAGCTGAGTGGCGCGGTGGTTAAGAGCTGGCTTGGGACGCCAGTGGCCCTGGTTCAGGTCCCACATTATGAGAGCCAGTGACACTGCCCTCAAAAAAAAAAAAAGAAAAAGAAAAGGGAACTTACTGGAATGTTGTTAATTCAAGTTATTCACCACACAGAAATTTGTCCGTATTGAATTGGGGAAAATGGTGCATATAGTCTCAAGAATATATAGTTGGATTTTCTCCAGAAATGTAAGAATTGTGCCTTGGTATTTGGTTGAGATACATGTACGTGGATTATGAGCCTGCTGTTGTCAATCTGGGAGTCAAGACATTTCTTCTCCTTTACCTCTTTTGCCTTCTTTATGTTGTAATTAGATTAGCTAAAAAATATGAAATGAGAGTGATTCTGAAATGCTGCTAGAAACTAGGAAAACTAGAAAATGGGAAAATATTTGTTTGCCAAAAAATGACTTCAGGAATGGAATGCATCTAGTCTATAAAGCAAGATAATTGTTTTAGTTAACTATTAAGTAGATTAAGTGATTACTATATGATTATTAAGAAAACTATAGAGAACAGAAGGGATATACATAAAAGTACTTTTTAGATATGTAGAATTATCTTTTATGGTTGATCTCTTGGAACACTTCTCTGTTTTTATTGTATATTATAAGCACAGATGCATACTATGTGCTTAAGGTCTACCTTCCCATGACATCCATAATTAAGCTTATTATGTGATCTCTTTAGGTCATCTAAGAAGGCCTAGAGTTGGGAATTATATGGCTTCGAGTTACTTATAAATATTCCTTGCTGTATTTAATTTGTACCAACTGTTTGTTTACATATGTCTTAAAGCTGCACTGAGCTACATCAACAGCTATTTGATACTGGGTGGTACAGTGCTCATTCCCAGAAACAGAACTGCATTTCCATAAACTTCTCATGGTTCTCTGAATCATCTTCTCTTGGTATTTATCCCAGGTACCTCATCTACTTAGGGCATTAAAATTGATTTAGATGGAGAAGGGCATAGATGTTTTCCCCTGTTTCTGAAACCTAATTGAGAATTGATTATACCTCAAATAATAATAAAATAGAATGACTTCTGTATTTTGTTTTCAGTTTACAAAGCACTTTCACATATATGTCATTTGACCCACAGTCTTCCTGGAATGTGGACAGAGTAAATATTCTTAATATCCAGGTGTTTCATATTTTTAAAAAAACCTAAAATCCATTAGGTTATCGGATTTTTTCCATTAATAGTTACTCAACTGTTAAGTGACAGACCAGATCTCCTAACTTCTAATTACATGGGGTTTGTCTTTTGAAAAAGATGTTAATTGTTGTCAAGGAAAATTTTTGGTTCTAAAGCATCATTTTGAAGTTGAGGTCACTATATGAGTTGGTTAACCACTATGTTTTAGTTTCTAGCAACTGTGTAATTTCTTATTGGCCTGTGTTCAGAGTCTACCATAATTAAAAAGCAACAATTTGTTTATGTTATATTTTACAATCTTTAGTAAGATCTAGAAATGTTAGGAGAATAAAGTAGCATTTCAGTATGAGAGTCAAAATTCCATTTGGTTAAATATTTAGAATCAGGAACCAGATTGAGTTTAAATCACAGCTCTGCCACTCCTGGCTGTGTGAGTGGTCCCATTATTTAACCTCTGTGCTTTAGTTTTCTCATCTACAAAATGAGGATAATGATGTACCTACCTCATAGGGTTGTTACAAGGATCAAGTGAATTAATACCATAACAGTACTTAAGACTCAACGCAGGATCCACAGTTATTAGCTTTAGTTGTCTATATCTGTTTCCTTTGTAATATTAATGAGTTGGGAAGGACAGGAGCAAGGGCAATTGTAAAGAAAAAGTTAAAAGAGAAAGAAATAAGGGAGAGAAGGTGATGATGAAGTAGGGAGTGATAGCCAACCTCACCTGCAGATCTTTGCTGGGATCCCTGAGCTGCAGAGAACCAGTTGGCTTCTGGCTTATATCTATTCATAGATCTAGGGCCAAAGCTGTCTGTGCAGACCCTGCTCTTTTACAAACCTCTTGTCTAATGAAGCAGTAAAGCTATATACCAGCAGTCCTTTCTAGTGTCTTGATTAGAGCTAAGAGTTTGAACTTTTGCCCCTGAATGAAGAGATTCCATCTCTGCTTTTAAAGTGGACCTTTATGCTTATCAAGTTCCAGGAATACTATTGTAATGCTCACTGCTTGCTATTTCTGTGTCCCTGTAGATTTGCCCAAAACAGGATGAGTGCCTAATTATTACGATCCTCAGCTGGGAATTGAGTCAGTATAGCTTAAAGGGTTTATCCCACCTGAAATGTTCTTCTCTCTTCTCTGCCTATTTATAGCCTACCCATCCTTTAGGTGCTACCACCTTGTGCCCCATTTCTTTCTTATTATATCTGTGACTCATTCATTTCTAACATCTATGATCTTCTCTCCATAATTTTAATTTTAACATTTTACTGGCTTGTTCAGTACTTACATATGTATATATTTTGACTCCATAGCAAGATTTTCAACTCCTCTTGGGCAGGGTCCTTACCTGTTTCCTTTGAATTCTTCCTCTGCCATTGCACTGAGTACATTGTTAACCACACTACACCTGAGTTGTTATTCTAAAACACACTTCCATCATGCTTTTAAAAATCCTTCCTTAGGTGCCTCCTTAGCGCAGTAGGTAGCGCTTCAGTCTCATAAAAATCCTTCCGTGGCCAATGCAGAAGTCTATGACGCAGCCCAGTCTGGTCCTTGCCTCCTTGTCTACCTCATCTCTTTCAGGCACTCAGTATTCGTTCTTGCTAAAAAACTTAAACTTCTCAAGTAGGTTGTTCCTGGGGGGCCCATGCCTCTGTATATTGCTTTTTTCTTTGCTTAGAATGAAAGACCCATGCCTCACTATTCCTGTCACTTTCCTCTCCTCCAGATCTGGTGAATTCTTAATCTTTTCAAAATAAATTACAGTAAGTAAATACTTAACATGGACAATATAATAATCCTGGCAAAAATTAATGAGAGATTGAACTAAAGCAGTGACAATGAGGGTACAGGTTTCATATATTAAATTTGTATTTAGGAGATAGGGCTGACAAACTGCTACTCTTCAGGTGTAGAGGAAATAGTAAAGAGATTGAAAACATGGAGAGTTTTACAACTGATTGGAGCTTATTAGGGGTGACAATAAAGGCAATTAGTGAGTATAATAGTTTCAGAAATAGCTAATATCTGTTAAGCATTTACCATGTGCAAGCATATGTTAGGCACTTTACATTCATTATTTCATTTATTGCTCCCAATAACCTTATAAGGTTAGGACTATTTTTAACCCCATTTACAGATGACAAAATTGGGGCTTATGCAAGTCTTTTTTTTTAAATATAATCTTGATACCTTATATATGCCTAAAAGTGTAAAAATAATTAGGCCTGGAGCTATAAAGCTGTATAGATTTTTATGATATTAGAAAATACATAATCATATGTATATTGGTGATAAAAATAATAGTTAACTAGAATGGCTTTAGATGGCATACACTTAAATTGCCATAACCCTAACAACTCCCTATTGTTTTATTTATACCTACTCAACTCATAGATTATCTTTCTGGCCTTCATATATAATGACTTTGCTATCCTTATTCAAAGACTAAATTTAGAATTCTCCTTCAAAAATGTAAATGAGATTTTTGCCTTAAAAAGAATGGTGAACCACTGACATTTTGTGTTGAGTCTGGTGTACATAATGCAACTTTTTACAGAGACAACTTGAAAGGCATGTACGGAGCAGCTAGAGAAGGGAACAGCTATGCAGTTGTGGATGCAACCTGGGTATGTGATGGTGTGAGGTGCAGCAGTAGGAAAAACATAGGAGGTACCTATTGGGCATCACAGAAGAAGAACTCATGAAAACTTAGGAGAAGGAAAGAGTGCTTCCACAGTTTTGAAGCGAGGATTTTATCAAATATTGTAAAGTCTAAATATGGAGCTTTTTGGGCTGGCCGAGTAGCGCGGTGGTTAAGCGCTGGCTTGGGAAGCCAGCGGCCCCGGTTCGGTCCCACATGTGAGGGCCAGTGATACTGCCCTAAAAAAATAAATAAATAAATATGGAGCTTTTTTGAAATAAAGATGAATTTTGTTTTAGCTCTCCATCCTTTGGCAACCCTTTTTTCCCCTCATTTTTTTTTCCAGCATGAAAAAGAGGGAAGGATGTCCAATTATGCATATAAACATTACTTTTATATCGCAGAGTAAACATGATTCTTATTGCTTCTTGTAGTCTTTTGGGATTTATATGATTTTGTGAGTTTTTAGCCTGTTCTGGTAGTGTAGGTAGAAAAAGACTGGTTTTCAAAAATCTATTAATGGGGAAGACTGTATTATACAAATAGTTGTGAGCATTTCTGGGAACTGGCTTTGAGTATCCCAGAAAATGTGACCTGAATTTGAAACACATAAATAAACAAGGGAACACTAGTCTTGAGCCAAAATCATACAAGCACAGAAAAAGCAAGCAGTTGCTCAGGATTGTGGGGTAACCATAGGTTTTGAGCCAGGAGGTGATGCAATAATTGAGCATACAGCCACAGAGGAACACTGGGCCACACCCTAAAGAGTATACACAGTTCACATGCAAGCAGGGTCCTGGGGCCACCTCCCACACCCTTCCCAAGACATGGGAACTCCAGCTTAGGCTCATATGGACCAAGTCTAGCCTTGCTATTCATGGTCAGCATTGCAGGCAGTGGTCAGGGGGAAAAGGGTTAAAAACACACACTGGAATCTTAGACCCCATTTAAAGGAAAAGGAGACTTTGAGTTAACTATACCTTTGAGCTAATCAAGGACCAGCCTCTTTATCCTATTCCTGTCTTCGTATTATGTTGTTACCTGTCCGTTGATGACTTTGTAAAAGCCTTCTTAGTTTGGAATGTTTTATATACCTTTTTTTAACACAGTAAATTTAATTACGCTTTTACATACAGTAACAATCTTTTTGGTGTATAGTTCAATGAGTTTTAACAGTGCATTCAGTTGTGTAACCTCCCCCTCCCACCCCCATCAAGATATATAATGGTTCTAGCACCACCAATCTCCTCCCTTGTTTTCTCATGCTATCTGTGTACAGTCAGGCCTACTCCCTACTCCCAGATTGTCATGTAAGTGGAATCATACAGTATGTATCTTTTAGAGACTGGCTTCTTTCACTTAGCATACTTAATTTGGAATTTAAACGGAAATGTTTTGAAATCTAGTCATCATAATGATCATTTTAATTAGTAATAGGGACATCTTCTAATACCTGTAGTATATTGAGAACCTATGTATCAGTTGTATTTGGAATTATGAAAACTGGATATTAGGAAAAATTAGTCACTAAAACTATATTATAAAATTTTTTTTTTAAATATACTTTTTAAATTCTTGTACTGTGTTTTATCAATGCTATACCTGATATAATGGAGTCTGAAACTTAATACTCTTATAATGAAAAAGGGGAAATGTTATCTCTTTATTTTTATTTATTTTTTAAGATTTTTATTGAGGAATTGGGGGAGGGGACCGGCCAAGTTGTTCTTCAGTCTTCATTGTGGAGGGCATCAGTTGCCATCTGACTGCCCATTGGCAGCTTGTGGCCTCCAAGCTCAAGGTGCTGTGTTCAATCTTAGTTGCAGGTGGGCATAGCCACCATCACATGTAGGAGTCAAATCAGTAGCCTTGTTTTTAAGAGCGCTCGCTCTATCCACTGAGCTATCTGGGCGGCAGCTCAGCTCAAGGTGCCGAGTTCAGACTTAGTTGCGGGTGGGCATAGCCACCATCCCATCCCATGCAGGAGTCGAACCTGGCAGCCTTTTTGTTACGAGTACATGCTCTATCCACTAAGCCATCCAGGTGGCAGCTCGGCTCAAGGTGCTAAGTTCAATCTTAGTTGTGGGTGGACATAGCCCACCATTGAACACGCGATCTTGTTGTTCCAGCTGCGCCATCCTGCCACCTGTTGGCAGCTCAGCAATAGCTGAGCTCGAGTGCAGCGTCACTGGCCTGTGTGGGAATCGAACTGGTGGCCCTGTTGCTCAGAGCTCTCGCTCTTAAGCCAGCCAACTGAGCCACCCTGCTGGCCTGGGGAAATTTTTTTTTTTTTTTTTTTTTTAAGAGCAGTGTCACTGGCTCTCATATGTGGGACCCGAACCGGGGCCACTGGCTTCCCAAGCCAGCACTTAACCACCGTGCCACTCAGCCGGCCCAGGAAATTTTATTTTTAAAGACTAAAAGCTGACTTTAATTTTGAAAATTTATATTGAAAGCAGCATACTATAATAACCATTAAAATTACCATGTTGTTTTATGTTGCTTCTATGGCTTTTCCCTCAAAAAGTCTTACAATAAAATGAAAAATTGTGCAAAGGCATGTTAGAGGATTACTGCTTTGTTTACAGAAATGAAAAATATAAGGCACAGAAGTGCTTCTTAGGTCAAAAGGCAATTGGCAAAAGCTAAGGAACGTTTTCATAATGTGTTAGTCAGAAATATAAGATCATCAGGAATATCCAGGAAATGATAGTGAATGCCAGGCAGGCTTTAAGAGACAGGAAACATTTAGTTTATTGGTAAACCATTTTAGCACATCAGCAAAGGCATATAAACAGTTTTAGGATTGGAAATTATTATTATAAGGAAAAGCAGCAATTAGAAGAGAAATTTCAATTAAAAATTTAAAGATTGTTTTTTAAAATTAATTCTTGAGGTGTTACTCTGTGCCAGTGTAGGAGAATCTAAAAGATAACTCATAGAATAGGAAAGATTATATCTAAAAAATTTTGGAATTCTTAAAAAGGAAACCATTAAAGAATATAAAATTATACTGGAAATATATGGGGAAAAAGGAAAAAAAAGAATCCACTTATGATGTATGAATTAAAGAAAATATTGGCAACATACATGGTGTACAGGTTAGCAGTTAAGAATCCGAATGCTGCATCAGACTGCTTCTTCAAATTATGGCTCTGCCATTTTTAAATGCATGACCTTGAATAAATTACTTAACCTTGTGCCTCAGTTTTGTCATCTGGAAAATGGCTTTTAACAGGGTTGTTGTATCATTGATACGTAAAAAGCTTAGAACATGCCTGCAAACTTATGTGTTAGCTTTTACTAATATAGTCTAAAGTCTCCTAAAGGAAACCTTCCAAACTTGTGTAAATGATTATCAAAAACCAAAGGAAAAATCATGGTACAAAAAAATCCATAGGATTAAAGCATTACACAAAACACCTAATCTTTCTGAAGTGGTTTTTAAAAAGAAGAAAAATAGAATTAACTTTTCCCCCTTGATTTTTACATTTTAGAGTGGTGAAACCAGAACAATATCTCACTTTCATTATACTACCTGGCCAGATTTTGGAGTCCCTGAATCACCAGCTTCATTTCTCAATTTCTTATTTAAAGTGAGAGAATCTGGTTCCTTGAATCATGAACATGGGCCTCCAGTGATCCACTGTAGTGCAGGCATTGGACGATCAGGCACCTTTTCTCTAGTAGATACCTGTCTTGTTCTGGTAAGTGCTTCTTGTGTTCTAATTTTAACTTTGTCTGCTTTTGTATTGTTTTCACTGGCAAAAGTTAACTCTATGTCAGTATCCCAGAACTGTGTTTTTCAAACTTAAACTTTTGTCTTCTTTTGGAAAAGCCTAAAAATCTCATTTATATTCTTTTATTAGGGTATAGGAACAGTTGAGTCTTAATGCATCTGTATTTACCACTCTGCCTATGTATATAGTACTTTAATAGCAAATTGGATTGTTACATTAAAATGAACTTTGACATGTTTAAAATTCTAGTGTCTATTTTGCTAGTGATGAATATTAAAAATGGATTGTGTTTGTACCTGTTCCCTGCCAAATATAACTCCAGCAACTTTTTTGCTTTTTCAGTTGAGGTTGGGGATGTGGTGGTTATAGTAACAGATCAGTAGTCCAGGGCTGGTGCAGTAGCTCAACAGTGCCATTGTGGAACTAGGCTTTCTGTCTTTCTTCCCCACCATGTCCATATGGCTGCTGTACACAGACATGGAGGCAGAAGGGCACTGGACAAAAAGATTTACTCCTGCCAAGACTGTAAAAAAAAAAAAAAAAGTTACTAATTTCAGTAGATTTATCTTTACATTAAGGCAGAACTGGTCATAAATCCTTTCTTTGACCAAACACTGGCCAAAGTGAATGAGGATTACTGTGATTGGTTTGGAATGAATTGTGAATCAGCTAAAAGACCAGAAGTCCTCCATCTACTACTTGAACAATTGAGGTGTGGGGAGAATGGGTGGCCTGGAATGGTGGTTTTGTAGATAGAGTTACAGCTTCACTGTTAAATTATCCTTGTTCTTGAGGAGTAACACAGTATATAGCAAAACTGTTAGCAAGTATCCTGTATTGCTTCTCTTTCTTGGGCTCTATGAAAAAAAGGCCTGAATAATTTTCTTTCTACCTTTCTTGTAGATGGAAAAAGGAGATGATATTAACATTAAGCAACTGTTACTGAATATGAGAAAATATCGAATGGGACTTATTCAGACACCAGATCAACTCAGATTTTCATATATGACTATAATAGAAGGAGCAAAGTTTATAAAAGGAGACTCAAATATACAGGTAAACTTTTTTAGGGGAAAAATAATACTTGTGTAATAAATACGAGTAGCATCAAATAACTCCTTGCTATTTAAGCAATTATCTTCTCCCTTCCTTCCAAAAAAGCATATTTACATGAATGTTGTAAATCCAGCTGGCCATCTTAAAACTATAAAATTTAGGGCCGGCCGAGTGGCGCATTGGTTAAGAGCTGGTTTTAGGATGCCAGCGGCCCCGGTTTGGATCCCACATATGAGGGCCAGTGACACTGCCCTCTACAGCTAACAACAGCTCCACCTGGAGCTGGGCTGTGAGCTCCGGTGATGGTGTAAGCTGCAGCCCCTGCTGGAGTGGGCTGCCATAGGCTACAGTGAGTGGCCGGCAGCCAGAGCAAGCTGCTGGCAGCCAGCGTGAGCTACCAATAGCCGCGGTGAGCGACATCCAGAGGCCGGCGACCAATCTGCCTCATCCGGGAAGAATGCAATGATGATACCAACATGGGCCAGTGAAGCAACATCCTCTGCAACTAGACTGAAGAACAAAAAGACAGCAACTTGTCTGTTCCCCTTCCCCAATTCCCCAACGCTGTTCCCCTCCTCCAATTCCCCAATAAAATCTTTAAAAAAAAAAAATTTATAAAATTTAAGCTCACTTCCTCATATATACCTCAGCCTCATGTGAAATCCTGCCTGTTACTCAGAAGCCCTACTGGGAACAAGATTTCACTAAAGAAGGTGAAATTTTCATTTAAGGAGGGTTTACACATATAATCATTAAAATAAACCAAAAAATAACAATGAGCATGTTGAGTGCTCATGGCAGACATGAAATTTCAGTAGAATGTTATATTTTCTCAGCTTGGTGGCTTTATTCTCATAAAGATATTCTTATTTCACATTTGCAAAGGCTAAGTTTAATGACTTATTATCAGAAGTTGTGTTGTATAGTAATGTAAAATATAAGATAGAAACACATAGATCCCCATTTCTTGTCTGATCTAATCACACAGTATTGGACAAAAGTTGATAGAGTCTCTTTCTTTATGTTTCTCTTTATGAACACATTTACTAGCTCTTTAATTTTGTGATTACTAGCTAAAACAATATTCTTTTATAACTTAGGTCAAAATCTGTAATAATGGAATTAAGTATACTTAGTTAAGTATTACAGATTTCAAAGACATTAAAATATTCTTAAGCAATTCTATTTATCCGTAGCTAAAAACTTTTCTTGTTCTGATCATTAATGTTATTTGAACTAAATATTTAAGACAACTATTTATCAATACAATTTTTACGTTTCATTGAAAAGTTTTTCTTCAAATCTTTAAATAGCATTAAGGATAATTTTTATTGGATGGCCGGTTAGCTCAGGTGGTTAGAGCGCAGACTCATAGCACCGAGGTTGCTGGTTTGATTCCCACATGGGCCAAAGGGCTGTGCCTTCCACAACTAGATTGAAATAACTACTCAACTTGGAGCTGATGGGTCCTGGAAAAACACACCATTCCCCAATAAAAAATTTTTTTAAAAAAAAGTTAAAAAAAAAGAATAATTTTTATTGAAAAAAAACCTTAGGTTTCTCAATGCCATCAGTCAGTAAAATAGTCAGTATGTAGAAGATTAAGCCCCACAGAAGTCAGACCCTACTTCAGAAGTCAGACTTGAAAACATTGAGGGCCAGCCGAGTGGCGCATTGGTTAAGAGCTGGTTTTGGGACGCCAGCAGCCCCGGTACGGATCCCACATATGAGGGCCAGTGATACTGCCCTCTACAGCTAACAACAGCTCCACCTGGAGCTGGGCTGTGTGAGCCCCGGCAATGGTGTTGGCTGGAGCCCCTGCTGCAGTGGGCTGCCATAGGCTACAGTGAGTGGCTGGCAGCCAGCGTGAGCTGCCGATAGCCGCGGTGAGCAACCATCCAGAGGCCGGCGACCCATCTGCCTCATCCGGGAAGAGCGCAGTTACAATACCAACATGGGCCAGTGAAGCAACGTCCTCCACAACTAGACTGAAGAACAAAAAGATAGCAACTTGTGTGTTCCCCTTCCCCGATTCCCTTACGCTGTTCCCCTCCCCCAATTACCCAATAAAAAAATCTTTAAAAAAAAGAAAAAGAAAAACATTGAGTTTGCTTGACCGTGAACAGTGATTTAGAAGTAAAAGTTACCTTAAATGTTTTAAGATTAGGAAAATGCCTCTCCCTCTTTTTATTTTTTTATTTTTTTTAAAGATTTTATTGGGAATTGGGGAAGGGGAACAGACAAGCTGCTCTCCTTTGTTTTTCATTCTAGCTGTGGAGGACGTCAATTCACTGGCCCATGTTGGTATTGTGATCATTGCACTTTTCCCCGCTGAGGCAGATCGGTCACCAGCCATTGGACAGCCAGCCGCTCACAGCCAGCCGCTCACAGCAGCTCACGCAGGCTGCCGGCTGCTCACAGTAGCTTACAGCAGCCCACCGCAGCAAGGGCTGCAGCCTACACCGTTGCTGGTGACGCACAATGCCCAGCTCCAGGTTGAGCTGTTGTTCACTGTCTTAGCTGTAGAGGGCAGTGTCACTGGCCCATGTGAGTTCCAAACCAGCGGCCCTTTTGCTCAGAACTGGCGCTCCCAAGCCAACTCTTAACCAATGCGCCATTTGGCCGGCCCCTCTCCCTCTTTTTTTTTTTTAATCTCACTGAGCTTCTACCTCTTTAAATGTGGAGTTTAAAAAAAGTTAAATAGTTACACTAAACTTTTTCCACTCACTTTTGTAACTTCTCTAGTTGCCATTATTTCCTGGTTGTACAGACAAATTGCAGGGAGAGTGTGCTATCCTTTGGATAGTATCCCTCCCTCCACTTTAAATTTTTTCCAAGTTTTGTTTTTGTTGTTTTAGACTATGTTTGTACTTTGAGGATCTTTATGAAATGCTGTAATTTATTTTATTATAAAAATAATGAGTACATGTTGAATATAAAAGAATCCAAAAAATATGGAAGTATATCATGTACAAAGTGGAAGTCCTTGTTAACTCACCTACCCCAAATTTGTAATCATTTTGGTGTGGATGTATTCTTCCAGGAATGTGTATTTATGTATATGGATTTATTTTACATAGATATTTTTCTCCTCCTACAGTAGAACTCCACTGTCCAACACTATAGCCATTAACTACATATGCTACTGAGTATGGTAGCAACTATTTCATAGTTGAAAAAAATCTAATTTTTCTTCATCGTGGTCTAAATCCTGCCTGCTTTGAAGTCCAGGCATGCTAGAGTTTTCCCTAGCCCGGTGGTGGGCTGGCTACCTGGAGCTTCTAGTACTCCTGGTAAGAACAACCAAATTAAAGTCCTGGCATCATGGGGACCTGCTTGGAGATCTCACTGTAGGTTCTACATTTGATTAGACAATGGCAGGGAACCAGGAGATACTAGATCACACTCAAGTGCCATCTTGGTCATTGCTTCCAATGTTACATACCCGTGGATTTAGGAGTCCAGCAAAATCTGGCATTGGCTAAAATCTTCCTACTATGACTAATATTTTAATGAGGTCTTTTTTATTCATTTGTTAGTATCACAGGGTTTTCTTAAAGTTAACTATTGGATTTTAATTCATAAGTCTTTTTAATATTAAGGGAAATCAAAATTTTAGTGTTTGCATTTGTTTTTATTTCTCTTCCTTACATAGAAACAGTGGAAAGAACTTTCTAAAGAAGACTTATGTCCTGCTTTTGATCAGTTACCAACCAAAATGACTGAAAAATACAATGGGAGCAGGATAGGACTGGAGAAAGAAAAACTGACAGGTGACAGATATACAGGACTGCCCTCTAAAACACAAGATACTATGGAGGAGAACAACGAGAGGTAAGAATAACATGCTTGAAAAGACGAGACTGTATTTTAAAAAGGTTGGTAGATGTGAACTAATATAGGCCCTTTGTTTATTGAATTAATGTAACCATTTATTTATTACGTAAGGGTATTTAAGTAGTATATGATGACATTCATTTTAAAGAGCTTTTATTCAATTAAGAGTCCAGTATTTATATAGACAGACACCAGTTGGAAAATGATTTAACAAAATAACTAATTGAGTACATATAATTGAATGCTAAAATATATAGTAAGGTACAGAAAATAAATGGTATGAATACCTGCTGTTTGTAGAATTATATGTAGTGTTTGTACTATAGTTATAATGTATTGGTAATATGCCTTTAATAAAATTATGAAATGTTTAATTGAATATTAAAACTTGATTCCATTATTGGAGATAAAACATTTCTTTTCCCAAAAAAATCACATGAAATGTGCTTCTATACTTTTTGAGTTTTGAATCCATATGAATGTATAAACTATTAAAGTTTTTAAATTAAAAAAACTACATTTCTGAGACTAATGATCTCACACATTATCTTGAGGTGTGAGTCACTTAGTAAAGTAAATGAACTCTTTTACTTCCTCTCTTTGGTATCTGAATGACCTTTTTCTTTTTGTCAAATACGCTTTTTATTGGGGGAAATCTTATCTTGAGCTGTGCTTTGAAAATCATTAGGGTCTCCTATACATATGGCTTCACTTCCATATTTCCCCAATATAAAAATTACCTGAATTTTATGAAATGTAACATTGCAATACATAATATATGTGTTGTTATATATTATATTGAAGAGTTTATTATGACTTAGCAGTGCTATTCCTTATTTATAGCTTTGGAGGTTTTAGACTACAAGTTAAAGCATAATTATTTATTTTTTCCTTTCACCTTAAATATATCAAGAAATAATATCGTTTAAATTACCTTATCTTTTTTAATAATAAGATTCTCAGTTTCCTGGTATTGTTGTAGTTTTGGCTAGTATTATTTGCAGAATTTAATGGAAAACAGGCTTGGTGATAGAATTGTTACCCTTAGCATTTCAAAGGTGTTGAGTTTTAATCTTTAAGGACACAGGCCAGCCATATTAACACAGCCATATTAACAGTTGCAGCAAGGTAAGTCACTCACCCAAGTTTGGCAGTACAGAGTAGATCAATAAAACCACTCAGGAGTTATAGTGTGATTGCAGAAGGTGGCTTTTGGAGGTATACACATATCTTGTTTTCTTCCTTCAGGGATAGGTGTGGCCAGATCCTGTTTGAAAGCAAAGGGATGGTCCTAATGGGAAAGTAAGGATTGTGAGCAGAGGGGACTAATTGAGGGAGCAAGGTTATAGAAAAGTGAAGAAACATAAAATAAAGATTACCCAGAAAAATTTTGTTGTTCAGTCCTAATAAATTTTAATACTGATCTACAGCTTTGCATTAGAGATGCTAATAACATAAATCAAGGGCTGGCTGAGTGGCTCAGTTGGCTTAGAGCGTGAGCTCTGAGCAACAGGACCTCTGGAATGATTCACACATGGGCCAGTGAACACTGCACCAGAGCTGAGCTGTTGCTGAGCTGCCAACAGGTGGCAGGATGGCTCATCTGGTGTAATAAGATTGTCTGTTCAATGGTGGGCTACACCCACCCACAACTAAGACTGAACTTGGCACCTTTAGCTGAGCTGCCACTCGGATGGCTTAGTGGATAGGGCATGCACTCTTAACAACAAGGCTGCCGGGTTCGACTCCTGCATGGGATGGTAGCTATGCCCACCCGCACCTAAGAATGAACTCAGCACCTTGAGCTGAGCTGCCACCTGGAAGGCTCAGTGGATAGAGTGTGCACTCTTTTTTTTTTTTGAGGGCAGTGTCACTGGCCCTCACATGTGGGATGCGAACCGGGGCCGCCAACTTCCCAAGCCAGCACTTAACCACCGCACCACTCAGCCGGCCCATTAGTGTGCACTCTTAACAACAAGGCTGCTGATTTGACTCCCACATGGAATGGTGGCTACGCCCACCCGCAGCTAAGATTGAACACAGCACCTTGATCTTAGAGGGCACGAACTGCCAACGGGAAGCCAGATGGCGACTGGCACCCTCCACAACAAAGATTTTAAGAACAGCTTGGCTGGTCTCCTTCCCCAATTCCTCAACACTGTTCCCCCCCCCCCCAATTTTCCAATAAAATCTTTTTTAACAAAAGATAAAATCTTACTAAAAGGATTTCAGTTTCAAAGTAGTAGAACACAATACTGTCTTCATTTTTATTATTAAATATCCTCCAAATCAGTATTATTCATATTGAAGGTCACATTCCCAGTCATGAAATCAACTTAGTGAGTTATGAAAAGCATATTTAAAATAATAGAATACAATAAAATAGAAATCAGTTAAATTACAAAATAAAATAATAAGTATTTTAACATTTTTATATATGTACATTTATGTAAATTATATATAGAGTGTGCATATTTAAAAGTATGTTTGTCACTCTGTTGAGATGATAAGGTATTTCTTGTTGTAATTACCATCAAGGTGTGAAAGCCAATGTTTTCAATAATAGTGCAACCCATAAACCCAGGTGACAGAGTGGTCAACAATTTGGATAAGTGAAAGTCAGATTATTTGGATCCTTCCCCAGTGAATTCACATAAACACCTATTGAGACATGTATTGGCTGTAGCCTGCTGTGTGTGCCACCCCACTGTGAGGAATTTCACCTGTTCTTTCATAGGCAGGGATCCACAGGAGGCATTGCCTACCAGTTTATGGCTTACATTGTATAAACATATAGGAAAACCTGGCCAGGTCCCACTTGGCATATTATTACATTCACCCAATTTCCTTAGGCCTACTAACTAAAAAAATTTTAATTTAATTCTCAATCATTAATTGAGAATAGTCCTTACTTCTCTGGAATTGCATTTTTAAACTAAGTAATGGCATCCCTTGGTACTTGTATTCATTCCATTCCTGAAAACATATGTATAGCGCATTTTTGGAAAGCCTCTCTTACGTTATTTTAAATGAGAAAAATTGTGTGTTCTTAGCCCAGTCAAAACCATAACCAATTGCCCCCCTAAATCATAAAAATCCTTTTAAACTCCTATAGAATAAAGTATTTACAGTATAACTGTATAATCATGTAACACTCAGTGAACTCATTAGGTATATATGGGAAATGACAATACTGGATAAAAACTATAATTGTTTTCTATCTAGAGATTCCATCAAAATTGAAACCTTTTTTTCAATTTTGTTTGGCCACCAACAGTTGGTTGTTGGTGGCCACAGGTTCCTGGCAGAAGCAAAGATAGGGACCCATGAAAGGCAAAGGCTATATCGCCTTGGGTACGAGCTCTACATTTTTACATATTTTATATGTGTTTTGCCTACACTTGAATACAAGTTAAATTTTTTCACTGGCAGGTACCCACATATTGGTTATAATAAATTTTCAATTCAGATAGTGAATTCTGGGTAATAATTTTTGCAAGTCATTAAAGCAAATGTTCAGGTAGAGACAACCAAAGATACCTGTGTTTATAATAAAAGTGAAAAAGACATTAAAAATCACCACAGGGCATACAAAGATAAACAAAATAAAGTCTCCAAGTTGCTGATATATTATAAAATAACCCAAATTAACAAATTATTTACTATAAATTATCTTAAGATGAAAATAGAAGGGCTCTAAGAGAAAGAGAATTGAAGAATAGAATTGAAATGAGGGAACCAGGGAGAAGAGAAGATTTCTAGTTTAGAGGGTAACAGATTCAGAGGAAAGCAAAAAACCATTTGGATAAGAACAGTTGTGCACAGCAGGATAATATTGGAAAGTTTTTGCATGGACGTATGTTTTTAGTTCTCTTGGGTATATACCTATGAGGGCATTTGCTGGGTCATACGGTAACTCTATGCTTAACATTTTAGGAACTGCCAAATAGTTTTCCACAGCAGCTACATCATTTACATTCCCACCAACAATGTCTGAAAGTTCCAATATTCCAAAGAAATTGAACATTGGCAATATATAGTCTACATTCAAATTTCTCTAATTGTCAAAAAAATTCACATAATTTTATTGATATATAATTTACATACCGTAAAGTTCATTCATTTAAAGTGTACAGTTCTGTAGATCTAGTATAGTTACAGAGTTGTGGAACCTTTACCATAATCTAATTTTGGAACATTTTCATGATTCCAATCATAGCCATTTAAAAAAATAATTCAAAATCTAATTGAAGATCATGCTTTATATTTGGTAACATGATTCTTTAGTCTACTTTCATCTGGAACTGTCTGCCACTTTTTTTTTTCCTTGCTTGACATTGGCATTCTTGCAGCTTCAAGACTCTTTACCGTTTCAAATGCCCCACAATATGGATTACTCTGTTCCTTATTATTAAATACAGTTTAAACATTTTGGCTAGGAAAAAAGTCAGCTCTTAATGCAATAGTAGACACTGAAAAAGCATTCAAGGTATTTAATCAAGCTACATGATCAGAGCTATGCTTTAGGAAAATTACTGTGGTGATGTTTAATTTGGAGGCAGGGAAACTGGTTAGGTTTTTGCTGTAATATAGGCAATAGTAACTTACATGTTGCCATTAGCCATCCTTTCTTATATAGTCCTAGGACCATGTATTTTGGGAGTTAAGGAAACAAAAATTCTGTTTTGAATAGGAAAATGAGAGCTAGAAATATGTATGGACAAACAGAGCAGTAGGCACTTCCACAACAGTTATTTATAGAAACATTAAGTTGATAGCTTTTATCAGGGTCCTTCTTCAAAAATCAGATGTCAAACACAAAACAGGATCAGATGCTAGGAGACCCACTTGTCTTCCCACTTCTGCTGGCTGGTTAACAAAGAAAGAAAGAAAACAGACAGTCACCAGTTCACATTTCAAAAAAAACTACCAGAAGGTAAGGAGGGAGGGAGAGGTGGTAGATGAGGGAAAACTGGGTTAAATATATGGTAATGGAAGGAGAACTGACTGGGTGGTGAACACACAATGTGATATATAGATGATGTATTACGGAATTATACACTTGAAACCTATGTAATTTTACTAACCGTTGTCACCCCAATAAATTTTACTTTAAAAACAAAAAAGAAACTTTTTTTTTGAATGCTTATTTTCAGGTCCTACCAAAAGTATTTATTAATTTAAAACTATATCAGAAATTGTCACTGAATTCTCAGAAAACATCTCCAGACTTTTAGAATATTGAGGCCTTTTTCCTTTTTTTATTGTGGTACTTGAATGAGTTGAAAAATGTGTAAGGGGTAAATATTTGAGCTCATGTCCATCCTCTATATTAGAGTAATTAAGTCCTGCCAAGCATTTCCTTTTATTTGTTTTTATTGATTCATAGTGTTCTACGGAAACGAATTCGAGAAGACAGAAAAGCTAACACAGCTCAGAAGGTGCAGCAGATGAAACAGAGGCTAACTGAGACTGAACGAAAAAGAAAAAGGTGGTTATATTGGCAACCTATTCTCACTAAGATGGGGTTTGTGTCAGTCATTTTGGTTGGTGCTTTTGTTGGCTGGACACTGTTTTTTCAGCAAAATGTCCTATAAATAAACAATTTTCCCAGCAAGCTTCAGCTCTAGTAGCTGACAGTGTTGTGTTAATATCAAGGGTTTGTCTGTTAACAAATTCCTTATAACCAAAAAATGGAGCAGTAGACTAGACACCAACCAGGTAAATGATATATTCAGTCCTCAGCCCTACATCTCAGGACACTGCCTTCAAACTGTAAACGGCTATCTAAAATAAAAACTTTAATACCTGTTAAAAACTGTTACATTTTGCAACTGTATTTATACATGTTAAACATAATATTTCACGTGACCAGATTGAGAAATCCTTTACCACAAGGATTTGTTTTTGAGGCTATCTGGATTTTAACCTGCACTTGATATAAGCAATAAATATCATGGTTTTATCTACATTATTACTGGAAAGAAAATGACCTTTAAATAATGCGTGTAATGTATAATGTACTATTGATGTGGGCATCAACATTTTATATTCTTAACCATTTCAAGGTAAATACATTTTATAAGTACGTATTTAATCTTTTGTAGTTAAATGTACTTTTTTTAAAAAGCTCAATTTGAAAAATCTGTTACCATAAAAAATAAATTGTATGTTGATTCAATTGTACTGGATACATTTTCATAAAGAGAAGTTTGATATGAGCAGTTAGAACTCTGAATAAGCATTTTCTACCATATATTTGCGTTTGTTTTATGTTTTACAGTTTCCCAATTTAAAAAAGAAAAACAAAGAAATACAAATTTTCCCTAAAAATACCTTTGAAAGAAAATTCTCCATACTGGCATAATCAGTTGGTCAAGAGTTTGTAAAGAAATTAGTTTCTGTAAAGCCCCTTATTAATACTGTTTATTTTTCATAAAAATTGAATATAACTACCCTAATTTATAATTGAGGTAAATCGTGATTTAGGAAATAAAAATAAGGAGCATTTTACTATTCATGATTTCAGTTTACTAGACTGAAGTTTTGAAGTAAAAATTGTTTGAAGTTCTTTCTACTTCAATAAATAGTATGATGATGTACAAACCTTATATTGTCCCTTTAACTTTTAATGGGTATTTTAAAAGTATATTATTTAATGAATTTAACTGCTCATTTGAATACTAGCTTTCTTCAGATCCCAACACTCCAGTAAGTGTTTAGCTGTTTAATAGTTGTTATAAATTTAATTGCTGAAATAATTAAATTACATTATTTCAGTGGTTTTCAAACTATTGGATTCCTTAGGGGTCACCAAGAGTTGGTAGGAAGGACTCCAAGCTATCAACTTGGGCTTTCAACCACACAATCTCTCCTTCATCTATTTTATATACTACATAAGATTTCTGCATGAGGTTTAATTATTTTAAAAAACAGTTTGAAAACCATTGGTATAGATATTTTGAATTGATTTGAGTATCCTGAATGTGTTAAATCATGCTGCAAGTATGAAAGCAGGATGTAGGTGATACTACTACATATTAAATAAATTTGTGCCTGTGTCCTAACTCAGTATTATTGTGTCCTGTAACCTTTAAATGGAGAGGAGGTAAGAGGGACATTTTCTTATATCTGTCTGCATTACGCCTGTGTTCAGGCACCAAGACCTTTACATGTTAGGTCATTATTGGTTTAAAATCTTTCTTTCTAGTTTGCCTTGGTTTATCTTCCCTAAAATATAGGATATTATTCTGCAAGTCAAATACAGATAGATCCTATTAAATTTCTAATTGAAGATAGCCTTGCTTTAAACAAAAAGGTAAAGACTTCTTAGAGAAGACTTGAGAAAAACATTAAAGAAGACTTTAATGCTAATAATGAAGAACATTGCCCCTTTGCCTGGTGGATGTACTTCACTGGATTCACTCTTGCAGTTTTGCTTTTTGTCTGCTTTCTGTCCTTCTGGGTGCTGTTTGTTGTAACATATTTTTAATCATAGTCAATGTAGTAAACGTTTGTTGCTGAACTTCTGCAAGGGTTAGTCATCTTAACTCCTCCAAGCAAATCCTTGAGGATAGCATATTAAGTTTTACCAGTAGTAATATTTTTGGTGGGTGCCATGTACTAATTATTGAAAATACATGGCAACATGCTATGGTGCCTATTGTCATCATCCTGCCCCTTTATTAAATGAGGTGTACTGTTCAGAGAGAAGGACCATACCCGCCTCCTGCCTTCCCAGGTAACAGCCAGAGGAAAAAGTTAGCAATTCATGATGGGTTCTACACTTTTACAAAATTTGTGTGTCCTTAGGTCTTCATAATATTTTCTAATTATAACAAATTTTAAAAGTTAATTGTGTCATTTGACTTTAATGAGGTAATATTTTTTCATAGGTTAAGGAAGAAAAAAGACTTTTTAAAAAAACAAAGGCTTTATTATTGACATTAAGGGGTATTTACATTGATATCTAGTTCATGTGTTTTTATATCTATCCCTGCAATAAACTTGCAGCAACCTTAGATTTAACACCATCTTCTCTGGCTACACCAGCTGGTTACACATTTCCAAGTTTAGCCGAGTATTTTATGCTGTCCTACTACTGATTTTTATTTACACTTGCACATTATATAATATGTAAAAATATAATTCTTCATATTTAGTTTATCCATATGTAAAGTTAAAATAATGCTGTTTCCTTGAATTCTTAGAGAGTTAAAAATGTAATTATGTACTAGTGCATAGAGAATTTTAGAACAATATAAAGACATTTTTCATGTTCAGAGGACGTTTTGTATATTTGTTCTGTCCTTTTTCCTCTTCTATCTTTTTGGTTCATTTCACTATATATTAGTATTTTTACCAAGGAATGAGCAAGGAAAGAGAAAGGAAAGTAAAAAAAACAACAAAGCTGTGTATTAAAAAAAAATTTTTCCTCTTAGAAAATTATCTCTGATTAGATTCTATGTAAAATAGACACAGGCCAGAATCTGATTATATTAGAAATATTTTTATTAACCATTGTGTACTTTTTTTTTTTTTTTTTTTTTTTTTTTTTTAGCTGAGCCATCCTGCTACCTGTTGGCAGCTCAACGGCAACTCAGCTCGGGCTGGCATCGAACCGCCATTTCTCAGAGCTCACTCTTGAGCGAGCTCTTAACCAACTGAGCCACTCGGCTGGCCCCCTATTTTATTTTTATTTTATTTTATTTATTATTTTTTTTAGCTGAGCCATCCTGCCACCTGTTGGCAGCTCAGCTCAGGCTGGGCATCAAACTGCTGTTGCTCAGAGTTCAGCTCCCACTCTTGAGCAAGGTCTTAACCAACTGAGCCACTCGGCAGGCCCCTTGTGTACCCTGTTTTAATGAGTACCTGTATTTCCAAAGTGCCTGCCTGGTTATTGTACAGATTTTTAAGTCTAGTTGTCCTTGATTTTTACTTCTAGATACAAATCTTTTTGTTTTTTTTAATGTAGTCTATTATAAATCTAATGCCATTACATATATCCATTTCATCCTGTGTTCAGACAAGAGTCTAGGAGTCACTCCTTCTGTCAATATTGATTTTTTTTTTTTTCCAAGCGAGTCTACATGGGTTTGTCCTTGGGGTAGAAAGTGTGGTCTCTCAATCTGCTGCATGCTATAGCACAGTTTGAGAGGTGGCCGAGGTCAGAAGTTGGTGCAGTGATCCCAGTCTGCAACTAAATACATAGCAGAAATGTCTGTTCCATGTTCTCATTTCTACATTAACAGCTAATTAAGTCTCTTACTTTAAGGTACCCTCGTTTGGCTTTGACTTACTTAGATGATCTTTAACTTACTTAGATGATCTTGGCACAAAATCTTACAAATAAAATTTTGAGAAATAGAAACATAGTAATTTTCCACATAATAAAATTAAGTTCTTGGTCAGTCTTTGGATGATTTATTCTGGAGGTGACTGTTTCTTTCTTCTTATTCCCTAGTTCATTTGTTTGTATTTGATTCAGTTTTTCCTTATACCTATCTTCAAAGCACTGTTTATGGGACAACAGCACCTACAACCATGGATGTGTTAGAAATTGCAGCCATCTCTTGTTCCATTGAATATGTATAAGTAATAACATGTCTTGGTAGGAATAAACTCAGGTTGTGTAAGCTCCATAATGCCTCTTGTACCCAGGAATCCTCAGTGCAAATACTATACACTTACTGGCTATATTCCACGTACCTGGCCATAATGTAGTCATTTCATTGTTCATCATTTAATTTAACATTTTAAGCTTTTAAGATTTGAAAATTTTATGCTACCCACTTTGTTAGGTAGTGTTCTAAAGGAAAAACTTCTAGGAAAATAGTATGAGTTTAGCTATCTCATTTTTGCCGCAGCAGTAAGAATTTTCTCAATATTCACATTCGATTGCTCCAAGAACAGCATTGAACAATTCTACACAAATGTTTTCTCTCAGCACTCTGCAGAGAAAGGGTTATCTCCTTTGGCTACTGGATTCTGGAAACTTCATTGGGGAGAATATTTCCTCACTGTCACTGCTGATCCTTTTCTCATGTTGTATGCCATTTAATCCTTCGCAGAATATTGCCAAGTATAAGCAGTGAATCAGACAAGAAGCCACTGTTTGGTTTGAGAGGCTTTGTCTTGATCAGTAACAACCTGACAATGAAAAAACATTTTGAAGAGCTCCAACAATCACTGCAATCCATTGGGAGAATGAAAAGTTCAATCTTTTGAACTATTTCTATTTTAGTTTTATAATTTAGAGTGGAATGTGGAAATTATAGGATTTAGTAAGGATATTACTTACAGAGTAATTGTCTGGTTTTCTAGTACCCAGTATGTTTTTGGTGGGCTCTAAGGAGAATTGCATAGGCTTTGTTTTTTCTTTGGAGAGACTGTTTCTTAAAGAAAAACATCCATCCTTTATTGTTCTAATTTGACATAGATGTTTTAGACACATGATGTCGATACTTCAGTTTACTATAAAAAACGTTATTTTAGTTTGCTGAATTTAGGAGAGGGAAGCTAGATATGTTAATTTTATTTATAAGGCAATGTTTTGCTAACCTTAGAGAAGTTTTTGTTATTTCTCAGTAAAATATTAGTGTGAATATCTGGTGGCAAAAAGTATTTTGGGTGCACTTTTGACTTCCTATTACTTCAGGTGTGGAACCAATTTAGGAAGGTTTTGCTTTGCCTGTAAAGCCAGCCCTCTCATCCATTCCAGCATTAGGATGGTTGGCAGCATGTGAGGGCCACTTCTCCAAAGAAAGCACCAAGCAAGGCTAATTCCACTTGATTTGTTTGAACCCATTTTACTTTTGCTTCGTTAAATAAAACAGCAAAAAACTATTCAGGTGAACATTTTTTTTCCTAAAATGAAACCCGTTTTTCTTTTCAGTCTTACAGATAAACATAGTCTTTTAAAATAGTTAAGACTACCAATGATTTCATCTTATTTTCTTATTTCCCAGAATAACTTATAAAGAAAAAAATAAGTGAATCTTTAAAAACACTGACAAGGGCCGGCCGAGTGGTGCGGTGGTTAGGCACTGGCCTGGGAAGCCAGCGGCCGCGGTTCGGGTCCCACATATGTGGGCCAGTGGCACTGCCCTCAAAATAAATAAATTAAATAAATAAATAAATAAATAAATAAATAAATAAAACACTGACAAGTTCTTTTAGTTGTTGTAAGTGGTAGTTCATCCTTGGTAAGTGTATCTTTAACACCCTGCTGGGGAAGACAACACTGTATGTTGAACATGACAGTTCTGCTAATTAGTTTAAATACATAACCTAAATTTAACCCCTGTAACACCTTTTCTAGATACATCATGTTACCCCTATTTTCAGATAAGAAAACTGAGTCAAAGGATAAGTAACTTGCCCAAAATTGCAGTTAATACATGACAGAGCTGAGATCCAAACTCCAATCTGGAGAATTCAAGTAACCCTCTATTTCCTAAGTGAAACAAATCAAAGATTTTTCCCTCTAAAAAAAATTTTGCAAATCTGTTTGAACTACCTACCACTGGACCAGAGAAATACTGGAACATCAGAATGTTCTCTAAATTATTATTTTGTTTACATTGATTGGTTGGATTAAGTTACTTTCTTTTAATGAGTAGTTTTCTCGATGCATGGGAAATATGTATTTTACAGCAGTCAGAATCATTAATATCCTTTCCTTCAACCACTTGGGTTCAGGATTCTGTAGATCCATCAATTGACCCACAGACCCACAGACATCTAATGAGAATTAGATGTGACCCACAGACATCTAATGTGAATAATTTCTTGATTACTTGACATGTTTCTATCAGTGCTGGAAAATCAGAGAAAAGGGGTATTCAGAACACCCAGGTGCTTGGTACTGTTACTCTTTACTTCAGTAGAAGGAGCCAGTAGTCGGGAAGAAGCTCAATTCACAGTACTTGGGGAGTTTTGATTAAATGTTTTTGATAAATATGTGGGTATGATTTATATTTCCTATTTATATATGTGGAGATACAGTAATGACAAGTCTTTAGATTTTGGGATTATTTTGTCATAGTGAGGGAAGTTGGGGGAAGAATGGAAATACCATTTACCTCCTCAGAAGTTCGGCTATTTGCAAATATTGTGAAATAATATCAAAAACTCAACTGCCCTTAAAATAGTTATTTCATTTGTCTATCGCTTATTTAAACTCTCATTTATCTTTACTTTTTGGCATTAAAATATAATAAATCTGTCAATTACCTTATGTCTGTGTTTTCTTTTATATTGATAGTAACTAAATTATGTCGTTTCCGTTCTGTGTTGCTGTAATCATTAGTATTATCCTTCAGGACAAAAAGCATGCTGGTAACAGTCCGTGATTTAAAGATATAAGCCAACTTTTATGTTCAAACATTACGCTCGCAATATTTTTAGCAGTATGATACAGTGGAGGTCCAAATTGGATTAGACTTTTGAATTGAATGCCAAAGTATTGGTAAGTCTAGCATATACCATATAATCTTGCTAAACTGTGTGCATACATTTTTTAAAACCTGTCTGTCTGTCCATATCTCACATGGAGGTCATTTCGTAAGTAATACAGAATGACCTACAAAATTCATAATTAGTAATTCTTGAAACAGAATATGAGTTATGGTGCTTTAACATGAGTCTACCTCACACCACCAATTCTGTTTGAAAACCAAGCACTTAAGCAGTTTTACCAAGATGACAGTGAAGCACTTAGTGTGGTTGAATGTGATACGTTGGAATGTTTTATGGTCCCTTTTTTTAGTTCGTTGTTAGCTCGTTTATGTTTGTGTGTGTCTATGTACGTCTGTGTGTTTGGTAAATATGAATTGAATAGATGACTTCTTATTTTATATTTTAGGCCAAGATTGACAGACACCTAAATATTCATGACTTGAAAATATTCTACAGCTATAAATTTTGAACCATTGATGTGCAAAGCAAGACCTGAAGCCCACTCCGGAAACTACAGTGAGGCTTGATAAACCTGTAGATTGCCTCACATTTGTCTGTTTACAAAGTAAACTTTACATCCAGGGAACGAAGAGCACCACCAGCAGAAGACTTTGCAGAATCCTCTAATTTGATGTATTGTTAAGTTTTTTAATGTGTGTATGAAATGTGGAAAGATGTAAAAGAAATAAATTGGGAGAGACAACTTTGTATTGTACTGCCATTCTACTGTATTTTTATACTTTTTGGCAGCATTAAATATTTTTATTAAATAGACTATGTTGGTTTGTGTGCATTATCTTAGGGCAGTTCTGCTTCAAATAATATTTTCTTAAGGATTTACTGTCAGTTTTTTATAACAATTGACATTTAAATTGAAATTGGTTCATAATGCTGATCACGTGCTTCATTAGATTTTTTTTTTTAGTTGCCCCTCATTAATCCATCAATATAGGTTAAGTGAAAACAACAAAAAAGATTTCTTTTGTTGCTTGGAAAATTACCATTGTTGATAGTGGTAGTAATTTCAAATAAGTACAGCAACTTGATGAAGTTTTTAAAAACACAGTGTTATTCTTGTGTTAGATGTTGTGATTTCCCCCAAGCATTTCCTGTTATAAAGTGACCAAAGATTTCCTTCCTGAGGGAGACTTTTCTTCACCATCTAATTTTCCAACTAAGTGATGGATTTGGGGTCTGTATTCTGTCAGCTGTCAGGTAACTGGTGATATTCTTGTCCAAAGACACTCAAGCCTCTGCATCAAACAAGCATCACCTTAACGATAAAACAACTCATAATTGCTTTGTTTTGCCCACAGTGAAAGTTTTATACTGTTCATTGAATACATCTATTTCATCTTTTAAAATTTAGTAACTAGACTTATGTTCTTTTTGCCTTGTTTTCCAGGGGATTTTGGTCTATTTTCGGAGTAAGCAAACTATTATCCCTGCTAAATCTTTCCTAAAGAATGCATGGAAAGTTTATTGTACCACAAAGGAGTACAGCAAAGATAATTCCCCCATTGTGTTAGCAAAGCTTTAGAGTTATTCAATTACCTATTCCCTCACTCCCCATGTTTACCCCACTATTTTAGGAGTAAGCTAACTATTATCCCTGCTAAATATATATAAATGGAATCATCCAGTATTTCACTTTCTGTGACTTTATCTTGTATCGTTCCAGATATAACCCAGAAGTCAACTCATACTGTAGCCAAATACAGTTGACAGTCTTCAATTCTACCTTATATGACTTGACAGTGATATTAGGAACTCCTTTTCTGAAGTTTTCTTTTTAGACTTAGACTTCCCTCTGTATTGTCTTCATCTCAGTCTTTTGCCTGACTCTTGCGTATGCTCTCTCTTATTTTTGGTAGGAATACAACATGAAATCTGCCCTCTTTAACAAAATTTTTTTTTTTTAACTTTATTGGGGAACAGTGTGTTTTTCCCAGGATCCATCAACTCCCAAGTCAAGTTGCTGTCTTTCAATCTTAGTTGCGGAGGGTGCAATCTCTGCTCCAAGTCCAGTCGCCATTTTCAGTCTAGTTGCCGGGGGCACAGCCCATCATCCCATGTGGGAGTCGAACTGGCAATCTTGTTAACAGCACGTGCTCTAACCAACTGAGCCACCCAGCTGCCCAACAAATTTTTAAGTATACAGAATTATTGAATGTAGTTACAGTGTTGTACAGCAGCTCAAGAGCATTTTTATCTGGCTTAACTGAAATTTTATGTTTATTGATTAGTAACTTCTATTTCCCTCTCCCCCAAGACCCCTACCATTCCATTCTGATTCTATTATACTATTTTAGATACTTTACATATAAGTGGAATCACCTAGTATTTCACTTTCTGTGACTAGCTTGTTTCACTTAGCACACAGTATTCTTAAGGTTCACCCATTTTTGCATATTGCATAATTTCCTTTTTTAATGCTGAATAGTATTCCATTGTGTGTATATGCCACATTATCTTTGTCTACTCATGTGTCAATGGACTTTCAGGTTGTTTCCACATCTGAACTTATGAATTGTGCTGCAGTAAACATAGGAGTGCTGATGTCTCTTAGAGATCCTGGTTTCAATTCTTTGGGATAAATACCCAGAAACCGGATTGCTGAATCATGTGGTAGTTTTTAATTTTTTGAGGCATCTCCTGTTGTGTCCCGCATGACAAGAGCAATGGGAAACAAGAAGGGACCATGAAGGATTAAGAAAGACAGGAGCCAAGGATAGAGTGCAAGTGGGCCAGGGAACTCAAGCCTCAAGGACTGAGCCCTCAATTGGCCAGAGTAGCTTTTATTGATACCTCAACCAGGAAGTGGGATTGTTTTTTCCATGGTTTGTGAGTTTCATTCCTGAGAACTTGCGTAAGCTGGATTACTGATCCCTGCAGGCTGCTATTACCCAAAGTCCCATTGTGTTCCAACAAATGCTACTTGCACACGACCACCCCAGGAGATAAAGTTGTTATGCTAAAAACTCACTGAAAAGGATTTATCTCTAAACCTACAGATAGGGGGATTGGGAGTCAACCGATATTGTTCCATCAGGTCCCAGCTTTCATGGATGCCCGCTGAGGAAGCTTTACAGAAATCATTCCTTCCAGTCTCATGGGGTTTGAGACCCTCCTCTCTTTTAGGAATCTGCATGGGGGAAGAGACAGCTGGGCAGCTGCATAGCAACAATCTCCACTCTGTTTTTCATAAGAGCTGTATCATTTTACATTCCCACCAACAGAGTGCAAAAGTTCTAATTTCTCCACATTCTCACCAACATTTGTTGTCTCTTGGGTTTTTTTTATAGTAGCCATTCTGACAGATAGAAGGTGATTTCCCGTTGTAGTTTTTGTTGGCTTTCCCTAATTATTAGAGATGTTGAGTGTTTTTTCATACATTTATATGTCTTTTTTGGAGAAATGTCTGTTCATGTTTTTTGCCCTTTAATGGGTTAATGGCTTTTGCTGTTGAATTGTGGGAGTTCCTTATATATTTTGAAGACAAACCCTTTATCAGATACATGATTTGCAAATATTTTCTCTTATTCAGTAGGTTGCCTCTTCACTGTGATTGTTTTTCTTCTGCCTGACTCTTGAATATTGGAGTTCCCAAGGACTCCATCTTTGGGCCTTTGATATTAATTTTTATGCACATAGCTTGGATGATCTCATCTTTGTCCAGGTTAATACCGCTGAGCTGATTATATGCAATTTCTTTAACTTCCTGCCAGATGATTATATTCTGTTGACCTTAAATAGACAACCAGATACTTCTTCAGCAAAATGGGTTTATTCCAGAATAACAATAAATTACAATTCGGACATGTAGTCTAATGGTAAACCATGCACAATTCCAGAGAAACAAAGAAGAGGAATACTCATGGATTTGGTAGGCTATTGTAAGCTTAGAGTCCATTGAAGGAAACAAAGTTCGAAGTATAGTGACTTTTTATTGACTGAGTTATGCAGTCTCCCGTTGGCTGAGCTGTTACTGGGCAAGGAGGAATCGCCCTCCAGAAATAATAAAGTAGTAACACTTCCTAGTGGAGATGCAAAATACGTCTCTTCATGTTGGGGTCAGTAGTGTGCATTGAGTGACACGTGAGAGTTCTCTCTTCTAGCTTCCCAACTCCATTTTAAATGAGATTTTTGTTCATTAATTTTTCACATTTCCCCTTTTGATCAAGATCACTCTCCAAAAACATCCCTGATTAAGAGTCAGGTTTTTCTGGATTCAGTGGCCTTTGTCTCTCGATGCCTGGAAGGACATTTCCTGGGTGTTGTGTCCCATGTCAGAGAAATGCAATGATTGTGATTACATTTCAGTAATGAGGAGTAGAAGGAAGATCTCTCAGGCATTTCCCATCTAAAGTCTGTATTGTAGAATAGTGAAGATGGCAGACTATACTCAGAACTGAAAGAATTAAGCTCCTTGGGAAGACAGAATGTAGGAATAAAACATGAAGCAATTAAACAATATTGTTATCTCAAACTGTTTGGAACAAAATGCCTTAATACAGCCTGTAGTTCGCAAATTCAGATACTGAATTTGGATAAGAATCCAGAGCTAATAGTCTAGATCAGCGGTCGGCAAACTGCGGCTCGCGAGCCACATGCGACTCTTTGGGTATGTTCCGTCTCAAAAGTTTGCCAACCCCTAGAAGAGCCAATCCTGCCCCTAACAACAATTTAAAAATTATTCGAGATCCATAAATATATTTTTACATAATCACCATTATGTACTATCCTTTAAAATTTTTATAAATGAAGCTATGATAGTTTTATTTTCATTTTCAATTTTACTTCAGAGCCACATGTGGCTCACAAGCAGTAGTTTGCTGAGCCTTGGCGGCTCTTCCATCTCAAAAGTTTGCCGTTCCCTGGTCTATATGAAAGACTTATGTGAACTTTAAATCTTCACCTTCAGGCCACCAGATAGTGTGCAGGTTAAGTCCGAGTTAGGTGCTTTCTCTAGACGTGTCATGTGAATCCAGGAGTCTGTTCACTGGAGTTTGGTGACACCAGGATTGGTTAGCAGTAGCTGATAGGGGCCTTTCCAGTGAGGTTGAAGAGTCTTTCTGGAAGTATCTTCTAATAGACCTAATCTCCAGGTTGCAAAGCGTTGCTTAAGGTCTTCATTTCCCTGGAGTGCACTGTGAAAAGATTGCTGTACCAGAACGTGGTTAATTTTGATAAAAGCAATTAGGTCTTTATAATATTGAAGTGTATCTCATCAGCTGCAGATTAAGAGGGACAGGAGCCAATTGCATTGGGTGCCCTGTGACTCTCCTAAAGAGTGAGTGAGTTGCAAAGCGGTGGATTTGAGATTCAGAAGGATCAGTGGCAATGCTTTTCACTACAGTATTTGGAGGGTCTGTACATATTTTGCCAATTGAATCTTAATAATGCTATTAGTGTGTTTGACTAAACCTGAGGATTGAGGTTGGTTAAACACAGTGAAAGTGTAAAACCAGCCAAACAACACAGACTTGTCAAAACACCTGACCAGCAAAATGGGTCCCCTATCACTATGAAGTATGAGAGAGGAGTTCCCAGGTACAAATTATCTTTTTTTTAAAGATTTTGGGGGGCGGGAATTGGGGGAGGGGAACAGCGCTAGGGAATCAGGGAAGGGGAACAGATAAGTTGCTGTCCTTTTGTTCTTCAGTCTAGTTGTGGAGGATGCCACTTCACTGGCCCATGTTGGTATTGTGATCATTGCACTCTTCCCGGCTGAGGCAGATTGGCCGCTGGCCATTGGACGGCTGCTCACAGCAGCTCATGGCAGCTCACATCGGCTGCCGGCCACTCACGGTAGCTTATGGCAGCCCACTGCAGCCCCACTGCGGCCTACACCATTGCCCATGACTCGGGGCAGCCCAGCTCCAGGTCGAGCTGTTTACGATCTTAGCTGTAGAGGGCGCAGCATCACTGGTCCATGCGGATCTGAACCGGCGGCCCTGCTGCTCAGAGCTCACGCTTCCAAGCCAACTCTTAACCAACGAGCCACTTGGCCAGCCCAGGAATAATCTCCTTCAGCTGCAGAAGAGGCCTGTGTACAAGGGAAAGCTTTAGTACAATAAGAAGACATACAGTTCATGACTAAAATATATTTATATCCACGAGACGGGAAGCTGCATGGCATCCATTTGCCAAACCTCAAATGGTCCGTTAGGCAGTGTAAAATGCCTGAGAGCAGTGCAAACAGGCTTCTGGTTGCCGATCCGAAATGGGCAAATGAACCATATAATCCCAGCTTCAGTTATAATGCCATCAGAAATGGAGCAAATATATTAAAGCATCATTTAATTCACCTGATTGGCTTTTTTTTTTTTTTTTTAAGAATTGGGGATTGGGGGAGGGGAACTGTTTGGAAATTGGGGAGGCGGACCAGCCAAGTTGTTCTTCAATCTTAGTTGTGGAGGGCACCAGTCGCTATCTGGCTGCCCGTTGGCAGCTCGTGGCCTCTAAGCTCAAGGTGCTGTGTTACAATCTTAGTTGCGGGTGGGTGTAGCCACCATCCCATGCAGCCTTGTTATTAAGAGCCATCTATCCACTGAGCCATCTGGGCAGCAGCTCAGCTCAAGGTGCCGAGTTCAGTTTTAGTTGCAGGTGGGCATAGCCCACCATGGAACAGGCAGCCTTGTTGTTAGGAGCACATGCTGTCACCCGCTGAGCCATCCTGCCACCTGTTGGCAGCTCAGCAGCATCTCAGCTCAGGCGCAGCCTCACTGGCCCATGTGGGAATCCAACTGGTGGCCCTGTTTGTTGCTCAGAGCTCGTGCTCTTAACCAACTGAGCCACTTGGCTGGCCCTGATTGGCTATTTTGATGGCTACTGCCAAATTCTAGAATTTTTTCCCCCTTTTGATAGAAAGAAATTCCTGCATGATACTTTTCTAAAAAGCCTTAACCTTATAAACATATAGGGGTGGAAGAACTAATGAAAAAAGGATGAGTATCTCTCAAATGGCCCAAACAAACAGGGATAGGTTCAGAGACAGGAACATGTTGAGGTTTATTAGAGATCCCATAATTTGTACTGTTTAAAGTACTCCGAGGCAGGAGTTGCTTTGCAGCAACGGGGTTGAACACAGAAAGTGTAGATCTGGTGTCAACAAGGACAGAGAGAGAGATTCTTTCCCAAACTGGAGAGTGGTTTCTCTGAGCAGATTAAGAGGGAGGATTGGGAAGAAACCCCTGTAATTCCTCGGAGCCCTGTCATTGAAAATTAGGAAGATATTGGAAGAGCTGGTTAGAAGGGAAAAGGTGTCTGGAACGTTTGTGACAACCTCTTTTCCAATGTCTTGGCTCTTTGTAATAATAGCAAGACTGGGAGGATTTTGGTTTCATATAGGAACCTTCATTTGCTGGAGTTGAAAATCAAGAATTCTAGTGGTTTTTCTTATAGGTGACTAAACTAGGGTGTGAACAAGCTGATTTGCCAAACTGACCACATCTAAAGTAGTCTCTCATTCCATCATGTACCAAACTAAAAAAGAAAGGTCTCAATTCAGCCAGTTAATAAACATAGAGTTAAAAGCTACCGAAGTAGAATTAACAGGTAAAGAAAGACCAGAATTTTCTTTGAAAACAATCTGAAGTATAATAGTCATGAACAGGTTCATCAGACTTTTGTGAGCAAGCCTGAATTTTGTTCCAATCAACAGGCTTTGGAAAGGCCCTAGGAATTGTCTGAGCCTGATTATATAATAAATCAGGATTACAGCTGGGAGTGACTAACCAATTCTTAATAAAAGATTGTTGTAATGCAGCCAAGAGTTTCTAACTACTTTCTACCAAAAATTATTTTTATTGATCCATTGAAATTAAGTGAATTCTACAGTTAAGTTTTAATCTGTCATCTAGTTTTAAAATGCAGAAATGGATTTCCTTCTATAGGGAGATAGAAATTTTAAAAGATAGTAAGTATGAAGATATACAGTAGAAGACGATTACATAAATTGAAGAATGTTAATGGAAAGTATTGAGCAGAGGGGAAATCAGTTGTGTTGGAGAAGGAAAAATGACGTGTTAATTAGCAAGAATGTGTAAAGTTGGTGAAATCAGGATAGTGAGTACTTTGTGAAGACAGCAAACTGAGGCACTGGAGAAAGTGGAAATATAAGGGCCAACCCACCTCTCAGAGTTTAGGATAGAAAGAGAAGCAGGTGCAAGGAGAGGCCTTGTGATGGGGGATGCTCACTGTGCCCTCAGAAATCATCATCCCAGCCAAGCCATGTTTCCATTCCATTCTTGGAAGTAACTTGCAGTGCCTGTCTAGGCAGGACTCAGTGGGCTGAAAGAGACCTGCATGGCAGCAGGAAATCAAAAAAGACATGCAGAGTGGGGGTGGGGGGTGGGTATTCTACATTTCCAAGGGGAGACACACAGAATCAGGATTTGAGGTATTGCTGCTCAGAATAGTGAGTCCCCATTTGGAGACGTCAGCTGAACTCTGAGACCAAACTCTCATAGCTTTCTCTCCCAAGGAAACTAGTGGCCATTTGTGGAAGTAACAGTAGAATGGGTCAGGACAGTCCCTTCATACAGTTAACAGCCAAATGCTGAAACATGGGAATTCCTCAGGGTCACGTAGCATATCAGTTCAGAACTATCGTGGCTACTACTAACAGGTCAGAAAAAGGATGGCCTATACAAATAGAAATTCAGATATATGTATAATAGTTCAGGACTGATAGGGCAACTCAGGGACCCATGCGCTATCTTATTTTTCTACTCTAACATATGGTTCTTATTCTCAATATTATCTCAAGGTTCAAGGTAGCTGCTGGAGCTCTAGTTATCACATTCACATTCCAGGAGAGCAGCACCACTCCTGGCTCAGTCAGCTTCCATTAAGCAGGCCATCTTGAAGCTAGTATTCCACTTCCACTTACATCTCATTTTCCAGAATCTGGCCTCATGCATGCACTTAGTTGCAAGGAAGTCTGAGTGTTTCAGCAGAGCATATTGCTGCTCTGTTTAAATAGAATTCAGCCACCACACACAACCCAGTATAGGCAGTAAAAATAAATCCATTATCCTTTTCTGCTGAGATCAACAAGGAAGCTGAAGGCCTAATAAATGTGTTTGATTTGGGGGAAATCTCTCAGTACAGTGTATCATATAGCACAAGAGGAAGTATCTATTTTTCACTTTTGTGGTGCTCAAGCAATAACCACAATGAAAAGTTGGAAAAATTGACATAGCACATTTTGTCCATATAAGGATTTGGATTTTTGCACTGGATTTTGTACACTGTCCTGTGCTTTCTTTAATAAGAAAAACTTAAAGGATATCCCTACCCACAATTCGGGTGCAGGGTAGTAAACAGATGTAAGATAAACACAATAATGCAACTGATATATATTATAATTCAGATGTGCAAGTGTCTTTTATGAATTGATTTCTGTAAAATCTCAGACATTGTTAGAAGTGTGTACTAATCAAAAGAAATTTTTCCACTGAAATTTTTTTGTGTAAAGTTACTCAAGTATCTGAATAGTTCTTAGTATTAATTTGCTTGTGTTTTTGGTATTCTTAATTGGCTTTGAAGAAGTTTGAATAATAAAATACCAAGGTAACATCTGTATCAAAATCTGTTAAGAAATTGAAGTTCAACATAAATAACTTTAAGCCATAAAATGAAGAGTTGGAGAAATTTAGAAAATATCAAACACCTTCGTTTTCCTTTCCATTGTTTTCTCTTATGTATGGAGGTCTATCTGCAAAGCTGGAGTCTTAGACCTTTGAAACACTAACTGCCCTGTATTTTTGGTTTCCTTAATATTACATTGGACGGAGGTTTGCTAATGACACTGTTAAGAGAATAACAGTGCACAGCTCAGCCTGAAACACCTAAGCAGGTAAATTTCTAAAATATTCCTGGTTGCTATTGTAATTGCCAAGTCTCTGAAAAGCTTCCACATGATATCATTTCCCAGTCTGCAGCAGTGAAGTGATTGTTTTTCTTGAGTTTGGGGAAGCTGCTGAGAATGTCTTCTGTGTCCACACATCAGATCACAACTGCCCCTTGAGTATAATGGCCTCGGCTTCACTTCCACACTCATAACTTTCTGGATGTTTCTCTTTTACAATCTCTAAACTGGAACTATACAGGTAAGGAGATTCTAGGAAATGTTGTTCTCAGCCTCAAAAAGGAGTGGTGGCGATGCCACATCGATAGCAGACAGCCCAGCACAGGCATGTGTAGTGGACATCCACAGTAATGCCACACGCAAACATGCTCTCATTTTAGAGCGCTAGAACTTCTAGCGTTATGTTGACTAGTAAGAAGCCTTCTCTCTCTCTTAAAGGAGCCTAAACATGGGCTAAAAATACAACATGCCTTGTGTCCACTAAGGTAAAAAATGGAGCAAAATTGTGACCTTCACATTGCCTGTCCGTGAAGCCTGTGCATGGAGAGAGTTAGCTCTCTAGTATCTCTCCTTCTTCTTATAAAGACATCAGCCCTATTGGGCCCCACCCTAATGACATTATTTAACCTTATTTACCTCCCAAAAGACCCTATCTTCAAAAACAGTCACATTGGGGTTAGGGCTTCAACATATGAATTTGGGAGAACATAATTCAGTCCTTCACACCTTCCAACTCCATTCTTGGTCTCAGTGGGAAGCAGGACACAGGGTGCCTTCGGTGAGACAATTTTTTTTTCTTCTAGGCTGTAACATTTTATACCTTCTTGAAAACATTTTAAGGTATAAACCCTATGCTTTAATCTTTTCAGGTTCTTAACCTTTTGGAACTCAAAAACCCTATTTCTTTCACAAAAGCTTGACTCCTTTCAGTCTAGGACTGTTGCATATCTTAATCTTAATCATGGGTATTTACATATTTAAAAATTAACCAAGTTGTAAATTTAAGATTTGTGTACTTCATTATCTGTATGTTATTACACAATTTTATTTTTATAAAAACCCAACTGTTACTAGCAAATAATACTTGTTTTTGTGATGATGCTGTGAGTCTCAGAACCTAGATTTTATTTCTAACATTAAGCATGGGTTCACTCTTGTTCCATTGCTCTCAGAACTCTCCTAATCCTGAAGCATTGGATGTCACTGGCCAAAGGGAAAGATGGTTACCTTGTAACTTGCAGAGGGGTTTGGGCAAATTTCAGTTAATGTCTAAGTAGCAGAGAATGTCTTTGTATGGACTTACCAACAAGAAAAATAAAAAACTCAAATAGCATGGCTGCTTTTGGACAGGGAAACTAGCAGCTCAGGAATGTAGGGATGAATAACAGTTTTTTGTTTGTTTGTTTTTCAGCTGAGCCATCCTGCCACCTGTTGACAGCTCAGTGGCAACTCAGCTCGGGCTGGCATCAAACTGCCGTTGCTCAGAGCTCAGCTCGCACTCTTGAGCAAGGTCTTAACCAACTGAGCCACTCGGCCGGCCCTAACAGTTTTTTTGTATTGTTTACTTTTTTTTTCCACCACGAGCGTGTATTACATAAAAAATAAAATCTGGGGGTGACCAGTTAGCTCAGTTGGTTAGAGTATCGTGCTGATAACACCAAGGTTTCCAGTTTGATCCCTGTGAGGTGTGCCCTCCTTGAAAGGGTCAACTATGCCAGTGTAGCATGAAAGCAATGTGTAACCAATGACCATGGCTGTTCCCCAATTTAGAAAAATTAAATAAATAAAAATAAATAAATAAAATCTGCACAATTGAATAATTGTTTAAAAGAACCACAAAAAATGACTTGGAAGATGTCCGTGATATATTGTAAAATAAAAAGAGAAAGTTCAACAACAAACTACACACATGCACAAATGCACACAGCTGGAAAGAATCACTCAAAATGTTACCCTGGGGATTAGGATAGATTTGGGGCCTTATTCTTTTTCTTTCTAAAGCATATTTTCTGTTTGAAATTTTTGCAAGGGCCGGCCGAGTGGCGCAGTGGTTAAGCACTGGCTTGGGAAGCCAGCGGCCCCGGTTCGATTCCACATATGAGGGCCAATGACACTGCCCTCAAAAAAAAAAAAAAAAATGAAATTTTTGCAAAATTTTTGTTACTTTTATAATTAAAAATTCTACCTAACAAAAAACATTTTGCCAGTGTGAGTGATTCTGGATTTGACCTTTTCCTATTATCCTAAATTTCATTAAGAAGTTTAAGCTACAGTTTTGTAGTTGATTCAAATCCCTTTACATTCAGGGAAATTCCAGCTGTGAAGTAATGCATGACAGGTAAGATTAAAATATTCTAAACATGGGCTAAAAATAGAACATGACTTGTGTCCACTGAGGTCAAGAGTGGAGCAAAATTGTGAACTTCAATTCAGATTTCCTTCTTTAAGAAAGTATGTGGGTTTGTTTGTTTTTCCCATTTTCAAGAAATTTGAAAAATGTAGAAGTTTTAGAGCAGATTATTTAATGACAGTTGGCCAAGGTTTAAAGGTATTGAGAGAAGGAAGAACAACAGCAATTCTTTTTTTTTTTTTTTTTTTGAGGGCAGTGTCACTGGCCCTCATCTGTGGGAACCGCGGGGCCGCTGGCTTCCCAAGCCAGTGCTTAACCACTGAGCCACTCGGCCGGCCCTTTTTTTCTTTTTTCTTTTTTTTAGCAATTCTTATAATGATAACCTAAACAACAACAACAACAACACCTCATCAATGGGTGTTTTAAATATATTTCACTTGAGTGTTCAAGTTCAGAGCAGTTCAAGCAGGTGCTGTCAATAAAACCTTACGGCTGTGGCTGGGTTTTCCTTGTGCAAACCCCTGATCCCCCAGAGTCAGGAAACAGTATGAGAAATGGCTTGGAGCCTGGGAGGGCGGCTGGGACACAGTGAGGGTCCAGGCCTGAGTTTATGTAAACAGACCAGTACAAGGTCGGAGGATAGGCTGAGAGTAGAGATAAGTGCTTAGGTGACACACTTAGGGAAGCATTAGATATTTTTGAGCAAGACAGTGACATAAAAAAAGATCTGGCAATGGTGACCGTATACCAGGCTAATCTACTTTTTCTATAGTATTTATCACCTTACAACATATTAGGCAGAGTAACTTTTTATTATGCTTCTTGTTTATTGCCTGTCTAGAATGTTAGTCCCCCAAGAAGGCAAGGATCTGCAGAGCCTAGAACAGTGCCTGACACATAGTAGGTACTCAATAAATATTTACTGAATAATTACTATTTTCACATTTGTCTCAAGACCAAATATGTTTAAAATTTCAAATACAAAAGAGTAAGAAATTGAAAATAAAGAGTGAATTTCTCTCTATTGAAACTTATCTGCCTGACTTTTTAAATAAAATGTCCTCAGAGAAGAAAGGATGATTTGGTTGCGAAAATGCTGGTCACAGAAGTATTGGGAGGAATCACTTTATACTGAAAAGGAAGTGGGTAACCATACTGGGTGTGGGAATAAGTAGGAATTGGAGAAGACCACAGTTTTGGATTCTATTCAGGAACCACTAATTATTTTCCCTCTAAATAAAAGTTCAGTGAAGAATGGCCACTCCACATGCTGAATTTAGTTTCAAACACTGATCATTCAGCACAGTGTAAAATAGCTTTAAAACATGCCTAAATATGGGCCGGCCAAGTGGCATGCTGGTTAAGAGTTGACTTGGGATGTCAGTGGTCCCAGTTTGGATCCCACATATGAGGGTCAGTGACACTCATATGCTGCCCTCTACAGCTAACAACAGCTCCACCTGGAGCTAGGTTGTGAGAGTCCCGGCAACAGTGTAGGCTGCAGCCCCTGCTGCAGTGGGCTGCCATAGGCTACAGTGAGTGACTGGCAGCCAGTGTGAGCTGCCAATAGCCGCGGTGAGTGGCTGTCCAGAGGCTGGCGACCGATCTGCCTCATCCGGGAAGAGCGCAATGATGATACCAACATGGGCCAGTAAAGAAATATCCCCCACAACTAGACTGAAGAACAAAAGGACAACAACTTGTCTGTTCCCCTTCCCCAGTTCCCCAATGCTATTCCCCTCCCCCAATACCCCAATAAAATCTTCAAAAAAAATGCCTAAATACTAAAATTAAGTGTATCATCTTAAATTTAAGCTGTAAGTAAGTGTGTGTGTGCTCATGCTTACACAAAAGCATACATTACTTAGTGTAAATAGCAACAGTCTGCCCACATACAGATACTGCTGCTCATCGTCACCCATAGGGTGTGCACTTATTTTTCTAGCACAGCGATGGGTGTCATAAGTGCCAGCCATGTTTCCTTGGGAGGTCCGTTTGCAATCCCAGTATGGATTTGTAAGAGTGTTGCCTCCACTTACCCCTTTCCCAACCAGCTTATCCCCTTTCATCTGGTGCCACCGTACATTTAAATACCTTAAGTGTGCCTGTATTACTATCTACCCAGAATCATATTAAACGGGGGATAGGCTTATGCACCTCATATGTATAGTACAATTTAAGTTTTATAAATAACTAATGCAATAAGAGTTTGACCAAGTATAATGCTGTAGGGGTTCAGAATGTCACCCCAAAATATGTTACTTTAGCATATGGACTATTTTGAATTAAAAGTACTTGAGAACCAGCAAGTATAAGAAGGACACTCTGACACTCCTTTGTCCCTCTAAAAGCAGGATCTGAATCTCCCAAATGAAAGGTACCTTCCCTGTACCAGGAGGATAAAAGGCATTTTATTGTCAGAGACAGGGAATGTAGGGCCAGGAAGGTTGTACCATATAAACAAACCTTGTTACTTCTTCACCGTGTTAATACCCCTAGCACAAACCTCTTTATATTCTAGATTCTTCACAAATGTATTGTTTCTTTGTCTGCAAGGTATAAAAGCCTCCTGCTTTGGTCATTCCTTTGAGTCTTAAATCTTTGTGAGACTCTCATATGTATATATGCTTATACATAATTAAAACTGCTTATTTTTTCTTGAAATCTGTCTTTTATTATGAGAGCAGAGGGGTTCTCAGCCAAGAAGCTAGAAAGGCAGAGGGAAAATAGTTTTTCCTCCCCTACAATACTTTGTACACCGAAAATCCCACACAATGCTTCAAGTTATCCTCTTTAAGTACAAAGCTCCCAGCTCATTGCGTCTACTAGCTTCCACAGGTCCCCTTCATTGCCATTCCTCATTGTCTGTCTCCCAGAGCACTCACTGCCTTTGCTGGGACACATCTGTAGGCTCAATTGCTTACTCCTTGCCAAGGGGAGTTGGCCTTTGGGGATCCCCAGCAGGAGATTGGAGGATAGAGAAGTGTAATCAGGACAAGGAGACATTTTTTTCTGTTAAGAGATGATGGTGGCTTGTACCAGGTGATGGTGAAGGTGGATATGGTGAAAATAGAGGTTTGCTGGGCCGGCCGAGTGGCGTGGTGGTTAAGCGCTGGTTTGGGAAGCCAGCGGCCCTGGTTCGGGTCCCACATATGAGTTCCAGTGATACAGCCCTCAAAAAAAAAAAAGAAAAAAGAAAATAGAGGTTTGCTGACAGGAGTTGCATTTGTGAAAGGTGAAAGGAGGGATGCCCAGGGTTTTGGCCTTAGCAACTGGAAGGAGAAAGTGACATTAGTGGAGACAGGGAAAAGTGGGAAGAAACAGTTTTGGCAAGGATGGCAGGAATTTGGTTTCAGATGTAGTAAAGTTGAGATACACTTAGATGCCCAAATCCTGATGTTGAGTAGTTAGATGTTGAAATATAGAGTTCAAGGAAGAAGCTGAGCTGGACATACGCATATAAATTTGAGAATCATCAGCAAGTAGATTAATTTTTAAACCATGAGACTGAGGATGTTAAATATTAAATTTTTTTTTTAAGGTTTTATTGGGTAATTGGGGGAAGGGAACAGACAAGTTGCTGTCCTTTTTTTGTTCTTCGGTCTAGTTATGGAGGACGTTGCTTTACTGGCTCATGTTGGTATTATCATTGCACTCTTCTCGGGTGAAGCAGATCGGTCGCCGGCCTCTGGACAGCCACTCACAGCGGCTGCCAACCACTCAAGCTGGCTGCCAGCCACTCACTGTAGCCTATGGCAGCCCACTGCAGCAGGGGCTCCAGCTATGCTGTCCAGGAGACTCACAGCAGCCCAGTTTCAGGTAGAATTGTTGTTCACCATCTTAGCTTTAGAGGGCAGTGTCACTGGCCCTCATATGTGGGATCCGAACTCAGGCTGCTGACATCCCAAGCCAACTCTTAACCAACGCGCTACTCGGCGGGGCCTAAATATTAAATTTTAAAAATCTCTCTCAGGGCCGGCCGAGTGGCTCAGGTGGTTTAGAGCTCGCTCAAGAGTGCAAGCTCTAAGCAACAGAATCGCGGGTTTGATTTCCCGGCCCTGAGCTGAGCTGCCACTGAGCTGCCAAGGATGACTCAGCTAAAAACAAACACACAAAGGGCCGGCCGAATGGCTCAGTTGGTTAAGAGCTCGCTCAAGAGTGCAAGCTGAGCTCTGAGCAACAGCGGTTCGAGGCCAGCCCGAGCTGAGTTGCCGTTGAGCTGCCAACAGGTGGCAGGATGGCTCAGCTAAAAAAACACACAAAAAAACCACACAAACAAAAAATCTCTCTCATATCAAATACATATTGCTAAATAAACAGTAACTGTTCTAAAACATATTCAGAATTCAAAGTATCCAAAATTGTTTATAAGTAGAAACTCACACAAAGCTGTTCAGTTTGCTGTAGCTATGGCCTTGCACTATCTTCTCCAAGTCATTTTACTAAAGATAGTAAGTAAACTGATGGTTACATTACAACTTGTTCCCTGGAATTAACCTCATTAATTCCTGAATTTTCCCCTAAATTGTTATTACTTTAATTGAAATTGGCCTGCCTTATTTTCTTGAAATATAAATTCCCTTAGGAAACTTTTCCCTTCTTTTGACTAAGAGGAAGATTTGATAGCTGGAACGAAGAAAGAAATATGTAAAGCACAAGCAACTCTTGCCACTTACTAAACAATATTGAAAAATCAGATCACCTTGAACCCTGATTTTTTTTTTTTTTTTTTTGAGGGCAGTTGCACTGGCCCTCATATGTGGGACCCGAACCGGGGCTGCTGGCTTCCCAGGCCAGTGCTTAACCACCACGCCACTCGGCTGGCCCCAGATCACCTTGATTGCAACAAACTTCCACCTTTAAGAACCTGGTTCCTTTGTGAGGGTGGCAGGACTTAGTGAGCCTGCTGCCAGGGTCAAGGGTGCTCCTTAAGGCTCAGTCATTAAACTGCTCTGAAGCCAAGTATTCTGAGATACAACATTTGTCCCTCTTATTTCAAAAGAACAATATGTTAACTCTAGAAAATTTAGACCTTGCAGGTAAACAAGCAGAATAAAAAATTACCCATAAATAATAGCTGCTAAAATTTTGGTAAGTAGCTATCTCATCTTTTTGCTCTGTATATGCAGTTTCCTACCCTCTCCAAATTGAGATTATATGACAAAGACTATTTTGTCACCCACTTCATTCATTTAACTGTGTGGTTAAGTGAACATTTTTTTCAAGTCATTAAATATTTTTTCATAACATCTGTTAAAGACAAAACCTGAGGCCCCAAATAGTGTTTCTTGTGCTAAAGCTCACTATACCAAACCTAGATTTAATATCTGACCTAATTGCTGTTTCAACCTTTCCTAGAAATATAATCTTAATAACCTGTCTGGAATTTCCTGGTCAAGCACCAGTAAGGTAATCTGTCACATGGGTCTTCTCCATCCCCCACATAGAAAAAAGAGGCAATCTGCATGATAACAACCATTCCTCCCCCTCCGAGGAGTCCAGGTGTGAAAATAACCCTTTATTTTCTTTTGTTAATAGTTCCCTCACCCTACCCTTCTTCCTATAAAAACCTTTCATTTTGTACACCCCCTCAGAGCAACCTTCTATAAGTTGCTAGATGAGATGGAGTCCGATTCATGAATCGCTTAATAAAGTGAACTAAATCTTCAGATTTGCTTGGTTGAATTTTATTTTTTAACATATGTTTTTTGTGGTTAAATAAATTAATATGAGTTCATTGAAATTTAAGATAAATGATAAAATAGACATTTCATTTTATAGCCACATCTTTTCCAGCATATTTCCATTTCTATAACAAACAGATTTGACAAAACGCTCCGGTCTTGGTGGCCTACTTCAGAAAACAAATCTGTGTTTTAGAGACAGCAATGCCTACAGAAAGCTCCAAAGCCAAGTTCTTTAGGCCTTCATTTTGAGCTCCACTGGCTGTTAATTAACTTACTCAATACAATTTTAATAAATAAGCTTGCCTATTTTGTTTTTGTACACAGCACATTAAATGTGACAAAGGAAAGGAACTGGGAGGGGTGGGGGGAATTACCAGGGGTGGAAGTGGGGTGTGTGTGGGGGAAGAGGGGGGAATGGAAAATATAGGGTATGAATGGCTGAGGGGGGCTGTTAGTGATATGCAAAATGTCAGTAAGAGAAGGATACTCTCATCATTTTTTTCATCAAATACTTTTTAAGCACATGATATGTACAAGCATTGTGAAGACACGCCTAGCTAGTTGGGAAGAGAAAAACAAATCAAAGTTCACACAGCAACATTGTATAGGGATTAAAAAATACAAAGTAGTCAATAATAACAAAACTTAGATTCTACATTCCTACATTCTCTGTTTAAAAAGCTCTATATAATGCTGATGGAAAGGTTTCCTTCCAATGGTTAAAAATGAAAACTGTTCATATTTGAAGAGAGTCAGTTACTTGGAAAGTTCTCATAACTAGGACACCTCACTGTCTAACCACGCCATTTCAGGGTATTTTAGTTAATATGCAAATCAACAACAGCTGTGAGGACAAAACCACCACAGCATTAGCACAATAGGCTGAATATGCTGTCAGGTTTTGTCAGATTCTCTTAATTGAGAACTGCTGTGGAATTAAAAATATATTTTTATTTGGCACAGAGGGTGCCAAAAAACTACATACACAAAAGAAAAAAATGTGTTACAATTGTGATAATATATACTAACAAAAGATGAATACAACTCATGTTTGACTTCTGCAACTACAAGAGGTGCTCAAAGTGGTTACCATCAGCATCCAGACCCTTCTGATTATGGTGAACTACTGCTTGAGCAACATTAACCAAAGTATACATTTTTTTGGTACCCCAGTATGTAATATATATATATATATATATATAACATACATATATATTTTACACAAAATATTATTGGAATACCCATACACAGAATTTATCATCTGGAAAAAACAAACATTTTAAGAATATCTAAATGTAAATAGCCTCCATTCAAAAATTCTAATCCACTTAGAATTTTAAATAGAATTAGTGCCAGATGAAATAAAAGTTTCATCTTCACTTCTTATTTAATTTGATCTGATTTACCTTCCTCTTGTGGACAAAGGGCACATGTTAAACCTGACAAACTCAGGAGACTGAAAATAACCACAGAGGATGGTGTAAACATAAAAATTCCTAACTAAGGTGGGCCATGGCAGGAAGTTACATCTCAAGCTTCCTCATTAAGCTAATCTGTGCCTTTTCGGTGGGATGTTCTTTGTCTTTTTGTACCTACCATAACATCTTTAATCCTTTTTTCAGACCAGAGCTGTAAACTGCAAAATTCCTCATTATTATGCTTGTCTCCTGATTGTCATCTCTATGTGCTATAAAAAGCAAACTGTTAGCTAGCTTGCACCCAACCTGTGTGGGAGGAATATCAGTCTCTCCAATTTACTTTTATCTTATTTTTATTTTTTTATTTATTTTTAGCTGAGCCATCCTGCCACCTGTTGGCAGCTCAGCAGCAGCTCAGCTCGGGCTGGGCATCGAACTGCTGTTGCTCAGAGCTCAGCTTGCACTCTTTTTTTTTTTTTTTTGAGGGCAGTGTCACTGGCCCTCACATGTGGGACCGAACCAGGGCCGCTGGCGTCTCAAGCCAGCGCTTAACCACCGCGCCACTAGGCCGGCCCTCAGTTTGCACTCTTGAATGAGCTCTTAACCAACTGAGCCACTCGGCCGCCCTTCAATTTACTTTTGTCTAATCCCAAAAATTTCCCTGCTTTCCTTTCTCCCACCCCCTTAATCTATCATCAGTGGATTTCATGTAATTTCTTCTTTGATTTCATGTATAAAATAAGCTGTAAAACTGCCATTTTTCAGAACATTTTCTCAATCCGTTGAGATTTTGCTTCCCTGCAATTGTTGACAGTTTGGCTCAAATAAACTCTTGTAAGTTTTCTCTTAGGCTGGATGTTTTTCATCAACACTCTCAAGGGGAAAAAATTATATTTCTGCCAACAGCAAAGAATTTTGTTTCCCATAAGTATACCCAAGTAGCAATATCCTTTAAAAACATCATAATTTCAAGGTGAATAAAAACAAAAACAAACAAATAAGAAAGTTGAAAGAGAGAAAACAAGATTTAAAAATATTATTTAGGTTAGAAACTAGTCAGCAAAGCTACTGCATGTATTTATAAATTTATATACCACTGTACATTGAGCAAATGACATTCAAGACCGATTTTTGTAAAGAAAAAAAAAGTACAATTTACATATCAAAAGAGAATATAGTCAAACAGTTCCCTCTACTGGATATTTTAATAAAAAGCTAGATATACTGAATTCTTAATAATGGGAATGCAAAGAAATTGGAGATACAGGACAAATCTGAAGATTGTCTCTCTGGGAGGAGAGGGCATGACAGGAAGAACAAGCTGAGAGTATTTTACATCAGTATCCTTTGAATTTTTTATGGTGAAGAGATAAGAAAATTATAGGCAGTCAGGGAAACCACAACACCGCCAGGGAAATCATTTTATTAGCTAACAGGTTTAAGTCACAGGACCAGCTAGAGTGACAAACTCAGGTAGGGGAGGAGGAAGCCCTCTTTTTCCAAATCAGAGATCCCCAGGTAGAATGCATATCTCCAAAGAGGTTATTTAATATAACGTAAGACTGTCAGGAGTCCTTTCTTCAAAGCCAGTCTCAGCTAACCTGCTCCTCTCTGAGCAGAGACAGTGATTAAGCTGATTAAGCTCTAAGGAAACTAGACAGTTTGGAGGAAACGCCTTCTCTGGGCTGAGCAACAAACGTGGCCCCAAAAGGTGCCAGCCAAACCCTCTCCCCAGACATACAAAAGGGATAAAAACAGAAACTTTTGCCTCAGCTGTGGGCACCCCAGTCGGGACCCCCTCTCATCTTGAGAGCTGTTACTTTCTACCCTAATGAATTGTCCTCTGTTGCAAACTTTACCTCTCTGGTCTGCGTCTCCATTCTTCGGTACTATGAGACCACGAATCCCGGCGTGTACATACACACATACATACATACATACACACACACACAAGAAAAACCTGCATCAGTGAGAATATAATCATCACTTATATTATTTTTATTTTTAATTTTTTTTTTTGTTGTTGAGGGCAGTGTCACTGGCCCTCATAAGTGGGACCCTAACCGGGGCCGCTGTCTTCCCAAGCCAGCGCTCAACCGCGGCGCCACTCGGTCGGCCCACTTATATAATTTTTTAAAAATGTAAACAAGAGGGCCGGCCGAGTGGCGCATTGGTTAAGCACTGGTTTTGGGATGCCAGCGGCCCCGGTTCGGATCCCACATGAGGGCCAGTGACACTGCCCTCTACAACTAACAACAGCTCCACCTGGAGCTGGGCTGTGCGAGCCCTGGTGATGGTGTGGACTGCAGCCCCTGCTGCAATGGGCTGCCATAGGCTATAGTGAGTGGCCCGCAGCCAGCGTGAGCAGCTGGCAGCCAAGAGTGAGCTGCCAATAGCCGCGGTGAGCGACATCCAGAGGCCAGCGACCGATCTGCCTCATCCGGGAAGAGCGCAATGACGATACCAACAGTGAAGCAACATTCTCCACAACTAAACTGAAGAACAAAAAGACAGCAACTTGTCTGTTCCCCTTCCCCGAGTCCCCAACGCTGTTCCCCTCCGCCAATTCCCCAATAAAATCTTTAAAAAAAAAAAAATGTAAACAAGATACAAAATTCTATATACAATATGTCTATTTTGTTTATAACATATAATACATATATATTGTGTAATATATGATGTAAAATATATAATATAACATATAACATATATGATATAAAAATTATATATAAAATGTAATATATAATATAAAATGTAATATATAATATAATGCATAGTATATATATTTAATATACATATTTAAATAGAATCACACCAGAAGTCAACTGTTTCTAATTTTGGCTGTAAGGATTATGGATGATACTTATTTCTTCTTTATGTCCTTTTGTATTTTCTAATAAGAATGCATTGATTCTATAATTTGGAAAACATTTTATTATCAATAAAAAGTTTTATTTATTTATTTTTAATATTTGTATTAAAATATAGTTAACATACAATATTATATTAGTTTCAGGTGTACATCATAATTATTCAACAGTACCCACCTGGCACTGTACAGAGTTATTACCAAATTATTGATTATATTCCTTACTAAAGAAGTGATCACTATGATATGTCCAGCAGCCATCTGACACTGTACCATGCTATCACAATATTATTGGCTATATTTCTATGCTTTATATTAAATCCCCATGACTCATTTGCTATATATCGGGAACTTTGAACCTCTTATTCTTCTTTATCTTTCACCCTCTTTTTAATTTTTCAATTAGAGTTGACATTCAATATTATTTTATATTAGTTTCATGTGCACAGCATAGTGGTTAGACATTTAGACAATTTAGGAAGTGATGTCGTACCCAGCACAAAAATACAAACAAGGCAGTTGTTTGCGTTTTTATTTGTGAGCTGGTGACTGTGAGTGGGCTCATGCCCTGAACAAACTCACAGCCCCGAACAAAGGAAGAGAGGAGTTTTTATAGACAAAAATTGCAAGCAATGCAAGGTTACAGTTTACAGGTGGTTTCCATAAATCTTTGGCAGTTTTGACAGTACCAATTATATCAAGTAAGTTACGAAAAGCTCTACAATAACAGTACTAAATAAGCAAGTGTGATAGCACCAAAATGTAACAAGTAAGGAAATTCAGAGGCTATAAATAAGTAACAATTAATTGGTGGAAAACAGTCTGGCCTTGTGTTTAACCAGACAAGAGATACAGCTGGCCTATGTTACATAGACAGTTTGGCCTTGTGTTTGGATAAGAGGTAGTTAAAACCTGTGGAGTGTAGCAAGTAGTTAGGGGAGTCTAATTCTTTGATCTATCTAAGGGAAGCTTTAACAATATTTTATTACAGAGAGGTTGGGGGTTGGGGTTAGAAGCTAAGGGTACTGTTACTTCAGTGATCCCCCTTATTAGTACTCACCTGTTACTATACATGATTAGTACCATATTATTCAATATATTACGTATACTTTACTTCCCTGTGACTATTTTGTAACTACAATTTGTATTTCTTAGTCCCGTCACCTTTTTCACCCTATCCCCAATCCCCCTCCCATCTAGTCCCCCAATAAATCTAGTACTCATCTGGGCTGGCCAAGTGGTTCAGTTAGTTAAGAGCACAAGATCTGAGCAACAGGGTTGCCGGTTCAATTCCCACATAGGCCAGTGACTCTGTGCCTGAGCTGAGATGCGACTGAGCTGCCAATGGATGGCAGGATGGCTCAGCTGGTGAAAGCATGTGCTCCTAATAAGATTGCCAGTTCAACCCCCACATGGGATGGTGGACTATGCCTCCCCACAACTAAGATTAAACACAGCACCTTGAGCTGAGCTGCCCTAAGCTGCTGATGGGCAACCGGATGGCTCATTGGTTAGAGCGTGTGCTTTTAGCAACAAGGTTTCCAGTTCTACTCCTGCATGGGATGGTGGGCTATGCCTACCTGCAACTAAGATTGAACACTGCATCTTGAGCTGAGTGGCCAAGAGCTGCCCACAGGCGGCTGGATGGTGACTGGACTTGGAGCTGAGTTAGCTGCAACCTCCACAACTAAGATTAAAGGACAACAACTTGGCTGTTCCCCTTTCCCAATTCCCCAACACTGTTCCCCTTCCCCAGTTCCCCAATAAAATCTTAAAAAAAAAAAATCTAGTACCCATCTGATACCATACATAGTTATTACAATAGTATTGACTATATTCCTTATGCTCTACCCTACATCCCCATGACTACTGTGTAACAACCAATTTGTACTTCTTAATCCCTTCCCCTTTTCACCTACCCCCAACCCTCACCATCTGGCAACCATCATAATGTTCTCTGTATAAATGAGTTTGTTTCTGTTTTGTTTGTTTATTGATTTTGTTCTTTAGAGTCCACGTTAAAGTGATATCATATGACATTTGTCTTTCACATTCAGCACAATACCCTCTAAGTCCATGCATGTTGTTGCAGATGGCAAGATTTCATTCTTCTTCATGGCTAATACCCCATTGTAAATGTGTACCACCTCTTCTTTATCCATTCATTCTTTTAGGGACACCCAGGTTGCCTTCATATCTTGGCTTATGTAAATAATGCTGTAATAAACATATGGATGAGCCCATCACCTTGAAGTAGCATTTTGGGTTTGTTCAGGCAAGTACCCAGAAGTAGAATTTCTAGGTCCTTCTTTGTCCTTTGTTATAGTCTTTGTTTTAAAGTCTATTTTGTCTGGTATAAGTATTGACTCCAGCTTTTGTGTTTGTTTGTTTGTTTGTTTGTTTCCATTTTCATGAAATATCTTTTTCCCAACCCTTTACTTTCAGTCTGTATGTGTCTTTTGCACTGAAGTGAGTCTCTTGTAAGCAGCATATGTAAGGGTCTTATTTTCTTATCCATTCAGCTCCACTATCTTTTGATTGAAGCATTTAATCTATTTCCATTGAAAGTAATTATTGATAGGTATGTAGTTATTACCATTTTTAAATTCATATTTTTTATTTATTTTCATTTTAAAGAAGTCCCTCTAAGATTCTTTGTAATACTAGTTTGGTGGTGATGAATTCTTTTAGTTTTTGCTTGTTTGGGAAGCTCTTTATTTGTCCTTTGATTTTAAATGATAGCATTGCTAGGTAGAACAGCCTTGGTTGTAGATCCTTGTTTTCATCACATTGAATATCTTATGCCAATCCCTTTTGGCCAGAAAAATTTCTGTTGAGAAATCAGCTGAGAGTCTTATGGGAGCTCCCTTTTAGGTAACTGCTTTTCACTTGCACTATTAAGAATCTCTCTTTGTCTTTAACCTTTGGCATTTTAATTATGATGTGTCTTGGTGAGGGCCTGTTTGGGACTCTCTGTTTTTCCTGGGCTTATATATCTATATCCTTCTTCACATTAGAGAAGTTTTCTGTCATTATTTCTTCAAATAGGTTTTCAATTCCTTGCTCTATTTCTTCTCCTTCTGATGCCTCTATAATGCGAATGTTGTTATGCTTGATGTTGTCCCAGAGGCCGCTTAAATTGTCCTCAGTTTGGGGTATTCTTTTTTCTTTTTACTGTTCTGATTGGGTGTCTTTTTCTACCTTATCTTCTAAATCACTGATTGGGATTTCTGCTTCGTCTAATCTACTATTGATTCCCTGTAATGTGTTCTTCATTTCTGTTATTATATTCTTTATTCCTGACTGGTCAATTATGTTTTCTATCTCCATTTCTGTTTCATATCTCTTTGTTGAAGTTTTCCCTGAAATCATTGAGCATCCTTATTACCAGTGTTTGGAACTCTGTATCTGGTAGGTTACTTGTTTCCATTTTGTTTAGTTCTGTTTCTGGAACTTTGTTCTGTTCTTTTGTTTGGGACATGTTTGTCTTCCCATTTTATCCCTGTGATTATGTCTGTATAGTAAGTAGGGCTACTATGTCTCCTGGTCTTAGTAGGGTGACCTTATGTAGTAGGTGTGCTGTGAGGCTCAGTGATGCAATCTTTCTGGTCACTTGAGCCGCTTATTCCAGGTGTATCCCTTGTGTGGGTTGTGTGTGGCCTCCTCTTATAGTTGAGCCTTGGTAGCTATTTGCACATCAATGGGAGGGATTGACCTTCAGGCTCACTAGTTATGAGGACTAGCCATGACTGTAGTGGATGAGCTGTGGTGCAGGAGCTGATCCTACAGAGCAGAATCTGCCTCAGCAGGGCTCTGGTGCCTGCCCAATCTGCCCCTTGGGTGCGCTGTCCTTAGAGGCAGATAGATGATGCTCCAGCTGGTTTCAAAGCTGGCCGCTGGGGGCATCAGCCCTAGGGCCACCTGGGAGGGGACCAATGCAAGTCAAGTTCAATCGCAGCCCATGCCCCACCTGGGGCCACCTGCAGGAGCCACAAAGAAATCTGTAGATGGCCACCACCCGTGCCATGCTTGGAAGTGCCTTGAGAGGCCAAACCATGAACCAAGGTTGGCTGCTGCTAGTACCTGGCTTAGGGCTGCTCAGCCAGAGATATAGGACATGCTCAAGCCAGGTGCTGCTTGTCTGGGTTCCGTCAACCTTTTGAGAGACCCTAGAAAAGTCTGCAGCATGAGCCAACGCAGGCGGTTTGCACAAAAAAGCCACCGGAAGCAGCTTAGGTGAGCCCAAAAGTTGGACAGGGTGAGGACTCAAATCCCCAGGCCATGGCAAATGAACTGTGTTAACCAGCTTGATGGAGATGACTCAGATATGGTGTCTGCCAATGTCTGCACACCAGGAAGGAAGAGGGCTCAATAAAGAAACATTGGCCTCTGCCAGCTCCTCTGTCCAGGAGAAAGCTGCTACTCCAGCCCCTGTCCTGAAGCCAGACAATTCAGTTCCCCACAATATGTCCTTGTCTCCTCTCCAGCTGCTGCCCCATGCTGGAGCTCAGAGCCAGTCATTCTGTTGGTGGGTAATTCTGCACGTGGTCCCTTTAAGAGGAGTGCCTGGCACTCCAGCCACCTTCTGTCTCACTCAGTCATAATGTCCACTGATTTTCACAGCCAGAAATTATCAGGATTTCTCTCCTTGGCACTGGAACCCTGGGCTGGGGAGGGGCTGGAATCCCTCACTCCTTTCAGGGGAACCTCCATAGCCAAGATATCCCTCCCAATTTTTAACGGTCACACGTGGGTGTGAGACCAGCCCATTCCACATCTCTGCCCCTCCTTCCAGTTTCAAGGTAGCTTCAGCTTGTCCTTAGTTATAGGGCTTTGGTTCAGCAAGACGTTAGGCGATTCTCAATGATGGTTGTTTTGTAGTTTAGTTGTAATTTTGATGTAGTTGTGAGAGAAGGTAAGCACAGCATTTACCTACTGTACTAACTTTACCGGAAGCCCCTATCAATAAAAAGTTTTAAAAACCTAATAAAAATTAGGAAAATAAAAGTGCTTTTTTTTTTTAATGAAAAGGATCTTGTTTCAGTCATTGTTAACCTACTCAATCAGTGATTCTGGCAATTACTTAGGTAGGAGTTCACTCCTAAGAAACACATATTGCAAAATATGGACATATATAGATTTTGATTGTCAAAATCTACCAAGTTGTATGACCTGAAATAACTCATGAAATCATATGTAGGATGTTCCCAACTTATTTGTGGATTGTGTGTTTCTACCCTGTGGTTGTTTAGAACTCAAAGCATTTCACCACAGGCATAATGTTCTACATGTACTTCTGAGGTTGGGCCACAAAAGTCTATTTTACCCAGAGTATAGTTAACTAGTGTGTTACTTGCAATAAAAAGTAGTGGTATAACCCAAATGAGAGCTGGGTCCCTAACCTGTGAGCTGAAATGAAATTCCTCAAACCCCAGTACTAGGGTGTGGGGAAGCCCAAGCCTCTAAAAAATTTCTGTGAATTCATAGGGACTTATACTTTTATGATCTCAAGACCAAAAGAACATACATTAATGCATTAGTGAGCTATGTGGGTCTGCTCAAGATTCTGCAGGGGAGAGAAAAGGGGGCTTATATCACTCAATGTAAAGACCCATTTTATATTTAAAATATTTGTGCATTATAGGACTCTATCAAGAAAGTAAAAAGTTGGGGCTGACCATAAAGTAAAATATTTGTGGCTCAGTTGGTTGAGAGTTGGCTTGGGAGCATGAGCTCTGAGCGACAGAGCCTCCAGTTGGATTCCCACATGGGCCAGTGACGCTGCGACCGAGCTGCCAACAGGTGGCAGGATGGCTCAGCGGGTGTGACAACAAGATTGCCTGTTCGATGGTAGGCTATGCCCACCCGCAACTAAGACTGAACTCGGCACCTTGATCTGAGCTGCCGCCCAGATGGCTCAGTGGCTACAGTACGTGCTCTTAACAACAAGGCTGCTGGTTCAACTCCTGCATGGGATGTTGGCTACACCCAGCCGAAACTAAGATTAAACACAGCACCTTGAGCTTAGAGGCCACGAGCTGCCAACAGAATCCAGATGGCAACTGGTGCCCCCCACAACGAAGATTGAAGAACAACAACTTGGCTGGTCCCCTTCCCCAATTTGCAACACTGTTCCCCTTGCCCAATTTCCAAATAAAATCTTGGAAAAAAAAAAGTAAAATTCATTCCCCAGAATGTTAGAAAATACTTGCAAAAGATATATTTGATAAGAGTCTACTATCCAGAATTAAAAAGAATTCTTACAGCTTAACAATAAAAGATAAACACCCCAATTAAAAAAATAACCATGGGATCTGAATAGACATTTTCAGGGAAGATATGCAAATGATCAATAAGCACATGAAAATATGCTCAATATCATTTGTCATTTAGTGTCACCATAAGAAATATACAAATATGTGGAGAAGTTTTATGAGTTTATTTGAGCCATACTGACAACAATTGCTGAAAAGCAGATCTCAACAGACTGAGAAAATGCTCTGGAGAATGGCGGTTTTGCAGCTTATTTTATATATTAGAATCAAAAAAGGACACGTAAGGAGGGATACATGAAATCTACTGGTGGTCAATTTTTAGGGGATGGGAGAAAGCAAATTGGGGAAATCTCTGGGATTGGATAAAAGGTAAAACGGAGAGGCACATACTTCTTTTACATTGGTAGATACAGGATAGTTACAAGATAACAATGAGAAGGAAAAAAAAAACCAATGAGGGGGCTGTGGTCTCATGTTCTGGTGCTTGGGTATGGGTGTGCACTGAGGGACCTGGAAAAAAGGATTATGCTGCCTTTCCAAGGGTATATTATCTTAGATGCAAAAAAGATAATAAATAGGCTTACTTAAGGTAAAGATTGACCTATGTCAAGGCCCAGGATGTGACTACCAGCTATGACACACTTTTAGTTGGGGATTTTTATGCTCAGACTATCCTATGTTGTTAATTTTGGGCTCTGAATTTGTATGGTCTGCCATGCTGGCCTCCCCTGAGCTTGTCTGGTTTAGTATGTGACCCCTTTTTCATCTACATTAGGGAAATGCAATTCAAAACCACGATGAAATATCACTTTACACCCACTAGGATGGCTATGGCAAGGATGTGGAGAAACTGGAACCGTCATACATTTCTGGGGCTCATGTAAAATGGTGCAGCCACTGTGGAAAACAGTTTGGCAGTTTTTCCAAAAAGTTAATATGAAGAGGTAACCATATTACCTAGCAATTCCACTCCTAGAAATATATCTGTTTTGTTTGAACACTGACTCTCAAGAAACAGCTTTGAGTCCTCTTTAATCTCATCCTCATATCTATTGGACTGCTGGGTGCTTTTTTCTCTAAAATATGCACTCAGGACAATTGAAATGAATATACGTTTAAATAAGCATGGCCCAAGGAAGATGGTTTAAATTTTGTTCTCCTTACTCCAGTTCTGTCACAGTGTATTTTTGTATGTACACAAGACTTCTCTCACAAGGTAGAGAGGCTCAGATAGATGTGGTGATTTCCTTTGTTGTATTTATAATGTCTATGCCTCTGCACTGAGCTGCTCTGCAGGTCTGAGTGGCCCTGGCACAGCTGGAGTTCATCACGGCCAATAAACATAACCTGTTGTGTTTTCTAGGCAAGCAGGGTAAATTGCTCCATAGGTCAGGTGCCTGTACTAGGGCTATTGCTGGATGACCAGTGGTGATCCTAGAGTAGATGGTGGAGGGCAGCATCTTCTGGAGCCTAATACCATCATCTCCACATATCCATTCTTTACCTTTTAAATCCTATGAAACTTAACCTAGGCCTGGGAAATTAGGTAATATCAGTACCAAATCTATACTTTTCAGAAATATTTTGATTGTTTGTCTGAGAATCAAAGATCTGAATATGTCAAGTGCAGCTACCATTTGGAACTGGAAAATAAAAGGCTACCAAGATTTGTTAGCAGAGCCACATGGGCAGTCAGGGGACAGAGAAGTTAATAGATGTACCTGTGTACAAGGTACAATTTAGATATTTCTGTCCTACCTACTGTCTTAGCTTGTTCTCCCCTGCAGCACCAGCCACAAAGCTTCACATCTGTCCCTCCCAGATTTCTTAGTGGCCAACTTCAAGTTGTTTCTCCTTTCATATGCAAAGCACTTCAGCTGTTTTGGTTTCTACTCCTCTAACCACAGTATTAAAGAGAACACACATGTGACGATAAGGAGTCCCCAATATGCCCAATATATTCTGCTCATTGTGAAATTTCACTGGGTTCTCCCAGATGAAAATCCCTGCATGTACAATTATTTATTCACTCAACAAACATTTACTGAACAGATACTAGGTGTTAGGTACTGGATGCAAAAATAAAGCACAGAGTAGAGATTAAGTGGTGAGACACTCCACTAACATTAGCTCGCTGCCTGTTTTCTGGCACCCTGCCTTTATGCAAGTTCTTCCCTCTGCTAGTGTACACACCCCATCCCTGTTTGTATGATTAATTTCCACTCAACTCTGACGTCACTTCCCCAGACCAGCCCAACCTGGCTGTTTTCAGGACATCTCCTCCCTGTTCCTATAAACAGTGTGCATATTTTTATCTTTACATCTGTCACAGGAAACTGAAAATAACTCCTAAAAATGGGGGAAGAGAAAACTCAGCGCAGACCACATTATTTTTGGTATAACTTTGAGGAACAAAGATTTTATTTCTCCTGATTTAGCTTCTAAAAAAGGAATAAAAATGAATTTTTGCACAAGCACAGAAGATTGCCTGTTAGATGTGACCTGAACAGGCTCTGAGGCCCCTTAGAGCTTGCCAGTTATCTTGCCTGTGCAGGTCACCATTTGCACACTTGTCACTGCCTAGCTGATGGCCTGTGGGATGGCGCCTGTGCCACAGTGCCAGGCTGGACAGGAGGCACCGGGTCAGAGATGCTTTTCTTAGGGAGTCCCCTTAGGGGCACCATAAGGGGAGAGGAATGTGAAGCAGAAATGAAGGCCCATAGTAAGACGAGCAGTCAGCTGCAGAAGCAGAGATAAGCAGGCTGAACACAGACAGGCTGAGTTTTGCATGTAATGGTCTCTCCACAGTGATGAACAGCAGAGGGTGTTGCAGGCTGTTGCTGGAACTAAGGAGACAATGTAGATGTCAATTTGCAGTCCCCATGAAGCCTAATAGCACATCTGAGCTTTCCTGTGCCTCTCAGTTTCTCTAGAGAGTCTCATAAAAACTCATCAACAGAGGTGTCATCTAAATACCTCTCTGACAGAGGTCAAAAGAAAGATAAGAGAAACAATGGATTGGAAAGGGAAATCTTTAGGTAAAATAAGAAGCATTTCAATTACATACATGTGCAAAGCTTCTGTGGTTTACCTACTTTTCGTTTTTGGTATTCTTAATGTTTTATTTTTAAAATTTGGGTATGCATACACAGACATTTGTTATGCTCTACACCATTTTTATAATTATTATTTTTAATTTTCCCTACAGATTTTATTTTATTGTGGTAAAAAGCACATAACATAAATTTATCCTGTTAACAATATCTAAGCAGACAGTGTATTATTAACTACATGCACATCATTGTACAACAGGTCTCTAGAACCTTTTCATCTTGTGTGACTAAAACTCTATACCCATTGAACAATAACTCCTCCATTTTCCCTAACCACAACCCCTGGCAACTACCATTCTACTTTCTTTTTCTATGAGTTTGATTACGTTAGATCCTCATATAAGTAGGATCCTGTTGTATTTGTCTTTTTGTGATTGGCTTACTTCACTTAGCATAATCTTAAGTTTCATCCATGTTGTAGTATATGACAAGATTTCCTTCTTTTTTAAGGCTGAATAATATTCCATTGTATGTATAGACCACATTTTCTAAATCCATTCATCCATCCATGGACACATATATTGCTTCCACTTGTTGGCTGTTGTGCATAATGCTGCAATAAACATGGGTGTGAAAAATATCTCTTTGAGATCCTGTTTTCTGTTTTTTCTTTTTAAAAGATTTTATTGGAGAATTGAGGGAGGGGAATAGCATTGGGGAATCAGGGAAGGGGAACAGATAAGTTGCTTTCCTTTTGTTCTTCAGTCCAGTTGTGGAGGACATCGCTTCACTGGCCCATGTTGGTATTATCATTGTGGTCTTCCTGGGAGAGGCAGTCGCTCGCAAGCAGTTGGACGGCCGCTCACAGCAGCTCATGGCAGCTCACGGCAGCTGCTGGCTGCTCACGCTGGCTGCCAGCCACTCCGGTAGCTCACGGCAGCCTACTGCAGCAGGGGCTGCAGCCTATGCTGTCACCGGCGACTCACAGCAGCCCAGCTCCTGTGGTGAGCTGTTGTTCACCATCTTAGCTGTAGAAGGCACAGAGTCACTGGCCCACATGTGGGATCCGAACCGGAGCCCTGCTGCTCAGAGCTCGTGTCCCAAGCCAACTTTTTTTTTTTTTTAAAGATTTTATTGGGGAATTGGTGGAGGGGAACAGCATTGGGGAATCGGGGAAGGGGAACAGACAAGCTGCTGTCTTCTTGTTCTTCAGTTTAGTTGCGGAGGATGTTGCTTCACTGTTGGTATCGTCATTGCGCTCTTCCCGGATGAGGCAGATCGGTCGCTGGCCTCTGGATGTCGCTCATCGCGGTTATTGGCAGCTCACGCTTGGCTGCCAGCCACTCACGCTGGCTGCGGGCCACTTACTGTAGCCTATGGCAGCCCACTGCAGCAGGGGCTGCAGCCCACACCATCACCGGGGCTCGCACAGCCCAGCTCCAGGTGGAGCTGTTGTTAGCTGTAGAGGGCAGTGTCACTGGCCCTCATGTGGGATCCGAACCGGGGCTGCTGGCATCCCAAAACCAGCGTTTAACCAATGCGCCACTCGGCCGGCCCCGCCAAGCCAACTTTTAACCAACACACCACTTGGCCGGCCCATTGAAATCCTGTTTTCAATTCAAGCATGTACCCTACCCAGACCTGGAGTGCTGGATCATATGGTAGCTCTATATTGGGGAAATTCCATACTATTTTCCATAGTGGCTGCCCCATTTTACAAGCCACCAACATTGTAAAAGTATTCCAGTTTCTCCACATCCTTACCAAAACTTGTTATTTTCTGTTTTTTTTTTTTAGTTTTTTTTTTTATAGCGGCCTTCTTAATGGGTATGAGGTGACATATCTTATTGTGGCTTTGATATGCATTTCCCTGATGACTAGAGACGTTGAACATCTTTTAATACGCTTGTTGGCTATTTGTATATCTTCTTATGAGAAATGTCTATTCAAGTCTATTGCTTGTTTTTTAAAAGAGAGTTATTTGTTTTTTTATATTGATTTTTAGGAATTCGTTATACATTCTGGATATTAGCTTTTTATTTGATACATGGTTCCCAAATATTTTCTCCTATTCCACACATTGATTTTTTTTCACTCTGTTGATTGTTGCAGTTTTTAAGCTTGATATAGACCCATCTGTCTATTTTTGCTTTTGTTTTCTGTGCCTTTTGTGTCATATCCAAGAAAATATTTCCTATTTCAATGTCATGAATATTCTCCCCAACATCTTCTTCTAAGAGTTTTTTTAAAAATATCAATTGAATTTATTACAACTTACTAAGCTCCAAGGCACATTACAGTGTTCTGTTAACTACAGAAATGTATAAAGGACAAACAGCAGATTCTCCATATCTAGCACTTCACTCTACTGTTCAAAAGCATCCATGCACCAGTAATGCTAAAACAACACAACATGTTAAGATCCAACACATTCTGGTCAGTAGAAACAAACCCATTTTCCCTCACAAACTTGCAACAAAAAGCATGCCTCCCCCCCCCCCCGCACCCCCAACATTCCCCTTACCATTTTGCAAACAAAACAGGACAAAATAAAGTGAAGACTTCAACATTTGAGGCTGTTTAGAAAGAAGCTGTCACCATTTTATAGCATCATTTTTTTTTTAGGCAGCAACACTGGCTTCAGCAAAAAAAAAAAAAAAAGTAATTTTCTTTTGTGTGTGTGTTTTTCCTTTCAGAGAGTGCATAACATTTACAAAAATACACACCAGCAGCAGTCGTTGCTAAGGGTTATTAATTCTGTACCTAGGTAAACACTCTGCCCCCCAAAAAATGCTAACAAATTATGATGCAAATGACCCAACCAATATTATACTGCTTAACACAAACTAATTTATCCTTCAAACGAGGAAGTTACATACTTTTGTTTCAAAATATAGAAACATACGCCTAAAATAATGTCTATACATAGACTAAATTTTTGCAGTTTGTTATATTCACAATTCTACATCTTGGAGGTGTGGGCAGGGAGGGTCGACGTAGGTGGGGGAAGGCCCTCTGGATTGGAGAGGAACTGGTCTGGGGCAAAGGAGGAGGCTGTCTTGTGGTTCAAGGGTCTCTCTTCTTTTTCACTTTAACATCCACAGCTAAGATCATAGCGTTTTCACCCAGCATGAAAGCCCAAGGTACATTTGACCCTACTAGGGGGCATTTCTCTCCGCTGGGGCAGTACATTTCTCCAGTGACCCCTGGGCCTTAATACTCTCTCTAGAGCAAGAGAAGCAGAATTTGTGGCTGGGGAAGGATGGGCACTGAACGAAATGCGTGTCTTCCAAACGTTCGTGGCAAATGGTACAGCAAAGGGGCCTGCTGTTCGCCATAGAGGAATCCCGAATGTTTTGGGGTGCACTTGGTCCATGCCTGGGTAGGTGTTAGGTGACGGGGAGTGCCACTTGCAAATTCAGGTCCCCGTTCCGGAGGCCAAACGGCGCTGCCCGGGCACAGAAGCCGGCGACACCGGGCTGCTGCTGCTGCGCCGCGCGGACGCAGTTGTGGAGTGCACGGAACTGCCATCCTTGGGCGAGTGCGCAGTGCCTAGAGTGTCTGCCACCGACACGAGGGCGGCCAAGGAGGATGGTCCGTTCTGAGGGCCGATTCAGGCGGGGTGGTCCGGTTGGAATGGGGTTCCAAAGGTTGGGGCGGCTGAGACGGATCCCCGACCGCATGCCCTGGCGCCAGCAAGGCCCTGGCCGACATGGTGAGCTTTAGCGCCTCGCTCTGGTTCGCCATCCACGGCTGCCTCTGCTGTTACTCGCCCAGGTTCAGCGCGCCTTCGGAAGAATCCGGAGGCTCGGAGTACGCCTTCCTCTTGCGCAGGTTGGCGGCTACGCCCTGACCCGAGTGGGTGGCGGGCGGCTGGGCCCCCGTCCCCGGGAGTGCACTGAGGGCGCGGCTTCGACTCACCAGCGCCGTGGGCAGCATGGGGCAGCTGGCGTCCGGGTAGGGCTGGGGCAGCATGTCGGCATCGGGCACACCCTCCGGTCTCGGGCAGCAGGTCTCCAAGAAGGCGCCAGTCCCTGGAGCCGTGTTTCTTCTCGTACTACAGATACTTGAAGCCGGAAGACAGACCCAGGCTTTATACAGTCTTGGTACATCTGCTTGGCCACCCCAGATCCGCTGGAGTACACATTGCCCGAGCCCGTGGGGTTCTCAGTGAATAGCCTCAATTCGTAGTCAATGCAGGGCTTGGAGACAGAGCGTCCACGGCGAAGACGCGCACAGCAGCGAGTGGTCCCTTGTGAAGCGCACCTCGTAGGGTGAGCGTGAGCAGCCTGTCGCAGACCATCTTGCGCTTGTTGGCCCACTCCTCCGCGCGACTGCGCAGGCTTTCGCTCAGGCCCGCCAGGTTCTCGACGTTACGCTACTTCTCCTTCAGCTCACGCTTCTGGTCGGTGCTTGACACGGTGCCGGGCCTTTTGCCACCAGCACCCACGCCCACCTCGACCAAAGATTACAAGGTCGAAGACTACGCGGCGGAAACGCCCGGCGCGCCCCTCGAGACAAGCGGGGCCCCCGGGGGCGCGGGAGTCAGGACCCACCGCTGCAGAGGTCCTGGGGCGGCCGTGGTGGGGGGCAGCACGGAGGCGCTGGCCGGACCGTTAAGCAGGGTCTGCGGCAGCAAATTGGGAGACACCGTGAGCTGGGGGCCTCCGCCACCCCCTAGGTTGGTCAGACCCGTCACTAGCCCACTGTGCGTGCGGCGCCGAGACATCACCGATGATGACACCGAAGACGAGTTGGGGCTCTGGCGGTTCAGCTGCGGGGGTCCCTCCTCCGGTTGGGACCCGTTGGGGCCTCCCAAGGCCGTTGGGCAGCCGCGGGTCGTGGCTGCTGCTTCTCAGGCCCATCGGCGGCGGCGGATACTCGAAGAGGCTGCGCTGTTCCATCGCGGCGGAGGCGCCGCCGCAGGCTTGCTAGAACCATCGAGGTGGTTAAGCTGTCGTTGCTGCCGCCGCCTCCGCCTTAGCCCACAGGGCCACAGTCTTGACCCCGATGGGCGGCGGCGGCCGGCGGAAGTGGCAGCCTTGGGAGCATCCATGCGCCCGCTTCAGCTGGTTCGCGGTCTAGATCACTAATTCGATGCAATCGGCGCCCTCGTATTTGACGCATCTGCGCCATACGGGGTTCCGAGAAGTCCCAGATCATGAACCAGGGCATACAGGGCAAGTCGCAAGGTAACAGGACTGTCTCCGGGACGAGGACACTTGGCGCGGGGGACATGTTGCCAGCCCAGAGGAAGGTAGCCCCCAGGACTGGCCAGCTGGAGAGGGAGTCCGGTAGCCGGGAAAAGGTTGGGGCGAGAAAGTCTGCCCCCTTTTTCTAAGAGTTTTACAGTTTTAAGTTGTGGGTTTAGTTCTTTAACACAATTTGAGTTAATTTGTGTATATGGTGTTAGGTAAGGGTCCATCTTCATTCTTTCACATGTGGATATGCAGTTTTCCCAACACCATTTATTAAAGAGACAATTTTGTCCCCATTGTATACTCTTGGCACCCCCATTGAAGATCATTTGGTCATAAATATGTGGCTTTATTTCTGGGCTCTCCTTCCCTTGGTTTATCATGCCAGTACCACACTTTTGATTATTGTAATTTTGTAATATGCTTTGAAATCAGAAAGTGTGACACCTCCCACTTTGCCCTTTTTTTCCTCAAGATGGTTTAGGTACTATAGGTCCTTTGAAATTCAGAATGAATTTTAGGATAGTTTTTTTAAAAAATTTCTGCAAAAATAAAAGGGATTTGGATAGGGATTGTATTGAATCTGAAGATTGTCTTAGGTAGTATGGAAATTTGATAATATTGTCTTTCAGTCCATGACACAGAATGTCTTTGCATTTATTTATGTCTTTTAAAATTTCTTTCAGCAATGTTTTATAGTTTTAACTGAACAAATCTTTTGCTTTCGTTTTAACTGAACAAATGTTTTGCTTTCTTGGTTAAGTTTATTACTACATATTTTATCCATTTTGATGCTATTGTAAATGCAATTATTTTCTTAATTTCCTTTTTGGAATGTTCATTATTAATGTATAAAAATGCATCTTATTTTTTTTTCCCCACAGTTTAATTTTAATCATAGTTTGGTTTTTAACAAATAATAAAGGACTTAGAGATTGATATTGAGTCTCATGCTCAAAAAAAACAAAATCCTTTAGGTTTGAGTAAAAAGAAACACAATAAAAACTGAGTTCCAGTTGATCCAGCTGCCCAACAGGTTAGGAACCAATAACGTAAGTCAAAGAGAGCTGGGGTCTGGAAAGCCTGTGATCCATCAACTTAGAAAACTCCTTTGCCATGATGTCATTGGACACCCCCACCCCCCACCCCTGGACAATGCACAGAAGTAGGAAGAGACCACCACGCTTCAGAAAGTAATCTTCAGCATGGTAAAATAATAGCCACTTACTGAGGGCTCACTCCATTAGGGAACATGGCAAAGCAGTGGCAATTTTGTCCCCCTCCCTGAGGACATGTGGCATCATCTGGCTACTTGACCATTTTGATTGTCACAACTTGGAGGGGATGCTACTGGCATCTCATGGGGAGAGGCCAGGGATGCTGCTAAACATTCTATAATGCACAGGACAACCCCACCCCCCATGACCACCAAGGATTATGCAGCCCCAAATGTCATCAGCGCTGAGGCTGAGAAACTCCATCTAGAATAAGAGCACTTGAAACCCCCAGGCATACGCTCTTGGGTCATGACCCTTCTGAGCATCTAAGTTGGTCTGGAGACCCCTCCATAGGGGATAAAGCATTTATACATGCACATACAGACACAAAGCTCTACAGCTGCGGCAGGGAGGTGGGTCATTGATTCCTGATGCCATTCAGGAACACCATCCAATCCCAGGCCCCCAAGGATATTGAGGTCAATTACTCTTTTCAGGGAGTATTCCAATTTTTTTAAGCCTCAATAAAAGAAACTCCTCTCAAAAGAAACTCTAGCACATATTACCCTTATTTAAACCTCACCGCCACTCAGTTCGCAACTGTTAGGATCATAATGTGACAGAGGAGACTGGGGTACAGAGAACTTTTCCAAGATGACACAGTCAGCGAATGGCAGAGCTGCAGGCACGGCCCAGGGCACTCCAGATGGGGAGACAGCTGGTGGGTGCTCCGATTCCAGCATGGCTGTCCATTAGGGTCACACCCTCCTCCTTTGGGATATGAAGTCGCAGAGGTGCCCGGCCAGCCCTATCACCTGCCCTCACCAGGGACAGCGGCTCTCCGGGCAGATGTGTGGGCATGGATGTGGACACCAAGCATGGAGCAGAGGTCGCTTCCTCCTCGGGCCCCACAATTGCAGGGAGAGGGGCCCTGCCCTGATCCTCCCGCTCTGGCGGGCTCTGGGCAGGAAGCTTCATGGCCTCCGTCAGCTCCTTTACATCTCCAGCCACGCTCACCTGTGGACATGACCAGCCGCACCAGCAGCTGATTCGTGGAGTGAGCGCATCAGCTCCAAGGCACCGTTACCTGTGCATCCAACCTGCCGACTGAGAGGGCCTGGTCAGCCCCTTTCTGTGCTCCTTGGAGGCCAGCAACCAGCCAATACCTGGCATCTAGCTGGTGCTCCACATCATGATGATTCCATTATACTTCTTAAAACCTGCTCTTCCCAAGGCTTCAGTGACTTTGCCTGTCTTGGTATCCTCTGCAGCCCCTTGAGTTGCTCTTTCAGTCTCTCTTTATCCCCTAGCTCGCAAACCAGTGTCCTTAACAGCAACCTTTTCGGCTCCTAGCACTATGGTTCTGCTCCTCTAACATCTGAAATTTTCCCCTAGACCATTCCTCTCTGACAGCCTTCTCATTTCCTCAACGGTCCTCTCAGCTCAGAGCCACCTCCCAACTGCCTCTGCATCTTATTTTTGAATGTTATTTTTTGTATCCTGCAACATTGCTGAATTCATTTATGAGTTCTAACAGGATTTTTTTTTATGGAATATTTTGGGTTTTCTACAAATAAATTCATATCTGTTAGCAGATAATTTTACTTCTTTCTTTCTCACTTGTATGCATTTTATGTCTTTTTCTTGCCCAATTGTTCTGGCTAGGTCTTCCAGAACTATATTAAATAGAAGTGGTGAGAGTGGGCATCCTTGCCATGTTCCTGATCTTAGAGGCAGAGCTTTTAGTTTTACACCACTGAGTGGGCTTTTCATATATGACCTTTATTATGTTTAGGTTATTTTCTTTTGTTCCTAATTTCTTGAGTGTTTTTATCATGAAAGAATGTTGAATTTTGTCAAATGCTTTTTCTGTATCCATTAAGATGATCATGTGACTTATCCTGAAATGTTAATGTGGTGTATTACATGTATTGATTTTCTTATGCTGAACTGTTCTTGCATTACAGGAATACATCTCATTTGTGCATGCTGTATAATTCTTTTAAAGTGCTATGGAATTTGGTTTACCAGTGTTTTGTTGAGAATTTTTGCATTGATATCATCATAGATGTTGGTCTCTAGCTTTCTTGTAGTATCTTTGGCTTTGGTATCAGAGTAATGCTGAACTTGTAAGGTGCATTAGGAAGTGTTCTCTCCTCTTCAAATTTTGGGAAGAGTTTGAGAAGAATTGGTTTTAATTCTTCCTTAAATATTGGGTTGTCAGAAAAGTCATGACGCATTTTTGCAACAAAAAACATAGAAAAATACGTCATGACTTTTCTGACAACCCAATATTTGGTAGAATGTTCCAATGAAGCCCTCTGGTCCTAGGCTTTTCTTTGTTGGGAGGTTTTTGATTACTGATTCAACCTCTTTACTAGTTATAGGTCTGTTCGGTTTCTTTGTTTTTTCATGATTCAGTCTTTTTAGATTGTATTCCAATAAATTGAATAACTTAGAAGAAATGTACACATTCCTAGAAACATACAATATACTTGCATTCCATATTAGTCAGAGGGCCGGCAGAGTGGTGCGGTGGGTAAGCGCTGGTCTTGGGTGGTTAAGCCCCGGTTCGGGTCCCACATATGAGGGCCAGTGACACTGCCCTCAAAAAAACAAAACAAAAACAAAAACAAAAAACCATATTAGTCAGAAAAGATACTTGTATCATTTCAATGTTCTTAAATTTGTTAAGACTTTTTTTTGTGGCCTAATGTGATCTTGGAGGATGTTCCATGTGTGCTTAAGAATGTGTATTCTAGGGCTGGCCAAGTGGCACGTTGGTTAAGAGTTAGCTTGGACTTGGAAACAATCGAAACGCCCATCGGTAGACGACTGGATTAAGAAACTGTGGTACATTTACACAACGGAGTATTACACTGCTATAAAGAAGAAAGAAATTGTACCATTTGCAACAATATGGATGGACCTAGAGAACATTATGTTAAGTGAAATAAGTCAGTCAGAGTAAGACAAATATCAAATGATCTCACTTATATGTGGAATCTAAAGAACTGAATAAACAAGCAATGTAAACAGAAATAGTCTCAGAGACATAAAGAAAAAGCTGATGACGGCTAGATGGGACAGGGATGGGCATGAGGGAGAAGGGGAAGGGATGAGGCAACACAAACTGATAACTACAATACTACTGCAGAGACAGAAGAGACAGTTTAGGGAATATAATCAATAAGGTCGTAAATATTTTTCTTAGGGGATCAGAAGGACTCATGTCTTGTCAGAGAGACCACTTCACGGACGGTGTAGTGGCCTGACCACTTTACTGTACATCTGAAGCTGCTGCTGAATAATATTAGATGTTGACTATAATTTAACACATATATAGTCATGGATGTGGAATACAGTGTGGGGATGCAGTCATTGGAATTGTAATAGATATGTATGATATCGGGGGGGTGGGGATGGGGAAGGGGTAGTCACTTTGTAAGGGGTGAAAAAGATAAGTATTGCATTGTTTTGTACATCTGTAACTAATAATAATAAAAAAAAGTTAGCTTGGAACACCAGCTCTGAGCAGCAGGGCCCCAGATGGGATCCCATATGCAGGCCAGTGATGCTGCATTCTCTACAGCTAAGATGGTGAGCAACAGCTCAACCTGGAGCTGGGCTGCCGTGAGTCGCTGGCAATGGCGTAGGCTGCAGTGGAGCTGCAGTGGGCTGCTGTAAGCTACTGTGAATGGCTGGCAGCCAGCGTGAGCTGCCAAGAGCTGCTGTGAGCTGCCGTCCAGTGGCCGGCAACGGATCTGCCTTACCTGTCTGCCTTACTTGGGAAGAGCACAATGATAATACAAACATGGGCTGGTTAAGCGATGTCCTTTACAACTAGACTGAAGAACAAAAGGACAACTTGTCTGTTCCCCCTTCCCCAATTCCTCAATGCTGTTCCCCTCCCCCAATTCCCTAATAAAATCTTTTTTTAAAAAAAGAATATTCTGCTGCTATTGGCTGGGGTGCTCTGTTTGTGCCTTATAGGTTCAAGTGGTCTATAATGTTCAAGTCCTCTATTTCCTTATTGATCATCTATCTGGTTGTTCTATCCATTATTGAAAGTGGGGTATCAAAATTCCTGCTATTATTGTGTTTTGTCTATGAGGTTGGACAGTTAATTTCACGAACTCATCCTAGAAAAAATGCCCATACCTTATTGCTGAATATCACTACGGTCACCTTCGAAGTACTCCCCTTGGGAAACTATGCACCGACTCCAGCGCCTACCTAGTCCACCTTTCAAAGCAATTTTGGAACTCTTTTTCTGGAATGGCCATCAGAACTGTCATCGTCGTATTATCCTTGATGTCCTGAATGTCATCCAAATGTCTTTCTTTCAATATTTCCTTTATCTTCGGGTAAAGAAAGAAGTCATTGGGGCTAGACCGGGTGAGTAGGAAGGGTATTCCAATAGTTATTTGTTTACTAGTTGAAAACTCCCTCATGGACAGTGTGAGTTGGTGCATTGTTGTGATCCAAAGCCATGAATTGCTGTTGAAAAGTTCAGGTCATCTAACTTTTTCACGGTCGTTTCAGCACTTCCAAATAGTAAAGTTTGGTTAACTGTTCTTCCAGTTGGTACAAACTAATAATGAATAATCCCTCTGATATAAAAAAAAAAAGGTTAGCAACATTGGTGCAACAAGTTCGTGAACTTGTCAGACCTTGTATTTCACTTTTCAGTTCTGTCAATGTTTGTTTTGTATATTTGGGTGCTCTGATGTTGGTGCATATATAGGTGTATCTTTTTGGTGTATTAACTCTTTTATATAATGTTCTTTTTCTCTAGTGAGTTTTTTACTTAAAGTCTATTTGTCTGATACTAGTATAGCTACCTCGAATATCTTTTTCCATCCTTTCATTTTCAGCCTACATGTGTTCTTACATCAAAGGTCTCTTGTAGACAGTGGGCTGCTTAGGTTCCTTCTGTTTGATGTTTTTTGAGTTTCTCAAATTTGGATATTCATTTCCTTCAGATTAGGGACGTTTTCAGTCATTATTTCTTCAAATAAGCTGTCCCTTTCCCCCTTTTTTCTCTTTCTGGGACTCTCATAATGCATGTATCGGTCTATTTTATGCTGTTTTATAGGTCCCTTAGGCTTTCTCCATTTTTCTTCATTTTTTTTAAAAATCCTGATTTGATGTCAATGATCAGAATTTCTGATTCTTTCTTCTGCTAGATCAAGTCTGTTGTTGAGCCTCTCTAGTGAATTTTTCAATTTGGTTATTGTATTCTTTAGCTTCAGTTTTTGTATGGTTCTTTTTTTATTTTTATTTATTTTTTTGAGGGCAGTGTCACTGGCCCTCATATGTGGGACCCGAACCGGGGCCGCTGGCTTCCCAAGCCAGCGCTTAACCACCGCGACACTCGGCTGGCCCTTGTATCGTTCTTTTTTAAAATGTAGTTTCTATCTCTTTGTTGATATTCTCATTTTGTTGATGCATTGTTGTCCTGATTGCATTTAATTGTCTGAGCTCTCTTGTAGATCACTGTGCTTCAAGGTAATTATTTTGAATTCTCTGTGATGTAATTCATATAGACCTCTGTTTTCTTGGGATTGGGCTCTGGAGATTTAACTGAAATATATTTCTGTCTCTTCTTGTGCCTTGTGATTGTTTTGCTGTTTTATGCATTTGACAAAACAGCCATCTCTCCCAGTCTTCTTACAGGGAAGACCTTCACCCATCAGCCTAGCTAGAGATTCTGGGGCCCCCTGAAGCCCTTTTTGCAGAATGCAATTTCTCTGGCATGTCTGTGTGTATTTCCCAGTTAGAGAAATCTTTATTTCTTCTTCAGGAGCTTGCACTCTCTTGCTCCCTGTAGTGTCTGTCTGTGGCACTGCTGGTTCTCTGTCTGTGGCACTGCTGGTTCTCTGGTGCTGTAGCAGCAAGGTGCCACTCTTTCCTTTGGTCTCAGTGATTCCCAAGCATCCTAAGAATGCTGGATCCCCATCAGCACCAAGTCAGGTGAGACAGATACGAGTCCTTTTGGCAGAGCCCTGATAAGCTGGAATGCTGGACACACATTTCATTCTTCTTTCCTTCTTGATGGAGAAGCTGTTAAGTTGGGTGCCTTCTCCTGATTGTGCAGAGCTGCATTGGCCTCTGTGGCATTGCAGGATCTCTGGTGCTGCAGCAAGCCACTCCTGCTCTCCCTTGGTTTTAATGGCCCCAAGACACCTGATGTATGCCAATTTCATTAGTGCTCCATCAGTCAACACAGAAACCAGTCTCTCCAGCAGCCCTGGTCAATATATTTTTGACAAGTTGTCTCTGTGGGGAATGAGGGCTGGGACTTTCTATTCCACCATATGGTTGATGTCACCCCCCTGACCAGTATTTTAACCAAAAGGGAAACAGAAACAGGCTATAGAACCCAGAATGATTTATATATAACAAATAATTTTCTGAGTACTATCGAGTAGGGTGTACCCCTTAATAAGTCTTTGTTTTACAGATGAGAAAGCAAGGCATGGAGAGAACATAGCCAAACATCAGATATCTAAGATCATATGCAAAAAGTGACTGGTATGTAGTAGGCACTCAAAAATGAAAGCAACTTTTGTGATTTCTTTTATACTAAACTTCTTTTGAGATGGGGAAATTATTCTGGATTATTGCATTTGGCCCAATGTAATGACAGTGGTCCTTATAAATGAAAGCGGGAGAGAGATTTCAAGATGCTATGCTGCTGGCTTTGAAAATGGAAGGAAGGGGCCATGAGCCAAAGAATGTTGTAGCTTCTAGAAGTGGGAAAGGGGTACGAAACAGATTCTTCCGTGGAGAGTCCAGAGGAAACACCACCCTGTCAACACTTTAACACAGTGAGACCTATTTTTGGACTTCTGACTTCTTGTTGGGGACCATGAGACCCTCGAGGAGCTGTAAAGGAGGGGTGTTTGCAAGGGTCGCCCCTTTGGCTGTTGCTTTTGCAAGGCTGGCACAGCACTTCAGCATCCAGAGGTGACCTTGGTCTCCTTGCAGACAAAGCACCTCAGTGCACCGAAGTGGATTCGATACATTGGGTACAGAACAGTCTGGGTTTGATACACTGGATGCAGATATCCTGCAGCTGATGCACAGGGTAGTCCTTGTGCAAGGCTATTGCCTCTCCTCTCCTCTCCCCACATTAGCAAAGCCTGTATCAATAAACCACGGTTGCTAGACTGGGTCACTGTCCTCCCAACAGAGGAAACAGCTGTCCATCTAGCCCCCACTTTCAAGTACTTCTTAGTTTGTCTTTTTTACATGCTCTGTCACCTCCACTCCGGACCGTTCAACTAGCCGTGCTGGACGCGGCAACTTCCAGAATTATAAGGTAATAATTTGTGTTGTTTTATGCAACTAAGTTTGTGGTAATTTGTTAATAGCAGAAATAAGAAATTAATACACAACTCTGAGTTAAAAAAATAAAAAGACACATTTCACAAAATTATTTAGGAAATATTTTATTGTACAAAATTTACATTTGTTGCATATGATGAAAAGCGTGGCAAAATCCACCTTTGTTAAACCATTTTTTTCTTGAGATTTTCTGTGAAAAGTAAAGATTTATTTCCTAATATATTAGATAACACAACTTTTTATATAGTTGTTTAATAGGTGTGTTGGCAATAAGCGTCTTGCGATATAAGGTACAAAACTGAAAACAGATCAAAAAAGCACAGGGGGAAGACCACTGCCAAAGAGTAATCTCCAAGAACTTGGCATTTTCCATGGTAAGGCAGATGCTGTGGGATCATCGCCCTGTAAATGAAGAAATACTTTAATCCTTCAACTTTACCATCAAATTGACTTTTAACATGAAGTATTACAAAACCCTCTTCTAGTTTTTTTTTTTGTTTCCTTTGGTTTTGATTCAATTAGATGGGTTTTAAGGAAAAACAAAGTAATACATTTCTATGTCTTTATGTCAACTTAAGATAAATTTCCTCAAGTTCCAAATCATAAAGATATGCCAGATAGGCTGTGGATATAGTCCAAAAAAGTAAAATCAAATTCAAAAGGAATAGGTTTCTTGTTGTTTTTTAAAATCAGTGCTGTGTGATTTACATCAATTTGTTCTTGGCAAAAGCACAAACTAAAAAGACAGTTACCTACCAGATAAAGTAGCTTATGGTACTTCTGCTATGCCTTAAGGCTCACTGATTTCCCTAGGTGTGATGCTCTTATTTCATAACAGAGAGAACTATATGCATATTCCACAGCTACTATTGCTCACACAGCAATACCTTTTATTTCTTGAAAACAAATTAAAATCCTGAATTCCAAAAAGAACTTGTTTATTCTTGTAAGAAACTGTCTGGTATAAATGCAACATGAACAATGAATACAATGAAGTACTTAAGATTTTCTTTTTTTGGAAAATCAGCCTGAATGAAACAACTATAGACAACAGGTTTGTTAACTGCCCTCTTTTCCAAAGTTCAGCTAAACTAAATTTTATGTATAGATATATTTATATTTAACATAAACTTTTACTTATTTGGTCTACTTATGTAGTATATAAAATGCAACTTTATGAATATATAACCAGAGAAATCAGAGGTTTAAGCTGTAGGAAAACTTACACATGGTTTGATTATCTGAAGCCATTCATTAAGATACTCAACAAGACCTAATGCATCTGGGATATTGTCTCCTTCTGAAACAAATTTCAGCAGAATCACCATTGGGATTTCTTTAAGACAGCTACAACAAATTAAAAAAAAAATTAAGTATTCTTTTACTGATTAGACAAGAAGATGCCCCATCATAAGATCACTTATTTATTTTCCTTTGCCCCAGATAAATTCCTGAGTTTGTGGGGACAGGACTAGCAGCCATATAATGTCCACCTTGGGCAAATGCAAGTTTGTGCCTCACACCAAGGCTGCATGAAAAAGCCATGCCCTCTATCCTTGTCTGCAGGACATGAGATTTGTTCGGATCTACTCCTAAAACCTACTGTAGAAGATAGTGATTTTCAGAAGCACCATGGCAAAAAGATGGAAAGATAATAATATGTTATTAATAATCTAAAGCAGTGAAGGAAAACTGTGGAATAAAGGGAAAAAAATTACTATTCTTACTGATTCCATTTATTAAGTGATTATGTGCTAAGCAATGTCTGCCTATTTTATGATTCAATCCATACAACAATCCTTGAGGAAGTTATAATTATCTCCACTTCATAAAGGCATCAGTTTGGAATCATGGGAACAAGGACAGAATACCTGTATTCAAATTCTAGCTCTGCCACTTACCAGATATGTTGGGAAAATTAATTAGGGCTTTAGTGTACCACACCTGTAAAAGAGCGATCGCAATAGGACCTACCTCATAGGTTTTGTGAGATTTAAAGGAGGTAACCAAGGCAAAGGGCTTAAAAGAGTGCCCAATATAATGCCCATAATTAATGTGTTAGCAATGAATTATGAGGTAACTGAGATTTAAAGAGACTGTAATATAGTTAACATGTTCAAAGCTCTATGTTTAGGAAGTGGCAGAGGTGGAACTTAGAATCTAAGTCTTTCTGACTCCAAAACATAGTCTCCTAACTGTTATGCTACAGATGCCTCAAACTAGTGACGAGATGGAGATATACCAATGCAAAAAAAACCTTCCTGTTTGCCAACAAAAGCAAAACTCATTTCTAGCACCCTAAAACCATGAACTATGCCAGAGAGAGCTGGAATGATATGCAAGTACGGTGAGAGACGGACAAAGTTGGACTGGGAAAACAAGTTAACATGCCTGTTATCATTTCTGACAGAGAAGTCTTGAATGTTTTCAGAAAAAAAGCAGGGGTATAAGTAATTTCAAGTAACAAGGAACAGTTTCAACTTTTAGACAAAGAATAAAGCTTATTGGGGCCCTGGACCATGAGTGCTAGTCCCTACAGTGATTGAAGTGCAGGATTTGGGGCAAGATGCCTGTGATTGAATACTGGCTCTTCCACTTACTACCCAGATGGCATTTAGCAGTTATATAACCTTGATGTCCTTTAATCACCTTATTTATAGCATGTAGTTAATACTAGTACATACCTATATGGTTATTAAATTAAATGACTTAATACATATAAGGTGCACACAATAGTAGTAGGCACATAATTTGCTATTATCTCAACTACTACTTATATTACTATTCCCACTATCATGACTCCTGCAGGTCATGCAGAAGTCATAATGTAAATTTCAGAGCAAGCAAACCAGTCATTCTATTTTGCAATGCTAAATTTATAGTCCTGGCATTTATTATGTAAGGAGACAGATTTACTGGTTAAGTTTGAACAACGGTAATGGGGACATATTTCTTCCAGGGTTAGCTCTCACCAACTCTCTAAAGCCACTGCTGAGGGCACCAGAGGGATATCCCTCATCCATCTCTCTTTATGTTGAGAGCAGGCTAGATATGAGCTTGAGAACCAGCAGAAGCCACCCTCAAAAAGCTCCCCTCCCCCTTTCCATAACCAGCGGCTGTCTTCCATTAATTTGTCCATCACATCAATTCCCAGCAAGGAGGAAGAGTTGGGGAATTAAAGCACACAGCAAGGCCTATTGGTTAGCCTTGAACTTAGCCTCAGGTCTTACAAAACAGGAGGCTATGGGACAAGGAGGTAAAAATAGGGATAGTGTAAATGTCTACGAATCTGATGGCAGACTGTGCATGGACATATAAATCAATTTACAAAAAGAAGGACTAAAAGAAAAAAAGACCTCTTTCTAGTTTTTATCTTTACTTTCACTTGTCTTTGAAATGTCATGATTCCTAAAGACTAATCCAGAGTGACTATAGAGGATTTAAAAGACAAATGCATAAATATAATTATAAATCTATGTTATTGGGTACACAATGTATAAAGATGTAATTTATGACAACAATATATAATGAATGGGGAGAACAGTGTGCATGCAATCTAAGTTGTTAATATCAATTAAATTAGATTGTTATAACTTTAGGATGTTATACGGAATCACCACAGTATGTATAAAATATACACTAAAGGAAATATGAAAAGAATCAAAACATGTCACCACAAAAATCAACTAAGCACAAAAGGCGACAATAATGGAGGAAATGAAGAACAAAAAAGCTATAAGACATATAGAAAACAAATAGAAAAAGGACAGAAGTCCTTATCAGTAATTACTTTTAATGAAAAAGGATAAACTCTCCAATCAAAAGATAGAGATTGGCAGAATGGATAAAAACACATGATCCAACTATGTGCTATCTACAAGAAAATCACTTAAAATCTAAGGACACACAGTTTGAAATAGAAAAAGATATTACATGCAAATAGTAACCATAAGAGAGCAGGATGGCAAAATATTAATATCAGACAAAATAGACTTCAAGTAAAAAACTGTTAGAAGAGACAAAGAAGGTCATTATATATTGATAAAAGGGTCCATTCATTGACAAAATACAACAAATATAAACATATATGCACAAAACAAGAGCCCCAAAATAAAAGGTCAGACAACTAAGTTCCCAAACTCATCCTAGAAAAAGTGCTACATACCTCATTGCTGAATATCATTACAGTCACTTTCGAAGTACTCCCCTTGGTAAGATATGCACCGATGCTAGCACTTAGTCCACCCTTCAAAGCAATTTTGGAACTCTCTTTCTGGAATGGCCATCAGAGCTGTCGTATTACCCTTGATGTCCTGAATGTCATCAAATGTCTTCCTTTTAATATTTCCTTTACTTCGGGTAAAGAAAGAAGTCATTGGGGGCCAGATCAGGTGAGTAGGGAGAGTGTTCCAATAGTTATTTGTTTACTGGCTAAAAACTCCCTCACAGACAGTGCCACGTGAGCTGGTGCATTATCGTGATTTGAGAGCCATGAATTGCTGGTGAAAAATTCAGGTTGTCTAATTTGTATTTGTTTTCAAACTTGATCTTATTTATTTAAGATTTTATTGAGGAATTGGGGAAGGGAACAGTGTTGGGGAAGGGGAACATTGTGTTTTTCCAGGACCCATCAGCTCCAAGTCAAGTTGTTATCCGTCAATCTTAGTTATGGAGGGTGCAAGCTCAGCTTTGAGTCCAGGTGCCGCTTTCAATCTAGTTGCGGGCGGGGGGGGACTTCCACACCATCCTATGTGGAAGTCCAACCATCAACCTTGTTGTTAAGAGCACGTGCTCTAACCAACTGACCCATCTGGCTGCTGGGTGGTCGCTTGCGGCTGCTAAGCTCAAGGTGCCATATTCAACCTTAGTTGTGGGGGGATGCAGCCCACCATCCCATGCGGGAGTCGAATCGGCAACCTTGTTGTTAAGAGCATGCGCTCTCACCAGGTGAGCCATCTGGCCACCCATTGGCAGCTCAGCAGCAGTTCAGCTCGGGCCCAGCTCACTGGCCCATGTAGGAATTGAACCGTCAGCCCTGTTGCTCAGAGCTTGCGCTCCAATCAACTGAGCCACCTGTCTGGCCCTCGTCTAACTTTTTCTTTTTTGAGTGTCACTGGCCCTCACATGTGGGACCCAAACCAAGGCCGCTGGTGTCCCAAGCCAGCTCTTAACCACTGCGCCACTCGGCCGGCCCTCGTCTAACTTTTTGATGCAGCCTTTTCAGCACTTCCAAATAGTAAACTTTGGTTAACTGTTTGTCCAGCTGGTACAAATTCATAATAAATAATCCCTCTGATATAAAAAAAAAGGTTAGCAATATGTTCGCAAACTTAATTGTCAGACCTCATATATGAAGCCAACATTAACAGAATTGAGGGGAGAAATATAGTGCTACAGTAACAGTTGAAGAGTTTAGCACTTCACATTCAATAATGGATAGAAGAAATAGAAGATTAATACGGAAACAGACTTGAACAACACTATACATCAATTTGACCTAACAGACACATACAGAACAAACACTCTACACAAGAAAGGCAGAATACACATTTTTCTCAAGTGCACATGGAACGTTCTCCAGGATAGACCATTTGTTAGGACACAAACCAAAAACTGAGAAATTTAAAAGGCTGAACTCATAAAAAGTGTCTTTTCAATCACAATTGAATGACACTAGAAATCCAACAACTGGAGGAAAACTGGAAATTCACAAATATGTAGAAATCAAATAACACATTCTCAGTCAAGGGGTCAAAGAAGAAATCACAAGTGAAATCAGAAAATACTTAGAGTTGAATAAAAATGAAAACACAATATAGTAAACTTAAGGGATATAGCTAAAGCAGGGCTAAGAGAAAAATTTATAGCCGTAAAGGCTTATAATAAAAAATAAGAAATTTCTCAACTCAATAACCTAATTTTCCATTTTAGGAACTAGAAAAGAAGAGCAAACTAAAACCAAAGCTAGCAGAAGGAAGAAAATAATAAAGTTAATTAGAGATACAGAGTGGAATAGAGAACAGAAAAACAATGAGAAAATCAATAAAACCAAAAGCTCCTTATTTGAAAAGATCAACAAAATTGACATATGTTTAGCTAGACTGAATAAGAATGAAAGACAGAAATCAGTAATGAAAGTGAGGACATCACTACTGATTTTACAGAAATACAATAGGTGTTATTTAATCAGTACAGATTTTATATTTAGAGTGATGACAATGTTTAGAGAGTGGTGATGGGTACATAACCCTGTGAATGTATTTAACATCACTTAATTGTACACTTAATTCAATGTTATGTACATATTACCACAATTAAAACAAGAAAAAGATTGTAGGGGTTGCATAAAACAAGTAGCAGGATCCCTAACATGCCACATATAATAAAGCATTAAATATGGCTTTTCAGGAATCCACTCTCCTATAACAAAATTTCAATTTCCCCCCTGAATGTAATACAGTTCCTGTTTTATAAATATGTTTTCAAAGTTCCATTAAGTAATCCAACACTGTCCCAATTATCTTACTTTTAGTTTTAAATAAGGTGCGGAACAAATGAACAAAGAGGCAAACAAACTCACCCTTCGCCATACAGTGTTTTTGTGATGCCTCCTCCAGGAATTCGGATACAAAATTCAGAATCGTGTATCTCAGGAATGCATTGGCTTTTTTCCATCTCTTCCCAATTAAGGCTCTTTATTTTATTTTGAACACTTTTTTGCAAGGAAGGTGTAAGCAGGTACCTGAAGGGAGTACTAAAAACAATCATATAATTAACTTTCTAAAAGCTCACAAATGTGAACATTAAGGCAAACATCAATTATTTTAGCAAAAATTATCTTGTTCTTCATATAGTCTGTTGCACAAGCAAAACACAAGTTTCAGCAGTCTATGGAAGAATAATGTAAAAAATATTGCTCTAACTTCTATTTACATAGAGAGAATAAAGACACAGTAAAACTTAAACTGAGGCAAGGCCATCATAAAGATAAATCTATTTCTCATAGCTATGCTCCTTTCTGGCCTGTTGTGAGATTCCTAGAAATGTAATGTCTTATTGTGAGATTTATAGAAATTAGCGCCAGTTTTCAAAGGTTACTCTTGGCTGATATATATATATTTTAAAGATTTTATTGGGGAATTGGGAAAGAGGAACAGCACTGGGGAATCGGGGAAGGGGAATAGACAAGTTGCTGTCCTTTTGTTCTTCAGTCTAGTTGTGGAGGACATCGCTTCACTGGCCCATGTTGGTATCGTCATTGTGCTCTTCGCGGATGAGGCAGATGGATTGCTGGCCTCTGGACGGCCACTCACAGCAGCTCTTGGTAGCTCCCAGCGACTGCCAACCTCTCATGCTGGAGCTGGCCACTCACTGTAGCCTATGGCAGCCCACTGCAGCAGGGACTGCTGCTATGCGGTCCCGGGGACTCACAGCAGCCTAGCGCAACTTGGAGCTGTTGTTCACCATCTTAGCTGTAGAGGGCAGTGTCACTGGCCCGCATATGTGGGATCCGAACTAGGGCTGCTGGCGTCCTAAGCCAGCTCTTAACCAACGCGCCACTCAGCCGGCCCATTGGCTGATATTTTTCATCATGATTTTATAGGTGCGTAAATAATAATGCAATAAAACAGACCGTATTTCTATCTCTTGGATATTTTGTCTTATTTTTAAGAATTCAGTCTGACATGCCTGAGAGCTATACTTAAAGATGACTGGATTTCTCCAAATGGTTGAATACATGGAAATAAACAGAAGTATCAATCGAATCTTTCAAAAATTATTAACCAATAAATCTTGGGTACCATTTCTCCTTTCTCTTCATCAGCTGAGCTTTGTGACGTTGCCATGCACATACCAAACAATCAAAGCACAGTTACAGAATCATCTCTATCTTTACACCAAAGCCTTCCCTGTGCCCTAACCATAGAACTAAAAGGATCTACTTAACTGTGCTACCTTTCTATTTCTTGACTTCCTTTTACCTTCTTCTTTCTAAATTCAGGGGAGGAGAGGTAAGGATATACATGACTTTTAAAACTTAATTTTAACTTTCTAATAGATAAATCATCATAATACTGCCTAAATCATAACAAAACTAATTTTTCAAAGGCAAAAACATACCTGCGAAGCTGTAGATCATTGCGGTGATAGGAATGACTGCTTGAAAGAATAACAACTTTGGCACAGTTACAACTTTTCACCCAGGAAAGCAGTTTTTCACAGAATGGCTTTGATTTATACTTTGTATACATTGAAAGAATAAAAAGAAAAATCTAAAAGTTAGATCTTAGAGTATAATAAGCATATTCTATATAATAATCAACTTTATGTGATGACATATAATTTACATATTCTAAAATTAGAATTATTTTTAGATCCACTTATTAGTAGTCATTAAACTGAAGGTGAAAAATAAAGAGCAATGAATTATCTATTATGTCTTTACAATCAAGAAATAAATTAGGGCCGGCCGAGGGGCGCATTGGTTAAGCGCTGGTTTTGGGATGCCAGCGGCCCCAGTTCAGATCCCACATGAGGGCCAGTGACACTGCCCTCTACAGCTAACAACAGCTCCACCTGGAGCTGGGCTGTGCGAGCCCCGGTGATGGTGTGGGCTGCAGCCCCTGCTGCAGTGGGCTGCCATAGGCTACAGTGAGTGGCCCGCAGCCAGCGTGAGCGGCTGGCAGCCAGCGTGAGCTGCCAATAGCCGCGGTGAGCGACATCCAGAGGCCAGCGACCGATCTGTCTCATCCGGGAAGAGCGCAATGACGATACCAAACAGTGAAGCAACATCCTCCGCAACTAAACTGAAGAACAAAAAGACAGCAACTTGTCTGTTCCCCTTCCCCGATTCCCCAACGCTGTTCCCCTCTGCCAATTCCCCAATAAAATCTTTAAAAAAAAAAAAAAAAAAAAAGAAATTAATGGTGAGGACTCACTCTAGGGTTTTAAAAAATTCTATTCTGACTGACAAAGGAAAATTTCCCAGTTCTCAAGTAATCTACTATTACTTAGAAACAAACAAAAGATCAGGAAAAACAAACAAACAAAAAACTACCACATGGCCATCTATGAGATGTTCTTGCCAGAAATTTGTGACTTAAATCTGATCATGAGGAAACAATTAGGTGAATCCAGAAGGCCAAATTATCTGGTCCGGCTTTCTCAAAGGAGTCAATATTATTGAAGACAAGAAAGAGGACAAGGACCAATTCTATACTGAAGAATGCCAACTAAAAATATGTGCCAAGTGCAACATGTGAACTTTGAATGGATTCAGAATTGAAGGATATTCTGAAGACAACTGAGGATATCTGAATGTATTGAATGATCCACTAAATAATTCATTAAATGCTGATTTTCTTAGGTGTGGTAATGGTGTTGTGGTTGTGAAGAATAATGTTCTTGTTCTTGAAAGATATGCAAAGTATTTAGGGGTGAAATATGTTGCTAGCCTACTTCTGGATTGTTTGGCAAAACAAAACTGCATGCACACATTTAGAAAGAGAGAATGAAGCAGATATCACAAGATGTTGACATTTGATTAATCTGAAATGTAGGTTATAGAATTTTTTGGGGAAAACCCACTATATGGAAACTCTTTTCACAGACTGTTAATAAAATAATTACTCGATAAAATTTAAAATGCAGATAAGAAATGGATAACTTTTTTTTCTTTTAAAGATTTTATTGGAGAATTGGGGAAGGGGAACGGCCAAGTTGTTGTCCTTCAATCTTAGTTGCTGAAGGTACAGCTAGCTCAGATCCAAGTCCAGTCACCATCCGGCCACCTGTTGACAGCTCGTGGCAGCCCAACTCAAGGTGCCGTGTTCAATCTTAGTTGCGGGGGGCATAGCCCCCCAATCCCATGCGGGAGTCGACCCTGCAACCTTGTTGTTAGGAGCACGTGCTCTCACCAGCCGAGCTATGCTGCCGCCTGTTGGCAGCTCAGCAGCAGCTCTATTCAGGCACAGCTCACTGGCCCATGTGGGACTTGAACCAGAGACGGCGTTGTTCAGAGCTCGTGCTCTTAACCAACTGAGCCACTTAGCTGGCCCAGAAATGGCTAACTTTTAAAAATAGGCAGGCAGCATAGTATGATGGTTAAGAGAGGAGTCAGGCGGCCTGGTCTGGAATGCTGGCTCCACCTCCTACAGATTATATGTCTCAGACATGATGCTCAAATTTTTTTTTTAAGAGGGCAGTGTCACTGGCTCTTATATGTGGGATCCAAACTGGGGCCGCTGGCGTCCCAAGTCAGCTCCCAACCATTGCATCACTCGGCCGGCCCCAACCTTTGAGTGTCTCAGTTTTCTCATGTATAAAGTGAGGATTATGTTAGTACCTGCTTCATCAGACTACTGCGAAGGCTGAGTTAAGGTACATATTGTAAAGTATTTAGAACAAGATTGGTCCAAGGAATCAATGATCGATAAATGTTTGCTACTTTGAATCACTATTTCTATTTCAAAAATTTCATTTAGAAGTGTTTGAACTAACTTAATTCTTGAACTTACACTGGTATTAGTGTGAAGAAAGAATACCAAAAACCCACATGGGACAAAGTAAAAATGTTATCAACTTTTACTATAAAGCTTTGGTTATCATATTGTTAACTAAAGAAAGTAGAGTGATTCTAATATAAATACTAAAATAATCATAACACTATTCATGATAGCCTCAAACTGTAAAAAATCAAACATTCCATCAACAGTACAATGAATAAATTATTTATACAACAGAATCCCACAGAGGTGAGAACAAACTACCTCTACTTTCAACAACTTAAATGAACCTCACAAATAGATTGCTGAGTAAAGGAAGCTAGACATAAAGAAGTACATACCATAAGAGTCCATTCATATAATAATATAATGACTGGGATGGGATAATAATATAATGGCATGGGAGAGGGCCTCTGGAAATGTTGATAAATTTCTGACTTCCTGAACAGATGGTACCCTAATCCACTCAACAAACATTTATTGAGAGCTTCTTAAAAGAAAGCTCTGTTCTAAAAGATGGGGATAAGTGGCACGGTGGTTAAGCACTGGCTTCGGAAGCCAGCGGCCCCGGTTCGGTCCCACATATGAGGGCCGGTGACACTGCCCTCAAAAAAATAAAAAAATAAAAAAATAAATAAAAGATGGGGATAGAAGAATGAATGATACATCATCATTTTTCTCAGGCAACCTACTTTCTTTTAGAAGTAGATACTAAATATAGTATATATTACATGCCAGGTAGTGATGATAAGTTGTGAAGAAAACTAGCACAGGATAAGATGATAGAAAGGGAGGTCAGAGGCCTTTCTGCTGAGGTAACATTTAAACAAAGACTAAAGGGAAGTGAGCTATTTATGTATCTAGGGGAAAAGTATTCCAGGCAAAGAAATTAGTGTAAAAGCTCTGAGATAGGTATGAGCTTAATCTGTTTGAACAACACAGGGAGGCCAGTGTGGCTGAAGTAAGCAAAAGGGGAAAGTAGGCAATAAACACACAGGACTAGATGGAGGTTAGATTAGGTAGAGCAGCTATCCAACAGAATTCTGCAATAATGGAAATGCTCTTTATGGCAAGTGCTTGCCACATGTAGCTATGGAAAACTTGAAATGTGGTTAGAATGATGGAGGAACTAAATTTTTAACTTTACTTTTAATTAATAAATCAAAATTTAAATACTGACGTGTGGCTAGTGGCTACCATATCAGTGCAGGTATAAGTCCTGAAAAGCCACGGTAAAAGCTGTGAATTCAGAGTGAGATGGGAAGACACTGGAGGTTTTTTTTTTATAAAGATTTTATTGGGAAATTGGGGTGGGGGAACAGTGTTGGGGAATTAGGGAAGGGGAACCGACAAGTTGATGTCCTTTTGTTCTTCAGTCTAATTGTGGAAGACATTGCTTCACTGGCCCATGTTGGTATTATCATTGTGCTCTTCCTGGCTGAGGCAGTCACTCGCCAGCCATTGGACGGCCGCTCACGGCAGCTCACGAAAGCACACTCCAGCTGCCAGCCAGCCCCAATGCAGCCTACGCCGTTGCCTCACGGCAACCCAGCTCCAGATTGAGCTATTGTCTACCATCTTAGCTATAGAGGGCACAGCATCATTTGTCCTTATGTGGGATCCGAACTGGGGCCCTGCTGCTCAGAGCTGGCATCCCAAGCCAACTCTTAACCAACGCACCACTCGGCCAGCCCCATTGAAGGGTTTTGAAGAGAGAACTGATGTGATTTGATTTAGGTTTAAAGTATCACTGGTGGTGCTATTTGCAAACAGACTATTAAGTGTGAGGAGTGGGTGGTGCAAGAATAGAATTAGGCATAAGATCACAGTAGTACAGTGGCAGAGGAAAGAAGTTAGATGCAGAGTATATTTTGACATGTACATAATTTATATGTAGGTGCCACTGGTTGAAACATAATACAAATGCTTAAACTTTTTCACCAGTGATAACTGAATCAGGAGTACATAAGACCCAAGCTCTAGTCCCAATTCCTTTCAATATATCATGAAATAATGGTAGCACTTTTGAGATTTTTTGAGATTATTTCACCAAAGAATCCGAATTTTCTTAATGGTACATACAGTAAAAAGAGCAGAAATGAGTTCTGAATCTTAATTCTTCATGATACTTAGTATTTTCTCATTATATTTTACTTTCATAAACTTAAAAAGGCAAATATAACATACTAACCTTAATAAAAATGGATCTTAATTGAAGAGCCACTAGCTTCTTTGAAGGCAGTGAGTATACTGCAAAGACAAGAAAATGAAATATGTTAAAATGGAGTTAAAAAAATAAAATTAACATAAAAATTAAAATTGAATTATAAGAACTTTGTGTCTAAATATTTTCAATAATTAAAATATAGGACAGATGCACTATATCATTTGGTTAAAATAAAACATTTTAGAAGTACATTAAAATGCACTTGTGGCCTGGGCTGGCTGAGTGGCGCGGTGGTTAAGCGCTGGCTTGGGATGCCAGCGGCCCTGGTTTGGGTCCCACAAATGAAAAAAAAAATCACAGGTAAAATGCACTTGTGGGCTTTATTGTATAGAATATATTAATTTCTGTAAAGTTAACTGTAAGAAAATATCAAAAATTATTTTTTTTCTGACTTTGATTGATTATAATCTAGAGAAGTATTCTCCTGGAAATTTCTGGCATTATGACAAAATCATTCTTAAGAATGTTTTTGGTTTCTGATATTCTTCCTTCTTCTCTCTGGAGAACAACACTCATTGGGGTAAACCGAAGAATAAAATGCTGGAGAGAATGTTAGCCATATAATATAATCCCTGGAGTAGGTACATTTGTGTTCTTTAGGAGTTTTTCAAAGACCTGAAATAACATGCAAAAGTTTCTGTGAGTCAATGAGTGTGCATTTTTTCTGGGAAAAGGGTCCATAACTTCCATCAGATTTTATGAGGGACCCATTTTACTAGATGCTTCAGATGGCCCTACAACTTTACCTCCAAGAATGTGAAGCTCTGATATGAACCAAAGACAAAACAAAACAGTCTATAAGGACATAATGATAAGGCCACTGTCCTAAAAGGCAAGCTTTTAGTCAGTTACTATGAAACGATTACAAATAACCCTAGACTTGGGCAAATCCTTTGGTGGATCATGTGTCTCCTGTTATAAATATTTTGGGGATTGTCTTCTTAGACTGGTGTGGTGTGGTGTGATTGGGGGCTATGTTGTATCAGCAAGTCTAGTAAACACCAGTCACGTTCATGGCAAAGGAAGCTAGAGCAGAAAGTTTAGGAATTAGGGAAAAGGGACTAAGGCATAGGCCATTCAGGCCTCTAACCTATCCCTGACATATAGTATAATGCATGCAAGACCTACTGGGAAAGAATATCTATATGTGTAGGGAGTGAACAAGCTAAGCTATAAAAATGTAAGATATGCTGCCTTCTATAATAGCAACACTCATGTTCTCCATCAGTGTATCACGCAATTCTTTTTTGTTGTTAATATCCTGTTTTCCAATACTTTTTTCTTCTGATGCTATATGAAAGCAACATTACCTTTCATGTATTCTGGTCAGAAATATTTAGCTTTTATCTAATCAAGTCTTTAGACCTAACTGCAGTTACAGAAAATACAGAGACCAGAAGAACAAGACAAATAACACCACAAGGAGCAATCAGACAAATATAGAAAGTGGGACACTCTATAGGATACTGGGTCCAATTTTTCCTTCAATAAATCAGTTTCATGAAGAAGGGGGGTAAAAAGAGTACTCTAAAGTAAAACAGATTACAAAGGCACAACAATCAGATATACTATGGGTCCTGGTTTGGACAAACTAACTTTAAAGGACATTTTGGAGTAAATTGGGCCAATGTGAATATGGATAGGGTACAGAAAATTAGAAACTGCTACTACTAATATTGTGAAATGTGATATTTTAGCTATATAAGAAAATGTTCTTGGGCTGGCCTAGTGGCGAGGTGGTTAAGCGTTGGTTTGGGAAGCCAGCGGCCCCGGTTTGGTCCCACATATGAGGGCCAGTGACACTGCCCTCAAAAAAACAAAATGTTCTTAAATGATAAGTGTACATACTTACGTATTTGGAGGTGGAATGTCATGATGACTATAGTTTATTTCAAAATAATTTATTTCAAAAACTCATCTTAACCCTCTGTTGGGTGCAACTGATCTCACAGATTGTTATGAATTTCTGTTGATTTTTATACTGAATTTATGTAATAAACATATTGTTTTTACTTTGTGACAAATTAAAATTTTATTCTGAATAATGTTTACATGTTATTTTCATTCATTTCAATTTAAATAAATAAATGTCATACACGCATCTAGTAGATGCATTATGCCCAAACTTGTAACTTTTGCAATGTGCCCAATGGAGGGTTAAAAAAGAATACAGTGGGGCCGGCCAAGTGGTGTGGTGGTTAAGAGCTGGCTTGGGATGCCACCGGCCCCAGTTCGGATCCCACATATGAGGGCCAGTGACACTGCCCTCTAAAAAGAAAAAAAAAAAAAATAATAATACAGTGGATTAAAGAACTATACCAAATGACCTGCTGTCAGTTTGTGTCAGCGGAAAGCCCCGGGTCTTCCACTAGAGTGAAGGTGCATTAGCAGGTGGCATGATGCTTAAGAAGTGGGTCTCGGGTGAGAGTGCCTTGATTAGAAGCTTGGTTACACCAATTATTAATCATGTGACCTTAACTTGTCTGTACAACGGTTTCCTCATCTATAAAACTACCTATGGAGTATTTGTGAGGATTAAATGAGTTAGTACATGTAAAGGAACATAGCATTCAGCTAATAGGTAATAATAAATGGTAATTGTTATCATTAGTTGAAGTGTGTAAACTCTAGTTCTAGTATTTTTAGTCCTTTATCCTCTAAGAGGGGGTTGGCAAAGTACAGTTCGTGAGCCACTTTGGGTATGTTCCGTCTCGAAAGTTTGCTGACTGCTGGAACAGGAGTGTCTCTCACAATTTGAGAATTATTCGACAGCCATAAATATATTTTTACATAATCACTATTATGTGAATAATATCCTTTAAAAATTTTATAAATGAAACTATGATAGTTTTTTTTTTTAAAGAAAGGAGACAAAGTTCTTTTATTTTATTTATTTATTTATTTATTTATTTTTTTAATGTTTACAAGTATACTGGCCTGAGGAAATGTTAAAATCTATTTAATCTCTGGGATGGGATTATCTAAGAGTTAGGTCTGGAATGGTTTGGGGGAATGTTGGGAAGTCATAGGTTTTAAGTAGTTACCTAAACTGGGGTGGGTGAGAGAGATTCTATGATTCAGTCTAGGGGCAATCTAGTCTTGGGGCAATTTTTAGTCTAGGTTTCAGAAACTGATAGAAGATTAGTCAAAGCAAGGAGCTAATAAACTAGGGAAGAAGAGACTTAAAAGTTGTCCAGTGGTGGGGGCAGACTACTTGCTTGGCCCATATCAACACTACAGGTCCTAAATAAATATTAATGAAATTGAATTATATTGCTATTATTTCTAAAGTTAAAAGAAGGCTCTCTGTTCTATTAATAACTAAAAGACTTTCTTGCAAAACAATGACCAGTGCTGCTACTTAAAATAGTGTGTTTTATCATAAATAAATAAGTTTTTAAGGTTTAAAAACTAGAAAATGCAAAAAGGGTCAGAACTCATCTCAGACAAAAATGAAGGAGGAAATGTTTCTCAGTGGTGTCTCCACTGATCTTTCTTCATTATCCTTGTCCCATCATCATCATCTATACTGAATTGGCTGTACTCATTAGGGTGGAAAATCAGAAAACATTTTTCCCTCACTGCCCCGTTAAACCTACTCTTTCTTTCTCTGTCCTTTGGTAAAACCTCAGAAAATCCCATAAAATGTATTGGTTGCTCTTAAATAATAAAATGTCCTTCAAGCACTTGCAGTTACTGGAAAAATCCCATTTTAATAATTAAATGTCCCCTGTAGTGTCATAAACATATAAACTATGATCTTGTCCAATGGAAGTGTTCCCCCCGCCCCAGCTTAGATCTGCGTTGGACCCTAAAGCCTGCAGTTTAGCAGGAAGTCCCCTTTATCTTTTGTGGGGGTCCAGCCTCTGCGGAGTCCAGGGATTCCCTCGGGTGGGACGGAGTCCGTGAGGAAAAAAAGAAGAGAGTGGAGACACCAGAAAAAGTTTCACAGGAGTGTCACCTTTATTTATTTTTTTTGAGAGCACTGTCACTGGCCCTCATATGTGGGACCAAACCGGGGCCGCTGGCTTCCCAAGCCAGCACTTAACCACCGTGCCACTCGGCCGGCCGAAACTATGATAGTTTTATTTTTATTTTCAATTTTACTTTAGAGCCACAGTTCAAGAGCCAGTTTGCTGAACCCTGGTGGCTCTTTGTCTCAAAAGTTTGCTGACCCTTGCTCTAAAACAATTAACTGAAATTCCATCTTTTATTAGTAAAGCCATCTTTCCTGCAGGAATTTCAATATTATTTCTTGAAAGTACATGGTTAATAAGACTGACAAAAAAAACAACATAATTTCTTTATTTGTCTTTCATGCTCCTTTATCAACTCTGGCTATGACCTTAAAATGGTGAAAGACAACTAAGAGGCCAACAGAGGAGTTGGTCATCAAACAAAGCAACTGGATGTTCCTGGCCTTCATGATCAACAGCTTTCCTCTTATTCAGCAGTTCCAAATTATAAACAAACAGGTGTCAGTGCAATATAAACTGTGTTTCAATTAATCAAGCCTGATAATCCAATGAGAATTATGGAGATTTATGGCATGGGAAAAGCCTATATCTATAGCATTAGGCAACTCAATTTCTCCAAGCCCTATTGATATTATAGTATTATGGATTCCATAATAATGTGAGAGGATGACTGAAGCTTAGATGACATAGCACATATTAAACACATAGGAATGAACCCAGTGAAATTCTCTTTTTCCCTTTCCCTGGTATTAGTGATGCTTACACATGCTAATAAGAACAGAAAATAGAGCTGAGGATAAAAGGAAAAAAAAAAAAATCCCAAGTTAAAAAAATAGAAATCTCAAAATCTATCCAGGGACAAAAGTACAATCTCTCATAGGAGTTGCCATTTAGAAAAGGCTAAGAATTAAAACCAGGATATAAGAGAACAACATGTCTGCACAAAGCTGGCAGGCACTAAGTAAATGTTTGCTACAAAACAGTATCTGCAGTCTAATTTAAAACAACTCTACTTTGTAGTACAATAAAATATTCTGCACTCATACATACCTTCAGCATTTATACTGAGTTCTGTTAAATTTTCTTCTGACGTTGCATATGGATTGTTTCCAACCATCGGCACAAGACAATCAGTATAGAAGTAACCAATCTTACACATATTCAGTGTAGAAATAATCAGATCTATTGCAAGCTGGCCAACATTTCCAACGGATACTGCTGGCTGAAATCATTTTAAAAAGTGTTTATTAAGGCATCGACATTAGTAGCACTTTAAAAAGTTTGGACAGAAGACAATAATCACAGCACTAGTATTGATTGTTATGTTCAGGTGCATCATAGGTACATACTGACTCTTCCATTAGTTGCAAGTGAGATATCAGCAGGGACCTCCTCCACCTTTGAGACTACAGATTTAACACTTATTGAGGTAAGGGAGAGAGCCACACACAGACTGGGGAAAAGGATATTGCAGCAGTGGGAAAGTAAGTGTAAAGGCTGTGAGGTATGAACAAAAGTGATCTTGGGGCCTCTTTCTGTTTGCTTTATTAGTACCTAAAGATTGGAGTGAGCTTATTTTCACACTATAAAGAACATGCACATACACTTATCCCCATGACTTCAAATATTTCAACTGCCAAATCCAAATCTCTAGCTACAGCCTGGAACACTTATCTAAACTCGAGCCTAATGTGTGTGTCTACACATGCTTGTCACTGGTAACTCATATTCAACATGTATAAACTTAAATCTTTGCCCAAATTGGTCCTCATATTTTGTATTTTAGAAAAGAGAAATAATTATTGAGTCAATTACCTAAACCAGGACACTTCTTCCTTTTCCTTTACCAACCACATCTAACACACAACTAAATTTCATTGATTCTATTTTTCTTTCTCTTCTTTTTTTTTTTTTTTTTTTTTTTTGCTGCCTTTGTCATACTTTTCTGGATCCTTCAGAGTAGTCTCCCATTTCTCATTGCTGTCATCTATCCCTGGTTATCTCCTGTAATCCCCTTTTCCTTCTCAAAGATTTTGCTACTTTGGTTAGATCCTTATTCTCCTGCATCATTTATCTTTTCCTCACTACTGGATTCTTCCCATCAGCATATACACATGCTCTAATATCTTTTCTTCTAAAAAATCCTCCCTTGATCCCACATACTACCCTAGCTACCACCTCACTTCTAGATATCCCTCCATAGCCAAAATTCCCCACAGTTGTCCACTAAAACATAAGCAGCAACTTTATCTCTGAATTGATGAACAAATATATATATATATATATATATATATATATATATATACACATCTCCACCCGTCCCCATTTATTCAACCCACTTTAATATGGCTTCCCTCTTCACTGCTCCACTGATAACTGTTTCTTAAGGTTACCACCAATAATCTTTTAGATATTATTTTCTCTGTGAATCTTTTCTTTTTCATTTTTTTCTCCACGTATCTCCTGCAAAGATACTTTTTCCATTTTGAGATTAATAAATATTTTTTCAGGGAGATTCTTTGTTTGGGTTTTTTTGTTTGTTTGTTTTTTTGAGGGCTGTGTCACTGGCCCTCATATGTGGGACCGAACCGGGGCCACTGGCTTCCCAAGCCAGCGCTTAACCACCGCGCCACTCGGCCGGCCCTCAGGGAGATACTTTGAAATTATGGAAAATTTCCTTCCTCAAACACTATCACACACTAACTTTGGCATTCACTGTTTCATGCAATACAATGAAAATGGAGCAAAAGTCATTTTTCTATTACCATCATTCTTTTTTGATATATAACAGTATCAGTTTTAGACACATAACATGATTGATATATGTATATATTGAAAAATGATTACCACAATAAGTTTAGTTAACATCCATCACCACAGTTACAATTTCTTCTTGTGCTTAACCACTGCGCCACTCGGCCGGCCCCATATAAGAACTTTTAATATCTACTCTCCTAGCAAACTGAACGTTTGTATCTTTTGACTACTTCACCCATTTCACCCAGCTTCCCCTCCTCTCAACTCCTCCATCTGTTCTCTGTAGCTATGAGTTTTTCTTAAGATTCCACATATGAAGTTTTGAACAGGTCCATGTGTCCCTCCCCCTCCCAATAAATCCTAAGGCCTTTCTGTATCTTTTTAAAACTTCTAGCATTTATTGCCTTTATTGATTTACATGTTTCCAACCAGACTATAAACTCTTTGAGGACAAAGACTTAGTCTTATTCTAATATTTGTTTATTGAAACAATATTAATTGAAACAATGAATTAATGCGGACAATGTTAAGAGCGATAAAGCCGTGCGTTAGCTACTGGCACAAGTTGCCTTATTACTCTATTATAATGTTCTGTTAATGATTGACTTGCTACCTTAAGAATGACTCTAAAACTAGTTGAAAAAAAATTTTCTAGGATAAAATGTAAAGAGAACGTCCCGTACAACGTATCGGTAACATCAAACACATTACGTTGTACAGTCATCAAAGATTACAAACCGGAGACTTAGATACAAGGTTTGGTGATTGCGCCAACAAAGATTCTATTTGAACCGCCACCTCCAGCGACAACCTCCCTACATTTTCAGCCAGACTGAAAACCTGAAATAGAAACCAGTAGTGGCTTTCTCCACAGGGCCAGATGAAATACCCCGAGTTGGGGTGGCGGGGTACCGCAGGCGCCTCTCAAGAGGTAGCAGCCCCAAGCCAGGCTGTGAAGATTTCGCCAAATCGGAGACTCACCATCAGCAGGGTGAAACCCGCGAGATCTGGGACCGATTCTCCGTAGGGGACAAACATTGCCACACTGCAGTGGGAGGAAGGAGATGCGGTCCGACCTGAAAAGCGCCAGAGCAGCGCGAATGCAGAAACCTGGAGCTTGCAACGTCCGCGCCCTCGAGTCCCTACAGCCCCGCGAGACGCGGGAGGGGCGGGGCCAGGCGGACGAGGTCCTTCGAGGCCCTCGGCGCGAGGTCCTGAGAGGCCCGTCCAGATATCTGCCGGTCCAGAAGACAGAAAGGGACGCGAGTGAGGGAGAGATGGGAGCGCACAGCGCGCACCCGGAGATACTAGCAAGGCAAGGCATTGTTGGGTTGAGCTGAGCTCACGGTGTGGGAATTCCGAGGGAGGGGGATCGGTAGGTAGAGTTGATCAGTCAGAGCGGGGGACAGCCCCAAGGCCTGGCTGTTGAAAACAGCAGTTGGGCGCCGCCGCAGCCGCATCCTCTCCTCACTTTCACCCCGGAGGCTGACGCGGCGTCGCTCCCTAGTAGGAGCTGCGCGAGGCTAGTGGTCGAGTCGGCTCCGTGCTCACCCTGCATTAACGTTCTGGGGCCGGCTGGGGCGCCTGAAGCGAAGAGAATCCGCGGTGAGGCGCCGGCCCCAGCATGTCGCTGCCTCCGGAGAAAGCCTCTGAACTGAAGCAGCTCATCCACCAACAGCTGAGCAAGGTGAGGGGCCCCGGGCGCACTTTAACCCTCCTGTGGCCCCGAGTGTCCAGCTTTGTGTCCCTTGGCCCGGCCGACTATGGCACCTGTTTGCTGGTGACTCGAGCAAAGGCGATGAGACGCAGAGCACGGGATGGCAAAGCTTTGGGTTTGAAGCCAGAGGAGCTCTCCAGGCTCGATAAAAGAGAACAAGCTCAGATAAGTGCTAGTAAGAGTCTGAGATGATAGAATGTCGTTAGTATTATGGGACAGTTTCTGGAATTCATATCGAGTAGAAGTTGTGTTTGGAGCAGGTTTATATTTAGAGGTCAGAAATTAGAATTACTTTAATGGTAAAACTTGAGGTGTCATTGATATTGAACCAAATTGGCAATTCTTAAAGCAGTCATGAAAGAGAAGTTACCAAGGATTTGTAATGAAAGTATTTGTGATACTTCCGCGCTCAAGAATAACATTGTCTCTCTGAGGTGCTCAACGGAATGCAATAAACTGAAGTAATAGAAGCTACCGTTTATTGTGCACTTGTATGCCAGGCTTCGTGCTAAGTGTTTAGCATCTTTTATCTAAGCCTCACAGTAACCTTGACAGGGCACTATTTTTTCCAGATTTGTGAAAGGTAAATAAGTTAACTCAAGATCACATCTAATAAGTTGAAAGCTGGGCCGGCCGAGTGGCGCATTGGTTGAGCGCTGGTTTTGGGATGCCAGCGGCCCCGGTTCGGATCCCACATGAGGGCCAGTGACACTGCCCTCTACAGCTAACAACAGCTCCACCTGGAGCTGGGCTGTGCGAGCCCCTGTGATGGTGTGGGCTGCAGCCCCTGCTGCAGTGGGCTGCCATAGGCTACAGTGAGTGGCCCACAGCCAGCGTGAGCGGCTGGCAGCCAAGCGTGAGCTGCCAATAGCCGCGATGAGCGACATCCAGAGGCCAGCGACCGATCTGCCTCATCTGGGAAGAGCGCAATGACGATACCAACAGTGAAGCAACATCCTCCGCAACTAAACTGAAGAACAAGAAGACGGCAACTTGTCTGTTCCCCTTCCCCGATTCCCCAACGCTGTTCCCCTCCACCAATTCCCCAATAAAATCTTTAAAAAAAAAAAAAAAAAAAAAAAAAAAAAAAAAAAAGTTGAAAGCTGAAAGTCATACTTTGATCCCCTCCCTTCCATCTGTGTTCTTTTGCTTATACGATGCTCTCAAAAGATTGTTTTGGTTGAATATTATTTGTGGGGAAATAATAACAAAGATAGTAGATAACCAGTAGAGATTACTTCTAGAATTTGTACTAAAAATTTTCATCTTAAAATTTTTTTTTCCTCTTAAAAATCTTAGCTTTATTATCTTTGAATTCTGGTAACAATTTTACATTTGCTATTTGTTTGAGACGCTTTCCTGAATTTAATCTATCTATTCTCCCATTATTCTTTTCTTTGTTAGTATTTTCGAAAGAAATTAACTAAGTGGCAGTTAACTAAGTCTGCTTTGTAATGTGAATTGTAATGTGAGTTTTCTACATAGATGGATGTCCATGGCAGAATAAGAGAAATCCTCGCTGAAACAATACGGGAAGAATTAGCCCCTGATCAACAACAGTTATCAACAGAAGAATTGATCAAAGCTCTTAGACGGAGGGGAATCATTGATGATGTGATGAAACAACTTAATTTTGTTACTGTGAGTAATCTTGTATGGGAGAAAATCTAAGAGTATAAGCTTATTTTGGGGCCTCTCCTTTTAGTAAAACCACTTTAAGGAAAGACAGTTTTAGGGCTGGCCGAGTGGCTCAGTTGGTTAAGAGCTCACTCAAGAGTGTGAGCTCTGAGCAACAGGGTCACCGGTTTGATTCCCAGCCAGAGCTGAGCCGCCTCTGAGCTGCCGACAGGTGGCAGGATGGCTCAGCCAAAAAACCCCAAACAAACCAGTTTTGCCTAGTAATATCCTTGTTTCAAGTATAAGCTAATTCTACCCTTGATTGTGTCAAGTAGGATTTTGTTTCAATGAACTTGTAGTTTTATATACCATTCTTCTCTCTCTGCAGTGACAGATTTTCTCTTATTATTCTCTAGGTCTGTAACTTTCAGTAACTTTTTTATCTTAGTCAAGTCGGTTCACTATAACGTAGTTCTTTTTCACTAATATTGTTCTATAATTTTGAAAATTAGGCTTATTTTTAAAATAAACACTCTTGGGACAATATTATCTGTGATTAAGAAATTATCGGGCCGGCCGAGTGGCTCAGTTGGTTAAGAGCTTGCTCAAGAGTGTGAGCTGAGCTCTGAACAACGGTGGTTTGATGCCAGCCAGAGCTGAGTTGCTGTTGAACTGCCAACAGGCGGCAGGATGGCTCAGCTAAAAACAAACAAACAAACAAAAAACTTTGGACCGGCTGAGTGGCGCGGTGGTTAAGCGCTGGCCTTGGAAGCCAGCGGCCCCAGTTCAGTCTCACATATGAGGGCCAGTGACACTGCCCTCAAAAAAAAAAAAAAAAAAAATTATCAGTTCCTTTGAGAAAATAATTATCTGCATAAGAATCTTCAAATCTTTTTCTTTTTGTTTTTTTGAGGGCAGTGTCACTGGCCCTCATATGTGGGACCGAACCGGGGCCGCTGGCTTCCTAAGCCAGCGCTTAACCACTTCAAATCTTTTTATACAAATAGGTCAGTTGTGGGCTGATAGCCTCTCAGTGTACAAATTAGTAAGTAGGCCTTTTGAAAATGAGGCAATAATGAGAAATTGTGACCTCATTACCTGGGTAATATACTGTAAAAATTGGATGGACCTCATAATACACCAGGGAATAAGTATTTTAATATAGAATCCTTTTTTGGTTTTTGAGGTTTGTAAGCCCATTTGGTATAAAAATTGACCTAATAACAGTCTCTGCTGTGTGTGAATGTCACTTCCTTATTAAAATCAGTTCATGGTACAATCAATCATAAGTCAAATGTTATATGAGGTTTAGAGAAAGTTTAACCTTGTTTAAGGTATTAAGGATTTGTTTTTAGCGTTCTATGGACGTTGCTTGAAGACAGTTTAATTCCTTAATATTAGACTTTAGAACTGACCAGTTGCATCACCTTTTTTGCAGACTTTTCATTATTTTAATTATTAGAGGAAAATAAGGGATCTGTTGAGGGGACTGTATCCTATCTTCTTTTGGTTCGCTTCTTAGTTTCATTATTGGCATTTTCTTAACTATGATTTTTTTTTTTTTTAAAGATTTTTATTGGGGAATTGGGGGAGGGGAACAGTATTGGGGAATCGGGGAGGGGTGACAGACCAAGTTGCTGTCCTTTAGTTCTTTATTCTAGTTGCGTAGGACGCCACTTCACTGGCGCATGTTGGCATTGTGATCATTACGCTCTTCCTGGCTGAGGCAGATGGGTCACCGGCCATTGGACAGCTGCTCATGGCAGCTCACAGAAGCTCTCGCTGACTGCCGGCCACTCATGGTAGCTTATGGCAGTCCACTGCAGCAAGGGCTGCAGCCTACACTGTCACCAGCCACTTACAGCAGCCCAGCTCCAGGTTGAGCTGTTGATCACAATCTTAGCTGTAGAGGGCGCAGCGTCACTGGCCCTCATATGGATTCCGAACTGGGGCTCTGTTGCTCAGAGCTCCCACTCCCAAGCCAATTCTTAACCAGCGAGCCACTTGGCCGGCCCCTTAACTATAATTTTTGTTTTCTAATTTGTTTTGTATTTTTCTGCCTTTCTAGGACAATGTTGATCAAGAACTCCATTCTTCTCCAAAACAATCAGTTTGTTTTACTGATAAACAATCAACGTTATTAAAAAAAAGTATGTGTATTTTTAACCTTTTTAACCTTAATTTACTTGTGGCTAGTACTGTGGATAGATGTGCTGTAGTGTTTGGTATCTGATAGAAAACATTTCAGTTATTTTTTTCCAGAATGAAATACTTATATTTTTGTGACTAATAACCCAAAAGTCTTCAATTCTGTTTTGCATGATATCAGAAGATTTAATGTATAGCAGAGTGGAAGCAAAAATAGGACTGCCTGTTTCTCATGTTTTAGTAATATATTTTATAAAAAATATACAGCCATGTTTTTTAGTGGTAATGTAATTATCTCATAAGTACACTTTGCTGAGTAGAGATATTTGAGTTGGTTTGTGAAGGTGAAGTAATGTTGGATAGCAACTAAAGAGCAAAGTTATCCTAAACCTTGGCTCTGACTCCTTTATAGCTGGGAGAAAGTAGCCAGAATATAAACTCAGAAAAAGATACCATATTATATGTCTTTTCTTCTTGGGTGCAAATGGTACTGGTATACAGTAAATTTGTTACTCTTGTTTTTTCCCCCCCAGGCTTTGTTTTTATTTCTTTCAAGTTATTATTTCCTATTGTCTTGATCACATTCCTTAAGTTATTTGGCAGTTTCCTCATATATATTGCTACACTTTACAGCTAATATTGATCCAACACGGAGGTATCTTTACCTTCAGGTTTTGGATGGAAAAGCTTTCTTGGAGCATCTGCAAGAACCTGAGCCTTTACCGGGACAAGTTTGTTCAACGTTTACTTTATGTTTACATTTTCGAAACCAACGTTTTCGTTCTAAACCTGTTCCATGTGCCTGTGAACCAGATTTTCATGATGGCTTTTTACTTGAGGTACACAGAGAAAGCTTAGGTAAGGAGTAATAATAGATTGTCATTTAACTGAGTAAATCTCTATGAGGTTTTATTGCAGAACGATCGATCACTTTTGCTGTAACAAGAGATTTACATTGGCTGAATCTCCCTAGCCTTTAAAAAGTTTTTTTCCCACTGTTGTTTTCTATATAAGTTACTTCTACCCACCTTCTTGCTTTCTTTTATGACTGTTTTAATGGTTCTTTAGTAATCAACATTTAAATACCTGTTAGGTGAATGGAACTATGTTAGGCAAATGCTGGGGATATAGTGGAAAATGAGACATGATTCTTCTTATTTATGAAAGATGACTAGATTTATGGTGTTTTATGTAACTTAAAAAAATCAAAATTTAGATGTGAATCTATAACTCATTAACTTTAAAATTATGATACTTGATTCCTATAATTGTTTTACCCTTTTCTTCCTATAAAGGTATTTTATACATTTTAGTTGTCAATACAGAGATCTTTATATTTGTAAGGTTAACAGAGTTGTAAATTATATCTTCAGAATTTTAGGTTATTAAGATGGCTAATGCAGCACTAAAACTTATTTTCCCCCAAGTGAAAAATGTTACCCTAATAAAGTAGTTATGGCTTAAATTGCTAGCTCCAAGGTGTTGGATCTTTCAGTTTTGTGTAGATAAATAAAGTGATTATTTTTGGAGGTTTAGGGATAAAGGTAGTTTGGGGATTAACGTTGGCATATTTGAAGGCTTTGTATTATTTAGTAGCATATAGTTTGGTTAAGTACTTTTAAAGAACAAACTTATCTCTCAGTGATCAGAAAACATTGATATGCATTAAGTAACTAGATAACTCTTCACAACCTACCAGTGCTCGTAAAAGTTGTGATAGAAATAGGACTGTACTTCTATTCCCAGTTTGTAGCATGCTTTCTGAGGCATTCCCAAATTATTCTATTTGGCTTCGTATGTTTATCATTAGCACCCTTTTCAATAAAAATATTGTTTTGTGTTGGCCTAACTGAATATGTAATGTGGTATAATTTTTTGGTTTTTTTATTTATGTTGGTAGGTGATGGAACTAGAATGGCTGATGCAACAACAATGTTATCAATAAGTGACCCAATTCATATGGTGCTAATCAAAACAGACATATTTGGTGAGACCACTTTAGTGGCATCCTATTTTCTCGAATGGCGATCAGTTTTGGGCTCAGAAAATGGAGTGACCAATCTTACTGTGGAACTTATGGGTGTAGGTATGATGATAATATCACTGTTATCTTTTTTTTTTTTTTTTTTTTAAGATTTTATTGGGAATTTGGAGGAGGAGAACAGGGTTGGGGAATTGGGGAAGGGGACCAGCCAAGTTTTTCTTCAGTCTTTGTTGTGGAGAGCGCCAGTCGCCATCTGGCTTCCCTTTGGCAGCTCGTGGCCTCTAAGCTCAAGGTGCTGTGTTCCATCTACTAAGATGGTGCAGGTGGGTGTAGTGATCATCCCATGTGGGAGTAGAACCAGCAGCCTGTTGTTAAGAGTGCACGCTCTATCCACTGAGCCATCCTGGCGGCAGTTCAGCTCAAGGTGCTGAGTTCAGTCTTAGTTGCAGGCAATCTTGTTGTTACACCAGCTGAGCATCTGTTGGCAGTTCAGAGATGGCTCAGCTCGGGCTCAGAGTTCACTGGCCCATGTGGGAATCTAACTGGCGGCCTTGTTGCTCAGAGCTTGCGCTCTAAGCCAGCTCTTAACCAACTGAGCCACTTGGCCGGCCCCTCACTGTTATCTTTTTTATAGCCACAGTTTGTAAATACATTTTATATTTTTAAAATGCATGTATAAACCAAGAGAGAAATATGTAAAAAGAGTTACAATTGGATTCTCCAATGTTATAGTTTTGGGAAATGTCTTGAAAAATAGTATGAGAATAGAACTTCCAAGTGAATCTGACCTTGTCTTAAGGAAATTTTTTTTCCTGAGAAGTGAATATAGAATTTTTGATGGCTTTTTATTTTTTACATTTATTTGATTGTTTATAAGGCTTTGAAGAAAGTTAAGTTTCTGAACACATACATGCACGCATGCGTGCATACATAAAATACCTCCATTCTAGCACACGGCAACTCAGAATACAGTGTTTCTCCATTAGTACCAGTAGCTTCCTAAAGCAGCAGTTCTTGTGGAATGTGGAATAGGTATTTTTCTACTCTATTACAGGTGGGAAAGTGGCACTCAAAGAGGTACTAATGTGCTCAGTGCCCATATCAATGAATAGTACTCTTAGGGGACAGAGATGGTTCCTGATTTATTCATCATTATCTCCTTGAACTCTTTCATATACTTGATATGTAATACATATTTACTAATACAATGAAAACCAGAAGGTAACCAATGTTTTATGCATAACATAATGGAATTACTTAGAGTCAAGTTTGGCCATTGGACAGTATAGCTTTAGTGGTTTAGATTTTGTAAGTCAGACTTTAAATGTCTTTTTCTTTAAAAAGTGGAGAAAAAAGTTTTATGTAGGAGATTTCTTTTTTTAAAAATTTTTTTTAAGAGGGCAGTGTCACTGGCCCCTCATGTGGGATCCGAACCGGGGACGCTGGCATCCCAAGCCAGCTCTCAACCACTGCGCCACTGGGCTGACCTGTAGATTTATTTTCAAATGAGATATCCATTATTTGTCTTCAGATATAGGCCTAACATGATAAGGAAGTAATGACCAAGAAACAATATATTCTGATTCACCAAAGAAGTATTCAACATTTTTGGTGTGAAGTATATTTGTTTTCTAATTCTTGAAAATTTATACTCATGTGATATGAAAAATGGGAAGGGAGGACTGGCTGAGTGGCGCGGTGGTTAAGCACTGGCTTGGGAAGCTAGTGGCCCAGGTTCGGGTCCAACATATGAGGGCCAGTGACACTGCCCTCAAAAAAAGAAAAAAAAGAAATGGGAAGGGATAAATGGGAATTACTATATGGGACAAAGAGTATAAATATTTTCTGGGAATGAAGTGTTAAAGTTGCTTTGACTTTGTATTTAATGTAAGTTTGGTTGGTATTACACATTTAACAAAGATAAAAATTAAGATTCCCAAATCCTTTAGTTCCTAGAAGTCCCTTAAAATGTGATTAGGAAGCTAAGAAAATACATAATCATATAATTAGATAAAGACCTTTGTACCAAATAAAAACTAATTTGATTTGGTTCATTTTTAATATGAATATTAAAGTGATGTTAAATATTATCCTTATTCTATGTAAGTGGTAAAGCATAAAATTCTTGAAGTATTTTGGTTAGACTTTGGTTGACTAAATATACATAGTATTGAAACCTCTGAAGTTCTAAATATTTATTTACATTTATAGGCACAGAATCAAAAGTTTCTGTGGGAATTTTAAATATAAAACTTGAGATGTACCCATCACTCAATCAAACATTATCTCAAGAAGTAGTGAACACACAGGTAAATAATTCAGAATTTCTCTTCTTCGTGTATTTCTTTTCATAGTAATATATTTACCTGTTGATCCTAGAAAGCACTCTCTTAGAAAATCACAGTTTATTAGTTTTAAGCAAGAGAATGACAATGACTTATTTTTTAAAAATGTCTGTCTTGGGAGATAAAAGATCACTGACTATTGTATAGAGACTGGATTGTACTGGAGGAAGTGTAGAAATAGGGAAGTCAAGTAGGAGATCTTACACATGAGATAATGGTGGCTTAGGTTAGGGTGGTCATAGAGATGGAGAGAAGTGCATAGATCTGTTACCTATTTTATAGTAATTGAGAATGAATAGAAATAGAAATTTTTTTTTTTTTTTTTAAATTTCAAGCTTGCTTTGGAACGGCAGAAAACTGCAGAGAAAGAGCGATTATTTCTTGTATATGCTAAGCAGTGGTGGAGAGAATATTTGCAAATTCGACCCTCACACAACTCGCGGCTGGTTAAGATTTTTGCTCAGGTTTGTAAGTTGTGTTAGAAAAGCTTTACACCTGTATTTGATATTTACTGTTGTGTATGTAAATTTTATTTAACTTGATTTTATAAAATGTATTTATTCTAGACAAATGACAGTTTATTTGTAAAATAGATTGCTGATTTTGTAATATTGTCTTTCACTGATTGGGTGAGTGATATAATGCAATCTTTGTTTTATTTTGCTTTTCATTTTTAATTGTGTTTTTAAACCTCTTTTTTTTATTTTTTAAGATTTTATTGGGGAATTGGGGGAGGGGAGCAGTGTTGGGGAATTGGGAGGGGGAATAGCCAAGTTGTTGTCCTTTTTGTTCTTCAGTCTAGTTGTGGAGAATGCCGCTTCACTGGCCCATGTTGGTATTATCATTGCGCTCTTACTGGAAGAGGCAGTCGGTCACCGTCCATTGGATTGCCACTCATGGCAGCTGCTGGCCACTCACATTGACTACTGGCCACTCATGGTAGCTCACAGCAGCCCACTGCAGCCCACTACAGCCTACACTGTCGCCGGTGACTTATGGCAGCCCAGTTCCAGTTTGAGCTGTTGTTCACAATCTTAGCTGTACAGGACACAGCTTACTGGCACATATGGGAATTGAACCGGCAGCCCCGCTGTTCAGAGCTCGTGCTCTTACCAACTGAAGCACTTGGGTGACCCATTAAACCATTTTTTGATATATTTGATTTAAAGTAGATGAAACCCTTTTTGTTTAACTTGGAGTGTGTCCTTGATTGGTAGTACTAAATAATTAACTGCTACAGTACTTTAGAATTTATATGTAGTTTCAGCTTTTTTGTGCAGAACTGGGGCTCTTGGGCATATATATTTTTTGTTAGTGTTTTTTTTTTTTTTTAAAGATTTTTATTGGGGAACTGGGGGAGGGGAACAGCGTTGGGTAATCAGGGAAGGAGAACAGACAGGTTGCTGTCCTTTTGTTCTTCAGTGTAGTTGCGGAGGACGTCCCTTCACTGGCCCATGTTGGTATTATCATTGCGTTCTTCGCGGGTGAGGCAGTTGCTCGCTCGCCATTGGATAGCCACTCATGCTGGCTGTCAGCCACTCACAATAGCTCACGGCAGCCTACTACAGCCTACACCGTCGCTGGTGACTCATGGTAGCCCAGCTCCAGGTTGAGCTGTTGTTCACCATTTAGCTGTAGAGGGCGCAGCATCACTGGCCCTCACTTGGGATCCGAACTGGGGCCCTGCTGTTCAGAGCTGGTGTCCCAACCCAATCCTTTTTTTTTTTTTTTTTTAAAGATTTTATTGGGAAATTGGGGGAGGGGAACAGTGTTGGGGAATTGGGGAAGGGGGCCAGCCAAATTGTTGTTCTTGTCTTCTTTGTGGAGTGTGCCAGTCGCCATCTGGCTTCCTGTCGGCAGCTCATGGCCTCTAAGCTCAAGATGCTGTGTTCAACCTTAGTTGCAGGTGGGCGTAGCCACCATCTTATGTGGGAGTTGAACCCGGCAGCCTTGTTGTTAAGAGTGCACGCCCTATCCACTGAGCTTCCAGACAGCAGCTCAGCTCAAGGTGCTGAGTTCAGTCTTAGTTGCAAGTGGGCGTAGCCCACCATTGAACAGGCAGTCTTGTTCCACCAGCTGAGCCATCCTGCCACCTGTTGGCAGCTCAGAGACAGCTCAGCTCAGGTGCAGCATCACTGGCCTATGTGGGAATCGAACCGGCGGCCTTGTTGCTCAGAGCTTGCACGCTAAGCCAACTCTTAACCAACTGAGCCACTCGGCTGGCCCCCAACCCAATTCTTAACCAATGCGCCACTCGGCCGGCCAGGGTATTTTTTTAGACCAACAATACATGTAATAATTCTATATAACCAAGATCTCTAAGCCAATGACCAATAATATTTAACTGCAGCATTTCAACTGTGTATTTCTGCCTTTATTTTTCCTGTATCCAAAACCTGTTTTCTCATTAACAAATCAACATAAAATATATGATTAGATCCATATTTTTTGTAACTTATGAGGAACTATTCAAATATTTTGTATGTATGTAGCCTTATATAGATGTATTTATATGAGTATAGTATTGTATTACTTTGATATGCATTATATTTCTTAGATCCTGTGCATTTGTGTAACTTTACCCTACATTCTCTGGATTTTAGGACAGGATAAAAGTGATTTAATTTCTAGATGTGGAGTTTGGGAATGGGAGACCCTAGTTAACTAGTATTTGAAATGAAGGAAATGGCTTCTGATTTTACAATAGCATTGTATGTACATTGAATGCCTGGGAAGGCAAGGTAGCAGTGATACCAGGACAAGGGTGAAGAGAAACCAATCAAAATATAACTGGCTCCCTGCTATCTATTTAGTCTGAGGTAAGATAATTTATTGCCATGTGAAATCTGGGACTAGAGAAAAATGGGAGAGGTGGTGGTAGTGGTGGTGGGGTAGGAAGTAGATCAGAGAAATGCAAATAAAAGAGGAGGAGGAAGAGGATGGGATATGCAGTTAAGGGAATCAAGGAACTGGGATTTTCTTTTAGGAAATATTACTTAATTTCCTGTCTCAGAACTCATTGTAAGAAGATTTGAACCACATACGGTCATTTAGTCTCATGGTAACCATATGAGATTGTCAAGTGGCCAGGCGTTTCCACTTTTTGTAAACAGTATGAAGGGTAGAGAAGTGAATTTTCTAAATTCAAACAACAAGTCAGTCGTGGCAGACTATTAAATTGTAGTTTCAACATTTTGGGTTTGACTCTGCCACCTTTTTCCATATGTAGAGAGTAAATAACATGTTTATTTTACTTAGATTCCCCAAAGATGCTTCTTGCTGCTTCTTCCTATATTTGGCTAGATATGAAATTAAGGAATGACAACATTTAAGGCAGTCTAATTACTGAAACTATGGTTTTAAATAAAAGTTATTATACATGATCTGAAAAATGGAATTTCCAGTGCTTCCGCACACAAGAGTAAATAGTTTACAGCAGCACTATCCAGTAGAATTTTCTGCAGTGATAAAAATGTTCTATAGCTGTGCTTGCTGTCCAATATAGACCATATGTGGCTCTTGAATTAACAAAATGTGGCCAACACGACTGAAGAACTGAATTTAAAATTTTATTAATTAAAATGTAAACAGCCACATATGGTTAGTGGCATCCTATTGGAAAATGCAGGTTTAGAGGTTTAATACTGAAATTTTCAAGACATTTAAATAGTTTATGTGTGTATATTTAATATGAGAAATATTGCTGTAATGAAACATGTAATGGTATATCTTGTATTCCAAAATGCTACTTCGGATGATTGGTTTAGGGCAAATGCATCCTTTTTTTTCTTTCCATTTTCATCCCTTTCTTGCCTGTTTGTTAGTGGAGTTGTAAGAATAGGACAAATTGGGGCCAGCCGAGTGTCTCATTGGTTAAGAGTTGGCTTGTGGGGGCTGGCAGAGTGGCGTGTTGGTTAAGAGCTGGCTTGGGACGCCAGTGGTCTCAGTTCGGATCCCACATATTAGGGCCAGTGACACTGCCCTTTACAGCTAAGATCGTGAATAGCAGCTCCACCAAGAGCTCGGCTGCTGTGAGTCCCCTGGGATGGCATAGCTGCAGCTCCTGCTGCAGTGGGCTGCCATAGGCTACAATGAGCGGCTGGCAGCCAGCGTTAGCGGCCGGCAGCCCTTGTAAACTGCCAAGAGCCACTGAGCAGCCGTCCAGAGATGGCGACCGATCTGCCTCACCCGAGAAGAACGCAATGACGATACCAACATGGGCCAGTGAAGCAATGTCCTCCACAACTAGAATGAAGAATAAAAGGACAACGATTTGTTTGTTCCCCTTCCCCATTTCCCCAGTGCTGTTCCCCATCCCCAATTCCCCAATGGGAAAAAAAACCCACAAGAATTTTTGTGAACTCTGACCAGCAGGGCCACAGGTTCAGATACCACCTGGGCCAGTGATACTGCGCCCTCTACAACTAAGATGGTGAACAACAGCTCGACCTTGAGCTGGGCTGCGGTGTCGCTGGCGGCAACGTGGGCTGCAGTGGACTGCCATGAGCTGCCATGAGCGGCTGTCCAATGGCTGGCTACCGACTGCCTCTCCCGGGAAGAGTGCAATGATCACAATACCAACATGGACCAGTGAAGCGATGTCCTCCACAACTAGACTGAAGAACAAAAGGGCAGCAACTTATCTGTTCCCCTCCCCCGATTCCCCAATAAAATCTTTAAAGAAGAAAAACAGAACAGGACAAACTGGCCCACACAGGAGTCCTTTATGCTAACCAGGATTCTGTAGAATCCTCAGGGTCATTATGCTTAATCCATTGTTCTTTTTCTCCTTCACTAGGTGGTTTTGCTATAGTACAGTAGTAATTCACTTAATGATAGCTTTTACATTTTCTGTGCAAGAAATTTTAAATAAGTTATAGAAATTGACCTTTAAGATCATTAAGCTTTGAGAAAATGTTATAAATCACTTGAGGATTGAGGCTGTCCTTTTCAGATTGTGATTTCAGGACCTAATATTTTTATACTACACTAGATTATTAGTAATGCTGAGTTAATGTAAAAGAAATCCAAATAATGGTTTTCTAATTCCCTTTAAAATTAGCATCATGATTTTCTGTTTTGAAAATCAGTGCCTGTCTGGAGATTCACAGAGAAAAGGATCCAGAAACCTGAATGGAGCCTAATTTGCTTTTGGATTTACTAGTTCCACAATCCAGTCAATCCCCTTCAATATTTAAAAAAAAACAAACAAAAAAAATAAAAATCAGTGCCTAAAGCACTCTATGCTTAATTCTCCTCCCTTCTCCTTTCTTTGTCCCTTAGTTTCCTTACCTGTCCTTAGTTCCTCATTCTTTTGGAGCTCTTCTAGCTGATCCCTTCATTTTGTCTCTATTTCTGATTCCTAGGACAGAATAGGGAGATAATGAGTATGAGATCAGCATGAAGGTGTTCAAGTGAGTGGGGTGGGAGAGGACAGGGAAAGAAGTCAGTGCCTTTTAGAGTTGAAAACCATAGGCATGAGTGGAAATCATAATAGTTATTTTGCTCAGCATCATAAAAATTCCTGATCTTTCTCACTATAATCAAATATAAATAATAGGTGAGTTATTTTTCTTGCTAAGGTATATGGGGTTGTACTGGAGAAGTGATGTTTTTGTGGTGTAGAAAGACATCAGTGGTTCTGATGTTTCAAACAGGTGTTTTTGTTGGCTGAGTTAGGTCTTATTTCTGAGGAACCTTGTCATAATAAAGAATGTTAAAAATCCTCTCTTTGAATAGAAAGTGGTCCTTTGACTGTCATCTTAATAACCCTGAAGTTAAGGGAAGTAAGGGCTTTGGTAATATTAAGTCTAAAAGCACAGTGATCGACAGTCATCGGAGATTTTTGTATGCACTGTAGGTTTTCAGTTCAAGTGCTAGGATACATCCTGTATTTATTATAAAATGTCAGATGTTTGACATAATGTTGCTTCATTCCAGTTTTTTTTTTTTTTTAGTTCTGTAATTTGATTGTATTTAACTGAGTTCTGTTGTGATGTTTACTGTATTGTAAAGCACCTCTATCATGTGATGGGTGCTCTATAAATAAATAAGTGATGACTTAGAAGCTGTAAAACAAAACAAAATAAAATATCAGATATTTTCCTAAAATCATTTTCAAAAGTCTGTTTTGAATTGACTTAGCCAACAAACCATTGTTTCCTGTGGATCTCCAAGTGTAATGAAAACAAATTTAAAATGAGCTCTGATAATTGTTTTATTAGCTAGTCAGAAACGTTATTCTGTCTGTTATATATTACTAAATTCTGTATAATATGAAAGAATACTTTGACCTATATCCCCTGTCCATCTCCCACCCACCTACCTATCTTTTTCTTAGAGGAGTGTTGTTTTTTTTAAACTTTATTGAGGAATAAATGACAAATATATTGTATATATTTTAAGTGTACAGTGTGATGATTTGATATACATATATATTGTGGAATGATTACCAAGATCAAGATAATGAACACAAGGACCGGCCGAGTGGCTCAGTTGGTTAAGAGCTCACTCAAGGGTGCAAGCTGAGCTCTGAGCAACAGCAGTTCAATGCCCAACCTGAGCTGAGCTGCCCCTGAGCTGCCAATAGGTGGCAGGATGGCTCAGCTTAAAAAAAAAAAAAAATGAACACATCCATGTCATCATCTCACATGTTAACTTTTTTTTTTTTTAACTGAGCATCCTGCCACCTGTTGGCAGCTCCAGCTCAGGCTGGGCATCATACTGCTGTTGCTCAGAGCTCAGCTCGCAGTCCTGAACAAGCAATTTTTTTTTTATTTTTTTTATTTTTTTTTTTAGGGCAGTGTCACTGGCCCTCATATGTGGGAACTGAACTGGAGCCACTGGCTTCCCAAGCCAGCACTGAACCACCGCACCACTTGGCCGGCCCATTGAGCGAGCTCTTAACCAACTGCTTCACATGTTGGTATTATCATTGTGCTCTTCCTGGTGAGTCAGATCGGTCACCAGCCTCTGGACGGCTGCTCACAGCGGCTCTTGGCAGCTCACACTGGCTGCTGGCCACTCACTGTAGTTTATGGCAGCCCACTCTAGCAGGCGCTGCAGCCTACGCTGTCGCTAGCAACTCGGCAGCCCAGCTCCAGGTGGAGCTGTTGTTCACCATCTTAGCTGTAGAGGGTAGTGTCACTGTCCCTCATATGTGGAATCCGAACAGGGACCCTGCTGCTCAGAGCTGGTGTCCCAAGCCAGCTCTTAACCAATGTGCCACTTGGTCGGCCCTGCAGTACTGTATTATTAACGATTTGTCATCATGCTCTACGTCAGATCCTCAGAACTTATTCTTATAACTGAAAATTTGTATTTTTTTTTTTTTAATTGGGAAACTGTGTTTTTCCAGGACTCGTCAACTCCAAGTCGAGTAGTTGTTTCAATCTAGTTGAGGGTGCAGCTCAGCGGCCCATTGGGGATCAAACTGGCAACCTTGGTGGTGTGAGCACTGTGCTCTAACCAATTGAGCTAACTGGCCACCCCGAAAATTTGAATTATTTTGACTTATGAGTACATCATTCTATTCCCCTTGTCACCTCAGCCCCTGGCAACCGCCATTCTATTCTGTTTCTATGAAATCAACTTTTTTAAAAATAAAGATTCCACATATAATTGATACCATGCAGTATTTGTGTCTCTGTCCAGTTTCTTTCACTTAACATAATGCCCTCAGGTGCATACATGTTGTTACAAATGGCAGGATCTCTATTGTTATGGCTGAATAATATTCCATTGTATATGTATACCACATTTTCTTTATCCATTTATCCATTGAAGGACATTTTGGTTGTTTCCATATCTTGGCTATTGTGAATAATGCTACAGTGAACATGGGTGTGCAAGTATCTCTTTGAGATACTGATTTCCAAAGACTTGGAGTATATATCGAGGAGTAGGATTGCTAGATCATATGATAGTTGAAGTTCTTACTGTCCAAGGCTTTGGAGTTAGACAGCTCAAGTTTTGAACCCTGGCCCTGTTGAATAATGGCTGTAGCTTCAGTTACTTCACCTATGAAATGAAAGTAATGAAGATGTTATGAGGATTACAATGAAAGAGAAACTGTATGTATAGCACTCAGCAGTCTATAGATATAAGGTAAATACCTAGAAAGTGATATCCAGAATTATTTTATGCCATATTAAAATATTCCAAGAAAAGGTGTTAAAATTGGAAATGATTAATCTGTCATTACAGATATTGTTTTCCCCCTCTTCCCCCAGGATGAAAATGGGATAAATAGACCAGTCTGTTCCTATGTTAAACCACTTCGGGCCGGGCGGCTTCTGGATACTCCAAGGCAAGCTGCAAGATTTGTTAATGTCCTTGGTTATGAAAGAGCCCCTGTTATTGGAGGAGGAGGTAAACAGGAACAGTGGTGCACTCTGCTGGCCTTTCTCTGTAGAAACAAGGTATCCTACACAAGAGAATTAAAAAGCAGTACATTGTAGTTATTGTGAATTTATGGTGCGTTTGTAAAATTAACTTAGAAAACATGTACATACTGTAAACTTGAACAAGTCAGAATCTTTTCACCATTTTTATTAGCATTGAATTATCAATAAAAAAACTTAGCATCTTGATTTTCTTGTTTAGTTTTTTATTTAATGTAATGTGATTTCTGTGAAGTAGGGATCTTTAAGTACAATAGTGTCAGAAACCAAGATATAGAGGTAAATTAAACAGTGAATTGGAAACAGTGCCAGGACTAGAACCATGGTCCTTTAGTACTACTGATATGTTAAAATTTGCCTAGAGATGCATTTTATTGTTTTTTTTAAAGATAAAATGGTAGTCCAAAAAATATGGATAAAAATTTTGGATTCATTGGTGTTTTGATTCATCAAAAATAAGTATATATTTAAGAATTTGTATGAATTTATTGATGTTAAACTTAAATGAATTGATTGCATTAAACTAATTTTATAGATTATGAAATATTTCCTAATCTTCTGTGTTCTAAAAATGTTGATGATATAAAAACAAGTCAGACCATCTTTAGCATTTCAATTCCGTTGAAACAGAGCAGAAAACAAGAAATTTATTTAATGTATTGTTTGGACATAATTTTTTTTAGTCTTAAATTGTGTAAATAATCTGGATATCCACAAGGGAAAGCTTATACAGTGGAAGAAACTGCAATAGATTAGAGATTAGAGATTGATTTGTCAATTAAAAAGATTTTCTTAAAGACAGTTGAAAACAGTAAAACATTTCTTATCAAAATTATTTTGACTTATTCCCAAGCTATAGTTCCCAAAAGTTGTGTGTATACATTTAAACTTTTTACAAAACTTAAATTTATTGAGGGTAACATTGGTTAATAACATTATATACATTTCAGATGTACAAATTTATACTATAATTCCATTGTGCGGTTACCACCCAAAGTATAGTGTCCTTCTATGACTATGTATTTGACTCTCTTTACCCTCCTTGTCCACCCCCACTTCCCTTCCCCTCTGGTAACCACCATTCTGTTGTCCTCATCTATGAGTTAGTTTTATTTGTTTGATTATTGCTTTTTTGTTTTATATCTCATGTGTGAATGAATCATGGTTTTTGGCCTTTTCCGTCTGATTTATTTCACTTAGCATGATACTCTTAAGAGGATTTAAACTTTATTTCAAACATAGTAGGAATGGTACATATATAAAATTATTACGTAAATAATCTTTTGTAAAGCAGATGATCACTCATTTGATTCACTATTTTATTTTATCTAAGTTTGATTAAAGAGCAAACACATCTTAAATTAGAAACTTGAAAATTATTTAAAATATTTTTCTTGTACAAACAGCAGCATTGCAACAGAAAAGTTGAAATTTCACCCATAATTCTATTACCAATTTATTATGTCTTTTTTTTTTAAACTTCTTTTATTTATTTATTATAGAGGGCAGAGTCACTGGCCCTCATATGTGGAATCTGAACCGGGGCCGCTGGTGTCCCAAGCCAGCTCTTAACCACCGCACCACTCGGCCGGCTTATTATGTCTTTTTATATTTTCTCCTGTTATGTATCATTTTTTTCCCCATAATTATAATTCAGATATAAATAAAATTTTCTGTCCTGCTTTATAATTGAGCATTATGCTTTGAACATTTTCCCATGTGTTGCTACAATTTTTATAATCTCCATCTTTTAATGGCTGTATAAAGTTTTCTTTTTTTTTTAAAAGATTTTATTGGGGAATTGGGGTAAGGGGAACATTGTGTTTTTCCAGGATCCATCAGCTCCAAGTCAAGTTGTTGTCCTTCAATCTTAATTGTGGAAGGTGCAAGCTCAGCTCCAAGTCCAGTCCCTGTGTTCAATCTAGTTGCAGGGGTGCACAGCGCACCATCCCATGCGGGAGTTGAACTGGCAACCTTGTTAAGAGCATGCACTCTAACCATCCAGCTGCCTGCCGGCAGCTCAGCAGCAGCTCAGCTTAGGCACAGCTCACTATCCCATGTGGGAATTGAACCAGCAACCCTGTTGCTCAGAGCTCATGCTCTAGCTAACTGAGCAACTGGCTGGCCCCAAGTTTTCTTGAACTGATATACAAAATCTATTTAACCTATTTCCTCATTATAGGAACTGTTTTTTTTAAAAATTCTTTTATTGTGAAATAAACATTTTAAAAGAAAATTAGTTTCAGGTGTACAACACAGTGCAATAGTTATACTTTTTACCCCAAAGTGACAACCCCCCTCCCCCAATTTGCCACCCCACTCCTCTCCCCCATATCATACATATCTATTACAATTCCTTTGATTCCCTTCCACAGTAAACTCCATATCCTGTGACTATATATTCAATTGGAACTGTTTTCTTTTTAAGTTAGGCTTGCTTCCAGTGTTTTGATATCGTTGAAAATGAATTTTTGCATTGAATATCTTTGGTTCTATTTTTGGGTTTTTTTTTGAAAATATTTTAAATATAAAATATCTGTACAAATTAATTGGGCCTAAAAGGTTGAATATTAAGTTTTTCCAAAATCAATTTAATGATTATAAAATGTTATTTGTTTTATTATAGTTCATTAAAGAACAACATTGTAGAGCCAATAATGTAAAATGTTTTGGGAAAGAAATCATCCATTCTACACTGAACTCAGTAGTTGCTTTTACTTTTGCATATTACCTGTAGTCCTGTGTATAAATACATATCTTCATGTAATTGTAGCCTTACTGCTTAATATTTTAATATGTTTTTATGGAATATATCGGATATTTTCTATTATTTTTGTATTTCAATTATTTTTTTAAATCCTGGAAGTAGGGGCCCATTGAGTGGCGCATTGGTTAAGAGTTGCTTGGGGCACCAGTTCTGAGCAGTAGGGCCCCGGTTCGGATCCCACATGAGGGCCAGTGACGCTCTGCCCTCTATAGCTAAGATTGTGAACAACAGTGCAACCTGGAGCTGAGCTGCCGTGAGTCGTGAGGGACAGCATAGGCTGCAGTCCCTGCTGCTGTGGGCTACCTTGAGTGACTGGCAGCCGGCGTGAGCGACCGGCAGCAGCTGCCGTGAGTGGCCGTCCAATGGCCTGAGAGCAACTGCCTCAGCTGGGAAGAGCGCAGTGGTAATACCAACATGGGCCAGTGAAGCAACGTCCTCCATAACTAGACTGAAGAACAAAAGGACAGCAACTTGTCTGTTCCCCTTCCCTAATTCCCCAATGCTGTTCCCCTCCCCTAACCCCCCAATAAAATCTTTACAAAAAGAAAAAAATCTTGTAAGTAATATTATCAAAGAGAATTTAGAAAATAGAAGGGAAAATTGCAACCACTCTAAAGCCATTGTTGGGGTTTTGTTTTCTTCTACCCAGGCATTTTTCCTATGTATTTATTTCCTTAAAATAATTATATATTGATACTTTAAGTCATTGTTTTAATGTTTTGATTACTTCCTCCTTTCTTTGCATTGCTTGCTTTTTGATTTTTCAGCATATCTGTTCAAGTGCATTAGCTATTCGTTTTTAAAATCTTACTGCTTCCCGCCCCAGCTGTTGTTCTCAGTCTAGTTGTGAAGGGCACTGCTCACTGGCCCATGTTGGTGTTATGATCATTGCGCTCTTCCTGGCTGAGGCAGCTGGTCATCGGCCATTGGCCTCCCAAGTGGTTCATGGCAGCTCTTGCAGGCTGCCGGCTGCTTATGCTAGCTGTCGGCCAGTCACACTGACTGCTGACCACTCATGCCTGCTACCAGCCACAGCTCACTGTAGCTCACTGCAGCCCACCTCCATGTCGAGCTGTTGTTCACCATGTTAGCTGTAGAGGGCAGTGTCACTGGCCCTCATATGTGGGATCCAAGCCTGGGCCGCTGGCATCCCAAGCCAGATCTTAACCAATGCGCCACTCAGCCGGCCCATGACTATTATATTTTTGACCACTGACTTCATAAAATAATTAGGCTCCTCTAAATTTTTTTCTTTACATTGTTTCATCATAACAATTGACTAATGATTGAAAAATTTAATAGTACTTTTTAATTGTCATTTTGAATTTTAATATTTAAGGAGGAAACAATATGAATGAACAAATACTTAATTTTAATTCACTATATTTTCTAGGGTGACTGTGAAGATCATGCTAACCTTCTGTGCAGCCTTCTTCTTGGATATGGATTAGAAGCCTTTGTCTGTGTTGGGACTAAGGCAAAAGGAGTACCTCATGCATGGGTTATGACTTGTGGAACTGATGGAACCATCACTTTTTGGGAGAGTTTAACAGGACACAGGTTAGCAAACTAAGTTTATAAGGATATGAAAATGAAGATATGAATGTTTTAAATTGTATGGATTTTGTTTATATTGATAGTGCTCAAAGTTAAAAAATGATAATTTTAGTTATAGCCTTTTTGATGACTATGTAAAAAATTACTTCAATTAAGATAGCAAAACTCTAAGAAAATTTGTACACCTTAAATATTCTTTACCAACATGATACTTGTAAAAAATAAATTATATTTACTTTTAATTTTATATAATTGGCATACGTTTTTTCTGATGATCATCTCGAAGCCTGAAAATAAATTCAAGTTGTAAATCATGATTTATTTTAAAAATTTAACGTGTTCACCACCTCCTGTTGATAAATCCACTGGACATTTTTTTTCAGTCCTTTTGCCTAGCATCAGATTTTGAAGAGTTAAATGCTCTTTCTTGGAACATTCTCTTTCCTTAGCTTTTCTCATAACACTGTCTTTCACTTTTCATTATTTTTCTCTGGCTGGTCTCAGTTTTCCTTTATCTTGTCTTTACTTTTTTTTTAATTAAAAAAACATTTTTAGTTACAGTTGACATACAATATATAGTTTTAGATGTACAACATGGTGATTAGACATTTATATAACTAATTAAGTGCTTTATCTTATCTTTAAATGTTGAAGATCTAAAGGCACAACGCTGTGCCCTCTTCTCATTTTTCTGCGTTCTTTTTCCTCCTGGTTGATAGTCATTTTGGTTCATCGTGCCTCATAATGTATAGCTAAATTATTTTAATTGTGTTGTCTGGGATAGACACTTTTGATCTTAACAATGTACATAGAATATATTTTTGTGTTAAAGGAATAAAGTTGGTTTCTATATCATAAGATGTGTTGTTATACAATTAATATAGACTAATCGAATTATGGGAGTATAAGAAGAAAAAACAATCAACTTTAGTCCTAGAAAATAGTTATGGCTTTATGTGTTAGAATAATATTTTTCTTCAGTAAGATGCTGCCTTCTTAATTTTTAGGTTCTTATTATATAAAATTATGTTTTACCCTTTTTAGATACATCCACAAATCTACCAATCCTGATGAACCTCCAGTTGCTGAACAGCCCAAACCATTGTACCCATACCGAACAATTGGTTGTGTTTTCAATCATCAGATGTTCCTGGGAAACTGTCAGCCCTCTGACTCAGTAGAAATCTGTGTATTTGATTTGAATGATGAATCCAAATGGAAACCCATGAGTGAAGAAGCAATTAAATCTGTGTGTGCTCCAGGAGCTACAACATCCCTTCCTCCCTTTCCACCTCTATGTGCATCCATGATCGATGCTTCAGTAACAAGTAATGAAGTAGAAATGCAGCTAAGGCTACTAGTGTCAGAACACAGGAAGGTAATTAAAACTGAAGTTTGTAGTTTTGTGCATTTTTTTCCTGTGTTTATGTATTAAAATTTTTTGTCATGTGTGATAGTGCCAGTTACTGTTCTAGCCTTGAACAAAGCAAATACAGTGCCTACCTTAATGAAGCTTTAAGTTTTGAAAGTCATGTGAGTTAAGTTCTGAGACTCAGAAATTTTCAAATTCACCAACACTTCTGGAATATATTACTTCCTTCTAGAAATTAAGAGTGGTGGACTTGCTCAGACTTTTGCTGAATCTACTTTTTGATTTGCTCTTTGTGAAGTATTCAGTCATTTCCTATTAAAAATATTGGGTTATGTTTATTTCATATGCATTTTTTTTTTCCTGGTTTGTTTTCTTACTATATGAAATGGGGTAGATAAAATGATATCTGGGGCCGGCCAAATGGTGTATTGGTTAGGAGCTGGCTTGGGATGCCAGCTCTGAGCAGAGGGGCTCTGGTTTGGATCCCACATATGAGGGCCAGTGACACTGCCCTCTACAGCTAAGATGGTGAACAACAGCTCCACCTGTTGGCCTCTATAGCTAAGATGGCCGGTGACGGTATGGGCTGCAGCCTCTGCTACAATGGGCTGCCATAGGCTACAGTGAGTGGCTGGCAGCCAGCGTGAGCTTCCAAGAGCCTCCGTGAGCTACCGTCCAGAGGCCAGCGAGCCACTGCCTCACCCAGGAAGAGGGCAATGATGATACCAACATGGGCCACTGAAGCAACGTCCTCCACAGCTAGACCGAAGAACAAAAAAGGACCGCAACTTGTCTGTTCCCCTCCTCCAATTCCCCAATGAATTTTTTTTTTTTTTTTAGCTGAGCCATCCTGCCACTTGTTGGCAGCTTAGCGGCAGTGCAGCTCAGGCTGGACATTGAACTGCTGTTGCTCAGAGCTCAGCTCGAACTCTTTTTTTTTTTTTTAAGATTTTATTGGGGAATTGGAGGAGGGGAACAGCGTTGGGGAATCGGGAAGGGGAACAGACAAGTTGCTGTCCTTTTTTGTTCTTCAGTCTAGTTGCGGAGGACGTTGCTTCACTGGCCCATGTTGGAATCATCATTGTGTTCTTCCTGGATGAGGCAGATCGGTTGCCAGCCTCTGGATGGTCGCTCACCGTGGCTATTGGCAGCTTACACTGGCTGCCAGCCGCTCAGGCTGGCTGCCAACCACTCACGGTAGCCTATGGTAGCCCACTGCATCAGGGGCTGCAGCCTACACCGTCGCTGGAGTTCGCACAGTCCAGCTCCAGGTGGAGCTGTTGTTAGCTGTAGAGGGCAGTGTCACTGGCCCTCATATGTGGGATCCGAACCGGGGCCACTGGCATCCCCAAACCAGCTGTTAACCAGTGTGCCACTCAGCTGGCCCTCAGCTAGCACTCTTGAGCAAGCTCTTAACCAACTGAGCCACTCAGCCTGCCCCCCCCCAATAAAATCTTAATTAAAAAAAAAATGATACCTGCATTCTGGCTTAATTTGCATTTCTCTGATTACTAATGAGATCAAGTCTCTTATTTATTAGCCATTTAGATTTCTTCTTTTGTAAAGTACCTTAATGAAGACATAAAAAGCATTAAATCATAAAGGAAAAATTAGTATATTTCAAGAACTTATGTTCATCGAAAGAAACCATTGAGACAGTGAAAAGAGCAGCCTTGGACTGGAAAAAGTTATTTGCAGCACATACAACCAACAAAGAACTAGAATTCAAAATTCCTATAAAAGATTTCTTTTTTTTTTTTTTTAAATTCTTTTATTGTGAAATAGAAGATTTATTTCTAATTCACCTTTTCAAGGTTCCCCAGTAGACTTACACCTTGGGGTGAGTCCTGTTTTCCGTATTCCTTGAAGCCATCAAAGACAAATTGATTTATCAGCTGTGTTCTCTGGGCTCCCAATTACTCTTAGCTTTGGCCTCCAAAATATTTCTTACTCACTTGCCAACTCATCAAAGCATTTTAAAGTATGTTTTGGAAAGTCTGGCATCTGTAATACGTTTCCAGCAATAGGTTGGTTCATTGACTGCTGGAAATGAAAAGCCCCTCATTATTTCTCTCCATCATACATATTGCCTTTTAGTCTTCTTTTTTTGGGTTTTGTTTATAAATGAAATCAATATTTTATTATATTATTAGAATTATTTTGTGTAGAAAAAGAAAACAAAACTGAGCTAGAAGCCAGTATTGATCACTAGCTAAGTTGAAGGTACCTGTAAATCAGCAAGTGAGATTCTTTTTTGCCTCAGGAAAAAGTATAGATGATTGTGGCCGTTTAGGATCTCTTGGATCCAGTTAAAACTTTGAATGTGAAATCAGGAGATATTAAAGATCTATTATGATAATCAAACTATTTATAATGTTGAGAAACTTTTTATGTTTGAAACAATTTTTTCAAAATACCGTGTGTCTAGTTGTCAATAGTTCATTTGATGTTATAAGTGCAATCATAATTGCCTTCAGTAGTTCCTAAAAACATGTTTTAAGCTCCCTGAGGGCCTGTAGAATATCTCTGCACCTTTTTATCTCTTACAGTATAAAAATCAGGTAAATGTTCAGTAAATAAATTTGAGTTTAATTATATATGCAATTAGTTTGTTGACTTTTCTCCCATATTACAGTTGAATTTATGGTAGGAATAATCAAATTAAGCAGATTCAATCGTACTAAACTCTTTAAAGTTAAATCAAATGTGACCTCAAAATTTTATGACACTGTATTCCGTAGTAGGACTATTCCACATGGTCTTTTCTAGTGGATATTAAGGAAATATAGGATTTGGAGCCTTCACTAACATTAATTAACAAAAAACATGAATGTTTTTTGGTTATTTCTTTAAGAAGTAAAACCTGATACCTGTAGTTTCTATACTTTTTTATTTCTGTGTATCCTTAGAATAGTTGGAAGTTTAAAAAATGATGACAAGTTTTAAAAACCTTGGCATACATTAAAATAGTTAATATTTTTGTTATAATTGGTTTTTAAAATATTAATGAATTTCACTTCTTTTGATTGCTATTCCTATAGGATCTTGGCCTCACTACTGTTTGGGAAGACCAACTTTCCTATCTCTTATCACCAGCTTTGGCTTCCTATGAATTTGAGCGTACTACAAGTATATCTGCAGGCAATGAAGAATTTCAAGATGCTATAAGGAGGGCTGTACCTGATGGCCATACGTTCAAAGGGTTCCCAATACATTTTGTATATAGAAATGCAAGACGTGCATTTGCCACATGTCTTCGGTAAGGTGGAATTTATGAATTCATAAATGTTTTTGGCTCAGGAATTGTAGAAATCAGTTAATCTGGTAGTTCTTTAGGAATGATTTCAGAATCACATGGGGAATTTCTATGACTTACCCTCCTTGCCACAGATTGTGATTCATTAAGTCTGAAATGTATCTTTAGATGATAATTTGGGATAGCTTTCCCTGTGATTTTGGTGCATTCTTAGTAGAAGATCTCTGATCTTGACTAGTATAATTTTTAAAATTTTTAGACTGAGGAAATAGTCTGTAATTTGAAAAGCTCAACCAAAATTATAGAGCTGTTGGTAGCAGAGACAGAATTTTAAAATATTTAAAATATTGACTTACTTGGAAATAAGAAAGTAAAGCCTATGTTTACCTATTGAATAAATTTTCTTTCCTCTGTAGGTCTCCTTTCTGTGAAGAAATAATCTGTTGCCGTGGAGATCAGGTGCGACTGGCAGTTCGTGTCCGAGTATTTACTTACCCTGAATCTGCATGTGCTGTTTGGATCATGTTTGCTTGTAAATATCGCTCAGTATTATAGGCCTGTCATTTCTAAAAGAATATACCTGTGTTTTATTGGAATTTTACACATTGTATATTGCTAGTTGTTTAGAGGTTGTTTTAAAAATCATAATATGACTTGGATGTCACATTTCAATTTTGTATATACCTGACAATGTTTTAAAAAAATCATGTGTATTTAAAAATTAAGGATGAAAAACTTGTATAAATATGAGTGTAATTTAGTATAAATTTAGTGTATATTCTATTTTAATAAATTCTACTTTGTTTACAGGTATTCAGTAGTTTAAATATGACTATAAACTTTACTCCATTTCCTTTATATTAATAGGTAGTCAGAAAGATATTTGAGGGTTTGAGCCATAGGAAAATCAATATCATTATTTTTCATTGATTAAAGGGAGGATTATTTTATATAAACTCAGAGAAATTAACCTCACAACAGATTTATTTATTACACAGGTAAAAAGACATTTTGATGAATTAACACTTTTGTGGTTTACCCATGGCCATAAGGATATTTGTAAATTTCCAGAGATTTATGGGAAGACTTTGATGCAAGAGTAGAAAAAGCTAGTATTGGAAAAGCATAAATATTAATAGCAACAAACCTCATATGAAAGTACATGAATAATTTATAAATATTTGTTAGTTTTATTCATTATAAAAATGAATTAGGTATTTTAGAAAAAAACTTATAACCTTTTGTTGTTATACTGATAAAAAATTTTCTATAATTACTATTGGTAGTTTGATGCTGATTTTCAGTGATCAAAGAATTCATTCTAGCCTCTTCATGGATTCCACCTTTTGAAACCACATTTTTTTCTTGCTTTTTTTATTTTGTTGTAATAAAAACATCAGCGTATATGACTAATCTAAATCAGAGAATCATTGTGAGGCCACTGAAAACAAGCATATCTGAGTGACTCCATGCTGATATTTCTTTTAAAATTGAGCAGTTTTAAAAGTTAATTTTAAATTTGAGCAAGTTTTAAAAGTGAGCAATAAAGTGAGCATTAAAAAGAATATACTATGGCATTTTCACTTTTTGTAAGAAGCTACATAATCTGATAGGTTTGATTGTGTTCAGCATCTCTGTACAATTCTTAATTCAGTTGCTTCATCCATTTGTCTTAAGAAAATAACTATATAACAGTTGTTTATGCATGTTATTCTTTTCATTATTTTAATTCACAATTGCAGATAAAATGATTTAATGTTTTTTAAAAATTAAAATCTAAAGATATCCTAAAATTTACTTTCTGTTTTATTTTTACATATGATAAATATTCGATTTAACTTGTTTTAAAAGTCTTGAAAATATCCCTTGTCTTACCAATTTTCATTGAAAACAATAATCAGATGTTTCTTGTGAGACTGATATGACTCCAAAGAATTAGCAAAATAAAAATTAAGACTTTTTTATTCTGTTGCTAAAATTACTCAAAAAACTGTTAATAGAGGGCCGGCCAAGTGGCTCAGTTGGTTAAGAGCTTGCTCAAGAGTGCGAGCTGAGCTCTGAGCAACAGCGGTTCGATGCCAGCCCGAGTTGAGTTGCTGTTGAGCTGCCAACAAGTGGCAGGATGGCTCAGCTAAAAAAAAAAGCTATCAATAGAGAAAATTGCTTGCAATTTTAAACTTTCAGAACAAGCTGTTTATGAGGCACATATAGGAGGCCGACTAAGATCAAGGCTATGTTATCATCGAGGCTTTGCTTCTTGTCTTACTGCATCAAAGTAACACATGTATTTATATTGCACTTTTGGTTTAAATTCTAAAATAAATTTTCTTTTAATGCACTTTAATAGAGTCCGGCATGAATTAATACTTTTCTCTAAAGATGGTTTATTTCAAAAGGTTATTTCAGTTATTTCTATATCACTAGAATTCTGGTAGTCTTATAATTTTTTTTTAAATTAAATTTGTATATTTAGCTCTGTAATCAAAGTTTTTTTATTAAAGACATAATGTCTCTAATGTGTTCTTTTTGACAGTATGTGCAATAATGTAGTCTTTTATGCTTAATATAGGAGTGTATATTTAGTAGAAGAATATCAGAAACCTAGAAACTTCATTACTCAAGCATGAACCTGTTGAATAAAATGCATTAAATTCAGTTCCAATTAACTGAACACTCTAAGAGCCTTCAAATTTTTTTCTAGTATTGAAGTGTACATTTTCAGATATTATCTGCAAAATCACATCTTTAACCTCTCAGTTCTGGAAAGTACACACATTTGAAAACCATTTTTCTACATCTTGCACAATAAGGCAAGATTTGAGCCAAATAAAGTGTAGGCTTTATATTTGAAAAGAATATTGCTCATCAAGTAGTAATCTGTGTCAAATATCTGATCATCAGAAAGCGTTAGTTATAAACATCAATTGTTTAAACTAACTCACACTTCTGATTTCACGGTCTACTAAACAAGATAGCTTAGGTTAGCCTACAATTTGCAATTTTATAATTTTGTACTTTTTACTTAAATAGATAATAGATAAGTACAGGAATTAGATGATCTGTTTTTAATATGCACTAACTTTTATACCAATGAAAGTAGTATTGCTTTCGGCTGTGGTAGTTTAGAAATTGAGATTAGCCAAAGCCTATAATAAAACCTTAAAAACAAAATAGTCAAACATAAACTAGAAGCCATCCAATTTTGAAGAAACTTAACTATAGCATATTCTATAGCACATTTAAAGCACAAGTTCAGTTACAGTTATCAATGTAGGTATTAAATGTTTAATATTTTCTTTGATTGGTTGGCATAGTCATTGTAATTACCTTTGACTTGTAATTGGTTTATAAATTAACTTGACACCAGTGTTGAAATAGTCATGGATATTAGAAGAAAAGGATAGGAGCTTATTAGCGGGTAGGTAGTTCACATATATTTCTATGAAATGAAAGATTTCTTTCTCTGATTCTACTGAATTTAGACTTGTACTAATATTCCGAAACAGATGTTTCCGAGTGTTTTTGAAGGTAGCTAGTTTTTTAAAAATCTGATCAAAACTAGAGTTTTAACTATATTTGTTATTTTTGCATGTGATTTACTATCACATGGCCTGGAATTACAGAATTTTGGACTTGATATGAGTTTTAGGTCTTCTAGGTCACTTAGTTTATAGATTATTGAAATGGGAATCAGAGAAGTTATGTCCCTTGTCCAAGGGTACATATCTCTAGTAGCAGATCGGTTCTATTAATAGAGGTAAAGTTTGACTCCGAGTTTACCATTTTTTTGCTGTATCTACACAAATGTGAGTTTTTGTCTGGGGATGGCATTATTGGGTAAGACCATGTAAACCATCCAACATAGAGTATGGAAAGATTTTCATGATGCCATAGCTACTATCACCTCCATTAAAAAAGAAAAAAAAAAGTGCTCACTCCTCAAGCCATCATTCCAATTTTCCATTTCTCATTTTAGTGGTTCTACCCAAGAGGTAAGAATATGGATGGCATCTGTATCTTATGGAACAAATCACATATACTAAAAAAAATTGCAATAATATGTCGTGTGTCAAGTCACTGATAGATCAGGCCAGGATTACTTTTTAGAGAGGATGGATGACCTAGGAAGCTAAGGCCCTGAGAGGGACAATGAGCTGCCTCAGGTTCCTGGTGGTGTGGTAGGTCAATAATATAACAACATTTACAATTCTATTTGAATACTTAAGCAAGATTCAGTGAATGACTGAATCTGGGATAGTGCCCACTAATATGCACCTAGAAAATATTTTCAGTCATATTCAGTTTATCCTGAAATCCTTTTATTTATAAATTAGGTGTAATTGGCTAGTTATTTAACTTTTACAAAATCTTCTCTTTGCCAAAAAATATGAGAGAATGGAAGTGATAATAGTACAAAACTAGGAGATGATGGTCAGAAGTTGCAAATATTTGATTTGAACATAAGCAAACAGATTTTATCACCAACTTTTAATTTTTAACAGCTTTATTGAGATAATTTGTGTACCATACAATTAGCAATTTAAACTGTACAGTTTAGTGGTTTGTACCATATTCAGAGATATGCAACTGTCACCAATGTTAGAACATTCTATCATCTCAGAAATCCTGTAGCCGTTAGCTATTAACATTATTCTCCTAGATACCCATTCCCTACTTCCCCCCACCCTCAGCCCTAAGCAACCACTAATCTATCTTCTATAGATTTCCCTATTCTGCTGGACTTGCATATGAATGGAATCATAATATATGGTCTTTAGTGTCTGGCTTCTTGCACTTAGCAGATTGTCTATAAGGTTCATCCATGTTGTAGCATGTATCATTATTTCCTTCATGTTTATGGGCAAATACTATCCCATTGCATGGATATACCATATTTGTTTATCTATTTGTCAGTCAATAGACATTTTGGTTGTTTCCATCTTTTGGCTATTATGAATAATACATCTATAAACATTAGTTGTACAGGTTTTGTGTGGGCACATGTTTTCATTTCCCTTTGGTATATACCTAGGAGAGGAATTTCTACATCATATGGTAATTATGTTTTTACATTTTGCTGAACTGCAAATATTGGGTTGTCGGAAAAGTCATGATGTATTTTTTCTGTTTTTCTTTTTTTAAAGATTTTTTATTGGGGAATTGGGAGAGGAGAACAGCGTTGGGGAATCGGGTAAGGGGAACAGACAAGTTGCTGTCCTTTTGTTCTTCAGTGTAGTTGTAGAGGACGTCGCTTCATTGGCCCCCATGTTGGTATTATCATTGCGCTTTTCCCAGCTGAGGCAGTCGCTCGCCCACCATTGGGAGGGCCGCTCACAGTGGCTCATGGCCGCTCACGAAAGCACATGCCAGCTGCCGGCCAGCCCCACTGCAGCCTACGCCGTTGCCAGTGACTCATGGCAGCCCAGCTCTGGGTCGAGCTGTTGTTCGCCATCTTAGCTGTAGAGGGCGCAGCGTCACTGACCCTCATATGTGGGATCTGAACTGGGGCCCTGCTGCTCAGAACTGGTGTCCCAAGCCAACTCTTAACCCATGTGCTGCTTGGCCGGCCCCACTTGTTTATGTTTTTTGTTGCAAAAATGCAACTGACTTTTCTGACAACCCAATAGTATTCTAAAGTAGCTGCACCATTTTTCAATCCCACCAGCAGTGTATGAGGCTTCTGATTTCTCCACCTTTTGCCAACACCTGTTGTTATCTGACTTTTTTCTTCTAGACATCCTAGTGGATTTAGTAAAGTGGTATTTAATTATGCTTTTTGTTTACAATTCCCTGATGATTACTTTTGTTGAGCATCTTTTCATGTGCTTATTGGCAATTTGTATACCTTCCTAGGAGAAATGTCTGTTTGGATCCTTTGCTCATTTTTATTTGGGTAGTCTTTCATTATTAAGTTATAGGAGCTCATTCTAAATTCTAGATACAAATCCCTTATCAGATACATGATTGGTAAACATTTGCTTCCATTTTGTGAGTTGTCTTCACGCTCTTGTGTCCTTTGAAGTACTAAAATTTTATAGTTTTAGCTCCTATACTTGGGTCTTTGATCCACTTTCAGTTGATCCACCTCAGTCTATGCTGTGAGGTAAGGGTCCAACTTTATTCTTTTGCATATGAATATCCATTTGTCCTAGCACCATTTGTTGAAAAGACTATTCTATCCTCATTGAATGGTCTTGCCCCCCTTGTTGAAAAACAGTTGACCATAGATGTATGGGTTTATTTTTGGACTTTTAATTCTATTCCTACTGTGCCAGTCCATTCTATTGTGCCATTACCACACGTTTTATCATTGCTTTGTACTAGGTTGGTTTTTTTTTTTTTTTTTTGAGGGCAGGGTCAACTGGCCCTCATATGTGGGACCGAACCGGGGCCGCTGGCTTCCCAAGCCAGCACTTAACCACTGCGCCACTTGGCTGGCCCTGTACTAGGTTTTAAAATTGGGAAGGGAGTGTAAGAGTCTCCAACTTTGTTCTTTTTCAAGATTGTTTTGGCTATTTTGGGTCCTTTGCAATTCCATCTGAATTTTTATTTTTTTTATTTTTTATTTTTTTGAGGGCAGCATCACTGGCCCTCATATGTGGAACCGAACCAGGGCCGCTGGCTTCCCAAGCCAGCGCTTAACCACTGCGCCACTCAGCCGGCCCCCCATCTGAATTTTAAAATCAGTTTATCAATTTCTACAAAAAATCTGCTGAGATTCTAATAGGGATTGCCTTGAATTTGTAGAACACATTGGAGAGTATTGCTATCTTAATGTTAAGTCTTTGATGCATGAACATGGGTGATTTTCCTGTTTATTTTAAATCTTCCATTTCCTTCAATAATGTTTTGTAGTTTTCAGAGTATAAATTTTATGCTTCTTTTGTTAAATTTATTTCCAACTATTCTTTTTGATGCTATTATAAATGTAATTGTTTTCTTAATTTCATTTTCAAATTGTTCATTGCAATTGTATAGAAATACAATTGAGTTTTGTATGTTAATCTTGTAGCTCGTGACCTTCCTGAACTCATTTATTCGTTCTAATAGTTTTTTAGTGGATTCCCTAAGATTTTCTTTATACATAATAATGTCATCTATAAATACAGTTTTACTTCTTTTCCAATCTAGATGTCTTTTATTTTTTATTCATTTTGCCAAATTACCCTATCTAGAACCTCCAGAACAGTGTTGAGTAGTGAGAGTGGCCATCCTTGTTTTTTTCATGACCTTAGGGGAAAAGTATTCATTCTTTCACCAGTAAGTATGATGTTAACTGTTTTTTGTTTTTCTTTTTTACAGATCCCCTTTATCAGGTTGAGGAAGTTCCTTTGTACTCCTAGGTTTGTTTGTTTGTTTTATCATGCAAGGGTATTAGATTTTGTCAAATGCTCTTTCTGTGTCTATAGAGATTATTATGTGATTTTTTTTTTGTTTCTTATTCTATTGATATAATGTATTATATTAGTTGAGTTTCAAATGTTAAACCAATCTTGAATTTCTGGGGTAAGTTTTAGTTGGTCATGGTATATATTTCATTTTATGTGTTGCCATATTCAGTTTGCTAGTATTTTGTTCAGGACTTTTGCATTCATATTCATAAGAGATATTGGTTCGTAGTTTACTTGTCTTGTGGTATCTCTGTCTCATTTTGGTATCAGGGTAATACACTTTCCATCAAATGAGTTGGAAAGTGTTCCCCCCCACTTCTATCTTTTGGAAGAGTTTTTGAAAAACTGGTATCAATTCTTACTTTATTTTTATTTATTTTTTTTGAGAGCAGTGTCACTGGCCCTCGTATGTGGGATCCGAACTGGGGCCGCTGGCATCCCAAGCCAGTTCTTAACCACTGCACTATTTGGCCGTCCCAATTGTTACTTTAATTGGTAGACTTCAGAAGTCTTTTGGGCCTGGGCTTTACATTGTGGGTAGTTTTTTGATTACTAATTAAGTCTCTTCACTTTTGTTTTTTTTTTTTTTTTTTTTTTTTGAGGGCAGTGTCACTGGCCCTCATATGTGGGACCCGAACCGGGGCCTCTGGCTTCCCAAGCCAGCGCTTAACCACTGCGCCACTCGGCCGGCCCTAGTCTCTTCACTTTTTATAGATCTTGTCTATTTCTTTTTGAGGTAGTTTTGGTAGTTTGTATCTCTCTGGGAATTTGTCCATTTCATCTATCTAATTTTGGTATGCAGTGTTCAAGGTTTCCTTTATAATCCTTTTTATTCTATAAGGTCAGTGGTAATGTCCCCTTCATTCCTGATTCTAGTAATTGGAGTCTTTTCTCATTTTTTTTCCTCAGTCAATATAACTAAGGGTTTGTCAATTTTGTTGATCTTTTAAAAGAGCCAGGTTATGGTTGTATTGATTTTTTTTTTTTTTTAAAGATTTTATTGGGGAATTCGGGGAGGGGAACAGTAATGGGGAATCAGGGAAGGGGAACAGACAAGTTGCTGTCCTTTTGTTCTTCAATCTAGTTGTGGAGGACATTGCTTCACTGGCCCATGTTGGTATCGTCATTGTGCTCTTCCCGGATGAGGCAGATCGGTTGCTGGCCTCTGGATGGTTGCTCACTGTGGCTATTGGCAGCTCACGCTGGCTGCCAGCCACTCACTGTAGCCTATGGCAGCCCACTGCAGCAGGGGTTGCAGCCTACACCGTCGCCGGGGCTCACAGCCCAGCTCCAGGTGGAGCTGTTGTTAGTTGTAGAGGGCAGTGTCACTGGCCCTCATATATGGGGTCCGAACTGGGGCCGCTGGCATCCCAAAATCAGCTCTTAACCAATGTGCCACTTGGCCGGCCCTGTATTGATTTTTTTAAAAATATTTTATTGGGGAATTTGGGGAGGGGCACCGTTGGAGAATTGGGGAAGGGGAACAGAGAAGTTACTGTCCTTTTGTTCTTCAATCTAGTTGTGGGGGGACGTTGCTTCACTGGCCCATGTTAGTATTATCTTTGTGCTCTTGTCGGGTGAGGCAGATCGGTCGCCAGCCTCTGGACGGCTTCTCACGGCGGCTCTTGGCAGCTCACACCAGCTGCCGGCAGCTCACGCTGGCTGCCTGCCACTTACTGTAGCTTATGGCAGCCCACTGCAGCAGGGGCTGCAGCGGATGCCGGCGACTCACAGCAGCCCAGCTCCAGGTGGAGCTGTTGTTCACCATCTTAGCTGTAGAGGGCAGTGTCACTGGCCCTCATATGTGGGATCCGAACTGGGGCCCTGCTGCTCAGAGCTGGCATCCCAAGCCCGATCTTAATGCGTCACTCGACCAGCCCTGTATTGATTTTTCTTTGTTATTTTTCTATTGCCTATTTCATTAATTTCCACCCCAATATTTATTTATTTATTTAACTTATTTATTTAGAGGGCGGTGTCACTGGCCCTAACATGTGGGATCCGAACTGGGGCCGCTGGCGTCCCAAGCCAGCTGTTAACCACTGCGCCACTCAGCCGGCCCAATATTTATTATTTTTGTCCTTCTTGTTTTAGGTTTAATTGCTTTCCTTTTTCCAGTATCTTGATGTGGAAAGTTAGATTACTGAGTTGAGATATTTTTTCTTTCTTAACGTAGTCATTTGCAGCTATAAATTTCCCTTTAAATACTGCTTTATGTGCATTCCAGTGTTTTGGTGTGTTGTTCTTAATTTTCATCCATCTCAAAGTATTTTCTGATTCCCCTTTTGAATTCTTCTTTGATTCATTGGCTATTTAGGAGAGTGATAATTTCCATATTTTTGTGAATAACCCAAGTTTCTTCCCTGCTGTTGATTTCTAATTTCATTCTACTATGGTTGGGGAACATACTTTGTATTATTTCTATCCTCTTAATTTTATTGAGGTTTGTTTTATGGCCTAACATAGAGTTTATCCTGGAGAACGTTCACGCATGCACTTGAGAAAAATGTCGTTTCTGTATTCTTGGGTGGAGTGTTCAATAGATGTCTATTAGGTTTAGTTAATGGTATTCAAATATTTCCTTACTGATCTATTAGTGGTTTTACCCTAGTTGTTCATTAATGAAAGTAGAGAATTGAAATCTGTAACTATTGTTGAATTGTCTATTTCTTCTTTCATTCTTGTCAGTTTTTGCTTAATATATGTTGGTGCTCTCTTATATATGTTTATAATTGTTCTCTGCATATATCTTGTTATCATAAAATGTTCCTGTTATCTCTAATAATATTTTGGTTTTAAAGTTCATTTTATCTGATATTAGTATAACTTTCTTGTGGTTGCTGTTTGCATGATTATTATCTTCCTCTATCCTTTAACTTTCAATTGATTTGTATCTTTCAGTATAAAGTGTATCTCCTGTCGATGGTATATAGTCAAATCTTGTTTTTTCCCCACCCCCCAGTTAGACAGTCTCTGCCTTTTGACTGAATCATTAAATCTGTTGACACTTAATGTTATTATTGATACAGTTGGATTTATGTCTGCCATTACACTTTTTTTTTGTGTGTGTGTGTTTCATGCTTTTTTTGTTCCTTTATTTCTACTTTACTGCTTTCTTTTGCCTTAACTGAATACTTTCTAATGCAGTATTTTAATTTCTTTAATGATTTTCACTATATTTTTTAGTTTTATTTTTAGTGGTTGCTCTAGGGTTTTCCATATACATCTTAACTTACCAGAATCTGTTTTAGAATTATACTAGCTTAATTCCAGTGATATATGGAATTCTTAATTTTTTAAACTAAAGTTATAATTTTTGAAATAAAACTTGATTACTTTTTTCTGGCAATACTGTGTTACTAAATCTAGTGTCTTTGGATTAGTTCAAAGACGTTAAGTTGGAATCTTTAGTTTTTAATACACTTGATTGTAAGAATCAATTAAATAGTTCATATAATACAGATAGAAATTTTAAATGTAGTAGAAGAAATTAATTCAAAAGTTATTTCTTTGTAATTGTTACTGGCAATATTGGTGTTTTTTTTTCAGACATTTTCAGAATTAATTGAAGTCTTTTTTTGAAATATATCTTTTATGTGGTATATTTTTCTTCTGAAATATGTATAAAATATTTCAATCATTTATAACTCAATCACTGAAAAATGCCAGTTTTAGTTGTGAACTGTCTAGGTAAAACTTAATGGCAGAATACTGTTGTTGTAGTTCTCATATCTGACTTGATAACTGTAAGACTGCAGCAACCTGATCTTTGTGGGCCTCATTTGCTTTTGTAAAATCGGGATTATGGGGGTTGACCTGCCTAGAATTATGGATCTGTATTAGATGATCTTTTAATAAAGTTATACTTATAAACTATTCTTCGTTATTTTATACATATTTAGATGCTTTGAAAGAATTTTGTTTATTAATATATTAATCTACTTTAAAATAAGACAAAGTGTTAATACTATGCTATTGGGCTTTTAATTATGTTTATTTTCTTGACATGCTTTCTTGAGTGGGAGAGAAATAAATGGAGGTATTTAGATAGGTTGCTGAGAATTTCAAATATCCCTAGGTTATGCTTATCAGAAAGTTGTACAACTGAATGTCCTCTATCTTATGTGTTAAATTAGAATAAAGGCTGTGAACAGTTGGCTTACATTATCTGGGTGGTTACTTCAATGCTCTGTTTTAGCTGAGGAAATTTGGCCCAATATTTATCATCCTACAACGTAAATTAAAAATTGCTTCTGCTCAAAAGAAGAACATGAATACTATATAGTTAAAACTGAAAATGTCAAGTGCATTATAACAATATCACAGTTGAATGACCATTATTTATCAAATCTTGCAAGGGAATAATTTTTTTTTAAAAGATTTTATTGGGGAATTGGGGGAGGGGAACAGCGTTGGGGAATTGGGGAAGGAGAACAAACAAGCTGCTGTCCTTTTTGTTCTTTAGCTAGTTGTGGAGGACGTTGTTTCACCGGCCCATGTAGGTATTATCATTGCGCTCTTCTGGGCTGAGGCAGTCACTTCCCGGCCGTTGGACGACTGCTCATGGCGGCTCACGGCAGCTCATAAAAACTTACACCCGCTGCTGGCCAACCCTACTGCAGCCTACACCGTTGCCAGCAAGGGAATAATGTTAATACCGTTAAAAGAATGGTGTTAGGAAGTTTGTTTAAAATATTGTCTTACAGCTTTAGGTTGAAATCTGGGAGTCACGTTTTCATGAATTTCAATGTCAGTGATTTTTTTTCCAACGTGTCTTAAAAAGGATTACAATTACTAGGCAGAAAGTAGGAGCAAGGGTTACACTTCTAGTTCCTGAGAGGAATGAACATGCATCGCTAAGAAGAGAAAGAAAGACATTGTGCTCCATTAATGACTATTGAGAAAGGATCAAGAGGACACAGGAATTCAGATTAACAAGATAGTTCTGAGAAAAACCTGAGGGAAAAGCATAACTAAAATATAAAGACTAGAGCCGTACTTGTACTCTTCCACAAAAATTACCAAGGCAAGGCTTAAAGAATGGCTAGAAAGTGCTTAATTCATTCCTTATTTAATTGAATTAAAAAGTAAGCCCTATTTTGTGTTGTTTGCATGTTAATCTTGGAAGAGAAATGACTTTCACAGAGTCAGAGGAGAATACTAGAGCTAATAGCAGCTCCAGACTTCTATCTGTAGGTTAGGGGAAAAAGACAACCTTTTTTCTCTTTTTTTAAAAAAGATTTTATTGGGGAACTGGGGGAGGGGAACAGTGTTGGGGAATTGGGGGAGGGGATCAGCCAAGTTGTTGTTCTAAAGTCTTCCTTGTGGAGGGCACCAGTCACCATCTGGCTTCCAGTCCGCAACTCGTGGCCTCTAAGAAGCTCAAGGTGCTGTGTTCAATCTTAGTTGCAGGTGGGTGTAGCGACCATCCTATGTGGCAGTCCAACCATCATCCTTGTTGTTAAGAGTGCATGCTCTATCCTCTGAGCCATCCGAGTGGCAGCTCAGCTCAAGGTGCTAAGTTCAGTCTTAGTTTCTGGTGGGTATAGCCACCATCCCATCCTGGAGTCAAACACAGCAGCCTTGTTATTAAGAGCTCATGCCCTATCCACTGAGCCATGCAGGTGGCAGCGCAGCTCAATGTGCCCAGTTCAATCTTTAGTTGAGGGTGGGTGTAGCCCACCACTGAACAAGCAGTCTTGTTGTGATACTAGCTGAGCCATCGTTCTCCGGTAGGAATCAAACCAGCGGCCCTGTTGCTCAGCACGCGCTCTAAGCCAACTCTTAACAAACTGAACCACTCAGCCGGCCCACAACAACCTTTTTGGAGCAACAAGAAGGGGCCATTTTTTTTTTTTTTGGTATAAAGGTCAGCCAAAATTATATAAATGGAGGTTTGAAAAAGTATTTTAGCTTTGTCTCATCTTTCACTTCAGTCTGAAAAATGGATTCTTTCTCTTTAATTTACAAAGTCCCAAACTCTGGTTTCTTAAAAGTTTGATTGAGAATTCTACATTTTCAATCAATTATTGTCAAATATCAAAATTTTGCTATCAGGGCTGGCCTAGTGGTGCATTGGTTAAGAGTTGGCTTGGGACTCCAGCTCTGAGCAGCAGGGCCTGGGTTCAGATCCCACATGGAGGGCCAGCGCCCTCTACAGCTAAGATGGTGAACAACAGCTCAACCTGGAGCCGGGCTGCTGTGAGTCGCCAGCGATGGCGTAGGCTGCAGTGTGCCTGGCTGGCAGCTGGCGTGCGCTTTCGTGAGCTGCTGTGAGTGGCTGTCCAATGGCCGGTGAGTGACTGCCTCCAGGAAGAGCGCAATTATAATACCAACATGTGTTGGTATTATGTGCAATGTCCTCCACAACTAGACGGCAGAACAAAAGGACAGCAACTTGCCTGTTCCCCTCCCCCAATTCCCCAATAAAATCTTAAAAAAAAAAATTTTGCTATCAAATAAAGATATTTCTCTGCCTTATGTTGTTTTCTATTTCCCATTGGAATTAAGAAGTAGGCCATTTCTTATTCTAACTTTTGAAATCTGATGAGAAACTAGGTAATATGTCTCAAAAAGAGATCTGGAAAACTTACATTGTAGGAAGTATATTTGAATTACTTTGGCAACTAGCAGTAATTTGGGGTAAGTCACTTAACCTCTGCAGACTCAAATTTCCGTACGTGTAAAATAGTGGCTTGGTCTAAAATTTAGATCTTTTCCATATTGAATCTTCTTAACTAATTGAAGCTAATAATTCTATTTACATTAAGAATCTCAATACCATCTCTCTTTGTTGGTTTAAAAATAACTGTTTCAAAGGAGCCTTACACTATGATGGTGAAACATGACTATTGTTTGGCCTACCATTTTCCAGAGTCCCTCATGAACATACTGTTCATATATTTAACCTTGTTTTACTTTTCCTAAATTTTTATCAGTGAGTATGTAACTTGATCTCATCAAGTTAGGACAGGTAAATTTATTAACATATTGGATGTTACAGAATGAAAATATTGTGGAATTCACTGTTAGGTTATAACTTAGTAAAAAGACATTAATAGATATTTTCTAAATGTTTTCCAATAAATGTATATCTTTGTAATGGGAAAGAAAAAGTTAATTCTTTATAAGTTTATAGGCCAGTAGAAACCAATTTTGTTGTATTCATATATGGCCTACATATGCGTACTTCTAGTTCTGCATATAAGGTCACATGCTAGTTTTCATGACTAATTTTAAATATTTTTGGTTAATATTCATTCTGATGACCAAAATTATAATAGACGAGTTTCAAATTGCATTTATTGTTGGTGGAATTAGCTTCCTTAGAGAAGTGATTATTTACAATGCTTTGAAAGGGATGGAGTCATATAGATCACTTTGAAGATAATTGGTATGGGGAGATGACCACTGTGGTGAAACTTAAATGCCAGTTGAATTCACAAGAACCAATTGAAGGGGCCGGCCGAGTGGCACGGTGGTCGAGCGTGGGCTTGGGACGCCAGCAGCCCCAGTTTGGTTCCCACATGTGAGGGCCAGTGACACTGCCCTCAAAAAAAAAAAAAAAGAACCAATTGAGGGAAAGGGGGCATCACATCATTCATTTAAAGTGTTTAACTCTCTGTCGGACACAACTGATCTCACAGATTCATTGCACACAAAGATGCCGCTGTGAAATACGTCTTTACTGTACTGTCACAAACATGACTGGCAATAGGTTACAGTAGAGGGGGAAGATACAGAAGTGATGAGTCATGATACTTAACTGTTAGATATTTGAAAATTTGTGTGTGACAAATCTGTGAGATCAGTTGAGACCGACAGAGGGTTAAATTATCAAATGTTTGGGCCCACCGAGTGGGAAGCCAGCAGGCCCGGTTCGGGTCCCACATATGCGGGCCAGTGACACTGCCCTCAAAAAACAAAACAAAACAAAAATTATCAAATGTTTAATCAATTGTATTGGTATGTACAAATTTTAAAGCATCTGCTTTTTATGTACTCATATTTGGTGGAGTGAGGGATGAAGTATGAGGACTTTTTCCTTGCTCTGTGCAGGTTTAAAGAGACATTGTAATGTAAGTAAAAAGAGCTGAGCTGGTCAGGAGGCTTGGATTCCCAGTTCCACCTCTTTCATTTACTAGCTCTGCCTATATTTTGTCATTTGTAAGATGGGGGTAATAATATCTGACCTTCAAGTTTTATAACTGAAGAAAGCACTTTGAAACTATAAAATTCACTATAAAATTATAAGGTATTATTGTGGGCAATGAAAATTTAGGTTATAACACTGAAAAAAATATGCTGTTCTATTTTTTTATTTTTGGTGCACTTTTCTAGGTGAATGTGCCTCTTAGGAGCAATTGTCTGCGCATAGGCAGATTGTGCCCCCTGAAGGCGGTGCTCCCTGAAAGATTCAGAGCAGCTCAACCAGCACGTCCAGAGTATGAAGCATGAAGTACATTTATTCTGCAAAAATGATAAGTAAATATAAGATAAAAAAATCTCAAGGATTCCATTTTTTAAATAAGTACAACAAAATCAACGAAAACTAAAATCATATTCACAGTAACACATATCACCAGTTTTTTAGATTTATGGCACTTTGAAAAAATACATTTAAATGTTGATTTGAATTCTTTAGACATTTTAAATATATAGAACAATTTTTAAAAAGTGGTGAAGCTACAGAATAAAAAAATTAAATCAATGAAAGAAATTGGGATAAAATATACTGTACATAAAGATATTTGAATCTTTGAATTGAAAATGAAAAAATGGGACGATGTCAAGTTATTCCATAGTATTACTTGAAGCCCCTGAGACTATATCAACCTCTGATAGCTTTTGAGTAGTCAGCAGTCATTTTCTAAGAGTCTTGTGATGATGGATGGTGGGACTTATCAAAATTTCAAAGGGTTATGATAATCATAAAAATTACTAGAATTATACTGTCTGTACAAAAAAGCATCAAGTGTTCAGGTTATATTAATGACTGGATTTATAATAGAAGATAGCTAGGATTTTAAAGATGTACCTTTTATTTTTTCTGCATACAGAAGAAACATCAAACAACATTTACCTGTCATCTTGATGAACTTAATTCCATATCAGCTTACAAATGCAAGAAATTGACATAAGAAAGGAAAAACTCCTTTTGAATTCTTCAAAACAAATTCACAACAGAAGGATTTTTTTTTCCTTTAAGTGACAATTTTTTTTTTTTTTAGCTGAGCCATCCTGCCACCTGTTGGCAGCTCAGCAGTAGCTCAGCTTGGGCTGAGAATTGAACCGGCTACCCTGTTGCTCAGAGCTCACACTCTTGAGCCAGATCTTAACCAACTGAGCCACTCAGCTGGCCCTTAAGTGATAATTTTTAAAAATACGTTTTGGAAAGAAAAACATTATGTCACTAAATCACAGGAAGGTTAATTTCAATAGAAGGGCTTTCATGAATTTGTATTTGGCAAGAAAAGAAAGCCCCCCCCCCTTTTTTTAAATAGATTTTATTGGGGAATTGGGGGAGGGGAACAGCCAAGTTGTTGTCCTTCACTCTTAGTTGTGGAGGGCACAGCAAGCTCAGCTCCAAGTCCACTCACGCTGCTCAGCTCAAGGTGCTGTGTTCAATTAGTTGCGGGTGGGCATAGCCACTATCCCATGTGGAAGTTGAACCAGCAGCCTCATTGTTAAGAGTGCACGCTTTGTCCACTGAGCCACCCGGGGGGGGGGCAGCTCAGCTCAAGGTGTGGAGTTCAGTCTTTAGTTGTGGGCAGGCATAACCCACCATCTCGGAACAGGCAACCTTGTTGTTAGGAGCACATGCTCTCACCAGCTGAACCTCCTGCCACCTATTGGCAGCTCAGCGGTAGCTCAGTTCAAGTGCAGCTCACTGGCCCATGTGGGAATCAAACCAGCGACCATGTTACTCAGAGCTTGCACTCTCGGAACAGGCAACCTTGTTGTTAGGAGCACATGCTCTCACCAGCTGAACCTCCTGCCACCTATTGGCAGCTCAGCGGTAGCTCAGTTCAAGTGCAGCTCACTGGCCCATGTGGGAATCAAACCGGCGACCATGTTACTCAGAGCTTGCACTCTTGAGCAAGCTCTTAATCAACTGAGCCACTCGGTCAGCCCCCAAAAGCCCATTTTTTAAAGGTAAGGTATGGATTTGTTTCCTCTCTTTACTTCCACTCCCTTTCTTGTTATCTTTACTTGGGAGATTTATTTACTGTCGTATGCAAGGGATAGTAAGTGACTATTTCATGGATTCCTTAATTCATTTAACTTGCCTTTTAGGGATAAGATAAGGACAAAATATAATTGATTTTTGGCTGTAGTTGGTTAAGTACAACATGGCAGCAATATCCCGTAAGGACAGAAGATGGTGGTGTTGTCCCTAAAAGTAGACCATTTTGCTGTTTTCCTGCATTGTTGAAAGGATTTTAAAGCCCTCTATATTTTCAAAGTCCACATAGGATCTAAACTTTTAAAATAGCAAATTTTGGGAATGTATTTTCCATGTTCTAAATCAAGAGGTCTTATATATCAATCCATCCTTTCTACATCATATAAGGAATTAGACCTCAGAGCTTTGGCATGCATAGATACAAATGGGATTATGAATCCACAACTAAGTGATGGGGTTGTTTTCTCTCTCTTGTAGTGAAATTATAATACAAGGAGAAGATTTTTTCTCCCCCTCTTCCAATTTCTTACCTTTCTTTTATATTCCTTTGTTTTTCTTTTTTCTCCCCACTCCTGCTGTATGTGTCCTGTGGTATCTTAAGCATTAATAATAGATGGTTGTAATTTCTACTGCAAGATGCAATTGGTAAGAGTGTGATATCTTTAAAAGATTTATTAGTTCTTGCTATAGATATATTTCTTACTTAGCTAATGCTTTCAATTCTGTAAGGTTCTCACACAGGACTAGCCTCAGAGTGGATGTTACCAATGAAACTCATTTATCAATGAATAATTGTATCTAAGAATTATCTGTTTTATTGTATACTTAATGAGTTCAGCGAGACCTGGGAGTATTTTTTATTATATGGCTAATTGCCCTCAGTTCAGTTTTGCCACTCTGATCTCACTTCCACAATGTATGAACACACCACGTTAACTGGCCTATGGTAACAGTGGTTATTGGAGACATTATGTTACTGAGATGTGCGAACATTACAAATGAATCCGGAAGGACGCTGAAACCAACACCTGCAAATTATTTACAACATGGTTATATCCCAGGCCCTGATCTTGGCACTTGGCAGAAGTCAGTGAACAAAACCCATAAAGATCCCTGCCCTATGGGGCTTACACTGAAGTTGGGAGAAGAAGTATTCAGAAATGAACAAGACGTACAAGTAAATCATATGGCATGTTGGTAGCGGAAAAAAAATAAAAAAAGTCAGGGAACAGGGATGAGGGGGCTCGGGGCAGTACCAAGTCGGTTGATCTGGAGAAATCGCCTAGAGGCTTGAAAAGAGGGCTGGACTGGGCCCAGCGGGAGGCCCGGAGCAGAGTCCTGCGGTGGGCCTGAGCAGGCTAGGAGGCAGGGGTGTCCCGAGGCCGTGGCGATTCGATAGACCTTTACGTTTTTAGGAATTTACTCCAGCATGGGCGCGAGTTACTAATTACACTTTCAGTAAATCAATTAGAGGGTGACTCAGTGACTTGCCCACTTCGGCAGGGGTGGTGACTGGGGTGGGTGCGGTCACGGCCGCGGCTGAGCCCATGCGGGAAACCCTGACAGAGCGGCTGCGCGACCCGGACAGAGCATGCGGCGGGCGCGGGGCGGGACACACGGACGCCATCGCGTCGCTACGGGCTGGCGGCGGCGGCCTGGTCGCGATCGCCGCGGCGTCCTCGCTGCCCTCCGCTCGCCAACGGTTGCCCGGGCTCTCGCCTAGTCCCCTGCCTGATCTCCTGCGGCGGCGCGCGCGGCCGGGTTGGGCGGGGCGGTTCCGGGATGAGGAGGCGGCGGCGCGCCGGGACGATGCTCAGCCGCTGAAGAGACGCCGGCACACGGCACGGCGGCCAAGTGCAGCGCCGACCCGCGGGATGGCTCAGCCGGCAGGCCCGGGAGGCGGCGGGGAGCCGCGAGCGGAGGCAGTGGGCGGCGAGGGGCCGCCGGAGCCCGGGGTGGCCGCGGTCGAGTTTGGGAGTCCACAGAACTCGCTGAGCCTGGAGGAGATCCTTCGGCTCTACAACCAGCCCATCAACGAAGAGCAGGCATGGGCCGTGTGCTACCAGTGCTGTGGCTCCCTGCGCGTAGCGGACGCCGGCCGCAGCCAGCGCTGCCCCCGCGTGCGCTCAGCCGCGCAGATCCGCATCTGGAATGACGGCGCCGTCACCCTGGCGCCCGCCGCCGGCGACGCGGGAGACTCGCCCACCGCTGCGGGTGAGGCCGCTGACCCGTGTATCCCCCCACCCCCGGAAGACCCTCTCCGCGGGTGTCTTTTCTCTCGCAGTCTCCGGGCTCTGCCCTTCAGCCCCGCGACAACACCCCCTCCCCCAGGCTCTTACGGGAGAACCCCTGCTGAAGGCCCCCTTTTTTCCTCGAAGCTCCTGGGCCCGGCCCTTTCGCCCCACGACACCCCCGTCTCCTACGAAAAGATCCCGGCCGCGGCCCACTTTCCCGGCCCGCTCCAAACCCTTGCGCGCCCTCGACCCCCACCCCTAACCTCCCCCACCGCTACCCCCCCACCTCTCACTGGAGACCCGGGCCTGGGGCCCCAGGGGGAAGGCGGTGCTGGCCCAGCTGGGTCCCACGTAGGTCGGAACATGGGGTGCGGGGCGGGCATCGGCACAAAGGGGCCGTGAGGAAGGCGACCGAGTGGGTCTCGGCTTGCCTGGGCCTGCGGCGCCCCACTGCAGGGCCGCTGACCTGCCGAGGGTGCCGCTGATTGTATAGACTGCCATAGGACAGCTGCCCTTGGCTTGTTTGGGAAAGGGTGTGGGTTGGGTCCTATGGATGAGCTATGTATGCATACTTAATATGCCCTGGCTATTTACTTATGGTTGTATTTATGATGTGATAGGTGCTAGAAAAGGTTCACGTGAGATCTTGTCAAGGATAGTTAATTCTGGTGTCAGGAAAATCACACCTTTTGGAATGAGTAGTCAATTAATAGTAGTTTTTTAAAATAGGCAACAACATTCTTTCGTTTGGGGAAAAAAAAAAAAATCTGAGCCCTGAGGAGATTTCTGCTATTGAGAAAAATGGGAGAAGAGACTAAATGATTTTTAGCTCCCAAAAGTTATAAATCAACTACCTACCTGTATAATGAAATTTGTTAATTTGTGATGAAAAAACAGGCTTGCAAAGTAAAAAGCTGACAAGATGTCAGATAAATAGATAAAAGAGGTTTTAGGTCATTATCTAATGTAAATTCTTACAGATTATCACCTACACATCATCATATAGCTAGGGCTTATTCAAATATTTATTGATGATGAAGAGGAGCTTGATAGTAGGTTTTTTCCAATCGGTTTTTATCTAATTCAGTCTTTTGAGAGGCAAGTCTGTTAAAAACATAGAAAAATAATCCACCCTCACTTTTAGAAAGTTGATGGAAATGTCAAAATGCTTAAGGTGTAAGATGTAATTCAGAACTAGTCAGTAAAATGACATTTAATGAAAATCTTTATCTAAATTGACTAAAGAACATTAAAGATTATGTTGTCGTCTTTCAGTTCCTCCAGAACATTTATTTATTTTTACTGTCAAAGGTAAACAAATTTTATAATTTTTATTTATTTAAAGCCAGTCTTTATGATTCTTTTAAAATTATTTCAAACATTTTTTAGACTATAATCAACAACTCTGGGCTCTCTCTACAACTGGGAGCAGAGGTCATGAGCAGAACTAAAAAGAAAGGGGATGGATTACAGGTCCATTACAGCTGCTGTAGGAAACAATTCTACTATTCTCTCCATAAAGATAGAATACATTGAGGTCAACATGTTATGATTCATATTAATAAGGCAAAAAAATGCATTTCAACATAAAGGTTTTTTTTGATGTGTTTCTTGTTTTAAACTTGGACTTTATATTAGTGGGAAATACCATTTATTTGCAATGTGTCAATATGATATGAAAAGATACACTTATAAAACAGAGCAAAGCCATGCATTGAGATCTAGTGTTTCCAGGGAAAAATGGTTGTGTGCAACCTGCATTTAGAAGCAGCATTGTTAGTGGTGATTTCCGGAAGGAACAAACCCCAGTTTACATTCTCTTGAACTTAATTCCCAAAGAATGTAGTTTAAATTATGTTTGTGGACCTTTAAAGACTATTGGATTATGGTGGTAGTCTTTTGTAAAAGATCAGTCTTATGTTGAAATGATTTTTTTTTTTGCCTTATTAATATGAATCATAACATGTTGACCTCAATGTATTCTATCTTTATGGAGATAATAGTAGAGTTGTTTCCTACAGCAGCTGTAATGGACCTGTAATCCATCCTCTTCCTTTTTAGTTCTGCTCATGACCTCTGCTCCCAGTTGTAGGGTTGTTGATTATAGTCTTGAGCATTTTAGATTTTAGGGCCAAGGATTGAAAATCTTGGCAAAGGTCATGCTAAAATAGTGTTTATATTAGACAGTTCATTTCCTCCTAGGATTTAAGAGTATCTGCATGACTATGAAGACATGATGTCTTCTGAACATTTAATCTTGATTCTTAAAAATGCTGTTTAATTTGCTACTGTGCATACTTGTATGGATTCTGTTTTTAAGGAAAAATGGTAATTGTGACACCAGCATTCTAAGAAGCAGTTTCATTTTCATTGTAAGGGGTTTAGCATGGTTATATATTCTGGGCGATCAACAGCATTTATATTTTCACACGTTATCCATTGACTATTTATTTTCTAGCTAGAGGTTTAGGGAAGTCAGGGGACTTGCGCAGATTCATGCTGACAACTCTTGAATCAAATTCAGGTCTTTTCACCTCTAGACATTTTAATATTGTGTAATGAAACAGATTTGGTTTGAATTTGAATCATTATTCCTGTCCTTCCTAGCTGGGTAAGTTCCTTAACCTTTCTGAGTCTAGCCTTCTCATTGTAAAATGAAAACAGATCACTTTCTTCACCAGATAGAGGTGAGATAATATATGTAAAGTAATTAACTCAAGGCTTGTTATGTAGTAGGTACTCAGTAAGTTGTAGTTCTCATCCTCCCCTAGTCCTGTGGTCCTTTCTCATCACCATGGTGTCTCTGGTTGAGCTATTTGAGACAAATGTCTAGGTCAGGGTTTCTCAACCTTGTCACTATTGACATTTTTGGCCAAATAATTCTTTGTTGTGGGGGCTGTCCTATGCATGGGATGTTTAGCAGAATCCCTAATCTCTACCCACTAGATGCCAGCAACTCCCCTCGTCCCCTACGACAATAAAGTCTCTAGATGTAGCCAAATGTTCCCTGGGGGGCAAAAAAAAAAAATCATCCCCTGTTGAGGGCTACTAGTCTAGCAGATAGATGATGGGGTGGTGCTCAGGATTGTGTTCAGTGTGGAGAATGGATTGTGGCTGTAATCCTCAAGCAGGTGAATCTTTTCAGCTGGCCACTGTTCCCTCTGCTGTTGAGTTGAATGAATGAGTGCTATTGATACTTAACCCTATCAGAAGTATTACTCCATTTAGTTTCATAGAAAGAAATAGCACTTAACAGGCTTTCCTGACTTGTTTTGGGACTGAATACAGTTGTACTTGATTTTAGTTCTTGAACAGCATTGATACATTCAGAATATTCACATTCAATTTGAATTTAAAAATTAGAAATACATTATAAGAAAAATAGAAAAATGATGAAAGGTGTGGGAAGCATGGAAATGAGACCAATGAGGCATTGAAAGAAAACAATGAAGAATGAGTAATTCTATTTAGCATTCAGCTAAACTTGGCCATGAAAGCAGTGTGATATAGGACTAAAGGAGATAAAGAAAGAAGAAAAATTGGTTATTTAGAGGATACCTTGAGTAAAAGTGATTAAATTATTAATTAGGATCTTAAGATAGGCAGTATATTTTGTAAAGTGTTTCTGTGATGACAGGAAGATAACGTTGCTTAGAATCAAGAGGGCTTATGATTCTTCTTAGTTGGCTTACATAAAATATTTATTACCCTAATGTTTATGTCCTTGTGGTCATAATAAGACCTTTTTGTTTGGTAAAATTTATTATATACAGGTGATGAAGTTTTCACTTTCACACCATTAATTAATGAGTTAAAGACATCCCAATTGTTTGTTACCCACTCTTTGTCACCAGTGCAGTTAACTGGCATTAAGAACACATTTTGGGCCTGCTGAGTGGTGCATTGGTTAAGAGCTGGTTTTGCGATGCCAGTGGCCCTGGTTCGAATCCCACATATGAGGGCCAGTGACACTGCCTTCTACAGCTGACAACAGCTCCACCTGGAGCTATGCTGTGTGAGCCCAGTGACGGAGTAGGCTGCAGCCCCTGCTGCAGTGGGCTGCCAAGGCTACAGTGAATGGCTGGCAGCCAGCGTGAGTTGTCAATAGCTGCAGTGAGTGACATCCAGAGGTTGGCGACTGATCTGCCTCACCAGTGAAGAGCGCAATGACATACGAACAGTGAAGCAATGTCCTCTGCAACTAGACTGAAGAACAACAACAACAAAAAAGACAGCAACTTGTCTGTTCCCCTTTCCCGATTCCCCAATGCTGTTCCCCTCCCCCAATTCCCCAATAAAATCTTTAAAGAAGAACACATTTTGGTATTGTTGACTGGCAAAAAATAACTTGCCAAGTAATCTACAAAAGAAAAGGTTTATTCGGGAGAAGAAAGAGAAGCAAGAGCACCACCAAAGTGTGAGAAAACACACCTCTGACATGGGGCTACAACTGGCAGCCCACCTGCATGAAAAAAGACCCATGTTCCAAGATGGCTAATCCCTTTATTATGGCCCCTCCCTTGGACGTTACCACAGAGCTAAAACAGGAAAGTCAGGATTACAGAGTTAACAAGGGGCCCAGCTCTACCCATAGTCCTCCCAACTCTGTGGTGAAGGATCTTAAGATGCCAGTTCACTGTATCATTCCCCACTCTTGTCAAGATCTTTCTTCTAAAAGATCATTTATCAACAATCAGGTCATTTAGTCACAGGTTTTTAGTGTCCAATCTTTTGTCCCTTGATGTTTGTTCAACCTCTAATCCCTCGGTGTCAGAAAGGCCTCTTTTATGTGTCATCTCTCACGTCATGGGGAAGAGTGCACAGATCGGGAAATGGCTGGCACTCAGTTGACCAGCATCAGAAGCAGAGTTTAAACAGATCAAAGTTAAAAGATAGAATTAGAGCATAGCAATCTAATTTATGTGGCAGGTGATAAGCTAGGAAGTCAAGCTCCATAGAGGTCACCTGCTTTAAATTTTTGACAACTTTAGTTACAGATCACCAGACTGTATGCTTTTCCAGTCAGGGCTTTGTGCCTTCTTTAGGTGTGACATGCGTATCCAAGAGTCTACTCTCTGTAGTTTAACAGCACCGGGGTTTGTCAGCAGTTCCTGATAAGGGGTTACAACAGCATAACTAGCACAGTACTCACCATTTCGTCCTTTAAGTATGAACCATTGGTAAACTATGAGAAAGTCAGCTTTACCCAGAGGAGTTTTCTGCAAATCATCACGAGGAGTCAGAAGGTAATCTGTTAACATCAGGAAGCCATAAGGGGCTTCCTCAATCTCAGGAGGAAGGAAATCCAGCATGATATTTCGCTAAAAAGTCTCTGCCTAATAAATGAGTAGGGGCAGAAGAACTAAAGAGAAAAATGATGTTAATGTTCATCTCTTAAGGGACCCAGAAAAAAGAGAATAGGTTCAGATATGTAAACCTGTTTTTTCCAAGATGATTAGAAAAGTTGCAGAGATATAGAAAATTTCTGTGCACCTCTCACCCAGTTCCTCTGATGTTAACATCTACTAATGTTGTGCTATTATGGTACATTTGTCAAACTAAGAAGCCAGTGTTGGCACATTACTATTAACTAAATTGCAGACTTCTTTTGGATTTTCCTAGTTTTTCTATTAGGGAAAATTTTCTATTTTTGTTTCATAATCCCATCCAGGGCACCATATTGCATTTAGTCTCCTTAGTCTCTTAAGTCTCCTTAGTCTCTTTTGGTCTGTGGCAGTTTCTCAGACTGTTCTTGTTTCCCATGACCTTGACAGCCTTGAGGAGTACTGGTCAGGGGCTTTGTAAACTGTCTTTCTATTTAGTTTGCCTCATGTTTTCCTGACTAGACTGGGATTATGTGTTTGTGTGAAGAATACCAGAGAGGGGAAGGGCTCCTATTAGATTGGGGCTCACATTAGATTGGGGCACATGATATCCACGCAACATCACTGGTGGTGTGAACCATATTTGCCAGGTTTCTCTACTAAAGAGTTACTGCTTTTACCTTTTCTACACTCTATTCTTTGGAAAGGAGTCACTAAGTCCAGCCTGCATTCAAGGATGTGGCCTGCTCCTGGAAGGGTGAATATCTGCTTAATATTATTTGGAATTCTTTTGTAAGGAAGATTTGTCCCTTCTCTCCATTTCCTTATTTATTCAATCATTTATATCAGTCTGGAATCTATTTTATTATATTTTGGTTGTTTTCCAATACTATGTTATTTGTTTTATTGGTAAAATTGTTCCAGCTGGGGCCACTGGAGGCACCTTCAGGTTGGCTTCTGTGTCCTTTTGACATGTAGCCATTCTTTTGTGTTTTTGAGTGCATCCTTGCTTTCTGGCATTACAAAATGCATCAAGGGCTATCGTGTATATTTTCTGCTCCAGCCATAGAACCAGACGTATCTCCAAGGAGCTCAGTGTTGTGTATACTTGTTGCTACTGGGGTGGTTTTGTTTTTAATAAAGAAGAAATGTTAAATGATTTAGTTATTTTTGGTGTTTAGACTTTGGTTTAGTTATTTTTGGTGTTCCGACTTAGTTAGATTTGGGCAATATCTCTTTCTGATATCTCACTTTTGTTGGCATGCCTGCCACTGTTGGTATTTCATTCATTCATTTAACAGTTATTTATTGAATACCTTACAGACAAGTTAATAGGAAAGTTCAGAGAGAGCAGTCTGTACAAACTGTTTATTTGAAGGGAGAGATACCTGTGAACTGAAGCCAAAGGAGCCAATATTGGGAGATCAACTTGGATATACTGGAGCTAAGGGGAAGTCATTGAAATGTTGCTGGGGTCAAATATGGATTGACTGAGGTAGGTTAGTGGTCAAGAATTGGTGACAAATCTTGTAATCATTCGCTTCCTTCTTGCAAATAGTTATGGATATTCTGGGCTATAGGTGTCCCTAAAGCATGTAGAATGTTGGCGATCAACCACACTTGAAATAGTTCCCCGTTTTGTGAACATGCATTTTCATTACTGCTCTGAAGTACAACATGTGAATAAAATATACTATATTATGCTCATAAAATGAGCATTTGTGATATGTTCATAAAATGCCTTAAACAAACAAAAAGATAAAAACCAAGTATAATTGGGCAAGTGATTTTTGGTCTTGGCTAGGTATTTCAGACTGTTATAGGGGATCACGATTACTTTAGGGACAAGAAAAATAATGATGTATATAAAGCAATGCAAATTAATTAGGAAAGGTGGTAATATTTTCTCTATTTCAAACTTCTGAGTGGTAGTATAACAGGGTCGAGACAAGGCAAGATTTGTTTCTTCCTGCATTTAATTTATTGGACTTACTGGTCCAGCCTTTGCTCTTTTAAGGTCAATATGTCTAACTACCATTGTGTTGAGTTTTAAATATATCAAGGAAAGACATTCCTAGACACCCTGTTTTGTTTTGCTGCTTACGTGACCCTCATTGTACAAAGAAAGTACATTAAGAAAATGTCACACCAAATTTTTACATAACTTAAGGACATTTCATCTAGTTATAGGAAAGTTTAACAGATATTTTTTGTTTTAGTGATGATAGCCTGGTAATGACATGTTGGTCTCTGAAAGACTTTTTTGGCATATGTTGTGTATATTTGAAGATAATAAATAATTGCCCACTTTTCTTCTAAAAGTCTAATTTCTTTTGACATTTCCTTCTCAAAAATTACTGTCTTGGGCTTTTTCCACACATTTTTCTTTTTTGGAAGTTTAGCATACATACAGAAAAGTACACAAATCGTTAGTGACACACCATGTAAACACCATCCTGAAAAGAACAAAAGAACACTGTCAATAGCCCAGAAGCCTTCTGCATATAATCATTGCCTCAGTTTTTATCATCATTAATTGAGCTTGCTTGTTTGTGAACTTTGTGTGGAATCTCACGTTATGTGTTTTTTGTCTGGCTTTTTTTGCTCAACTTTATGTTTGTGAGGTACATTACTTGTTGCATGTAGCATTGGTTTGCTAGATGAGGTCTGACAATTAAGTTTGCGAATGCATCCTAAAAAAAGTGCTACATATCTCATTGCTGAATATCACTATGATCAACTTTGAAGTACTCCCTTTGGGAAGCTATGCTAGTGCCTTAGTCCACCCTTCAAAGCAATTTTAGAACTCTTTTTCTAGACTGGCAATCAGAGCTATCATTGTATTACCCTTGATGTCCTGCATATCATTAAAATGTCTTCTTTCAATATTTCCTTTATCTTTGGGTAAAGAAAGAAGTCATTGGGGGCAAGATAAGGTGAGTAGAGAGGGTGTTCCAAAACAGATATTTGTTTACTGACTAAAAACTCCCTCACAGACAGTGCCATGTGAGCTGGTGTGTTATCATGATGCAAGGGCCATGAGTTGTCAGGTTTTCTTTATTTTTTTTACTTATTTTTTATTTTTTATTTGGGGAATTGGGGGAGGGGAACAGTGTTGGGGATCCAGGGAAGGGGAACAGACAGTTGCTGTTCCCCCACTCTAGTTGTGGAGGACATTGCTTCACTGGCCTATGTTGGTATCATCATTGCGCTCTTCCTGGGTGAGGTAGATCGGTCGCTGGCCTCTGGATGACCGCTCACAGCAGCTCTTGGCAGTTCACACCGGCTGCTGGCCGCTCATCCTGGCTGCAGGCCACTCACGGTAGCCTATGGCAGCCCACTGCAGCAGTGGTTGCAGCTATGCCATCCTAGGGACTCACAGTATCCCAGCTCCAGGTGGAGCTGTTGTTCACCATCTTAGCTATTGAGGGCAGTGTCACTGGTCCTCATATGTGGGATCCGAACCGGGGCCGCTGGCGTCCCAAGCCAGCTCTTAACCAGTGCGCCACTCGGCCGGCCCAGGTCATCTAACGTTTTCATGCAGCCTTTTCAGCACTTCCAAATAGTAAACTTGGTTAACTGTCCAGTTGGTACAAATTCATAATGAATGAGGGCTGGCTGAGTGGCACAGAGGTTAAGTGCTGGTTTGGGAAGCCAGTGGCCCCAGTTCCGGTCCCACATATAAGGGCCAGTGACACTGCCTTCAAAAAAAAATAAAAAAATAAAATAAAAAAATGTAAAACATAATGAATGATTCCTCTGACATCAAAAAATGATTAGCAACATTGTTGCAATTGAGGATTGCAATTTTAATACAGTTTTCCTTTCTTAAAATTTGTATACATTTTTTTGGCAAATGTGTTAGTGGAACACCACTAACAGCCACCTTGGCCATATCTTCCTGGATTTTAGTGAAAATACCATGTTAGAGTAATCTCCTGTTGCACGATTTCATTTATTGATTTCACCAGTCTTTGAGTGCCTTCTAAGTGCACTATACTAGATGTTAAGGATAGCAAAGAGGAATAAAATGCCCCCATACCTCCAAGAAGATCACCGATACATAAACTAACAGTACAATAATTCCAAAATAATAGAGACATGCACAGAAAACTATGTGAGTTCAGAGGAGAGAGTGACTGCTTGGTGTGTTATAAGGCGGGTTTCACAGAGGAGATCTTTTCTGGAAGTTTTGAAGGATGAGCAGTGGGATTAAAGGAGGACGACGTGTTAGGCAAAAGCAACAGTAAGTACAAAGGTTTAAAAATGTGGAATACCTATTCAGAAGACAGTAGTAAATAGATTGTAGTGTGGCAACACCACCTACTTACCCATACCGAAAGCAGACACTGCTTAATCAGTCATTGTATTTTTGCTGCTAAATTTATAAGCAGCTTCAGACTTCTCAATGGGGTGCTTTAGGCAGCCACTACCAATTATTTGGGGTTGGCACATGAGGTTGAACCGGTTTGTCTTCTCCAAGTAGGCATCCACTGCTTCTGGAGCTTGGGATAGGATGTGTGTGGGAGTGGTGGAGAATGAGACAGGCTGGGGAAGTTATGTTGGCTGGGATCAGGTTATGAAGGACTTTTTGTGCCACACTATTGAGTTTGTATTTATAGTCTGTATAGGCAGTGGAGAGCCATGTAAGGATTTTAGCATGAAAATGATGTAAGCAGATAACTCTTTTTTGGAAAAAACTGTGGAAGTTTTGTAGAACATGGATTAAACTGGTAAAACTGAGGGCAAAGACACTATAGGCATTTCATACTATCATTAAATCTTGGTAGTCTTTAAGTTGCCCAACCAGTATAGTATTATGGCCATTCAGGCAGGAGATGATGGAGGTCTGCATGAAGACAATAGGAATGAGGAGGGAAAATCAGATTGAGAATGATAATAGGAAACAGAACAGGACATGGTTCTTTAGTTTTTGATGAAGGAATCTTGGAAGGTTCTCAGACTTCCTATCAGGGTGATAGGGAAGGCAGGGAGGGGGAGGATAAGTTGGGAAGATGATGACTTACACTTGTTGGAAATTAGATTGGCCTGGAAAAAATATTTTTCCTGTGGAGTCATGTTGATTCCTACCAACTTCCTTTGCTCTTCTAGAAGGTTGGAAACCAACTGTTTTAATGTCACATGGTAACATGGAAAGAACATAAGAGTAGACTGCAGAAAATGTGGTTTTGATTCTTGGCTCTGACACTTATCACTTTGTTAAAACTGTAGGCAAGCCATGTAACCTCTTTGACTCTCTTTTTCTGTAAAATGGAAATAATGTATGTGCAGTCCTTCTTACAAAATTGTTGTGAGAATCAAAATTGTTGTGAGGAAATTTATGTGAGGGCATTTTGTCAATTTATACGTATTGCACACATGTTTTCACTGAGCCATTTCTTACCTTTGTAAAAAGATGAATATTTCAAGATACTTTGGTTCAAGGTTGATAAAGAACGTCTAGAACAGTCTTAAATAAATATGGGTGGAAGTCCACAAAATGATTCTTGAGGTTGAAACAATCTAAAATGTCAGCCTTCATCCTATCATTAGATCTTAGTCACCTTAAGTGCTGCACTAGGTGCAGCAGTTTTATCAGATAAGATGTGATCACAAAATATGGTGAATGTTTAAATAAAAAAGTAATTTATTACAGTAAAAGACACATTGCCATTACCCCCCTTAAAATATCCGCTCGTACTTCAAACACGCTTATCCGATCGCTCTTGCCACTTTCTGAAGCAGTTCTGGAAATCCTCTTTCGTAAGTGTCTTTACCTCATCTTCCATCGTGACAGTGCTCCATGTTATACATCAGTTCTGGTACGTCAGTTTTTGTCAAAAACATTACGGGGTGTCCTCATCCACCTTATTCACTGGATCTGGAATCGTGCGCCTTCTGGCTCTTTCCCAAAGTCAAAATGACCGTGAAAGGAAAACATTTGAATCAATTCAGGATATCAAGCCAGTCACAACAGCACAACTAAAGATACTTCCAAAAGAGGACTACCAGAACTGCTTCAAAAAGTGGCAAAAACAGGGCCGGCCGAGCGGCTTGGTGGTTAAGCGCTGGCTTGGGAAGCCAGCGGCCCCAGTTCGGTCCCACATACGAGGGCCAATGACACTGCCCTCAAAAAAAAAAAAAAAAAAAAAGTGGCAAGAACAAAGGGATAAGTGTGTTTGAAGCAAGAGGGAGTGTTTTTTATTAACTTTCTTCTTCTTCTTCTTCTTATTAGTTACAGATGTACAAAACAATGCAATAGTTATTTTTTTTCACCCCTTACAAAGTGACTCCCTTCTCCCCCCTCCCTGGACCCCCCCCACCCGATATTATACATATCTATTACAATTCCATTGACTCCATCCCCACACTATATTCTACATCCCATGCCTATATATGTGGTAAATTATAGTTGACATATAATATTGTTCAGCGGCAGCTTCAGATGTACAGTGCAGTGGTAAGGCCACTACACCATCCATGAAGTGGTCTTCCTAAAAGGACATGCATCCTTCTGTTCCCCTAAAAAAAAAATATGTACAACCTTATGATTATATTTCCTAAACTGTCTCTTCTGTCTCTGCACTAGTATTGTAGTTATCAGTTTATGTTGCCTCGTCCTTTCTCCTTCTCCCTCATGTCCATCTCCATCCCATCTAGCCCTCATCAGTTTTTTCTTTGTGTGAGAGGGAGTGTTTTGAAGGGTATTAATGGCAATGTGTCTTTTACTATAATAAATTAAAAAAAAAATTTAAACATTAACCATATTTTTTTGATCACACCTCATAGATTGTAATGGACTATGGAGAGTCTAGCAGAATGTCAGGGAAAGCTAAATAGTATTTGACCACCATTTATAGTTTTAAATGATTTCCATGTAAATATTAGGTATTCTTGAATTTGGCTTTTCCTTAAGTGTATCACTTTTTAATTTGTGTGATATACATTTATTAATAATATAATTTAGCCTCTTTAAATCCTTTGGGGAGTGAAGGGAGGCTCATTTACATTAATAAAAAATAATGTAAATATAACTTTTCCCCTAAACTCTTAGAACCAATTTCATTTGAGACCTGTAAGATAAGACATAGCTTAGATAAAACAGTTGGCTTATTTATTGCCTGATTTGTATAAAATTAAATTTTATTGGTGGGGAATGATTAAAGTTCATTGAAGATTTGTTTAATGATAGCTGCTCTCTAACTCTGACCTTCTTTTGTGATTAATGATATATGGATTTTATTTGTAATTTAAAGAACTAAGGGTTTTACTCATAGTTATAATAAAAATGTATAACTTATAAGTTAATTACAAAAAGGTGTTTCTTTTTTTTTTTTGAGGGCAGTGTTACTGGCCCTCATATGTGAGATCCAAACCGGGGCCACTGGCGTCCCAAGCCAGTGCTTAACCACCGCGCCACTCGGCCGGCCCCAGAAAGGTGTTTCTTAAATATGTATGTAGTAAAGGTTAAACAGCTAGAAATGTATGCCTAGGTAGTTTTTATAATTTAAACCATGTATACCCAATCTTGATAAATGGTAAGTAACATATTTGGGTAAGTGGATATGGATGGCCATTATGGTGCTCTATCTAAAGGAGCTTGAGTTTGGGGATAGAAGTACTCGAGATACCTTTCTGGCAGGTACGTCTTGGCATAGTGGCAGAGGAGAGTCTAAGAATAGACAGAGATGTGTATAAAATGCATGAAAGCCAGAATTCTTCAATTGATAGGCAATATGAGACCATTTGGGATTGGCACTTGCTAGTAAACCTCTTTTTATGGTTTAGTTTGGGGAGATTCCTCTCCAGGTTCTCCGTGTTCTTAAGAAATGTGATTTAGTCTGTGATCTCAGTGTATTTTTGAGGTCTCATGATATTTAAGCACAATTAATGTTTGAATTAATATTACCTGGGAAAAATTTAAATTCAGATCCACACTGTTAAAGAACCACAACTTCCATCATCCTGTCCTCTAGCACAGGAGTGTCAGAAATGTGGCTTCAGCACTGTGACTCCCTTCTGTTCCTGTGGCAAAGGTTGCTAAATGGTCATGGGTACCTCCCTACTCTTCTGAAGGTAACATTCTAGACAACCACTACCATCCAATTAGAATTGGCACAAGAGGGGAAACCTATTTGCTATACAAGCTTTGAGTTTTGCCAAGTTACATAAAATAAAGATAATATTTGAGTTTTGTTGAAAAAAGTTATGCTGAAACTGAAGAAATTATTTTTCAGTGGCAAATACTTAACATTTAATGATATTCTATGAGATGATATAATGCTTAGTTAACTAAGGTTGCTGAATAGAAAGAGAAAAATAACACTCTAATAATTAAGAAAACTTATTGATATATTTTTAAGATTTTATTGGGGAATTGGAGGAGGGGAACAGCGCTGGGGAACCAGGGAAGGGGAACAGACAAGTTGCTGTCCTTCTCTCTTTAGTCTAGCTGTGAAGGACACTGCTTCACTGGCCCATGTAGGTATCAACATTGCGTTCTTCTCAGGTGAGGCAGATTGGTCGCCGGCCACTGGACGGCCACTCACAGCGGCTCTTGGCAGCTCACGCCGGCCACTCACTGCAGCCCACTGCAGCCAGGGCTGCAGCTATGCCGTCCCGGGGACTCACAGCAGCCCAGTTCCAGGTGGAGCTGTTGTTCATTACCTTAGCTGTAGAGGGCAGCGTCATTGGCCCTCTTATATGGGATCCGAATTGGGGCCGCTGGCATCCCAAGCCAGCTCCCAACCAATGTGCTACTTGGCCAGCCCCAAGGAAACTTATTTTTAAAACTTTCATTTTAGAACAGGGTTACTATAACTTGGTCACCATAACTTGGTTATAACTTGGTTACTATAGTACATGGAGTAGTTTGGGAGAGGTTGGGGTCTGCACCAGACTTACTTCTCTATTGGGGGGTGGCGGTAATGGTGATGAGACTTAACTTCCTGGAGAGACAGAAACCAGGGGTGTTAGTTCTGTAAAGCAATCAGCCTCCAAGAAGTCCAGTTGCAGGACTGGACTCATCTGATGAGCAAGCAGAACCAGAAGGGGTAGATAATAGCTATAGATAAGAGCCAGTAAGTGGTCTGTGCTGGGGAAGGCTAGTAGCTGGTTTTAGTCACTGGTATTAGGTCCAAGGGCTAGACTCTAGTCCCAAAGAAGGTGACTGGCAGTAATAAGCCAAGTCTTGCTTACTTTCTTTCCTTTTTTTTTTTTTTTTTTAAAGGGGATTGAGTTATAGAATTAAGGGTACAAAGTACAGACTAGGTCTCAAAAATAAAGCAGAAATCACATTTCAGAATTGGGATAAACTTGAGCTTTATGGCAAAGGTGACTTGAGGCTGAAGGCTTGGGGAACACGGGTGTCATGATCTCAAGGATGGAGAATCAGGTTCTGAGGAGGGCCTGTATTCTCCTTGGAATCTCTATCATAGAGATATTGTCTATGAATGAGGAGATGAATGAATATTTTTTCCAGGACTGACCTGGAATCCTACCTTGAATCAACTTATGCTCTTGCAGCTTTTCATCAAATCTAAACGCCTTATCCTGTTCTTAAAGGCCTGTGTGATCTGTCCGTGCTACCCACCTACCAACCGCTTTCAGGGCCTTACTGGACGCTGAGTCCTGGTTCTGGAACAGGTTCTCCTCTCGCTCTGCAGTTAGCTGCAACCCAACTTTAAGGTTTCTATTTAAATGTCATCTTCTCAGGGAGTCTTGCCTGACTACACCAAATTGGGTCATTTCTGTCATTTCCTTTCTCTCCCTTTTCTGTCCTTAATAGCGTTTATTATCAGTTAAAATTATTTGGTATGATTTTTTTTTTTTTGTCTGTGTTCACTAAAAAGTAAGCCTGATGGGGCAAGGACCATATCTGGCTTGTTCACACTATATCATCAATACTTACCAATAGTTTTCAGTAGATGTTCAACAAATATTTATTGAACGAATGAGGGGGCCAGAGGGAAGCTGGCAGGAGGACAGAGTATATCTATTTCTATCTTTCAGTTTTGGTATGAAAAGGAACATAGTTTCACATGATCAGATGAGCCTAAACATTGCCCAGAGTTTGGTCACATAAGATAAATTTGGAGAGTAATTCTGAGAGCTACTTACTCATCCTAAAAATTGCAGAGGTTCTGTGCCTTTTTAGTGGGCATAATTTACTTTTGCTTATTCAGCTAATTTGAATCATGTTGATAATATGACTGTGATAATCAGTCATATGCTGAAATTTCTGCTCCAAAGACTGCTAACTACCTTAATTTAAAAGTATTATTCATCTATATAAACATCTGTGAATTTTTTCCTGAAACTGTGCTTCAATATCCACCAAATAGTTGTGTGGTTCATCAGAATTTGTGATTCCACTGAGGTGAGGCCATTTCAGAGAGTATGCTGTATAAGGTCTAATCCTGAACATCCAAGGCTATGAGTGGCCCTACTAGGATGTGTTCACTAAAATCTTCTCCCTGGTAATTTATTGAGCAGGGCTGCTAAATGGAATTATCTGATTATCAACATTTAAGATTTAAAATGTCTGAAGATGACAGTGTTGTCTTAGTTCATGAGTTCTTTATGATAGACATTTTATATTAGGACTGCTTGTATTACACAACTTCAAAAAAAAACCACACCCATGTATTTTCTAGCTCTGCCCTCCTAAAGAGGGAGAAGCAACAAAAATCCATTTTGCGAAGGCTCACCTAGCCTATTTGCCCTCAGAGGAACCAGGACTCCTTAGGAAATTGGCTGGGACTCCAGGGCTGGGACAGGGAAATTATAAGATAAGCTGGAACATCTTTTTGTATCAGAAAGTAATATACAGTGCTCGAATGATAGAGTGATGTCAAAATGGTATGAGTCCTGTGAAATAAGTTTTTTCAGTGACCTCTATTATAAAACAAAATGCTTTCCTGTAAGAGTACCAAAAGTATTTGTGAGACTGCACTACCACTTTTGGTTATTCAATTTGAACTGGTGACTAAGTTATGGAAATATGGAAAGGTGGTTAAATATGAAGGGCATGACCACCTAAACTACTCTGGCACCCAAATCCCTGCCCAGACTTTGACCCAGGAATCGGAAAAATCCCCATTACGTGACAGCAGAGCTTAAAGGAACCTTGGAAATGATCTTGCCCAATCCATTCATTTTATAGATGAGTAATCTGAACCTGACAAGTCAAATGACTTGTACAAAATGACAGAGTGAGGGCTGGCCGAGTGGCTCAGTTGGTTAAGAGCATGAGCTCAGAGCAACAGGGTCGCTGGTTCAATTCCCATCTGGGCCAGTGAGCTGCACCCGAGCTGAGCTGCTACTGAATTGCCAACAGGTGGCAGGTTGGCTCAGCTGGTGAGAGCACATGCTCCTAACAACGAGGTTGCCAGTTCCATGCCCTCATGGTATGGTGGGCTACGACCACCTGCAAATAAGATTGAACATGGCACCTTGAGCTGAGCAGCTGTGAGCTGCCTACAGGCGATCGGATGGCAACAGGACTTGGGAGCTGAGCTAGCTGCACCCTCCACAACTAAGACCAAAGGACAACAACTTGCTTATTCCCCTTCCCCATTTCCCCAACACTGTTCCCCTTCCCCCAATTCCCCAATAAAATCTTAACACAAAACGACAGAGTGAAAAGTAGACTCAAGGCTCCTGACTCCCTATCATGAGTGTTGGTATAGATATGGTTATCTTGTTCCTGTATTCCTACTTGCAGGGGTCAGTCAGGTTAGAGGAGGGGATTGCAGGGATGCTGTACCAGCTACCTACCATTTATAATACGGGAAAATGGGGAAATGCATTTCTTGATTTAAAAGTTGGAAACTGCTAACAGCTAAAAAAAGCCCCATGGGATTTTTATTTAACAACTTTCGAGTCTTTCATTAAAGGCTGTCCACCTTACTTTATAGAACCAAATTTAAGGAATCCCTGTAAGCCCTAGAATTCTATGAGTTCACTTTGTATAATTCAGTAACCTAAGCTGATATAGATCTAACCAAGTTTTTAGATTATTAAATGCAGTGAATTTGTCCTTTTAGTAAGATAACTTCATTGAGTTTTATTAGGTTGAGTTTAATTACAATGTTGGTTAACTATTTGATGAAGTAAAATAAAAGGAAATATCTGAAATGGTATTTAAACATTAAGTTTCAAAATATTTCAACATCATCAAAGTACTAGATGATTTGCAAAGCAAGGCAAAACTTCAGTGTTTCTCAAAAGGAGTGAGCATTTTAATAATGTGCAAGAATCAAGGCTGTGTTTTAGACCCCTTTTTTAAACTAATTCTGACATATCTGAGATGCTTTTACGATTTACTAGACAAGTTACCAGGAAATAGAAAAACCATTGTCTTCTTATAAATTGCTTTAGAATGGCTTCAAGAAATAAACTGCGAGGTGTGATTAAAAAAAAAAATACGGTGAATGCTTACATTTAAAAAATTTTTTTGCATTAAAAGACACATCGTGGGACCTGCCGAGTGGCGCATTGGTTAAGAGCTGGCTTGGGACGCCAGCGGCCCCGGTTTGGATCCCACATATGAGGGTCAGTGACACTGTCCTCTACAGCTAACAACAGCTCCACCTGGAACTGGGCTGCACGGGCCCTGGCGACAGTGTAGGCTGCAGCCCCTGCTGCAGTGGGCTGCCATAGGCTACAGTGAGTGGCCAGCAGCCAGCGTGAATGGCTGGCAGCCAGCATGAGCTGCCAATAGCCATGGTGAATGACCATCCAGAGGCTGGCGACCAACCTGCCTTATCCGGGAAGAGCGCAATGACAATACCAACAACGTGGGCCAGTGAAGCAATGTCCTCCGCAACTAAACTGAAGAACAAAAAGACAGCAACTTGTCTGTTCCCCTCCCCCGATTCCCCAACGCTGTTCCCCTCCCCTAATTCCCCAAAAAAATCTTTAAAAAAAAAAAAGGACACATTGCCATTAATCTCATTAATCACCAGAATATTCCCTCTCAATTCGAACACACATATCCCATCATTCTTGCCATTTTCTGAAGCAGTTCTGGAAGTCCTCCTTCTTGAGTGTTTTTAGTTGCACTGTTGTGGATGCTTCGATGTCCTGAATCTATTCGAATGTTTTCCATTCATGGTCATTTTGACTTTGGGGAAGAGCCAGAAGGCGCACTCTGCCAAATCCGGTGAATAAGGTGGATGAGGACACCCCGTAATTTTTTTTTTTTTTTTTAGTTTGTTTTTTTTTTTCAGCTGAGCCATTCTGCCACCTGTTGGCAGCTCAGCTGCAGCTCATTGCAGGCTGGGAATTGAACTGGCTACCCTGTTGCTCAGAGCTCACACTCTTGAGTGAGCTCTTAACCAGCTGAGCCACTCGGCTGGCCTACCACCCTGTAATGTTTTTATTTGACAGAAATTGCCATACCAGAAGTGATGTGTGACACAGAGCATTGTCATGATGGGAGGATGAAACCATTTACCCGTTTCATGTTAATGCATTGTCTGTTATCTGTGATTTACGGCACACTTTAAAACACACCTTCTCTCAACTGTAGCTTACACTCAACTGACTGCACCGAACAAATGGAAACTTGTCACACACACTGTTGTTAAGGTTTGACGTACCGCTTCCTGTATTGAAGATCTCTGCCTTTTTGTTGGATGACACTTGGCAGCAGCATTCACATTATTTTGTGATCACACCTTGTACATCCATGCACTTTTTTTTTTTCTTTTGAGGGCAGTGTTACTGGCCCTCACATGTGGGACTGAATCGGGGCTGCTGGCTCCATGTACTTTTAAAGAGGTTATTCTCTGTTTAAGCTTGTCATGCTTGATACCATATTTTTCTCTCCTTGCCTCTCTTCTTCCTTCTATACAGAATAGAAACTCAGTACATGTTGCTGAGAGGTAGTCTGTGTCCTTCTTTGAGATATTCCTGTCCACAGTACTTTCCTAAGTTAAATTACCATTTCTGTAGGAGTCCGGTATAATTAATCTACCAAAAGCACAAATGTCTTGAGAAGTCATATAAATAAAGATAATATATGGTATATATAACTTTATTATTTTATTTTATTTATTTATTTATTTATTTATTTTTTAATTAGTTTCAGGTGTACAACACAGTGCAATAGTTATACATTTTACCCCTCAAAGTGACAACCCCCACCCCCAATTCACCACCCCACTCCCCCCCCATATCATATATATCTATTACTCTTCCTCTGACTCTCTTCCACAGTATAATCCACATCCCGTGACTATCTAGATATATTCAATTATAGTAGGTATACCACCTCCGCTTTAATAATACAGTGCAGTGATCAAACCTCTACGCCATCCATGAAATGGTCTCCCTAACAAGACCTCTGATCATCTGACATTCCACAGAATATTTACAACATTATTAATTATATTCCCCAAACTGTTTTTCCTATCCCAGTGGCAATATTGTAGTTGCCTATTTTTGCTGTCTAATCCCTTCCCCTTCTCCCTCATCCCCATTCCTCTCCCAATTAGCAACCCTGATTTTTCCTCTATATCTATGAGACAGTTTCTGTTTACTTTGCTCATTCATACAGTTTTTCAGATTCCACATATGAGTGAGATCATATGGTATTTGTCCTTCTCTGACTGACTTATTTCACTCAACATTATAGTCTCTAGGTCCATCCATATCATTGCAAATGGCACGATTTCATTCTTCTTTTTTTTTTTTTTTTTTTTTTTTTTTTTTTTTTATTTATTTTTTTTTTTATTGGGGAATTGGCGGAGGGGAACAGCGTTGGGGAATCGGGGAAGGGGAACAGACAAGTTGCTGTCTTTTTGTTCCTCAGTTTTAGTTGCGGAGGATGTTGCTTCACTGTTGGTATCGTCATTGCGCTCTTCCCGGATGAGGCAGATCGGTCGCTGGCCTCTGGATGTCGCTCACCGCGGCTATTGGCAGCTCATGCTTGGCTGCCAGCCGCTCACGCTGGCTGTGGGCCACTCACTGTAGCCTATGGCAGCCCACTGCAGCCCACACCATCACCAGGGCTCGCACAGCCCAGCTCCAGGTGGAGCTGTTGTTAGCTGTAGAGGGCAGTGTCACTGGCCCCCATGTGGGATCCGAACCGGGGCCGCTGGCATCCCAAAACCAGCGCTTAACCAATGCGCCACTCGGCCGGCCCTCATTCTTCTTTATAGCGGAGTAATACTCCATTGTATAAATATACCACAGTTTCTTAATCCAGTCATCTACTGATGGGCATTTTGGTTGTTTCCAAGTCTTAGCTATTGTAAATTGTGCTGCTATGAACATAGGGGTGCATAACTTTTTTTGAATAAGTGTCTTGATTTTTTCAGGATAAATACCTAGGAGTGGAATTGCTGGGTCAAACGGTAGCTCTATTTCCAGTTCTTTGAGATACCTCCATACTGACTTCCATAGTGGCTGCACCAATCTGCAGTCCCATCAACAGTGCAGCAGGGTCCCCTTTTCCCCACAGCCCCGCCAGCACTTGTTGTTTGTTGATTTGTTGATGATAGCCATTCTGACTGGAGTGAGGTGGTATCTCATGGTGGTTTTTATTTGCATTTCCCTAATGACCAGTGAGGTTGAACTTTTTTTCATATGCCTGTTGGCCATCTGTATGTCCTCTTTAGAGAAATGTCTCTTCATATCTTCTGCCCATTTTTTAATTGGGTTGTTTGTTTTTTTGGTGTTGAGTTTCATGAGTGTTTTATAAATTTTGGATATTAACCCCTTATCAGATATATCGTTGGCAAATATATTCTCCCATTCAGTAGGCTTCCTTTTTGTTTTATTAATGGTTTCCTTTGTTGTGAAAAAACTTTTAAGTTTGATATAATCCCATATGTTCATTTTTTCTTTTCCTTCCCTTGCCCGTAGGGATGTATCAGTAAAAATATTGCTCCGGGTAATGTCTGCAAATGTACTCCCTATATTTTCTTTTACGATTTTTATGGTTTCAGGTCTTACATTTAAGTCTTTAATCCATTTTGAATTTGTTCTTGTATAAGGCGTAAGGAGATGATCTAGTTTCATTTTTTTGCATGTGTCAGTCCAATTTTCCCAGCACCATTTATTGAATAGACTATCTTTACTCCAGTGTAAATTCTTGCTTCCCTTGTCATAGATTAACTGTCCGTAAATGCTTGGATTTATTTCTGGGCTCTCTGTTCTGTTCCACTGATCGATGTGCCTGTTTTTATGCCAATACCAAACTGTCTTGATTACTGTGGCCTTGTAGTAGGTTTTGATGTCTGGTAGCGTGATCCCCCCGACTTTGTTTTTATTTCTCAGAATTGCTGAGGCTATTCTGGGTCTTTTATGATTCCATATAAATTTTAGGATTATATTTTCTATTTCTGTGAAAAATGCCCTTGGTAGTTTGATAGGAATTGCATTGAATCTCTATATTGCTTTAGGCAGTATGGACATTTTAACTGTATTAATTCTTCCTATCCATGAGCATGGTAGGTGTTTCCATTTATTTGTATCTTCTATGATTTCTTTCTTCAGTGTCTTATAATTTTCTGAGTACAGATCTTCCACTTCTTTGGTTAAATTTATTCCTAGGTATTTTATAGTTCTTGACGCAATTATAAATGGGACAGTTTTCTTAATTTCTCTTTCCATTAGTTTATTATTGGTATATGCAAATGCCACTGATTTCTGAACATTGATTTTATATCCTGCTACTTTACTGAATTTGTCTATCAGTTCCAATAGTTTTTTGATGGAGTCTTTGGGGTTCTCTATATACAGTATCATGTCATCTGCATATAATGACAATTTTACTTCTTCCTTGCCAATTTGGATGCCTTTTATTTCTTTTCGTTGTCTGATTGCTGTGGCTAGAACTTCCAGCACTATGTTGAATAAAAGAGGAGAAAGTGGACAGCCTTGTCTTGTTCCTGATCTTAAGGGGAATGGTTTTAGCTTTTCCCCATTGAGTACGATGTTAGCTGTAGGTTTATCATATATGGCTTTTATTATGTTGAGATATGATCCCTGTATTCCCACTTTACTAAGGGTTTTTAACATAAATGGCTGTTGGATTTTGTCAAATGCTTTTTCTGCATCTATTGAAATGACCATGTGATCTTTATCCTTCATTTTGTTGATGTGGTGTATCACATTAATTGATTTATGGATGTTGAACCAGCCTTGCGCACTAGGGATGAATGCCACTTGATCATGATGTATGATCTTCTTAATATATTGCTGAATTCTGTTTGCTAATATTTTATTGAGAATTTTTGCATCTATATTCATCAGGGAGATTGGCCTGTAGTTTTCCTTTTTTGTGATGTCTTTATCTGGTTTTGGAATCAGGGTGATAGTGGCTTCATAAAAAGAGTTTGGGAGCCTTCCCTCCTTCTGGATTTTTTGGAATAGTTTGAGAAGAATAGGTGATAGTTCTTTTTTGAATGTTTGATAAAATTCACTTGTGAAGCCATCTGGTCCAGGGCTTTTGTTTTTTGGGAGCTTGTCAATAACTGATTCAATTTCCTTGGTAGTAATCAGGGTATTTAGATTTTCTGTTTCTTCTTGCATTAGCTTTGGAAGGTTGTATGCTTCTAGAAAATTATCCATTTCTTCCAGATTGTCAAATTTGTTGGCATATAGTTGCTCATAGTAATTTCTTAGAATGTTTTGTATTTCTGTGATGTCTGTAGTCATTTCCCCTCTTTCATTCCTGATTTTGCTAATTTGAGTCCTCTCTCTTTTTTTTTTTGATGAGCCTGGCTAGAGGTTTATCAATTTGTTTATCTTCTCAAGAAACCAGCTCTTGGTTTCATTCATCTTTTGAATTGTTTTTATGTTCTCTATATTGTTTATTTCTGCTCTGGTCTTTATTATCTCCTTTCTTGTACTCCCCTTGGGCCTCTTTTGCTGTTCTTTTTCTAGTTCCCTTAGGTGTAAGGATAACCTGTTGATTTGAGATTTTTCTTCCTTCTTTAGGTAGGCTTGCACTGCTATAAACTTACCTCTTAGGACTGCTTTCGCAGCATCCCAGAGATTTTGGGTCGTGGTGTTTTCATTATCGTTTGTCTCGAGGTATCTTTTGATTTCCTCCTTGATCTCATTTGTGACCCACTCACTATTTAATAGCATATTGTTTAGCCTCCATTTATTTGTCAGCTTCCCGGATTTCTTCTTATAATTGATTAATTGATTTCTAGTTTCATAGCATTGTGATCAGAGAATACAGTTGAAATGATTTCAATCTTCTTAAATTTATTGAGACTTGTTTTGTGGCCTAACATGTGGTCTATCTTAGAAAATGTTCCATGTGCACTTGAAAAGAACGTATATTCTGTAGCTTTGGGATGAAATGCTCTGAAAATGTCTGTTAAATCCAGCTGGTCTAATGTGTCATTTAAGGTCGCTGTTTCCACATTGATTTTCTGTCTGGAGGATCTGTCCATTAGTGACAACGGGGTGTTGAAGTCCCCTACTATGATAGTGTTACTGTTGATCTCTGTCTTTATGTCTGACAATATCAATATCTGTTTTATATATTTAGGGGCTCCTATGTTAGGTGCATAGATGTTTACTAGAGTTATGTCCTCTTGTTGGATCGATCCCTTCATTACTATGAAGTGTCCTTCTTTGTCCTTTGTTATATTCTTCAATTTAAAGTCCATTTTATCTGATATAAGTATCGCTACTCCAGCTTTTTTCTCAGTACCATTTGCATGAAATATTTTGCTCCATCCCTTTACTTTCAGCCTGTATGAGTCTTTGGATCTGAGGTGAGTCTCTTGTATACAGCATATACTGGGGTCTTGCTTTCTTATCGATTCAGCCACCCTATGTCTTTTTATTGGAGCATTTAATCCATTTACATTTAATGTGATTATTGATAGGTGTGTATTTATTGCCATTTTGTTATTTGTGTTCGTAGTCTTTCATAGGTTGTTTTTCTCTTCTACTTAAAGAAGCCCTTTTAGAATTTCCTGCAAAGCTGGCTTGGTGGTAATGAATTCCCTTAACTTATATTTTTCTGCAAAGCTCCTTATCTCACCTTCGATTTTAAATGATAACCTTGCTGGATACAGCAATCTTGTTGTAGGCCTTTATTTTTCATCACTTTGAAAACCTCCTGCCACTCCCTTCTGGCCTGCAAAGTTTCTGTAGAAAAGTCAGCTGATAATCTTATCGGGGTACCCTTGTAAGTAACTTGCTGCCTTTCCCTTGCTGCTTTAAGGATTCTGTCTTTGTCCTTAACCCTTGCCATTTTCACTATAATGTGTCTTGGAGTGGGCCTGTTTGGAATCATCCTGGTTGGAACTCTCTGCACTTCCTGAGCTTGTATTTCGATGTCCTTTGCCAGGTTAGGGAACTTTTCAGACATTATTACTTCAAATATATTCTCAATCCCTTGCTCCCTCTCTTCTCCTTCTGGTACTCCAATGACCCTTAGGTTATTGCGTTTCATGTTGTCCCCCAGCTCTCTTAAACTATTTTCCATGTTTTTCATTTTTTTTTCTTTTTGTTGTTCCGCATGGGTGATCTCTGCTATTTTGTCTTCTAAGTCACTGATTCGATTTTCTGCTTCTTCCAATCTGTTAGTGATTCCATCAAGTTTGTTATTTAATTCAGTAATTGTATTCTTAAGTTCTAGCTGGTTGCTTTTCATGATTTCTCTATCCTTCTTAATATTTTCATTAATTTCCTTGAACATTCTAATAATCAGTGTTCTGAACTCTGTCTCCGATAGGTTGGTTACCTCTATTTCCTCTATTTCCACTGATTCAGGAAGTTTCTTCTGTTCTTTTATTTGTGTTGTGTTTCTTTGTCTCCCCATTCTGGCTTACTCTTTGTGTTTGCTTCAATATAACAGATAGATCCCCCAGATTTCTCAGTCTTTTCTGGGTAAACTTATATGGTGTGTGTCCTTTATATTGGAATTACTCAGTCTCCCTATTCTCCTGTGCTTGTATCTGAGGTGTTCCTTGTGTCGTGCGTCCTCACTTGTTGACGTTTTAGTTTTGATTACTTTTGGTTTGTCAGTAGGTGGGATTGACTCCCAGATTGATTAGCTGTGAGAATCAGCAGCGTCTGCAGTTTATGAGCTGCTGTGAGAGGATTGACCCCTCTGGGTCCTAGTACCTGTAGCAACTTCCTTTTGGGTGTGACTCTTGTATGTCAAACCCAGAAATGCTCTGGTTTTATCTAAAGTTGGCCTCCGGGTATGATGATTCTTGTGTCTGTTTGTTTGGACCCACTGCTGCAGAGTGATTTTAGAGCATAACAGATCAACAAGAACAACCTCCGCAGCCACCAAAGGAAACCAAATGCTCGCACAAGTAAAAAAAACCAACCATCAAACTACAGTCAACTTGTACAGAAATATCAATCATACTAATGAAGAAAACAAGCAGAAACAAAACAAAAACCACACACTCAATAATAACAGAAGAGGAAACAAAATAAAATACAATATCCTAAAATAAAAAGTAGAATAAACATGAGAAACCGATTAGCTATACCTAAAAAATAAAAAATAAAAATAAAATAAAATAATAATAAAAAAGTAAGAAAAATTAAAAAAATAATATTTGCAGAAAAAAGGAAAAGAGGAAAAGTATAGCAGTGAGAAGAATGAATAAAATAAGAGAGAAAGTGAGGGTGGGGAAAAAAGAAAAAGAAAAGAAAGAAAAAGAAAAAGAAAAAAGGAAAAATATATATATATATTTGTCTACACACCCATAGATATGGACATATATTCACCTATATATATGCCTATATTAAAAACTACAATATGATTAGAATGAAATAGAAATAAAAACCAAAAACAACCAAGATAAGCAGCCAATAAAGGGAAAACAAAACAGAATAAAACCAAACAAACCAAAAATACCCGTGCTGGTCTAGGCTAAAGTCCACCAAGCTCTCTTCAGTTGGTCTGCTGTACAAAAATTCCTGTGCGTCTTGTGGGAACAGTAGGCCACCTGATGCCTAGCGTGATCCTGGCACTGCAGGTTTGCTGTACTTGAGTGTGGTTGTGACGTGTGATTGGTGGTTTTTACAAAGTCACTGCCTTTTTGCTTTTGTCTGTCCCAAGGCAGGCTGCACCCCCAAAGGCTCAATGAGTGTCTCTGGGCATCCTTTGGTTTGACAGCCTTGGAGAATTAAAGAATTCCTCACTACCAAAAGCCTGCTGCTAGGAATCTGTTAATTAGTGCCTCAGCAGGTGAACCTGCCCTGCCTCCCAAGCCTTGCCTAAAGGTGGGGGCGGGGTAGGTAGTCTCACTCTGCAGCCTTTACTGGGTGGAAATTCTCAACTCCCTGCAGGTAAGGATTCTTCCTAGACTGCCTCTATTGCTCCTTTCAGGAGTCAGTTTAAGACTGACTTGGCGGGGGCCAAAGTTTGTGGGAGTGGGTGAGTTATTGGTTTTTTTTGCTTTCTGTTCAAGAGTAGAAAAAGGGAAAAAAATAAAAAAACATAAAAATAAACAAAGCCACAGTTCCAACACTGTTTTAAGCTAAGGCCTTTGCCTCTTATGCTCCAGCGGAGTTCCTGCTGCTCTCCCAAAGGGTCTGCCGGGATTTAGGGAATTGCGCACACCCTACCGTGTGGCTAAGATCCCCGCTCCTCGTCTCTCGGGGACCTGCGTCTCTGCCCGGTGTGCTGCGTGTCCGAGTGAGTCTTCTTTTGCCCCTGCTCCCGGGTTTAAGGCTTCTGCCTTGGAGCTGGTGTGCATTCGCGTGGTGCTCCTGCTGCTCTCCCGAAGAGACTGCCGGGGCTTAAGGGACTGCGCGCCCCCTGCCTCGAGGCTCAGATCCCCGCTCCGTCTCTCGGGGACCTGCGTCTCCACCTGGCGCGCTGCTTGTTCGAGCGAGTCTTCTTTTTCCCCTGCTCCCGGGTTTCAGGCTTCTGCCTCGGAGCTGGCGCGCGCCCGCGCGGATCTCCTGCTGCTCTCTCAAACGGTCTGCCGGGATTTAGGGGACTGCGCTCACCTTTCCGCGCGGTTCCGATCCCCGCTCCGTCTCTCCGGGACCTGTGACTCCGGCCGGCGCGCTGCGTCTCCGCGGGCGAGTCCTCTGTTTCCCCCTGCTCCCGGGTTTAAGGCTTCTACCTCGGAGCCGGCGCGCGCCCGCGCCGTTCTCCTGCTGCGCTCCTGGAGGGACTGCCGCCGGGGTTCAGGGGACTGCGCGCACCTTTCCGCGGGGCTCCGATCCCCGCTCTGTCTCTCGGGGACCTGCGTCTCCGCCCAGCGTGCGCTGCTTCTCCACGCGTGAGTCCTCTTTTTCCCCTGCTCCCGGGTTTCAGGCTTCTGTGCTCCGCGGACCCAGCGGGCACAGCGACTGATCCCTGAACCGGGAGGGTGCAGGGCCTCATCTTGCCCTGCCGCTGCCGGGCTCTGCACCCTGCTACCTGGGACGCGGCGAGCCGCGGGTGCAGCTCGTACCTCTGCACAGTCGTCTCCTCTCTCTCCTCCCGCACTTGCCCAGCCTGAGCTTCTGCCTCAGACTGCAAACCAATGCGCTCTTGCTGAACTCTAGGTGGGCCGCAGGCTGCAGGGAGCGAGCCGGGGAACACTCACCGTGACTCAGCAGCCGCGGGTGCGGGCTGCACCTCACACGTCTCGCTGCCTTCTTCCCCCACTCGCCTGGCCTGCCCACCTTCCAGCAATCCTTGTGTGGAACTCTTAGTTGCTCTGTGTGATGAGTAGATGTCTCTTTGAAGCGTATTAGAAGTTCAAATTGTGGATATTTCCAGGGGAGGTTTCATGCAGCCCTCCTCACAGCCGCCATCTTGCCCCTCCTTCGGTATATATAACTTTATAGTATCATATCATATAACAATAAGTGAATATACAAATATTTATATATCAAGCCCTAGTACCTAAACCCATATTAAACTCATTTTATCTGTACATGTAATCTTTATCACTTATAAGTCATTTTTAATTCATAGAACTAAAGGTTCCTTTTTTCTTCTGGTTTCAATTTCAGCCAATATTTCACATTACTATGCTTAGGTCATCAGAAATTGTGGGTTTCAACTTTATTTTCATTTTAAGAGTTGAGAGGCATATAAGAAAACAGAACATTATGATATTTTTGATGGTATCATAGACTATAAAGTGTATAAATTCTTGTTAAGCATTGAAATAATCATAGACTGGTAGATAAACCACTCTGGGTTAGGTGCAGGGGTAGTAGGCTGTGGAGAAAAAGGAGATAAGGAGGAGGTTAGTGTTGATGGAGGGAAAAAGGTGGGGATAAATGCTTATTTGAATTTAGGACAATGAAATTTGAGAAGTATAGGGCCTGCCGAGTGGCGCATTGGTTAAGAGCTGGTTTTGGGATGCCAGTGACCCCAGTTCGGATCCCACATACGAGGGCCAGTGACACTGCCTTCTACGGCTAACAACAGCTCCACGTGGAGCTGGGCTGTGCGAGCCCCGGTGATAGACTAGGCTGCAGCCCCTGCTGCAGTGGGCTGCCAAGGCTACAGTGAGTGTCCGGCAGCCAGCGTGAGTGGCCAATAGCCGCGGTGTGCGACCATCCAGAGGCCGGCTACTGATCTGCCTCACCCTGGAAGAGCGCAATGATGATACCAACATGGGCCAGTGAAGCAACGTCCTCCGCAACTAGACTGAAGAACAAAAAGACAGCAACTTGGCTGTTCCTCTTCCTCAGTTCCCCAACACTGTTCCAATTCCCCAATGAAAAAAATCTTTAAAAAAAATATGTTTAATCATTCAAATTGACAAATATATAACTGTACATGTTTCTTAGTATTATGTCTCAGTGATGTAGAGAAAATATTAATGTTGGTGTAGCCAAATATTGTTCAGTTAGTTATTCTTTAGGTGATCTTCTGTTGGAAGAATTTCTAGATTAATTATATGGTTTTGTTTAATCATATATTTAAAAAATCATTTATTAAAGAGTAAGAGCTTGGAACATTTCTGCTTTCATTGAAATGATCACTGTACCTTTAAACTGAAAATACATGTGGGGAAAAAATCTTTAAAAAATTTTAAAAGATATTTCAAAGTATTTTAAAAGGTACTTTTAAGAAGTATTTTAAAGTATTTTTAAAAGAAAGCAAGACTTTTAAAGTATTTTTATTTTACTTTCATTAATTTGTATATATGCATGTTAAATATGTGTATATGTATTTTAGCTCTATTACAATTGAGCATATTCTTCCCATTATTTTCTTATTGGCCTATGTAACCTTAAATCTCCAATTAAGACCTTCTAGAATACTTGATAATTTTAGCACCTTTTATTTGCATTGATTTTTCATAAATATAATGAAGTCATGGATGGGGTAGCTCAAATATTTTTATCAATGATTAAAAAAGCTAAAATCAACTCAGTGTGCTGGTGCAAAGTTGCTGGCTGGGGGTGGACTTGAAAATAATCATTTGTGGTTTTGGATTCAGTGACAGAGCTATCTAGGTTCAACCACTGGGCAGAAAGCCTTTGTCAGGGACCCCGCCAAGAACAAGGGCTGCGAGATTTCCAATGGTGTCCATGACTTTCAAGCAGAGCCCCAGCTGACCGTATTCATGGTACCGGGCTGCTGCAGCACGACAATCATCCTGGGGACCTTGTACATGGTGGTAAACCTATTGATGGCAATTTTGGTGACTGTGGAGGTAACTCATCCAAACTTAATCACAGTTGTCAGCACTCTCTATGAAGTCATTGGCAATTATTACTCATCTGAGAGAATGGCTGATAATGCCTGTTTTTTTTTTGCTGTCTCTGTTCTTATGTTTATAATCAGTTCAATACTGGCACATTTATTATCAAGTGGATTGGCTTATTTCATTCTTCTCTTATTGGCTTTTTGACTTCTCAGTTGCCTGGTTGCCATTAGTTCTGTCAACTTATTTGCCAAGAATCAAAGAATATCTGGGTCAATTACCTGATTTTCTCTATAAAGATGACCTCCTACCATTGGACTCGAGCTACCTCCTGTTCATTGTTCTTGTGTTCTTTGCCTTATTCATCATTTTTAAGGCTTATCTAATCAACTGTGTTTGAAACTGCTATAATATATCAACAACAGAAACATTGCTGTATACCTTGCCTTTGAAACACTTCCACATTATGTTTTGCCAACCTATGAAATGATAATGAAGATGCCTGAAAAACAACCACCACCTCCTTATATCCTGCCTGAAGAAATTCTGCCTTTGTCAATAAAGAGTACACCCTTGTCTTATTTCACAGAAAGCTTCAATACAAGGTTCTTTAAACTTACTTGATATAAACTACATTTTCCTTTATTTAAGCATTTATTTTCAAACATGAACAAACTTTTTGGACATCTATTAATAGTCAGGTTTTTTTGTTTTTTTGTTAAGTCTATTATTTATTTATTTTATTTGAGGGCAGTGTCACTGGCCCTCATATGTGGGACCCAAACCGGGGTCGCTGGCTTCCCAAGCCAGCGCTTAACCATCGCGCTACTCAGCCGGCCCAAGTCTATTATATTTTAGTAATTTTTGCAGACAGTCTAGGTTAAGCAAGAGCAAAGTGCCATTTTTGGGGCATGGGAATGGGATATTCTCTACACATTTTCTTTTTTAACTTTGCACTTTCTTTATATAATAGCACTTTGGTTTTTTGCTGCCCTGGATACTTTCAGGAAGGATAATTAAATATTCAGGGTGAGTGAGTTGGGAATAGGAGCTGGAGTTTTCAGCTATCAAAACAGGAAAAATATATAACATTTTAACTTGACTGGGGAAAATAATGGTTGCATATTTCTAATTTACGTGTTTTCCATCTTTCAATAGGATGCTTTAATAAAGTTTTTAAAATTAAAAAAAGCTGAAATCCTTTGAAAGTAACTTTTTGTATTTTTATTACAGGTAAATTGGGATATTCACATTGTACAGAAACAGAGGTAAGAGAAATGCTCAAGTATTTCTTAGTAAAGCAGCTTAGCTTTGCAGTCCTGTATAGACTAACTTTAAGTACTGAATTATGTCAACATAAGTTTTCACTGTTCTGATAAGAAAGCGTTTGAGAGGAGGTAATACATCTCTGATATTTAGGAAGAGTAAAATGTGAAGAATAGTCAGTTACCTTGTCCATATTTTTAAAATATAAGGGTGTGTTATAAAGATTAGCTTAATAGTTTAAAATTTTTCTTGTGTTATTTGTGAAATTAAGTTTGCATTGATGCAGTTTAAGTTCATTTTTTCCTCAATAATCCACTCACTCTAATGTATAATAAAAAAGAAATCATTTAAATATTTTGGACTCCTATAGAGCTGCGTTGGTACAGGAAAAAAGTAGGGACTTGGAAACAGTGTTTCAGTAAGATTAATAATGAGCTAATTGCTTTGTTACTTGTATAAATAGGATTATTAATTTTTAATAATTTAATATAAATCAAAATTCTGATTGTGAAATTTAAGAAATTTCCACATACTTCTATGTGTTCCTTGCAGGAATTTCAAGGATAACATGAAATAGGAGGGCGGCATCCCTGAATTATGTATGTGTGGTGTTCTTTTCAGGAGTTGTTGCATCATCCTTACTTTGGAAGTAGAGATAATTTTTTCCAAATTAGCTCTAAAAATAGGCAAGAACTTAATATTTTTATATGGTGAGGATTTTTGATGTACTGTTCAATATGATATGAAGGAGTGAGATTTGATTTGAACCAAACGATATAAGTTCTATCTATGGTTTCTGGTGTGTGTCTTTCTAGCAATGTATTGGGTTGTTTGAAAAGTCATGACACATTTTTGCAACGAAAAAATAGAAAAATACGTCATGACTTTTCCAACAACCCAATAATTTTGAGCAAGCAATTTTTTCTTTCAGAATTTGGCTTTCTTATCTATAAAATGTTAATGGGAGTTCCTGTTAACCTCATGGGTTGTGAAATTTTAAAGAGATAATACATGTGAAAATGTTTTATAAACCTGTAAGACACTATTTTATATACTGGGGGTGCCAAAGAAATGTATACAAGTGGACACTTTGGTCAACATTGTTCAGCAGGAGCTTGCCATAATCAGAAGCGTCTGGACGCTGATGGTAACCACTTGTACCACTTTGAGCACCACTTGTAATTGCAGAAGTCAAATGTGACTTGTATTCATCTTTTGTTATCGGTATATATTGAGTATGACAATTTTAATACAGTTTTCTTTTGTTAAAATGTGTGTACATTTTTGGGCACCCTCTGTATAATGTGTATATATCAAGATGATACAAATATAGTCAGCATTCATCTGCATTTAGGTAATGAAATGTGAGGATTTTACATATGAGGCATAGTTATAAGTCTCATTATTCTGTCTTATGTTGTATTGCCATAAAATCAACATGGTTTTAACATTTTGTTTAGTACTTGCTTTGTATAGGAGTTGTTGATTCATCTTATCTCCTAGCCCTTATAATTTGATCTGCAACTTACTGTGGTCACCAAAAGAATTGGAATTTAAACAGATCTCTCTTCCAGATTTTTTTTTTTTGTATAACTATTTGAAGAGGGAAAGTCATAAGAAAATGAAAATTTCAGTCTGATATTTAGATTACAAAATAGGTTCAGGATATTTTCTAGGAGTAACAGTGGTGGTTCCTCTGGGAAAGAGATTGGGATTGTGAATGGTGATTTATCTATATTTGGATTTAAAAAAATGAGAATGTCCCTGTGTATACTTTGGTAATTAAGATAATAAAAAGAAGGGGCAGCAGAGGCAGTGGGAACTTTTCAAGAAGTTTGGTGACTTGAGGGAAAGAGGAAAGAGCTTAAGTAGGAAATTTTGTTCCTTTTTAAAAAAAAAATTTTTAATTTTTTTTAGGCTAGGGAACTAGACGGTGCATTTGATGGTGGTAGTGGTGAAGGAGCCAAGAGAATGAGATGAATCCAAATTAGAAGGTGGATATTTGCTGAATCAGAGTTAGGACTATGTCTAGAAGATGGCTTGACCAGAGTGGTTCTCCTGTGGAGGGCTCTGGGGGTGTTTGACACTCTTTGAGAGCCAAATTATTTTCGAAGTAATGCCAAGACATTATTTGCCTTCTTACTTTCATTGTCTCAAGAGTGTGCTATGGAATTTTCAGAGGCTACATGACGATTAGGCTGACTATAATACCAAACTGCAGAAGCAGATATGGGATCTAGCCACCTTTTATTAAATAAGCATGACCTTGAATTGTTTTGCCAAAATATAAAATAATACTAGCCTTCTTACTGTTTTTTTGAAAATAGTTTTTCCATGAATATGTTACAATATTACCATGTTTAATGTTATTTTAAAATGATTTAAGATGATTTAATTAAAAACTTCTCAGTTTTAATTTTTAATACAGTAAATGTTGATATGATATAGCTCACATATACAAAAGTTCCTTGGACTTCTCAGTATTTTTTAGAATGTAAAAGGGTCCTAAAAACTAAAAAATTTGAGAACTGTTGGACTGGGGCATAACAGCGGATTTGCTTCTTCCTGAGAAACAGAGTTAAGGGTTGAGAGAGGTAAAACCAGAGCCCTGAGGTAGACAATGGGAAGTTGAGGGAATCTTTGATACATGATTTATAGCCAACCCTTTTGTCAATGAGAGGATAGGGTCACCTTTGAGGGTGAGGTTATACTGGATCAGAAAGGCGACTGCTAGAGTCTCTTTTTGCCCTTAAATTGTTTTTCTATTGAGAAAAGAGATTCCCAGTTCTTTTTGTAAGTTACAAGTCTGATTAAGCTCTTGCTGGCATTCAGTCCAGACCAATAGAGGGGCTGCTCACAAATTGTGTAGATGAGTAGAAGTGTGAAGCATCTTGGATGAGGTGGAATAGCATATTGCCAGTTCTACATGGTAATGCAGGCTCACAGCTGCCTTTCTGAATAGGAAGGGTTGTTGTTGGGAGGAGGCTGTATGGAGGGTGTTTGTGCCTGGGAACAGAAAGATAGGTTGTTGTGAATGTAGAGCATTTAGCATAAAGCTTGGCTTAATTAGTGCAGCATATTATTATTCTTGGGAGGTATAGGGTTTCCTGGGAGAAAAGAAGGCTCATAGACCCACCAGGAGCCTCAGGGTGACTGCTAGGGAAAACAGAATCCCTTCATCTTTCTGGGGCTATAGGATTCTCAAGACATGTTGAAATACATAACTTTAAGTTCCACTATTTTTATTTTAATAGTTTTTGTAGTATATAAAAATCATGGTATGAATTATTTTCTAGTTTTACGTATAATTATCTTTTAATACTTTTCATAAAAACCAAACAAAATTATGACTTTAGAGAAAGCAAGGAGGCCATGTATAGACATTTGATTAACTTTTATGTGATCTTGTACCTCAAGATTAGTTTAATGTTTCTTTTTTTTTTTTTCGAGAGCAGTGTCACTGGCCCTCATATGTGGGACCCGAACCGGGGCCGCTGTCTTCCCAAGCCAGCGCTTAACCACTGTGCCACTCGGCTGACCCTAGTTTAATGTTTCTTAAAATCAAGTACAATTGACCCTTGAACAACGCAGGGTTAGGGGTGCTGGCCCCCTGTGCAGTCTAAAATTTGTGTATAACTTTTGACTCTACAATTGGCCCTTCCTGTCTGTAGGTTTCTCATCCACAAATTCAACCAGCTGTGGATTGAAAACAGTATTTTCCATTCGTGTTTGGGAAATGCAGCTAGGACTGTGTTTAGGAAAGCAGAAATACTGTTTTCTATCTGCCATTGGTTGAATCCATGGATGCAAAACTGTGTATAAGTGCACCCTCACAGTTCTAATCCATATTGTTCAAGTGTCAACTGTATTTTACTTTCTCACTGTGGAAAAAATTTTACACTCGATTATACTAGTATTTTCCAGCATTTGAACTCATGAGGGAAATCTTTCATATAATTTGTTTTAAAAGACATGCGAAAGGCAATTTAATTTTTTCCTACAACTTTTATTTTTCATTTTTTGAAGGTACAATTTACATACAGTAAAATTTAACCTTTTTAGTTACAGTTGTTTGACAAACACATTCAGTTTTGTTAACTATACCCACAATCAAGTTCTGTGACTCCACAAATTCTCCCCATTCCCTTTGTAGTCATTCCCTCTCCTCGCTCCAGCCATTGGCAATCACTGATCCTTGTGGTTTTGAGAAGGACATGTAATTTATACAGTATGTTACCCTAACTTCTCCCTGTCTAGATTGGCTCACAGCCCAGACTGGTATTTATAAACTCCCGAATGACTGACCTGTATGTGGGTACTTATCTACCAAGGAAGCAGTCCTGATCCATAGTTTAGGGGGAGCTTTCACCCCATTTTACAAGTTTTTCCTACTGCCATCATTTAAGTAGTTTTGTGAGTTATACTCTTATAGTTGAAGAAAATTGCAAAGCAGTTAAAAATACTAACACATAAAGGATTTGAATTTTCAAGTATTTTAATTGAGGTTTTTTCGTTGTTGATTTTAGCTTTCCAAATTTCATCATGTTCATGTCTTCTATTAACTACCACTAATTATGAAGCACTCAGAGGCTCTTTCCCTTTAGCAGGAAAGAAGATTGAATGAATAACTAAAACAATCCTGGGGTTCCCCTTGGTTGATTAGCTGTATTTTAAGTAGAATAGGTTAAACCATTATATAAAGTTACGTTAACATTTGCCAATACTTTAATCTTGATAGAGCTAGTTTATAAAAATAGTAGCATAGCAGAAATATTTACGCTTTACCAAGGGAAATTATTAAAAAGATTCATGTTCACATGTTAGAAATAAACTTCATATATACTGTACATAAATAAATACTTGGTCTCATTTCCACATGCATCTTTAAAAAATACTTTAGAGCTTACCACATGCTAAGTATTGTTGTAGAGATTAATTTAAGTCTCATAACAAATTTATGGAGTAGATGCTGTAATTATTTGTATTTTAGAAATGAGAGCTAAAGTATAGAGAGCTTAAGTAAGTTCTGAGGCTATATAGCCAGTACGTTGCAGAACCACTTCTCAGTTACCTTTCGTGTTTGTCTTATCCAGCCTTTATTTATCTGCAATGTAAGATATTTGCATAACACTGATAATTTAGTGCCCTGTTTGGGACAGTGAAATGGCTGATATGCCTCTTATCTGTGACTATTTCAATTCCTGGCATTACATAGCCAGGGAATGTGTTCCTGTTGGATGTAAACTGGGCAAAGGAGTGAACTTAGTCCATGAACCTTCAACCCTAGTTGTTAGGTGAATATAGGGTTCTGTACTATAGTAATTTGTGAAGTCTGATTCCAAATTACCCAGAACTACTCAAGAATTGTTCTATATATTTGATCTTCTTGGGAAATCAGACCTGGAATTTGTGGGGGAACCCCAAACTCATTTTGAGAATAAGCCAAGAAATATATCAGAGTTAGTATGTTAGACGTATTGCATTCTGGTTACATATAGTTTTTGAGACACCTGGACTATATGAAAATTTTTTATGTTTCCTGAGCATCCTAAAATAAACTAGTAGTAGTATATGGGTATTTGCTGTTTTAACACAGGGTTTAATATTAAAAAATGTCTCTTTTGCCTTTAGTTAAATCAGCCTACTGCACTTTGATTTTACCTCTGGCTCATGTGGATTAATTGTAATAATTGGATGAGTAATGCCTTTTTAAATTAATATTTGATAGCCTTTAGTTAATTTTAAAAGTAATTAAAAAACCTAACATGAGGGCAGCCGGTGGCTCAGTTGGTTAGAGCGTGAGCTCTGAGCAACAGCGTTGCCAGTTCGATTCGCATGTGGGCCAGTAAACTGCGCCCAAGCTGAGCTGCCCCTGAGCTGCCAATGGGAGGCCAGATGGCTCAGCGTGCTCTTAACAACAAGGTTGCTGGTTCGACTTCTGCATGGGATGGTGGACTATGCCCCCCCTCACCCCCTCCACCTGCAACTAGATTGAAAGCGGCGACTGTACTTAGAGTTGAGCTTGTGTCCTCCACAACTAAGATTGAAGGACAACAACTTGACTTGGAGCTGATGGGTCCTGGAAAAGCACAATGTTCCCCTTCTCCAGTTCCCCAACACTGTTCCCCTCCTCAATTCCCCAATAAAAATCTTCAAAAATTAAAAAGAAGCTATATTTTCCATTAAAAAAAGAAAAGAAAAACCTAACATGAAAGAAGTAACTAATATTTTAACAAAAATATTTGTATCTGTGCACAACTTTAGCTGCATAATGAGCCTCTTTTGTATGGTTGTAAAATAGTATTTGATAACCAAACTAAGTAAATCTTGGAATTGGCTAGCAGAAAGAAACAGACAATTATCAGATCTGCTCTTTTAGCAGAAGGCTTTGTCTGTTCTTAAATCCTACTTTAAGGGTTTATAACTGGAATTGCATAAAAAGAAGTTAAAATGATGTGCTATAAAAGAATTGGAAGAATAAGTTTTATTAACTGCTGGTAACAACAGCATTTTTTCCTATAGCAGGTAAAAGGAACAGGATAGATGCTCACATTCTACTTCTTGTCTTTTTGGATTAAAGACTGTCTACTGGCCAAAATAACTCTCCAAAAAATGCACTGAAAGCTGTTTATTAGGGAAAAGAAACAGAAACAAAACCACCACAGCAGTTTGGGAATGCAAACTTCTGACTGGAGCTCCTACTGGCTGCTCACATGCAAAAGGGAGAGTTCCCAAGATGCCCTCCCCCCTTCTCTCTCGCTATTGTACACACACACACACACACACACACACACACACACACACACACACACAGTAAAACTTTGGATTGCGAGTAATTTGGTTTGCAAGTGTTCCTCAAGACAAGCAAACATTTCTAATACATTTTAACTTGGTAAATGAGCAATGTCTTGCAATACGAGTAGTTTGTTTCTGGAACAAATTATGTTCATATATATGAATCCCTCCCCCTGGAGTTGCCACAAAGTTAAACAGGAAGGTCAGGACTAGAGAGCTAACAAGGGGCCCAGCTCTGCCCATAGTCCTCCCAGCTCTATGGTTAATCATCTTAAGATGTCAGTTCACTTATATCAACTCCAAATATGCCTGAATTTACATGGCCATTTGATTGATATTAACTTACATGGTCTGGAAATGGGTTTGTGTGAGTCAATTGTGTCTACCTTTGAGTTGCTGCTTCTGGGTGTTGTCAGTATTAGTAGAGGTTGGTAGTGAGATATTATTGATGTGATAAATAATCTCACTTAGATTTCTTGTATCATCAGATGGAGACTGGGGGCATTATGATAGTTATTTGGCACATTTAAAATTCTTTTCTTGCTCCCTCCCTGCCTCCTTTCTCTCTTTCCTCTACCCTTCTCCTCTCTCTGTCTCAGATAACATTTATTACCCAAATTGCATTTTAGTGTTACAGTCATAGATGTCTTAAATATAGGGTTTGACCATAGGATACAAAATTTATACTAGTGTTTCTTTTATAGTTTTTACTATGTTAGAGGATCAATGACAGTTATATCTGTATGTCTGGCAAAGGATTTTAGAATAACCAAAATCATCTGGTGCTAAACATTTTATTCTTGAAGGAGCAGAAAGCTTACCTTTCAGACAACTTAAGCACTTCTAAGTACTTTGATAATAGAGTAGAACATTTTCTTAATAACTTGCCTTATCATGGGGCCATATCAGTCTGCCTTAATGACGAGTTTAAAATTTAAATGTTTTAATAATATAAAACTTAGTGTTTTCAGGGCCGGCCGAGTGGCTCAGTTGGTTAAGAGCTCGCTCAAGAGTGCGAGCTGAGCTCTGAGCAGTAGCAGTTCGATGCCCAGCCCGAGCTGAGCTGCCAACTGGTGGCAGGATGACTCAGCTAAAAAAAAAAAAAAAAAGGGCCCGACGAGTCGCACGGTGGTTAGGTGCTGGCTTAGGAAGCCAGCGGCCCCCGGTTCGGGTCCCACATATGAGGGCCAGTGACACTGCCCTCAAAAAATAAAAACAAAACCAAAAAAACCTTAGTGTTTTCCAGCACATAATACAGCACTGATAGGATCTAAGTTGGCAGGGCTAGATTTTTATTTTATTTTCCAAAGTACAGTTGACCCTTGAAGAACTCAGGGGTTAGGGATACTGACTTCTGTGTAGTTGAAAATCTTTGTGTAACTTTTGATTCTACAGCCAGCTCTTTGCATCCACGGATTCAACCAACTGCGGATCACCACAGATGTGAAATCCATGAATATGAAGTGCTGACTATATCTATTGAAAAAAATCTGAGTATAAGTGAACCTGCACAATTAAAACCCGTGTTGTTTAAGGGTCATGTTCATTTGTAGAAATGAAGTATACTTGTTGTAGAAATTATTTGTTTTTATTTTTACGGTTTTTTTTTTGAGGCCAGTGTCATAGGCCCTCGTGTGGGACTGAACCGGGGCCGCTGGCTTCCCAGGCCAGCGCTTAACCACCGCGCCACTCGGCCGGCCCACTTGTTGTAGAAATTAAAACACCACAGTAAGATACAAAGAAGAAAGTAAAAAATACTTCATACCCTCCCATCTAATATAATGGCTGTTCAGAATATTCTTCTAGACATCTCTTCCCATATGCACATAATAACGTTGACTTAATCATTGAGCATCTGTTATGTACTACTCTTAGGAATACATGCATCTTTGCATAAAAGACAAACTTAGCTTCAGGGAGTTAGCCAGGCTGAGGGAAAGGGTTTAGATACATTGGGTGGAACTTTTCAGGCGGAAGGACGTAATAGGACTCAGAGAGTAAATGTTTTTTGAAACTGATAGAACATCAGGATGTCTGAAGCATAGAGAATATGAAGGAGAGTTGTAGAAAATGTAGGGAAGACAAGGTGGTGCCAGATCTTATAAGCATATTAAAGATTGGAATAGGGCCAATTTCTTGTCAAGGGAAGAGACATTTCTTTCTAAAATTTTCTATTTCGTGTGTATTCTTCATTTTGCTGTTTGTTTATGTTATTTTTGCATTTATGCATTCATATTATATTTCATCAACTTATGCATCGTTTAATTAAATTGTTATTGTAATCACATAAGTACAGTTCTGTAAATGAGTTTGGAAACAAACCCAACTAACGTCTGGTAAGCATACAGCTCCCCTTACCTAAATGCACTGGTGACCTACTCATGGCTAATAGTTGTCATGGAGATCAGTCAGTACGATCCTCAGAGGAACTATGGAGTGTGAGATGGACAAGTCAGCTAGCTAGAGGCTGATTAAGAGAGCTTCTGATGTTTATTATGATGTCTCTTGACACCCTCCCTCAATTGTCTCTTGACACCCTCCCTCAGTTGGTAGAGATATTACTGTAGTTGGCAGATACTGTAAAATATAGTTTAAAAAAACCATTATCAGTAAAATTGGTAATTTTCTTGGTGTTGTGTGTAATTACCTAATTTTTTTTTGACGATGGTGTTTCTTAATTTTTTGTGAGAGCTTTATTGAGATGTAACTCACAAACCATACAAGTCAACCATTTACAGTGTGCAATCCATTTATTTTCGGTATAAGTATATTCACAGAATTATGTAACAATCACCACAATCACTTTTAAAACATTTTTATCACCTCTAAAAGAAATCCTGTACGAGTGGTGCGGTGGTTAAGCACTTTCTTGGGAAGCTAGTGGCCCCGGTTCGGGTCCCACATATGAGGGCCAGTGACACTGCCCTCAAAAAAAAAAAAAAAAAAAGAAATCCTGTACTCTAGCTATTATCCCCCATCCCTTCACTATCCACCCGCAAACCCCAACCAACCGCTCATTTACTTTCTGTCTCTAGATTTGCCTATCCCTGACATTCCATTCAAGTGAGTCATATAATATGTGGTCTTTTTGTAACTGATTTTCACTTAACATAATGCTTTCAAGGTTTATTCATGTTATAGCATGTATCAGTACCTCATTCTTTTTCACTGTTGGATCATATTTTGTTTACCCATTCATCAGTTGATGGACATTTGAGCTGTTTCCACCTTTTGGCCATTATGAATAATACTCTTGTAAACATTCCTGTATAAGGTTTTGGATGGACATAAGTTTTCATTTTCTCTTAAATATATATGTAGGAGTAGAAGTGTTGGGTCAACTGGTAACTCCATGTTTTAACTTTTGAGCAACTGTCAAACTGTTTACCAAAGTAGCTCCACTATTTGACACACCCATCAGAAGTGTATGAAGGTTTAGATTTCTCCACATCTTTGCCAACACCTGTTAATTGTCTTTTTGATTCTAGCCATCCTGGTGGGTGTGAAATGGCATCTCCTGGTTTAGATTTACATTTCCCTGAGGACTAATGATGTTGAGCATGTTTTCATGTGCTTATTCAGCATTTGTACATCTTTGTAGTTATATTTGTTTGGTTCCTTTGTCCATATTTTGTTGTTTATTTTTTTATCATTGATTTGTAATAGTTCTTTATATATTCTAGATACAAGTCTCTTATCACATATATGATTTGCAAATATTTTCTTACATTCTATGAGTTTTCATTTTCTTGATGGTATTAATGCAAGTACAAAAGTTTTTTATTTTAATAAATACCAATGCATCTATTTCTCCTTTTTTTGTTTGTTGTTTTGGGTAAGAATCTATTGCCAAATCCAAGATCATGAATATTTACCTCTATATTTTTTCTAAGAGTTTCATAGTTTCAGCTTTTATACTTAAGTCTTTGATCTTTTTTCAATTCATTTTTGTATATGGTAGGAAGTAAGTAAGGTTCCAACATCATTCTTTTGCATGTAGATATCCAGTTGTTCCAGCCTATTTTTTTTTTTTTTTGAGGGCAGTGTCACTGGCCCTCACATGTGGGACCGAACCGGGGCTGCTGGCTTCCTAAGTCAGTGTTTAACCACCACGCCACTCGGCTGGCCCTCCAGCCTATTTTTTGAAGAGACTTTTTTCCCACCTTTGAATGGTATTGGTACCCTTGTTAAAAATAAGTTGACTGTAGGTATATGGGTTTATTTCTGGAGTCTCAATTCTATTTTGTCATGCCAGTGCCATGTTGTCTTGAATACCATTGCTTTGTAGTAAGTTTTTAAGTCTGGAAGTGTGAGTCCTCCAACATTGTTCTTTTTTTTTTTTTGAGGGCAGTGTCACTGGCCCTCATATGTGGGACCCAAACCGGGGCCGCTGGAGTCCCAAGCCACCACTTAACCAATGCGCCACTTGGCTGGCCCAAACATTGTTCTTTTTTAATATTCTTTTTGGCTCTTCTGGGTCCCTTGCATTTCCATGTGAATTTTGGAATCACCTTGTCAGTTCTGCAAAGACCCTAGCTGGGAATCTGATAGGGATTGCCTTGAAACTATAAATTGCTTTCAGTAGTATTGCCATGTTAACAGTGCTGAGCCTTCCAGTCCATGAACACAGGATTTCTTCTCATTCGTTTAGATTTTCTTTAATTTCTTTCAACAATTTTTTGTAGTTTTCAGAGTGTAAGTTTTACACTTGTTTTGTTAAATTTGTATTGTTAAGCATTTTATTCATTTTGATGCTATTATAAGTGGAATTGTTTTCTCAATTTCATTTTTGGATTGCTCATTGCAAGTATTTAGAAGTACAGTTGTTTTTTGTGTAATGATTTTATATCCTGTAATCTTGCTAAATTCATTTATTATTTTTAATAAATGTTATTGTTTTTAGTATATTCCCTAGGATTTTCTATGTATAAGATCATGTCAGCTGTGAATAGAGATAACTTTACTTATTCATTTCCAATTTGGATGCCTTTTATTTCAGTTTCTTGCTGTTTTTTTTAAAAAAATTGTTTATATGGAACTCAAAGTCAGAGAGTGGAGTAATCCCCCAAACTATTTAAATAACTTATTTCAAAGCTGTTTTATGAGAGAATATTTAAATATTTGAATGTTGAATCAGAGACTTTTGAGAGAATGTTTATATCATTTATATTTTAAATTGAAATATAATTTTTTTTGTGTGTTGAAATAAACTTTAGTTTGGCCCACTGTAACTGAATTTCAAGGTGTTTTTTGTTTCCCTTTAGGATCATTTTCTATTTACAATATCAATTTTATTGTAAGAGTAATTTTGACAATGGAAAGTTAAAAGATATAGATAGATGACTTTAAAACTAGGAATTGATGACTGATTTTACTTCTTGAACTCCCATGTTTATGTTCACAGAGGCTTTTTCTGACATAACTGCCTATTTTTCTCAACAACAGAAAATTCATGAGACAGGATTGTGACCTTTACATCTGTGGATAATTAATAAGTACCTTGTCTTGTAGTTTGAATTTATTATCTGAAAGGAAATTCTCATGGATAAATAGAGATCTTAAGAAAATGAAGAGTTGTGAAAGGGAGGAGGAATTATGAGTAAAAATGTTAAAACTTTTTTTTTTCCATTTTTTTAAAATTAGTTTCAGGTGTACAACACAATGCAATAGTTATACTCTTTACCACCCAAAGTGACAATGCCCCTCCCCCAGTTCGCCACCCCACTCCCCCCCCATATCATACATATCTATTACAATTTCTTTGACTCCCTTCCAAAGTATACTCCACGTCCCGTGACTATCTATATATTCAGTTCACAGTTGGCATACAATATTATACAACATCAGCTTCAGGTGTACAGTGCAGTGATCAAGCCTCTACTCCATCCAAAATTTTTACAACATTATTATATTCCCCGAACTGTGTTTCATATCCCTGTGGCAATGTTGTAGTTGTCTATTTATGTTATCTAATCCCTTCCCCTTCCCCCTTATCCCCACCCCCCTCCCAACTAGCAACCCTCAGTTTTTCCTCTATATCTATGAGTCTCTTTACTTTGATCATTCATTCAGTTTTTCGTATTCCACATATAAGTGAGATCATATGGTACTTGTCTTTCTCCGACTGACTTATTTCATTTAACATAATAGTCTCTTCACAGCATTATCAATTACATTCCGAGAACTGCCCCCATATCCCTGCGGCAACATTGTAGTCACCCACCTAAGCTGTCCAAAATCTTCCCCCTCTCCCTCATCCCCACTCCCTCCCAGCCAGCAACCATCAGTTTTTCCTTTATATCTACTTGATATGACTTCAATCTTCTTAAATTTACTGAGACTTGTTTTGTGGCATACCATGGCCTATCTTGGAAAATGTCCCATGTGTACTTGAGAAGAATGTATATTCTGTTTTTTCAGGGTGAAATGCTCTAAAAATATCAACGAAGTCCAGCTGGTCTAAAGTGTCATTTAATGCCCCTCTTTCTGTGTCGATTTTCTGTCTAAAGGGTCTGTCCATTGGTGACAATGGGGTGTTGAAGTCCCCTACTATGATAGTGTTACTGTTGATCTCTGTCTTTATGTCTGTCAAAATCTGTTATATGTAATTAGGAGTTCCTATGTTGGGTGCATAGATGTTTATTAGGGTTATAGTGCCCTTCTTTGTCTTTTATTGCAGTCATTTTAAAGTCTATTTTGTCCAAAATAAGTATTGGTACTCCAGCTTTTTTTTCTCATTTCCATTTGCATGAAATATTTTATTCCATCTATAAACAGCATATACATGTGTCCTATTTTCTTATCCACTCAGCCACTCTCTGTCTTTTGATTGGAGCATTTAGCCCACTCACATTTAAAATGATTATTGATAGGTGCATATGTATTGCCATTTTGTTATTGGTATTCCTGGTCTTCCTGGGTTAACTTGTTTACCCCTTTCTTTTGTTTAAAAAAGCCCTTTTAACATTTCTTGCAATGCTGGCTTGGTTGTAATGAATTCCTTAAGCTTATTCTTTTCTGAGAAGCTCTTTATCTCTCCTTCAATTTTAAGTGATAGCTGTGCTGGGTGAAGCAATCTTGGTTGTAGGCCTTTATTTTGTGTCACTTTGAATATCTCCTGCCGTTCCCTCTGGCCTGCGGAGCTTCTGTAGACAAGTCAGCTGTTAGTCTGCCAGGAGTTCCTTTGTATGTAACCTGCTGTCTTTCTCTTGCTGCCTCTAGGATTCTGTCTCTGTCTTTAATCTTTGCCATTTTAACTATGTTGTGTCTTGGTGTGGGCCTGTTTGGGTTCAGCTTGTTTGGAACCCTCTGCACTTCCTGGGCATGTATGTTGATTTCCTTCACCAGGGTAGGGAAGTTTTCAGTCATTATTTTTTCAAATACATTCTCGACCCCTTGCTTCTTCTCTTCTCCTTCTGGTATTCCTATGAGTCAAAGGTGGTTGCGCTTCACCTTGTCCTATAGGGCTCTTAAACTATTTTCATCGTTTTTTATTCTTTGGTCTTTTTGTTGTGCCAACTGGGTGATTTCTGCTATTTTATCTTCCAAATCGCTGATCCGCTCCTCTGCTTCATCTACTCTACTGGTGATTCTTTCAAGTGTGTTCTTCATTTCAGTTATTGTATTCTTTAGTTCTAACAGGGTGTTTTTTATGGTTTCCCTATCCTTCTTTATGTCCTCACTAAGTTCCTTAAACATTCTTATCATCAGTGTTCTAAACTGTGTCTCTGAAAGGTTGGATCCCTCTGTTTCATTTGGTTCCATTTCTGGAGGTTTCTTCTGATCTTTTACTTGTGACATGTTTCTTTGTTTCCCCATTCTGGCTATTGCTCTGGGATTGCTTTGATGTATTAGATAGATCACCAGGAGAGCCCTGGCTGGATCATGCAGGCACACAGCTCACGGCCCAACACTCCCAGGAAAACTCCCAGTCTCAGCCTGTCCCCATTAGCCACTCACAGATCAGGCCAAGCAGCCCGACAACCAATCACCACCCTGGCAACCCTGCAAGCGCAGTGCGTAGAGCAGGGACCCGAGGCAGCTTTCGCACTCCCACATCTCAGTGAGCAGCCTGTTGGAGCCAGAGCACGCCCACCATGCGTTTCCCTGGCAACGCAGCACAAGCCATGTGGAGGGTGGGGATCCGAGTTGGGGCACACTCCTGGGTCTCAATGAGCAGCCTGTTGGAGCTGGAGGGCACCTGCCCAGTGTTTCCCTGGCAACGCAGTATGAGCCGGGCGCAGGGTGGGGATCCAAGGCCGAATGCTCGGGCGCATACGCACACATGCACTTCTGCGCCAATTCCACCAGACCAATGAGGTCCTTGACCTGCTAATCTGTGGGAGGGCCCAACCCTGACAAAACCCTTACACCACTCACGCGCAGGCCCCACACCAGGGGAACAATAGTCCAAAAGCCTCCAGCCTCTGCACCAAAGGTGCTCAGTTCAGTTGTCCCCGCAGGCTCCTGGGCCTGGCTCACATAGCCACTCCCTTCACCAGGAACGAGGTAAGAGCTCACCGGCAAGGAAGCCCATGCACCGGCCCCACTGATTCTCTAGCTGCTCTTAGCCTCACTGAGCTGAGCAAAGAGAGCGCTCACTAATTTACTGCCAGCTATCTTGGAACTTCTCTTCTCGGCAAAGAAACTCTAGACTGGTAAGCTTGGTGTGCAGCCAGAGGGTCTTTCCCCTAACCAGAGAAGCCTCCCCACAGCTGGGGCTTCCCTCCTACCAGACCCGACGTGGCCTCCTCTTTAAGTTCTTCGTTTAGTGGTTCTGTTCATCTAGTGTTCTGGGGACCTCCAGGGTTGAATGCTGTATAATTTGTCTGTAATTTTGGTGTGATCCTGGGAGGTAGTTAACACAGCGTCTGTCTATTCCGCCATTTTACCGGAAGTCTTCTTAAAACTTTTCTTAATTCAGCTACCATTTGTTGAGCGCTTGCCATTTACAGATTTCGTGCTAAGCATAGGGAACACAGTGCTATCCTCAAGAATGTTCATGTTGTCTAGAGTATTGCCTTTATAAAATGAATATAAAGAATTATTAGTTTATTAGTAATCTTAACAAAAGGTGTCACATGAAGATGTTACTGAATAAGAGAACGGAACCTAAGCTTGTTTAATTGGGCCACTTTCTTACCTAATTTGACTCTCTTCTTCCCATAGGTTTTGAATTCTAATGCCTGGTCAGTTCTGAGGCTCCACTTTGCCTGCTACCTATAGAAAGTAAGAAATGAACACAGTGCAGCAATCAAAAGTATTTTTTTTAAAAAAGATTTTATTGGGGAATTGGGAGAGGAGAACAGCATTGGGGAATCGGGGAAGGGGAACAGACAAGTTGCTGTCTTTTTGTTCTTCAGTCTAATTGTGGAGGATGTTGCTTCACTGCCCATGTTGGTATCATCATTGCGCTCTTCCTGGATGAGGCAGATCGGTCCTGGCCCCTGGATGGACGCTCATCACGGCTATTGGCAGCTCACGCTGGCTGTCAGCCACTCACGCTGGCTGCTGGGCACTCACTGTAGCATATGGTAGCCCAATGCAGCAGGGCTGCAGCTATGCCATCCTGGGGACTCACAGCAGCCCAGCTTCAGGTGGAGGTGTTGTTAGCTGTAGAGGGCAGTGTCACTGGCCCTCATATGTTGGATCCGAACCTGGGCTGCTGGCATCCCAAACCAGCTCTTAACCAATGCGCCGCTCGGCCGGCCCCAAAAGTATTTTAAGTGTCTCTCAAAGGATCTTACAGTGGATGCATTTTATAGGTTACAGCAACATTTAACTTTATTTTTTTTTATTTTTTATTTTTTAAAGATTTTATTGGGGAATTGGGGGTGGGGAACAGCGTTGGGAAATTGGGGAAGGGGAACAGACAGTTTGCTGTCCTTTTTGTTCTTCAGTGTAGTTGTGGAGGATGTCTTTTCACTGGCTCATGTTGATATTATCATTGTGCTCTTCCCCGGCTGAGGCCGTTGCTCACCTGCCATTGGACGGCCGCTAACAGCAGTTCATGAAAACGCACGCACGCCAGCTGCCCTCCAGCCACACTGCAGCCTATGCCTTCGCCAGTGACTCACGGCAGCCCAGCTCCAGGTTGAGCTGTTGTTCACCATCTTAGCTGTAGAGGGTGCAGTGTCACTGGCCCTCATGTGGGATCCGAACTGGGGCCCTGATGCTCAGAGCTGGGGTCCCAAGCCAACTCCTAACCAATGAGCCACCCGGCTGGCCCAACACTTAACTTTATTAAAATTGCCTTTTAAAAATTCTTTAATTCCCTTATCCCTTGTTGCTACTCTGGAACCTTCTACTTAATACCCACCCATGAATAAAATCACCCCACTTTCCCTGGAGCCCGGCCTGTCTGTCCTCCTTTCTTCTCTTTACCCTTTGATTTTTCCCTTTCAGTTAATAGATTTTCTACTCCAAATGAGAGTCTGAAATCAGGTTGCAGATAGCCTTTTCCTTTCAGCATTCCTTTCCTTCCTTCCTTCACATTGATCCTGTGTCTTTTTGTTGTCTCCGTTCTACAGCACAAAAAACTTAGAAACTGCACTGGCAAAAGTCTCCTTGGATAGTGGGGAAAGAGAGAAGCTGGTATGGGTGTGTGAGGAGGTGTTTGGGGATAGGATAACACATCTTATTTCATTACATTTTGTAAATAGTTGAAATCATATTAGTAAGACTTATGTTGGGCAGCCTCTCCATTTTGCATTGATGATCATGTTGATTGTATGAGTATGAGTCTCAATTCTTTTTTTAGTGCGAGGCGAGCACCTTTGTTTTTCTCCTGTGGCTACCCCCATATTTCACTGTCAAGCCTAGAAAGAAAAGTTAGGAGAAAAGGATACCTTGCTGGGTGTGGCATGAAACAAAAGACTGTGGGGCACTGGCCCTTAATTTGGCATATGCTTTTGACACAAATATTCCCTCTTTACTTTAGAGGCAACCGTACCTATGCCCTTAAACTGTGATTTATATAAACTTTGATTTATTGAACTTAGAATTTTATTTCCTTCTACATAGTGAATAAAATTAGGTAATTAATACCAATGTAACAAAATGGAGCAAGACAATAATAATTTGCATTATTTGATACTTTCCTTAAGTTATTTTCAAATATATTTTTCTATTACTATTCTGTAGCTTATATAGTAAATTTAATATATGAATTAAAAATAGATCAACAACCTGTATTTGTGAAATGGGCCTGGGGTTTGATGGTATGGGCCAGTAGGTATGGCCTGTAATATGACTGTCAAGTATTTTTAGAAGTGGCCACTGTAGTTTTTAGAGAGGTCATGGTTACCAGATCTGACTTTACCCTGGGAAGGGAGTAGAATGCTTAGAGGACAGGAGCTGGCAAAAGAATTGAAGGAGATTGTGAAACCTCCTTAAAATTTCTATTTAAAGAGCTTGTTAAGTTTTCTGTTTTAAATTTCTTTGGTCTGAAAGGAACACAGGCGCTTTTAAGAATGAGAGATTTGGGAGAATTCTATAACCCGTGACAAGCTGTAAAAGGTTGCTAAGGAGATTCTTATGAGGAGTAGTAGTATTTAAATGATCTGTTTTTGAACTCTGACTTCTAAAGGCAGGAAATGAAAGCAGGAGAATGCTTTTATTTCACTCCTTTAACATTTTAGGAAGCAAGAAAAAGCAAGAATCTTCTTTTTCCTTAAACACAGAAATCATTTAGTTTGGACAAAATTAATTTGTATGGTGTTAACGTTATATTTTAAAAGATTTGATTGAAATGTAGAACATTGAGAAAAGTGAACACATCATTAAGTTATAGCTTGAGGAATTTTTACAGATGGTGATGTTGTATTTTAATGTCATTTAAATACACTTTACTTATTATTATATGTATCTTTGAAAAATGTTATCTTAAATTTATTTATTTATTTATTTTTTGAGGGCAGTGTCACTGGCCCTTACATGTGGGACCCGAAACAGAGCTGCCGGCTTCCCAAGCCAGTGCCCAACCACTGCGCCACTCAGCCAGCCCTTATCTTAAATTTTTTGATTTGAAGTGAAGGTCAATATGATAATTTCAAACCATTACAGAGATTTTATTTAGTTTCTGTTTCTAATTCCATGCTGTATTCCCCGACTTTCTTTCCCAGTCTCCTACTTATTAAAACAAAAACCAGGGAAAGGAGCCATTCTGTTTATGAAACTGAAGGCCAAATGAGTCCAGGTCTCATGCTGCCTGCACCACTCAGCCAATATACCAACACAGGAGTTGGGCCATAGAATAAGTGTTTATTATCAGAGCACCAGTGGTCTGAGAAGGCAGTGGGTTAACACCTCCAAAAACTGCCTTAACATTCTCAGACCAGCCTCAATATTTAAGGGAAAATCTGGGCATTCCTCCAGAGGCTATGTGATGGTTCCTGGGATCTGCATGGAGCCTCCCTCTGGTGATGTGGCTCTCTAACGTGGTCCTCAAACCAGGAGCAGGGATGACAGTAACCTGGAAAGAATACTAGGCCATAAAGATTGTAATCGGCACCTGGAAGTAGTTACTGGTTGTCACCATGCACTGGTTCGGTTCCTGGGCATCTCAGAGCCAAGGCACAAGGCCCGGACCGGGAGGTAGAGCTGGAGGGGAAACTAAGCACCCTCCTTCTGGGACACAAACCACTGAGCCCATGAGGCTGTCCCGGGTGCCATCATTCTGCTCTTGCCGTGTGCTTCAGATGGCTAAAGGCGCCGCCATCACCCACGCTCTGACCTCTGCCTCAACACTGTCAAGTTGAAACTGTGGGAAGATGTTTTGAAATGTTTGTTAAGAGGAGAAACAAATGCTTCTGCCTCTTCTCAGGAACTGGAGGATAAGGAAGAGTTATCAGAGGAATCAGAAGATGAATTGCAGTTAGAAGAATTTTCCATGCTGAAAATTCTTGATCCCAAGGACTGGAAGAACCAAGATCATTATGCAGTACTTGAACTTGGCCATGTAAGATACAAAGCTACACAGAGGCAGATCAAAGCAGCTCAATATCTCAGAAGCTGTCTTTTGTTGGAGGAGAAAAAGAAAAGTCTTTGAAATTTCAGTAAACTTAAACTAGCTGCTCCTGAATTACCTTTGTTTCTTATTCAAACCAACAATATTGTTTGGCTTCCTTTACCTTATTTTTAATATCAAGTAATATCTCTTACCCCAACAGGGACAGAGTATATAGCACAGTCTTAAGACCCCGTAATGTACATGGATGACTGAAGATGACTAGGCAGAAAAATCAATGAAGGAAAAAAATAGTGCAGCATGAGAGGAGACTATTCAACAAACAATTGAGACATCATCTCTCTCTGACTTTATGATAATGTTAAAAAAAAACCTTAAGTATCTACTACATGCTGTAAGTGAGATGTGAAGACATTGCATTGGGGGTGGCATAGGCACTGCAGAAAGAGACTAGGGAGAGAGAAGTACAAGTGTCCGAAAGCTAAAAACAGGAAAGCAGAATTTAGAATTATGAAGGCTGATGTACAGTTAGAAAACACAGTAAAGTAGAAGACAACCTTGAGGAATGTTTCCAAGATTCAGAGGGAAAGAAGAGAAAGATGCCAGATTTTCCTAAAGAAGAAGGCAGAATAAATGTAATAAATGCAAATAAAGAAGAAAACTTACCTGATTTATAAAAGGATATGTCTTGAAATTGAGAATGGTTGTAGGCATATGACTTGGGTTTCACTGCTCAGCAGACATTTGTGATTCAAAGGAGCACGATGTTTCAGGTCTCAGGTGCACAGAATCCATTTTGCCAGTCTGGGGAAGAGCACCCCAAAGGGAAGCTCATGGCTTTGTCCCATGTCTGGCAGTGCAAGTAGCCTGTGTTCAGATTCTGCAGCGCCCCACTGTGTGGGGGATCATCACACCTCCAACTGTCCAGGATGATTTGATTGTTCCTGGCTACGTAGCCTCAAAGCCTGATCATCTGACTCACAGAGTTCTGTGAGCTGCCTAATAACCTTTAATAAATTCCTTTTCTGCTTAAACCAGTTAGAAAGTGAAAATGCTTCCTCTTGAATATTGGCGAAGGAACTGATAATATATTTGACTATAAGAAATATCTTGGAGCTCAAAAAAAACAAAAATGTATTTGTCACAGTTTGAATCCTTGAAGTATATGTAAAATTACTGCGTTTAATAGGTCCCATTAAAAACAGCTGTACAAAAAAAAGATTGTAATCAGCAAGCACAGGGAGCATTGTGACTAACTAGTAAGCAAGTATAAGTTTCAGGGTAATTCTGTAAAGCATGGACCTGGGACAGAGGACATCCTAAGCTCAGGAACTGGGACAGGGGAAATTTCAAGCTTATGCTGCAGGGAGGGGGTTGATCAATTGTTAAGCTCTAAGGAAGGGCAGGGAGAGGCCAGGGATATTGCAAGGCCTTTTTTGTGGAGGTCCCAACTGGGCCCTGTTTCATTTGGAGCTGGTTTAGTACAGTGCTATCCAATAGAAATATAATAGGAGCCACATATATAGTTTTAAATTGTCTAGTTTCCATATCAAAAAGTAAAAAGAAAATCAATTTTCATAATATATTTTAACTTAGTATGCCTCAAACATTATCATGTCAGCATGCAATCAATATGAAAATTATTACTGAACTATTTTATATACCATGGGTACCAAAAAAATATATACGCATTTTAAGAGATGTTAACACTTTGGTCAGCATTGCTCAAGCAGTAGTTCACAGTAATCAGAAGTGTCTGGACACTGATGGTAATAACTTTGAGCACCTCTTGTAATTGCAGAAGTCAAAGGTGACTTGTATTCATCTTTTGTTATTGGTATATAGTAACTACATTTTTATCCTTTTTAAAAATGTGTATATATTTTTTTGGCACCCTCTGTATATTTTTTCATACTAAGATTTTCACATATGGTGTGTGTATTTTACTTCAGTACCTCTCAGTTTGAGCTAGCCACACTTCAGGTGCTCTACAGACACATTTGGTTAAAGAAATAGGAAGAAGAAGGAATGGAAATGTTTAAGAAATGTGAAATTTCAGGGGCCCAGAAAAGTTTTAGTTCTGAATTATCTTTACAAAATTATGAGGTTCAATGGGGAGGCAGTAACATCATGTTGAGGGGCTTGATTAAAACCTGTTAAAAGAATAGATGCGTATTCTCTCAAGTATACCGAAAGGATCCTAGGTTGGCAAGGAGGAGAGAGATTTATAGGCCTGAATGACTCTGTTATGAAGGAAGTGATTTCAGTGGCATATGAATCAGTGACTCTATTACCAAGTTCTTGAAGAAGCTCTTGAGGACTAGGCGTTTTTTTAAAAAAAGAAACAATACATATATATTATATGTATTGAGCATCTGCTGTGTCTAGGCTCTCTTCTAGGATTTGGAATACACCAATGAACAAATAGGCAAAAATCTCGGCCCTCAAATGTTTACATTATAGTAAGAGTAGACAGACAATACATATGATAGTTAAGAAATCTATAAATCTTAGAAGGCTATAGGTGATATGGAGAAAAGTAATGTAGGGAATTGTGATAGGAGTACGGTGATGGGTTTGCAATTTTTTTTTAAACTTTTTTTCTTCTTTTTTTTTTTTTTTTTTGAGGGCAGTGTCACTGGCCCTCACATGTGGGACCCGAACCAGGGCCACTGGCTTCCCAAATCAGTGCTTAACCACCGTGCCACTTGGCTGGCCCTGGGTTTGCAACTTTTAACGAAGTGATCAGAATAGACCTCCCCAAAATGGTTAAGAAAGAGCAAAACCTCTTGAAGGAGGTAAGGGAGCAGGTATCTAGGTATCTGGAGGAACAGCATTTTAGACAGACGAGTACTGCACAGGTCCCAAGATCGGAGTTTATCTGCCAAGCTCCTGTAAAGGCAGGAAGCCAATGTAGTGAGAGCAGAGAGGAATAGGGTACCAGATCACAAAGGTAGTGCTTCTTAAACTTTGATATGCATAAAACCCCCCTAGGGATTTTGTTAAAATTTAGATTCTGAAATGGTTGGTCTTGAATGGGACCAGAGCTAATAAACTCTCAGATGTTGCTGCTGCTTTGATTTGCAAGGATATAGGGCCTTAAAGGCCATTGTAGGATTATGTGAGTATGAGACTTTTGAGATTACCAAACGAAAGAGGATAGACAGAGAAAAGAAGGTGATAAGGGCTGGGACACTCCAACATTAATAGGGTGCTGAGACAAGGAGGAACCAGCAGAGAAGCATGAGAAGTGACCAGAAAGGTAGGAGGAAAACCATGTCAGGATTGTGCCCAGGAAACCAAGTAAAATAAAGTCAGTTGTGTGAAATGTTGCTTAATAGATCAAGTAGGATGAGAACTAATAATTGATTATTGAACTTGACAGTGTGGTGGTTACTGACAAGCAGTTTTGGTGTAGTAGTGTGGGGGCCAAAAGCCCAATTGGAGTGGGTTTAAAAGAGAAGAGAGGGGCCGGCCGAGTGGCGCATTGGTTAAGCGCTGGTTTTGGGATGCCAGCGGCCCCGGTTCGGATCCCACATGAGGGCCAGTGACACTGCCCTCTACAGCTAACAACAGCTCCACCTGGAGCTGGGCTGTGCGAGCCCCGGTGATGGTGTGGGCTGCAGTCCCTGCTGCAGTGGGCTGCCATAGGCTACAGTGAGTGGCCCGCAGCCAGCATGAGCGGCTGGCAGCCAAGCATGAGCTGCGAATAGCCGCGGTGAGCGACATCCAGAGGCCAGCGACCGATCTGCCTCATCCGGGAAGAGCGCAATGACGATACCAACAGTGAAGCAACATCCTCCGCAACTAAACTGAAGAACAAAAAGACAGCAACTTGTCTGTTCCCCTTCCCTGATTCCTCAACGCTGTTCCCCTCCGCCAATTCCCCAATAAAATCTTTAAAAAAAAAAAAAAAAAAAAAAAAGAAGAGAGGAGGGCCGGCCGAGTGGTGCAGTGGTTAAGCGCTGGCTTGGGAAGCCAGCGGCCCCGGTTCGGATCCCACATATGAGGGCCAGTGACACTGTCCTCAAAAAAACAAACAAAAAGAGAGGAGAGAAATTGGAGACAGTAATAAAAGCAACTTGTTGAGGCATTTTTCTATAAAGTATGGGTATTTTAGTTATCTATTGCTATACAACAAATTACTTTAAAACTTAGTGGCTTAAGACAATAAACATTTATTTCTCTTTTTTTTCTTTTTTTTTGAGGGCAGTGTCACTGGCCCTCATATATGGGACCCGAACCGGGGCTGCTGGTTCCCAAGCCAGCACTTAACCACTATGCCACTCGGCTGGCCAATAAACATTTATTATCTCCTAGTTTCTGGGGTCAGGAAGTCAAGGGTGGCTTGTTTATTTCGGTGTTTATGGCTCAGTGTTTCTCATGAGGTTTTAGTCAAGATAATTGGCCAGGGCTACAGTCATTTGAAGTCTTGATGATCTGCTTCCGACATGGCCCCCTCACATGGCTGTTTGGAGGAGGCCTCTCTTCCTCATTGCGCAGGCTTCTTCTCATAAGCCTGCTTAGATATCCTTACAACTTGGCAACTGGCTTCTTCTGGAGAACGTGATCCAAGATAGAGAAGCTAAAATGTCTTTTATGACCTAGCCTTAAAAGTCACATTCCATTACTTCTGTATTCTGTAGATCACATGAACACAATGTGGGAAAAGACTACATAGAGTATGAATGCCAAGTGAGGGGATTATCAGGGACTGTCTTGGAGACTGACTACCCCAGGGGATCAGGGAAGTTGGGATGATAGTTGAAGGAGGAAAGTGGGACTGACCCCAGAGAACTTTTTATTTTTGTTTTATATTTTTATTGGTAAAAGAAGTAATAACGTATATGTTGATCTAGTAATGGTCCAGTATAGAAGATTGTTGATGTAGAAGAGAGAGGGTAAAATTGCTGGAGAATTATCATTAAGGGAATGGGAGGTAGAGTATAAGTGAAGCATCGGTAATTGACCTTCACACAAGGATGAGGACAGTCTATTTAGAGTAACAGGAGGGAAGACAAGACTATGTGTATATATATATAGGAGGTATGAAAAGGTAGTTAGATGTGATAGTGGAGGGGGTTGCATATGTTTTCTGATTATTTCAGTTTTTGCAGTGTCATGGGCAGCAAGGTCCTTGTTGGGGCATGGGGATGGGAAAAAAGGAGCACAGATAGTCAGATAGGACAGTGGGAGAGTGATGGGCTACAGAAATGTCACGTGAATTCTGGGCATCATTAACTTCCCATTTGAGATGAAGGATGTGAATTTAAATTAACTTAAAGCAAGATTAGTTTTCTGATTTGCTGTAGCCACTTTCAGCTGTACAAAGGCAGGTGGGCGAAGAGTTGGATTTAACCAGTGTGTAGTTTAGCCAAACAAGTACCAAGGGAGAAAAGGCAAGGGCTTTCAGGGCAAATGTTATAATGCCCGACCTTGGAATTCACCTGGTTAAGAAGGAAAGTTGAAATGTAGGAATGAGGGAGAATGAAAAGAACATAGGATCAGTAAATTATAGGTTCTGGTGGGGTCAAAAGATTATTAATTGGATACTAGAGGGAATGAAATAGAAAGCTAGGAGAATGTGGTCAAAGAGAGGGACACTTGAAATTGAGGTGATTGCAGTTACTGGTAATGAGGAGGTCTGCATGGCAGTGAGTGGCTGAGGTAGGGTGGAAGAAAAGTTCATTAGAGTAGAGAAGTTCACAGAAATGAGAGGCCAGGGTGTTGGAAGGGTCAGGTTAACATCATCAACAATGATGTGAAGAGAGTGACAGGAAACTAGTAGCTAAAATCATTGAGTTATAAGCGAGGATTACTGGGGGGAGGAGTGTAAGGGTGGATGTTATACTCGTAGATGATAGCAACAAGGAGGGATAGTAGATGTATGGTCTGGTGATATGAGTCAAAGCTGGAGAGTTTTAAAGTGGAAGGAGGGAGAATGGTGAGGAAACATCAGTGAAAAGCAAGGAGGACATCGTTCCCAATTCCAGGACCAGTGATTTGAGAATTACTACAGAAAGAACAGCCAGGACCAACATTGTCCTTTGGGGAGATTCAGATTTAGGTTAGAGCAAGAAGGTGAAGGGGGGACATTCAGAAAAGTTGAAGATAATAGGGAGCTATTAGTTCTAGAGGGCACAGTGGAAGGATTTCAAGGAGGGGTGGGAGACAGTTCTAGAAGATGGGAATATGTAGAGCCTTATGGGATGAAAGTTGGGGAGATGGGTAATGGGAGTCTGGTTTCTGTTCCCATTGCCGTTAATGGGGATATAGGCAAGGTGGTATCAGTGCTGGTTCTCTGATGGCAAATGAGGTGATGCAGCTCTGGGTGTTGGATAGGAGTGGGGTTTGGGGAGGTCCCTTTGACACCTGCAGATGGGAGTTCTCACTGGAACAGACCCTAGCTGCTCCCTCACAGTAGAGCATGCAGTTGTTTAGGGAAAGAAAAGATAAGCCAGCCCTTCTTACCAGGGTAATGACAAGGAGAGATGAGTAGGAAAAGGTAAGACAGACTTTAGTACTTGAATTTGGTGTGCTGGTAAACTGGCTGTCAAAATAAAACAACACCGGTATAAATACTGCCACTTGGCCAGTTTCAGGCTATCAGAAATTTAATCAGCCAGCTTGCAAAATTCTCTAATAGTTACATCTTGGACTTGATAGTGGGCATGAGTTCTGTAGCATACTGTATACACTTTAGAGTTGATGCTATTTCTTTAAAATTGCTTTGCCCCATTTGGGAGCTTTGGAATCAGACTGAACTGAATATTAATACTATTATCAGTTTTGCTGTCTTATAATTTGTTACCTTATTGAGCCCCAGTTTCCTGTCTGTAAACAGAATATTACTACTTGTCTCTGAGGTGTTAGAGATCAGGTATGAAAAGTGCCTAAAACAGCAGTTCCTGAGATGGCAGGTGCTATAATTATTGTTATTGTCATCGCCTGAATGTAAAATTTTGCTAAGAAGGATTCAAATACCAGAGTATATATCTGTATTTTTATATGCAAATGTAGGAGTAGAGTCCAGTTAACTTTTTGGAGAACAGTTGGGCAATATATATCAAACATCAAAGAGCCTGGGTTTAATCCATTTATTCTACTTTTAGTACCTTTTCCAAAGAAAATAAGAATATGTGTAAAAATATAGCAAGAAGATATTTATTTGCAGCACTGTTTATAAGAGGAAAATGAGAATCTGTCTGAATGTCTTAACTGTTATGCAATAGAAAACTCTACATTATTAAAAACAGATGGAATAGAATTGTTTGTGTGAAAAGATGATCCATTATAATATAAAGCAGGCTATTAAATACATAGTAGGTACAGAGTGATCCAATTTATTTATTTATTTTTTTAAAGATTTTATTGGGGAATTGGGCAGGGGAACAGACACGTTGCTCTCCTTTTGTTCTTCAGTCTAGTTGTGGAGGATATCGTTTCACTGGCCCATGTTGGTATTGTGATCATAGCTCTCTTTTTGGGTGAGGCAGATCGGTCACTGGCCACTGGACAGCCGCTCATGGCAGCTCTTGGCTACTCACGCTGGCTGCCGGCCACTCACGATAGCTTACTGTAGCAGGGGCTCCAGTCTGCGCCACCGCCAGCAACTCACGGCAGCCCAGCTCCAGATTGATTTTAGCTGTAGAGGGCGCAACGTCACTGGCCCTCAAGTGGGATCCGAACCGGGGCCCTGTTGCTCAGAGCATCCCAAGCCACCTCCTAACCAGTGCGCCACTTGGCCGGCCCCTGAGTGATCCAATTTTTATAAAAAATATCTAAAGGACAAATACAGTAAACTGTTAACAGTGATTATCTCTGTAATTATATATATTACATATAATGTATATAAATGTTCTTTTGATTGCTTTTATTTTCTGAGATTTATAATTAATATGTTTTGCCTTTGTAATGAGAAAACAAGAGACATCATGTGTGCGTGCTGTGAAGTGAAAAACTAAAGATGGAAACATACATTTTGCCTTCTTATTAGTCATGAGCGACTGTAGCAGTTCTGCTCCATTCTGCTGTCCAAACTTAAGCCCAGTCCCATGACTAAGCCATATGAGGGACAGGGGTGGCAAAGAGCCAAGCTTGTTGTCTCAGGGGGCTAACTACAATTCAGAACTATAGTTTAATTGATTCCCATAAAATTCATTCTCTTTAGGGATTTCAATGATTTTTCAACTACAAGAGAAAATCAAAATAGGTTGAGGTGGAAAGCATCTATCAAAGGCAATTCAACAGCAGCAAATGTAAGATGTAAGGTAAAGTTAGCAGTTATAGGCCATTCTAAAAAGATGACTGCTGTTTCTGTTAAAGCTTCATGAATATTGTTGAATCAGCACAATCCATTTTTGAGAAACAGGACCTTGTGATTGTCACAAGTTACTCAAGCAATTAGAAACCAGGAAATTGTGTAAACCAGTTTTCATGAGTCACAGCTAAACAAGTATAGTAATGAAGCTATCAGATCCAGTGCTGTTTTCATATCAGATGATCTCTCAAATAATTGAAATATTTTTCTGAAATTTGTTTACCTTGAGCTAAGTAAAAAGCAAGTTGCATATCCTAACAGAATTACCTTTTATTCCATTGTTCAGCAGTTGTGAGAGTAAATCAGCTTTTTAATTATGTGTATGGTACTATTAAAAGGGAACATTAGCATTTTTAATTGTAAAAATCAGGTAATTAAAGGGAAAAAATAATTTACTTGTTTTAGTAAGGTGAGCAGCCTTTGAAACAAGCTAGACTGGAAGAATAGCCCTGAGCTAGATAGCCATATAGATAGCCCTTCCTCTTTCATTCCCCACCTCTCCCCTCCCTTCTCCTCCCTTCCTCTCCCTCTTCTTTTTTCCTTTTCCTTCTTTCTACAAAGAAAGCACCTACCCTGTGCCAGACAATTTTCTAGTCATTCAGGGAATAACAGTGGACAAAACACAAAAACTTCTGTTTGCATGGATTTGCATTCTATTAGTTACAGACAATATACAAATAAATATATATAAAATATGGTATTAAGTGCTATGAAGAAAAATAAAGAAGGGCAAGGGATAGAACATAGCTGGGCAGGGGGTGGGGTAGACAGAGAAAAGAGAATATATTTTAGTAGTGAAGTTCTCTCTTTTGAAGTGATATTTGAGCAGATATCCGAATGATGTGAGGGAATAAGCCAGACAGAAGAAAAAGCAAGTATGAAGGCCCTGCAGTGAGATGGTGCCCCAGGTGGTTCAAAAGCATCAAGGAAGCAGCGTGGCTAGGGGAGGTGGTGGATAAGGTCAGACAGAGATAGCAGGGAGCACAAACAAGTAGGGCCTGTTGGCCACTGTAAACACTCACCTGAGTGAATTTGGAAATCACTGGAGAGGTTTGTTTTTTACAGCTGCTATTACTACTCTAATACAAATACTGACATATGTATTTAACAGGTATTTATTTGAGGACTATTACATATTTAATTTCCTCTGACTTAGGAATAATTCAATTTGCAGATAATATAATTGTGTTATTACATATACGTTTCCTCATTTCAGTAATCAGTGCATGAGATATTTTTATTCACATTTTTGAGTTTTTCTTTTGCTGGTTTGTTGTTTGGACATTTATTTTGTTAGCAAACAAAGATTTGCTGGCAAACAAGTAAGTTGATTAAAGTTTTTTGTTGTCGTTGTGGTAAAAAACACAGCATAGGGCCGGCCTTGTGGATCACTTGGTTAAGAGCACACTCAAGAGTGCGAGCTTTGAGCAACAGGGTCGCCGGTTCGATTCCTGGCCTGAGCTGAGCTGCTGCCGAGCTGCCAACAGGTGGCAGGGTGGCTCAGCTATAGAAACAGAAAACAAAACAAAACAAAAACCAAAAAAAACAACAACCACAGCATAAAATGAGCCATCATAACCATTTTTTTTTTGTTGCAAGTTCATATTTTATTTCCAGTAGGCTTGCAGCTTTGTCTATCTTAACCATTTTTAAGTGTACAGTTCAGAGGTATTAAGTATATTTACACTGTTGTGCAACAGATCTCAAGAGCCCTTTCATCTTGCAGGACTGAAACTGTGTACCCATTAAATACTAACTCCCCACCTTTCCTCCCGTCAGCACCTGACATCTACCATTCTACTTTCTGTCTCTATGAATTTGACTACTCTAGGTCCCTTATATAAGTGAAAGCATACTGTATTTTTCTTTCTTTTTTTTTTTGAGGGCAGTGTCACTGGCCCTTATATGTGGGACCGAACCGGGGCCGCTGGCTTCCCAAGCCAGCACTTAACCACTGCGCCACTTGGCTGGCCCTGTATTTTTCTTTTTGTGACTGGCTTATTTCACTTAGCGTAACGTTGTCCTCCAGGTTCATTCATGTTGTACCATATGTCAGAATTTCCTTTTTTTGTTAAGGTTGAATAAGATTCCATTGTATGTATATACCATATATTGCTTATCCATTCATTCGTTGATGGTCACCTGGGTTGTTTCCCCCTTTTGGATGTTGTGAATAGTACTGCTATGAACATGGGTGTGCAACCACTGGAGAGTTTTGAGCAGTGACATGATCTGATCTGTCCTTTGTTCAAAAAACAGACTCCACTCTGGATCTTCCTTTTCCCTACTAAATGGATATGCAGAGACTTTGTGTTTGTTTCTGCTGTGTTCCTAATGTTTACCAATTGTCCAGCACTCATTGAAAATCTGATGAAAAATATGGAGACTTCCTCAGAAAACCAAACACACAAATATACTAAGATGTTTACCTACAGTGTTAATGGTTCTTGAACTCCTAGATGCTCGTAGAAAGACTTCATACATAACTAGGCCATTGGCTGTTCTTATACTCTTTGGCTTATATTGGTGGGTTAGAGTGCTCATTGCAGTGTGATATTGGAGATATCAGATTCAGTCTTTGAGCACACAATGCCACTTAATACAAATTTAGGCTACACCACACTCACAGTTTTCATCAGCTTCATTTTATGACAGGACAGATGTACTCCAGCTTTACACAGTAGGCCTGATTCCAAATCTCCAGATGTGCCTGAATCACTAGCTCCTGGCTGCTTCTGGATACAGAAATCAGGAGAACATGGAACATGGCTGCAGCCCTTATATTGCTGTGTTTTTCTGTTGTTTCTGGTCCATGAAGATGCTGATCTTTTGAGCATGGCTATGTCTCAAAAACATTAAAAATTTTTATCTGTCATTTATTTGGAGTGTGTTTGATGTGGAATGATAGTCTAAAAGGGTTAACTCACAGTACTACAACTGAAAAGTTCCCCTTCACTGGCAATTCACTAAGCCAGTGTATGAATTGATAGGGCTTGGGGTGGTGGTGAGGTGTCTTGACTCAACAGAAATATTTTTGTACTTAGTATGCAAATTTCTAGAGAGAAAAGTAAAGACAAAAATTTAACATTAATCATTGGGGTTCCTTGTTTAGAAAAGATTTCTTTGCCAAAAGCCCAAGCCAAGTCTTTTGGGTATATGTTTCAGAGTTATGAAGCCAAATGAAACTAAAAGTCTAATCTGTTTTTTACTGCTGTTTCCTTCCTAACTAGAGAAAGGAAGGAATTTTTGTCTCATCTCTGATGTTGCTGTACATGTGAGTTAGGATGTTTTAAACTGCAAGCAATAAAAAGTAGCTCAACATTTCATGTTTGTATGTATGTATATATGTGTGTCTGTGTGTGTTTATAGCAACATATTTATATGTACACACACACACACACACACACACACACATTGTGTAAGAGCCTGGAAGTATAATAATAGGGGCACTCCTGTAAAACTGAGCATACCTAGCCATCCAGCTCTTGGTTTCTACATATCCTTCACCACTAAAAATAGCCAAAGTTCCTTAGAGAAATGGCTGATTCCAGGGCTGGGGCAGGGAAAGTACAAGATGAACCCAGAACATTTTGTACCAAGAACTAATGATGTACACAAAATATTATGAGGGAATATGTCCATGCAATGGGATACTATTTGCTAGTGAAAAGGAATAATGTACTTATACATGCTGCAACATGAATGAACCTCAAAAACATGCTATGGGAAAATATCCAGACACAAAAGGCCACATCTTACATGATTTCATTTATATGAAATGTCCAGAAAAGGAAATCTATAGAAACAGAAAAAAGGTAATTAGTTTCCTGGAGCTGAGAGTTAGAAGGGGAATGACTGCAAATGGGCATGAAGTTTATTTGGGGAGTGATAAAAAATTAAAATTTGAAAATTAGATTATGGTGATGGTGCCACAATTTTGTAAATCTACTAAAAATCACAAAATTGTACGCTTTAAATGAATTTTATGATAAGTAAATTAGGGTGGTTTTAAAAAAGTTATGGGATCTGGGCTGGCCAAGTGGCTTGTTGGTTGAATTGGCTTGGGAGCGGGAGCTCTGAGCAGCAGGGCTGCAGGTTCGGATCCCACATGGTCCAGTGATGCTGCACCCTCTACAGCTAAGATGGTGAACAACAGGCTTGACCTGGAGTTGGGCTGCCATGAGTTGCCAGCAATGGCATAGGCTGCAATGGGGCTGAAGTGGCTGCCGTAAGCTACCGTGAGTGGCCAGGAGCTGGCGTGAGCAGCTGTGAGCGGCCGTCCAATGGCCGGCGATCGATCTTCCTCAGCTGGGAAGAGTGCGATGATCGCAATACCGACATGGGCCAGTGAGACGACCTCCTCCACAACTAGACTGAAGAACAAAAGGACAGCAACTTGTCTGTTCCCCTTCCCCAATTCTCCAATGCTATGCCCTCCCCCAATTACCCAATGAAAAAATCTTAAAAAAAAAAAAGTTATGGGATTTGACAGAAGGACTCAGGAGTTAGCTTGAAGATTTGTTGGCCAAATCAGGGAATATTTGAACATCAGAATAAATAATGACAGTGGATTATGTCTGTTATGGAATAAATGAATTATACGCATATTTGATATAGAAATAAATATATTAATAAATGGGGGAGAAGGTAAAGTTCTTTCACTAGATTATCAACTAATAAATGCAGAAGGAATGATGGGTAGAATATAATCATTTTTCAAACACGGTAAAAATTGCTTTAGACAATAATCATCAGTGGTGATTAAAACTAGCCAGTGAAAGTTTGATAAGGACCATGATGTTGACATAGAGGAGCTCCCCATAAATTACATATTGGTTTCAAAGGGAAAAATAGTGACTGGAGCGATCAGGCAGAACCATCTTAAATGACTTGATTTTTTTTTTAATTTTAAATTTTTATTATAGTTTCAGTTGTACAAAACATGATGATTAGACATTTACAAACCTCACATAGTGATAACCCCAACAAACCTACTACCCATCTGACACCATACATAGTTATTATAATACCATTGACTATATTCTCTATGTTGTACTTTATTTACATCCCATGACTATATATATATATATATATATATATGTTTTAAATTATAGTTGATATTCAGCATTATTTTATAATAGTTTCATGTGTACAGTGCAGTGGTTAGTCATTTATATAATTGATGAAGTGATTTCCTCCAATAAGTCTAATTAATACCCATCTGACTCCATACATAGTTTTTACATTATATAGTTTTTACATAGGTTTTACATTATTGACTATATTCCCCATACTATAATTCACATCCCTATATCTATTTCGTGACTACCAATTTGTACTTCCTAACCTCTTCACTTTTCTCAGCCACCCTCCCAACTCCCCTCCCAGCTAGTAACCATCAGTTTGTTCTCTGTATCTATGAGTATGAGTGTATTTCTCTCTTATTTGCTCATTTATTCTATTCTTTAGATTCCACATATAAGTGAGATCATATGGTATTTGTATTTCTCAGTCTGACTTATTTTAGTTAGCATAATACCCTCTAGGTCCATCCATGTGGTTGCAAATGGTAAGATTTCATTCTTTTTATTTCTTTATCCAATCATCTATTGATAGACATTTCAGTTGTTTCCATATGTTGATTATTGTGAATAGTGCTGTAGTAAACATTGGGCTGCATATATTTTTTCAAAGTAGTGTTCTGTATTTCTGTGGATAAATACCCAGGAATAGAATTGCTGGGTCATGAGGTAGTTCTATTTTTAATTTTTTGAAGAACCCCCACATTATTTTCCAAAGTGACCGCACCAATTTGCAACCCCACCAATAGTGTACAAGGATTCCTTTATTTCCACATCCTTGCCAACACTTGTTGTTTGTTTATTTCTTTTTTTTGTTGTTGTTTAAAGATTTTATGGGGAATTGGGTGAGGGGAATAGCATTATGGAATTTGGGGAGGGGACCAGCCAAATTGTTGTTCTTCAGTCTTTGTTGTGGAGGGCGCCAGTTGCCATCTGGCTTCCTGTTGGCTGCTCATGGCCTTTAAACTCAAGGTGCTGTGTTCAGTCTTAGTTGCGGGGTGGGCGTAGCCACCATCCCATGCGGGAGTGGATCCAGCAGCCTTGTTGTTAAGAGTGCACACTCTATCCTCTGAGCCATCCAGGTGGCAGCTCAGCTCAAGGTGCTGAGTTCAGCCTTAGTTGCAGGTGGGCGTAGCCACCATCGAACAGGCAGTCTTGTTTCACCAGCTGAGCCACCCTGCCACCTGTTGGCAGCTCAGCGACAGCTCAGCTAGGGTGCAGCATTCACTGGCCCATGTGGGAATTCAACCAGCAGCCTCATTGCTCAGAGCACTCACTCTGAGCTAACTCAACCAACTGAGCCACTCGGCTGGCCCGTTTGTTGATTTCTTGATGATAGCCATTCTGACAGGAGTAAGGGAGTATCTCATTGTGTGTGGTTTTTTTTTTTTAAAAGATTTTATTGGGGAATTGGGGGCGGGAAACAGCATTGGGGAATTGGGGAAGGGGAACAGGCAAGTTGCTGTCCTTTTGTCCTTCAGCCTAGTTGTGAAGGACGTTGCTACACTGGCCCATGTTGGTATTATTATTGCACTCTTCCCAGGTGAGGCAGTCACTCTCCGGCCATTGGACGGCCTCTCATTGTGGCTCATGGCAGCTCAGGAAAGCTCACTCCAGTTGCCAGCCAGCGCCACTGCAGCCTGCGCCATCGCTGGCGACTCTCGGCAGCCCAGCTCCAGGTCGAGCTGTTGTTCAGCATCTTCGCTGTAGAGGGCGCAGTGTCACTGGCCCTCATATGTGGGATCTGAACCGGGGCCACTGACGTCCCAAGCCAGCTCTTAACCACCGCGCCACTCGGCCGGTCCAAAGGTTTATTTATTTATTTATTTATTTATTTTTTGAGGGCAGTGTCATCGGCCCTCATATGTGGGACCCAAACCGGGGCTGCTGGCTTTCCAAGTCAGCGCTTAACCGCTGAGCCACTAGGCCGGCCCTCTGCCCATTTATTAATTGGATTGTTTGTTTATTTTTGGTGTTGAGTTATATATGTTTTATGTAAATTTTGGATATTAACCCCTATCATTGTCAAATATCTTTTCCCATTTTGTAGGATGTGATTTCATTGTGTTGATGGTTTCCTTTGCTGTGAAAATTTTTTTTTACCTTGATATAGATTCATTTGGTTATTTTTTTCTTTTGTTTCCCTTCCCCGAGAAGATACATCAGTAAAAATACTACTAAGGGTAATGTCTGAGAGTTTACTTCCTGTGTTTTTTTTTAGTTTTATGGTTTCAGGTCTTACACTTAAGTCTTTTAATTCATTTTGAATTTATTCTTTCATATGGCATAAGAAACTGGTCCAGTTTCATTTTTGGATGTATCTGTCCAGTTTCCCAGTACCATTTATTGAGTAAACTATCTTTACCCCATTTTAAATTCTTGCTTCCTTTTTCATAGCCATGCACTTGAAAAGAATGTATATTCTGTTGCAAAATCCATCTGGTCTGGTGTGTCTTTTAAAGCTGCTGTTTTTCTTTCTGGAAGGTCTGTCCACTGGTGTCAGTGGGGCGTTAAAGTCCCCTACTATGATTGTGTTACTGTTGGTCTCTCCCTTTGTATTGGTCAATATTTACTTTATATATTTAGGAGCTCCTATGTTGGGCGCTTACATGTCTACTAAGGTTATGTCCTCTTGTTGGATTGATCCCATTATTACATAATGCCCTTCTTTGTTTCTTATTATAGATTTTTGTTTTAAAGTGTATTTTATCCTATATAAGTATTGCTACTTCAGCTTTTTTCTTGTTTCCATTTGCATGAAATATCTTTTTCCATCCCTTTACTTTCAGTCTATATGTGTCTTTCGATTTGAGGTGGGTCTCTTTATAGACAGCATATGTATGGATCTTGTTTTCTTTATCCACTCAGCCACCCTGTGTCTTTTGATTGGAGCATTTAATCCATTTACTTTTAAAGTGATTAATGATAGGTACATTGTTATTCATATTTTTGGTCTTTTTTTTTCTCCTTTCTTCTGCTTAAAGAAATCCTTTTAACATTTCTTGTAATATTGACTTGGTGGTAATGAATTCCTTTAATTTTTACTTCTCTGGGAAGCTCTTTATCTCACCTTCAATTTTAAATGATAGCCTTGCTGGGTAGTCTTGGTTATAGGCCCTTGCTTTTCAACACTTTGAATATTTTCTGCAGAAACTTCAAAGTTTCTGTTGACAAATCAGCTGATAGTCTTATGGGAACTCCCTTGTGAGTAACTAGTTGTCTTTCTCTTGCTGCTTTTAGTATTCTCTTTTTGGTGTTAACCTTTGCCATTTTAACAAGAATGTGTCTTAGTGTGGGCCTGTTTGGGTTCATCTTTATTAGGACTCTCTATGCTTCCTGGGTTTGTATGTATGTTTCATTTGCCAAGTTAGGGAAAATTTTGGTTATTATTTCTTCAAGTAGGTTCTCGATTCCTTGCTCACTGTCTTCTGCTTCTGGTACTTCTATCATGCGAATGTTGTTATCCTGAAGATCTCTTAAAGTGTTTTCCTTTTTTCTTTTTGTTGTTTCTATGGGGTGTTATTTGTTACCTTGTCTTCTAAATAGCTGATTTGATCCTCTGTTTCATCCCGTCTGCTGTTTATTCCTTCTAGTGTATTCTTCCTTTCATTAATTGTGTTCCTTTTTTTCCAATTAGTTCTTTTTTATGGTTTCTGTGTCCTTCTTTATTTTTATTATCGCTTGTTGAAATTCTCACTAAACTCCTTAAGCATTTTTATAACCAGTGTTTTAAAATCTCTCTTTGGTAGGTTGGTTGTCTTCATTTCAGTTCTATTTCTGGAAGTTTCTCATGTTCTTTTATTTGGGTCGTGTGTCTTTTTGTCCTCATTCTGGCTTCCTCCCCTTGTTTGCTTCTATGTATTACGTAGATCTCCTATGTCTCTCAGTCTTTGCTGGGTGGCCTTATGTAGTATGTGTCCTGTGTGGTCCAATGTCTCAGTCTCCCTGATCTCCTGTGTATGTGTTCCAGGAGTGTCCCTTGTGTGAGTATTCTCCTGTTGTAGTTGAGCCTTGATTGCTTTTGGCACTGCAGTGAATGGGATTGACTCCCAGGCTGACTGAGTGTGAGGATTGGCTACACTGGCAGTATATGAGCTACTGTGTGGGTCTGACCCCTCAGTTGGGGATTTGCCCTCATGGGCTCTTGTGACTATTGAGACCACTCTTTGGGTGTGCCTCTTTTGGGGCTAACCAGTTAGTGCTCTGCAGCTGGCCCCTGGGTGTGTTGTTTCTAGTGTCTCTCGGGAGGGGTTCTCGTGCAGGCCAATTTCAGTCTTGCCTTTGACCGGCCTCCAGCTGCCTGGTAGAAGCTACAAAGCTATATGCGATGGTGGCTGCTTGTGCTGGACCTGGAGGCGTGTGGGGGTGGCCTCAGTGTGAAGTGAGGCTGGCTGTCACCAGTATTGGGCCTGGGGCAGCTTAGCAAAAGGCCCAGGACCCCGTGGGCCTGTTGCCACCTGCTCGCTGTCCATAAGGCTTAGCCAATGAAAGAGCCTCCTTAGGTGCACGGGCGGGATGATTGTCCTGGTCTTGAGAGTGTCTCTGGTGATACAGCATTAGCTCAGTGGGGTGGGATCCCAGGGAGTCACGAGGTGTGGCTGGTAGGTTTTACAAGGTCAATGCAGATTCAGTTATTGTGCCAGGCCTGGCCTGTGACCATTTCGCAAAACACTCTGAGAACAACGCAGCCAGCCACCACTTGCTTTGGCCTCTGTATCCCCGAGAGTCACCCAAGAGAGAATGCTGTATAAGTTGTGACTCACTGCCCACCACCAAAACTTCCCGGGGCAGCCATGGGCAGTCTGCTGTTATAATAGTCTTTTAAGCTTGTAGGGCGAGGCTAGCCACCCATAACCCAAGGGTGACAATGCAATACTAGCTGTGTGGGGCAGGGACCCAGGGCATCAAGGTGGTGTGCACTTGCAAATTTTACCAGACCAATGCAGCCTCAGATTTGGCCCTTTGGGGGAGGGTTCAATGTAGAAAAGATGATGCCTTTCTATATGCTACACATGAGACAGGCCCCACACAGGGACAGTGTGGCTGTCTCTGCAGCCCTTATCCTGAAGCCACACAAGTCACCCTTTTCCTGTATGTCTTTGATGCCACTTGAGTTGCTGCCCCTCTACCAGAGCCCAGGTGACTGTTTGCAAAGGAGTAAGTCTATGTGCAGGTCCTTTCAGAGTGCATCTGGGTTTCTAGCCACCTTCCGTCTCACCTGGATGAATAGAGTCCTTGCTGATTTTCCCTCCCAGATATTGTGGGAAATCCTTTTCCTGACACAGGACCCCTGGGCTAGGGACCCTGGTGTGGGTCTGGGGACCCTGGTGTGGGGCTGGGATTCCTCCCTTTTCCAGAGGGACCTCCACCATGGAGGTGTCCCTTCTGGTGTTCAACCACTGTCTGTGGGTTTGGGGGCAGGCTGTTTTGCTTCTCCACCCTTTCTTCCAGTCATGATGTGGCTCTTTATATCCTTATTTATAGGACTTCTGTTCAGCTAGTCTTCAAATGATCTTTGAGGTTGATTGTTCTATAATTTATTTGTAATTTTGTAATTTTGATGTGATCCTTAGAGGCAGTATCATAATGTTTACCTAACCCGCCATCTTGGACCTTCTTCCACTGTATTCATTTTCTGTTGCTATATAGAAATGTCTAGAAAATTATTACCACAAATTTAGCAGCCTGAAACAACTACACATTTATAATTTCACAGTTTCTGTGAGTCAGAAGTCTGGATATGGCTTTGCTTGGTACTCTGTTCAGGGTTCAGTCAGCCAGGGTTAGGTTATCTGGAGGCTTGATTGGGGAAGGTCCACTTCCTACTCTTGTGCTTGTTGGCTGCATTCAGTTCCTTGTGGTTGTAGGACTGACATCCTTAATTTTTGCTGGCCAATGGCTGGAGCTTCTAGAGGCCGACTGAAATTCCTTGTATGTAGGTTCTCCAACATGGCTACATGCTTCATCACAGCCAGCAAGGGAGACAAGACTCCAGTAAAATGGAAGCTATATCTCATGTAAGATAATCACATTACTTGTAATCACAAACATCCTGTCACCTTTGCTGTATTCTCTTGTTTAGAAGCAAGTCACAGGTCTCACCCACTCTCAAGGGAGGGGTCACACAGGGATGAACATAACAGAAGCGCTTCAAGCCTGTCTGCCACAGCAATCAAAGTTAACATCACCAGTATTGGGACAAACCAACACCATGTGCCTCATGTTCCCCTGAAAAGGGCATGGTACTACTTCTGAAGTATTCCAGCCAAGTATGCAGAACCCAGGGAACCATGAGATGGACCAAAAACCTGGCCTGTACTCTTCAAAAGTGTCATTGTCATGGAAGACAAAGGCTAAGGACCTGTTCTAGATTAAAGGAGACTAAAGAGACATGACAACAAATGCAATGGGTGATTCTGGTTTATGAAAAGTAGCTACAAAGGACATATTTTGGGGACAGTTGGTGAAATTTGAGTATAGAGTGTGGATTGGATTGTGTCAATGTTAAATTTCTTGATTTTTATTATTGTACTGTGGTCATCTAAGACATGTTTATTTTTAGAGAATAAACACTGCAATATTTGGAGAAGAGATGGGTATGGTATCTGCAACTTATTCTCAAATGGTTTCAAAAGATAATGTGAGTGTGTGTGTGTGTGTGTGTGTGTGTGTGTGTGTATGTGTGTGAGAGAGAGAGAGAGAGAGAGAGAGAGAGAGAGAGAGAGAGAGAGAGAGAGAGAGAGAACGAACATAAAGCGAATGGGGCAAAATGTTAATTTGTTAAATTTGGATAAAGGATATACAGGAAATCTTATGACTAGTTTTGAGACTTTTGTGTAAGGTTAAAATTATATCAAAATGAAAAGTTCCAAAAAACCCAAAGAGGGATGGCTCAAAAACTGGAAGTTCAGTTGGGGGTGGGCTTTAGGGTTGCCTTTACTTGGCTCAACAATCTTACGAAAACACAGATTATTTCTGTCTTTCCACTCTAGCCCACAGTATGAGCTTCATCATAAAGCTGGTTGTATATGATTGGCAGTAACAATCAGGGCTGCATGCTTTCTCATTGAACCAGTAAATATTCTTGCCATTTAAGTGTTTTGGAAGTTTTCATTTTGATATAATTTTAAACTTAAAGTCTCAGGTCCAGATGTATCCACTTGAGGAGATAGCCGTTTCCAGAAGTCCTCCCAGGAAACCTTTCTTTGTCTCTAATTGACTGGAATACTGTGACTTGCCTGTTCTGAAGCAATCCCTGATAGTGGCTTTAGAATTACAATGTGTGTGTTTGTGTGTGTACAATGCATTACATGTGCATCTGATCATATATTGCTTTGAAATTGTCTTTTTCATTTAATTCATTGTGAATATTTTTGCATGTCATTAAATACTTGATAATGTAGTAATGTATAGCATTAAGCTATAGGGCTGTACATTTAACCAGTCCTATAGACCATTAGGATTCCAGTTTTTTTAATATTATAAATAATTCTTGGGTGAATAAACTAAATCTAAGAATTTACCATAAGGAAATATTCAGAAAAATGGAATAGCTAGACCAAAGAGTATGCACATGTAAGACCTGAAATATTTCCAGTTAATCAATCCAAAGGATTTTGTCAGTTTGTATCCTACCAGTGATGTAAAAGAACATTCATTTTTCTGAACATTCAGTGATACAGAATATCAGCATTTAAAAATGTTTTTCTGGGCTGGCCGAGTGGCGCAGTGGTTAAGAGCTGGCTTGGGACGCCAGCAGCCCCGGTTGGGATCCCACATGAGGGCCAGTGACACTGCCCTCTTTAAAAAAAATAAAATAAATAAATAAATAAATAAAAATAAAAATATTTTTCTATAGGGGGTGGCAAAAAATGACATTTCATTAAAAATATGCACTTCTGATTGGCAGTGTGATCAAACTTTTTAACAACAAAAGTCATATTTTTTGGTTATTTGTATTTTTTTTGGTGAGTTTTCTATTCACATCCTTTGCTTGTTTTTCCGTTGTGATATTCATATTTATGTTGGTGAAGAGCCCATTATGTATTTAGTATGTCTTATTTCTTTGTTCTGTTGCATATGTTACCAATGTTTATAATTACTTTCTTGGCCTTTTTACATTGTATGTTATTTTTGTCCTATAAAATTTAAAAAATGGATTCTTTCTGTACTCTTAAACATGAAAGAAGTCTTTCCTGTACTATTGGCAGATAAATTTTCACATTTTTTTCTAGTACTTGAAAAAAATAAATACATTTAAGTCTTTACCTGAAAATTTGAGGATGGTTCAGTGTGAAGGATATTATTTCATTGTTTTATAGATGTTAACTAATGATTCTTCTACTTTTATTTACTGATGTGAAATGGAAATTTTGTTATCTACTGTATGTTTATACTGTGTTTAATTTATGGGTTTATTTTTGTTATTGTACTAACCTTATTTTATGGCATATATTTACAAGTGAATTATAATTTAAACTATATATTTTTCATTAAAACAGGTTTTTTTGATAACATTATATAATATTGCATTGTAAAAGCTTATTTTATCATTTAAACTTTTTTTTTTTTTTTTTTTTTGAGGGCAGCGTCACTGGCCCTTATATGTGGCATCCGAACCAGGGCTGATGGTGTCCCAAGCCAGCTCTTAACCACCATGCCACTCGGCCGGCCCTTATCATTTAAACTTTTGTTAAATTGTCAGTTAATTTGACTTGATGAAGTTATATTGTTATTAAAAAAATGTAAAAAGTGATGTATGTTAAAGACACATTGGGACATATACAGTCTGAAAGCAAGTGGTGATAGAAGTACACTTTTTCTTCTGTATGGTCATTAAAATGTAATTGGAATTTCTCTCTAAAGGAGATCTTAGGCAGAATTCAAAATATTGTTTTTAATAAAGAACCAGGAATTTGGGGAGTGTTCTTGAGAGAACTATTGTTTTGAACATAATTTGAAAGGATTTTAGGTTTGAAGTGTCTTACAATCATTATACCATTTCTAATTTAGTTTGAAAAATAAACATGTAGGAAGACATAATTATACCAAATGAATATAACAAAAATATGTTGGGAGCAAATGATTACTTTGTTTTCTTATTTTATGTCATATATTTGAAATTTTTAAATGTCAAAGATAATATATACCCTTTAGTTTGGTGACTCAAGCTAATCTCCAGTGTAAAAATCCAAAGTATGTGAAATCTCTGCTGCCTCTGCACATGCACAGCTGGCCAATGCAGTCTTGGCTAGCTCCTCACCCACATCTCCACTCCATTATTGTTCAGTTCCATACTGGATATGAGCGGATGGTGGTCAACTGTGGGTAGGGAAGGGGCCTACACATTGAGCTATGTAGTCAAGTGATCATCTGTGCCATTTGAGTCTGCTTTTCTCTTCTTCCTCCAGCCTGCATATTTAATTATGCCTTCTAGAAAGTGGAGCAAAGAATTTAAATAGCTGCTTCAGGCAGCTGGGCAGATTAAAAAAAAAAAATAGTAGAGACCATATTTACTCTGCTTTTTGAATATTCTTAATGCAAGAAGAAATTAGCTGTTTAGGTTATTAAAGTATTTAATTCTGAGCAAATTATTACTCATGCAGTTTCCTTTTCATCTTGCCAAACATTCCTTTAAACAGTTGAACTATTTTGGAGGTCCTGAGATGAAACCATTCATTTGGCAAACGTTCAGAAGTGCCAGGCACAGAGATACAGAGATAACTGTACAGTTTCCCCTTAGTTTTTTGCACCATTTAGACATAGGAAAGCTGTTCTGGCTCATAACCTGTTTGTGTGAGTCTTGAAGGTCTGTCTATAGGGGTTAAAGCAGTACCCCTCACCCCCACTTTACTGCAGACATTTCTTTTCTGTGGTGATGCCTGATTCACTGGGATTTCAGCTTGTCGGCCTCTTGAGTTCTCCTTCAATATATAGGCCTGCTCCAATACATAGGCCCAGAAAAGAGGGAATGGCCACATGGTACAAGGGTAGGCTCTCTTTCAACTTGGGAGTTGTAAATAAACGAGAGAGAGAGAGAGAGAGAGAGAGAGAGAGAGAGAGAGAGAGAGAGATGCTAAGTTGTAAAAATGAAATGATGAATAGAAGTTTTGAAGTAAGAGATGATGAAAATGGAAAATGTTGGTTATGTAAAGAAACAAAGGAAGAAAGGAAGGGATTTGTCAAGAGGTTTATTGGCTAGAATAAAGTCATAGGGTGGCGAGGATTGGAGCAGGCTTTTGAGTGAGGTTACTCATTCTTACAGGAGGAGGAGGAAACATAGAAGGGTTAATAGGGCAGCACATGCTGCAACTATGGTATTAGGTTCTCATATCACATTGCTCTTCTGAAGAAATGTAATACATTGGTACAAAGTAAATGACAAAAGTATATCTCCCAACTGTATATTTTGTGAGTTATTTGACACAGTCATTTTAAATCCAGTAATACCTTGGTTTGCGAGCATATTTTGTTCCAGAAACAAACTAGTTGTATTACAAGACATCTCTCGTTTACCAAGTTAAAATGTATTAGAAATGTTTGCTCGTTTTGCAGAAAACTCGCAAACCAAGTTACTTTCAATCCAAGGTTTTACTGTATTAAGATTATCTATGTATGAACAAAACTGTGTTTTAGGTCCGGTGCCACAATCACTTACAATATATGGATTTTCTATGAGCCACAGATTTCTCCTTCTAATACAATTTCACAGTGAATATCCGACATGGGTAGTAACTCAAATTACAAATGTTTATGTGATTTATTTCCTATCTCTCTTTTAACTTTGTAGGAAAAAAATATTTTTTCTTAAATTTCTGTGTAATAAAGGTTTAAGTACTTAGAGTGACCAGATTGATATTTTATATTTCATTGTTCCTAACATATTTAAAAGAAAATTGGGGCTGGCCGAGTGGTGTGGTGGTTAAGTGCTGGCTTGGGAAATCAGCGGTCCGGGTTCGGGTCCCACATATGAGGGCCAGGTGACACTGTCCTCAAAAACAAAAACAAAAACAAAAACAAACAAAAAAAATAAAAAGAAAAGAAAATTGGAAGTAGTATGATGAAAGAGAAAAATGAAATGTCTATGATATGAAAAAGGCATATAAGTATAAGATATTAAAGCAACTGTTTCAAGAGTTGGTGGTGAGTTTTTAAGAAGAAAGCAGAGGGAAAATTACTGTTTTGGTTCTTTTAGCAGATGAAACAAGAGCAGACTCTAGCCTTTATTCCTGACTTTTATTTTGCCCTTTGTTTTCTTTTGCTAAAAGATGAGTAATGTTGGGCTTCCTCTTTTCTAGCTATTTGGCTTTACTAGAAAGCTTTCTGTTCATATACAGTCTGACCTGACTGCAGGTCTACCCTTAATGACCCAGAGTGCTAAGGAACAGGAGGAGACCATCTGATAATATATCATTGTGTTGTTCCAACAGTTGGCTCCTTGTAAAGCAGGTTGAGTACATCAGCACTGCATTATGAGCCCAGTTTGTATAATTGGTGCAGTGTCTCCTCCAACCGCTTCCCCACCTTTTTTTTCTTGTGACAAATAGATCAAGGTGATGTGAGATAAATGTGACTCACTGAAGTGCATGAGGCAGATATGAAAGAGCCATTTCTACAATGCCTAAAGTGGTGTAATTCTCAAATATTTCTAACATTTCCACAGAGGTCTCTGTCCTCAGTGCTTCCATAATACTTTGTAATATGTCTATTAGCATTTCCCTAGTCATGTGGTACTTTCTGTTTGCATGTCTGTTTACTCTGCTTGATTGTGAGCACTTTCAGGGCAAGGACTGTGACTCATTTATCTTTGAATCCATATTTTGGTGACTGGTACAAAGCAGACACTCAATAAAGGTTAGTCAGTTTTAAAAAACAAACACAACTCTAGATACATGTCAACCATTTGCCAGACTGTGTGATGGATAAGTTACATGTGTAGTTTTGTTTTAATAACACTTGGCCATATGGAAAGGTTCTAATCTACGTTAGATTGTTTATACTAACTTTTATAATAAGGGAAAAGGTTATAAAATAAAAGTAAGCAAAAAAGAAAAAAATCACCTGTAACCCTATTTCCCCAACAATAACAGCTGTTAGCATTTTGCGATTTTATATTTTTTCCTAAGGACATGTGTGTTTTTCATAAGTTATATCACATATGAATATACTGGTTTATAACTTTAATTTTTATTTTTTACCTAACTATTGGGTTGTCGGAAAAGTCATGATGTATTTTTCTATGTTTTTCGTTGCAAAAATGCGTCATGACTTTTCCGACAACCCAATAGCTCAGTGCACTAATAGATGCTCAATAGATATTTGTTTTAATGAACATTTTTCCTGTTTTCAAATATAACGTTTTTTTATGGTTGCATAATAGTCTGTGGATATAGTATAATTTATTTAACCAATCCTTCATTACTCAATATTTAGGCTATTTATTTATTCATTTACTGGAGTGTTTGATCATGCACACCTCTCTAGTTTCATCATTTTCCCCTTCCATTCTTTACTTTGGTCATATCAATCCACTTTTAAGGCTTTGAAAGCCTCATCTTCTTTTACTTCTAGACATTTGCAATTCTATTCCTTCTGCTCATAACATACTTTCCACTTTGTTTAGCTAATGCACATTTTTCAAGCATAAGTTTAGCCATTCCTTCTTCTTGGAAGTTTTCCCAGACCGGATTAGTTGCCCCTCCAATGTGCTTCATAAGTGGCATTTTGTACTTATTCCTAGAAGCACTCAGTCTGCTGTATTTTAATTGCATTTCTTAAGTGTCCCCCACTAGACTATAAACTCCTTAGGAAAGGAGCTATGTCTTATTTCCTGTTGCATTTCCCAGCCCTTAAATGCAGTGCTGGGTATAAAGCAGTAAATGTGTATATGTGTGTGTGTGTGTGTGTGTGTGTGTGTATACACACACACACACACACATATGTATATATTTTATTTTATTTTTTTAAAGATTTTTTTATTTATTGGGGAATTGGGGGACGGCAACAATGTTGGGGAACCCGGGAAGGGGAACAGACATGTCGCTGTCTCTTTGTTCCTCGGTCTAGCTGTGGGGACATCGCCCCACTGGCCCATGTTGGCATCATCGTTGCACTCTTCCTGGGTGAAGCAGATTGGTCGCAGTCCTCTGGATGGCTGCTCACAGCGGCTCTTGGCAGCTCACACTGGCTGCTGGCCTCTCACGTTGGCTGCACCCCACTCACTGTAGCCTATGGCAGCCCATTGCAGCAGGGGCTGCAGCTATGCCATCCCTGGGGACTCACAGCTCCAGGTGGAGCTGCCATCCACCATCTTAGCTGTAGAGGGCAGTGTCACTGGTCCTTATATGTAGGATCTGAACCGAGGCCGTTGGTGTCCCAAGCCAGCTCTTAACCAATGCGCCACTTGGCCAGCCCAGTAAATGTATTTTTTTTTTTTTGAGGGCAGTGTCACTGGCCCTCGTATGTATGTGGGACCCGAACCGGGGCCGCTGGCTTCCCAAGCCAGCGCTTAACCATCACACCACTCGGCCAGCCCAAGTAAATGTATTTTTGAATGAATGAATACATGACACATTCCCCAATTTGCAATGTGTATCATTAAATGGTGATCTTTAACAATGTCATATTTTTGATTTATCAGATAAGCATAATAAATATCTTTATTTGTAAAGTGTTTCATAGTATATGAAATATTTTCAAAACTATTGTTATATTATATATATTAATTATTATATTGTTAAACTTTGACTAATTTTTAGTATTATGCATTATCAAATGAATTGATCTGTTTAAATACTTTTTATTGGTAGTTAAGTGATAATGTTAGTAATTCTCGTATTTTTTCTAAGTAAAGAATTTGTTTTCTAAGCAAATTGTAGTTAATAGGTTATATTTTTAAATTTATATGTTAAGCCTTTCTTAAGTCTGAGTGTTTTGTAATTATGGTTTAAATTGATTTAAAACTATAGCATGAAGCTGAAAGCTTCTATTTTTTCTATTGCTAATAGCTTATAATAATTGTGCTTTGATAGGTAGCAAGAAGAGTAATCATACAACAGATACTTGGACAGGGATAAGGGAACCTAATAGTAACATAGAAAATAAAAGCACTTGATTAGGCTCAGAAGATACAAGTGAATTCTCCACAGGTCTCTATATTGTCATAAAGTGACAGTTATCCTTTCTTTTCCTTCTTTATCCATTGTAATAACTCCTTACACAGATCTCACTTGGATGCAGCACACATTTGGGGTGAAGGGTGGTTGTGGCTGAGTCCCCTGAGGAGCTTTTTCAGCCCTTTTAGCCTCTCCCTACAGAGGCGGTTATACTGCCATCTGGTGAGTGTGAATGATGATCAGATATGTGAAGGTAGAAACAAGCTGGGAACCACTGCCTTTCAAAACTTAACTGGAACTCCTCCATCAGGAAGAGCCATAATAATAGAGTGGAAGGGACAATAGGTTTGGAGTCTGCAGACCAGTAATACAGTCTGACAATGATTACTTGTGTGATTTTAGGCAGGTGGTTTAATCTCTCTTCACCTTCATCTTCTTTTCTATAGAACAAATAGATTGGATTAGATTATCTGTAAGCTCACTTCTAGAAATGATCTGAGTTTTCTGATGAGCAAGCATACAAAAACAATCTTGCTCTTGAAAGAAGAACTATATGAATTAAAAATGGGATTATGCCTTTGTGTAAAATGTGACAATATTACATTGGTTTAATAGATTATTATTGTTATTATACATTTAAAAAACCCTTCAAATCAATCGTCAATAATTTCAAATTGCTGACAGTGCTTCATTATTTCAGAAAAAGGACAATTCTGGTGATTTTTTTTCTCTATACTCAAGCTCTTGAATCTAGGACAGTGATCTCATCTGGCCTCATTGTTTTAAATATCATCTCTACACTGATGACTTACAACTTGTTATCTGTAACCTGCATTCCTTCCCTGAAATTGCGGGCCAATTTACTAGTCCTCTGAGATATCTAATGGGCATCTCAAACTTACTCTGTCTAAAACTGAAATCCTGAAGTTCCATATGTGAGCAAGACAGAACTTTAGAGTCATCTTTGATTCCTAATAGTTAACCATCTATCTATTGTCAAATGCTTTTGGTTTTACTTTCAGAATATAACTGGGAATTGCTCACTTCTTACCAACTCTCCTTCCTACTGCCCTTATTCCACTAGAGTCTATTCTCAGTCAAGAGCCAGAAGCATTCATTTTTAGTCATAAGTTATGTCATTGTCACTCCTCTACTCACAACTTTTAGTACCTTAGCATAAAAGTCAAAGTCTTTACAACAGTTGACAAGGTCCTTCTCATTTCATACTTTCTCTTTGATTTGCTTTGCTTCAGACACACTGGCCATCTTGCTATTAACAGAGAATTCCAGGTATACTCCCTCCCAGGGCCTTTGCATTGGTTGTTCATTCTTCCTGAAACTGCCTCCCCAGATATTCGCATACCTGCTCTCTCACCTTCTTCCGGTTGCTCCCCTGGAACTATCTGGTGTAAGGTCTACACTGACTTTCCTATTTAAAATTGCACATTGCTACCACCACCACCCCAGCACTTCTCACTTTATTTTCCTCCATAGCATGTTGCATCATCTAATAATACTGTAACTTATTTACTAATCATATTTATTATCTATCTTCTAGAGTGTCAGCTTTGGAGGGCAGGGATTTTTGTCAGTTTGGTTCACTGGTTTTGTGATACTTGGCAAATAACTTAATATGCACAATCTCTTTTCCCATCTGTAAAAATAAAGATGATAAATGGTTATATATTATTTATAGATATTATTTTGGCTAATATGCCCAAGTGAATTTATATTAAGGCTGAAGAAATCAGGAGAGTTGTGTAACCCATTTCACAAATCACATACAGTAACATATTCATATAGAAGGGCTTTGATTTAAGAAAGGGTGGGGCTGTGGCCTGTCTGGCCCAGGAAGCAGTGGTATCCCTGCTCACCTGTATTGAGAATGGCTTCCTCTGGGAGTCCTCACACTTTTTTTGTTACTGCTACTTTCCACACATAGTTCTTGAGACTTGCACAGCGTTGATGTTGCCATTTTCCCTGCTCAGGGCTCAGAGGGTTAAGAGGGTGTACATGGGGCCCAGACCACTTTTGCATTGTATTTTCAACCTAAATAGTCTATTGTGGCCTAATATTGGAACAGTTTATAATATTTTTTCTATGGGAAAAAATAAGTTCTAGTTTTCAGACCGTATTGAAAGTGAGCTTTGAAACATAACCCCTTCAGAAGTTAGGAGATGTCTTTTAGAATGACATTTCAATTGCTACATAGGAAAAATGTTACTAAACAAGGCTAGATTAAAATACCCTGATATTTCAACTAGTCCTGAAAGTATATTTATTACGTATTTAAGCTTTTAAAGATTGCAAACCTCTACTTTTTATCAATATAAATTTGCTTTTTGAAGATGTGTATATGAAAACAATGGGAAAGTACATATTTTGATAACCTAATATCATAGTTACATTAAAGTACTCTGTATGTAGGAAAAAGTAATTTAATACTTTAAAAAAGTTGTTCCCTGTTTCCCTGTTTTGACATAGATAAAAGTGAGTGTTGAGGTGTGGTGGCTATGACTGGACTAGAACCAGAAGGAACTAGTGGCTGTCCTTGCCCTGACTCTTCTCAGATTGTGCTTTCTTGTTTGTTTTTTCAGTTTAGCACAGAAACTTTTTGTTTCGGAAATTATGAGGTATGAACCACTGAGAATGAGCTAGTTTTACATAGGAGCAACTTCGATAGCACCTGGGGCTGAGGGAAAAATTTCATGTATCATGGAAATTTTTATGTCTCTTCTGCTCTATCAATGTGCCTGTAAAGAAAGGTCATAGAAAGAGTATGCCTCGCTTCTCTACTGAAAAGCCCAGAGAGGCAGGCTGTCTTGGCCTCCTCCCTTGGCACCCAAGTGGTGTGGTCTGTGATCACGAGTGTTCCTCCTTCTTCACTTACTGTTCCTGACTTTAGCTCTGTTGCCTTTGACTCTATGTGAATAGAGCTGCCCATTGGTTAAGTTCATGGGCTTTGAGGCAGACCCAGGTTTGAGTTCCGGCTCCGTTGTGTATTTAATCTCTAATAATTTTACTTAATCTCAGTTTGTTCATCTCTAGAATGTACATAATACCTCTCTAATGGTATTGTGATGAGAATTAAATAAGATCATGCATAAAAATGTTTAGCACAGGCCCTTGCACATATAAAGAAGCTCAGTAGATGTTAGCTATTATTATAAAGTCTAATTTAAGCTACATTTCTTTTATTCACTCTTTCAACAGAAATATGAATAATTTATATGAATAACTACCTGTGCTCTCTGCTGGGTGCAGAGAATATAAGTGACCAAAACAGATGTGGCCCTGACCACACTGAGTCCAGCAAGAAAGATGTTTGTGTCTTGGAACTTGTCAATTATTACAGGAAAACTTTTGACCCAGTCTAAAGTAGAAAAAGAAATTTAATTTAAGCAGGTATAAAATTTTAAATTGAAAGCTTCCTTTGCAGGCTCAGTATTTTATCTGAAGTTTAAAAAATGGGGGAGAGGGGTTTAGGAAAATCAGTGTAGTTTTCCAGAGTTTTGAATAGAAATGCTTCAACAAGATTTAGATTTGCCTGTAAGGACAATTAGTAGGTCAGCACTGGACAAATAAGAAAGGGAGTAGAAAGAAACAAGGTCTGTGAAGTAGACTGGAACAAGTCCATAGAGGTTAAAAAAAAAAAATGTGAAACAAGGAGAGCAATTGTGAACGGAAAAGTGAAGTCAGTAATTTTCCAGCACAGGAGCCATAACCTCTAGTGGCAGAATCAGAATTTAACAACTGGCTTTGAAAGAAACAGGTATTGGTTTAGAAATAAAAACCTGCACTATTAAACAAGTGGTAATCATATTCATATTTTGGTAGCCTGTTTAAATATCAGTGTATAATTTGTCAAAATATGCTGTTAACTATAAGTAGCACATTTTTTTACATTGTAGAGTAAAATAAAATAAGAGTTACTATAGTGAATAGACTGATTATATTGATATTTACCTGGAAAAATATTAATGCAAAAATTATTTACGTAGTGTCCTTTTTTCTCTTAAAATGAGCCAGTTTTAGAAACAACAAAATTTAGAACCAACTAAATTAGCCAATTTTAGAAACAACTGATGAATGGATGAATAAACTGTGGTACATCCATATAATGTAATGTAATTTGGCAATAAAAAGAAATGAAGTACTGATACATGCTACAGTATGGTTGGAACTTGTAAGAGCCATGCTAAGTGATAGAAGCCAGTCACAAAAGATCACATATTACATGATTCCATTTATAGGAAATGTCCAGAATAAGTAAATCTATAGAGACAGAAAGTAGATTAATGATTATCTCCTAGTAGGGTAGAGGATAGGGTTAAGGAAAAATGGGGGGGTGACTGCTAATGGGTATGGGGTTTTGTTTGGGGTGATGAAAATATTCTAAAACTGATTGTGGTCATGATTGCATAACTCCGAATATACCATAGAACTGTGCTTCAAATGGATGAATTGTATAGTATGTGAATATAGCTTAAGAAAGCTAAAAACTTAATTTAAAAGTTTTTTTAAATTAAGCAATTTTAAAGAATTCCTAACTTCACAAAGCATAAGGAGTAGAATAGGTCACTTATATACTGAGCTGGATTCTCCCTAATACCTAAGTCAGTGTGGACATGTTAGAGTGGTAGTTCTCAAATGCAGAGTGCATTGCAGTCACTTAAGGAATTGTAGCATCATTGCCAAGCAGCTGGAGCCAGAGAAGTTAAGTTTTTTTCTTGAGAGTCAAAACTAAAACTACTAAGTGGAAGAATTAGAATTCAGATTTAGGTGCCCAATCCAGAACATGTTCCACTTCGTCACACCAACTCTTAGAATCTTATTTTGTATAGACTAATTCCTTACCTACTCCATGACCTCCACAGCCGATAACGTTGTAGTGGCTCTGCCTGTTCATTGGCTGTGTGATTTCAGCAAATTACTTAACCTCTCTGTGCTTCTTTTTTTTTTTTAAGTGATGAAAAAGCGTATTAGAAGAGATAGTACACCCAAAGAATTAAGAGCAGGCCGAGCACAAAGGAAAAGCGGCTCAAGGCCTTTTTTTTTTTTTTTAACTTATGAATTATTTCTGGAATTTTCCATTTTACATTGTCAGACCATAGTTGATTGTAGGTAACTAGAAACTTGGTAACCAAAACTACAGATAAGGGGTGTGTGTGTGTGTGTGTGTGTGTGTGTGTGTGTGTATGGTGCAGATATATTGCTTATTATTTTTTTTTTTTTGGTATAATTGACATAGCATTATATAAGTTTCAGGTGTACAATGTAATGAATCAAAATTCGTATATATTACAAAATGATCACCAAAATAAATCCAGCTAACATCTGTTACCACTCATATTTACAAAATATTTTTATTTTTTATTAGTTTCAGGTGTACAAAGCAATGTAATAGTTAGACATTTCACCCCTCACAAAGTGATAACCCCTCCCCCAATCTATTGCCCCTTCTGACATATATATCTATTACAATTCTATTGATTCTATTCTATATGCTGTACTCCATATCCTGTGACTATATATGTATTAAATTATAGTTGGCATTCAATATTATTCAGCTTCAGGTGTACAGCACAGTGGTTAGGCATCTCTGTGTTTCTTAATCAGAATGAAATAAGATAAGAATAATACCTACTTGATAGAATTATTGTGAGGATTTAATGATATACATGTGGAGTGCTTGGCACAGTCACTGACACATAGTTCATGATCAATAAATGCTAGCTGTCATTTCTGATAATAGACACTTTCATATAACATTTGCTTTCTTTAAGGGTCTAGAATCATGAAGTATTTTTAAAAGGACAGTTAACAAAAATATGCATTTTCTCACATATTTACATTATAATTTGATGTTGGGCCTTAGGTAAATCCAGAGCAGTGATTATCAAATTTATTCAAATGATGGATCCTTGTTACAGAACACATGGTAAACTGTCTTACAAACTAGAAACAATTTTACTAGAAGAGAACTGACTTCATTGTATCTATATAAATCCACTATAAGCATACACATTCATGAAAAAGCTATAGAATTAAGCCTAATCAACTCCTTATAAATAGATTTTATTTTTAATTTGTGTGTTGTTAATTTGTTTGATCATCTGCCAGTAAATATGTAGCAGACAGATTTGAAAGAATTGTCTTCTTTTATTCAAGTATTTCTGTGACTTGAGAAAAGCTACTATTCTTGGATCTTGGTGGCCTGAGCTTCATTCTAGCCTGTGGAATACCAAGGTAACCTGGGTGCTTAAAGTGAGAACCAGTGTTTCATGAGTAAAGGAATTAATACAGAGATGGATCAAACCATTTTACAGCAGATCCTTGAATAATGTCTTTTCATTCAGCATCATTTTGATGAGGAAGAAAAAATTGATTCCTGGCTGGGGCCACTACGTGGGTTTTCTGCAGGTACACTGGTTTCCTCCCATATCCCAAAGATGTACTTGTGAGGCAAATTGGCATGTCTACATTGTCTCAGTCTGAGTGAGTATGGGTGGGTATGAGTGGCCCTGTTATGGAAAGGCGTCCTGGCCAGGGCAGGTTTCTGCCTTGCGCCCTAGGCTGCCAGCATAGGTTCCGATAACCCTAGACCGTGAACTAGAATGAATGGGTTGAAAAAGAATCACTGTACTTGTTTTTATTAATCTTTCTTAAATGTATGTATCGCTCACACTTATTTCAATGTTAAAAGTGTTTTGGGTCTTTATTTAAAAGTTTGGTGATACTTTTGTGACCAGAAATATGCTGTAGGAACTTAATTCTACCAATTAGCCTATGGTAAAGTTGTTTTTTATTAATATGTTGTTTCACTTAATAGTTGCAGTTTCCAAGCACCTATTGATGATGTTAAGTGAGGACTTACTGTATTTGTGGGAATAACAAATTATTAATGTTTTAGAATTGTGGTAGTAAAAAATGATTTTTATATTTTTGTAATTTACAATTTATAAAAGTAATATAGACTTTTATAGAAAGTTTTGACACCTGACATTGTGCTAGGCATTGTTTTAAGCTCTTTACATATATTATCACAAGTACGTAATGAAGTAGGTACAGTTATTGTCCCCATTTCACAGATGAACAACAGCCATAGAGGTATGTGAGGAAACTTTCCGAAGATAGTACAGCATATGAGTAATGGAGCCATGATATGAACTCAGGCAGCTAACTTCAGAGACTGCCTTTTTAACCCAAGGATGACATTGTGTTTCCCCTTATGGACAGACATCACATTATTTTCAGTTTTTCATTATACAGTAATTTATGTTTTATAAATATTGTATTAAATTTTCTACCCTTTTCCTTATTTTTATATGTGTGGAAGGAATGCCTGGTTTTCAGCAAAGGAAAGCATTATCTGGCGAATATTTTGCTATGACGTCTAAATTGTTGCCATTGTTGAAAACCTTCTGTCTGGTATGATCCTACCTGTACATTTTTCTGCTATTCCTTTCTTAAAGTTTCTCGGTTTTTCAGTTTCTTTAAGTTTTGCTTTTCTAATTAAAAAATTATGCTTATTTTTTGAAGGATGAAATGTTTTACTATTCCATGTATCACATACAAGTTTGAGTGTGTTTGTGTATGTTTTCCATTTGGCTCACTCATCATATTATTCAGACATTCTTCATCTTAATTGTTTTTGTCTATTTTTGTCTTTTTGTTTTTTTTGGTTTTTTTTTTTGAGGGCAGTGTCACTGGCCCTCACATGTGGGACCCGAACCGGGGCCGCTGGCTTCCCAAGCCAGCGCCTATCCACTGCGCCACTGGGCCGGCCCTTGTCTGTTTTTTTTTTTAGCTGAGCCATCCTGCCACCTGTTGGCAGCTCAGCAGCAGCTCAGCTCAGGCAGGGCATCGAACTGCTGTTGCTCAGAGCTCAGTTCGCACTCTTGAGTGAGCTCTTAACCAACTGAGCCACACCACCGCCCCTGTCTGTTTGTTTTATAAGCTTCTGAAGGAGATGTTTTGAAATTTCCTGTTGTGACTATAATTTTCACTTTGTAATTCTGACAGCTTTAGGTTTTTTTTATAAATATTTTATTGGGGAATTGGGGGAGGGGAACAGCATTGGGAAATCGGGGAAGGAGAACAGACAAGTTGCTGTCCTTTCGTTCTTCAGTCTAGCTGTGGAGGACGTTGCTTCACTGGCCCATGTTGGTATTATGATCATTGTGCTCTTCCCGGCTGAGGCAGTTGGTCGCCGGCCATTGGACGGCTGCTCACGGCAGCTCATGGCAGCTCTCCCCGGCTCTCACACTGGCTGCCGGCTACTCATGGTAGCCCATAGCAGCCCATTGCAGCAGAGGCTGCAGCCTACGCCAGCGGCGTCTCATGGCAGCCCATCTCCAGGTTGAGCTGTTGTGCACAATCTTAGCTGTAGAGGGCGCAGCATCACTGGCACTGGCCCATATGGGAAGCGAACCGGCTCCCCTGCTGCTCAGAGCTCTTGCTCCCAAGCAAATTCTTCACCAACTGAGCCACTCGGCCGGCTCATGACAGCTTTATTTTATTTATTTATTTATTTGTTTATTTATTTATTTATTTTTAAAGATTTTATTGGGGAATTGGGGGAGGGGAACAGCGTTGGGGAATTGGGGAAGGGGAACAGACAAGTTGCTGTCTTTTTGTTCTTCAGTCTAATTGCGGAGGACGTTGCTTCACTGCCCATGTTGGTATCGTCATGCGCTCTTCCTGGATGAGGCAGATCAGTCGCCGGCCTCTGTATGGTCGCTCACCACGGCTATTGGCAGTTCGCGCTGGCTGCTAGCTGCCCACGCTGGCTGCCAGCTACTCACTGTAGCCTATGGCAGCCCACTGAAGCAGGGGCTGCAGCCTACTCCATCACCAGGGTTGGGGCCCACACAGCCTAGCTCCAGGTGGAGCTGTTGTTAGCTGTGGAGGGCAGTGTCACTGGCCCTCATATGTGGGATCCGAACCCGGGCCCTGCTATCCCAAAACCAGCTCTTAACCAATGCGCCACTCTGCTAGCCCGACAGCTTTAGTTTTAACAAAATATTTGAGGTGATATTTTGAGGCTATATTGTTTGGTGCATGCACATTCATAATTATTATTTTTTGAAATACCCCTTTCTATACTTTTAAATACTGCTTTCCTTAATTTTTTTTTTCTCTCTCTCTCCTTTCCCTTCTTCTCTCCCTCCCTTCATCTCTGGATATTAACATTGTTACCCTGGCTTTCTTCTGATTTGTATTTTTTTGGAATGTATGTATCTGTCCTTTTATTTTAAACTTTTCTGTGTTGCTTTAGTTGTACTTACAGTGAACAATATGTTGCTAGATTATCTCTCTCTTTTTAAAATCTTACCTGAGTTTCTTTTGATAGGCATGTTTCACCTGTTTACATTTATTGTAAGTTCTGATATATTTGAAATCATTTCATTCATATTATTTTGTGTTATCTATTTGTTATGTTTTGTCTTAGATTCCACCCCCCCTTCCTTCTTTGTCTTCTTGAAAAATTATATATGGCAATATGAGTCATGCATTCCTAAATAGAAACATTCAACTGAAACAGTAAAGCTTCTGCCCCCTTTTTAGGAGCTGTACTTTTCAGTTTACCACAGTCCCCACCTGGCTGTTCATTATATCTCTGTGATCCCTGGACTAAGTTTCATGAGAGTGGGGTTCAGACTGTGTCTGTTTCCTTCACCACTGAAACTCTAGCACCAAGCATAGTACCTGTTACAAAAGTGCTCAGTGTACATTTATTGAATGAATCAATGAATGGACAGGTGATCATTAGAATCATCTAGGTAACTTTAAAATATATTGATACCTGGCCCCATACCCTGGAGATTTTGATGTGGTAGACCCAGTATGCAATCTGGATACATATGTTGAGAAACAAACAAAAAATCACCACAGATGATATGATTATTATCTAGATTTGGAATAATTTGGATTGGTTTCTTATGGACTTTTCTGCCTTGAGGCAACTTGTGACCTCTCTTGATATAGTTAATAATTGTGAACTGAAGTACTGATTATTGGATAACCAATTTATCTGCTCAAGTGGGATGGGGCCATTTTTTTCCCCCTAAAACAAGGAAACATACTACAATTTTAACTCTCCCTTTTTTTTAATTGAAGCTGGAGGGTAACTGGTCATCACCATTTGGGTAACACCAAAGCAGCAATGGTTAAGTTTTTCTCACCCCCTCCCCCAATAATTCTTTAAGCTTTCCTACATCTTTTCACATGTTTTACAAGAGACAGTTTAGCTGAACATGCCTCTGTGCCTTTATACCAACAATATCAATCATTGTAAACATTCAGCCAAAGGGGATTAAAACATGGAATGAATGGTTGGACTAATGATTATAGGCTTTTCCCCATTTTTTAGATACTGATTCTCTTAGTTGACATTTTTCATGGTTTATAGTAGATAAAATTGACTGGGATACAGGACTTGATTTTATTTTGGTTTATTATATTGTACTCATGATGTTGTTTTATTTGAGTTGAGTCATCTCTGGAGTTAGGAAATTAATTTACCTTCAAGGAGCAAACTTCATGGGAATGTGAATCTTTTAGAATTGCAGACAATTGTTAATGAAACCTATGATTGAAGAAGTAGTTCATCAAGTTTCTTCTCTGTATTCTGAAACAAATAATTTAGAACATTAGTTACTCTCTCATAATGAATCTTGATTAAGTAGATATAGTTAAGAAAACGTATTAGTGGGGATGCTATTTTCAGATTTAATCAGAATAGAGTTTAAAAAAGTGTGGCTTTTTTTCTTTTTTCTTTTCACCTTTAATCTTGGTAATTTACCTTTCAGTGCCTTAGTTTTCTTGTTTTCAGAATGAAAATTATACTTTGTACAGTGTGTAACCTTAATTAGTGGTTACTAATCAAGTGCTTTAAGCAACCTTTAGATGAAAGTTACCTTAGTTCAAAGTACTGTAGTTGTAATATTTTAAATAAGTTGTTTGATAACTTTCTGTGGAAATTACTAACATAAGATTATTGATTTAAATGTTACAATTATTACATGCTTTTTTGATGACATGGGACATGTACCTCATTCTCAAGGGTTACCAGTCTCACCTGTGAGATATTCTCAAATTCTTTTCTTTCATTACTTGGTTTGGAAACTGAGTTATGTGTTTGCTTACTTTAGTAGTTCAGCAGGCATTTGTGGAGTGTCTGCCAAGGCACTGTGCTAGGCACAGGAGAGAGACCATAAAACACCATCTCTACCCTTGAGGATAAATCGAAGAGTCATTTGGAAATAAGAAAAGTGAATTTTTCTCCTCAGAAAATATCTCCATTTTCCTTGCTCTTTGTCTTCTCCAGGTCTATCCTAATAATAAAAGTTATACTCTCTTACATTTTTATAGTACTTTCACATTAACTACATCAGCTGATGCTTACAAGACTTGGTCCTTTTGTTGTGCAACATACATAAGACAGTTAAATTTTTAAGTGTTAGTGTCTTTTAGGTGCTACCTGTCTTTATTATCTTTCAGGTCTCTGGACTATAAAATAAGACCCAATTTTCAAACTTTGGGCCTTTCTAGTAATTATACCTTACTCTTTTTGTTATCTCTGTGTTGAACTTAAATAAAAAATAGTTATTTTACCAGCAAATAAGAGTTCACTTTGGGACTAGAAGATAAATGCGATTCAGAACATGCAAGGTATGACAAAACCACAGGCAAGTCCAGACAAAAAAGGAGAGGAATGCTCTATTATAAAGTAAAGGAGGCTATTGTAAATAGCACTGCAATGAACATAGGGGTGCATATATTTTTTTGAATCAGTGTCTTGGGTTATTCGCGATAAATACCTAGGAGTGGAATTGCTGGGTCAAAAGGTAGTTCCATTTCCAGTTTTTTGAGATACCTCCATACTGACTTCCATAGTGGCTGCACCAATCTACAATCCCACCAACAGTACAGCAGGGTCCCCTTTTCCCTACAGCTCCGCCAGCACTTGTTGTTCGTTGATTTATTGATGATAGCCATTTTGACTGGAGTGAGGTGGTATCTCATTGTGGTTTTTATTTGCATTTCCCTAATGACCAGTGAAGTTGAACACTTTTTCATGTGCCTGTTGGCCTTCTGTATGTCCTCTTTAAGAAATGTCTCTTCATATCTTCTGCCCATTTTCTTATTGGGTTGTTTGTTTTTTTGGTGTTGAGTTGCATGAGTGTTTTATAAATTTTGGATATTAACCCCTTATCAGATATATCGTTGGCGAATGTATTCTCCCAATCAGTAGGCTTCCTTTTTGTTTTATTGATGGTTTCCTTTATTGTGAAAAAACTTTTAAGTCTGATATAATCCCATATGTTCATTTTTTTCTTTACTTCCCTTGCCCGCAGGGATGTATCAGTAAAAATATTGCTCCGGGTAATGTCTGCAAATGTACTCCCTATATTTTCTTTTAGAAGTTTTATAGTTTCAGGTCTTACATTTAAGTCTTTAATCCATTTTGAATTTGTTATTGTATATGGTGTAAGAAGGTGGTCCAGTTTCATTTTTTTTGCATGTATCAGTCCAATTTTCCCAGCACCATTTATTGAATAGACTATCTTTACTCCAATGTAAATTCTTGCTTCCTTTGTCATAGATTAATTGTCTGTAAATGTCTGGATTTATTTCTGGGCTCTCTGTTCTGTTCCACTGATCTATGTGCCTGTTTTTATGCCAATACCGTACTGTTTTGATTATTGTAGCCTTGTAGTATGTTTTGATGTCTGGTAGCGTGATACCCCCGACTTTGTTCTTATTTCTCAGGATTGCTGAGGCTATTCGGGATCTTTTATGGTTCCATATAAATTTTAGGATTATATTTTCTATTTCTGTGAAAAATGCCCGTGGTAGTTTGATAGGAATTGCATTGAATCTATAGATTGCTTTAGGCAGTATGGGATGAGGGAGAAGGGGAAGGGATTAGACAGCAAAAATAGGCAACTAAAATATTGCCACAGGGATATGACAGACAGTTCGGGGAATATAATTAATACTGGTGTAAATATTTGGTGGGGCATCAGATGGTCACATATCTTGTTGGAGAGACCATTTCATGGATGGAGTAGAGGTTTGATCACTGCAATGTATATCTGAAGGGGAGGTTGTATACCAACTGTAATTGAATATATATAGATAGTCACGGGATGTGGATTATACTATGGAAGGAAGTCAGAGGAAGAGTAATAGATATATATGATATCGGGGGTAGGAGTAGGGAGGCGAATTGGGGGAGGGTGTGGTCACTTTGAGGGGTAAAATGTATAACTATTGCACTGTGTTGTACACCTGAAACTAATTTTAAAAAAATAAAGTAAAAAAATAAAGTAAAGGAGGGAGTTGTGGGGGAGGGTGCAGGGCTGTTACAAAACAGAATCCATTGAAGGAAACTGGGAGTTCGAAGTTTAGTTGCTTTTTATTGGGTGATTTGTGATAATTTCTCATTGGCTAAGCTGTTGCCAGGCAAGGAGAAAAATCCCCCTTCTGCTGGGGTAGTAAACTATAAAACATCTTCCTGTAGGAGATGCAAGATATGTCTTTTCCTGTTTGCAGTAATCGATGATGAGTGGTAGGGTTTGAGTGATCTCTCTTCAGGTCCTCCCAATGTCCCAACTCCAATTTTAGTTGAGGTGTTCTTTATTAATTTTTCACATTTGTCACCTGTGCGTAGATTCACTAGAAGCCATTATTTTCCTTTCTATTAGACTTGCACTGTCTAATATGGTGGCCACTACCCTCATGTGTCTTTTCAAGTTTAAATTAATTAAAATTAAATAGCAAAAAATTGATTTTCTTAGTCATGTTGGTACAATTCAAGTGTGGCTAGCAGATATAGCATTAGGCAGTACGGATATAAACCATGTTGTCACCCTAGAAAGTTCTATTTAGATGATGCTGAAGTTTAGAATAAACATGCTGCCCATTTTTATCTATACTGATTGACTCAATTGAACTCTGTCATCATATCGGTACTCTAAGCTATAATATTAGACAAACCATACTATGGTTCTTAGCCATTTCCCATTTATCTCAGTATTCTTTTTGCAATATTAAAAAATATTCTATCTTAATATTGTGCTTAGATTTCAGTTCTTGCCATGTGTGATACTACATCATTCCCTCAATGTTAGTTTTTATTCTAGGTTTGTTTGACTACATATTTCAAATACATTAGCATTCTGAGTCCCAGAGGTCCAGGCAGCTTTCATAATTATTGTATATACAAGAAGCAACATTGTGAGAAGCAATTGGTATAACAGAAGGACCATGTACTTTGGAATTATCCAGATTTAAGTTCAAATTCCTGCTCTGGCCTTGAACAAGTTATTTAACTTTTGTGAATCCATTTCCTCATCTATTTCTTGGAATTAAGTGAGTTAGGATATATAATACTTAACATAGTGACCAGCTTAAAATATAATAGGTACCTAGTAAGTGGGATTATTTTTCCTTCTTGGTAAGTAATGTTTTTAGCATTAAATTTGGTAATTCCGTAGGAGATAGATTTCAGAGCAAATTTCTTTAACTTTTTATGGTTGTAACTCTCAAATGCCATGACTGTAAGTAAAAAAAGGATATGTATGTTTGTTAGGTTGCAGTGGGCTACAGAGAAGGACTGACATATGCAAAGACCCAGAGCCATGAAGCAGTATAAGTAAAGTTGTTAGAATATGTCTGGGACTCAAAGAGTATGTTGGGGGATAAAGCTAAAGAGGTGAGCAGAATTGTATGACAAGGTACCTTGTGCGTACTTAGGAGTTTGCAGTTCTTACTGTGGTTCAGCATGCTTCAAACTTCAGTCTGCCTCTGATTACATATTGGATAAAGTACACTGGCATATTGCTATCATTTTACCCAGATTTGAGTAAATCCCCCATCATACAATGTTGTTTTTCAGGACAGAGATTTGCCTATAGTATTCATTAATGTGTACTTTTTATAGCTGTATTGTGATGCAATTCATATAGTGTAAAGTTTGCCTATTTAAAGTGTGTAATTCAGTGGTGCTTAGTATATTCACAGTTGTGTAGTCATCATTACAATTAATTTTAGAACATATCTTCACCCCCAAAAGAATTTTTATACTTCTTAGCAATTATTCCTTATTTCCCCCAATATTTTTGGCCCTTGGCAACAAGTACTGTATTTTTTTTTTTAAGATTTTATTGTGGAATTGGGGGAGGGGAACAGCGTTGGGGAATCGGGGAAGGGAAACAGACAAGTTGCTGTCTTTTTGTTCTTCAGTTTAGTTGCGGAGGACGTTGCTTCCCTGGCCCATGTTGGTATTGTCGTTGCCCTCTTCCCAGATGAGGTAGATCGGTTGCTGGCCTCTGGATGGTCGCTCACCGTGGCTATTGGCAGCTCACGCTGGCTGCCGGCCACTCACTGTAGCCTATGGCAGAGCACTGCAGCAGGGGCTGCAGCCTACACCGTCACCAGGGCTCGCACAGCCCAGCTCTAGGTGGAGCTGTTGTTAGCTGTAGAGGGCAGTGTCACTGGCCCTTATATGTGAGATCCGAACCTGGGCTGCTGGCATCCCAAGCCAGCTATTAACCAATGCACCATTCAGCCGGCCCAACAAGTACCGTATTTTGCCATGTATAATGCACACTTCTTTTTGTCCAAATTTGTGAGGGAAAAAATAAGGATGCACTTATACATTGATAGTACTAATTCTGTATCTATATAAGTGTTTTTAATTCTTTTATTTATGCTTATGATTTAGAAGTGTAACTCTAGAAATCAATAATGATATCCATATGCAAAATAATACCCTGGAATATGATAATCCGTTTGGTGAATTTACAACAAACTTGCAACAAAGATGAGTTCTTGGCCTTTTATGATGCATAAATATCATATATTTGTTACCAGTACATAAAATTTCTTATACCTTGTATCCATTGTGTTTTATAATTATTTGTTACATAAAATTTCTTGTACCATAATATGTTAAAAACTAAATGCTAAAATTTATTTACAATAGAGAAAACAAGTACCTAAATGTAAACAAATAAAAATTTGAATTAAAACAGAAGATTTTTTTTCCCCTGAAAGTTTGGGTCAAAAATGTGGGTGTGGGGCTGGCCCAGTGGTGCATTAGGTAAGAGCTGGCTTGGGATGCCGGCTCTGAGCAGCAGAGCCCCTGTTCCGATCCCACATGTGAGGGCCAGTGACACTGCCCTCTACAGCTAAGATGGTAAACAACAGCTTCACCTGGAGCTGGGCTGCTGTGAGTCTCTGGCAACAGTGTAGCTGCAGTGCCTGCTGCAGTGGGCTGCCATAGGCTACAGTGAGTGGCCGGCAGCCGGTGTGAGCTGCCGAGAGCTGCCGTGAGCTATCGTCCAGAGGCTGGCAACCTATCTGCCTCACTCGGGAAGAGCCCATGATCACAATATCAACATGGGCCAGTGAAGCAGTGTTCTCCACAACTAGACTGAAGAACAAAAGGACAGAAACTTGTTTGCTCCCCTTCCCTGGTTCCCCAACGTTGTTCCCCTCACCCAATTCCCCAATTTTAAAAAAAACCTTTAAAAAAAAACGAAAATGAAAACAAACAAACGTGGGTGTGCATTATGCACAGGAGCACATTATATATGGCAGAAGACGGTAATCTACTTTCTGTCTCTAGATTTGTCAGTTCCAGACATTTCGTATAAATTGAACAATGCAATATGTGGCCTATTGCTTTCAAGGTTCATTCATATTGTATCATGTGTCAGTACTTTGATCCTTTTTGTGGCTGAATAATATTCTGTTGTATTGGCTATATCACATTTCGTTTATCTATTCATCAGTTGATGGACATTTGAGCCATTGCTGTGTTTTATAATCTTGTTTTTAATAAAATTAGTCAGATAAAGAGTTTAGGAAGTTGCCACGAGGAAAAATAAATATGCTGAATCTACTTTTAATTGAAGTTTATTGAAGAAATTAAGGCTTGATTTGTTTTCTAGACCTTCACTTCCTAAGTAGTATAAATGAAGCAATCAAGTATATACTATTGAAAAATAAGCATAAATATAAGCATTATTTATTAGAATTATGATGCCTCGAATGTTTATTAATAGGAATATCACTATTATCGATTTCACTTTCATCACCTTGATTTATATTTGGTAATTGACAAATATTTATAACATCTCACATGTGCTGTAGCTGGGGATGCTCCATTTATGCTGTCTTTATTGCTTATTGCCCAGCTTTTCTAATTAAAAATGAATTTGTGGGTTTAATGGAAATAAAATGATAGCTCACAATCATTACACTGTTTGTGGTAGGAATTGCTGTAACTTTGGTAGCAGCTAACAGTAACTCTGGCCTACCACTTAGTCTTAGGGGCTCAGCTGCAATTGTGCATATCCTTTCAAACAGGTATAACTTCAGCACTTTCTCTCTGACTGAAGAAACATTTCTACATGTGACTGGGAATTATGGGGAAATTTGTTAGTTTTCTTTATTTTAAAAAAAGTAGTGAAGGATTTTAGCAGGAGAAGGACATGATAAAATTTAGATTTTTAAGAGAACACATTTTTTGATGACTGGGAAACTGTTGCAAACCTTTTCTCTTTCTTCATCCCTCTGACAGCGCTTCTCCTCTCTTCTTTCTTTCTTTCTTTCTTTCTTTCTTTCTTTCTTTCTTTCTTTCTTTCTTTCTTTCTTTCTTTCTTTCTTTCTTTCTCTCTCTCTCTCTCTCTCTCTCTCTCTCTCTCTCTCTCTCTCTTTTGTAAAGATTTTTTTTGGAGAATTGGGGAGGGGAATAGCGTTGGGGATCGGGAAAGGGGAAGAGACACATTGCCGTCCTTTTGTTCTTCAGTCTAGTTGTAGAGGATGTCACTTCACTGGCCCATGTTGGTATTATCATTGTGCTTTTCCCAGGTGAGGCAGTTGCTCGCTGGCCATTGGACGGCTGCTTATGGCAGCTCACGGCGGCTCACGAAAGCGCACGCCAGCTGCTGGTCAGCCCCACTGCAGCCTATGCCATTGCTAGAGATTCACAGCAGCCCAGCTCCAGGTCGAGCTGTTGTTCACCATCTTAGCTGTAGAGGGCACAGCGTCACTGGCCCTCTATGTGGGATCTGAACCCCGGGCCCTGCTGCTCAGAGCTGGCATCCCAAGCAAACTCTTAACCAATGTGCCACTTGGACGTCCCACCCTTTCTCCTTTTTTACTCTCAGCTGCAATTGTACTTTCTTTCACTCAAGAAAAAAGCAGAGCACCTGAAGAAAACTTTCACTTCTCTCACCACCCAGTCCACCTCCCTGCATCTGTACCAAATACCTATTCAAGGACATTATTTCAGAAATAACCAGAAAGAGCTGTTTATATCTTCCATTGCTTCCATTTTCTCTTCTTGTGTTTTCACCAGGACCCACTCTATCAAAGTCTGTCTTATCAAGGTCATCAATCGACCTAGGAAGAGAATTAGATAAGTATGGAATCAAGAGATGATTTTTCAGAAAAAAACCAAACAACAACAACATCAATAACAAAAATGTGATCAACTGTCAAGTGCTGATGACAAGTGGTTCCCAGCAAACTGTAGCTTGTGTTCAGGGCTGTAAACAGAATAGCAGTGTAGAGTAGAGCTGTGGTTCTAAAGGAGTTCCAGTTCTGGTGTTGTAAAAGTATAGTTAAGTTGGTTCCTTTATTTCTTTTTGGAAACTTTACTAACTCCTAAAGGTAAGAATCAGGCTTTTCTGAATATTGCTTAGTATTAGCCCTTTCTAAGAAACAGAGCAGCCACAATCATTTTTTTAAATGTGGCAAAATATACATAGCATGAAATTTTAACTGTTTTAGCTCTTTTGAAGTGTACAATTCAGTGGCATTAATTATATTCAGTATTTTGCAACCATCACTACTATCTGTTTCCAAAACTTTTTCGTCATCCCAAATAGAAACTGTACTCACTAAGTAATATTCCCCATTCCCCATTCCCTAGATCTGTGCTTCACTGTATATGAATTTCCTTATTCTAGGTATTTTATATAAGTGGAATTGTATGATATTTGTGTTTTTGTATCTTTTTTATTTCATTTAGCATAATGATTTTAAGATTCACTTGTGTTGCAGCAATATCAGAATTTCTTTCTCTTAAGTGTAATATTTTATTGTATGTGTGGTGGCAATCATTTTTATTTTTATAGATTTTTTATTAAAATATAGCTAACATACAATAGTATATTAGTTTCAGGGGTTCAAATAGTTATTTAACATTTAAATACCTAAGAGGTAATTATCTAAGTCCAGCAACCATCTGACACCATACTAATATTATCACAATATTATTGACTATATTCCCCATGTTGTACATTACATCCCCATGACTTATTTGTTTTATACCTTGAAATTTGAGTCTCTCATTCTCCTTCACTTTACTGCTCCCTTTTTAATTTTTCAGTTATAGTTAACATTCAATATTATTTTATATGAATTTCAGGTGTACAGGACAGTGGCTTGGCATTTATATAATTTAACTCTTTTGTTGTGTTAATTGATTTCAAGTTTTCCCCAAAATGTGTCAGAAATCCACAAGAAAACAAAAAGTTGATATTTGGACTATTTTATGTATTTAATAACAATTTTAGCTGCTTTGTATATAAATAACATTATTTTTATGTATAAAAATTTTCTCTTATTCATTCTTGAAAAAATATAGAAAAATGTACATTTTTGTGCTATGTTATCTTCTAAATTGCTGATTCAACCCTGTGCTTCAACTAATCTGTTGATTCCTTCTAATGTATTCTTCATTTTAGTTATTGTAGTCTTTATTTCTGAGTGATTCTTTTTTATGTTTTTTGTATCTTCATTTTTATATTTCTTGTCTCTTTGTTGAAGTTCTCCCTGAGATAATTGAGCATCCTTATAATCAGTGTTTGGAACGCTGCATCTGGCAGATTGCTTGTCTTGTTTTGTTTCTTTCTTTTTCTGGAGCTTTGTTCTATTCTTTTATTTGGGAAATGTGTCTTTCTCTCCCCATTTTGGCTGCCTCCTTGTATTTGTTTCTATGTTGGGCTGCTATGCCCCCTGGTCTTAGTAGAGTGGCTTTACATAGTAGGAGTTCTGTGGAACCTACTAGTGTATTCTCCCTGGTCACCAGAGCCGGGTACTCCAGATGTATCCCTTTTTTTTCTTTTGTTTTGTGAGGGCAGTGTCACTGGCCTTCATATGTGGGACCCAAACCGGGGCCACTGGCTTCCCAAGCCAGCACTTAACCACCACGCCACTCGGCCAGCCCTCAGTTGTATCCTTTGTGGGCCTTGTGTGTGCCCTCCTATTGTAATTGTGATTTGATTACCGTTTGCTTATCAATAGGAGGGATTGACCTTCAGGCTGATTGGTTGTGTGTACTGGCTATGACTACAGTGGAGGAGCTGTTATGTAAGGGCTGACCCTACAGAGCTGGGTTTACTCTAGTAGGGCTCTGGTGCCTGCCCAGTCTGCTTCTTGGGTGTGTCATCCTTGGACGTGGCCGGGTGATGCCCTGGCCCATTCCAAAGCTGGCCACTGGGCCTGCCAGCCTGGGGTCCTCCTGGGAGGGAACCTGCTGCAGTCAAGTTCAGCTGCAATCTGTGCCCTGCTTGGGGCATAAACTGCTCCAGGGCATGAGGCATAAAGCAATCTAGAGATGGCCACCACCTGCACTGTATTTGGTGGTGTCTTGAGAGACCAAGCCACAAACTAAGACCAGCTGTTGTTAGTCTTGGGCTTAGGGCTGCTCAGTGAGAGATATGCAACACACCGAAGCCAGATGCTGATTGTTTGAGTTTTGTGAACCTTTGAGAGATTTTAGGAAAGTCTGCAGCATGAGCCAAGGCAGGCCATTTATATGGGAAAGCCACCGGAAGCTGCTTGGTATGCCTGCAAGTTGTGTGGGGTGTGGTTTCAAGGAATCACTAAGGCAGGGCAGATGGAAGGTGAAAGCCAGTTTGATGGAGACTTAGATATGGCATCTGAAGTCAGGAAGTAGAAGGGCTAAACAAAGAAACAATAGCTTCTTCCAGCTCCTCCATCTGGAAGAAAGCTGCCCCTCCAGCTGTTACCCTGAGGTTAGACAGTTCAGTTCCTCCCCATATATCCCTGGTGCCTTTCCAGCTGCTGCCCCAGTACTGGAGCAGAGTGCAAGTGAGTCGTCAGTGAGTGAGTTCATCAGCAAGTAAGTCCGTATGTGATCCCTTTAGAAGGAGCCTGGAAGTGCAGCTGCCCTCTGTCTCACCCAATCATAATCTCTGCTGGCTTTCACAGCCAGAAGTTATGGGGATTTCTCTCCCCGGCACTGAAACAGTTGGGAAGGGGCTGGGACCCCTCACTCCTCAGGGGGAAAACTCCACAGCCGAGATATCCTTTCTGATTTTTAATGATCACACGTGGGTGTGGGACCAGCCCATTCCACTTCTCTGACCCTCGTACCAGTCTCGTGGTCACTTCTATATGTCTGTAGTTGTAGGACTTCGATTCAGCTAGGTGATTCTCAGTAATGATTGTTCTGTGGTTTAGTTGTAATTGATGTGGTTCTGAGAGGAGGTAAACACAGCATTTACCTATTCCACCATCTTGACCGGAAATCTGGTGCCAATAATTTTTTTTTTTTTTTTTGAGGGCAGTGTCACTGGCCCTCATATGTGGGACCGGAACCGGGGCCGCTGGCTTCCCAAACCAGCGCTTAACCACCACACCACTCGGCCGGCCCTGTGCCAGTAATTTTTTTTTTTTTTTATAGCTGAGCCATCCTGCCACCTATTGGTGGCTCAAAGGCAACTCAGCTCAGGCTGGCCTCGAGCCGCTGTTGCTCAGAGCTCAGCTCGCACTCGAGTGAGCTGTTAACCAACTGAGCCACTCGGCCGGCTATAATAATTTTTAAATAAGCTTTATTATGTGTGTGTGTGCGCGCGCGCGCGCAAGTTTTTTTTTCTCTCTGGTGGAAAATTCCTGTTTTGTTCAGATTGTGTGTGTGTGTGTGTGTGTGTGTGTGTGTGTTTTCTCTTACAAATCCTTAGAGTCTCAGTTTTCTGTTGTTGTTTTTTTTTTAAGTTGGGAACCAGTTCCAATATTGAATGTCCCCACAAAGCAGGCCAGGCAAGTTCCCATTCTTATGGTTAGGTTTTTCAGAGACAGCTGTTGTTGCTGTAATTTTTCTTTACTTCTGTGAAAATATAATTTACTCAAAGGCTGACTTATAGAAAAAGTCCAGTTCACCTCTTTGATTCTTTAACTGTGACATTTCCATAAGCAAAGTCCTCATATTTACAGACTGTGTATTTTATTTTAGTGTTCCAATTCTGGAATTTTCTTACTGTTGTAGATATCAGGATTGGAAGGGACTTCAGTGGTTTTTCTTTAAGTTTATTCTTGAAGAGACTTAGATCCATGGAGATTAAGTGACTGGCCCATGGTCACACATTCAGATAGTGGGCAGATCCCATTTCATTGCTACCCGTTCAGTATTCTCTCCACAGTGGAAGTACTTTGTTCAGTTCTTTAAAAAAATCCACTTTGTGGTGTAACTCAAATATAATGAAATGCACAGATTTTAAATGACCAGTTTGATGAGTTTTAACAAATCTGTACATGCATGTCATCATCACCCCAATCATTTCGTCACCTTATAAAGTTTCTTCTTTAGTCAGCCCTCCTCCCAGCATCTTTTTTTTTTTTTAAAGATTTTACTGGGGACTTGGGGGAGGGGAACAGCATTGGGGAAAGGGAACAGACAAGTTGCTGTCCCTTTGTTCATCAGTAGTGGAGGACGTCGCTTCACTGGCCCATTTTGGTATTATCATTGTGCTCTTCCCAGGTGAGGCAGTTGCTCGCCAACCTCTGGATGGCCACTCACAGCAGCTCATGCTGGCTGCTCACGCTGGCTGCTGGCCACTCACGGTAGCTCACGGTAGCCCACTGTAGCAGGGGCTGCAGCCTACGCAGTCCCCGGCGACTCACTGCAGCCCAGCTCCAGATTGAACTGTTGTGTGTTGTTCACCATCTTAGCTGTAGAGACTGCAGCATCACTGGCCCTCTTGTAGGATCTAAAATGGGGCCCTGCTGCTCAGAGCTGGCATCCCAAGCCAACTCTTAACCTACGCATCACTTAGTCAGCCCTGCCCAGCCCCTTCTTATAAATGTAATCATACAGAATACACTTTTGTGTTCACTTGTTTTGCTCAACAGAATGTTTTTGAGATTGATCGATGTTGTTGCATGCAGTAATAGTGTGCTTCTTTCTTTTACTAGATAATAGTCCACTGTATAGATACATTGCAGTTTGTTCATGTGTTTATCATTGTGTATGAGTCTCTTTGTGGACATACAAGGTGTTATCACAAAATATGGTGAATGTTTAAATAAAAAGAAATGTATTATAGTAAAAGACACATTGCTATTAATCCGTCTCAAAATACTCCACCTTACTTTGAACACATTTATCCCACCATTCTTGCCACTTTCTGAAGCAGTTCTGGAAGTCCTCTTTTGTGAGTGTCTTTACTTCATGCTCCATCTGCTCCATCATAACAGTGCTCCATGTCACACATCGTTTCTGGTACAGCAATTTCTGTCAAATAAAAACATTACAGGGTGTCTTCTTTCACCTTATTCACCAGATCTGGCACTATGTGACTTCTCGCTCTTCCCCAAAGTCAAAATGACTGTGAAAAGAAAACGTTTCAGTCACGACAATGAAACGAAAGACACTCACGAAAGAAGACTTCCAGAACTGCTTCAGAAAGTGGCAAGAACGATGGGATAAGTGTGTTCAAAGTGAGGGGGAGTATTTTGAGGGGAATTAATGCAATGTACCTTTTCTGTAATAAATTTTTTTAAATGTAAACATTCACCATATTTTTTTATGATACTTCATATATTTTCATTTCTGTTGGGTAAATAACTAGGAGTGGAATTGGTAATGTACGGTAAATGTATGTTTAACCTTTATAAGAAACTGCCAAACTATGTATTTTACAATATGGTTCTATATAATTTTTTATTCACACCAGCAATGTATGAGAGTTCTAGTTGTTCCACCTCATCATCAGTACTTGTTATTGTCAGTCTTTTCAATTTTAGCCAGTCTAGTGGATGTAAAATGTTATCTTGTCATTTTAATGTGCATTTCCTTAATGACTAATGATGTAAAGCTTTTATTTACATACTTAAAGGCCATTTGTGTATCTTCTATGAAATTTATGTTCAAATCGTTTGCTCATTTTTTGGATTATTTATCTTATTATTGATTTCTAAGATTTTAAAAATGTATTCTAGATTGAAGTCTTTTGTCAGATGTGTGTGTGTGTGTGTGTGTGTGTGTGTGTGTATAAATTAGATAGTTTTGCCAGGTGTGTGTGATTTGCCTTTTCATTTTGTTATTGTTATCTTTTGAAGAGCAAAGTTTTTAATTTTAATGAAATCTAATTTATCAACTTTTTCTTTTTTGATGAGTGCTGTTTGTGTCTTGTATAAGAAGAAATATTTGCCTGTCTCAATGACAACATGATTATATATGTAGACAGTACATATATATGTCTATGAAAAAACAACTAGTGTTTTATAGATTTTCTCCTGTTTTTTTTTTTTGCTAGAAGTTTAAGATTTAGTTTTAAGAAACAGTCTTAGAGACAGAAAGAAAAAAACTGATGAGGGCAAGATGGGATGGGGATGGGCATGAGGGAGAAGAAGAAGGGACGAGGCAACACAAACTAATAACTACAATACTACCGCAGAGACAGAAGAGACAGTTTAGGGGATATAATCAATAAGGTTGTAAATATTTTTTTTTAGGGGATTCAGAAGGAATCATGTCTTGTCAGGGAGACCACTTCATGGACGGTATAGTGGCCTGACCACTACACTGTACATCTGAAGCTGCTGTTGAATAATATTAGATGTTGACTATAATGTAACACATACGTAGTCATGGGATGTGGAATATAGTGTGGGGATGGAGTTAATGGAATTGTAATAGATATGTATGATATCTGGGATTGGGGGACAGTGGAGGTGTGGGGGGAGAGTCACTTTGTAAGGAGTGAAAAAGATAACCATTGCATTGTTTTGTACATCTGTAACTAATAATAAGAATTAAAAAAAGATTTAGTTTTATACCTTTTGATATATGATCCATTTAAAAATAATTTTTGTGTATGATATGATGGGGTCTGGGTTTGTTACTTTTCCATATAGAGATCTAGTTGTCTAGCACCACTTGTTGAAATGATATCCTTCCCCCATTGAACTACTTTGGTAATTTTGTTGAAATTCAGTTGTTCATATAGTGTAGGATTTATTCTGGATACTCCATTGTTCCACATGTCCACCCTTTTGCCAGTAATACAGTCCTGATTATTGCAGGTTTATTATAAATCTTGAAATCAAGTAATGTAAGTCTTCCCAACTTGGTTACTCTTCTAAAATTGCGTTGGCTATTCTAGATCATTTGCATTTCCATATACATATTTAAATCAGTTTTGTAAGTTTTTCCAAAAGTTCTACTAGGGTTTTGATTGGGATTGCATTGACTTTTGGATCAATTTGGAAAGAACTGACATGAGAACAATATTTAGTCTTTCAACCGATTAACTTGGTATATTTCTCCACTTGGATCTTTAAATTCTTTCAGCAATTATTTGCACTTTTCAGTATTGGGACCTTGTAACTTTTGGTAAGTTATGTCTTTCAGGGAGTCTGTCTATTCCTCTGAAGCTATACATTTCCTTCTGAGTCCTGCTTTAGTTGCATCCTACAAATTTGGATATATGTTTGCATTATCATGAAGTAAAAAATTTCCCTCGAAATTTATTTATTTATTTGTTTGTTTGTTTATTTATTTATTTATTTTTGAGGGCAGTGTCACTGGCCCTCATATGTGGGACCCGAACCGGGCCGGTGGCTTCCCAAGCCAGCGCTTAACCACCGTGCCACTCGGCTGGCCCTGAAATTTATTTTTTTACCCCAGGATTATTTAGAAGTGAGCTATTTAATTTTTCAGTACTTGGAAATGTTCCAGGTACCTTATTAACTGATTTCTGATTTCATTCCGTTGTCTGAAAACAATCTTTGCTATTTCAGTCTTGAAATTTATTGAGATTTTTTTTTTTATATTTTGGCATAGCATCGGGTTTATATTGGTGAGTATTCCATCTATATTTGAAAAGAAAAATTATTGTGAAATTCTGGATGCAATTAATGGTCACACATACTATGGTAAAAGTTGGAAAGGCAGAGCAGGGAAAGTTGGCATGGTTGGAAATGATCAGCTCTGGGGTGAATAGGAATACAAGATGTGATCAAAAACTACGGTGAATGTTTAAATTAAAAAAAATTGTTACTGTAAAAGACTCATTGCCATTAAACCCCCTCAAAATACTCCTCCTCGCTTTGAACACACTTATCCCATCATTCTTGCCACCTTCTGAAGCAGTTCTGGAATTCGTCTTTCGGGAGTGTCTTTAGTTACGCTTTCGTGCCCGCTTCGATGTTCTGAATCGATTAAAAATGTTTTCCTTTCATGGTCATTTTGACCATTTTGACTTTGACTTTGGTCATTTTGAGCCAAAAGGTGCATGATGCCAGATCCAGTGAATGTGGTGGATGAGGACACCCGTAATGTTTTTATTTGACAGAAATTGCTGTACCAGAAGCAAGGTGTGACATGGAGCATTGTCATGATGGAGCATGAAGTAAAGACACTCACGAAAGAGGACTTCCAGAACTGCTTCAGGAAGTGGCAAGAATGATGGGATAAATGTGTTCGAAATGAAGGGGAGTATTTTGAGGGGGATTAAAGGCAATGTGTCTTTTACTGTAATAAATGAGTGTTGTTGTTTTTTGTTTTGTTTTTTTTTTTTTTAGCTGAGCCATTCTGCCACCTTTTGGCAGATTAGTGGCAGCTCAGCTCGGGTTGGGCATTGAACTGCTGTTGCACAGAGCTCAGCTCGCACTCTTGAGCAAGCTCTTAACCAGCGGAGCCACTCGGCTGGCCCAATAAATTAGTTTTTTATTTAAACATTCACCATATTTTGTGATCACACCCTGTACTTCATAGAGGAGGTAACAGTGAGATGGGATTTGAAAACTAAGAGTATAGGTAGGGAGCAGGCCAAATGGCTCAGTTGGTAAAGAGCTCGCTCAAGAGTTGGAGCTGAGCTCTGAGCAACAGCAGTTTGATGCCCAGCCTGAGCTGAGCTGCTGCTAAGCTGCCAACAGGTGGCAGCATGGCTCAGCCAATAAATAAATAAATAAATAAATAAATAAATAAATAAATAAAATAGTATAGGTAGGGTTTGTCAGATAATAATGCCATAGGCAGAGGGTGACATGAATTAAGAAAGATACAGCAATGTGAAAATGACTAATGTGAACTCAGTGTGGAGCTGTGAATTTGAAAAAGAAGTTCACTGGGTTCAGAATGTAGAAGACTTAGAATGGTTTCTTAATTGAATTTATGGTGTATTCACATAGAAAGTGCTTAGGATAAGCAATAAATAAAGGAGTAATTCACATGCATGTGAAAATGGACCCTTTTGCCACTTAATAAAAGCAAAAAAAGCATATTTAAATTTCAGGGAAAGAGTTTTTTGTGTGTGTGACTAACCGCCATTGGAATTCCAGTTTACCAAAGGTCATGGAATAATTACTCTGTTGCTGTCAGTAACTGTGACCCCTTATCTTTTCATTACCTTCAACTTATTCATCTCTACTTCCTTTTTATCACCATTTTAACATGCTTAAGACTGTAGTCTTAAAAAAAGAAGTAATAAAAATCTCTTACCTCTGTCCTGTCTCATGTCTAACTATTGTCATGTATTTCCCTTCCTCTTCATAAAACTTTCTGAGTACACATAGCACTGTTTACTCACCCACACAGCCCTTGTTAAAGTCACCAGTGACCTCTGCCATACTATATCCAGTGGATATTTCCTAGGCCTCCACTTATCTCTTATCCATATTGAATACATATGACCATGCATGCCTGCCTTCTTGAAGTATTTTTCACTCCTTGCTTTCTTGTTGATTTTATCCTTCCCTCCCTTCCCCAATAGTGTTGCTCTTTTACAGTGTAGTCTCTTGATTCCTTATTCTCTGGCCAATTATTAAGTATTGATTTTTCACCTTTCATGTACTTTCTATCCTTAAGGTGTCTCATACACTCTTGTGACTTTGCTGACCCATTTATATGTCTAAAAATCCCACTTTATGACCCCAGTTCATAGCTCTTTTTTGCAGTCCACATAGCTGCCTATTTAACATCTGTGACTGTGTATCTTACAGATATCTGAACTTATCTTTCTCTCTGAAACTCTACTTGCTCCAGTTTTCCGTATCAGTAAATGGTACCACACCCAACTAATGCAAGTTAGAAGCCTAGGGATCACTTTGATTCCTATTCATAGTTATTGCATTGCCAGGTCCTATCCTTTTTCATTTCTACCCCCTAACGCCTGTTCAAATCCTCACCATTTTCTTTCTACCCAAGCCCAAGAAACCATCATCCCTAGGTTGGACTCTACTACAGTTGTCTCCTAACTAACCTTCTACATCTGCTCTCTCCCATTTCTCATCTATTCTCCAACACTCTAATTTTTAAGCCACACTATCTTTTTTTCAAAGTAATAGGTTTTATTTCTTTTAGAGCAATTTTAGGTTTATAAAACAATTGGGTGGAAAGTACAGAGTTCCTATATTCCTCCCACTTCCCCCAGTTTCCCTGATTATTATTATTATTATTATTATTATTATTATTTTAAAGATTTTATTGGGGAATTGGGGAGGGGAACAGCGTTGGGGAATCGGGGAAGGGGAACAGACAAGTTGCTGTCTTCTTGTTCTTCAGTCTAGTTGCGGAAGACGTTGCTTCACTGGCCAGTGTTGGTATCGTCATTGCACTCTTCCCGGATGAGGCAGATCAGTCTCCGGCCTTTGGATGGCCGCTCACTGCAGCTATTGGCAGCTCACACTTGATGCCAGCCGCTCACGCTGGCTGCCGGCCACTCACTGTAGCCTATGGCAGCCCACTGTAGCAGGGGCTCACACAGCCCAGCTCCACGTGGAGCTGTTGTTAGCTGTAGAGGGCAGTGTCACTGGCCCTCATATGTGGGATCTGAACCGGGGCCGCTGGCATCCCAAACCAGCTCTTAACAATGCGCCACTAGGCTGGCCCTCCCTGATTATTTAAATCTTGTATTAGTGTGGTACATTTGTTACAATTGATACACCAATATTGATACATTACCATCATCATCATCATCAACTAAAGTCCATAGATTATATTAGGATTCACTCTTTTTCTTTTTTAATAATTTTATTGAGGTGTAATTCACATGTCATAAATTTTACCCATTTAAAGTGTCCATTTCACTGGTTTTTAGTATATTCACAGAGTTGTACAACCATCATCACTATCTAATTCCAGAACATTTTTTCACTTAAAAAGAAACACCATATCTACTAGCAGTCACTCTCCATTCCTCCCTACTCTCAGCCCCTGGCATCCATTAATCCACCTTCTGTCTCTATGTATTTGCCTATTTTGGACTTACTGTATAAATGGAATCATATGTGATGTGGTATTTATGACTGGCATCTTTCACTCACCCTGTTTTCTAGGTTCATTCATGTTGTAATGAATATAGGAGCCCATCATGTTTTTAAAAATTGTTAAAAATTTTCAATTACAGTTGACATTCAATATTATGGTTTGAGTTATACAGCATAGTGGTTAGACATTTATGTAACTTACAGAGTGATCCCTCTGTTAAAACTAGAACCCCCCCGACACCATACATAATTATTACAATGCTATTGACTATATTTAGGGTTCATTCTTTGTATTGTATGTTTTATGAGTTTTGACAGATATAAATGACACGTGTCTGTCCATTATTACTGTATCATATAGAACAGTTTCACTGTCTTAAAAATCCCCTGTTCTTCACAATTACATCTCCTCCCCACACCCCACCCCAAATCCCTGACAACCACTGATCTTTTACTTTCTCCATAGTTTTGCCTTTTCCAGAATATCATATAGTTAGAATTATACAGTATTTAGCTTTTCCAGATTGGCTTCTTTCACTTAGCAATATACTTTTAAGGTTCCTCCATGTCTCCTTGTAGTGTGATAGATGATTTCTTTCTTTTTTTTTTTTTTTTCAAAATAATGATATCACTTTTATTGACAAATTAGGGACACAATGGACTTCACAGAACAACAAAAATAAGACAGTCCGAAGACACTGGAGTGTAAAATTACAGCCGACAGGTTAATACTCTTCACCCTCATCCTCTCCCTCAACACTATCTACTCCAACCTCCTCATAATCCTTCTCCAGGGCAGCCATGTCTTCATGGGCCTCAGAAAACTCTCCTTCCTCCATGCCCTCACCCACGTACCAGTGAACAAAGGCACACTTGGCATACATCAGGTCAAACTTGTGGTCCAGGCACGCCCAGGCCTCAGCAACAGCTGTGGTGTTGCTCAGCATGCACACAGCTCGCTGCACTTTGGCCAGATCCCCACCAGGTACCACAGTGGGAGGCTGGTAATTAATACCAACTTTGAAGCCAGTGGGGCACCAGTCCACGAACTGGATGGTACGCTTCGTCTTGATGGTGGCAATGGTGGCATTGACATCTTTGGGAACCACGTCACCACGGTACAACAGGCAGCAAACCATGTATTTACCGTGGCGAGGGTCACATTTCACCATCTGGTTGGCTGGCTCAAAGCATGCATTGGTGATCTCTGCTACAGTAAGCTGCTCATGGTAGGCTTTCTCAGCAGAGATGACAGGGGCATAGGTGGCCAGAGGGAAGTGAATGCGGGGATAGGGCACCAGGTTGGTCTGGAATTCAGTCAGGTCAACATTCAGGGCGCCATCAAATCTGAGGGAAGCAGTGATGGAGGACACAATTTGGCTAATAAGGCGGTTAAGGTTAGTGTAGGTTGGGCGCTCAATATCGAGGTTTCTACGACAGATGTCATAGATGGCCTCATTGTCAACCATGAAGGCACAATCAGAGTGCTCCAGGGTGGTATGGGTGGTGAGGATGGAGTTGTAGGGCTCAACTACAGCTGTGGAAACCTGGGGGGCTGGGTAAATGGAGAACTCCAGCTTGGATTTCTTGCCATAATCGACAGAGAGGCGTTCCATCAGCAGGGAGGTGAACCCAGAACCAGTTCCCCCACCAAAGCTGTGGAAAACCAGGAAGCCCTGAAGACCTGTGCACTGGTCGGCCAGCTTACGAATTCGGTCCAAGACAAGGTCAATGATCTCCTTGCCAATGGTGTAGTGCCCCCGGGCGTAGTTATTGGCAGCATCTTCCTTGCCTGTGATGAGCTGCTCCGGGTGGAAGAGCTGGCGATAGGTGCCAGTGCGAACTTCATCAATGACCGTGGGTTCCAGGTCTACAGACACTGCCCTGGGCACATGCTTGCCAGCGCCTGTCTCACTGAAGAAGGTGTTGAAGGAATCATCTCCTCCTCCAATGGTCTTGTCACTTGGCATCTGGCCATTAGGCTGGATGCCATGTTCCAGGCAGTAGAGCTCCCAGCAGGCATTGCCGATCTGGACACCAGCCTGGCCAACGTGGATGGAGATGCACTCACGCATGACTGAGACTGGTAGGATTCCGCGGGGTTGGAAGAGGCGAGGGGAACCACGACAAGAACCTCCCACTAACAGACTACCAAGGAGTCCAGGGGAGAAACGCAGATCATTTCTTTTTATCTCTGAGTAATATTCCATTGTATGGATGTACCACAATTTGTTTATCCACTCACCTATTGAAGAACATCTTGGTTGTTCCAAGTTTTGGCAATTATGAATAATGTTACTATGACCATTTGTGTACAGGTTTTCTCATGGGCATGAGTTTTCAACTTATTTTGGGGTAAATAGGAGTGCAATTGCTTGATTTTATGGTAAGAGTAAGTTTAGTTGTGTGAAAAACTGCCAAAATGTCTTCCATTGGCTGAACCATTTTGCATTCCCATTGTAAATTAATGGGAGTTCCTTTTCCTCCACATCCTCACCAGCATTTGATATCAATGCTTTGGATTTTAGCCATTCTAAGAGATGTGTAGTGGGATCTCACTATTGTCTTAATTTGTAGTTCCCTAATGACATATGATGTTGATAATTTTTTCATATGCTATTTGCCATCCGTATATCTTCTTTGGTGGTGTGTCTGTTCTGATCAATTATCCATTTCGTAATTGGGCTATTTTCCTACTGAGTTTTGAAAGTTCACTCTAAGGGCCGGCTGAGTGGCTCAGTTGGTTAAGATCTCAAGCTCTGGGCTGGCCAAGTGGCGCAGTGGTTAAGCACTGGCTTGGGAAGCCAGTGGCCCTGGTTCGGGTCCCACATATGAGGGTCAGTGACACTGCCCTCAAAAAAAACCCAAAAAACCCGAAAAACAAAAAAGATCTCAAACTCTGAGCAACAGGGTCGCCAGTTTGGTTCCCATATGAGCCAGTAAGCTGCCCAAGCTGAGCTGCCACTGAGGTGCCCACAACTAAGATTGAACATGGCACCTTGAGCTGAGCGGCCACGAGCTGCTGACCGGTGGCTGGATGGCAACTGGACTTGGAGCTGAGCTAGCTGCACCCTCCACAACTGAGATTGAAGGACAACAACTTGGCTGTTCCCCTTCCCCAATTACCCAACACTGTGCCCCTTCCCAAATTCCCCAATAAAATTTAAAAAAAATAAATAAAGTTCACTGTATATTTTGCATACTAGTCCTTCATCAGATATGTGTTCAGCAAATTTTTTTTCCTAGCTGTGGCTTGTTGTTTCATTCTCTTAACAGCGCCTTTTACAGAAAAGAATTTTGAAATTATAATATTGTAAAATCTAAGTTTTCACATTTTTCATTCATGGCTCATGGTTTTGGCATTATATCTAAAAAAGTCACCATCCCAAAGTCACCTAGATTTTCTCCTCTGTTTGTCTTTTAGTTTTATAGTTTTTCATTTTACGTTTAAGTCTATGATCCCTTTTGAGAAAGGTGTAAGGTTTGTGTGTAGATTACATGAGGATATCCAGCTGTCCCAGCATCATTTGAAAAAAAGGCTGTCCTTTTTTCATTGAATTGCCTTTGCTCCTTTTGTTGAAGATCAGTTGACTATATTTTTGTGAATCTATTTCTGGGCTCTTTATTCTGTTCCATTGATCTATTTGTCTATTCTTTTGTCAATACCACACTATCTTGATTACTGTAGCACAGTATTTTTAAAAATAAAAATATAATCAGATTATCCCACTCCCCAAAACACTTCAGTGGCCTGTCATTACATTTACTGATGAAGACTAAGATCCTTCATGTAATCTATATGAGGTCCTATGTGATGTGTGAAGTCCCCATCCCCACCTCTTTAGCTTTATCCTAGCCTCATCCTAGCAGAACATTCCATGTTCTTTCTGACCTGTAGGCCTTCATGTTTCTTCTGTCTGGAATTCTGTCCCTCTTCTCTTGGTTAACTATACTTTTCAGGTCTCAGTTTAAAATTTGTTTTCTTAATGGGGGCTGCCCTGATCTCCAAACTACATTAGAGTGTTCTATTATATGCTCTCGTAGCACCCTTCCTTTCTTTTTTATAATGTGTAGCACAGTTATATGACTTTGGGCCGGCCGAATAGCGCGGTGGTTAAGCTCTGGCTTGGGAATCCAGCAGCCCCGGTTCTGGTCCCATATATGAGGGCCAGTGACACCACCCTCAAAAAAAAAATTATATGACTTATTTATGATTTAATTTCCCTAAGACAAAAGCTCTGTGAAGGCTAGAGACCATCCCTATTTCTTCATTGCCACGTACACTTTGTTCTTGGTAAGTATCTGTTGACTGAATTAATGAGTGAAGAGAAAGAAACTAAGTCCACTGGATATTTGCTAGATTAACTAATGGAAAATCATGCTTTTTTGGGGGTAAATTTTACTAGATGTGAGGTTACCACAGGTAGTATTTAGAGATTACAGCAGGAAATTTTATTGTCTTTTATTATTATTTTTATGAGCAAGGTGGAGAAGTGTCAGATCAATATTTACAAAATCAGGATGTAATCGATGTCAGCATGGGAAAAATGTTTTTGATGTTCTGAAGGGCTTCTTATTAGGACAATCTTATTTAACATTTAAGTCAGTTTTCTGAAGACTCAGGAGACATTTACTAATTGGTGGATTTTGTTTAGGAGTGATAGATAATGAATTAGATGGCAGACTCTAGATTTTAAGTGATCTTCCTAAGCCAAAATGGTTGGTCAACATAACTAGGATAAAATAGATTCAAGAAAAATGTAAAGCCCTTTATCAGATCTAAAAAACATCTTTACAAATACAGGCCTAGAGAGAAAAATATTTAGCTATTATGTGGTATACATGACTTGGCCACTATGATTGACTGTAAATCCAAAGTGTTAGCAATTTAATGAGCTTAGCAGAAATCTGAATACCAAACTGGGTGTATTTATAGAAGTATGTGTTGTGGAACAAGAAAGGTACTCATTTGGTGTGTTCTCTGATGAGTATACTGCACATGGAATAGGTTTTAATTCTGGATGACACAATTTAGACAAACATCGGCAGGTTAGGAGATATTCAGATGTGCAGCTTTGTGGTATAGTAGAATTCTGGATATGGAATTTCATAAGTAACAAGGCCTCGTTGGAGTCTATGCTTTGTTATTTAATTTTCCGACATTAAGCAATTTATTGACCCTCAGTTCTCTCATCTTTAAAATGGACATAATGTCTACCTCACAAGATTGTGATGAATAAGGAAAAAAATATTCCTAAGAAACTTACAGGGGGACTCAAAGAGTTGAAGAAACTTTTCTTTTTAATTTTTAGCCTGGAGAAGAGGGGATTGGGGCAATGGGACATGACAATAAAGGCAAGGGCAGCTGCTGTTTGTTGGATGTCAGCTAAAGTGCCTGGTACTATGTTTGATAACCTTGATATAGGTGATCCCTATTTAATCAGATTTGGCATTTAAGACTTTTGTGCTATTGCAATTCATACGTGTTTAACAAAGGTTTTAAAGCACATACTATGTGCAAAACAAAATTCTAGGCATTGTAGCAAATACCAGGAAGAATCATACTTAATCCCTGTCCTAAAGAAGTTTACAATCTAGTAAAGGAGACAAACCTGCACTCACATATTTTTATAAAGTAAAAATCAACATGAAGAGAGGAAGAGCCAGATGAAGTGGACTAGCATGCTAAGACGAAAATTGCATGTGGGCTTAGTGGGCTTATAACCAACCTTTGGTGCCTTACATGAAATACTGCTGTTCTTGTGTGTGCTGCTGTTCTGTAGTGAGGCTACCTTTAGTGACTGGGCATAGTTTGGTCTGAAGGCCATAAAACAGGCAGTTCCATGTATCTGTCTATTTACCCCAGAGCTATAGGGCTTTACAGCCAGCTATCACTAGCTGAGAGGTAATTAGGCATGACAGGGTAGCAGCCTTAAATTTTAGAACATGTGGTTTTATTTAATGCCTCCCTTCCCCTACCCTTAATGAATCAGTTAGACTTAAAAACCATAGCTAGTGTGCTTCACTTGTTCTACTTAACTTGAAGGTTTTACACTTTAATTCCTGTTCATTTTAATGAATAGGTTAAGAGCCTGTGGAAGGCCGGCCGAGTGGCTCAGTTGGTTAAGAGCTCGCTCAAGAGTGCGAGCTGAGCTCTGAGCAACAGCAGTTCGATGCCCAGCCCGAGCGGAGTTGCCGTTGAGCTGCCAACAGGTGGCAGGATGGCTCAGCTAAAAAAAAAAAAAAAAAAGAGCCTGTGGAAGTGTCCATTGGAGACCTTGTGCAAATGTGACAGGACATGAATGATGATTTTCTAGTTGTCTGGAGACTGGTAACTCCGATGAATATTTTAGATCTGACACTACTGTTTCTCCTGGGTTTTCTTAACATTTCCACGGGTTTTGGCAAATGAGCTTTGAAAATTAGTATAAGTATATATCTAAGCAACTTGGTATATCCAGGTACTGTTATGTTGCAATTATTTTTCTGGTGGTCACCCATTATCCCCCAGCTCAAGACATAGGTAGTATATGCTTTTCTACCGTGTTTCTCCGAAAATAAGACCTAGCCAGAGAATAAGCCATAGCATGATTCCTCCAGGATATGGAGGGCACTCACCGATCACATGAGGATTTTATGACATGTTTCAGGGAGAGGGGTGCCTTTTCCACAAACTCCTTCAGCTTAAAATATTCAGTATTTTGGCACCTAAAATCATGTGAGGGTTTATTTTCTGGCTACGTCTTATTTTGGGGGAAACAGGTTAGCGAAAGGTTAGAAATTCCCTCAGTCTGTGAAAGTGGTAAGTCACATGGTGTACATATCAGTCTAATAATACTCAGTCTTGTTATGCTGTGTTTCCAAGGGGTTGGGTTAAATATAGAACTATTTTATGGCTCAGATTTAAATCAGAAAAGGTGAATAGATTTGGGACATTCAAGCCAGGAGCTAGGAGACCCTTTAGAATGTTTCAGAGCTGCTCAGGGCTGCCTCACCACTATACTGGTCTATTGGAATGAGAAAGATTGAACTGATTGGTATTTTTGCTTATGCCCCTGAATTCCGTATCCAACTTTAAATCATATATGTTTGAGTGGAAGGAATTTATATTTTGGTTCATTAACTATTGAACCTTTGCTGTTTATAAAATAATATAAAGATATAAAGATGAATCTTAGAGGATTTTGCCTTTAAGGAGCTTAGTCTCATCGGGGAATTAAGATATGTACATAATTCACTATAATCCATGTTAAAAAGTGAAATATACTACATAAAGGTATGAGTCAATGTCATGGCAATTCTGAAGAAAAAAATGATTGTTTTCATTTAAGAAAGAAGGGTGGGTAGAATCAGGGTCAGCAAGTCATCATAGAAGAGATTCCTTGTGCAGGGGAATTGAAAAATAAGTAGAATTTGGGCATACAAAAAATACAGGAGAAAGACCATGTAGAAAGTAGGAATGATACTGAATAAATGGCGTAGAGGCAAAATGTACAGCATATAAAGGAAAGAATAAGAAATCAGTATAGTTGGACAATAGCACACATAAGTGATAAGAAAATTAGGTTAAAAGGTAAGTTATTGCAAGATGAGAAAGAAGATTGGAATGTTAGAGATTTGTCATTTAAGACCTACTAATCCACCCTGGGAATGTTTACAAGACACATGTCTTACTATAACTGTGAGAAATAGATTTATAACCAGAGCTCTAGCATCCTCGAAGAGCTCTGTGGTTGCTCTTTGTAGGTTAGACCTTACAGAGGGGGAACTGTGGTCACTGAATTGGGAAACCTAAATACAGTGGGAATAATTGGATCCCAGGGTAGCAGAGGCCAAGTGGCAGCACTCAACCACTAAAGGCAAAGTGGACATGGTTACTGTAATGAACTGGAGAGTCAAAGCAACAATAAGAGTAGTCTGACTCTCAGTGACCTATGGTTTGGTTACTTGATCATGGTGTTCCTAGAAGTGAAATAGATAGGATGCCCACTAAATTCTTACTTGATATGTATAAACAGAAAAGTTACAAGTTTAGTGAATAAAAATTTAACTTGAATCATAAAAACAGAGAGTCATCCCCCCTCAATCATTTCTCAGAATGGAGCTGTTTACAGACCCAGAACCCTTTGAATGAAGAGGCCAGGTCCCCTTGAGAAAGGACTCCAGTATTCTGCCAAAAATTTACATTGTTAATCTTTCTCCCATCCTTTCCCAAAAGGACCTGTAGCCTTTTACTAGGATAACCATGCATTGAGGAATAGAAGTAATCAAACCCTTGGGGGCTACTGGAGACTGGCTCTGAACTGACACTGATTCTAGACCCAAAATGTCACTGTGGTATACTAGTTAGAATAGGGCATATGGAGGTCAAATGATCAATGGAGTTTTAGTTCAGGTTGATCTCACAGTGAGGCTAGTACATTCCTGAACCCATCCTGAATATGGTTATTTCCTCAGTTCTGGAATGCATAATTGGAATAGATATACTCAGCAACTGTCAGAATCCCCACATTGTTTCCCTAACCTGTGAAGTAAGGACTGTTATGGTGGGGAAGACGAAGTAGAAGTCACTAGAACTGCTTCTGCCTAGGAAAATAGTACACCTAAAGCAATACCACATTTCTGGAGGGACTTCAGAGATCTACCATCAAGAACTTGAAAATGTTGGTGGTGATTACTACCACATCCCCATTCAGTTTGCCTGTTTGGCCTGTGCAGAAGACAGGTGGACCTTGGGATATGACATTGGATTATTGTAAATTTAACCAGGTGATGGCTCCAATTGCAGCTGCTATATCAGATGTGGCATCATTGCTTGAAAAAATTAACACATCCCCTGGTACCTGGTATGTCGCTGTTGACCTGAAAAATGCTTTTTTCTCTATACTGTACCTGTCAATAAAGATCACCATAAGCAGTTTGCTTTCACCTGGCAAAACCAGCAATACACCATTACTGTCCTACCTCAAGGGTATATCAACTCTCCAGTCCTATATCATAATTTAGTTTACAAGGATCATTTTTTTTTTTTAAAGATTTTATTGGGGAATTGGCGGAGGGGAACACCGTTGGGGAATTGGGGAAGGGGAACAGACAAGTTGCTGTCTTTTTGTTCTTCAGTCTAGTTGAGGAGGATGTTGCTTCACTGTTGGTATTGTCATTGCGCTCTTCCCAGATGAGGCAGATCGGTCGCTGGCCTCTGGATGTCGCTCACCGCAGCTATTGGCAGCTCACGCTGGCTGCCAGCCACTCACGCTGGCTGCGGGCCACTCACTGTAGCCTATGGCAGCCCACTGCAGCAGGGGCTGCAGCCCACACCATCACCGGGGCTCGCACAGCCCAGCTCCAGGTGAAGCTGTTGTTAGCTGTAGAGGGCCGTGTCACTGGCCCTCATGTGGGATCCAAACCGGGGCCGCTGGCATCCCAAAACCAGCGCTTAACCAATGCGCCACTCGGCCGGCCCTACAAGGATCTTGATTACCTTTCCCTTCTATAAAATATCATACTCCTCCATTACATTCATGACATTATGCTGATTAGACCTAGTGAGTGAGAAACAGCACCTAGTCTAGACTTATTGGTTAACATATTCATGTGTCAGAGGGTGGGAAATAAGTAACAAAAATTCAGGGGTTCTACCTCTGTGAAATTTCTGGGGGTCCCGTGGTTTGGCGGTATATCAAGATATCCCTTCTAAGGAGAAGGATAAGTTGCTGTATGTGGTCCCTCCTGCGACTGTAAAAGAGAAACAATAACTAGTGGCCTCTTTGGATTTTGGAGGTAACATATTCCTCCAAATATATTGTATTATTCTGGCCCATTTACTCATGACCTCGAAAGCTCCTAGTTTTGAGTAGGGTCCAGAACAAGAGCTCTATAATAAATCTAGGCTGCTGTGCAATCTTCTCTGCCACTTGGCCCGCATGACTCAGCAGATTCAGTGGTGCTTGAAGTGTATGTGGCAGAGAGGGATGCTGTCTGGAGCCTTTGGCAGGTACCTACAGGCAAATTACAGCACAGACCATAGGATTTTGAAGCAAGCCCTGCCATCCTTTGTGGATAACTGGTCTCTTTTTGAGAAACAGCCCTTAGCCTGCTACTGGGCCATAGTAGAGGCTGTACACTTAGCTATGGGCTACAAAGTTACCATGCAACCTGAGCCACCTATCATAACTGGGTATTATGTGAACCTTCAAGCCATGAAATTGGGTGTATACAGCAGCACTCCATCATCAAGTGGTATATATGTGAGTGGGCCCAAGTAGGCCCTGAAGGCACTACGCAGATGTACTTCTGTTACAGGCATATTTCTGTGCCTCCTCTTTCTTGGCCTATACCTAATGCCGTCTGGGGAACTCTATAGTCAGCTGATAGAAAAAGAGTAGACTCAGGCCTTCTGCACAATATGCAGGCACCACTTGACCAGTGGGCAGACCCTGGAGCAGTACACCTGGTTTGGAAGGAACAGTGTACTTTGTTTGGAAGGAACGTGATTGGAAAATTGATCACAAGGAAATTGGGGAAGATATATGTGGATAGAACTCCCCGAGTGGGCGAAAATACATGAAGATATTTGTGTCCCATATGAATGCTCACTAAGGACTGACATCCGCAGAGGAGCATTATATAATCAAGTGGATAGGATGACTTGTTCTGTGGACCCTAGTCAGCATCTTTTTCCAGCCACCCTGTCTTTGCCCAGTGGGCTCATGAACAGGGCTACAGTGGCAGGGATGGAGGTTATGCATCACATCATCAACATAGATTTCCATTCAATAAGGCTGACCTGCTATAGCCACCACCGAGTGCCCAGTCTGTCAGCAGCAGAGACCAATGACACTGAGTCCCCAGTATGGCATCATTCCCCAGGGTGATCAGCCAACTACCGTCTGGCAGGTTGACTACCTGGACCACTTCCATCATGGAAGGGCAGCATTTTGTTCTTACTAGAAGAGACACTGATTCTGGATATGTATTTGCCTTCCCTGCATGCAGTGCTTCTGCCAAAACTCCAATCCATGGACTTACAGAATGCCTTATTCACCATCATGGTATTCCACACAGCATTGCTTTTTCTTTTTTTTTAAATTAAAAGTTGTTTTCAATTACAGTTGACATACAATATTATATTAATTTCAGGTATACAACATAATGATAGACTTTTATATAACTTACAAAGTGATCACCCCAATGAGTCTAGACCCATCTGACACCATAGTTTTTATACACTGTATTCCCTATGCACACAACATTGCTTCTGATCAAGAAACTCACTTCATAGCAAATGAAGTATGGCAATGGGCCCATGATCATGGAATTCACTGGTCTTACTATGTTTCCTACCATCTTGAAGCAGCAGTCTTGATAGAATGATGGAATAGCCTTTTGAAAGACTCAGTTACAGTGACAGGTAGGTGATAATACCTTGCAGGACTGGGCCAAGGTTCTCCAGAAAGCAGTATATGCTCTGAGTCAGCATTCAATATATAGTACTGTTTTTCTCATAGGCAGGAGTCACAGTTCCAAGAATCAAGAGGTCAAAATGGGGTGGAGACACCACTCACTATTACTACTAATGACCCACCAGTAACATTTTTGCTGCCTGTTTCCATTTTGTTTATGCTCTACTGGCCTAGAAACTTAATTCCAAAGAGAGGAATGCTTCTACCAGGAGACAAAACAATGATTTAATTGAACTGCAAGTTAAGACTGTTACCCAGCCACTTTGGGTCCCTCATGCCTATAAATCAACAGGCAGATACAGAGTTAGTGTTCTGTCTGGGGTGATTGATCCTGACTACCACGGGGAAATTGGACTCCTACTCTACAGTGGAGCTAAGGAAAGTATGTCTGGAATACGCAAGGTCCCTTCCAGTGTCTCTTAGAATTATTACTATGCACTGTGATTAAGGTCAATGGAAAACCACAATCCAATCCAGTCAGGAATACTAATGGCCTGGACCCTTTTAGGAATGAAGGTTTGGGTCACCTCACAAGGTAAAGAACCACAATCAGCTGAGGTACTTAGTAAAAGTAAAAGGAATATAGGGTGGGTATTGGAGGAAGGTAGTTATAAATACCAGCTATGACCACATGATGATTTACAGAAGCAAAGGTAATTGTCATGATTATTTCCCCATTTTGTTTTGAATATTGAATATCACTCAAGGACTTTGATCCTCTGCTGAGGAAGGGATTAATGTTTTTCTGGTTGTATGCAGGACAGTTGTATCATGTTAGATGGAATTGTGACTTTGTCATTGTCTTCTTTTAGTGATGAAGGTTTAAGGAGTTGTATCTGAGTACCAAGTTGACAAGGGTGGACTTGTGATGGCTAATTTTATGTGTCAACTTGACTGAGCCATGGGTTGCCCAGATATTTGGTCAACCATTATGGGTGTTTCAGAGTGAGATTTACATTTAAATTGGTAGACTAAGTAAAGCAGATTGCCCTCTCTAATGTGGGTGGGCCTCATCCAATCAGTTTAAGGCCTGAATAGAACAAAAAGCTGACCCCCTATATGAGAGAGAATTTTTCTGAACAGCTTTTGAACTGGTACATTGGCGTTTTTCCTGCCTTTGGAGTCGACCTGCAATAATGGCTCTTCCTCATTCTTGAGCCTGTTGGCCTTTTGACTGGGAACCACACCATAGGCTCTCCATGACCACATGAGCCAATTCCTTATAATAAATCTCTCTCTTTATAAATATACACACCCAACTGGTTCTTGCTAGAGAGCCCTAATACACATTTTGTTAATCCTGACCGATACAGATTTAACCAGTATTAGGTTAAATACTTTGAAACCACATTAGAAAGATTAATCTGGTGTCATTATATAAAACGAATAGAAATTTAGAGACACTGGGGAAAGAAAGACCAGTTAGGTTCTTGTAGCCACCCAGACAACAGGTTCCTCTGGGACGGTAATATAAGTTAAGGAAATAGTATCAGAATACATTCCATATTTATAACATTGGTAATGAATAAAGGCACTTTGCAAGAGATTGTGAAAGAAAATAAGAGTGCATGAAGTCTGAGGAACCCTGTCATTTAAATAGTTGTAGGAAGAGGCATCCACAGGCCGATTGAGAAGGAGTAGCTGCTGAGTTGACAGGAAAATCAGAAGTCCAGAGTGTTCAGAACAGAACACAATTGTTAGCTGTGCCTGATGCTGTTGAATAACCATTTAGGATGAGGATGGAATTGTTCACTATTTTTGACATTAGAGATTGTGATTTTACCTGTGGTTTCACTAGCTTCAAAAGATTAGATACCAGATTGGAATGGATTATACAGTGAATGGAAAGAGAGAAAAGGGACAGTGTATGCAGATATTCTTCTTGAGAAGGTTTGCTAGGAGAGGAACCACAGAGATGGGATTATGGCTGGAGGGACCTGAAGGGTTCAGGGAGGGTGGGATTGACCTTTGATAGGAACAGGGACACTTCACTGTGAGAGGAGGGAAGGACAAAGTAAGTGTAGATTCCTATCGGATTGAACATTTGAAGATGGGAAAGACTGAGTTTTCATTTAATGACTTATTTCCCAGTGGAGTATTGAGGGAGAGTTACCAGCTGAGACCCAGAAAGGAAGAAGGGATGTTGGAGGTTTGCAAAGACAGAGGTATAAGTTAGCCTTCTTGAAGAAATGGATGGCTCCTGGCGGGAAAGTCTTGAGCAGGGAAGAGAATGAAGCTTTGCGGTCCTTGCTAAGGTTGGAAGCTATCGCTGGTATTGACACTGGCTTTTGGTTTTGTGGTTTTTCTTTTTCTTTCTTTTTCTTTTTCTGCATCTTTAGAGGAGGGCAAAGGATATAGATGATTAGATTCATCCAAACATGTGAAGACTGTCAATGAACTGTAACTTTTAAGTGAGAACATTGCAATAACACCTTCTCAGCCTTAAAAAGAATATACGGAACATAATTTAAACTTTTATTGCTGTCTTAAGTTTTTTATTATATTAGCTGTTATGCTCTGATTGTTAACATGATTGCTCCAGGTTCAATTTGACAAGTTTTTATTGAGTGCACATCGCAATGCCAGGCTCTGCTGATGCTGAACTGAAAGTTAAGAATCCCTGCCCTCAGTAGCACCTGCTTGTGTGAGAAAGCATTGCAATGAAAGTAGTGTACACTTTCTGCCAGGGGAGGCACTAAAAAGGTACCCTCTCTAGAATGGATTGGCTGACAGGGGTAGCTACCAGAACAGTTAGTTTGCTTGGAACTCAGAAGATCCATTATCACACAAAACAATTGAAAATAATGTTTAGATTTCCAGGTGAGACAACAAAAACCAATGCAAATATATATTTTCAATGAGAAATAATAATAATAATAATAATAATAATAATAATAATAATAAAGTACTGTTTAAAAATTAGAAGTTGAGATTTTTTTTTTAAAAAGATTTTGTTGGGGGGACTGGGAAAGGGGAGCAGTGTTGGGGAATTGGAGAAGGGGAACAGCCAAGTTGTTGTCCTTCAATCTTAGTTGTGGAGGGCGCAGCTACCTCAACTACAAATCCACTCGCCATCCGGCTGCCCGACGGTAGCTCGTGGCTGCTCAGCTCAAGATGCCGTATTCAATCTTATTTGGGGGTGGGCATAGCCCACCATCCCATGCAGGAGTCTATCTGGAAATCTTGTTGCCAAGAGCACATGCTCTAACCACTGAGCAATCCAGCCGCCTGTCAGCAGTTCAGGGCAGCTCAGCTTAAGGTGCTATGTTCAACCTTAGTTGTGGGTGGGCATAGTCCACCATCCCATGCAGGAGTCCAGCTGGCAGCCTTGTTTTTAGGAGCATGTGCTCTCACCAGCTGAGCCATCCTGCTACCTATTGGCCACTCAGTGGCAGCTCAGCTCGCACACAGCTCGCTGGCTCATGTGAGAATCAAACCGGCAACCCTGTTGCTCATAGCTCGCCCTCTTAACCAACTGAGCCACTCGGCCTGCCCAAAGTCGAGAATTTTTAAGCCTTATATTTATTTTGAAAGTTGTGTTGAGAAAATATTTTTCTTTTGGTAAGGTAGATTTCAAATTTTGTGGAAATTTTTTTTGAAAGAATCTGAGTGCTTTTAAGGGCTATAGTATATGAAACAATAACTCTATTGTGTTTAACTCATCTTCAAAACGTCTGATTTTTCCTTTTCTTTATACCATATAAACAATTCTTTCTTTGGTTTATGCTGGCCAACAGAAAGACTGTTAAACTTATAATTTTGTTGTATTGTTTCAGTTTTTCATTTCTTACATGTCAATCTGTCCCTGCATTTTACTTTGGCTTTTTTCCTTGACATTCAGTATTATTTATATTAATTTCAGGTGTACAGCATAGTGATTAGACATTTATATAAGTTAAGAAGTGATTGCCCTAGCTAGTCTAGTACCCACCTGGCACTCTACATAGTTATTACGATATCATTGACTATATTCCTTATACTATACCCTACATCCCCATGACTGCTTTGTAACAACCAATTTGTACTTCTTAATTCCTTCCCCCTTTTTACCCTCCCTCCTCATACACCCATCTTGCAACCATCAAAATATTCTCTGTATCTATGTGTTTGTTTCTGTTTGGTTTGTTTGTTTTACTCTTTAAATTCCACATATAAATGAAGTCACACTGAATCTGTCTTTCTCTGACATACTTCACTCAGCATAATGCTGCCCAGCTGGCAAGAACCCCATTCCTTTCCCTGGCTGAACAATATTCTGTTGTATATAAGTGCCACCTCCTCTTTATCCATTTTTCCATCAACAGACACCCAGGCTGCCTCCATTATCTTGGCCATTGTAAATAATGCTGCAATGAACAAATGAATGCACCTGTCCGTTTGAAGTAGCATTTGGGTTTCTTCTGACAAATACCTAAAGGTGGGATTACTGGGTTCTTCTTTGTTTCTTGCTATAGCCTTTGTTTTAGTCTATTTTTTTCTGGTATAAGTATTGCTGCTTCAGCTTTTTTTTTTTTTTTCCATGAAATATCTTTTGCCATCTCTGTATTTCCAATCACTGTGTGTCTTTCAATCTGAAGTGAGCCTGTGATAGGCAGAATATGTAATGGTCTTGTTTTCTTATCAATTTAGCAACCCTTTCTTTTGATTGGAGATTTTAATCTATTTACATTTAAAGTAATTGTTGATAGAGATGTAATTATTGCAATTTTATTATTCATATTTTATTTATGTCCCCCCCCCTTAGTCTTTTTAAAGAACATTTCTTGTTACAGTGGTTTAGTGGTAATGAACTCCTCTAACTTTTCCTGTCTGGGAAGCTGTATATCTGTCCTTTAATTTTAAATGATAGCCTTGCTGGGTAGAGTAGTCTTGGCTGTAGGTCCTTGCTTTTCATCATTTTGAACATTTCTTGCCAGCCCTTTTTGGCCTGCAAGGTTTCTGTTGACAAATCAGCTGACAGTCTTATGGGAGCTTCTTTATAAGTTACTAGTTGTCTTTTTCTTGCTGCTTTTAACATTCTTTCTTTGTCTTTAATGATTGGTATTTTAATTACAATGTATCTTTGTGTGGGCTTCTTTGGTTCACCTTGTTTGGGACTCTGAGCTTCCTGGGCTTATATGTCTATTTCCTTCTCCAGGTTAGGGAAGCTCTCCATCATTATTTCTTCAAATAGGTTTTCAATTCCTTTCTGTTCCTCTTCTCTTCCTGGTACCCCTATGATGTGACTATTGGTACACTTGATGTTGTCCTGGAGGCCCATTAAACTATTCTCATTTTTTCTTTCTTTTTGCTGTTCTGATTGGTATTTTCTGCTACCTTATCTTTTAAATCACTGATTAAATCCTCTATTTCATCTAATCTACTGTTGATTCCCTCTAATGTATTCTTCATTTCATTTATTGTAGTCTTCATTTCTGACTGGTTCTTTTTTGTTTTCTATCTCCATTTTTGTTTCCTATCTCTTTGTTGAAATCCTCCCTGTGATCATTGAGTATCCTTGTAACCAGTGTTTTGAACTCTGCATCCAGTAGATTGCTTGTCTCCATTTTGTTTAGTCCTTTTTCTGAAGTGTTGTTCTGTTCTTTTGTTTGGGACATGTTTCTTTGTCTCCCATTTTGGCTGCCTCCCTTTGATTGGTTCTACATATTAAGTAGAGCTGCTATGTCTCCTGGTTTTAGTAGAGTGGCCTTATGTAGTAAGTGTGCTTTGGGGCCCATTCATGCTATCTCCTTGGTCACCTGAGCTGGGTGCTCCAGCTGTATGCCTTGTGTAACATGGTTGCCCTCCTGTTGTAGTTGTGCCTTGGGTGCTGTTTCCATGTCAGTGGTAGGGATTGACCCTCAGTCTGATTGGTTGTGAGGACTGATCGTGACTACAGTGGAGAAGCTGTGGAGCAGGGGCGGACCCTACACGGCAAGATTTGCTTTAGCTGGGCTCTGGTGCCTGACCAATGTGCCCTTTTGGGTGTGTTGTCTTGGAGGTGGCTTGCTGATGCTCTAATTTGGTCCAAAATTGGCCACGCGGTATGCCAGCCCTGGGACATCCTAGAAGAGGCTGTGTTGCCAGCCAAGTTTAGCTGCAGCCTATGCTGTACCTGGGGCCACCTGGCATGAGCCACAAAGCAATCCACAGATGGCAATCACCTTCGCTGGGTGGTTGCCATTTTTGGAGGTATGTCAAGTGGCCAGGCCATGAATCAAATTCTGCTGTGGTTAGTGCCGGGCTTAGGGCTACTCAGCAAGATGTACAGAACATGGCGAAGCCACATGACGCTTGTTTGGGTTTTGTGTTCCTTTGAGAAATTTTAGGAAAGTCCATAAAATGAGCCAAGAAAGGCCATTTATATAGAAAAGCCCCTGGAAGCAACTTGTGTGTGCCTGCAAGTTGGTGGGGAGGTGTTCCAGAATCACCAGTGTGGGACCATGGAATGGTGTTAGCCAGGGTGATGGAGACTCAGATATGACCTCCACCTGCACCTGCTTGTCAGGAGGGGGAAGGGCTCAACAAAATAACAGTGGCTTTTCTCAGCTTTTTTGTCCTGGAAAAAGCTGCCCTTGTCCTGAAGCCATACAGCTTGATATCTCACCTTATGTCTCTTGTAACTTTTGAGCTGCTGTCCCAGTGCAGGTGCTCAGAGCCAGTGAATTTGTCAGTGAGTGAGTCTGTGCAAGGGTCCTTTAAGAGGAATACATGGGATTCTAGCCGCCCTCCATTTTATCCAGTCACAATCCTAGCTGGTTTTCACAGCCAGACATTATGGGGACTTCTCTCCCTGGCACTAGAACCCTGGGCTGAGGAGCTTTCTATAGGGTTGGAACCCCTCACTACCCCAGTGATTGTGGGGGTGGTGATGGGTTCAACAGCTGAGATATCCCTCCCAATTTTTAATGGTCCAATGTGGGTGTGGGACCAGCCCAATCCGTGTCTCCACCCCTCCCACCAGTCTCGAGGTGGCTTGTTTTGTATGCCCTTATTTGTAGGACTTGGGTTCAGCTAGACTTCAGGTGATGGTTATTCTGTAGTTTAGTTGTAATTTTGATGTGGTCATTAGAGGAGGCAAGCATAGTGTTTACCTGTTCCACCATCTTCACCAGAAATCCTGTGAATGCATTTAGTTTTAACAAAATTCTCTGAGATGTAGCTATCATTGTTACCCATTTTACAGATAAGAAAAATCATGACTAAAGAAGTAATTTTCCCTGAATCAATTGGTTAGTGGTAAAAGTCAGAATTTAATCCTAAATCTTTGGCTTTATTGCCTGTGTTGTCCCAAAATGGTTAAGGTGAAATGAGCTGTTGGCATTGTAAAATAAAAGGGTTCTTCATATGTGGTTTTTCTGAGAAAAGAAAGGCAATGTTAAGGAATAAAGAAGAACTCCCTATATTGGCAAAGCCTGGAGCATTTGTTAGGGTGACATTAGACAGTGATATATGTCCAGTGTTCATAAGTCAGGTTCATATTCCCTGGGAGGTAATGTTGATGGAGGTAGGGTGGGTAGGGAGGAATGTCAATGACTACAGTGACTAAAGTCTCTCACTTGTTTGCATCATATGAGAAAGACATGTTTCCAATAATTAAATGGAAAACAAAACAATGTGTATATGGATATGAATAGGTATTTTGGTTTTTAAAAAAAATTTATTTAAACTTAAATTAGATGGTACCAATAACTGAGTTTTCAGTTTCTCAGGTCCTGGGTATGTTTATCAAATCCCTAGTTAAATAAACATTGCTATAAGAGTTCTGAAAGTATATGTTCTTTGATAACTATATCTGTTCTCAAAAAATTTTTAGGAAATGTCGAAAATCAACCTGATTAGTAGTTTATATAAATGGAGACTATAGATTTCAGCACACAGCATAAACCTAAGAAAACATAAATAGGATTTGTATATTATATACTGGTCTGAAGAAATTACACAAAAAATTCCATGTGAATTTTTTTTTAATGCATAGGTGAGCCTTTTAAATATCTCCTTATATTTAATTTGTCGTATATTTCTGAAATGGAATAGATTATCCCTAGCTTAAAAGTCACACTGAATATTTTATGCTTTACAGTTAGTTCTATTAAAATGTTTAGTCATCTCCATTAACCACCTTTTTTAATGTTTCTAGGTCATTGAATCTTTGGGAATTATTATTTATAAAGCACTGGACTATGGTTTGAAGGAAAATGAAGAAAGGGAATTAAGCCCTCCCCTGGAGCAGCTTATCGATCACATGGCCAACACAATAGAAGCTGATGGTAGCAATGATGAGGGCTATGAGGCTGCAGATGAAGGCCTGGAAGATGAAGAAGATGAAAAGAGAAAAATCTCAGCTATCCGGTCATATAGAGATGTCATGAAGGTAAAGCACCACACAGGTATCACCCAAGCATCTCCACAAATGACACATCCAAAGGCAGACTCGGCATTCACCAGAGCCCTGCTAAAGGGAATCCTGCTCTGTAGGGTGAGCCCCTACACAATAGCTCCCCCACTCTACTTATACCCAGTCTTCGATCAGCCTGAGGGTCAATTCTCCCATTGACTTGTCAACAGCAATCAGTGCTTGACTACAATAGGAGGGCAAACAACACAAGGGACACATCTGGAGCATGTGTCTCAGGTGACCAGGGAGACTGTGCCACTGGGCCCCACAGGACACCTATATAAGGCCACTCTCCTAAAACTGGGAGACTGTAGTAGCTCTACCTAATACATAGAAAAAAAACACAGGGAGGCAGGCAAAATGGGGAGATAAAGAAACATGTCCCAAAGAAAAGAACAGAACAAAGCTCCAGAAAAAGAACTAAACAAAATGGAGACAAGCAATCTACCAGACCTAGAGTTCAAAGCAATGGTTGCAAGGATTCTCAGTGATCTTGACTATATTCCCTATGAAATAATTTACATAAGTTACTTCATAAGTTACTACATAAGTTATAATAATTTAAATAATTTACATAAGTTACTACATAAGTTAGAATAATTTAAATAAGTTACTATTTTGTAACTACAAATTTGTACTTCTTAATGCCTTCCCATTTTTAGCCCATTCCCCAACCCCTCTTCCCCCTGGCAACCGTCAAAGTTCTCTCTGTATCTATGAGCTTGTTTCTGTTTTGTTTGTTCATTTATCTGTTTTCTAGATTCCATATATAAGCCAAATCACATTGCATCTATCTTTGTCTGACATATTCCACTCAGCACAATACCCATCATGTCCATTCATGCCGCCACAGATGGCAAGAATCCATTCTGTTCTATGGTTGAGCGATACTCTATTGTATATATGAGATTGGACAATCTCGTATTAAGTTCGTGAACTGATCCTAGAAAAACTGCTACATACCTCATTGCTGAATATCATTACAGCCACCTTTGAAGTACTCCCCTTGGAAAGCTATGCACTGACACCAGCACCTAGTCCACCCTTCAAAGCAATTTTGAAACAATACTTTTTCTGGAATGGCTATCAGAGCTGTCGTCCTATTACCCTTGATGTCTTGAATGTCATCCAGATGTCTTCCTTTCAATATTTCCTTTATCTTTGGATAAATAAAGAAGTCATTGGGGGCCAGATCAGGTGAGTAGGGAGGGTGTTCCAATACAGTTATTTGTTTACTGGCTAAAAACTCCCTCACAGACAGTGCCATGTAAGCTGGTGCATTGTTGTGATGCAAGAGCTATGAATTGTTGGCGAAAAGTTCAGGTCGTTTTCATCTACCTTTTTCACGTAGCCTTTTTAGCACTTCCAAATAGTGAACTTGGTTAAGTTTGTCGAGTTGGTACAAATTCATAATGAATAATACCTCTGATATCAAAAAAGCTTAGCAACGTTATTGCAACAAGTTCATGAACTTAATTGTCAGACCTCATGTGTACCACCTCCTCTTAATCCATTCATCCATCAACGGACACCCAGGCTGTCTCCCATCTTGGCTATTGTAAATAATGCTGCAATGACCATATGGATGCACATGTTCCCTTGTAGTAGCATTCTGGGTTTCTTCAGATAAATACCCAGAAGGGGGATTACTGGGTCCTTCTTTGTCTCTTATTATGGCCTTTGTTTTAAAGTCTTTTTTGTTTGGTATAAGTATTTGTCACGTCCTGCGTGGCAAGGGCAAGTGGGACACGAGAGGGGCGACGCAGATTAAGGAAAAACAAGAGACAGAAGAAAGATAAGAGCGAGACCAAGGGACTCAGCCAAAGACGACTGAGCCCAAGGGACTCAGCCAAAGAAGACTGAGCCCAAGGGACTCAGCCAAGGAAGACTGAGCCCCGAATCCGGTTAGCGCATAGCTTTTATTGAGAATTTTCAAGGAAGCAAACTGTAACAAATCATTAACGGTGGTTTGTAGTTCTCAGGATTTACACAGTCCTCTACTCCCCTGTAAGTGCTCTCTCCAGGGTGCACTGTGACTTGTTCTCCCATCAAAGGATTTATCTTGTTTTACACTGTGATAACCTCTGAGACTCAGACCCAGTCTCTGCCTATTATCTAAAGAATGTTTACCATAACTACCTAGCCATTATCCCAAATTCCAGCAGCTAGACTCTCAGGGAGTATACTTGAATTATCACTAAAAGACTAGCTGTTACCTTGTTTTAGGGTAAAAGCATCTAAAGTTTTATTACTATGTAAATACAAAACCTAGCAATTAAAGGGGTCTCACACCACTCTATCTTACAGAGGGATGTATCTGTTTCTTAGTCAAAGCTTCAGTATCTGTTGCTGCAACAAGGCACTGGGCAAAGGAATTCACACAAGGCTGATTAACAATTCCATGGTCAGCGGATGTCTTAGAGCTGCCTCTTACCCGGAACTCTCATGGCCTGAAGACTTAATCTTCCAGGAGACTATTCACAGTAGGGCCCTTAGGCAAATGCATCAGCTTCTCACAGTCCTGAGTTTTCTGGCCTGAGTTTGTCAGAGGCCTGTGCCTCAGTTTCCAAGGGGCTTGATCCCCAATATCACAGTTCAGGGGTCCCCCATGGAACTACCGCCTGGCTTGGGTTGTCTCCCCACTTTTAGGAGATCTTACCCGTCATTGGCTACGTAGTTAGCTCATTGGGGCACCACAGGAACATGTCACAAGTGTAGTGAATATATTGTCTCCTATAGAAGAAAAGGCACATGGGTTCATAGAGGCAGGAGATATTACATGACCAACCATAAGGCAGCATCACTAATATCCAGTGCTGAGCAGGGCAATGTGGCCTTGTCAGACACTGGGGTGCTGTCAGCTTCCCACAAGTATTGCTACCCAGTTTTTTGTTTTGTTTTTATTTTTGTTTTTCCCATTTCCATTGTTATATCTTTTTCATCCCTTTCTTTTGTCTCTGTGTGTCTTTTGATCTCAAGTGGGTCTCTTGTAAACAGCATATGTATGGTTCTTGTTTTCTTATCTATTCAGCTACTCTCTTTTGATTAGAGTATTTAATTCATTTACGTTTAAAGTAATTGTTGATAGATATGTAGTTGTTGTTGCCATTTTATTATTCATATTTTTGACCCCCATATCCCTATCTTAAAGAGGTCTCTGTAACATTCTTGATAATACTGATTTGGTGGTGATGAGCTCCTTTAGTTTTTTGTTGTCTGGAAAGCTCTTTATCTGTACTTTGATTCTAAATGATAACTTTGCTGAGTAGAGTGATCTTGGTTGTGAGTCCTGGCTTATCATCACTTTGAATATTTTGGCCCAGTCTTTTCTGGTCTGTCAAGTTTCTGTCGAGAAATCAGCTGATCGTCTTATGGGAGTTTCCTTGTCGGTAACTAACTGCTTTTCTCTTGCTGCTTTTAAGATTCTTTCTTTGTGTTTAACCTTTGGCGTTTTAATTATAATGTGTCTTTGTGTGGACAGCTTTGGATTCATCTTGTTTGGGACTCTGTGCTCTCTGGACTTGTATATCTATTTCCTTGACCAGGGTACAGAAGTTTTCTTTCATTATTTCTTCAAATAGTTTTTCAATTCCTTGCTCTTTCTTTTTTTCTGGTACCCCTATGATGTGAATGTTGGTACACCTGATGTTATCTGGAGGCCCCTTAAACTCTCATTTTTATTGATTCTTTTTTCTTTTTTCTGTTTTGATTGGGTGTTTTCTGCTACCTTATCTTTTAAATCACTGATTTGATTCTCTGCTTCATCTAGTCTACTGTTGATTCCCTCTAATATATTCATCACTTCTGTTATTGTATTCTTCATTTTTGACTGGTTCTTTTTTGTTGTTGTTGTTGAGGACAGTGTCACTGGCCCTCATATGTCTCATATGTGGGACCCGAACCAGGGCCGCTGGCGTCCCAGGCCAGCGCTTAACCACCGTGCCACTTGGCTGTCCCTTGACTGGTTCTTTTTTATGTTTTCTGTCTCCATTTTTGTTTTCTTTCTCTCTGTTGAAGTTCTCCATGAAATCATTCACCATCCTTATAAGCAGTGTTTTGAATTCTGTGTCTGGTAGATTGCTTGTCTCTATTTTGTTTAGTTCTTTTTCTGGAGCTTTGTTCTCTTTTGTTTGGGACATGTTTCTTTGTCTCCCTATTTTGGCTGCCTCCCTGTGTTTTTTTCTATGTATTAGGTAGAGCTGCTATGTCTTAGTTGAGTGACCTTATGTAGTAGGTGTTCCCTGGTCACCTGAGCTGGGTGCTTTAGGTGTGTCCCTTGTGTTGATTGTGTTTGCCTTCTTGTTATAGTTAGCCTTCCATGACAGTGGTAAAGATTGACCCTCAGACTGATTGGTTGTGAGAACTAGCCATGACTACAGTGGAGGAGTTGTGGTGCAGGGGCTGACCCTACAGAGCAGGGTTCAGTTTAGCAGGGCTCTGGTGCCTCCAGTCTGCCCTTTGGGTGTGTCATTTTCAAAGGTTGCTGGGTGATACTCTTGCTTGGTCTGAAGCTGGTCACCAGACTTGCCAGCCCCAGGTGGCCCTAACACAGGCACCATTCTGCCCTGCATGGGACCACCTGGCATGAGCCACAAACCATTCCTCAGATGTCCACCATCCCTGCTGGGTGTGTAGGTATCTCGAGAGGCCTAGCCACAAGCTGAGGCGGCCAGCTACTGTTAGTACCAGGCCTGAGCTGCTCAACAAGAGTTACGGACATACAAAAGGCTGGTGTTGCTTGTTTCAGTTTTGTGAACCTTTGATAGATTTTAGGAAAGTCTGCAGCATGAGCCAAGACAGGCTGTTTATATGAAAAAGTCACTGTAAGTGGCATGGGTATGCCAGTAAGTTGGGTTTGGCAGAGTCTCAGGAAATCACCATGGTGTGGTGGACGAATGGAATTAGCCAGGTTCATGGAGCCTCAGATATGGTGGCCATTGTGTCTGCATACCGGGAGGGATGAATACTCAACAAGGAAACTGAATTTTTCTGGAAGAAGGCTGCCTCTCCAGCCCTTGCCCTGAGTTCAGACAATTCAATTCCTTCCCGTATGGCCCTGGCACTTTTACAAATGCAGCTCCAGTACTGGAGCTCAGAGCCAATAAGTCCATCAGTGAGAAAGGCTCCACCCATGGGCCCTTTAAGTTGAATGCCTGGGACTCTAGTTGTCCTTCATCTCACCCAGTCACAATTTCCACTGGTTTTCACAGCCAGAAGTTATGGCCATTTTACTCCCTGGTACTTGAACCCTCGGCTTGTGAGTCTGTTGTTGGGCTGGGCCTCTCCCTCCCCCATAGGGTGGAGTGTGACCCTCACAGCCGAGACTTCCCTCCCTATTTTTTTTTTAAGCTGAGCCATCCTGCCACCTGTTGGCAGCTCAGTGGCAGCTCAGCTTGGGCTGGGCATCGAACTGCTGTTGCTCAGAGCTCAGCTCGCACTCTTGAGTGAGCTCTTAACCAACTGAGCCACTCGGCCGGCCCTTTCCCTGGGTGTGGGATCGTCCCATTTTGTGTCTCAGCCCCTCCTACCAGTCTTGAAGTGGCTTCTTCTGTATGTTCGTAGTTGTAGGACTTTGATTCAGCTAGACTTCAGGTAGTTCTCGATGATGGTGGTTCTATAGTTTAGTTGTAATTTTGATGTGGTCACAAGAGGAGGCAAACATAGTGTTTACCTATTCTACCATCTTGACTGGAAATTTCCTGTGATTCTTATTCTTATGTGAAATGAAAATAATATCCACCTGATTGAGTTTTTTATGCGATTAGATTAAGATGACATAATCAATATAAAGGACCTGTATTGTGCTTTTCATGAATGAAACTTAATAGCCTTTATTATATACCAAGTATTTTTCTAGGTTCTATGGATACAGCGGTAAACAACATACAAATGTTTCCTATTTTTTTCTTTCTTAATTGTAATGGAGAAAAACAATATAAAGATGTAAAGCTTAAGCACACATATACAATTTTTTTTCTCACTCATTCCAGGTCTTTTTGCCTCTTATATTGATCAGAATAAATTGGAGGCACAATTTTATGTCAGAGATAAAATGTTTGTCCCTTAAATTAAGAATATATCACCTAAGGGCTGGCCGAGTGGCGCATTGGTTAAGAGCTGGTTTTGGGATGCCAGTGGCCCCGGTTCAGATCCCACATATGAGGGCCAGTGACACTGCCTTCTACAGCTAACAACAGCTCCACCTGGAGCTGGGCTGTGCGAGCCCCTGCGATGGTGTAGGCTGCAGCCCCTGCTGCAGTGGGCTGCCATAGGCTACAGTGAGTGGCCGGCAGCCAGTGTGAGTGGCTGGCAGCCAGCGTGAGCTGCCAATAGCCACGGTTAGCGACATCCAGAGGCCGGCAACTGATCTGCCTCATCGGGGAAGAGCGCAATGACGATACCAACATGGGCCAGTGAAGCAACGTCCTCCACAACTAGACTGAAGAACAAAAAGATAGCAACTTGTCTGTTCCCCTTCCCCAATGCTGTTCTCCTCCCCCAATTCCCCTATAAAATCTTTAAAAAAAAAAGAATATAACATCTAAAATGTTTTTCTTTTATTTAAGTATTTTTGAGAAACACATATAATTAAGTGGAGGCTTTCAGGAACATTCAGAAAAGATCATTCTTGGCTGGGTGAAAAGGTGAAGGGAGTAAGAACTATTGCGTTGTCAGAAAAGTCATGACGCATTTTTGCAATGAAAAACATAGAAAAAATATGTCCCGACTTTTCCGACAACCCAATATAAATTGGTAGTTACAAAATAGCCATGGGGATGTTAAGTACAGCACAGGGAATATAGTCAGTAACACTGTAAAGCTATGTATGGTGCTAGATGGGTACTAGACTTATCAGGGTGATTACTTTATAAATTATATAAATAACTAACCACTATGTTGTACACCTGAAACTAATATAAAATAATAAAAAGGAAAATATTATTTTTTTAAAAAAAGGTTTTATTGGGGAATTGGGGGAGGGGAACAGTGTTGGGAAATTGAGGGAGGGGATCAGCCAAGTTATTTTTCTTCAATCTTCATTGTAGAGGGCACCAGTCGTCATCTGGCTTCTTGTCAGCAGCTCGTGGCCTCTAAGCTCAAGGTGCTGTTTTCAATCTTAGTTGCGGGTGGGCATAGCCACCATCCCATGCAGGAGTTGAACTAACAGCCTTGTTAAAAGCACACACTCTATCCACTGAGCCATCCGGGCGGTAGCTCAGCTCAAGGTGCCATGTTCAATCTTTAGTTGCAGTTGGGCATAGCCCACCATTGAACAGGCAATCTTGTTGTTACACCAGCTGAGCCATCCTGCCACCTCTTGGCAGCTCAGCTAGGGTGCAGCGTTCACTGGCCCATGTGTGAATCGAACTGGCAGCCCGGTTGCTCAGATCACGCGCTCTAAGTCAACTCTTAACCAACTGAGCCACTCAGCGGCCCTGGATAAGATCATTCTTAAAAATTATCTTTGCATCTATAAATATATCCTGGAAAAGATGCACTCAATTAGCATTAGTCAAAAAGTGAAGAGTTTGCAGACATGAAGGAAACAGTGCTGATGATGGACTGTGAAGTGTGCAGGAAAGAAAGATTGAAAGACAAAGTTTAGAATGGGAACAGTAGGATATGAGACAGTAATCAGAAAGGAAGAGTAAAAGAAGTGATGTAGGATTTTAAAAAGTGAGAAATGACTGAAGTTACTATGAGAATAGTATGTGAACAAGGTTCTTCATTTGAGAGTCACAGCTTATTCATGCATTCATGTACCCTTTTAAATATTCTGGAAGCATTTAGTGTGACTTCTTTGTGCTGAGTGCCTTTTCAGGCACTTAGGTTGCTGAGAAGAACTTACCTAGGGTTAAGTGAACCCCCATGAGATAAATATTATGGATCAGATATATAGGATCAAACTAGCCTTCTGTGCAAATTAGAAATGAGCTTTTTTTCTTTAAGATAATTTAATTCCACCGTTAAGAAAACTGTTGTGATAAATATAAAATTGCATTGTTTGTGATGTGAAATATGTCCTCCTAGATGTAGAACCCTCATGAACAATCTGAATATATGGAAGTGGTGGTCCAACAGGTGTACATTGGGATGGTTGGGGAGCACAAAGAGGGGCACTGACTTCATCCTGGTGGATGCTCATTCTCTTAATCTAATCCCCCTAATAATAAGGGAATACAAATAAGGAATACCATTTTGCAATACTCTTTTGCAAGTGAGAATTTACTTTTGTTCAAATTTTAAATTATGGTAAATTTTTTCACTCAGTATTGACAGCTGCAATATAAATTTACATTGCCTTTATATAAAATAAATTTATAGTATATTAAGAAGTCTAAAACTATTCACAGTTTATAATAGCAAAAGAGTAGAAATATTCCAGATGTCTATTAATAGGGAAATGGTTGAATTAACTGTGCTACAACCAATCAGTGTAATACTATATAGCTATCGAAGGATTGAGAAACAATCTTCAGGATATATTGTTTACTTGAAAAAACAAGATGTAGAAAAATGTATATAGTATGACAGTATTTACCTAAGGAAAGGTGTGGAAAAAAATATATATTGAAAGTATTTGCTTATATTTAAAAGAAAGTGGAAAGATAAACCAAACTGTGTTTCATATCCCTGTGGGAATATTGTAGTTGTCTATTTATGCTGTCTAATCCCTTCCCCTTCCCCCACATTCCCACCCCACTCCCAACTAGCAACCCTCAGTTTTTCTTCTGCATCTACGAGTCTGTTTACTTTGATTGTTCACTCGGCTCTTCAGACTCCACACACAAGTGAGATCACATGGTACTTGTCCTTCTCCAACTGACTTATTTCTCGCAACATAATAGTCTCTTCACAACATTATCAATTACATTCCCAGAACTGCCCCCATATCCCTCCGGCAACATTGTAGTCCCACATACACTGTCCAAAACCTTCCCCCTCTCCCTCTTCCCCACTCCCTCCCAGCCAGCAACCATCAGTTTTTCCTTTATATCTGCTTGATATGATTTCAATCTTCTTAAATTGTCTCTCTGGGTTAGCTTGTTTACCCCTTTCTTTTGTTTAAAAAAGCCCTTTTAACATTTCTTGCAATGCTGGCTTGGTGGTCATGAATTCCTTAAGCTTATTGTTTTCTGAGTAGCTCTTTATTTCTCCTTCAATTTTAAGTGATAGCCGTGCTGGGTAGAGCAATCTTGGTTGTAGGCCTTTATTTTGTGTCACTTTGAGTATCTCCTGCCACTCCCTTCTGGCCTGCAGCGTTTCTGTAGACAAGTCAGCTGTTAGTCTAACAGGAGTTCCTTTGTATGTAACCTGCTGTCTTTCTCTTGCTGCCTCTAGGATTCTGTCTCTGTCTTTAACCTTTGCCATTTTAACTATGTTGTGTCTTGGTGTGGACCTGTTTGGGTTCAGTGTGTTTGGAACCCTCTGCACTTCCTGGTCATGTATGTCGATTTCCTTCACCAGGGTAGGGAAGTTTTCAGTCATTATTTTTTCAAATACATTCTCGACCCCTTGCTTCTTCTCCTTCTGGTATTCCTATGATGTGATTTGTTGTTGCACTTCATCTTGTCCCATAGGGCTCTTAAACTATTTTCATTGTTTTTTATTCTTTGGTCTTTTTGTTGTGCCAACTGGGTGATTTCTGCTATTTTATCGTCCAAATCGCTGATCCGCTCCTCTGCTTCATCTACTCTACTGGTGATTCCTTCGTGTGTGTTCTTCATTTCAGTTATTGTGTTCTTTAGTTCTAACAGGTTGTTTTTTATGGTTTCCCTATTCTTCTTTATGTCCTTGCTAAGTTCCTTAAACATTCTTATCATCAGTGTTCTAAACTCTGTCTCTGAAAGGTTGGCTCCCTCTGTTTCATTTGGTTCCATTTCTAGAGGTTTCTTCTGGTCTTTTACTTGTGACATGTTTCTTTGTTTCCCCATTCTGGCTGTCGCTCTGGGATTGCTTTGATGTATTAGATCACCAGGAGAGCCCTGGCTGGATCATGCAGGCACACAGCTCATGGCCCAACACTCCCAGGAAAACTCCCAGTCTCAGCCTGTCCCAATCATCCACTTGCAGATCAGGCCGAGCAGCTCGACAACCAATCACCAGCCTGGCAACTCGGCAAGTGCAATGCGGAGAGCGGGGACCTGAGGCAGCTTGCGCACTCCCGCATCTCAGTGAGCAGCCTGTTGAAGCCGGAGCTCGCTCACCAGGCATTCCCCTGGGAACGCAGCACAAACCATGCGGAGTGTGGGGATCCCAGGCAGTTCACGCACTCCCGGGTCTCAGTGAGCATCCTGTTGGAGCCGGAGGGGCACCCGCCCAGCGTTTCCCTGGCAACGCAGTATAAGCCGGGCGGGGGGGGGGATCCAAGGCCACACTTGGACCAAGGCCACAGACGCACTTCTGCACCCATTCCACCAGACCAATGAGGTCCCGGACCTGATCCTCTGTGGGAGGGCCCAACCCTTACAAAATGGCGCCCTCCTTACACCACTCGCGTGCAGGCTCCACACCATGGGAACAATAGTCCAAAAACCTCCAGCCTTTGCACCAAAGGTGCTCAGTTCAGTCCTTCCCCGCAGGCTCCTGGGCCCGGCTCACACAGCCACTCCCTCCACCAGGAACCAGGTAAGTGCTCACCAGCGAGCAAGCCTGTGCGCTGGCCCCACTGATTCTCTAGCCGCTCTTATCCTCACCGAGCTGAGCAAAGAGAGTGCTCACTAATTTACTGTCGGCTATCTTAGAACTCCTCTTCCCCACAAAGGAACTCTGGGCTGGTGAGCCTGGTGTGCAGCCGGAGGGTCTCTCCCCCAACCGGAGAAGCCTCCCCACAGCTGGGGCTTCTCTCATGGGGTTTGCCCTCTCTTGTCTCCGCCCGTCCTACCAGACCCGACGCGGCCTCCTCTTTAATTTCTTCGTTTAGTGTTTCTGTTCATCTGGTGTTCCGGGGACCACCAGGGTTGAATGCTGTATGATTTCCTTGTAATTTTGGTGTGATCCTGGGAGGTAGTTAGCAAAGCGTCTGTCTATTCCACCATTTTACCGGCAGTCCTGCATACATTTTTGATTTGATATTGCATAAAGATTTTTCTCCTACTTTCTGCATTGCTTCAAAATATAGATTCTAACTTATTTGACAACAACAAGTGAAAATGTTTCAAAATGTTAGAAAGTATTGTAGGCTTTTTTCTAATCACATCTATCTAGACAAGTTTTGCTGATAATTTCATGTTTTGATGAAAATATATAACAAGGTCCTGTGTGTTTAATGAAATTTCTCAAAATTTATTTGGATTTTAGCAATAATGTTAATGATTCTGTATAGGAAATCCAAATAATGGAGTTGTCAGATTGACTTTTAATTGATTTTTAGGGTTCCAAGAGTCAGGATTTTACATATTTTCCAGTAGAAAACTGGAAAATATGTAAAAACGAAAACAACATGGAAATTTAAGAACCAAAACATAAAGTAACTGAAGTAAAAGTTTAATGAGTGGGTAGAATAGACTAGGCAGAACTGAAGAGAGAATGAGTGAAGTGGAATGTTATCAGTAGTAAATGTTCAGAAGGAAGGAATATTTGAAGACATGCACTCTTCAGAATTTTCCAAAACTATGGAAAACACTATTTCATAGATTCAGGAAGCCATACAAACCAAGAGCAAGATAAATAAAATGGAAAACCACCTACTTTCATTAAGGTCAAACTGTTAAAAACCACAAACATAAAATCTAAAATTAGCCAGAAGAAAAATTAGACTACACCTGACTTCTCAATAGAACAATGGAAGCTAAAAGATAGAAAAGAATGATATTTTCAAAGTTCTATAATAGAACCTAAAATTCCTTACCTAGTGAAATATCTTTCAAGATTAAAGGTAAAGTAGATTGGGGCCTGCAGGGTGGCTCATTTGGTTAAGAGTGGGAGCTCTGAGCATCAGGGTTGCTGGTCGGATTCCCACGTGGACCAGTGAACTGTGCCGCAGCTGAGCTGCCAACAGGCGCCAGAATGGCTCAGCTGGTGAAAGCACATGCTCCCAACAACAACGTTGCTGATTCAACTCCTGCATGGGCTGGGGGCTGCACCTCCCCCCCAACAAGATTGAACATGGCACCTTGAGCTGACCAGCTGCAAGCTGCAGACGGGCAGCTGAATGGCAACTGGACTTGGAGCTGAGCTAGCTGCACCCTCCAAAACTAAGCCTGAAGGACAACAACTTGGCGTTCCCTTTCCCCAATTCCACAACACTGTTCCCCTCCCCCAATCCCTAATAAAATCTTTAAAAAAATAAAAAAGGTAAAGTAGATCTTTTTCTGACAAACAAAAGCCAGAGGGACCTAGAGTAGGAGTTGGGGAGTCATCAGATTATAGGTGGCATTTCAAGCTGTTAGAATAGACAAGATCAGCCAAAATTAGTAGAGAGAAACCCAAACATTGAAGATTTGAACCCTAAAAACACCAGCATTTTGGTTTCACTCTAAAATTTATTCGTTGAATAAGAGAAGGTAATTAAAGTAGATTACATAGCCTCGTCGTTTCCTTTTAGAAATAAACTGAAATCCAGCAATGTTAAATAAATTGTTCAAGGTCATATAACTTCATGTTGATAGATATGGATCAGTAACAGCTCCTTCTGTGTTCCTGTACCCCCATAGTGTGTCCCTTTTTTTGTAACTGAAAAATTATTTTGTTGGGCTGGCCAAGTGGCACAGTGGTTAAGAGCTGGCTTGGGACGCCAGCGGCCCTGGTTAGAGTCCCACATATGAGGGCCAGTGACACAGCCTTCAAAAAAAAAAATTATTTTGTTTCATTCTTAACTGTATATCATACCATGTTCTATGTTTAATCACTTTATTTTCTCTTATTTATTTATTTATTTATTTATTTATTTATTTATTTATTTATTTTTAAATTAGCTTCAGGTGTACAACACAATGCAATAGTTATAGTTTTTACCCCTCAAAGTGACAACCCACTCCCCCAATTCTCCACCCCACTCCTCCCCCCCATATCATACTATCTATTACAATTCCTTTGACTCCCTTCCACCGTATAATCCACATCCCGTGACTATCTATATATTCAATTACAGTTGGTATACAATATTATACAACATCAGTTTCAGGTATACAGTGCAGTAATCAAGCCTCTACTCCATCCATGAACTGGTCTCCCTAACAAGACATGTGACCATCTGATACCCCACAAAAGTTTTACAACATTATTATATTCCCCGAACTTTCATATCCCTGTGGCAATATCGTAGTTACCTATTTATGCTGTCTAATCCCTTCCCCTTTTCCCTCATCCCCACCCCGCTCCCAACTAGCAACCCTGTTTTTCCTCTATATCTATGAGACTGTTTCTGTTTACTTTGCTTATTCTTCAGTTTTTCAGATTCCACATAATTGAGATCATATGGTATTTGTCTTTCTCCCACTGACTTATTTCACTTAACCTAATAGTCTCTAGGTCCATCTATATCGTTGCAAATGGTACGATTTCATTCTTCTTTATAGAGGAGTAACACTCCATTGTATAAATGTACCACAGTTTCTTTATCTAGTCATCTCCTTATGGGCATTTCCGTTGTTTCCAAGTCTTGGCTATTGTAAATAGCACTGCAATAAACATAGGGGTGCATATATTTTTTCGAATTACCGTCTTGAATTCCTCTGGGTAGATACCCAAGAGTGGAATTGCTGGGTCATACGGTAGTTCCATTTCCAGTTTTTTGAGATACCTCCATGCTGATTTCCATAATAGTTGCAGCAATTTGCAGTCACACCAGCAGTGCACCAGGGTTCCCTTTTCTCCACACCCTCGCCAACACTTGTTGTTTGTTGATTTGTTGATGATAGCCATTCTGACCGGAGTGAGGTGGTATCTCATTGTGGTTTTTATTTGCATTTCTCTGATGAACATTTTTTTCATATGCCTGTTGGCCATCTGTATGTCCTCTTTAGAGAAATGCCACTACATATCCTCTGCCCATTTTTTTAATTGGGTTGTTTGTTTTTTTGCTGTTGAGTTTCATGAGTGTTTTATAAATTTTGGATATCAACCCCTTATCAGATATATCGTTGGCAAATATCTTCTCCCATTCAATAGGCTGCCTTTTTGTTTTATTGATGATTTCCTTTGCTGTGAAAAAACTTTTAAGTTTGATGTAATCCCATATGTTCATTTTCTCTTTTATTTCCCTTGCCCGAGGGGATATATCAATAAAAATATTACTCAGGGTAATGTCTGCAAACTTACTCCCTATGTTTTCTTCTAGGGAGTTTTATGGTTTCAGGTCTTACATTTAAGTCTTCAATCCATTTTGAGTTTTTTCTTGTATATGGTGTAAGTAGGTGGTCCAATTTCATTTTTTTGCACGTGTCCGTGCAATTTTCCCAGCACCATTTATTAAATAGACTATCTTTACTCCAATGTAAATTCTTGCTTCCATTGTCATAGATTAAATGACCATATATGGATGGGTTTATTCCTGGGCTCTCTATTCTGTTCCATTGCTTTATGTGCCTGTTTTTTGCCAGTACCATACTGTTTTGATTACTGTAGCCTTGTAGTATGTTTTGATGTTGAGTAGTGTGATGTCTCCCACTTTGTTCTTATTTCTCAAGATTCCCATGGCTATTCGGGGTGTTTTGTGGCTCCATATAAATTTTAGGATTCTATGTTCTATTTCTGAGAAAAATGTCCCTGGTAGTTCGATTGGAATTGCATTGAATCTATATATTGCCTTAGGTAGTATTGACATCTTAACTATATTAATTCTTCCTATCCATGAGCATGGTATGTATTTCCATTTGTTTGTATCTTCTTTGATTTCTGTCTTCAATGTCTCATAATTTTCTGAGTACAGGTCTTTTACTTCTTTAGTTAAATTGATTCCTAGATATTTTATTGTTTTTGAAGCAATTGTAAAAGGGATTGAGTTCCTGATTTCTTCTAATAGTTTATTATTGGTGTATACAAATGCAACTGATTTCTGAATATTAATTTTGTATCCTGATACCTTACCAAATTCATGCATCAGTTCTAGCAGTTTTTTGGTGGAGTCTTTGGGATTCTCTCTATATAGTATCATGTCATCTGCATATAATGACAGTTTTACTTCCTCTTTTCCAATTTGGATGCCTTTTATTTCATTTTCTTAAGCACTTTAAGAACATTATTTACTTTAGTATAAAGGTAATATGCATTCATTGTAGAGTACATAAAATCTTGGGCTTTAGAGTTAGATTGCCTGGGTTCAATTTCAATACAACTGGCTAGCTATATGACCTTGGGTAAATTACTTAGCTAAATGTTCGAAACCTCAATTTCCTAGTTTCTAACTTGGGTTATTCTAAGGATGAAATATGATGATGCACAGAAACACAAAGAACAAAATAAATATTAAGCAATTCATTGATGCTGAAATAACCACTGGGATTATTTCTCCTATGTCTCAATGGAGGTTTTATGGAATTTTGTTCTTTGTTAGTTTTTTAAACATTAAATTGTGGTAAAAAAATACATAACATAAACTCTACCATTTTAATAATTTTAAAGTGTAAATTTAGTACCATTAAGTACATTCACAATATAATATTGTCCACTGTCACCACTGTCTTTATTCCAGAGATTTTTCATTACCCCAAATGGAAACCCCCTACCCATTACTTCCCATCCCTTCTCCTTCAACCCCTAGCAACCACTAATCAGCTTCCTGTCTCTTGATTTGTATATTCTTGGTAGTTCATATAAATGGAATCATACAATATGTGACCTTTGGCATCTTTTTTTTTTTTTCACTTAGTAGAGTACATTTAAGGTTCAACCATGTTGTAGCATGTGTCACTACTTTATTCCTCTTTATGGTCGAACAAGATTCCATTGAATAGATATACCATATTTTGTTTATCTGTTTATCAGTTCAGGGCATTTGAGATGTTCCTGCCTTTTGGCTACTATGAGTAGTACTGGTATGAACATTTGTGTAGTGTTTGCTTGAACACCTACTGTAATTTTTTTGGATGTATACCTAGGAGTGGAATTGCTGGATCACATAGTAATTCTATGTTTAAGTTTTTGAAGAACCACCAAACTGTTTTTCGTAGTGGCTGCACCATTTTACAAGGTGTGATCAAAAAATTTATTACATGAGGCAGCCGGTTAGCTCAGATGGTTAGAGCACAGGCTCATAACACCAAGGTTGCTGGTTTGATTCCCACATGGGCCAAGGAGCTGCGCCCTCCACAACTAGATTGAAGACAACTACTTTACTTGGAGCTGATAGATCCTTGAAAAACATACTGTTCCCCAATAAAATTTCTAAAAAAAAAAATGTATTGTAGTAAAAGAGACATTGTCATTAATCCCCCTGGGAATACTTCCCCTCACTTTGCACACACTTATCTCATCATTCTTGCCACTTTCTGAAGCAGTTCTGGAATTCCTCTTTCATGATTGTCTTTAGTTGTGCTGTCATAGCTGCCTCAATGTCCAGAATCCTTTTTGACTTTGGGGAAAAGCCAGAAGCTGCACAATGCCAGATCTAGTAAATAAGGTGGATGAGGACACACCATAATGTTTTTATTTGACACACATTGCTGTATACCAGAAGCGATGTGTTCTGATATGGAGTGTTGTCATGATGGAGGATGATTTATGGCACACCTTCTCTCAACCGTAGTTCACACCCAACTGACTATACCAAACAAGTTGAAACTGGTCACACACTGTTACTAAATTTCAATGTGCCCTTTTCCGTATAGAAGATCCCTGCCTTTCTGTTGGATGGCACTTTGGCAGGAACATTAACCATATTTTTTGATCACACCTTGTACTTTCCCACCAGCAATACACAAGAGTTCCTGTTTCTCCATGTTCTTGCCAACACTTATTTTCTATTTTTTGTTTGTTTTTATAACCCACCTAGTGGGTGTGAGTGATATCTCATTGTGGTTTTTAATTTGCATTTCTCTAATGACCAATAATGACCAATGATCTTTTTATGTGCTTTTTGTTCATTTGAATATCTTATTTGGAAAAAATGTCTATTCAAGTCAGTTTTTTAAATCGGATTGTTTTATTTTTGTTGAGTTTAAGAATTCTTACACCTGAAGCTGAAGTTGAATAATGTTGAATGTCAATTATAGTTAAATATATAAATATAGAGTCACAGGATGTGGAGTATAGCATAGGAAATATAGTCAATGGTATAGTAACAGCTATATATGATGTTAGAGGGGTAATTGGGGGGGTTATCAATTTGTGAGGGGTATAAATGTCTAACTGTTACATTGCTTTGTACACCTGAAAGTATAAAAAGAGAAAGAAAAAAGAAGAAAGTTCTTTATATATTCTGCATACTAGATTTTTATCACATATATGATTTGCAAATATTTTCTCCCATTGCCTTTTAATTTTCTTGAGAATGTCCTTTGATGTACAGAAATTAATTTTGATGAAGTTTAATTAATTAATTTATTTCTTGGTGCTTGTGCTTGTGGGGTGTCACATCTAAAAGTCCATTACCAAATTTCTGACCACAAAAGTTTACCCCTATGTTTTCTGTAGTTTGGGCTCTTACATTTAGGTCTCTGATCCATTTTGAGTTAATATTTATATATATGTTGCAAGATAGAGGCACATCTTCATTTTTTTTGCATGTGGTTATCATTTTCCCAACACCATTTGTTGAGGAGACTATTCTTTCCCTACTTAATGATCTGGACACTTCTGTCAAAAGTCAATCAACCATAAATGTATGGGTTTATTTCTGGATTCTTACATTCTATTCCATTGATCTGTATGTCTGTTCCTATGCCAGTACTCCACCGTTTTGATTACTGTAACATTGTACTAAGTTTTGAAATTTGGAACTAGGAGTCTTCCAGCTTTGTTCTTTTCAAGATTTTCCTGGCTTTTTGGGGCCCCTTGCAATTTCCTGTGTATTTTAGGATCAGCTTTTCCATTTCTTCAGAAAGGCTATTGGGATCTAGTTAGGCATTGCATTGAACCTGTAGACTACTTTGTTTAGTATTGCCATCTTAACAGTATTAAGTCTTCCAACACATGAATACAAGATGTCTTTCCATTTATTTAGGTCTTCCATAATTTCAGCAATGTTTTATAGTTTTCAGCATGTAAGTCTTATACCTCCTTGGTTATATTTACTCCTTAGTATGTTATTTTTTTTGATACTTTTGTGAATGAAGTTGTTATTTTTTAACGTAATTTTCTGATTGTTCATTGGTACTGTATAGAAATACAACTTTATTTGTGTTGATCATGTATCATGCTACTTTGCTACAATTGCTTATTAGCTCTAATGGTTTGTATGGATTCCTTTGGATTTTCTCTGTATAATATCATGTCATATGTATTTCTAAAAACATTTTTAAACCTAGTTATTAACTTTACACCAGTGTTTTTCAAGTTGTAGGTCACAGCCTATTAATGGTTTGTGAAATCAATTGAAGCACGTAAGTTCTGTGAAATTTTTGTGTGTAAAACATATACATATATGCATAGTTTGAGCCCTTATATAAAATGTATTTCTTACTGTGAATCATAGTAAAAAATTGTATGCTATATTTCACAACATGTAATTGGAATATAAATTTATGGAATTAGTGGGCCGGCCAAGTGGCGTGGTGGTTAAGTGCTGGCTTGGGAAGCCAGTGGCCCCGGTTTGGGTCCCACATATGAGGGCTAGTGACACTGCCCTGAAAAAAAAAAAAAGACAATTTAGGCCAGCTGAGTGGCGCAGTGGTTAAGAGCTGGCTTGGGATGCTAGCAGCCCCGGTTCGGATCCCATATGGAGGCCAGTGACACTGCCCTCTAAAAAATAAATAAATAAATAAATAAATAAATAAATAAATAAATAAATAAATAAATAAATATAAATTTATGGAATTAGTTAGATAAAGAGGAAAGTCCTAGCAGTTGACTTTTATTACCTTGGAAATCATTCTATATCGGAAGCTGTTTTCTGGATACAAAAGTAATTGAGCAAAAAATATACTTTGTGTTCATTGGTAGCTCTGTGAATAATAAGCTTGTGAAAGTTTTGCTTTTCATGCTTCCTGATGAATCATTTCTTAACCTGTATTTGATACTGTGGATAAAGTTTCTTACTGAAACTCAAACTATATAAATATATATATATATTTTTTTGGGAATTGGAAAAGGGGAACATTATGTTTTTCCAGGACCCATCAGCTCCAATCAAGTTGTCCTTCAGTCTTTGCAGGGGGAAGGGGGGCATAGTCCACCAACCATCCGGGAGTCGAACAGGCAACCTTGTTGCACACTGAGCCATCCGGCCACCACTGCCTGTCAGCAGCTCATGGCTGCTCAAGGTGCTGTGTTCAATCTTAGTTGCGGGCAGGGAGGAATGGGGGGGTGCAGCCCACCATCCCATATGGGTGTCAAACCAGTAACCTTGCTGTTAAGAGCACGCGCTCTCACCAGATCACTGGCAGCTCAGCGCACGTGCAGCTCAATGGCCCATGTGGGAATCAAACCGGCGACCCTGTAGTTCAGAGCTTGCACTCTTAACCAACTGAGCTGGCCCTCAAACTATTTTTTTGAGGTTGCGTTTTATTAAAGATAGTAGCCTAAATTATATACAATATTTATTACAAATGAAAATAACAGAAAGCTATATTATAAAGGATATTACAATCTACAAAGGTATCTTTTGCTCTCCAATAGATAGAAATTATCAAAATATAATAAAATGCATATATTGGGCCAACCAAGTGGCTCAGTTGGTTAAGAGCTTACTTAAGAGTGCGAATTCTGAGCAACAGGATCACCGGTACAATTCCCACATAGGCCAGTGGGCTGCACCTGAGCTGAGGTGCCGCTGAGCTGCCAACAAACAGGTGGTAGGATGGCTCAGCTGGTGAGAGCACGTGCTCCTAACAAGGTTGCCTGTTCGACTCCCTCATGGGATAGTGGGCTATGCCTGCCTGTATCTAAAGACTGAACTCGGCTCCTTGAACTGAGCTGCCACCCGGATGGCTCAGTGGATAGATCTTGTGGTCTTAACAAAGAGGCTGCTGGTTCGACTCCCACATGGGATGGTGGCTACACTCACCCTCAACTGAGACTGAACTCAGCACCTTGAGCTGAGCTGCTGTGAGCTGCTGATGGGATGTGGGATGGCGACTGGACTTAGAGTTGAGCTTGCTGCACCCTCCACAACTAAGATTGAAGGACAACAACTTGGCTGTACCCTTCCTCCAGTTCCCCAACATTGTTCCTCTTCCCCAATTCCCCAATAAAATCTTTAAAAAAATATATATTCATAACTGTATTAATGTCAAATTTACTGAATATAGTAAAGAATTAAGGGAGAACTTACAGCTTTTTAATGCAAATGAAGTACCTTAAAACATAACTATTATACATGGGTACAAACTTATTTTTAAAAAAGATATAATTATTTCTGTGCACTAGAATCCTTTTTTCCGGGCCGCTGCCTTTCCAAGCCAGCTCTTTTTTTTTTATTTTTAAAGATTTTCTTGGGGAATCGGGGGAGGGGACAGCATTGGGGAATTGGGGAAGGGGAACAGACAAGTTGCCGTCTTTTTGTTCTTCAGTCTAGTTGCGGAGGATGTTGCTTCACTGGCCCATGTTGGTATCGTCATTGCGCTCTTCCTGGATGAGGCAGATCGGTCGCCGTCCTCTGGCTGGTCGCTCACCGTGGCTATTGGCTGCCGGCCACTCATGCTGGCTGTCGGCCACTCACTGTAGCCTATGGCAACCCAGTGCAGCAGGGGCTACAGCCTACACCGTCGCCGGGGCTCGCACAGCCCAGCTCCAGGTGGAGCTGTTGTTAGCTGTAGAGGGCAGTGTCATTGGCCCTCATATGTGGGATCGGAACCAGGGCCGCTGGCATCCCAAAACCAGCTCTTAACAAATGCACCGCTCGGCCAGTCCCCAAGCCAGCTCTTTTTTTTTTTTTTTTAAGTTTATCCAAATATTTGTATTTATATAATGCAACTCTTTTATACTGTGTTATGATACTATTATATATAAAATGTCTTCCTTTTTTTTTTTCAAGCCAGCTCTTACCACCGTGCCACTCGGCCAGCCCTGTGCATTAGAATCTTGATTGGATGTCTTTCCAATCTAATAAATTGATTGAATGGTGTTTGATTTATCTAAATTGTTATACATGATGTTAAATTGTATCTTTTCCCCACAAGTAGTTTTTTAGGGATCATGGTCTGTGTATAGTAAAGGACGTTAGGACTGGAGGTATCACCAGTGGATGGGGTCATGTTGCCCTCTGCCCTCTTTCCCCGACTTCCCATCTACTGATGTGGCATCTTCCCAGTGATTCACATGTCTTCCTGACATTTTTTTTTATTACATTACACAATTTAACATGTATTGGAGTGAGCCAGGCCTTCAGACTCCAGCAGGACTGTGTTGAATTCCCCTTCTCCCTCATGTCCATTTTATGACTGTGGACAAGTCACTTGACTCCTGTTAGTCTCAGTTGCCTTTGCTATAAAATGGGGGATAATTCCATGTTACAATGAAGACTAAATTATGTTGTGGTCTGTATATGACATGTGAAATACAGTACCTGGCATAAATATTCAATAAATGGTAGCTATTAAAATACCTGAATTATGATCAATGCTCAGTAAATTATAATTCCCTTTCCGCTTCCAACCAAAACTTTTATATATTCCCTTTTATTTTTCAAATAAAAGACAATTCTAGTAATCTCATCTGTGTTGCTGGGTGTCTGTTAATTAGTGGACTACTTTTTACATATAATTGTGTAAACTTTACTGATGGTCTTATGATGCATTAAGCTTTGGCTAATGGGAATTGTGGAATTGTCTTGCTGTCTGATATGAAACTGTGAATGTACTAGGTGTGTATGTTTTTATGGTGCAAAAAACCCAAATAATAAATGAGCATCATTATTTTATTTTCCTCTTCTGTAGTTATGTGCTGCTCATCTCCCAACTGAATCAGAGGCACCAAATCATTATCAGGCAGTATGTCGTGCACTGTTTGCAGAAACAATGGAGCTGCATACTTTTCTGATTAAAATTAAGAGTGCAAAGGAGGTAAGTACTACTGCTTTCATATTGGCATTGTGAAAGATAAACATGAATTTTCAACTTTGTCCCTCTGAAATTCATTCAGTTGAAAGAAGCAACTTAGGCAAAGTTTATTTTTTTAAATATCAGTGTGTGAATCGTTTTATAAAACAAAGATTTTCATAAAGCTTCTTTACAAATGGGAAATAAATAATACTGAATTGGTTTAATCAGTTTCCCATATGACCTGATTTTCACCTTCTTTTGTATATTTTAAAATATGTTGATACCTCTTTCAGGAAGGGATGAGAACTCAGAAAGGAGACTACACATTTGATAATTTACTATTTTATAGTGGATTTAAATATTGAATGGAGGAGATATGAATTAATATTCAGATTATCCAAAATCTCGTTTTAGCTATTTTATTATTTATCAGTGTTTATGAGTTAAAAATGTTATGTGTAGACTACAAAGAGAATCATTCTAATTTATTTACTTGGTGAATTGCCATGTTTTGTATCATACAGATGGCCATGAAAATTCATGAGCTCTATATAAAGCTGCATGGCATCTGGCACACAGTGAGCTCTCAGTACATGATAGGTAGTATGTATCATTTTTTTATGACCAAAATACAGAGTTGATCTGAAACACTAGTTTAGAACTTAGGATGACACAGTTTGTGGAGGTATACATGTAGGATATGTAAGGGAGGAAGGAAAATACTAACCTATATTAGTCAAATAAGGATAATTAGCTCTGGACTCATAGATACAGGGAACAAACTGATGGTTGTCAGAGGGGAGGGGGTTGAGGGGCAGGGTCAAAAAGGTGAAGGGATTAAGAAATACAAATTGATAGTTACAAAATAGTCACAGGGATTTGAAGTGCAGCATAGGAAATATAGTCAATAATGTTGCAACAACTATGTATAGTGCCAGGTGGGTACTAGGCTAATCAGGGTGATCACTTTATAAATTATATAGATGTCCAACCACTATGCTGTACACCTGAAACTAATATAAAATATTGAATGTCAACTGCAAAAAAAAAAATGAATTAGTTCTGATAAATAAGTGACAGATCCAGATCACACTTAATAAATCACCTTAAATAAATCTGTTTTATATGTATGATTAGAGCTCTAAGCATTCCTCTTCAGTACTGGCCAAGAAACTGCTTATAGTCTGTCTTTTTATGATAGGTCAATGGAAAGCTATGTCTATTTTTTTAGGATTTTGTAGAATTGGACCCTAGAGGAAAGTCTTCAGCAAGGTGGAAAAGGTGAACTATATGTTATTTAAGAATAATGATAAATACATCGTAGACTAGCATTTTCTCCTGGACAGAACTAGAGGACATAGGGTCCAATCAAAAGCTTCAGTGTAAACACCTGAAAGCACATCCTCAATTAAGGTTTAGTAAATAGTAAAAAAGATTACTTTTTTTTTTTTTTTTTTTTTAGCTGAGCCATCCTGCCACCTATTGGCAGCTCAACGGCAACTCAGCTCGGGCTGGCATCGAACCGCCATTGCTAAGAGCTCAGCTTGCACTCTTGAGCGAGCTCTAAACCAACTGAGCCATTCGGCCGGCCCTAAAAGATTACTTTTTTAAGGTTGTGATTATCTTCCCCAGCTTATTAAGATTGGCATTGCCTTCTCCAGAGACATAAGGATTATTATTATTATTATTATTATTATTATTTTTTAAAGATTTGATTGGGGAATTGGGGGAGGGGAACAGCATTGGGGAATTGGGGAAGGGAAACAGACAAGTTGCTGTCTTTTTGTTCTTCAGTCTAATTGCGGAGGATATTGCTTCACTGGCCCATGTTGGTATCGTCATTGCGCTCTTCCCAGATGAGGCAGATCGGTTCCTGGCCTCTGGATGGTCGCTCACCGCGGCTATTGGCAGCTCACGCTGGCTGCCAGCTGCTCACGCTGGCTGCCCACTGTGGCCTATGGCAGCCCACTGCAGCAGGGGCTGCAGCCCTACACCATCGCCGGGGATCACAGCCTAGCTCCAGGTGGAGCTGTTGTTAGCTGTAGAGGGCAGTGTCACTGGCCCTCATATGTGGGATCCGAACCGGGGCTGCTGGCATCCCAAGCCAGCTCTTAACCAATGCGCCACTTGGCCGGCCCATAAGGATTATTTTTAAGGCGGAAGTACAAGCTTGTGGGGTCACTAGAGTAAATTAAAGGACCTCTTTTTTTTTTTTTTTTTGAGGTCAGTGTCACTGGCCCTCATATGTGGGACCTGAACCAGGGTCGCTGGCTTCCCAAACCAGCGCTTAACCACCATGCCACTCGGCCGGCCCAAATGACCTCTTTTTAAACTCCTTTCAACACAGACATTCTTAGGAACCTTTGTGAACTTAAAAAACAGTATTAAGTATTTTTCTACTCTACTGCAGTGAGCGTAAAAAAAATTATTTTTTATTTTGTCAAACATATTCTCAGAAAGAGATTTAAACATTATCAAAGTTTATTTAAATAAAAATGTCACAAGTGGAGTAAAAGAACATGAGTCTCTGGATCCATTAGTAGCTATATGGTAGTGCCTGCAGGGACTGGCCAAACCAGATTGAAGGTTGGGGACTTTGAGGTCAGGGTTCCAGCTACATCTCACCCTGTTATCCCCTGGCACCACCCCAAATTTAGGTCTTTATAGATAATAGTTTTGTTCTATTTTCTCATCTCTATTCCCAGATTTTGTTGATCTCTTCTCAACCTTTTCTATTCTTGTCTCGGAAAACTGCTTCATTTTAGAAGGAACTCCTCAGTGTCTTCATGCTCTTCTCAGAACACTCGTTCCCCCTAGAATAGTAGTTTCTCTTGCTTTCTTCTTATGGGAAGATGTTCTCCACATCTTCATTATCCCTGGACTGGAGTGGGTTTGTAATATTCTCTCTCTTCTCTTCTGCTTCCAAACAATTACCCTTCATACTTGTGCAAAAACCTCATGCCTCAACAATTATTATTCTTAAATCTATGGTAACTGTCATCCGCCATCATCTTAAGTGGTTTATTTAATAAAAAGAAACTATAGCTTTGATCCTTGACTTGCCCTCTATTTCAGCACTCTGCTTACCTGAACACACCTTTGTCCTCAAAATAACCAGTGATCATTCCACCTTGGAAATCATGGGTTCTCGTTCCCCACTTCCTAACTGTAAGCCCTGCCCTTTGAGCTTTTTCCCTCACTGCCACATGAACTATTCCTTCAGTCCCTTGCCTCCCCCATTTTCTTCCAGTTTATCAGCCCTTCCTAGATTCACTTCCTTTCCTACATGGACTAGGGTCAGTTACTTTATAGGAGTTCAGGTCCCCATGTCTGACATAGATTACACAAATCTCCCTCTGGTCTCCTCATCATTATAAATCCTCTCCATCCAATTAATCTTCCACATTGTCAATGGAAGATTCTTGTAGATCACATATCTGACCTGAGGAGTCTGGCTCCATGCCTAAACCTCTGTATGATCCTTCTGGCTTGACCATATGCTGTCTTTTCCTGGTAGGCCTCACAGTGGAAGCTGTCTTCCCCATATGGGACTTTGTGCACAGCCCGTGTACTGCACTCTGGTTTTCTGCAGGGGATTGTGAAGACTCAGAGCACCCTATTGGGCCAGCCATGCTCATAATCACATCTTCATTCTTATCCCAGGCGCCTCCACTTGAAAGCCCTTGGCTGGGGGACTTTTCTCCCCTCTGACTCTGAACTTCCCATTCCGATCCTTCCGTTTCCCTCCCATCAGCCCTCAGATTCATAAAATGGCAGAACCTTTTTCCCAGTACTCCTCAGCAGAAGGAAGATTTCCCCGACCTGCACTGCATTTCACCTGACCCTCACCCAGTGCTGTACTCTAGGGGGGAAATGTAACACTGGGAGCAAGCCATCTGTTTTGGCCTCTTGTTTGCACTGTTGTAGTAAGTGAATAAAGGCTTGATTATTATTTTTGGTTTGTCTCGTACTACCTGACTACTAGACCCTTAACAACTCAACAGAGCCATGTTGCATCTTTAATTAATATGGTTCCCCATCACCTACATTAAAACCCCATTTTATTCCACACAAAACCTCTAGATATTTCATCTACTTGTGTTTTTATTCTCCTTTTCAGCCCTACCTTTTTTGTATTTTACACTATCCAGTCAAAATTATTTATAGTTTTTGAATTATGTGATTATATGTCTGTAACACATGCACATTCTGTTCTTTCTGCCTGGAATTCTTTCTCCCCTTGTCTGCTTGGTGAACTCCTATTTATCCATTCAAACCTTCTCACATGTTACCTCCATGTGAAATATTCATGACCTCTCTGCAGCCCTAACAGAGTTTTATGCCCTCTACTGCCTCTATATCTTTTACTGGTTAGACAATTGAGTTCACAAACTTTCCACCAAGTACTTCCATGGTGGAAAGTTAGCAAACTGAATTGTCCAACCTTCGTACATCTTTCAGTCTTGCACTTATACTCCATGCTTACTTACATCTTTATATATTTTTTCTCCACACCTGGACCAAATGTTTCTTGAGATAAATTGCTATATTTTAAATTATCTTTATATTGACTCTTGATGCAGTATGTGAACATAGGAAATACTCTAGAAATGTTTGCTGAGCTTAATATATATGTGTCTGTATTTTTTCAGATTTTCTTTTGTTAGAAAGAAGGCAGCTTTTAAATCATTTCTGACTATTGGAAATATTTTGGCCAAAATATTTCTAGTAAATATGAGAACTTTTATAGGAGTATAGATGAGGTCTTTGGGTGTTCTTGTCATTCTTTAAATTTACACATAAAATTCATTTAATAGGGAGTCTTGAGAAGGCAAGCTATAAAATATGTGGAAATCCTGATACTGAAGAACATTCTATACCATTTAATTAGAGATTTTATGCTACATAAATTTCCTGTCAACGTTGAAGTTTTAAGAATAAAGTCTTACAGAGTCCAAATGGATTTCCTTTTCCTTTGCAATGTATGTGGCTTTCTTAAAATTACAGAAAAATTTCATACATGTTAGTTTATGTATGTATGTTAGTCATTTTAATCTTGTCTCAAGAGTACTAAATTCTAGTAATAAAACACATCGTGTTAATTTGATATTTTTACTAACGATCTCAAAATCTTTATACATTTTACAAAGCAGGCAATCTTTCTTCTGTACCTGTGAGTTAGTATATATCAATTGGAACTTTCAAAGTAATAACCTCTGATTCAATAAGTTGACTGATTACTGATTATTTCAAACTACTGTGTGTGTGTGTGTGTGTGTGTGTGTGTGTGTGTGTGTGTGTGTAAAATTAGGGTAAAATATTAGTATGCTGGTAATGTTCTTGATTTTGATAAGAAAAAGTCATTTAATTATATTAAATTTCTTATATGATCAATTGGTAATTCTTAAAAATACAAAGCCCATAATCAGTTTCCAAAGTTTTGTACTTCTTGTATAAAGTAGTAATTACTTTTACTAGACTTGGCTACTTTACAAAGCACAAGGCCTTGTAGTTCATCATCTATTTATTTAGAAAGCAAATTCATTTTCATTCTAATCTCTTTTCATGATGTGATGATTTCCTTCTTAAAAACAGTGTCTGGGCCGGCCGAGTGGCGCGGTGATTAAGCGCTGGCTTGGGAAGCCAGCGGCCCCGGTTCAGTCCCACATATGAGGGCCAGTGACACTGCCCTCAAAAAAAAAAACAAAAAAATCCAGTGACTAAGATCCTTGAAGGTTATTCTCGGAATGATAGAAAAGATTGGAAAAGACCTGCTGTTAACTCTGGCTCAAAGACTATTTGATATCCTTGAAAGTAAATACATATTACCATGTCTCATAAGGAATTTGATATCCTAGTATGTAAGTATAGATGGAAGGACTATCTAAGCAATCCATTTAGTGCATTAGGTTGTATGAAAGAAGAGACAGGCTGTGCCCTACTGCCAGTGCCCCACCACAGCCCAAACCCTGCCAGCAAGTGTGGCTAGTATGCATTTGTGTTGGAGAATGAAGAATTGAGCTTCACAGTTTCAAATGTAAATTTTTTTATTGGAAAAAAGGAAATTGTATTAATGGTAGTGTTCTTTAATTCATTGCTTCTAGGCAGTTTTTGATCATCAGTGCCTGGTTTTGTTAGTGGTAAATGAAATTACGTATTAATTTCTCAAACTTTAATACCTATGGCTACTCGCCCATGTAATATTCCTATAGCTATGAATTCGCCCCTGTATCTTACTCCATTTAATCCTCATGAACAATCCTGTGACTTTTATTGATATAGGCTTCTGAGCAGGATTGGAAAGAAGTATATGTGAGCCAGGAGCTACCTTTTGACCCAGCAATTCCACTCCTAGGTATTTATCCTGAAAAACCCAAGACACTTATTCAAAAAAATTTATGCACCCCTATGTTCATAGCAGCGCTGTTTACAATAGCTAAGACTTGGAAACAACCAAAACGCCCATTGGTAGATGACTGGATTAAGAAACTGTCTCACACATGCACACAGATGGAGATGGGAGGAGGGAAGGTAACATGTTAAGTTTATATATGAAATAATATGGAGATGTGAAATGGAATACACAAGAGTATCATAGAAATGTGAAATACCGTGATAAAATACTTTCAAGACGAGAAAGTCAGTTGATTTTATTCCAGCATGTTCCTACATGCTCTAATAATCATTACTTCCATGTTGAGAGTGTCTAGTGTGCTTTCCTGTACCCTAATTCTCCAGTAAATATATTGTCTCACAGTAGACATATAAAAATATTTACTTTGGTAGAAAAAACTTGGTATATCAGAGAAGTACAGTGTTTAAAAAGAATCTTTCTTTTGAAAGAAGAATCCTTTTTTCAAGCAAATAACTCATTTTTTTCATTTATTTTATATTTAACATATTTATATAACACTAGTAATTTTTTTTTAAATTGGGGGAGGGGAACAGTGTTGGGGATTTAGGGAGGGGTACCAGCCAAGTTGTTGTTCTTCGGTCTGAGTTATGGAGGGCTCCAGTCGCCATCTGGCTGCCCGTTGGCAGCTCGTGGCCTCAAAGTCAAGGTGCTTTGTTACAATCTCAGTTGCGGTTGGGCGTAGCCACCATCCCATGGGGGAGTTGAACCAGCAGCCTTGTTGTTAAGAGCACATGCTGTATCCACTGAGCCATCCAGGCGGCAGCTCAGCTCAAGGTGCCGAGTTCAGTCTTAGTTGCAGGTGGGCATAGCCACCTTCCCATGTGGGAGCTGAACCCGGCAGCCTTGTTGTTAAAAGTGCATGCTCTATCCACTGAGCCATCCAGGTGACAGCTCAGCTCAAGATGCTGAATTCAGTCTTAGTTGCAGACAGGCGTAGCCCACCATCGAACAGGCAGTCCTGTTGTTAGGCGCACGTGCTGTTACCAGCTGAGGTGTCCTGCCATCTGTTGGCAGCTCACTGGTCCATGTAGGAATCAAACTGTGGCCCTGTTGCTCAGAGCTCACACTCTTAAGCTAACTCTTAGCCAACTGAGCCACTTGGCCAGCCCACCACTGGTCATTTGTAAAAGCCCCTTTATTGTTGTTGAATCATATTCTTCCGCTCATTATTCATGTGACCTAAGTGTGACCATGTGACTTAAGTCAGATAGTCTTTGGCAGATTTCTTTTTTCCTTTGCTAAATTTCTGTTTACTTATCTTTAAAAAGGGAGGATGGGGCAGTTAAACATGCTAAAGTTCCTTATAGTCATAAAATTCTCTGCAGAAAGTACAATTCTTGTGACTAAATCTTTGTTCTATTCAACAAACTTTTCCCTTTTTTGTATCAGCCTTGTGTAGGCAAAATGTATACAGTTAAGCATTTTAACTGTATGCCCAATAAAATTTGCTATGAGATTATAATATACTATTTTATTTTATACTATTTCATATTGTATTGTAAATTTGAGATGGGTTTTATAGGAAAACAATTCAGTCTTGTTGATTTCATGAGAAAGTTCAGTGTTGTCAATATTGAACTGTAACAATGTTGATATTACTACTATATTGATGTCAGTATGGTCTAAAAATTTTGTATTTTAAAATCCAATGATAATGGCCGGTCAAGGGGCTCAGTTGGTTAAGAGCTTGCTCAAGAGTGTGAGCTCTGAGCAACAGGGTCGCCGGTTTGATTCCTACATGGACCAGTGAGCTGCACCCCAGCTGAGCTGCCAACAGGTGGCAGGATGGCTCAGCTGGTGAGAGCACGTGCTCCTAACAACAAGGTTGCCTGTTCGAGATGGTAGGCTATGCCTGCCCACAACTAAAGACTGAACTGAGCACCTTGAGCTGAGCTGCCGCCCAGATGGCTCAATGGATAGAGCATGTGCTCTTAACAATGAGGCTGCTGGTTTGACTCCTGCGTGGATGGTGACTATGCCCCCTAAACAACTAATTGAACACAGCACCTTGAGCTGAGTGGCATGATTGGACTTGGAGCTGAGCTTGTTGTGCCCTCCATAACTAATTGATTGAAGGACATCTTGGCTCTTCCCCTTCCCTAATTCCCCAACACTGTTCCCCTCCCCCAATTCCCCAATAAAATCTTTAAAAAAAAAATCTACTGGTGAAAAATCTCTGCAAAGAAGAAATTCCTCATATAATAGTATTGGTTATAAATGAGTGAACAGTAAAAATAATTGAGTATTATAAAGTATATTCATAATATTGCAATAAGAACTCAATATTAGAAGGCATGTAAAATAGATTTTTAGAGTCATAATTTGTTTTCCAGGAGATTATGTATGTATTCAAAGTAATGAAAATTTTCCCTGTCCTTGTACTTTCTTGCATCATACATATAAACAACCCCAGAACTAAGGTAGAATATTCCAAACATTTTGATCTTTGAGGGATAAGATATCTAACATCTTGGATTTCTTCAGAGGCAGACTCTACAGGTGTGGATTATCCGATTATAATGATCCTTGATCTCAAGTGTGACTGCACCTCTGGTGCATAATTAGTTTCTTGTTGACATCTTAAACTCCTCTTATGAATTCTGTCTTCATTCGCCTAGCAATTATGATTTTTCAGTTTGTGTTCTTCAGGCCACAGCTGAAAGGACATGTCCTCACACCTCCACTAAACATCTTTATATATTTATTGCACGCAGCCTTTTTTTTTTTCAAATCACGTTACCCTGTTTATGTCCTTCTTAGCAGCATCATAGTCTATACTTGTCTTGTTGGTCTCTTCCAATTTATTGATATCTGCCACTAGAATATAATCTAATTGAGGGCAGAGACCTTTTTTCTCTAATTCACGGCTATATCCCCAGTGTAATTGAGCCTCTGTAAGTATTTGATCAGTGTTGAATTAGAGAATCTGTGGTTCAGGTATTGTAGATCTGATTTCTTACCACTGATCTTGAATCTTGGTCCCCTGACATTCTTGACTTGTCTCCAGAATGCAAAGGCTCCTTCATGTTCTCACTGCCTGTGCCTTCTTCATACAGCAGTCCAGCATCTCTTGCCTGGGCCATGGCAAAACCTCCTAATGTTCTTTCCCTTTTCCCATACAGTTTGTCTTGCAGTGTTACATGCCTGTGTAAAGATGTTGTTGGCTCTTTGATACTTGTAGGTGAAAAGTGTAGACCCCTTAGCATGACATATGGAACCATGTATAATCAGGCTCCAATCTGACCTCTCTGGGCTCTTCATTCACTGTTCCCCACCATGTATGCCTTTCCTACTATCCTTCATCTGGTTCTTGATCACCTAGGGCCTTTGTAACTACCCGAAATGTGTTTTTCCTCTCTTCCCTCACTTAGAAAATGCTTACTTATTCTTAAGATCTAACTCAAATATCTATCTACTATTCTGAAATGCTTTTTATAATCGCAGTTAATTTCTTTATTCTGTATTCATTCATAGTGCATTCTGCTATGGCTTCTATCATTTATCACACTGTATTATAATTATTGTTTACATATGTCTTCTCACTGGACTATGAACTTCTTAAGGGCAAGGACCATGTTTATATTGCCAACGCTGTCATAGAATTGGGATCTCTTGTAGTCTTTTTAGGTATGTTTCCCTGGCTGCTTCCTCAGCTTAGACGCCGCTAGGACCCTTCATCAGCAAGATGGGTTTTTTTAATCTAGTAAATATCACATTTTGGTTCTAGAGTTGTATTTTTCCAAGTGTTTAACATAGTAACATTCAAGAACAAATAGAGCAGAATAGAATCAGCCTTAAGTTCCTTATAGCCATCCCCTCACGTACATCTTTCTGTCCAAAGTGGGAACCTGAGCCTGAGGGGTTCTCGTTGAGATTGAGTGCTACTTGATTTTTCTTAATTTCTATAAGATTTCTACCATAAGGAAATTTATGTACTTTTGGAAAAAATATCCAAAGCTTTCAGCAGCAGCGCTGAGCTCAGACTATTTATGTCACTTTCACTTAAACAATTATAACCCCTGAGTATCTCTTCTTAATTGCTTATGGGAGAACTTTAATTCTCGAGTCCTGTTAATTAAGTAGTATTACCCTTTGCCTCCCACCGTTTTATAGATAGGAAACTGAAGCACAATTTAACAACCTGTAATAAATTAGCTTCCCATGGTGATAAAAAGAATTAGGATTAGCGTTACTTTTTAATATTTTAGAAATAGTAACAAACAACAAAAATGAATCTTGTGGTTAGAGGTCAGGATGTGAAGGAGGCGTATATAAACATGAATATGGAAGAAACAGTGAAGCTGGGGGATTTTGGTGAAGACTATGAGAATGTAATAGCTAGATCTAGCTATTGCAAATACTAGCAATTTCAAAAGAACTAAGATCAGTTGGCAAAATTCATTCATTTATGCGACAGTTATTGAATGTGTCTGCTACATGACAGGTGCTACTACAATTAATAGCTACCATTTATTCTATACTTACTCTGTGCAAGCTACTGTTCTAAGACATTTATGTGTGTTAATTCATGTGATTCTCACAATAAGCCATGCATTAAGTTGCTTTTTGCCATTTTCATTGGGGTATAGTGGTGAACAAGATATTCAGGTAGGACTAACAGTTTAGGGGCAGCATTCCAGGTGAACAATGAAGCTGTGGTGAGTGACCTAAGAAGAGCGTCTAACCAGAGAATGAAACGTTTTGTTTCCTCTTCTAATGCAAATAACTACCACTGCTTAAAAGTATCATTTTGCCTGTGTCTTTAAATGCTTCTCAGGTATGTGTGACTTTATTTTAAATCTCATTAGTCAAATCCTTCTGAATGGTTAAATCTTGCCCTAAATTTAATAAAATCCTATCATGGAAGGGTGATTTCTAGATGCCCAGATTAGAGTCAGTTTATCTTTAGCTGTTAATGTTTGACCAGATATTACAATTATGGGGTAAAAAGATGAATTGGAAGTAAGCATGGCTCATTATGAATTTTCAAAAGATTATATGAGTATATTAAATGATTTACATATATTATTTCAGTTATTTCAAGAATCAATTTCATGATGAAATCATTAAGGTCATTTTATCTTGAAAGTATTGCTAAAATATTTTACTTAAAATGGAATATTATACATAGTAATATAAAATGTAATATATATATAAAGTATCTTCCATTGTTAGGAGGAAAAACAATGTTTTTGAAATTAACTAAGCTGTTATGAAATGCTTTTTTTGTCTGTTTTTTTTTCTTCCAAGCAGATAACCATATTTTATAACCAGCAATTGGTTGAAGAAAAAATAAAATTAAATATTTTCCACCCATCATCTCTTAGCAGCCAATAACCATATCCACCTGTATCATAGTGCCATTGTCAGTAAACACAATGACTCATTCTAAGACATGTGCTTGGGACATGATTTCAGATTATCTTCTGCTTGAATACACTCACAAAGATAAAGGTATATGACATTCACATATTGAAGTGTATTTTAATCGGCTTTCTCATATTTCCTGCATATCCCTCTCCTCATGCCTGTTCACCCAGCACCTTCAATAATAAAACTGTGGCATTTAAGTTAGCTGGAAATTTCTCCCTAGAGTTAAAATGGATTTATATTCCTGCAAGTAGTGAACCTTTTTTTGAAAGAAAGAATCTACCACCAGATATCCATTTATAAAGTTGCCATTTATTCATTTTAATTAGATCATCCATCCTTTGTAACTTTTCAGGGTCCTTGTGAATGACTATCTTTTTTCTATTTTATTTATTATTTTGTGAATGTTAGTAAATGTGCAGAGCACTCACCTCATCAGCAATAATTAAATTATCCTCTCTGTCCTACAATCTTTGTTTTTGTCACTGCTTTCCCATTTAAAATGTTTCAGAAGGATCTTTTAACTTAAGAGGACATGTCAGAACTCTTCTACCTTTCAAGTCCTCTTTCTCAATTTAATTTATTTTAACAAACAAAAACATTCACATGGTTCAAACTCCGGAGTGCAAAACTATTACAGTACCCTTCTACTTCTGTCTCTTAGACATACAGTCCTTCTACAGGAAAACAAATAGTGTGTATTTCTTCTTTGTCCTTACAGAGATAGTTTATGTATAACTAACAAAAACATATTGATGTTTTTTCTTCCTTTTTACGCTGTTTCTTTCTTCATTTAATAATGTATCTTGGAGATCGTTTCACATTAGTACATAGTGTTTACATCTCTTATGTCTGCCCATTTGATAATTGGATTGTTTGTTTTTTTGGTGGTGAGTTGTATGGGTTTTGTTGTTGTTTTTTTAATGAATTTTGAGTATTAATCCCTTACCAGATGTATCATTCATTGGCAGATATTTTCTCCCATTCATTAGGATGTCTTTTCGTTTTGTTGGTGGTTTCATTTTTCAAAAATTTTCAGTGTGATGTAGTCCTATTTGTTTATTTTTTGTTTTGTTTCCCTTGCCTGAGTAGATAGATCAGAAAAAATTGTTACTAAGAGCAATGTCAGAGAGTTTACTGCCTATGTTTTCTTCTAGGAGTTTTATGGTTTGGGGTTTCTTCTTGTAATTGTATATGGTGTAAAAAGGTGGCCCAGTTTCAATTTGTTTGCATGTATCCAGTTTTCCCAACATCCTTTATTGAATAGACTGTCTTTACCCCACTTTATATTTTTGCCTCCTTTGTCATAGGTTAAATGACTATATAGGTGTGTGTTTATTTCTGGGCTTTCTGTTCTCTTCCATTGATCTCTGTGACTGTTTTTATGCCAGTATCATGCTATTTTGATTGCTATATCCTTGTAATATAGTTTTATATCAGGTAGCGTCATACCTCCAATTTTGTTCTGCTTTCTCAAGAGTGCTGTGGCTATTTGAGGATTTTTGTGGTTCCATATAAATTTTAAGATTATTTGTCCTAGTTCTGTGAAAAATGCCATTGGTATTTTATTAGGGATTGTACTGAATCTGTAGATTGCTTCAGATAATGTAGACATTTTAATGATGTTAATTCTTCCTATCCGTAAGTATGGTATATGCTTCCATTATTTGTATCTTCTTTAATTTCTTTCTTCAGTGTCTTATAGTTTTCCAAGTATAGGTCTTTAATCCTTGGTTAAATTTATTCCTAGGTATTTTTTATGATGCAACTGTAAATGGAATACTTTCTTAATTTCTCTTTTTGATAATTCATTATTGGCATATAAAAATGCAACCAACTTCTGAATATTAATTTTGTAGTTTGCTACTTAACTGAATTTATTTACCAGTTCTAGTAGTTTTTGTGTGGAATCTTTGGGGTTTTCTGTGTATATTATGTCATCTGAAAATGGCAGTTTTACTTCTTCCTTTCCAAATTGGATACCTTTTATTTCTTGTTCTTGTCTAATTGCTGTGGCTGTAACTTCCAGTACTGTGTGAATCAAAGTGAAAGTGGACATCCTTGTCTCTTAAGCGATCTTAAGAGAACGCTTTCACTTTTATTTGTTCAGTAAGGTGTTAGTATGGGTTTGTCATATACAGCAAAAAGTGCTACATAACTCATTGCTATATATCACTATGGTCACCTTCTAAGTACTGCCCTTGGGAAGCTATGCACCAATGCCAGTGCCTAATCCACTCTTCAAAGCAATTCTGGAACTCTTTTTCTGGAATGACCATCAGAGCTGTCATTGTGTTATCTTTGATGTCCCGAATGTCATCAAAATGTCTTCCTTTCAATATTGCCTTATCTTCAGGTAAAGAAAGAAGTCATTGGGGGCCAGATCAGGTAAGTAGGGAGGGTGTTCCAATACAGTTATTTGTTTACTGGCTAAAAACTCAGCCATGTGAGATGGTGCATTGTTGTGATGCAAGAGCCATGAGTAGTTGGTGAAAAGCTCAGGTTCATCTTTTTCACACAACCTTTTCAGCACTTCCAAATAGTAAACTTGGCTGTTTGTCCAGTTAGTACAAATTCATAATGAATAATCCCTCTGATATCAAAAAAGGTTAACAACATTGTTGCAACAAGTTCACAAACTTAATGTCTGACCTCATAAATATTGCTACTCCAGCGTTTTTCTCGTTTCCATTTGTGTGAAATTCTTTCTCCATCCCTTTACTTTCAGTCTCTATGTCTTTTGATCTGAGATGGGTCTTCTGTAGACAGCATATGCATGGGTCTTGTTTTCTCATCCATTCAGCTATCCTATGTGCTTTGATTGGAGCATTTAACCCATTTATATTTAAAGTGATTATTGGTAAGTATATTGCCATTTTATTTTATATATATATATATATATATATATATATATATATATATTTTAATGATTTTATTGGGGAATTGGGGGAGGGGAACAGTGTTGTGGAATTGAGGAAGGGAACCAGCCAAGTTGTTGTTCTTCAACCTTCGTTGTGGAGGGCGCCAGTCACTGTCTGGTTTCCTGGTGGCAGCTCGAGGCCTCTAAGCTCAAGGTGCTGTGTTCAATCTTAGTTATGGGTGGATGTAGCCACCATCCCATGCCAGAGTTGAACCAGCAGCCTTGTTGTTAAGAGCACACGCCCTATCCACTGAGCCATCCGAGTGGCAGCTCAGTTCAAGGTGCTGAGTTCAATCTTAGTTGCGGATGGGCATAGCCCACCATCGAACAGGCAATCTTGTGTTTTTTTTTTTACACCAGCTGAGCCATCCTGCCACCTGTTGGCAGCTTAGCGACAGCTCAGCTATGGCACAGCATTCACTGGCCCATATGGGAATCGAATCAGCGGCCCTGTTGCTCAGAGCTCATCCTCTAAGCCAACTCTTAACCAACTGAGCCATTCGGCCGGCCCCTATTATTAATATTTTTGATTTTCATTTGTTTGTTTTGTCTTTCTTCTGCTTAAGGAAGTCTTTTTAACATTTAACATTTCTTATAATACTGGGTTGATAGTAATGAATTCCTTTAATTTATTCTTACCTGGGAAACTTTTCATCTCTCCTTCAGTTTTAAATGGTAGCCTTGCTAGGTAGAGTAATCTTAGTGTAGGCCTATTACTTTGAATATTTTCAGCCACTCCCTTCTGGCCTACAAAGTTTCTGTTGAGAAATCAGCTGATAGTCTTATGGGAGCTCTCTTGTGAATAACTAGTTGTCTTTCTCTTTCTGCTTTTAGGATTCTCTTTTTGTGTTTAACCTTTTCCATTTTAACTATGAGTTTTGGTGTGGGCCTGTTTGGGTTCATCTTATTGGGACTCTTCTGTGCTTCCCTGGGCTTGTATGTCTTGGTTCCTTTGCCAGGTTAGGGAAGTTTTCGGTCATTATTTCTTCAAGTAGGCTCTCGGTCCCTTGTTCACTTTCTTCTCCTTCTAGTACTTCTATGATGTGATGTTGTTATCCCAAAGATCCCTTAAAACTATCTTCCTTTTTTATTCTTTTTTCTTTTTGTTGTTCTGATGGGGTGTTTTTTGCTATCTTGTCTTCTAAGACTCTGATTTGATCTTCTACTTCCAGTCTGCTGTTTATTCCTTCTAGTATATTCTTCTTTTCATTTATTGTGTCCTTTATTTCTGACTGGTTCTCTTTTTACATATATATATATATATATATATATATATATATATATATATATATATATATATATAGTTTCTATGTCCTTCTTTATGTTTCCTGTCTCTTTGTTGAAATTCTCACTAAATTCCTTAAGCATTCTTATAACCATTATTTTAAACTCTGTCTCTGGCAGACTGGTTGGCTCCATTTCATTTTGTTCTATTTTTGGAGGTTTCTCTTCTTTCTTTTTTTGACATCTTTCTTTGTTTCGTCATTCTGGGTGTCTCTCTGTGTTTGCTTCTATGTAATAGATCTCCTGTATCTCTCAGTCTTTCTGGATGACCTTATGTAGTATGTGTCCTGTGTGATTCAATGGCATAGTCTCCCTGTTCTCCTCTGCATGTGTTCCAGGAGTGTCTTTTTAAGAGTGTGTGTGTTCTTCTGGGTAGTTGAGCCTTGATTTCTTTTGGCACTTCATTGGCTGAAATTGATTCCCAAGCTGGTTGACTGGGAGAATTGGCTTTGCCCACAGTGTATGAGCTTCTGTGTGTGGGCCGATCCCTCTGAGGAGGATTTACCCCCTTGGGCTCATGTGCCTATTGTAACCCCCCTTTTGGTGTGTTGCTTGTGGGACTACCCAGTTCTGTTCTGGTGCGGTCTTAGCTGGCTTCTGGGTGTATTGTTTCTGGTGTCTCTTGGGAGGTGCCTCCGTGCGGGCCAGTTTCAGTCTTGTCTGTGACTGGCCCATTGGCCCATGGCTATCTGGCAGGAGCAACAAAGCTATATGTGGTTGGATGCTGCCTGTGCTGGACCTGGAAGCATATGGGGGTAGTCTTGCTATAAACCCAGTCTGGCTGCCACCAGTATTGGGCCTGAGGCAGCTTAGCAAAAGGCCCAGGGGCTCCCTTGGTCTGTTGCCATTTGCCAGCTGCCCAGAAGACTCGGCTGCAAAAAGAGCCTTTTTAGGTGCACTGGCCTGGCAGGTTGACCCAGTGAGAGAGCCCTTGGCAATGTAGCACTACATGGGTGGGGCGTGTTCCCTGGTAGTCATGAGATGTGTCTGGTGATTTTAACAATTTTAATGCAATTTTAATTCTTGTGGCAGTGTCCGTCCTGTTACCACTTAACAAAGCGCCCTGCAAAAAGCACAGCCAGCCACCACTCACCTCAGGGCAATGCCTGGCCTATAACCATGATACCCTCTTAGAATACCTTAACCAGCCACCACTCTCCTTTGGCTTGCAAATCCATGAGTGGTGCCCAAGAGAAGCTGTGGCTTAGGTTTTGGGTCACTGCCCACCATCAAAAGCTTCTCCGGCTGCCTCAGGCTGTCCACTGTTGTAAAAGGCTTCGTTGGCTTGTGGGGCAAGGTTGGTGACCCTATCGCTGACAGTACCCCCAGCAGTGTAGCTCTAGGTGGGTGGGGTGGGGTCCCAAGGAGCCATGAGGCGTAGCCTGTGGTTTTTACAAAGTTAATGCAGTTTTGGTTCTTGTACCGGTGCGGGCCCATGACCACTTAGCAAAAATGCCCTGAGAACATCACAGCCAGCCACCCCTCACCCCCAGCCCACATATCCTCATGAGCTGCCCAAGAGAGGCTGTGGCACAGGTTTAGGGTCACTGTCCAACATAAAAGTTTCCCAGGCTGCTGCAGACTTTCCACTGCTATAAAGGCTCTTCCAGCTTGTGGGGCAGGGCTGGGCACTCAGTAGTCAAGAGTGTTCCAGGCAGTGCAGTACTGACTATGGGAGGTCAGGACCTAGGGTGTCACTAAGGTGGTATGCACATGCGGATATTACCAGATCAATGTCGTCTCAGGTTTGGCCTTTTGGGGGAGGGTTCAGAAAAGATAGCACCTTCCTTCTCTTTTTTTTTTTTTTTTTTTTATGAGGGCAGTATTACTGGCCCTCACATGTGGGAGCGAACCAGGGCCGCTGGCTTCCCAAACCAGCGCTTAACCACCACGCTACTCGGCCGGCCCTTACCCTCCTTCTCTTGAGTAAGGCTTCACACAGGGTTAATTGTGGCCAGCCCTCACTCTAAAGCCACACAACTCAGTCTTTGCCTTATGTCTCTGGTACCTCTTGAGTTGCAACTCTTCCACCAGAGACCAGGTGTTTCCAAGTGAGTGAGGTCTGTGTGCAGGCTCTTTAAGAGGGCACGTGCGTTTCCAGCCACCTTCTGTCTCACTGGGATGGGGAGACAGAATCCTTGCTAATTTTCACTACCAGATGTTGTGAGAATTCCCCTTCCAGGCACAGCACCCCTGGGCTGGAGAGCCCAGCATGTACCCCTCCCTCCTCTGGAAGGACCTCCTCCACCAAGGTGTCCCTCCTGGTGTTCAACCACTATCTGTGAGTTTGGGGTCAGCCCATCTTGTGTTTCTGCCCCTTCTTTCAGTTTCCACATGACCTCTTCTTTAATCCTTTGTTATAGGGGCTCTGTGCACCTAGTGTTCAGATGATTCCTGAGGTTGATTGTTCTATAATTTACTTGTAATTTTGGTGTGATCCTCGCATGTGATAGGCATAGTGTTTACCTAATCTGCCATCTTGGACCTTCTCCCTAGCGTATTTTAACTGAGTAAAAAAAACTTCGTTCAAGGAATTATTTAAACATATTCATTTTTACACATTTAAAAGTTTCTAACAGAAAACGTATACCCATTGTGTAGGGGAATACTATTAAATGACAAATAATTAACAATATGGAGAAAAATAGCAACCATTAAAATGCTGTTATTAAAGTATTTTAATACATGAATATGTAATATTTGTAAGGGTGATTTAATCTAAAAAGAGGCACTTATATATGAGATTATGTTGAACCTATACAAATGAATTAAAATTATTCTCTGAGCATTTGATATACTTGTGATTCACAGAGTACATTTTTATTTATTTTACTTTTAACGTGCCAGAAAAGGTTGGCATGGAGCAGTTTTAACTGCTAGCTTGAGAATGGTCAGAAATGGGGAGTTAATTGCCAGGTGGATGCTCTCAATTAGAACTTTCTCACCATATTCCAGCCATAGGTTGGCATCTGTTATTATGTTTGTGCAAGTAAAAAATTTTATTCAGAAGCTAAAAAATAATTGACAGAAGCTTGTCTCTAAAACTAGAAAAATCTGTAATTTACTTTCAGATAACTCATTTGTTTTTGCTGCTAATGAGAAAACCTGGAATTTCTAGTTGCACATTTGTTCAAACGTATTCAATTATAGTATTTACAGATTCTCAATTATTTTATATTGATTTATTGCTAAGTCAGGATTTTTACTTCATGAAGAGGCTAGAAAGAGGTCTCATTTGGCAAAAGAAGACAGTATTTTTGTGATGGAGTAAAAGTGTTCACAATCAAATCTAATACCTACTGAATGAACCAGGCTGCGTATTGTGTTTCCCCAGTATTATTTTATGTAATATTAACAAAATCCAAAAGGTAGTTATCATCTGCATTTTACAGATGATAAATCAAACTGAGGATCAGAGCAGTTTAATAACGTGTCCAAAGTCACACAGCTAGGAAAGTATCTGAACTACAATTTGTGCTACTGTTCAGAAAAATAAAGAAACATGAAATTCTTGGACCATTCATTGAAATTATCTTTAGTATTATAAAGAGCAGATGGTTTTTCTTAGTAGCAGAGAGTTAGGGATTTTATCACAGTACAGGTAAGGGTAGAGATATGTAAAGGCATAATAGTGAGACCATTCTGACTACATTTAATCAGAGATGTGTCAGAGAATAGTAAAAATTAAGATTGGATGGAAAAGAGGCCATATGTTTCTTATACTATTCCACCAGAGTATCCCTAAGACAAAGAAGCATGAACTCGTATTTCTGGACTAAGGGGACATATTAAATCATAACTGTTTCCATTGCAAATGACAGAAATCCACTCAAATTAGCATGGGTGAAGTGGGGTACGATTTATTGGCTCACATAGTTGGGAAGTCTCAGGGCACAGCTAGCTGTAGGCAGAGTTGGATGCAGTACAAACCCTCTAGTCAGGGCTGTCTTTCTCTCTCCATCCCCAGGACAGGCTCTTACTAAAAGGCAGGTAAGTTGATAGTCTGCAGACCAAGTTTCACATTTTCTGTTTAGTAACTCCAGCAGTTTACTCTGTTTAGTTAACTCTGTTACCTGGGGTAGAAAAATCTTGGAGGAAGATAGGGAGTTAGGTAACTCGGGAACTGGTTACTGTGGCTGGGGAGATGGGCTGCATTGGCTGGTCCAGGTGGTATCCTCACCTTATGAGTAGGTGATGAGGTGCCAGGCATGGGCTCAGCCCTACTCAAACCCTAGGGGATGCGTTTCCTACAGAAAGAAGGATCTGTATCAAAGGAAAGGTGGGAAAGGGGTTCTAGGTTGTGGCTGTTCACTTGTGGGTCATGAAGGAATTCACTAGACAGGTAGAAATACAGGAGGAAGATTTATTAAAGTAAGAGGAGTGTCGACTGGTCAGAGCCTGCTGGAAACTACTGTCCAGAGTTTTTGTTTAGTCTCTAGTTTTATGTTTTTTAATCAGGATGTAAATTTCTTCGACCTGTAGTGGCATTTTCTGTTGAGTTCGGCTTTGTCCATTAGGGTGGGGGAAGGTACAGTTAAGCATTTTCTGTTGAGTTTGGCTTTGTCTGTTGGGATGGGGAAAGAAGGTACAGTTAAGCTGGTTATCGAAACCTTTGCATATGTTATGTAGATTTAGGTTGGAACCAGGAGTGGATCCCATATAGATTGTAAAAACTAGCCCAACTCATAGGACCAGCACTGGGCCGAAGTAAATAGAAACATAGAAACTGGTGTGCATAGTAAATGTATAGGAAGCAATATCGTTAACACTTGGTGGAAAGGAAGCGAAGAAAGAAAAGAAAGCTTTCAAAAAGTCCGAAGCTAAATTACACTTGTTAATTCGAATTATCCAGAGGTCCAAATCTCATAATAGAATATTGTGCCACCATTACAATCCCTCTGTCTCATCATTCTAGACAAAAGCAGTGTATACCCACTGAGTGATATAGAGTTCAGTGCAAATCAAAATGTCTTTGAAATAATGAATTTTACGTTTAAAATTCACGTAAATTTTGTTTTATATGTTTGTTGTAAATTTTTTTGTTTTTAAAGATTTTTATTGGGGAATTGGGGGAGGAGAACAGACAAGTTGCTGTCCTTTTGTTCTTCAGTCTAGTTGTGGAGGACGTTGCTTCACTGGCCCATGTTGGTATTATCATTGCACTCTTCCTGGGTGAGGCAGATCCGTCGCCAGCCTCTGGACGGCAGCTCACGGTGGCTCTTGGCAACTCACGCTGGCTGCCAGCTGCTCACGCTGGCTGCTGGCCACTCACTGTAGCCAATAGCAGCCCACTGCAGCAGGGGCTGCAGCTATGCCGTACCAGTGACTCACAGCAGCCCAGCTCCAGGTGGAGCTGTTGTTCACCATCTTAGCTGTAGAGGGCAGTGTTACTGGCCCTCATATGTGAGATCCAAACCGGGGCTGCTGACGTCCCAAACCAGCTCTTAACCAACGCGCCACTTGGCTGGCCCTGTTGTAATATTTTTTAAGTGTCCGATGTGTGGATTGAGTTCCCCTAGAAAATAGACTCTGACAGGTAAAATTTGAATTCAAGAGATTTGTTGGGGACTGCATTTGGGAACAACTGTGAGGGGTGAGGGAAAAGTTGAATTATGATCTAGGGCAATAGGCCTCAGCTGATCCAAGGGAGCCTAGAAGCTGGGATGGCCCTTCAGAGATGTCTGAAATTGAGGCAAGGGGGCCTGACCCGTGTGCTTCCACACAGACCTGTGACTGGGGCATAACCTTGGCAAGGCAGCTCTCTGTGCTGAGTGCTGAGTGCAGCTCCTGGGGAGGGATTAGTCTATGAGTAAATAACACCTCCTGCAGGCAGTGGAAGACACTTCATGCCTGAAAGGCTTGGGTGGTGGGTGGGGGGTGGGTGGTAGACTTGGGCAGATTACCACAGCATCTATTACATTATTTTTGAAAAAATTTAACTCCAGGGAAATGTATTATTATATCTGTCATTATAAATTCTCTCTGGCATATATCCCTGTACTGTTTGACCATAGATTCCCTGTTCAAGGGCCACAGCAGAGACACTGGAAACCCATCATAGAGGCTCAAGAAAATAAGCCAAATGAGGAAGAAACTGAAGCAGAAAGAACAATTTAGAGACCTACTACAGTCAACTTTGTGGTAGTAGCAGTAGGAATCAAGAAAAAATGATAGTTTCATCTTATGAAATACCTCCCATCTTCTACTGTATCTGTACCGTTTTCTTGCCTTTTCTTGTTGTGATCTTAAAAGGACTTAGAGACCATTGGAAAATTTAGAAAACAATAAAGGCTTGTAAAGATTAGTTTCTCCATCATGTTTTTAGCTTTTTTTCTTTTAATTAAAGTTTATTGGGGTGACAGTGGTTAGTAAAGTTATATAGGTTTCAAGTGTACAGTTCTGTAATACATCATCTATATATAATCACATTGTGTGTTCACTACCCAAAATCAGTTCTCCTTCCATCACCAAATATTTGATTCCATTTACCCTCATCTGCCACCTCCCCGCTTCAATGAGATATCACTTCACACCAGTTAGAATAGCTATCATCAACAAGACAAATAATAACAAGTGTTGGAAGGGCTGTGAAGAAAAAGGAACCCTCATACACTGTTTTCAGTTTTTTAAAAATTATCTTTTGGTTTATAGATTTTTGGCTAAACAGTAGAGTGTTTGTTGTGGAATCAGCCTTTAGACAATGGGGAAATATAACATAAAGAACTTAGTTTAAAATGGACTTGCAGGGCCAGCCAAGTGGCCTGGTGGTTGAGGGCTGGCTTGGGATGCCAGCGACCCCGGTTCAGATCCCACATATGGGGGCTAGTGACACTGCCCTCTAAAAAAGAAAATAAAAAATAAAATAAAATAAAATGGACATGCACTCTTGGTTATGGACAGGGAAAGTTGTGTTGTTAGAACGTTGGTTTATGTATATATACTTGATTTTCTCAGGTTTCAAACCATTGTATTTTGATCCTGATTGAATCTTGTTGACCTGTTTAGTACATAATTATTTCATTTCTTCTGCATGGTATTAGACCTGCATTACTTTTTTCTATTTGTTTGTCTTAATATCTTACCGTCTATTTACTGAATGAGACACTTAAGTGTAATGTGAGCTTAGATTGCATATTTATTTCCCTGAAGTATAGAGCACAAGTTTCTATGTGGCATAGATAAGATTTATCTTTCCTATTCCTCCAGGGGATTCTGAATTTAGAAAAGAAAATACAGATTTTCCTTTGAATGATTTTCCCTTTGATTGGGCTTCCTCTTATTAAAGTTGACTTGATACGAGCTATTGAATAGATTAAAGTGTTTGAACATTCTTATTTGAAAGCATCTTAACTTATTCAACAAATATTTACTAAGCACCTCCTCAGTGCGAGGCACTGTTCTGGAGATTTGAGGAGCCCATCAGTGAACTATTACATCAAAATTCCTCATGAAGCTTGCAATCTAATAGAGAGAGGCAGACTATAAACATATTAAGTCATATGGACTGTTAGAAGGTAGGATGAACTTTGGAAAAAGAGGTAGACTGGGGAGTTAGCTCCTAGTGGTGAGTGTGGGGTTTGACGTTTATATAGGATGATCAGGGTAGGCCACATTGAAAAGGTGATATTGGAGTAAGAATGAGAAAGATGTGTGGGAATTAACCATGTGGCTATCTGGGTAAAGCATTCTTGTGGGAGGAACCGTCAGTGCAAATGCCCTACAGCTGGAGTGGGTGAGGTACTTATTCTCAGTTCTCATTTTTGGGGTGGGGAGAGGGAAGAGTGTTGATAGATGTCATAGCCTGAGAGTGTCCTGGGGTATCCAGAGGGAGTTCACCTCCTCAAACTCTTTTCTTTCACCATTTTAATTGTAAAAAAACTAGAAAGAAGATTCTCCTAGTCAATAGAATAATATATACATACTTTAATTCTTTTTGGGATGTAGCCTGGGTTACAGTCATCAGAGGAACACAGTAAACAGGTGCACCTCTCCTTTTTGGTCTCCTACCTGCTCAATTCTGATTTTGATACTTCATGATAATTGTGGACTGGGGTTGAAAACTATGGCTTTAAATTATCATAGATTTTTAAAAAGATATCTAATAATCCCTAGCAAAAGATTAGGGATTTTGAATATCAGAAATATTGTATATACTTTAAAGATAGAAAACTGCGAGTCCAAATTTGGTAATGATTATTACTGAGATTCTGACATAATATCACACCAGATCTTAAGTGCCCATTATCTGCAAAACCTGGTTGTAAGTCATGACTTCTATTCTTTTTCCTTGTATAGCATATCAATTCATACATACTCATTTTAACAAAAATAAAGTAGAACTTCAGCTGTTTTCTAAGAGTTATTTAAGCCATTGAGGGCAGCATCAGGATGCTTATGATCCCAACAGGACCACTCTTATCATCTGGTGTCCCTTCCATACATCTTAACTCATTTCTGAGACCCTGGTGCCACTTGCACCTGCTTCACTCCTGTTCTGTCACTCACATTTGAGGGAACTCCAGGCCCATCAGTTAGCTTTTGTGAGCCTCAGTTTCCCTGGTAATATTGGTTATGGTTGGGGTTAAATGATGGTTGCCTAAAAGCTTAGCACTTGTTACCTGTCATTATTGCCCTAGCACTGTACTGCATGCAGCCAAGAGCAGTGGCCAAGACCACTGGACAAGAACAAGGCTCTGGATGAGGAATAGGGAATGGTGCTGGGGCAGTACAGAGGAGAATTAGGATATGCAGGTTTTGGTAGTTGCTTTTCCTCAGAAGCTGTAAAATTATATTTTAACTGAATACACACACACACACACACACACACACATACATACATCTTTTTTAAATTGGGGAATTGGGGGAGGGGAACAGCGTTGGGGAATCAGGGAAGGGGAACAGACAAGTTGCTGTCCTTTTGTTCTTCAGTCTAGTTGTAGAGGACGTTGCTTCATTTGCCCATGTTGGTATTATCATGCGCTCTTTCCAGGTGACCCAGATCGGTCGCTGTCTTGGACGACGGCTCACGGCAGCTCTTGGGAGCTCACATCAGTTGCCGGGCCGCTCATGCTGGTTGCCAGCCACTCTCTGTAGCTTATGGCAGCCCACTGCAGCAGGCATTGCAGCAACACCATCGCTGGTGACTCAGTGCAGCCTATCTCCAGGTGGAGCTGTTGTTCACCATCTTAGCTGTGGAGGGCAGTGCCACTGGCCCTCATATATGGGATCCGAACTGGGGTCCTCTGCTCACAGCTGGTGTCCCAAGCCAGCTCCTAATCAATGCGCCACTTGGCCGGCCCTGATTATATTTTAGATAGTCAAAACATTGTGAGATAGATGGTAAATCTTTCTTTTAACTATGAGAAAGAGAAGGCCCAAAGAGGGTAACTTAGACAAGGCCATGACTCAGGAGTGGCAAGTGTCTTATTACGTAGTCTCAAACAGGAAATCTGACTTTTCTTTTTAAAAATTATGGAAAAACATTCTAAAACAATCAGAAATACTTTTTGTCCCCTAATTTCTTTCCTAGGGAGAGAAGAAATATGCCGTATTTATACCATCTTTTTTTTTCAGGTCAAAGTTATTTTATTATTCTTTCTGTATTAATACTCCTATACATTATTAAGTACAAAACACCAGGTGGTGGTATCTCATTTTGTAGATGGTTAATCTGAGATGTTGAGAAGCTAAAAATAAATGGTTTAGAAATGTTTCATGTTAAGTATCCTTTATTTTCATATAAAAAAACAAGCTGGGTTTCACACAGTACATTTAAACTCAGTCCAAATGCAGTGAGGCCGATAGGCTTAGCAAAGTGTAAAAAATATTAGGATTGAATTATTGTGAACAGGAATGGAATAGCACAAATTCGTAATTAATATATGTTTTACCTATAAGGATTTTTAAACATTGCATTTGTTGAATTAATGCAATTTAAAAAGGATACAAACTTCCAGTTATAAGATGAATAAGTTCTGGAGATCTAATGTATACCATAGTGACTATAGTTAACAATACTGTATTGTATACTTAAAAGTTGTGAAGAGAGTAGATCGTAAATGTTCCCACCATTAAAAATAAAAGGTAATTACGTGAGGTGATGAAGTGGGAACTAACCTTACTGTGGTAACCATTTTCAATATACGAATATACCCATGTATCAAATTAAAAATAAATAAAGACATTTTAAAAAATGAAATTTATTCATTAAATTATTTGACAAATATATATTGAGCATCAAAAAGTGCCAACGCTTATATTAGCTTTTGAGAACAGAAATCTGCCTCATCAAATTTGGAGGGAAGGCACAAAAAATTGTAAAATCACAGTGTTGATAACTATATAGGAAAGGTTTATGGTGAAATTGTAGAGTAAGAAGATTTGGTTTAATCAAGCAAGGGAAGGTTTCCCTGAAGAATTGATGATTCTGTTGAATCTGATATCTGTACTATTTGCTTGAATAACACTTTTGTATATATTTTATGTGAAGGTATCTATCTGCTAAAATTTTAATTTGAAAAGGTAGCATAATGAAATTTTTATGCCTAAATATTTTATTTTTATTTTAATTGCTAGAATCTTAAGAAGATTCAAGAAATGGAAAAGAGCGATGAATCTAACACAGACCTGGAGGAGCTGAAAAATGCTGACTGGGTAAGATAGTTGGATATTCTCTCTGTTCTGTTTAGTGTTGAAGAAATAGCATAATGGCTTTTTTTGTTGTTTACTTTTTTTTTTGTTTTTTTTTTCATTTTCATTTTTTAAAATTAATTTCAGGTGTACAACACAATGCAATAATTATACTCTTTACCCCCAAAGTCACAACCTCCCTCCCCCAGTTCGCTACCCCACTCCCCCCAATATCATACATATCTATTACAATTCCTTTGACTCCCTTCCACAGTATACTCCACATCCCGTGACTATCTATATATTCAGTTACAGTTGGCATACAATATTATACAACATCAGCTTCAGGTGTACAGTGCAGTGATCAAACCTCTACTCCATCCATGAAGTAGTCTCCCTAACAAGACATGTGACTAACTGACATGCCACAAAATTTTTACAACATTATTATATTCCCCGAACTGTGTTTCATATCCTTGTGGCAATATTGTAGTTGTCTATTTATGCTGTCTAATCCCTTCCCCTTCCCCCCTTATCCCCACCCCCCTCCCAACTAGCAACCATCAGTTTTTCCTTTATATCTGCTTTATATGACTTCAATCTGCTTAAATTTACTGAGACTTGTTTTGTGGCCTAACGTGGCCTATCTTGGAAAATGTCCCATGTGTACTTGAGAAGAATGTATATTCTGTTTTTTCAGGGTGAAATGCTCTAAAAATATCAATGAAGTCCAGCTGGTCTAAAGTGTCATTTAAGGCCCCTCTTTCTGTGTTGATTTTCTGTCTAAAGGGTATGTCCATTGGTGACAATGGGGTGTTGAAATCCCCTACAATGATAGTGTTACTGTTGATCTCTGTCTTTATGTCTGTCAAAGTCTGTTATATGTAATTAGGAGTTCCTATGTTGAGTGCATAGATGTTTATTAGGGTTATCATGCCCTTCTTTGTCTTTTTTTTTTTTTTTTTTTTTGAGGGCAGTGTCACTGGCCCTCACATGTGGGACCCGAACCAGGGCCACTGGCTTCACAAGCCAGCACTTAACCACTGCACCACTTGGCCAGCCCCTTCTTTGTCTTTTATTGTAGTCATTTTAAAGTCTGTTTTGTCCAAAATAAGTATTGGTACTCCAGCTTTTTTCTTTCTCATTTCCATTTGCATGAAATATCTTATTCCATCTGTAAACAGCATATACATGTGTTCTATTTTCTTATCCACTCAGCCACTCTCTGTCTTTCGATTGGAGCATTTAGCCCATTTACATTTAAAATGATTATTGATAGGTGCATATGTATTGCCATTTTGTTATTTGTATTCCTGGTCTTCCTGGGTTAGCTTGTTTACCCCTTTCTTTTGTTTAAAAAAGCCCTTTTAACATTTCTTGCAATGCTGGCTTGGTGGTAATGAATTCCTTAAGCTTATTGTTTTCTGAGTAGCTCTTTGTTTCTCCTTCAATTTTAAGTGATAGCCGTGCTGGGTAGAGCAATCTTGGTTGTAGGCCTTTATTTTGTGTCACTTTGAGTATCTCCTGCCACTCCCTTCTGGCCTGCAGAGTTTCTGTAGACAAGTCAGCTGTTAGTCTAACAGGAGTTCCTTTGTATGTAACCTGCTGTGTTTCTCTTGCTGCCTCCATGATTCTGTCTCTGTTTTTACCCTTTGCCATTTTAACTATGATGTGTCTTGGTGTGGACCTGTTTGGGTTCAGCTTGTTTGGAACCCTCTGCACTTCCTGGGCATGTATGTCAATTTCCTTCACCAGGGTAGGAAAGTTTTCAGTCATTATTTTTTCAAATGCATTCTCGACCCCTTGCTTCTTCTCTTCTCCTTCTGGTATTCCTATGATGTCTTTGTTGATGCACTTCATCTTGTCCCATAGGGCTCTTAAACTATTTTCATTGTTTTTTATTCTTTGGTCTTTTGGTTGTGCCAACTGGGTGATTTCTGCTATTTTGTCTTCCAAATCGCTGATCCGCTCCTCTGCTTCATCTACTCTACTGGTGATTCCCTCGAGTGTGTTCTTCATTTCAGTTATTGTATTCTTTAGTTCTAACTGGTTGTTTTTTATGATTTCTCTATTCTTCCTTATGCCCTCACTAAGTTTGTTAAACATTCTTATCATCAGTGTTCTAAACTCTTGTCTCTGAAAAATTGAATCCCTCTATTTCATTTGGTTCCATTTCTAGAGGTTTCTTCTGGTCTTTTACTTGTGACATGTTTCTTTGTTTCTGCATTCTGGCTGTCGCTCTGGGATTGCTTTGATATGTTAGATAGATCACAGGAGAGCCCTGGCTGGATCACACAGGACACAGCTCACGGCCCAACACTCCCAGGAAAAGTCCCAGTCTCGGCCTGTCCCAATCAGCCGCTTGCAGATCAGGCCGAGCAGCCCAACAACTGGTCACCAGCCTGGCAACTCTGCAAGCGCAGTGCAGAGAGCCGGGACCCGAGGCGGCTTGCGCACTCCCGCAACTTGGTGAGCAGCCGGAGCTCACCCACCAGGCGTTCCCCTGGCAACGCAGCACAAGCCCTCCGGAGGGTGGGGATCCGAGGCAGCTCCCACACTCCTGGGTTTCAGTGAGCAGCCAGTTGGAGCTGGATGGCACCCGCCCAGCATTTACCTGGCAATGCAGTATAAGCTGGGCGGAGGGTGGGGATCTAAGGCAGGCATGCGCACATGTGCACGCACACACGTACTTCTGGGCCAATTCCATCAGATCAATGAGGTCCCAGACCTGACCCTCTGTGGGAGGGCCCCAACCCTGACAATATGGCGCCCTTCTTACCCCACTTGCGTGCAGGCTCCACACCAGGGAAACAATAGTCCAAAAACCTCCAGCCTTTCCATCAAAGATGCTCAGTTCAGTCCGTCCCCGCAGGCTCCTGGGCCTGGCTCACACAGCTGTTTCCTCTACCAGGAACCAGGTAAGTGCTCACTGGTGAGCAAGCCCGTGTGCCGGCCCCACTGATTCTCTAGCCGCTCTAAGCCTCACCAAGCTGAGCAAAGAGAGTCCTCACTAATTTACTGCCAGCTATCTTGGAACTCCTCTTCCCGGCAAAGGAACTCTGGGCTGATGAACTTGGTGTGTGGCCGGAGGGTCTCTCCCCCAACCGGAGAAGCCTCCCCACAGCTGGGGCTTCCCTCAAGGGGTTCGCCCTCTCTCGTACCCTCCCGTCCTACCAGACCCCAAGTGGCCTCCTCTTTAAGTTCTTCATTTAGTGGTTCTGTTCATCTAGTGTTCCGGGGACCTCCAGGGTTGAATGCCATATAATCTGTTTGTAATTTTGGTGTGATCCTGGGAGGTAGTTAGCACAGCGTCTGTCTATTCCGCCATTTTACCGCCCGTAGCATAATGTTTTTTACATGCTGTTTGTTAAAGACTAGCATAAATTGATATTGTATGAATTTGAATACCTAGTTTTACATTTGAGGATATATCTGTTCTCAATTTTTAAAAATTATCTGATTTTATAAGAATCACCCCAGTGTCTCTGAGAATTTTAAAATATTGACCTTTCTGATTATATTAATACCTTAGCATACTCTTGTATGTAAGTCAGTTTTAAGCTCTGTTTCAGGATAAGCTGTGAAACTACATTGTAGTGTTATACATTAATTTTCTTATGAAATAGTTACTGGATTAGGGCCCTGGGGATGCCGGATGAATAATATGGGGTCTGTGCCTTCATAAAACAGAAGACAGGAAGACAGACTTCTAGAATAGTTGATTGCGGTTCATTAATGTGGCACACTTAATTATCAGTTTTTCCAGTGTGGTACTAAATCCCTGAATCCCTGCGCTCATATTATATTACTTAGAGTCAGGCAAGAATAATGACCTTGGGGTCAGGACAGTGAATGTCATGGAGTTAGATTGAGATATGTCCAGCTGTCATTGGGAAGGAACATTTTAGGATTCTGACTTTTCAGGTTAAGGATACTAGGTAAATAATGATATCATTAAATGAGGGAGCAGAAAAAGATGCACATTTGGAGGATACAAATGACTTGCTTTTGACTATATTAGATTTTAATTATTTGACATATTCTTTTCTAACAGCTTTATTAAGGTATAATCAACGTACAATAAGTTGCACATATTTAAAAAGTACAATTTGATAAATTTTGACATATGCATTTACATATATACCCATGAAACGATCAATGCAATTAAAATAATGATCCTATCCATCATCCCCCAATAGTTCCTCAGACCTCTTTGTAATCCTACTTCGTGCCTCCCTCCTCAGTTTCTAGGCAACTAGGGATCTGTTTCCTGTCACTACAGATTAGTTTACATTTTCTAGAATTTTGTATAAATGTAATCAAATAGTATGTACAATTTTTTGTTTGGTTTCTTTCATTCAGCATAATTCTTTTGAGATTTCATCCATATTGTTGCCTATATCAATAGTTTATTCTTTTTATTGCTGAGTGGTATTCTACTGTATGGACATACCACAATTTTGTTTATCCATTCTCCTGTTTGTGGTCATTTAGGTATATCCTATTTACAGTATTCTTAATTTATTGAGGTATTTTCAATGATATTTTACTGAGATATTTGCAATGATATTAATCTGGAACATTAAAGAGTACGGTTAAAATATAAGTAGCCTGTATTGTCTTATAAGCTAGTATTATTTGTCATTGTAGAATAATATTGATTATCAAGTTTCTTTTGTAATAGAAGAATACTCCGGTAATGTCCCTGTAGGTATATTTCATCTTGCCTAATAAATTTTAAAATTTGTTTTACTAGATATTGAAGCCAGATAAATAACTACAAGTATTCAGAAGTTAGAAATCAGTTAGTATAAACATCAACTAAAAATTTAATTTATTGCCTTAAAACAACCTCATTTAACCAGGCAAACACATTTGCCCAGATCACTTGCTTCTTTCTCAAAGACCATTAAAGTGAATTACCTAGAAAGATTAGAATGAATGAGGAAAGAGTGAGGAATAGAATGAGGAAGAGTCAGAATATCTTGAACAGCAGAATTTAAACATCTCAGAATATCATCCCTAGTAGAATAAGGGGTAAATTATAAAATCTCTGGAAATATATACAGTGACAGTTGTGCATTATTTTATATAATTGTGACTTTAATTTCTGAAGAGTCACATGTAAAATTTTTGCCAAACAATAATACATAAAGAACTGGCTATAAAGAAACAAGTGTGTTTGAATCCTTTCATATATTATAGAAAAAGCTATATGAATAATCATCCCCTAATTATCTGTTTTGGGAATTCAAAGTTTTATATCTCAGGTTTTCTTAAAGCCTGAGGAGGTCAAGAGAAGAGACAGTATTGAAAGATGAGATGATATTTGAACTGGATCTTCAAGGAATGAGTAAGAGAAGTAGAGAGCTTGGGACAAGAACATCCCCCAAAGAGAAAGCTAAATATTTTAGAATGTCTTTAATGGCGTAAACTAAGACTCTGTTTTAAAAAATGAGTATTTTAGAAGATGTTCTAATGGATATACCACAATATTAAGTACCTGAAATTCTTTTTGGAATAAGAAATGGTATATGCATATATTTTTTAGATCACAAATTGTTTTTGAGAAATTTAATCAGAATTATGTTATGTAGACAATTCTTATAAAATACATCTCTTGATTTTTAATAAATATATTTAAGTATGTATCTATTTGAGCCACTTATTAATTTTAACAAACTACAATATTTCAGTTAAATATCATATTGATTTACTTTTCACTGACTAACACGTTAGGTTACAGGCAGGAAGATAAAAGGGGTAAAGTATAAGAATAGTATACATATTTAATATGTTTTATATTATTATAAGTACTTCATTTATATCTCATTCTCTTAAAGGGTAGACAAGGAAACTTACTATTATTTGTACATAAGTAAACTGATATTAATAATTTGTGTAATGATAGTAATAACATAAAAATTGTCATTTTTGAGCATTTTCTATGTACAGAACACTATATATCAACTCTGATCCTCTCAACAAGTTACAAAGTACAATTTTCTTTTATTGATGAGGAAGCTAGGGTTGAGAAAAGTGAAGCAACTTGATGGATGTCAAATAGCTAGTAGATTGTTGTATCAATTAGCTATGGTCATAATAATGCTTCGTAACCAAACACTACAAAATCATTGTGGCATAAGGCAGTAACTTTTATTTAACCCATGAGTCTGCAGATCAATTGTGGTAGCTCTAGTCCATGTGTGTCTCATCCATCTCCTAGGTGATCATGCCAGTGGGCACCATGCCCACTGGGGCATGATGTTTTCATGGTGATACTAGAAGCCCATTGTGCATTTGGTTTGAAGCCTTTGGTTATATCATACCCACTACTATTCCAATGACCAAACAAATCATTTAGCCAAACCCAGAGTGAAGGTGTGAGAAATATAGTCTTCTTCTTTAGTGAGCAAAGCCACATAATGGAGTGTAGACACAAGGAGGCCTGAAGAACTAAGGCCATTAATGCCTATCACAGTGGATGAGTTAGGACTTATACCCAGGTGTCTCAGCAGTTAGAGCTTGTGGGTTCTCTCCTGGGCTTTCTAGCCACTTTTTAATATCCAAAATGGAATTTTTAAAATCGTTTTTGTTTTGTTTACGCAGTGTTTTGTAATCCAACCTCTTCATTTTTTCTGTATGACTGTAGCTGTTTAGAGTAAACTAGTAAATTCATTCATTGATGTTTCTCCACTGTTGGTTCTTTTAGGCTCGATTCTGGGTACAGGTGATGAGGGATTTGCGGAATGGAGTAAAACTTAAGAAGGTCCAAGAGCGGCAGTACAACCCTTTGCCTATTGAGTATCAGCTCACCCCCTATGAGATGCTAATGGATGACATTAGATCCAAAAGATACACTTTGCGAAAAGTGATGGTAAGTAACAAATACTTTAAAAATTACTTACTCTCATAAAAGTAATACATGATCATTATAGAAAATTTGGAAAATAGAAAACCTTCAAAGAAAAAAGAAATTGCAAATATTAAATTCCACAACCCAGAGAGAAATTTTGCTAACATGCTGGTGTATAACCTTTAATCTGTTTTTATACATTTTATTTGGACAATATGGGTTAATATTGGATACTTTGTTTTGCACCTGTTATTTTTATTCAACATGTTATGAACATTTTCTCACGTCATTATATATTCCACATCATCATTTTTAAATGACTACATCTTTTCTAGCTTATGATTGTACCAGAATTTATTAAACTAATCTACTTGTATCTATTTATAAGCACTCCGTTTTGTGTATCCTTGTGTATAAATTTTTTTTCTTTTTTTTAAGATTTTATTGGGGAGTTGGGAGAGGGGAACAGTCAAGTTGCTGGCCTTTTTGTTCTTCAGTCTAGTTGTGGAGGACGTCGCTTCACTGGCCCATGTTGTTATTGTGATCATTGCACTCTTCCCAGTGAGACAGATGGGTCGCCAGCCACTGGACAGCCGCTCACTGCGGCTTTTGGCAGCTCACACCTGGCTGCAGGCCACTCACGCTGGCTGCCAGCCACTCGCAGTAGTTCATGGCAGCAGCCACTGCAGCTTCACTGTAGCCTACACTGTCTCTGGCGACTCACAGCAGCCCAGATCCAGGTCTAGCTGTTGTTCACCACCTTAGCTGTAGAGGGCACAGCGTCACTGGCCCTCATGTGGGCTCCGAACCGGAGTCCTGCCTCTCAGAGCTGGAATCCTAAGCCAACTCTTAACGCACCAGTTGGCTGGTCCTATAAATCTCTTTTAATAACTACAGTTAAATCCTTGAATTAAGTTCTTAAAAATGGAATCCTGAGTCTGACTACTTCTCACCATCTCTGCTTCAGATGCCCTCCTTCCAAACCACCATCATCTCTCATTCAGACTATTTTCTCTCATTCACTTTAAGTGGTCTTTCTGTTTTCACTCTTGCCCCTTTTCTGTCTGTTTTTCCAAAACAGCTAAAATGCACCTCTTAAAGTAAAATGTGATGATGTCATTGCCCTGCTGAGAACCTTCCACTGCTCTTCATCACGCAGAATAAATCTACATTCTTAACTTGACCTCCAAAGCCCCACAAAGACTGGTCTCTGCCACTTTCTTAAAAGGGCCTCACATTCTCCTGCAGCCAAGTCTTTGCTATTTCCTCTCCCTGGAGCCCTCTTTTCCCACACACCTACATAACTTGTCTCTGTACTTTTCAGGTCTCTGCCAGATGTCCCCCCATTACAAAAGTGCTTCAGAAGCTCACATTACCATGAATTCTCTCTCCTTTACAAATATAGGGACTTACTTCTTTCACTGTGATAGTCCCCCTGACTGGAACATGTGCCTAATACACAGCCAGATGCTTAATAAAGGGATGTTGAATGAATTATATCCACATTTTTAAGAAAATTTAATCAGAGTTATTTTATGTAGAAGATTCTTATGAAACATTGCTTGGTTTTATTCTAAATATACTTAAATTGCTGTTTGAGCTACATGTTAATTTTAATAAGCTACAATATTTCAGCTAAATATGTTGATTTACTTTTCAGTAAATCTGACTTACTTTACAGATGAGGAAACAAGTTTAAAGATGCACAGTAACTCTCCAAGCTCAGACAACCCATTATAAGGCAAAGCCCAATTTTCATTCTCATTCTGTCGTAACTCCAAAACCTATGCTTTGTGCTGCACACATATTACCAAATTGCCTTCCAGATACATTGTGATGATTACTATTTACAACAGAATAGTTTTGTTTGTTTCTTCACACCCTTAACCAAAGTGGGTATCTTTTGGAGTTGACCAATTTGAGTGGGGAAAAAAAATACTGTTTCATTTTTAAAATTTGTATTTTTTTATTACAAGTGCCATTAAACATTTAAAAATATATACCAGTTGTTTGTATTTCTAAATTTTATCTTGATAAATATTTATTAAGCACTTTTCATGTGCCAGGCACTATACTCATCTCTGGGAGAAGAGTATATAATATAGTACTTGTTCTCACAAAGCTTACAGTATGGTGGGAGACATTAGATAAGCATTTACAATACAATGTGATAAAGTAAGTAGACGGTGCCATGTATGAAAAACATGTTCAAAGGCCAAGAAATTATGGATTTTGACACAAGAAAACCACAACAACAGAATCTGTTGTAGTTTGAGTATAGAATGCGACATAGGAAATTGTGAGGTGGAGTTGACAGCTTATATATTAGACAGACTCAGTGACAGTGCAGAGGATGAGACGAGAGAACAATTTGGAGTAGAGCTTGAGGAGCCACAGTATTTAAGAGATGAGGGCAGAGGAAGGGAGTCAAATAAAGGCTTAAAAGGTGAAGCCAGGGAGAAAAAATAAACATCAGAAGTGGAGTCACAGCTGCAAATGAGAGGCAGCTTTTCAGGAAAGTGGAATGCTGCTCAAAAATCAGATAAACACTGTGAAATGTTTAATGGATTTAACAACATGAAAATGATTTGTTACTTGTATCAAGTAAAGGAATAGAAACCAGACTGTAGGATGGGAGGTGAGGAAATGGAGACAGTCTGAGTATATGTGCCTCTTAAGATGATTGTAAGGGAGATCACACAGGCTAGTATCTGGAGGGGCACATGGGTTGAAAAAGGTTGCCCTTTTTTTGTGGGGGGGGCATAATATGACTTATTTGGGAAAGAATGTAGGGAAGGAGAAAGTAGAGAAATAGAAGCTGGGAGTGGAGTTTAGCAGGTTGCAGGGCCTTAAAGAAGGTGGGAGGGATGGAAGGAGGAGGAGGGTCAGCTTCATCCCCTGCTTGTCTCCTGAGCATCTCTGCCAGGATTTCTCAAACCAAATATATCCAAGATTGGTCTCAGTATTGTGTGTACCGGAGCTTACCCCTCTTTCTATGTTCATATAAGATCATCATTCTTCAACTCATGTGGGCTAAATCTTTTATTATCAGTTTGAGATCTTTGTTTTCTTGCTAGCTTTTTAAATGACTTTTTGTCAGTCAAATACTTTACATTAAATAAAATCATTTACTTCACAGTTTTTTGAAAATAGGTATTTCCTGATTGTCAAATTATCACAATAAAAAAACCTTTGATACAAATACAAAAAAATATAAAGTAGAAATCTTCTGTAATCACAATGCACAATACATAGAGATGACCACTGTTAACACCTTTTTCTATAAATATACACACACCTTATTTTCCTCTTGCTCTTATATCCAGTTAGTTGTTAGATATTCTTAATTCTTTCTATAATATTTTCTGCATCCCCTTCTGCCTCAATTCTAGTCTTCTTCCAAATTTCCCAATTCTTTACACTGCTACTAGATTAATCCTTCTGAGGCCAAGCCGTGATAGTATTGTTCTATTTCTTGGAAACTTTCTGTGTCTTTACGTTGTCAAATAGTAACCCCAAGTGTGTGTGTGTGTGTGTGTGTGTGTGTGTGTGTGTCTGTGTAGTTGTATGAAATTTTATCACATGTATAGATTCATCACAAGATATTGAACTGTTCCATCACCATGAGGTTCCTATATGCACTCGCTTTCTAGTTGCATCTTTCCCTCATCTCTTCCCATGCCTAACCACTGTCTGCTATCCATCTCCTTAATTCTGTTATTTGAATAACATTATATAAATGAAATTGTATAGCATATAACCTTTTGAAGTTAGCTGTTTCCACTCAGCACTCATTCCTTCAGATTCATCCAAGCTGTTGTGTGTTTCAATCATTCACTGTTTATGCAGAGTAGTATTCCATACCATGGATATAACATGGTTTCTGAATGGATTGTTTCCAGTTTAGGGTTGTTATAAATAGAACTGCTATGAATATTTTTGTACAGGTTTTTGTGTAGACATAAGTTTTCATTTTTCTTGGATAAATATTCATGTTGTAATGTTGGATCATATTGTAAGTACATGTTTAATTTTATTTAAAAGAAAACTGCAAAACAGTTTTCTGGAATGCCTGTATCTCCTTCATTTTACAAAGATTTATTTTAATTTTATTTACTGAAACTTCTGTATTTGAAGTTTTGTGCCAGGTACTGGTGATATAAAGATGATGTGTGGTCCTAGTCTTACAATCTTGTTAGGAAGACCAATATATGATAAGTGAAAGGGTGAGTTAAGATATAGAAGGAACAAAAAAAAAAAAGATATAGAAGGAACAGTTAACTCTGGACATACTAAGGGAGGCTCCTATGAAAAGTTATTCTGGGGTTGGATTTGAGAATGAATATTTGACCAAATGAACATTGGATGTCACCAGTTAGAATAGCTATCATCAACAAGACAAATAATAACAAGTGTTGAAGAGGCTGTGGAGAAAAAGGACCCTCATACACTGTTTTTAGCTTTTTTTTTTTTCTTAAGATTTTATTGGGGAATTGGGAGAGGGGAACAGCATTGGGGAACTGGGGAAGGAGAACAGACAAGGTGCTATCCTTTTGCTCTTCAGCCCAGTTGTGGAGGACATTGGTTCACTGGCCCATGTTGGTATCATCATTGCTCTCTCTCTTCTCTATGGCAACCCACTGCTGCAGGGGCTGCAGCTATGCCTTCCCAGGGACTCAAAGCAGCCCAGCTCCAGGTAGAGCTGTTGTTCACCATCTTAACTGTAGAGGGCAGTGTCACTGGCCCTTATATGTGGGATCCGAATCCGGGCCGCTGGCATCCCAAGCCAGCTCTTAACCAACACACCAGTTGGCCGGCTCTGTTTTTAACTTTTTTACAATTATCTTTTGGTTTATAAATTTTCGGCGAAACAATAGAGTGCTTGCTGTGGAATCAGCCTTTAGGCAATGGGGAAATATAACAGAAAGAACTTAGTTTAAAAGGGACATCAAGTATTCAAAAGGTCATATAGTCATACAAGTAGAAATGACTGGAAAATATGTTTAGGTCCAGATAATGCGCAAAAGGCAGCCATGTTGTTCCTGAGAGAGGGCTGGGATGTTTTCACTGAACCTGTAGAAACTGAGTATAAGGGGCATCTGCCCCATGTCTGGCAGTGTTTTGCACATGCTGCATGGAAGGTGATGTGTGACTGCTGGCCCCATTTTTCTCATGGCCATCTGCACCCTGTGGGAATCTGACTCATCATAGCTGAGCATTTGCACTGCTGTGGAAACAGAGATATGCAATAAAAACACACTGAGAATAGCATCTCAGGGACATCACCACCTCATGAACGTAGATCTCCAGTTTACTTATATGGGTAGTAACAAGGAGCATTCTATGATGTTATATGCAGAAGGTAAAGTGGTTGGAACAGTAAGGGTACACTTTAGAGTGATATGAGGCCATCAGTAATTTTATAGCCTTCAACCTAGTCTTCAGTAACTAACAGATGATAATTATGCATATACCCAGATACAATAAGTCATGCTTTGCATATATTTTCCACAAAATATATTTGTCTTTTTTTTCTGTTTACATGCTCATTTTAGAAAAATAAAATTTAAAGACATGAATAAAAACAAAAGTTTCCTGAAAATCTTCCACGTAGACCACGCAACACCTTGATGAAAGTCTCCTTCCAGACTCCTCCCTATTCATAGATACATAGATAAATTATTATACACAGAGAACCATATTATACATACTGTTTTGTAGCCCCTTTTACTCTATATTTCCTGTGAAGAAAGAATGTACATGGTCTCTTTTTTAAATGGCTGCAGTGTTTCCTTGTATACACGTACTGTGACTTATTTGCCCAAGCCTTTATTAATAGACATTTAGACTGTTTCTAGTTTTCATTGTTTTAATCGGTATTGTTATGAATATCCTCATATAAACATCTCACCCAGTTATCTCTTTGATTTAAATTTCTGTTGCTGAGATGGATAGATCAAAGACTATGCACATTTTAAATTTTAATACATGTTGCCAAATTTCTCTCTAGAAGGATTATACCAATTTACACTTTAGCCAATAATAGTGTAATTCCTTTTGGCAAAGGTCATTCTTTTTGCCAATATTGGGCATTGTTACCTTTTTGAAAAATGTCTGCCTATTAAAACTTTATCCTCTCTGAGCACTCAACATTAATTTCAGGTGATTTTTCTGCTTATCCAGAACAAACTATTCAAGCATTCTTATTGCTGATTAAAATAAGCAACTGTTGCTGTTTCTTAATAGATCATTAGCATTTCAATTGGATCTATCACAAATGTTTTTCCCTGTCACCCTTGATATAGAAGGCGCCATTTTTTCATCAGAGAAAATAATTGTGCTAAATAGTAATCAAATTTATCCGATGCTAAGAATTAATTAGGGTACATTCCTCTTATAGATACTGATTTAACAGGCCTCCCTTATCTCGTCCAGGGGTCTAGGAATCTGTATGTTATCAAAGCACTCTAGGTGAGGCTTAAGATCATGTATTTAGGAAATAACGATATGTGATAGAATGACAAATGTATCCAAGTTGGAAAGTATTTACAAGCATAAAGAATTATTTTTTTCACATAGTACTGGAAGTCCTAGCCAGAGCCGTCAGGCAAGAGAAAGAAATAAAAGGCATCCGAACTGGGAATGAAGAAGTTGTATTGTCACTTTTTGCATATGACATGATGTTATATTTATATAGAAAACCCTAAAGACGCCATCAAAAAGCTATTAGAAACAATAAACGAATACAGTAGAGTTGCAGCTACAAAGTCAATGTGCAAAATCCATTGCATTCCTATATGCTAACAATGAAATCTCAGAAAAAGAAATAAAAAAAACCCAATTCCTTTTGCAATTGCAACAGAAAGAATAAAACACCTAGGAATAAACTTAACCAAGGTTGTGAAGGACCTATACACTGAAAACTATAAGACAAACTATAATTTTAAAAGAACTTGAAGAAACACAAAGAAATGGAAAGACATTATGGGTTTATGGATTGGAAAAATCAACATAGTTAAAATTACCATATTACCCAAAGCACTATACAGATGTAATGTGACCCTCATCAAAATCCCAATGTCATTTTTTAAAGAAATAGAACAAAAAATTGTCAGATTTTTAAGGAATCACAAAAGACCCTGAATAGATAAAGTAATCCTAAGAAAAAATGAACAATGCTGGAGGTATCACAGTCTCTTACTTCAGCTTGTACAAAGCAACAATAATCTAAACAACATGGTGTTGGCAGAAAAACAGACACACAGACCAATGGGATAGAATTGAGAACCCAGAAATAAACCCACATAAATATGGACAGATAATTTTTGACAAAGAAGCCAAATACCTACAATGGAGAATAGAAAGCCTTTTCAAGAAATGGTGCTGGGAGAATTGGAAAGCCACATGCAAAAGATTGAAACTAGCTATCACCATGTACCAAAATTAACTCAAAATGCATCAAAGACCTAAACGTAAGACCTGAAACAATAAACTGCATAGAAGAAAACATAAATACTAAACTTATGGAGCTTAGGTTCAAAGAGGATTTTATGAATTTGACTTCAAAGGCAAGGGAAGTAAGACTATATCAAACTAAAACGCTTCTGCACAGCAAAAGAAACATCGACAAAACAAAGAGGCAGCCAACCAAGTGGGAGAAGATAATTGCAAACAACGCCTCCCTTAAGGGGCTAATATCCAAAATATATAAGGAACTCGTACAACTCAACAACAGAAAGACAAACAATACAATTAAAAAATGGGCAGAGGACCTGAAGAGACGTTTTTCCCAAGAGGACATACAGATGGCCAGTAGACATATGAAAAGATGCTCAACATCACTAATCATCAGAGAAATGCAAATAACAACCACAATGAGATATCACCTCACACTAGTTAGAATGGCTATCATCAACAAGACAAATAATAACAAGTGTCAGAGAGGCTGTGGAGTAAAAGGAACCCTCATGCACTGTTGTTTGGAATGCAGATTGTTGCAGTCACTATGGAAGGCAGTGTGAAGGTTCCTCAAAAAATTAAGAATAGAATTACCAGGGCCAGCCGAGTGGCGCATTGGTTAAGAGCTGGTTTTGGGATGTCAGCGGCCCCGGTTCAGATCCCATATATGAGGGCCAGTAACACTGCCCTCCACAGCTAACAACAGCTCCACATGGAGCTGGGCTGTGCAAACCCCAGTGACGGTGTAGGCTGCAGCCCCTGCTGCAGTGGGCTGCCATAGGCTACAGTGAGTGGCCAGCAGCCAGCATGAGTGGCTGGCAGTCAGCCGTGAGCTGCCAATAGCTGCGGTGAGCGACATCCAGAGGCCAGCGACCGATTTGCCTCATCCGGGAAGAGCGCAATGAAATACCAACATGGGCCAGTGAAGCAACATCTTCCGCAACTAGACTGAAGAACAAAAAGACTGCAACTTGTCTGTTCCCCTTCCCTGATTCCCCAATGCTGCTCCCCTCCCCCAATTCCCCAATAAAATCTTTAAAAAAAAAAGAGAATAGGATAGAATTACCATATGACCCAGGAATCCTCCTCCTCTATATACCCAAAAAATCTGAAAACATTTATCCATAAAGATATATGTGCTCCAATGTTGATTGCAGCTTTATTCACGGTGGCCAAGACATGGAAACAACCAAAGTGTCCTTCGATAGATGACTGGTTAAAATAGATGTGGTATATATACACAATGGAATACTACTATGCCATAAGAAAAGATAAAATAGTGCCATTTGCAATAACATGGATGGATCTTGAGATTATTATGCTAAACAAAATAAGTCAGACAGCGAAAATCGAGAACCATATGATTTCACTGATATGTGGGATATAAACCAGAGAGCAACAAAGGAATAAGACAAAGAAACAGAAACTCATAGACACAGACAATAGTTTAGTGGTTACCAGAGGGTAAAGGGGCAAGGGGTGTTAGATGAGGGTAAACGGGGTCAAATATATAGTGGTGAAAGGAGAATTGACTCTGGGTGGTGAACATCCAATGTGATACATAGATGATATATTACAGAATTGTACAATTGAAACCTATGTAATTTTACTAACCATTGTCACCCCAATACATTTTAATTGAAAAAAAAAAGAATTATTTTTCTCCTGTGGTAAATGAAAGGCTTTTATACTAAGAGTATGATTTTTTTCTTATTATTTTATTTTTTATTAAGGAAAAATTGATAAAAATTACCATTTTTTTTTTTAGCTGAGCCAGAAAAATTACCAATTTTTCAGTATACAGTTCAGTGGCATTTAGTATATTCACAAGGTTGTACCAACTCCATCTCTAGTTCCAAAATAATTTCATCACCCAAAAAGAAACCCTGTAACCATGAAGCTGTCACTCCCATGCCCCCTGCCCCCCAGTCCCTGGCAATCACATATCTGGTTTTTTTGTGTCTATAGCTTTACCTGTCCTGGATATTTTATATAAATTGAATCGTATAATATATGACCTTTTGTGTCTGGCTCTTTTTCCTCAGCATAATGTTTTTGAGGTTTATGTAAATTGCAGCTTATTCCCTTTTATAGTGGAATAGCCTGTTGTATTGATACACCATATTTTGTTTATTCATTCATCACTTGACAGACATCTGGGTTCTTTCCACCTTTTCACTATTTATTGTGAGTAGTGTAGCTATGAACAAGCGTGTATACAAATTTTTGTTTGAATACTGTTCCAGTTCTTTTGATTATGTACCTGAGAGTGGAATAATTGAATCATATGATAATTCTATATTTAAGTTACTGGGAAACCACCAAACTGCTTTCCACAGTGTTTACACCATTTTATTTTAATTTAATTTAATTTTATTTTATTTTATTTTTTATTTTTATTTTTTTTTAAGCTGAGCCATCCTGCCATCTGTTGGCAGCTCAGCGGCAACTCAGCTTGGGCTGGGCATCGAACTGCTGTTGCTCATCGAACTGCTGTTGCTCAGAGCTCAGCTCACACTCTTGAGTGAGCTCTTAACCAACTGAGCCACTCAGCAGGCCCAACTTTACACCATTTTAGAGCAATGTGTGCGAGTTTCAGTTTCTCCATATCCTTGTCAACGCTTGTTATTGTCCATTTTTGGTTTTAATTATAGCTACCATAGTGAGTGTGATGTGAAATCTCACTGTGGTTGATTGTGTTTCCATAATGGCTAATAATGTTATGTATGCTTTTGTGTGCCTGTTGGCCATTTGCATATCTTCTTTGGAGTAATGTCACTTCATGCCCATTATTTAAATTGTGTTTGTATTTTTACTGTTGAGTTCTTTATATATTCTGGATATTAGACCCTTGACAGATGTATGATTTGCAAATATTTTCTCCCATTCTGTAGATTGTCCTTTCACTCTCTTGATAGTGTCCTCTGATGCACAAGAGATTTTAATTTTGCCGAAGTCTAGTTTATGTATTCTTTTCTCTGTGGATTATGCTTTTGGTGTCATATCTTTAAAAATCCATTGCCAAATTGAGGGTCATGAAAATTTACCTCTGTTTTAGTTTAAGTCTTTTATACTTTTAGCTCTTGTGTTTAGGTCTTTGATGTCTTTCGAGTTAAACTTTTTTTTTTTTAAAGATTTAATTGGGGAATTGGGGGAGGGAAACAGTGTTGGGGAACAGACAAGTTGCTGTCCTTTTGTTCTTCAGTCTATTTGTCGAGAACATGCTTCATTGGCCCATATTGGTATCTTCATTGCTCTCTTCTCATGCGAGGCCTCTGCAGGACGGCTGCTCACAGCAGCTCTTGGCAGCTCACATTGGCTGCCCGCCAGTCACGCTGGCTGCCGGCCACTCACTGTAGCCTATGGCAGCCCACTGCAGCAGGGGCTGCAGCTATGCTGTCCCTGGGGACTCACAGCACCCCATCTCCAGGTGGAGCTGTTGTTCACCATTTTAGCTGTAGAGGTCAGTGTCACTGGCCCTCATATGTGGGATCCGAACTGGGGCCACTGGCATCCCAAGCCAATTCTTAACCAATGTGCCACTATACTGGCCCTCTTTCAAGTTAATTTTTGTGTGTGGTGTGAGGTAAATATCAAACGAGGTTATTTTTGTATGTTGATGTCCAGTTGTCCCAGAACCATTTGTTGAAGAAACTGTTCTTTTCCCCCATTTAATGGTCTTGACACCCTTGTTGAAAATCAATTGAATGTATGATTTTATTTCTGAATTCTGAATTCTGTTTTATTGATCTATAATGGCAATCTTTCCCACACTGTTTTGATTGCTATAGCTTTGTGATAAGTTTTGAAACTGGAAAGTGTGTGTGAGTCCTCCAGCTTTGTTTCTTTTTCAGGATTGTTTGGCTATTTGGGGCTCCTTGAGGTTCCATGTGAATTTTAGGATTTTTTTTTTTTTTAATTTCTGCTAACGTACCGTTGGGATTTTGATGGGGATTTTATTGAATACTATGTAGAAAACTTTAGGTTGTACAGTGATCTTAATACTATGTCTTCTAATCCATAAACATGGGTTGTCTTTTCTTTTACTTAGGTCTTCATTTATTTCATTCAACAATGTTTTGTAGTTTTCAGTGCACAAGACTTGCACTTCATTGGTTAAAATTATTCCTAAGTATTTCATTATTTTTGATATTATCGTGAATGGGATTGTTCTCAAATTTTTTTCGAGATTGTTCATTGCTAATGTATAGAAATACAACTAATTTTTGTGTGTTGCTCTTGTATCCTTCAACTTTGCTGAGTTTATTAGCTGTAAGTTTTCTTGGTGGGTTACTTAATTTTATATTTTTATTTATGTTTATATTACATATGTATATATTTACATTACATAGTTATATGTTCATGTCATCTGTGAAGAGAGATACTTTTACTTCTCCCTTTCTAATCTAGATGCCTTTTAATTACACTGGGTAGAACCTTCAGTTCATTGTTGAACAAAAATGGTGGGGCCTGCTGAGTGGCGCGTTGGTTAAGAGCAGGCTTGGGATGCCAGCAGCCCTGGTTCGGATTCCACATATGAGGTCCAGTGACACTGCCCTCTACAGCTAAAATGGTGAACAACAGCTCCACCTGGGGCTGGGGTGCTGTGAGTCCCCAGGGACAGCGTAACTGCAGCCCCTGCTGCAGTGGGCTGCCATAGGCTACAGTGAGTGGCCGGCAGCCAACGTTAGTGGCTGGCAGCCAGTGTGAGCTGCCAAGAGCCACTGTGATTAGCCGTACAGAGGCTGGCGAACGATCTCCCTCACGCAGAGAAGAGTGCAATGATGAAACCAACATGAGCCAGTGAAGCAATGTCCTCCGCAACTAGACCGAAGAACAAAAGGACAGCAACTTGTCTGTTCCCCTTCCCCAGTTCCCCAACGCTGTTCCCCTCCCCCAATTCCCCAATAAAATCTTTAAAAAATAAATAAATAAAAGTGATGAAAGCAGGTCTCCATGTTGGAATCCTGATGCTAGGGGGAAAACATTCAGTCTTTCACCATTGAGTATAATGTTAGCTATAGGTTTTCATAAATGAAAGTTTATCATGTTCAGTAAGTCTCCTGCCATTCCAAGTTTGTCAAGTGTTTTATCATGAAAGTGTGTTGGATTTTGTCAAATCTCTTTTCTACATCAATTAAGACAATCGTATGTTTTTTTTTCTTCATTGTATTAATGTGTCATATTACCTTGAGTGATTCTGTATGTTGAACCACCCTTGCGTTTATGGGGTAAATCCCACTTAGTTATAACGATATAATCCTTTTAATATTCTGTTAGAGTCAGCCTACTAATATTTTGTTGATATTATTTGCTTCTGTACTCAGAAGGGATTTGCTCTACAGTTTTCTTTTGATGTCTTTGTCTGGCTTCGTATCAGGGTAAAGCTGTCTTTATAGAATAAGTTAGAGAATGTTACCTCCTTTCTAATTTTTGGAACAGTTTGTGAAACATTGGGGTTAAGTTTTTAAATATTTGAGTAGAATTCACCAGTGAAGTCTTCTGGTCCTGAGCTTTTCTTTGTTGGCAGATTTTTGATTTGCTGATTTAATCTCTTTTCCTGAGATAAGTCTATTCAGATTTTGTTTCCTTCCTCCCACCCTCTCCACTCTCCTCCTTCCCTTCCTTTTTATAGTTAGTTCTGGTATTTTGCGTCTTTCTAGAAATCTGCCCATCTCGTCTAGATTATTTTATTTGTCAATGTACAATTACAATACTATTTTCTTATAATGCTTTGTACTTTATAAGGTCTGTAGTTATGCCCCCACTTTAATTTCATCTCTGATGTTTGTATTTTGAATCTTTTATTCTTGATCAGTCTGGCTCAAGGTTTGTCAATTTTGTTGATCGTTTCATTGAAACAACTTTCAGTTTTATTAATTTTGTCTGTTGTTTTTCTACTTCCTATTTGATTCATCTCTTCTCTGATCTATATCATTTCCTTTCTCGTACAAGCCACTGGTTTTGTTTGTTCTTAGATACTTAAGGTATAGAGTATGGCATTGATTTAAGATCTTTTGAGATCTTTCTTCTTTTTTAATGTAGGTGTTTACAACTGTTATTTTTCCTCTGAGTACTGTTCTCACTGCCATATTTTTTTATGTTTTTATGTTGTTTTCATTTTCATTCATCTCGAAGTATTTTATAGTTCCACTCATAATTTCTTTTTTGACCTGTTAATTAGGAGTGTGTTTTTTAGATTTTACATATTTGTGATTTTTTTTTTCAGTTTTCCTTTTGAGTCGTTCATTTCCTTGTGATTGGAAAAGATACTTTGTATGATTTCAGTCTTTTTAGTTTATTGAGAGTTGTTTTGAGGCCCAACATGTGGCGAATGTTCCATGTGCCTTTAAGAAAATGTTTGTTCTGCTGTTGCTGGGTTGAGTGTTCTATATTAGTTGGTTTGCTTAATTGGTTGATAGTGTTACTCAAGTCCTCCTTTTTCATGTTGATTTTCTGTCTAGTTGTGGGATTAGTGAAGTCTCCAACTATTATTAAAGAGCTATCTATTTCTACTTTCAATTCTTTCTATGTTTGATTTATATACCGGGGGTGGGGGGTGCCAGAAAATGTATACACATGACTTGTATTCATCTTTTGTTATTGGTGTATGAGTGTATTGAGTCTTACAATTTAAATACAGTTTTTTCCTTTCTTAAAATATGTATACATTTTTTTGGCACCTTCTGTATTTTGGGGCTCTGTAGTTTGGTGCATGTATATTTATAATTGTTATATTTTCTTGATGTGTTCATTCTTTTATTAATCTATAATACCTTTTCTATATCTTCCCTGACAGTTTTTGTCTTAAAGTTTTTTTCTTAGTGGTTATCTGGAGATTACAACTGATAACTTTATAATAATCAAGGTTAAATTAATAATACCAGCTTAGTTTTAATAGCGTACAAAAAAAATCTCTCTTGTACAGCTCATTCCCCCATTATGTTATGATTGTCATCAGTTATGTCTGTTTCTACATTGTGTACCCATTAACATAGGTTTATCATTGTTGGTTTATACATTGGCATTTAAATTGTGTTGGAATCAGGTGGGTACTGGACTAATCAGGGGGACCACTGCATAAATTATATAAATGTCAAACCACTATGTGTACAGTGAAATTAATGAAAAATAATATTGAATGTCAAGTGTAACTGAAAAAAAAAAATTAAAAATAAAATAAAAATGTATTGTCAAAAAACGGTGGTTGCGGGCCGACCGAGTGGTGCGGTGGTTAAGCACTGGCTTGGAAGCTGGCAGCCCCGGTTCGGGTCCCACATATGAGGGCCAGTGACACTGCCCTCAAAAAAAAAAAAAAAGGGTGGTTACACACCAAAAGTAAACAATAATGGTTTACATACTTACACAGCTAACTTTACCATTCTTCTTATTTTTAAATAATTTTTTTATTTTTCAATTACACTCGACATACAATATTGTATTAGCTTCAGATGGACAACATAGTGATTAGACATTTAAATAATTTACAAAGGGATGACCCCAGTAAGTCTAGTACCCATCTGACGCCATACATAGCTATCACACTATTATTGACTATTTTCCCCATGCTATACTTTACATCCCCTTGGCTATTTTGTAAGTACCAATTTGTATTTCTTAATGCCCTCCATCCCTCTGCCCCCCAATCTGGCAACCCTCAAAATATTCTCTGTATCTATGAGTTTGTTTCTATTCTGTTTGTTCATTTATTTTGTTCTTTATATTCTACATATAAGTGAGATCACAGCGTAATTGTCTTTTTCAGTCTGACTTATTTTGCTTAGTGTAATACCTTCTAGGTGCTTCCTTGTTATCTGCTGTTCTATGGCTGAATAATATTCCACTGTTTACATGTACCACAATTTCTTTATCTAATTGTCTATTAATAAGCATATCAGTTGTTTCCATACCTTGGATATAATAAATAGCGCTGCAGTGAACATAGGGGTGAGTGTATCTTTATGAAGTAATATTTTGGATTTCTTTGGATAAATACCCAAGAGTAGAATTACTGGGTAATAAGGTAGTTCTATTTTTAATTTTTGAGGAATCTTCATACTGTTTTACTCAGTGGTAGCACCAATTTGCTGTTCAACCAACAGTGTACATGGGTTCCCTTTTCTCCACATCCTCCGCAATACTTGTTTGTTGATTTATTGATCATACCCACTGTGACAGGTATGAGGTGATACTCTAGGTTTCATCTGCATTTCTCTGATGATTACTGACTTTGAGCATCTTTTCATATGCCTATTGGCTGTCTGTATATCCTCCTTGGAGAAATGTCTGTTCATGTCCTCTGCCCATTTTTTAATTGGATTGTTTGTTTTTATGGTGCTGAGTTGTATGCGTCTTTAATGAGTTTGGGGTATTAACCCCTTATCAGATGCATCATTGGCAAATATCGTCTTCCTGTTGAGTAGGATGTCTTTTCATTTTGTTGATGGTTTCCTTTCTTGTTCAAAAACATTTTAGTTTGGGTCCTTCCTAGTGGCTCACTTGGTTGAGTTAGCTAAGAACATGAGCTCTGAGCAACAGGGCTACCAGTTTGATTCTCACATGGGGCAGTGATGCTGACCTTGAGCTGAGCTGCTGCTGAGCTGCCAACTGGTGGCAGGATGGCTCAGCTGGTGAGAGCATATGCTTCTAACAACAAAACTTCCTGTTCAATGGTGGGCTACGCCCGCCCACAACTAAGACTGAACTCAGCACCTTGAGCTAAGCTGGCACCTGGATGGCTCAGTGGATGGAGCATGCGCTCTTAATAACAAGGCTCCTGGTTCAACTCCCACATTGGATGGTGGCCCTGCCCACCTGCAACTAAGCTTGTAACACAGCACCTTGAGTTTAGAGGCCACGAGTTGCAGTCGGGGAGCCAGATGGTGACTGGTGCTCTCCACAACGAAGATTGAAGAACAACAACTTGGCTGTTCCCCTTTCCCAATTCCCCAACACTGTTTGTCCCATTTGTTTCTATTTTCCTTTTGTTTCCCTTGCCCAAGGAGATAGATCAGAAAAAATATTACTAAGGGTAATGTCAGAGAGTTAACTGCCTATTTTTTCTTCTAGGAGTATTCTGGTTTTGGTCTTACATCCATTTTGAATTTCTTCTTGTATATGGTATAAAAAAATGGTCCAGTTTCACTTTTTGCATGTATCTGTTCAGTTTTCCCAGCACCATGTATTGAATAGAATGTCTTTGCCCCACTGTACATTTCTGCCTCCATATCATAGATTAACAGACCGTATACACATCAGTTTATTTCTGGGATCTCTATTTTCTTGCATTGATCTGTGCATCTTTTTATGCCAGTACCGTGCTATGTTGATTACAATAGCCTTGTAGTGTAGTTTTGTATCAGGTAGTGTGATACCTCCAATTTTGTTCTGCTTTCTCAAGATTGCTATGGCTATTTGAACTCTTTTGTCATTCCATATAAATTTAATATTATTTGTCCTAGTTCTGTGAAAAATGCCATTGGTGTTTTATTAGGGACTGCATTGAATCTATAGATTGCTTTGGGTCGTATGGACATTTTAGTGATGTTAATTCTTTCTATCCATGAGCCTGGTATATGTTTCCATTTATTTGTATCTTCTTCAATTTCTTTGTTCAGTGTTGTATAGTTTTCTAGGTACAGATTTTTACCTCTTGGTTAAATTTATTCCTAAGTATTTTGTTTTGGATGCAATTATAAATGGAACTGTTTTCTTAAATTCTCTTTTTCATAGTTCATTATGGGTGTATAAATGCAACCAATTTGTGAATATTAATTTTGTAATAATTAATATTAATAAATAACCCTGCTACTTTCCTAAATTCATTTATCAGTTCGAATAGGTTTTTGGTGGTATCTTTCGGGTTCTCTCTATATAGTATCATGTCATCTGCAAATAATGACAGTTGTACTTCCTCCTTTCCCATTTGAATGCCTTTTATTTCTTTTTCTTAACTGATTGCTGTGGCTAGGACTTCCAGTACTATGTTGAATAAAAGTGGTGAAAGTGGATATCCTTCTGTTTTCTCTGATCTTAAGGAGAATGATTTTAGCTCTTTTCCACTGAGTATGAAGTTAGCTATGTCATATATGGCCTTTATTATGTTGAGATGTTTTCTCTGTTCCTACTGTGCTGAGAGTTTTTTTGTTTTGTTTTGTTTTTTTGTGTTTTTTTTTGGAGGGCAGTATCACTGGCTCTCAGATGTGGGATCCAAATCTGGGCCGCTGGCTTCCCAGGCCAGCGCTTAACCACCACGCCACTCAGCCGGCCCTAAACTGTACAATTTTTTTTTTTTTTTGAGGGCAGTGTCACTGGCCCTCACATGTGGGACCCAAACCGGGGCCTCTGGCTTCCCAAGCCAGCGCTTAACCACCACAGCACTTGGCTGGCCCTGCTGAGAGTTTTTAACATAAATGGATGCTGGATTTTGTCAAGTACTTTTTCTGAATCTATTTATAAGACCATATGATTTTTTTTAATTAATTTCACCAGTTTGTACTTTTTGTTTTTTAAGATTTTATTGAGGAATTGGGGAAGGGGAACAGTGTTGGGGAATTGGAGAAGAGGAACAGCCAAGTTTTTGTCTTTCAATCTTAGATGTGGAGGGTGCAGATAGCTCAGCTCCAAGTCCAGTCACCATTTGGCTGCCTGTTGGCAGCTCGTGGCTGCTCAGCTCAAGGTGCCATGTTCAATCTTAGTTGCAAGTGGGCATAGCCCACCATCCCATGTGGGAGTTGAACCGGCAACCTGTTGTTAGGAGCACGTGCTCTCACCGGCTGAGCCATCCTGCCACCTGTTGGCAGCTCAGCAGCAGCTTAGCACAGCTCACTGGCCCATGTGGGAATCAAACTTGATCAAGTTCTTAACCAACTGAGCCATTCGGCCACCCCGATTACCATTTTTATCTTTCATTTTCTTTATGTGGTGTATCACATTAATTGATTTGCAGATATTGAACCAACCTTGTATCCCAGGAATAAATCCCACTTGATTACAGTGTATGATCTTTTTAATGTATTGCTGAATTCTATTTGCTAATAATTTGTTAAGTTTTTTTGCTTTTGTGTTCATTAGGGATATTGGCCTGTAGTTTTCTTTTTTTGTAATGTCATTGTCTGGTTTTGGAATTGGGGACGGGTGGTCTCATAAAATGAGCTTAGGAGCCTTCCCTCATCTTGAATTTTTTGGAATAGTGAGAGGAATAGGTGATGTCTGGTTAAATGCACCTGTGAAACCATCTGGCCAGGACATTTGTTTGTTGGGAACTTTTTGATTACTGATTCTATTTCATTAGTAGTATTTTGGTCAGTTAAGATTCCTGTTTCTTCATTCAGACTTGGAAAAGTATATGCTTCTAGGAATTTATCCATTTCTTCCAAATTTTCCAATTTTTTGACGTATAATCTTTTGTAGTCTTTTTCTTAAAACTATTTGTATTTTTCTGGTGTCTTTGATCATTTCTCTTTCATTTCTGATTTTATTTGAGTTCCCTGTATTTTTTTGTTAATGAGTCAGGTTAACGTTTTGTCAATTTTGTTTATCTTTTCAAAGAATCAGTCTTGGTTTCATTGATCTTTTGCATTGTTTCTTCAGCTGCTATTTTGTTTACTTCTACTCTCTATATTTCCTTCCTTGTACTCACTTTGGACTTTTTTGCTGTTCTTTTTCCAGATCTTAGGTATAAAAATAGACTGTTAATTTGAGATTTTTCTGTTTTCTTGAGGTAGGCCCTGCATTCCTCTGAATTTCCATCTTAGGATTGCTTTTGATGTGTCCCATAAATTTTGGGTCATTGTGTTTTCATTTTCATTTGTCTCAAGGGATCTTTTGATTTCTTCCTTGAGCTCATTTTTTAACCCATTAATTGTTTAGCAACGTGTTATTTAGCCTGCATGTATTCATGTGTTTTTCAGCTTTTTTCTTAATTGATTTCTGGTTTCATTGTGGTCAGAGAAGACGCTTAATATTATTTCGGTCTTTTAAAATCTATTGAGACTTGTTTTGTGGCCTAACATGGTCCACCTTGGGAAACATTCCATATGCACTTGGAAAGAATGCGTATTGTGCTACAGGTCCAAGATAATGGATTAGGTAAATGCTATACCAACTGTATCCCAGGATCACACCAAAATTGCAAGTAAATTATAGAACAAGCCACTTCAAGAATCATCTGAACACTAGAGGAACAGATACTCTATAACAAGGATATAAAAAAGACACCATATCATGACTGGTAGGAGGGATGGAGACATGAAACGTACTGACTCCAAACCCACAGATAGAGGTTTAATGCACTTCAGTGGCAGAGGTTCCCCCCTGAAGAGAGAGGGTCTCCCCAGCCCCAGGGGTTCTGTGCCAGGAAGAGAAGTGCCCATAGCATTTTCTGTCCTTCCCAGTTGGGCGGAAGGTGTCTGGGAAACCCAGACACCCCTTGTCGAGCTGGCACAAGGACTCACTCGCTTATGGGCACTCACCCGGTCTCTGGTGGAAGGTGGTTGCTCGGGAGGATCAGGGACATGCAGGGAAGGACCGAATTATGCGGCTTTGGCATTGGCCCTGAAGGGACTAGACTATTGTCCCTGTATGGAACCACACACATGTGGCTTGTAGGAGGGCCCCATCGTTTTAGGGTTAAGCACTCCCCCAAATGTCCAAGTTCAGGACCACATTGGTCCAGTGAAATCCATGCATGCACACTGCTTTGGTAACACCCTGGGTCCCCAGCCTCCACACAGCTGGTGCTACTTCGCCTGGGAAATTCTTGACTGATATGCTGCTTATCCAGCTCCACAGGCTGCAGACGATAGTGGGCAGAGGGCCTATGGTGACCTGGGAAACGCTTGCTGCGGGGCAGTAACCCAAGACCTACATCTCAGCGTAGATGGGCGGTGGTGGGACTGAGGTGGGTGGTGGCTGGTGTTAGTGTGCTTGTGCATTAGTCATGGGCCCAGCACCAGTGCAGGAGCTGAGACTGCACTGACTTTGTAGAAACCACCGACCATACCCCTTACTTAGCTCCTTGGAATCCCGCCCAACCCACCCAGAGCTGCATTCCCAGAGGCACTCTCTGCTCCTGGATGGCCACCCCTGCCCCACAAGTCTACGGAGGATTTTTACAACAGCAGACAATCTGCAACATCCATGTTGATTTTTATGATGGACAGTGACCCAGAAACTGCATTGTAGCCACTTGGGTACTGCTTTTGGGAATTTGTGAGCCTGAGGTGGTGATTGGCTGCAGTGTTCTTGGGGCACTGTGCAAGTTGGTCACAGGTGTAGCACTGGCTTAAGAACTGGATCTGCATTAACATTAAAAACCACCAGTCATGTCTCATGACTCCCTTGAACTCCACCCCACCCAGCTAGTGCTGCATTGCTGAGGACAGTCTCAACACTGAGCCAGCCAGCCTGGCACACACACATATGGAGGCTCTTTCAACGACTTGGCCTTATGGGCAGCTGGTGGGTAGCAATAGGCCTAGGGGGGTGCTAGACGTTTTCCTAAGCTGCCTCAGGCCCACTATTGGTGGCAGCGAGCCTATGTTCACAGCAAGGCTATCCCCACATACCTCCAGGTCCAGCATGGACAGCAGCCAGCCACACATAGTTTTGAGGCTCCTTGTAGGAAGCCGCGGGCCAGGAACAGGGAAGGCTGAAATTACTCTACATGGGAGCCCCACCAGAGACACCAGAAACAACACACCCAGAGGCCAGCTTTGGACCACACAAGAGCACTACCTGATTAGCCCCATAAGTAGAACATCCAAAGGGGAATCTCAAAAGGCACAAGAACCTGCAAGGGCAAAACCTCCTCTGAGGGGTCAGCCCCCATACAGCAGTTCATACACCGTGGGTGTAGCCAGTCCTCACAGTTAGTGAGCCTGTGAGTCAATCCCACCCACTGATGCGCCAAAAGCAATCAAGGCTGAACTACAACAGAAGAACGCACGCAACACATAGAGACACTCCAGGAACACACACACAGGCAATTGGGGAGACTGTGCAATTGGATGACACAGGACATGTACTACATAAGACCATCCAGCACAGAATTAGAGACATAGACGATCTACCTAATACATAGAAGCAAACACAGAGTGACAGCCAGAATGTGGAAACCAAAGAACATGTCCCAAATAAAAGAACATGAGAAGTCTCCAGAAATGGAACTGAATGAAATGGAGCCAACCTGCCTACCAGAGACAGAGTTTAAAACACTCATATAAGAATTTGTAAGACACTTAACTGAGAATTTCAACAAAAAAATAGCAAGGATAAGGAAGGACATAGAAACCATAAAAAAGAACCATTCAGAAGTAAAGAATACATAACTGAAATAAAGAATATACTAGAAGGAATCAACAGATTAAATGAAGTAGAGTATTGAATCAGATATTTAGAAGACAAGGTAGCAGAATACACCCAATTGGAACAACAAAAAGGAAAAGAATAAAAATGAATATAGTTTAAGTGACTTGTGGGACAACATAAAGCATAACAACCTTCACATCGTAGGTGTACCAGAAGGAGAAGAGTGGGAGAAAGGGATCACAAACCTATTTGAAAAAATTACCCAAAACTTCCCAACCTGGTGAAATAGACATACCATGTCCAGAAATCGTAAGAGTCCCAGACAAGATTAACCCAAATACACCCACACCAAGACACAGCATAGTTAAAATAAGAAAGGTTAAAAACAAAAAGAGAATCCTAAAAGCCGCAGAAGAAAGACAACTAGTTACTCACAAGGGAGCTACCATAAGACTATCAGCTGATTTCTCAACAGAAACTTTGCAGGCCAAAAGGCAATGGCAGGGAATATTCAAAGTGATGAAAAAAGAAGGACCTACAACCAAGACTACCCAGCAAGGCTGTCATTTATGTAAAATTGAAGGAGAGATAAAGAGATTCCCAGATAAGAAAAAGCTAAATGATAGGGCCGGCCGAATGGCTCAGTTGGTTAAGAGCTCGCTCAAGAGTGCGAGCTGAGCTCTGAGCAACAGTGGTTCGAGGCCAGCCCGAGCTGAGTTGCCGTTGAGCTGCCAACAGGTGGCAGGATGGCTCAGCTAAAAAAAAAAAAAAAAGCTAAATGAATTCATTACCCCCAAGCCAGGGTTACAGGAAATATTAAAAGGACTTCTTTAAGCAGAAGAAAGGAGAAAACATACAAATTAACCAATATCAGAAATATGAATAATAAAATAACAGTAACTACATGCTTATCAATAATCACTTTAAATGTAAATGGTTAAATGTTCTAATCAAAAGATGTAAGGTAGCTGAGTAGATAAGAAACAAGACCATGTATATGCTGTCTACAAGAGACTCACCACATATCGAAAGACACACATAGGTTGAAAGTCAAGGAATGGAAAAAGATTTAATGCAAATGAAAATGAGAAAAATGCTGGTGTAACCATACTTATATCAGACAAGATAAACTTAAAAATGAAGACTATAATAAGTGACACAAAAAATTAACATGGAAACAGTGGCCTTAAATGGCACACTAGACCAGATAGATTTCATTGATATTTTTATAGCATTTTACCCCAAAGCAGTGAAATAAACATTTTTTTCAAGTGCACATGAAACCTTTTCCAAGATGGACTACATGTTAGGCCACAAAACAAATCTCAATAAATTTAAGAATACTGAAATCATATCAAATGCTTTCTCTGACCACAGTGGTGTGAAACTAGAAAGCAGTTACAAACAAAACAAAATAAAACAACTGAAATACACACAAACTTATGGAGACTGAATAACATGCTACTATATAATGGTCAACAGTGAGATCAAGGAAGAAATCAAAAGATACTTGAGACAAACAAAAATGAAAACACAATGGCAGAAAATCTATAGGACGCATTGAAAGCAGTCCTACGAGGGAAATTCAAAACCATGCAGGTCTACCTCAAGAAACAAGAAAAATCTCAAATTCTCAAATCAGCAGTCTATTTTTACACTTAAGGGAACTGGAAAACGACCCGTAGAATAACTCCAAAGTGAGTACAAGGAAGGTAATAATAAAGTTCAGAGTGGAAATAAATGAAATCGAGACCAAAAAGCCAATACAAACAATCAATGAAACAAACAGCTGTTTTTTTAAAAGATAAACAAAATTGATAAACCTTTAACCAGACTCATCAAGAAAAAAAGAGAGAGGACCCAAATAAATAAAATCAAAAGTGAAAAAAAAGTGACCACAGACACCACAGAAATATAAAAACAAAAACAAAAAGTTTTTAAGAAAATGCAATATGGAAAAAATGGATAAATTCCTAGAAGCATATATTCTTCCAAGGCTGAATTAAGAAGAAACAGAAAATGTGAACAGATTGATTACTACCATGAAATTGAATCAATAATCAACAAGCTACCAACAAACAAAATTCTGGACCAGATGGCTTCACAGGTGAATTTTACCAAACATTCAAAAAAGGATTAACACCTATTCTCCTCAAACTATTCCAAAATATCCACAAGGAGGGATGGCTCCCAAGATCATTTTATGAGATCACTCTTACCCTGATCCCAAAACTAGACAAAGACATTACAAAAAAAAAGAAAATTATTGGCCAATATCACTAATGAACATAGATGCAAAAATTGTCAACGAAGTATTAACAAACTGAATTAAGCAATACATTGAAGAGATCATACTCTATAATCAAGTGGAATTCATTCCTGGTATACAAGCCTGGTTTAATATTCACAAATCAATTTACATGATATATCATATAAACAAAATGAAAAATAAAGATCATATGGTCATATCAATAGATGTAGAAAAACATTTGACAAAATCCAGCATCCATTTATAATAAAAACTCTCAGTAAAGTGGGAATAGAGAAAACATCTCAACATAATGAAAGTCATATATGACAAACCCACCAGTAACATCGTACTCAATAGAGAAAATCTAAAAGCATTCCCCTTAAGATCAGGACAAGACAAGAATGGCCACTTCCATCACTTTTATTCAACATAGTACTGGGGGAGTTCTAGTCACAACAATCAGACAAGAAAAAGAAATACAAGGCATCCTAATGGGAAAGGAGGAAGTAAAGCTGTCATTATTTGCAGATGACATGATACTATATAAAGAGAACTCCAAAGATTCCACCAAAAACCTGTTAGAACTGATAAATGAATTTAGTAAAGTAACAAGATACAAAATTAAGATTCATAAATCGGTTGCATTTTTACACACCATTAACAAACTATGAGAAATAGAAATTAAGAAAAAAAATCCCATTTACAGTTGCATCACAGAAAAATAAAATACTTAAGAATAAATTTAACCAATGAAGTAAAAGACCTGTACTCAGAAAATTGTAAGGCACTGAAGAGAGAAATTAAAGAAGATAAAAATAAATGGAAGCATATATCTTGCTCTTGAATAGGAAGAATTAATACAGTTAAAATGTCTATACTACCCAAAGTAATATATACATTCAACGCAATCCCTACCAAAATGACATTTTTCACAGAACTAGGACAAATTTTCCTAAAACTTATATAGAACCATAAGAGAGCCCAAGTAGCCACAGCAATCCTGAGAAATAAAAACAAAGGGGGAGGTATCACTGTACCTCATATCCAATTATACTACAAGGCTATAGTAATCAAAACAGCATGTTATTGGCATAAAAACAGACACATAGATCATGGAACAAAATAGAGAGCCCAGAAATAAATCCATGCCTATGTGGTCATTTAATCTATGACAAAGGAAGCAAGAATTTACACTGGGGTAAAGACAGTTCTATAAGAGGTACTTGGAAAACTGGACAGATGACAGATACATGCAAAGAATGAAACTGGACCATCCTGTTATGCCATATCCAAGAATAAAGTAAAAATTGATTAATGACTTAAATGTAAGACTCGAAACCTTAAAACTCATGAAAGAAAATATAGGAAGTAAACTCGCAGAATTTACCCTCCGGCAAGGGAAACAAAAGAAAAATAAACTAATGCGACTACATCAAACTAAAAAGTTTTTTTCACAGCAAAGGAATCCATCAACAAAACAAGACATCTTACTGAATGGGAGAAGATATTTGCCAATTGTACATCTGATAAGGGTTTAATATACACATCTTATGAAAACCCATACAACTCAACACCAAAAATCCAAACAGCCCAGTTAATAAATGGGTAATAGACATGAAGAGACATTTCTCTAATGAGGACTTACAGTTGACCAATAAACTTAATGAAAAGATGCTCAATGTCACTGATCATCAGAGAGATGCAAATAAAAACCACAATGAGATACCATCTCACTCCTGCCAGAATAGCTCTCATCAATAAATCAACAAACAACAAGTGTTGGAGAGGATGTGGAAAAAAGGAAACCCTCTTGCATTGTTGGTGGGATTGCAAATTGGTGCAGCCACTGTGCAGAACAGTGTGAAGGTTCCTCAAAAAATTAAAACTAGAACTGCATTATGAGCCAGCAGTTCCACTCCTGGGTATTTATCCAAAGAAATCCAAAACACTAATTCGAAAAAATATATGCACCCCTATGTTTAGTGCAGTGCTATTCACAATAGCCAAGGTATGGAAACAACCAAAATACCAATCAATAGACAATTGGATAAAGAAATTGTGGCACATTTATAGATGGAGTGTTAGTCTGCCATAAAAAGAATGAAATCTTACCATGTGCAACAACATGGATGGACCTAGAGAACATTATGCTAAGTAAAATAGTTCAGACTGAGAAAGACAAATACCCTATGATCTCACTTATATGTGGAATCTAAAGAACAGAATAAGCGAACAAACAAAACAAATAGACTCAGAGATACAGAGAAAAAAACTGTTGGTAGATGGGAGGGGGTTTGGGGGATGGGGAGAAGATGAAGGGATTAGAAAGTACAAATCGGTAGACACAAAATAGTCACAGGTATGTGAAATACAGTATGGGCAGTATAATCAATAATGTTGTGCATATTATGTAGGGTGCCAGATGGGTACTGGACTTATCAGGGGGATCACTTCATAGATAGTGTAGATACCTGACCTGTACACCTGAAGCAGATATCAAATAATATTGAATGTGAACTATAATTAAATATATATAAATAGTCACGGAATGAAAAATACAGCATAGGGAGTATACTCAATGATATTGCAATAACTATATATGATGTCAGAGGGATAGTAGACTTGGAGGAATTGTCACTTTGTGATGGATATAAATGTCTAATCAAGTTGTTTTGTAAACCTGAAATTAATAAAAAATAAATTTAAAAAATAATAAAAGAACAAAATACCATTGCCCCAAATGATCCAAATTGAGAAACAAAGGGTAGATTATGGTGGCTTTTGATGTGCAGTCCAACTTCCTATACTGCATGCCTAAATTTTAATTTAATTATGAATAAAATGATTTAAATGAAATAAAGTAAAAAATAAAATTGTCGTGATGGTTGAAAAACTCTGTGAATATACCAAAACCACAATTTTAAATGGGTAAATTGTATAGTGTGTGAATTCTATCTCAACAAAGCTATCAAAAAATAAAAATAATCTATTGAATCACACTTAATAAAAAAGAAAAGAATGCATATTGTAGTGCTTTGGGGTAAAATGCTCTAAAAATATCAATTAAATCCATCCGGTCTGGTGTGTCATTTAAGGCTGGTGTTTCCTTGTTGATTTTCTGTCTGGAAGATCTGTACATTATTAACACTATGATTGTGTTAATGTTAATCTCTCCTTTTTTGTCCGTCAATATTTGTTTTATATATTTAGGTGCTCTTATGTTGAGTGCAGAAAGGTTTACTAGTGTTCTGTTTTCTTGTTGGATTGATTCCATTATCGTTATGTAATGTCCTTTTTTGTCTCTCATTCTGGTCTTCGTTTTAAAGTTTATTTTGTCAGGGTATTGCTTGCCCAGTTTTTTTTCCATTTCCATTTGCGTGAAATAATGTTTTTCCATCCCTTCACTTTAAGTCTATGTGTGTCTTTAGATCTGAGGTGGGTCTCTTGTAGACAATATATGCATGGGTTTTGTTTTCTTACCCATTCAACTACACTGTGTGTGTTTTTTGTTTTTGTTTTTGTTTTTTTGTTTGTTTGTTTTTTTTAGATTTTACTGGGGAATTGAGGGAGGAGAACAGCGTTGGGGGACTGGGGAAGGGGAACAGACAAGCTACTGTCCTTTTGTTCTTCAGTCTAGTTGCAGAGGACATTGCTTCACTGTCCCATGTTGGTATCATCACTGCGCTCTTCCCGAACGAGGCAGCCCGGTTGCCAGCCTCTGGATGTCGCTCACCGCAGCTCTTGGCAGCTCATGGCTGACTGCCAGCCACTCACGCTGGCTGCCAGCCACTCACTGTAGCCTGTGGCAGCCCACTGCAGCAGGGGCTGCAGCCTACACCGTCACTGGGGCTTGCACAGCCCAGCTCCAGGTGGAGCTGTTGTTAGCTGTAGAGGGCAGTGTCACTGGCCCTCATATGTGGGATTCGAACAGGGGCCGCTGGCATCCCAAAACCAGCTGTTAACCACTGCGCCACTCGGCCGGCTACACTATATGTTTTGATTGGAATATTTAATCTATTTACAGTTATAGTAATTATTGATAGATTCATGGTTATTGCCATTTTAGTTTTCATATTTTTGATCATCTTTTCTTTGTTTTCCCCCTTTTTTTTAAAAATATTTTATTGGGAAATTTGGGGAGAGGAACAGCGTTGGGGAATCAGGGAAGGGGAACTGACAAGTTGCTCTCCTTTTGTTCTTCAGTCTAGTTGCGGAACACGTTGCTTCACTGGCCCATGTTGGTATTGTCATTGCGCTTGGTCGCCAGCCTCTGGACGGTGGCTCACTGTAGCCTATGGCGGCCCACTGCAACAGGGGCTGCAGCCTACACTGTCGTCAGGGCTTGCGCAGTCAGCTCCAAGTGGAGCTGTTGTTAGCTGTAGAGGGCAGTGTCACTGGCCCTCTTGTGTGGGATCCGAGCTGAGGCCGCTGGCATCTCAAGCCAGCTCTTAACCAATGCACCACTCGGCCAGCCCTGTTTTCCCCCTTCTTAAAGAAGTTCTTTTAACATTTCTTGTGATATTGGCTTGGTGGAAATTAATTCTTTTATCTTTTACTTTTCTGGGCATCTCTTTATCTTGTCTTTAATTTTAAATGATAGCCTTGCTCAGTAGAGTGGTCTTGTTTGTAGGCGCTTGCTTTTCATAAAATTGAATATTTCCTGCCACTCCCTTCTGGCCTGCAAAGTTTCTGTTGAGAAATCAGCTGACAGTCTTATGGGAGCTGCCTTACAAGTTACTAGTTGCCTTTCTCTTGCTCCTTTTAGGAATCTTTGTCTGTAACCTTTGCCATTTTAGTTACGATGTGTCTTGGTGGGAGCCTCTTTGGGTTCATCTTGTTTGGGACTCTCCATTTCCTGAGGTTGTATGTCTATTCCCTTCATCAGGTTAGGGAAATTTTTTGTCTTGATTTCTTCAAATATATTTTCAATTCCTTGCTCTCTCTATTCTTTTTCTGGTACCCCTATGAAGCGAATGTTTATACTTTTGATGTTTTCCCAGAGGCCTGTTAAACTACCTTTGGTGTTTTTTTTCAGTGCATTTTTCTTTTTGTTGTTCCAATTGGATATTTTATGCTACCTTGTGTTGTGAATCCATGATTTGATCCTCTGCTTCATCTAATCTTGTAAGCAGTATTTTAAACTGTCTGGTAGATTGGTTGCTTCCATTTTATTTAGTTCTTTTTGTGGATTTTTCTACTTTTTTTAAATTTGTGATATGTTTGTTTCCTCATTATCGCTGCCTGCCTCTCTGTGTTTCCTTCTATTTATAATATTAGGTAGATCTCCTATGTCTCTCAGTCTTTGCTGGCCAGCCTTATATAGTAGGTGTCTTGTGTGATCACATGACTCAGACTATCTAATCACCTGTGCATGTGTTCCAGGAGTGGCCCTTGTGTGTGTCGTGTGTGTTCTGTTGTAGTTGAGCCTTGATTGCTTATGGTGCATCAGTGGGTGGAATTGATTCCCAGCCAGGCTGACTGATTATGAGGATTAGTTATACCCACAGCATATTAGCTGCTGTGTGTAGGCTGATCACTCAGAGGGGTATTTACCCTCTCAGGCTCTTGTATTTGTTGAGAACATCGTTTGGGTGAGCCTCTTGTAGGCCTAATCATTTAGTACTCTGGTGTGTTCTGTAGCCAGCCTCTCTGTGTGTGTTTTCTGGTGCCCCCTTGGGAGGGTCTCCTATGCAGGCCAATTTTAGCATTGCCTGTGACTGGCCTGCAGCTACCTTGTAGGGCCACAAAACTATATGGTTGGTTGCTGCCTGTGCTGGACCTGGAGGAGTGTGTGATTGCCCTCCCTGTGAGCTGAGACCAGCTACCACCAGTATCAGGCCTAGGGCAGCTTAGCATAAGGCTGTTGCCACCTGCAAGCTGCCCATAAGACTCAGCCACTGAAAGAGCTCCCTTAGGTGCTCAGGACGGGCTGCTTGACCCTGTGTTGCCAAAGCCACTAGTGATGCCGCATAAGCTTGGTGGAGGGGCATCCCAGAGAGTCACTGGATGTGGCTGGTGGTTTTTACAAAATTAATACAGGTTCAGTTCTTGCGCCATTATTGAGGCTGTGGCTGCCCCACAAGATGCCCAGAGAATACCGCATCCAACCACCGCCCATCTTGGGCCTGAAGATAGAGTGCCCGAAAAAGGCTGCAGTGTAAACTCTGGCTTACCACAAAACTCCTTAAGTTTATCAGACCACCATGGGCCATCCATTGTTGTAGAAGAGTCTGGCAGCTTGCACGGCAGGGGCAGCCACCCAGGGGCCCATAGTTCCTCTAGTGATGCTGCATTTGCTGGGTGTGGCAAGGTCCCAGGGAATCACCAAGGTGGTGCACATACAGATTTTGTCAGACTGATGTCTCAGATTTGGCCCTTTGGGGGAGCGTTCAACACAGGAAAGAAGGATTTGTCTTGTAGGCTACAGGCGAGACAGCCCCCCACACAGGAATAATGGCTGCTGTCCCTCTAGCTTTCGCCCTGGAGCCACACAACTCAGTCCTTCCCTGTGTGTCTCTGGTGACTCTTGAATTGCCACCCATTTGCCAGAACTCAGGGTGAGTACTAACAGGCAAGTGAGTCTGTATGCAGGCTCTTTAAGAGTATGTTTGGGTTTCCAGCCACCTTCCATCACACCAGGACAAAGAGATGGAATCCTCGCCTATTTTCACTGCCGATGTTGTGGTGTTCCTCTTTCCGACAAAGGACCCCTGGGCTGGAGCTCCCAGTATGGGGCTGGGACCCCTCACTCTTCAGGGTGGCCCTCCATTGTCGAGGTATCTCTCCCAGTGCTCAACCACTACCTGTGGGGTGGGGTCAGCCCATTTTGTTCCTCCACCCCTCCTACCAGTATCCTTGTGGCCTTTTATTTATATCCTTAATTATAGAGGTTCTGTTCAGCTAGTCTTTAGATGATTCTCGAGTTGTAATTTTAATGTGATCCTGGGATGCAGCAGGCATAGTGTTTACCTGTTTCGCTGTCTTTCAGAAATGCATATTCTTTAACACTTTCTTTATTTTGAGATTCAATATTATTTTACATTAATTTCAGGCATAGTTGTTAGACATTTGTATAATTTAAGAAGTGATCCCCCTGGCTAGTCTGGTACTCATCTGGCACTATACATACTTATTGCCATATTATTGGTTCTATATGTTTTACTTTACATCCCCATCACTATTTTGTAAATGCCAATTTGTACTTCTAAATCCCTTCACCTTTTTCACTCACCCCAACCCCATTCCACTTAGTAGCCATCAAAATATTTTCTGTATGAGTTTTTGTTTCTTTGTTTGTCTTGTTCTTTTGTTGCTCTCAGTTTTATAATTCCACATGTGAGTGAAGTCACATGATTCTTAATTTTTTTCTGACTGATTTTGCTTAGCATGATAATCTCAAGATGCATCCACATTGTAGCAAATGGCAATATTTCATCTTTTCTTAAGGCCAACTAATATCCCATTGTGTATATGCACCATGGACACTGGTGGTTTCCATGTCTTGGCCAGCATGAATAATGCTGCAATGAACATAGGCATATATATATATATATATCTTTACAGACAAATGTGTTCGGATTTTTTGGATAGCTACCCAAAAGAGGGATTGCTGGGTTGTATGGTAATTCTATTCTTAATTTTTTAAAGGAACCTCCATACTGTTTTCCACAATGTTGTACCAATTTATATTCCCACCAGCGGTGTATGAAGATACCTTTTTCTGCACAACCTCTCCAATACTTGTTCATGATAGTTATTCTAACAGGTGTGAGGTGATGTTTCATTGTGGTGTTTATTTCTATTTCCCTAATTACTAAGGAAGTTGAGCATCTTTTCACATATCTGTTGACCATTTCTATGTCTTCTTGGGAGAAGTGTCTGTTCAGGTCATCTGCCCATTTTTTAATTGGATCGGTTGGGGTTTTTTGTTATTGAGTTGTATGAGTTTTGTTTTGTTTTATTTTTTTAAAATTAGTTCCAGGTGTACAACACAGTGTAATAGTTATACTTTTTACCCCTCAAAGTGACAGCCTCCCCTCCCCAAATCCACTGCCTCACTCCCCCCACCAATATCATACATATCTGTTACAATTCCATTGACTCAACTCCCACACTATATTCCACATCCTGTGACTCTCTCTCCCATATATATATATATATATATATATATATTCAATTATAGTTGACATACGATATTATACAACATCAGGTGGTTCCGGTGTACAGTGCAGTGATCAAGCCTCTACCCCACCCATGAAGTGGTCTCCCTAACAAGACATGTGACCATTTGACACCCTACAAAATATTTACAACATTATTCATTATATTTCCCGAACTGTCTTTCATATCCCTGTGGCAATATTGTAGTTACCTATTTATGCTGTCTAATCCCTTCCCCTTCTCCCTCATCGCCAACCCCTTCCCAACTAGCAACCATGAGTTTTTCCTCTATATCTCTGAGGCTGTTTCTATTCACTTTGCTTATTCATTCAGTTTTTTAGATTCCACATATAAGTGAGATCATGTGGTATTTGTTTTTGGCCTACTGACTTATTTCACTTAACTTAATATTCTCTAGATCCATCCGTGTCTTTGCAAATGGTATGAATTCATTCTTCTTTTTTTTTAAAAAAAAAAAAATCTGCTTGCAAACCTCCCATTTTACTTAATGGTTTACCTCAGACATCAGCATTTTTATTTTTATTTTATTTTATTTTATTTTATTTCATTTTTGAGGGCAGTGTCACTGGCCCTCATATGTAGGACCCGAACCGGGGCCGCTGGCTTCCTAAGCCAGCGCTTAACCACCGTGCCACTCAGCCGGCCCTCATTCTTCTTTATAGCGGAGTAATACTCCATTGTATAAATGTACCACAGTTTCTTTTTTTGTTTGTTTGTTTTTGTTTGGGTTTTTGTTTGTTTGTTGTTGTTGTTTTGTGTGTGTGTGTTTGTTTTGTTTTGTTTTGTTTTTTTGTTTTTTTTTAGTTGAGCCATCCTGCTACCTGTTGGCAACTCAGCTCTGGCTGGGCATCGAACTGCTGTTGCTCAGAGCTCAGCTCACACTCTTGAGCGAGCTCTTAACCAACTGAGCCACTCGGCCGACCCCACAGTTTCTTAATCCAGCCATCTACCGATGGGCATTTCGGTTGTTTCCAAGTCTTGACTGTTGTAAATAGCACTGTGATAAACATAGGGGTGCATATATTTTTTCAAATTAGTGTCTTGGGTTTCTCTGGATAGATACCTAAGAGTGGAATTGCTGGGTATTAAGGTAGTTCCACTTCCAGTTTTTTGAGATACTTCCATACTGATTTCCATGACTTCACCAATCTGCAGTCCCACCAAAAGTGCACCAGGGTTGCCTCTTTTTTTTTTTTTTTTTTAGCTGAGCCATCCTGCCACCTGTTGGCAGCTCAGCGGCAGCTCAGCTCAGGCCGGGAATCAAACTGGCAACACTGTTGCTCAGAGGTCACATTCTTGAGCAAGCTCTTAACCAACTGAGCCACTTGGCCGACCTTTAAGGGTCCCTTTTCTCCACAAACTTGCCAGCACTTCTTGTTTGTTGATTTGTTGATGATAGCCATTCTGACAGGAGTGAGGTGGTATCCCATTGTGGTTTTTATTTGCATTTCTCTAATGATTAGTGAGGTTGAACATTTTTTCATATGCGTGTTGGCCATCTTATATGTCCTGTCTAGAGAAATGCCTCTTCATATCCTCTGCCCATTTTTTACTTGGGTTGTTTGTTTTTTTGGTGTTGAGTTTCATGAGTGTTTTATAAATTTTGGATATTAACCCCTTATCAGACATATCATTGGCAAATGCCTTCTCCCATTCAGTCGGCTGCCTTTTTGTTTTATTGATGGTTTCCTTTGCTGTGAAAAAACCTTTATGCTTGATATAATCCCATATGTTTATTTCTTTTATTTCCCTTGCCTGAGGGGATACATCAGTAAAAATATTACTGAGGGTAATGTCTGCAAATTTACTCCCCATGTTTTCTTCTAGGAGTTTTATGGCTTCAGGTCTTACATTTAAGTCTTTAATTCATTTTGAATTTGTTAGTCCATTTTCATTTTTTTTGCACGTGTCCAATTTTCTGAGTACCATTTATTAAATAGACTACCTTTACTCCTATATAAATTCTTGCTTCATGATCATAGATCAAATGACCATATATGGATGGGTTTATTTCTGGACTCTATTCTGTTCCATTGATCTATGTGTCTGTTTTTATTCCAGTACCATACTGTTTTGATTACTGTAGCCTTGTAGTATGATTTGACTTCGGGTAACGTGATACCTCCCACTTCGTTCTTATTTCTCAAGATTGTCATGGCTATTCGGGGTCTTTTATGTTTCCATATAAATTTTAGGATTCTGTGTTCTATTTCTGAGAAAAATGTCCTTGGTAGTTTGAATGGAATTGCATTGAATCTATATATTGCCTTACGTAGTATTGACGTTTTAACTATATTAATTCTTCCTATCCAGGAACATGGGTATTTCCATTTATTTCTATCTTTTTTTATTTCTGTCTTCAGTGTCTTATAATTTTCTGAGTACAGGTCTTTTACTTCTTTGGTTAAATTTATTCCTAGGTATTTTATTGTTTTTGAAGCAATTGTAAAAGGGATTGATTTCTGGATTTCTTCTTCTGATAGTTTATTAATGGTGTATACAATGCAACGGATTTCTGGATATTAATTTTGTATCCTGCTACCTTACTAAATTCATTTATTAGTACTGAAAGTTTTTTGGTGGAGTCTTTGGGATTCTTTGTGTCTAGTATCATGTCATCTGCATATAGTGACAGTTTTACTTCCTCCTTTCCAATTTCGATGCCATATATTTCATGTTCTTGTCTAATTGCTGTATCTAGAACTTCCAGAACTATGTGGAATAGAAGTGGCTAAAGTGGGCAGCCTTATCTTGCTCCTTATCTTAAGGGGAAAGCTTTTAGCCTTTCCCCATTTAGTATGATGTTTGCTGTGGGCTTATCATATATGGCCTTTATTATGTTGAGATATGACCCTTCTATTCCCACTTTGCTAAGAGTTTTTTAACATAAATAGCTGCTGGATTTCGTCAAATGCTTTTTCTGCATCTATTGATGTGATCATATGATTTTTATTTTTCATTTTGTTAATGTGGTGTATTATATTAATTGATTTGTAGATATTGAACCAACATTGCATACCAGGAATGAATCTCACTTGATCGTGGTGTGTGATCTTTTCAATATGATTCTGAATTCAGTTTGCTAGTATTTTGTTGAGAATTTTTGAATCTATGTTCATTAGGGATATCGGCCTGTAGCGTTCCCTTTGTAATTTCTTTGTCTGATTTTGGGATCAGAGTAATAGTGGCCACATAAAAGCTGCTTGGGAGCCTTCCCTCCTTCTGAATTTTTGGAATAGTTTGAGAAGAATAGATGATAATTCTTTTTTGAATGTTTTGTAAAATTCACCTGTGAAGCCGTCTGGTCCAGGACTTTTGTTTGTTGAAAGTTTGTTGATTACTGATTCAATTTTTTTGGTAATCATTCTGTTCAGAGTTTCTGTTTCTTCTTGGTTCAGACTTGGTAGATTGTGTGCTAGAAATGTATCCATTTCTTCCAGATTGTTTAATTTGTTGGCGTATAGTTGCTCATAGTATTTTCTTAAATTTTTTTGTATTTCTGTGGTATCTGTTGTCACTTCTCCCCTTTCATTTCTGATTTTATTAATTTGGGTCCTCTCTCTCTTTTACTTGGTGAGTCTGGCTAAGGGTTTGTCGATTTTGTTTATCTTTTCAAAAAACCAGCTCTTGGTTTAATTTATCTTTTGTATTTTTTTGGGGGGGAGGTGGGGTCTCTATTTATATTCTGTTCTTTTTTTTTTAAATTTAATTTTATTTTATTAGTTTCAGGTGTACAACACAATGCAATAGTTATACTCTTTACCACCAAAGTGAAAAACCCCTCCCCCAGTTCGCCACCCCACTCCCCCCCCATAACATACATATCCATCACAACTCCCCTGACTCCCCTCCACAGTATACTCCACATCCCGTGACCATCCACATATTCAGTTGCAGTTGGCATACAATACTATACAACATCAGCTTTAGGTGTATAGTGCAGTGATCAAGCCTCTACTCCATCCATGAAGTGGTCTCCCTAACAAGACATGTGACTATCTGACATGCCACAAAATTTTTACATTATTATATTCCCCGAACTGTGTTTCATATCCCTGTGGCAATATTGTAGTTGTCTATTTATGCTGTCTAATCCCTTCCCCTTCCCCCCCATCCCCACCCCCTTCCCAACTAGCAACCCTCAGTTTTTCCTCTACATCTACAAGTCTGTTTACTTTGATCGTTCACTCAGCTCTTCAGACTCCACACACAAGTGAGATCACATGGTACCTGTCCTTCTCCAACTGACTTATTTCTCGCAACATAACAGTCTCTTCACAACAGTATCAACTACATTCCCAGAACTGCCCCCATATCCCTGCGGCAACATTGTAGTCCCACATACACTGTCCAAAACCTTCCCCCTCTCCCTCTTCCCCACTCCCTCCCAGCCAGCAACCATCAGTTTTTCCTTTATATCTGCTTGATATGACTTCAATCTTCTTAAATTGTCTCTCTGGGTTAGCTTGTTTACCCCTTTCTTTTGTTTAAAAAAGCCCTTTTAACATTTCTTGCAATGCTGGCTTGGTGGTAATGAATTCCTTAAGCTTATTCTTTTCTGAGAAGCTCTTTATTTCTCCTTCAATTTTAAGTGATAGCCGTGCTGGGTAGAGCAATCTTGGTTGTAGGCCTTTATTTTGTGTCACTTTGAGTATCTCCTGCCACTCCCTTCAGGCCTGCAGAGTTTCTGTAGACAAGTCAGCTGTTAGTCTAACAGGAGTTCCTTTGTATGTAACCTGCTGTCTTTCTCTTGCAGCCTCTAGGATTCTGTCTCTGTCTTTAACCTTTGCCATTTTAACTATGATGTGTCTTGGTGTGGACCTGTTTGGGTTCAGCTTGTTTGGAACCCTCTGCACTTCCTGGGCATGTATGTTGATTTCCTTCACCAGGGTAGGGAAGTTTTCAGTCATTATTTTTTCAAATACATTTTCAACCCCTTGCTTCTTCTCTTCTCCTTCTGGTATCCCTATGATTTGAAGGTGGTTGCACTTCACCTTGTCCCATAGGGCTCTTAAGCTATTTTCATTGTTTTTTATTCTTTGGTCTTTTTGCTGTGCCAACTGGGTGATTTCTGCTATTTTATCTTCCAAATCGCTGATCTGCTCCTCTGTTTCATCTGCTCTACTGGTGATTCCTTCGAGTGTGTTCTTCATTTCAGTTATTGTATTCTTTAGTTCTAACAGGTTGTTTTTTATGGTTTCCCTATCCTTCTTTATGTCCTCGCTAAGTTCCTTAAACATTCTTATCATCAGTGTTCTAAACTGTGTCTCCGAAAGGTTGGATCCCTCTGTTTCATTTGGTTCCATTTCTGGAGGTTTCTTCTGATCTTTTACTTGTGACATGTTTCTTTGTTTCCGCATTCTGGCTGTCGCTCTGGGATTGCTTTGATGTATTAGATAGATCACCAGGAAAGCCCTGGCTGGATCACACAGGCACACAGCTCACGGCCCAACACTCCCAGGAAAACTCCCAGTCTCAGCCTGTCCCAATCAGCCACTCACAGATCAGGCCAAGCAGCCTGACAACCAATCACCAGCCTGGCAACTCTGCAAGCGGAGTGCAGAAAGCAGAGACCCGAGACGGCTTGCGCGCTCCTGCATCTCAGTGTGTGCTCTGTTCTTTATTATTTCCTTCCTTGTACTTCCTTTGGGTTTATTTTGCTCTTCTTTTTCTGATTCCCTTAGGTGTAAAGATAGTCTGTCAATTTGAGATTGTTCTTGTTTCTTGAAGCCTGCATTGCTATGAATTTCCCTCTTAGGACTGCTTTCACTGCATCCCATAGATTTTGGGTTGTTGTGTTTTCATTTATGTTTGTCTCGAGATAGCTTTTAATTTCTTCCTTGATCTCATTTTCGACCCACTTGCTATTTAGTAGCATGTTATTCAGCCTCCATGTATTTGTGTGCTTTCTGGATTTCTTTCTTTAATTGATTTCTAGTTTCAATTAAAGAAACTAGAGGCTTGATATTATTTTATCAAGAGGCTTGATATGATTTTAGTCTTCTTAAATTTGTTGAGACTTTTTTTGTGGCCCATAGTGTGATCTATCTTGAAAAATGTTCTATGTGCACTTGAGAAGAATTCTGTTGTGTGTTTTTTGGTGAAATGCTCTAAAAGTTTCAATTAAATCCAGCTCGTCTAAAGTGTCATTTAGGGACACAGTTTCCATATTGATATTCTGTCTGGAGAATTTGTCCATTGTTGACAATGGGGTGTTAAAGTCCCCTACTACAATAGTTTTACTGTTGATATCTGTCTTTATGTCTGTGAATATCTGTTTTATATATTTAGGAGTTCCTGTGTTAGGTGCACAGATGTTTACTAGGGTTATGTCCTCTTGTGGAATCGATCCCTTTATGTGTAGTGCCCTTCTTTGTCTTTTATTGTAGTCTTCATTTTAAAGTCTGTTTTGTCCAAAGTAAATATTGCTACTCCAGATTTTTTCTCGTTTCCATTCCCATGAATGGAGCTATCTTATTTCATCTCGTTACTTTCAGTCTGTGTGTACCTTTTGATCTGAGATGAGTCTCTTGTAAACAGCGTATGAATGGGTCCTGTTTTCTCATCCACTCAGCTACTCTGTGTACTTTTTTGGAGCATTTCGCCCATTCACATTTAAAGTGATTATTGATAGGTGCATATTTATTGCCATTTTGTCATTTGTATTTCTGGTTCTCCTGTGTTAGCTTGTTTTCCCCTTTCTTCTGTTTAAAAAAGCCCTTTTAACATATGCTGCCATGCTGGTTTGGTGTTAATGAATTCTTTAAGCTTATTCTTTTCTGAGAAACTATCTCTCCTTCAATTTTAGGTGATAACCTTGCTGGGTAGAGCAATCTTGGTTATAGACCCTTTTTTTTTTTTGCATCCCTTTGAATATTTCCTGCCACGCACTTCTGGCCTGCACAGTTTCTGTAGAAAAGTCAGCTGTTAGTCTTATAGGGGTTCCTTTGTATGTAACCTGCTGTCTTTCTCTTGCTGCTTTTAGGATTCTGTTTTTGTCTTTAACCTTTGCCATTTTAACTAGGATGTGTCTTGGTGTGGACCTGTTTGGTTTCAGCTTGTTTGGAACTCTGCACTTCCTGGGCTTGTATGTTTATTTCGTTCACCAGTGTTGGGAAGTTGTCAGTCATTATTTCTTCAAATACGTTCTCCATCCCTTGGTTCTTCTCTTCTCCTTCTGGTATTCCTATGATGTAAATGTTGTTGAGCTTGATGTTCCAGAGGTCTCTTAAACTATTCTCATTGTTTTTATTCTTTTTTCTGTTTGTTCCAACTGGGTGATTTCTGCTGTTTTGTCTTCTAAATCGTTGTTCCAGTCCTCTGCTTCATCTATTCTACTGGTGATTCCTTCAACTGTTCTTCATTTCAGTTATTGTATTCTTTATTTTTAACTGGTTGTTTTTTATAATTTCTGTATCCTTCTTTATGTACTCGTTAAGTTCCTTAAACATTCTTATCATCAGTGTTCTAAACTCTGTCTCTGAAAGGTTGGATATCTCTTTTTCATTTCCATTTCTAGAGTTTCTTCTAATCTTTTACTTGGGACATATTTCTTTGTTACTTCATTCTGGCTGTCGCTCTGTGATTGCTTTGATGTATTAGATAGATCACCTATGCTTCTCAGTCGTTGCTGGGTGTTCTTGTAGAATATGTCCTTTATATTCGGATTGCACAGTCTCTGTATTCTCTTGGGCCATGTGTTCCAGAGGTGTTGCTGTTGAAGTTGCTCTTTAATTGCTTTTCACTTGTCAAAGGGTGGGATTGACCCTCAAACTGATTAGCTGGGAGAATTAGTTCTGTTCACAGTATATGAGATGCTGTGTGGAGGTTTACCCCCTCAGAGGAGGCTTGGCCACTGTGGAAAATGTCCTTTGAGAGTGCCACTTGTAGGTTCAATCAGTTTGTACTCTCGTGTTTTCTAACACTGCCTTTATGTGTATTGCTTCTGGTGTCTCTTGGGCAGGGTTCCCACTCAGAGCTATTTCAGACCTGCCTGTTACTGGTCCGTAGGTGCCTCAAGGATGTACACAGTTGGCTGCTGTCCATGCTGGACCTGGGGTCATGTGGAGATGGTCTCTTTATGAACTGAAGCTGGCCCCTATATTGGTCCTGAGGCAGTTTAGGAAAAGGCCCAGGGCCCTAGGCCTGTTGCCACCTGTCAGATGCCGGTAAGGCCCACCTATTGAAAGAGGCTCTTTAGGGGGCGTGTGTCTGGCTATTTGACCCGGTGTTGAGGGTGCCTCTTCGATGTGGCACTGGCTTGGCATGATGGAGTTTAAGTGAGTTATGCAACGTGAGTGGTAGTTTTTAAGATGTTAATGCAGATTGCATGTCTTACACCAATACCTGGCCTGTGACCCTCTTGTATAGCGTCCCAAGGGCACTACAGTCAGCCTCCATCTCAGGGCTCTGCAGACCACCTTCTGTTGTAAAAAAAACCTTTCCCACAGTTTCTGGAGGTAGGGCCAGTCACCCCAGCACGCCAGTTGCCACTGGCAATGGAGCTTTATGTAGGTGAGGTGGTGTTCCAGGTGCGTCAAGGTTGTGGTCAGTGGTTTCCACAAATTCAGTGTAGTCTCAGTTCCTGGACCATGGCTAGGTCCACATCCACTTCATAAAAGAAACAAAAAAAGAAAAGCAATCCAACAATACCAGAAAACATATACACTCCAATAGAAACTCAATAAGCAATAATCAGACAGGAGAAACAAAAGTATGTAAAAGAAACACAAACACAAAAACAGGAGAACAAGACAGAAAAACAGTGACCAAAGCAATATCCAGATAAACAAGTCTGAAAAACAACAACAAACACAAAATAGATAAAGAAAAGAAGGAAAAAGAACAAAAAATGAAAGAGAAAGAAAAGAAAAAATAATAATAAAGAAAGAGGGAAGAAAAATTAAGGGAGAAAAAGGAAAAAAGATTAAAAAAAAAAAAAAGACCCATGCGCGTTTTAATCTGACCACTTGCTCTGCAATAGAGAGTCTCTGGGTGACTCAGCAGCAGCTATGTTGGGGGGAAAGGCCCAATGCGTCGTGTGCCAGCCTCCCTCACGGGCTTGTAGTGAGCATCCCGCAATTAGCTGCTGTATGCTCTGGCACCGTGTTCACCACCAAAAATCCTCACAGGCTGCTGAGGGCTGTCTGCTTCTACAAAATATCGTCTGTGGGGGCCGGCCGAGTGGCACAGTGGTTAAGCCCAGTTCGGGTCCCACATATGAGGGCCAGTAACACTGCCCTCAAAAAAAAAAATCCTCTGTGGCCTGAGGAGGTGGAGGCCAGGTACCAGGGGCTCAGGGTGGCCCCTGCAACACAGATCTATGTGGGCAGGGCTGGCCCCCAAGGCACCACAGGGTGTGGTCAGTGGCCCCCACCCAGTCAGAACAGCGTGCACTCCTTCACTGGCAACCAGCGTGCACAAATGTGCCACTAATGCCCAGCTGGATCATGCACGTGCACAGCTCTCGGGGGAACACTCCCAGGAAAACTCCCAGTCTCAGCCTGTCCCAATCAGCTGCTCGCAGATCAGGCAGAGCAGCCCTACAGCCAATCGCCAGCCTGTGAACTCTGCATGCGCAGTGTGGAGAGCAGAACGGGGACCCCTGTCGGCAGGCGCACTCCTGCATCTCAATGAGCAGCCGTTGGAGCCTAAGCACTCCCACCAAGCCGTTTCCTGGCTACGCAGCACAATGCGGAGGGTGGAGACCCAAGGCAGCAAGTGCACTCACACACGCGTTCATACACACACACACACACACACGGCTGCGCCAATTCCAGAAGACCAATGTGGTCCTGGACTTGACACTCTATGGGAGGGCCCAACTCTGAAGAAATGGCACTCTCCTGTACATTACTTGTGTGCAAGCTCCTCACGAGAACAATGGTCCCAAAACCTCCAGCCCCCATGCCAAAGGTGCTCAGTTCAGTCCGTCCCCGAAGGCTCCTGGGCCCCACTCACACAGCTACTCCCTCCACCAGGGACCCGGTGAGTTCTCACCAGCGAGCTCACTGGTTCTCTAGCCACCCTCAGCCTCACCGGGCTGAGCAAAGAGAGTCCTCACTAATTTTTACTGCCAGCTATCTTGGAACTCCTCTTCCTGGCAAAGTAACTCTGGGCTGGTGAACTCGGTGTGGGGATGGAGGGTCTATCCCCCAAGCGGAGAAGGCTCTCCACTACTGAGGTGTCCCTCACAGAGTTTGCCCTCACTCCTCTGTGCCGCTCCTACCAGACTCGATGTGGCCTCCTCTTTAAGTCTTTCATTTAGAGGTTCTGTTCATCTAGTGTTCGGGGGCCTTCCGAGGTTGAATGTTGTATAAATTATTTGTAATTTTGGTGTGATCCTGGGAGGCAATTAGCACAGCATCTGTCTATTGTGCCATCTTTGAGGTTTTTATATATTTTGGGTATTAGACCCTCATGGACATGTTTTCAAGTTTCTACTCCCATTCAGTTGGTTGCCTGTTTGTTTTCTTGATGGTTTCTTTTGCTGTGCCTAAGTTTTTTAGTTTGATATAGGCCCATTTATTTATTTTAGCTTTTATGCCCTTTCTCCGAGGTCAAATTCATAAAACCCTCTCTAAGACCAAGGTCCGTAAGTTTAGAGTGTCTGTCTTCTTTTATGCATTTTACTGTTTCAGGTCATATATTTAGTTCTTTGATCTATTTTGAGTTAATTTTTGTGTATGATGACAAATAGCAGTCTAGTCTCATTGTTTTGCCCATGGCTTTCAAATTTTCACAACACCATTTATTGAAGATGCTTTCTTTTCTCTGTTGCATGTTTTTGGCTCCTTTGTCAAAAATTATCTGCCCATATATATGTGGGTTTTTTTCTGGGGTTTCAATTCTGTTCGATTGGTCTGTGTGTCTGTTTTTCTGTCAATACCGTGCTGTTTTGATTATTGTCACTTTGTAGTACAAATGGAAGTCAGATTGTGATACCTCCACTCTTGTTCTTTTTTAGTAACATTGCTTTGACTATTCGGGGTCTTGTGATTCCATATAAATCTAATGATTATTTGTTCTATTTCCTTTAAAAATGCTATTCAGTCTTTAATGAGGATTTTATTAAATGTGCATATTGTGGGCCAGCCGAGTGGAAGCTCTGAGCAACAGGGTCACCTGTTCGATTCCTGGTCCGAGCAGAGCTGCCGCTGAGCTGCCAACAAGTGGCAGGATGGCTCAGCTAAAAAAAAAAAAGGTGCATATTGCATTGGGTAATATAGACATTTTAGCTATGTTGATTCCTCTAATCTATGAACATGGAGTATCTTTCTATTTCTTTGTGTCTGCCTCAGTTTCTTTTAGAAATGTCTTATCATTTTCAGTGTATATAGGTCCTTCACGTCTTTGTTAAGTTTACTCCTAGGTATTTTGTTTTTCTTGTTTCAATTGCCAAAGGAATTTTTTTTCGTATCTTTGTCTGAGATTTCATTGTTAATATATAGGAATGCAATGGATTTTTGTGCATTGATTTTGTATTCTGCAACTTTAATGAATTTGTTAATTGTTGCTAATAGTTTTTTTGTGTGTGGAGTCTTTAGGGTTTTCTACATGAAGAATCATGTCTTCATAAAGTGACAGTTTAACTTCCTTATTCCTAAGTTGGATGCCTTTTATTTCTTTCTCTTGTCTGATTTCTCTGACTAGGACTTCTAATACTATATCCAATACTGTACTGAATAACAGTGGTTACAAGGGCATTCCTGTATTGTTCCTGATTTAGAGGAAAAGTTTTCACTTTTTCACCACTAAGTATGATATTAGCTGATGGTTTGTCATATATAACCTTTATTATGTTGAGGTATTTTCTTTCTATATGCATTTTATTAAGTGTTTACATAAATGGATGTCGTATCTCGTCAAATGCATTTTCTGCATCTATTTATGTGATCATATGATTTTTATGTTTTATCTTGTTTATGTGGTTATTACATTGATCTATTTGTGTATGTTGAACAACCCATGTGTCCCTGGAATGAATCCCACTTGATCGTGATGTATAATTTTTTTAATGTATTATTGTATTCAACTTGCTAGTGTTTTGTTTAGGATTTTTGTGCCTGTATTCATCGGAGATATTAGTGTTTAGTTTTCTTTTTTGTATGAGTTATCCTTATCAGGTTTTGGTGTCAGAGCAATGTTGACCTCATAAAATGAGTTAGGAAGTATTGCCTGTGCTACAATTATTTTGGAAGAGTTTGAGGAGGACATGTATTACATCATCTTTGAATGTTTGGTGGGATTCACTGGTGAAGCAATATGGTCCTTTTAGGGTGGTTTTGGATGATTCTTTCAATTTTCTTACAGTTGATCAGTCTATTTAGATATTCCAGTATTTCGTGATTCATTCTATGAAGGTTATATACTTCTAAAAATTTATCCATTTCTTTTTTTTTTTTAAGATTTTTTTTGAGAAATTGGGGGAGGGGAACAGTGTTGGGGAATTGGGGGAGGAGATCAGCCAAGTTGTTGTTCTTCAATCTTTGTTGTTAAGGGGGACAGCTCGTGGCCTCTAAGCTCAACGTGCTGTGTTCAATCTTAGTTGTGGGTGGGCATAGCCACCATCCCATGAGGGAGTCGAACCAGCAGCCTTGTTGTTAAGACACATGCTGTATCCTCTGAGCCATCTGGCCGGCAGCTCAGCTCAAGGTACCGAGTTCAGTCTTTAGTTGCTGGCGGGTGTAGCCCACCGTTGAACAGGCAATCTTGTTGTTACACCAGCTGAGCCCTCCTGCCACCTGTTGGCAGCTCAACGACAGCTCAGCTAGGGCACAGCGTTCACTGGCCCATGTGGGAATTGATCCTGCAGACCTGTTGCTCAGAGCACACACTCTAAGTCAACTCTTAACCAACTGAACCACTCGGCCAGCCTCAAATTTGTCCATTTCTTGTAGGTTCTTGAGTTTGGTGACATATAATCCTTCATAGTATTCTTGTATCATCCTTTGTATATCTGTGATATCCTTCATAACTTCTCTTTCATTTCTGATTTTGTTTGTCTTTTCCATTTTTTCCTTAGGGAGTCTAGCCAGGAGGCTGTCATTTGTATTAATTTTTTCAAAGAACCAGCTGTTCATTGCATTTTTTTCTACTGTGTTTTGTCTGTTTCATTTAATTCTGCTCTAATTTTTATTTCCTTTCTTCTGGTGACTGGTTTCATTTGTTCTTTTTCTAATAGTTCTTTAAGATGTATAGTTAAGTTGTTTTTTGGGGTTTTTCTTATTTCTTGAGACACACTTGTAATGATATAAATTTCCCTCTTAATGCTGCTTTCACTGCATCCCAATAATTTTGGTAGGATGTATTTTCATTCTCATTTATTTGCTATCTATCTTTTGATTTTGTCATTTTCTTCTTTTACACAATCGTTCTTTAATAGCATGTTGTTTAATTTCCACGTATGTGTATTTTATTTTACCCTGCTTTCTTTTTTTTTTTTTGATGGCAGTGTCACTGGCTCTCATATGTGGGACCCGAACCGGGGCCGCTGGCTTCCCAAGCCAGCGCTTAACCACCGCGTCACTCGGCCGGCCCTTTATCCCGCTTTCTTTTTGTAGTAGATCTCCAGTTCAAAGCTTTGTGGTCTGAGAATATGCTTGGTATGATTTCAGTCTTAAATTTCCTGAAGCTGATTTGGTGTCCCAGCATATGGTCTATCCTTGAGAGTGTTCCATGTGCAGTAGAAAAGAAAGCATAGTCTGGTATTCTAGGATGAAATGCTTTGTAAATGTCAGTTATGTCCATTTGGTCTAATGTATCATTTAAGGATTTTATTCCTATTGATTTTCTGTTCTGGTGATCTATTATTAGGTGTCAGTGGCGTATTTAGGTCCTCATCTATACCTGTGATTTTGTCAGTTTCTTCCATTCTTTAATTCCATTAGTAGTTGCTTTATATATTTTGGTGATCCCTGATTGGGAGCATAGATATTGATAAGTATTATGTTATCTTGTTGTATAGTCCCCTTTATCATTATGAAATGTCCATCTTTGTCCCTTGTTACCTTTTATATCCCAAAGTCTTTTTCGTCAGATATAAGTATGGTTACACCTGCTTTTCTGTGGATGTTGTTTGTTTGACTTACCGCTTTCCACCCTTTCACTTTGAGTCTATATTTGTCCTTGTAGCTGATATATGTCTCTTGGAGGTAGCATAATGGTTGGCTTTTGTTTTTTAATCCAATCTGCTACTCTGTGCCTTTTTTATTGGTGAGTTCAGTCCATTTACATTTAGGGTGATTCTTGGTATATGTGGCTTTCCTATAGCTATTTTATCTTTTGCTTTCTGGTAGCTCAGTGTCTCCAATGTTTCTTTGGCTTTTTGTTTCTGTCTGTTAATTTATTTTGGTATCATTGTATGATTCTTTCCTGTTTTCTTTTTTTCTATGTTATTCTCTATTTGGGTTTTTTGTTTTTGTTTTGTTTTTATCATTATCATTAAGTTTATAAAGAAAGTTTTACATATAAGATAGTCCTTTTTATATAGCATACTTTTTATCCCCATTCTCCTTTGTATTTTGGACCTTTACTCCCTCCCCTTTTATGTTTTTGTTGTCACAAATTATCCCTGTTTGTGCTGTGAGTTCATTTCTAAGTTGCAGTAGTAAATTTTATTTATTTTCTATTTTTCTTTTTTAATGTTTTTATCTTTTTTACCCTTTATGTTGTGTTTAAGTGTATAATGCCCTCTTTTGTGTAGGAGTTGCCATTTTCTGCTTCTGTCTGTTAGTAATCTTGTTCATGGTTTTCTATCCTTCTGTCTTTTTGTTTCCAGTCAAGTAGCTTTCTTCAGTATTTCCTGTAATTCAGGCCTTGTTGTGGAAAATTCCCTCAGCTTCTGTATATCCCCAAAGTTCTTTATTCCTCCTTCATATGTAAAGGATAACATTGCTGGATATATTATTCTTGGTTGGTCATTTCTTTTTTTAAAAAAGGTTTTATTGGGGAATTGGGGAAGAGGAACAGCATTGGGAAACGGGGGAAGGGGAACAGACAAGTTGCTGTCCTTTTGTTCTTCAGTCTCGTTGTGGAGGACAGTGCTTCACTGGCCCATGTTGGCATCATCATTGCGCTCCTCTTGGGTGAGGCCGACCAGTCGCCGGCCTCTGGATGGCCACTCACAGCAGCTCTTGGCAGCTCACTCCAGCTGCCAGCCACTCACTGTAGCCTATGGCAGCCCGCTGAAGCAGGGGCTATAGCTATGCCATCCCCGGGGACTCACAGCAGCCCAGCTACAGGTGGAGCTGTTGTTCACCATCTTAGCTGTAAAGGGCAGTGTCACTGGTGCTCATATGTGAGATCCAAACTGGGGCCGCTGGCGTCCCAAGCCAGCACTTGACCAACGTGCCACTCGGCCGGCCCGGTAATTTCTTTTAATAGTTTGAATATTTGATTCAACTCCCTCCTGGCCTGGCTTGTGGAGATTCTGCTGAAAACCCTGATGATAATGTAATGGACTTTGCTTTGGACGTTACAGCCTTCTTTTCCCTGGCTGCCTTGAGAATTCTTTTATTGTCATTAATTTTTCAAAGCTCCAATATACTGTGCTTTGGAGAAGGCCTGTTAAGAAGGAGATGATTAGGTGTTCTGTTGGCTTCTTGGATTTTTGGATCCAGTTCTTAATATAGTTTTGGGAAGTTCTTGTCCATTATTTGTTTGAATAGACTTTCTGTGCACTTTTCCTTCTGGTATACCCATTATTCTTATATTAATCTTTCAGAGGGAGTCAGATAGTTCTTGTGGAGTTCTTTCATTTCCTATAACTCTAAAGTCTCTCTCTTCTTTCATCTGCATCATTTCCAGATTTCTATCTTTGATATCACTAATTCTTTCCCCCATCTGGTCAGTTCTGTTTCCTAAACTAGCTATTTCATCTCATTTATTGAGTTCTTCCCTCCAGAATTTCTATTTGATTCTTTTTTTAAATTTCAGTCTCTTTGGTGAAACATTCATTTTGTTCATTAATTTTGTTTCCAAGTCCCTTAAAGTGCCTATGTGAGTTGTCTTTACCTTGTTGAGATTTTTCAGAACTGCAATATTGAATTTGCTGTCATTTAAGTCACATATTTCCATGTCTTTAAGTTCATTTTCTGGAGACTTTTCATTTTCTTTCTGAGCTGCCTGTTACCTTGGTTTCTCATGGCAATTAATGAATTATTTCTCTTCCTGGGCATCTACAGGAGCAGATTGTGCAGCAGTTTGATATGAAGAGGACTTTCTTTGCTTTCCAATAGGTAGCACTGGAGCATTTTATTTTCTCTCTTGTACTGTTCCGATTTTTCACATGGTAGGTACTTCCTGAGGATGTGGGTTTCTCCTCTGTGACCAGATTGCCTCAGTATCAGGTCACCACCTCTGTGGAAGGATGTGGTGGGCGATGGAGTTTTAAGCCTCTGAAATCTCAGTGCTGCCCCTGCAGCTAGATTCAGAACTGTGGGTCTCAGCAGCCTGGGGTACCCCCACTGTGTTTAGCTGGGAAAGGTGGGGTGGGGTGGGGTGAGCTGGGAGAGGTGGCAGGTATCTTTGGCTCAAGCAATGGCAACTGCCAGACCACAGCTGTCTCACTCCTATAATTCCTTCCCCTGTCACTGGAATTAGCCACATCATGCACCCGCCTCTCAGGAACTGTTTCTCCAGTTCTCGAGCTATAGATAGTCTGCTCTTTAATACAACATTGCTGCTAGTTTTTTGGGTTTTTTTGTGTGTTTTTTCTGGGACCTTCTGGTATCACTGGGAGGGTAGGGGGAGGCAGCCAGGCTCCATGGCTTTGTTTTTTGCCTGGCAGTGAGGGCTTAAGTCACAGTTCTCATAGTTCTCACACTTCTGTAGTTGGTCTTTGCCATGAGGTCTCTTCTCTGATCTCTGGGTTCAGCTGTATTATATGCTGATCCCTTGGGAAGGATTGCTGGTGCCACAGAAAATACACCTGCAGTTTCAATCACCACCTCTTGCAGGTCCACAGTGAATTCCAGGCTGCGGACCCCATCTCTTCACTTCCCCCTTCTCTCCTCCCCTGTTCGCCCTGATTTGCCCACCTTCAGATATTTCAGTGTGTGGATCTCTCAAACATATTTGTGTGTCGTGTAGAGAATCTTTTGTTGAATTATAGCTGTTCATTTTTTTGTAATCTCTAGGAGAGATTTTAAGAAGCATTCCCCATGCCGCCATGTTTCTTAAATCTATCTTTTCGTTTTTAACCTATGGCATTTACATTATGATATGTCTTGGGGTGGGCCTCTTTGGATTCATCTTGTTTGGGACTGTCTCTGCTTCCTGGGCTTGTATATCTATTTCCTTTATCAGGTTAGGGAAGTTTTCAGTCATTATTTCTTCATATAGGTTTTCTTGTTTTTTTAAAGATTTTGTTAGGGAATTGGGGGAGGGGAACAGCATTGGGGAACTGGGGAAGGGGAACAGACAAGTTGCAGTCCTTCTGTTCTTCAGTCTAGTTGTGGAGGACATTGCTTTACTGGCTCATGTTGGTATCATCATTGCGCTCTTCCTAGGTGAGGCAGATCGATCACCGGCCTCTGGACGCCGCTCACAATGGCTCTTGACAGCTCACACCGGCTGCTGGCCGCTCACGCTGGTTGCCAGCCAATCACTGTAGCCTATGGCAGCCCACTGCAGCAGGGGCTGCAGCTATGCCATCCCCCGGGACTCACAGCAGCCCAGCTCCAGGTCGAGCTGTTATTCATCATCTTAGCTATAGAGGGCAGTGTCACTGGCCCTCATGTGGGATCCGAACCGGGGCCACTGGCATCCCAAGCCAGCTCTTAACCAACGTGCCACTCGGCCAGCCCTCTTCATATAGGTTTTCAATTTTCTGCTCTCTCTCTTCTCATTCTGGTTCCCCTATGATGCAAATGTTGGTACACTTGATGTCCCAGAGGCCCCTTAAATAGTCCTCATTTTTTTTGATGATTTTTTCTTTTTCCTGTTCCAATTGGGCGTTTTCTGCTACCTTATTTTCTAAATCGCTGATTCAGTTCTCTGCTACATCTAATCTACTGTTGATTCCCTCTAATGTATTCTTCTTTTCAGTTATTTTAGTCTTTATTTCTGACTGGCTCTTTTTTATGTTTTCTATCTCCATTTTTATGTTTCTTATCTCTTCATTGAAGTTTTCCCTGAGATAATTGAGCATCCTTATAACCAGTGTTTTGAGTTCTACATCTGGTAGATTGCTTGTCTCCATTTTGTTTAGATCTTTTTCTGGAGCTTTGTTCTGTTCTTTGGTTTGGACATGCTTGTTTGTTTCCCCATTTTGGCTGCCTTTCTGTAACTGTCCCTATGTATTAGATAGAGCTGTTGTGTCTCTCAGACTTAGTAGAGTGTCCTAATGCAGTAGTTGTCCAGTGGAGCCCTGTAGCAGAGTCTCCCTGGTCACCTGAGAGAGGTAATCCAGGTGTATCCCTTGTGTGGGTTGTGTATGCCCTCCTATTTTAGTTGAGCCTTGGTTGCTATTTACCATCCCTGCTATTTACACACCAGTGGGAGGAATTAATTCTCGGGCTCATTGGTTGTGAGAGCTGTCTGGGACTACTGTGGAGGAGTTGTTGTACGGGGTTGACCCTATGGAGCAGGATTCGCTTTGCAGGGCTCTGGTGCCTGCCCATTCTGCTCTTTGGTTTTGTTGTCCTTGGAGGTGGCCAGGTGATGCTCAAGCTTGGTCTGAAGCTGGCCACAGAGCATGCCATTCTGGGGCCTCCTGGGAGGGGCCCTACCACAGTCCAAGTTCAGCCATAGCCTGTATCCTGCCCAGGGCCACCTGGCATGAGCCACAAAACAGTCCGCAGATGGTTCGCATCCGCACTGGGCCTGGAGATGCCTTGAGAGGCCAAGGCATGCACTGAGGCTGTCTGCCTCTATTATTGGGCTAGGGGCTGCTCAGCAAGAGGTTCAGGATGCACCAATGCCAGATGCTGCTTGACTGGGTTTTGTGAACCTTTGAGAGATTTTAGGAAAGTCTGCAGCAGAAGCCAAGATAGGGTGTTTGTATGGAAAATCCACTAGAAGTGGCTTAGGTGAGACTGCATGTTGGGTGGGGTGACACATCTGAATCACCAGGGTGGGGCGAATGGTGTCGCCAGGTTGATGGAGACTCAGATATGGCAGCCACCTGCATCTGCACACCGGGAAGAGGTACAGCTCAACAAAGAAACAATGGGTTCTACCAGCACTTCTGTATGAAAGAAAGCTGCCTCTCCAGCCCTTGTTCTGAAGCCATACAACTCAGTTCCTCCCTGTGTGTCTGTGGTGCCTTTAGAGCTGCTGCCCAGCATTGTAGCTCAGAGCAAGTTAGTCCATCAGGCACTTTAAGAGGATCACCTGGGACTGTAGCCTCCCTCCATCTCACCGAGCCACAGTCTCCACTGGTTTTCACAGCCAAAAGTTATGCTGACTTCTCTCCCTGGCAGTGGAAACCTGGCCTGGAGATTCTGGTTTTGGGCTGGAACCCCTCATTTCTTGGTGGGGGTCCTTTCTCAGCTGAGATATCTCTCCTGATTTTTAATGGTCACACATGGATGTAGGATCAGCCTGTACCACATTTCCACCCTTCCTTCCAGTTGCAAGGTAGCTTCTTCTATGTGTTCGAGTTGTAGGACTTCATTTCAGCAAGACTTTAGGCCATTCTCAATGATGGTTGTTCTGTAGATTAGTTGTAATTTTGATGTGGTCCTGATAGAGGGCAAGTACAATGCTTACCTACTTTGCCATCTTTATCAGAAATCTACAATAAGAGTTTTTAAAAATGTCTAATGTAATATGAAATCCACAGGTAGAGGTGTCATTACATAGGCTTCCAGCTCTGCTGCTGGTTTCATTCCCTCCTTAAACCAAGTACTAGCAATCATAAGCTTGACTGGGCTTAAGCAGCTTTTACTTCTAAATCTTACCAGAGGGCTATCCTGCCTCATTGAGGGCTGGGAGATGGGGCCCAGGGAAGAAGAGGGGAGTGGACATTGTGTAAGCTCCAGCAAGCTTTGTCAAACACTCTCAACTCAGACAGGGTTATCTCATTTGGGGAGAGGACTCCGTGCACAGTTCAGATTCTTTTTTTTTAATTTCTTAATTGACACAAAATAGTGACATTGACAAAAAAAAACAAACTCATATTAATGCCCAACCGGTTAGTGACTGGAAATTAAAATAGTATTTAAGATTGGCAAGTATACAGGAAATCTTACAATTCAAATAAGAAAAACCTTGAAAAACATTTTTGTCAAATTTTATAATTATAAAATTTTACATGACATTTCTGGTAACAAATTGTGAAGCATAAACAATCATATCAGGGGCCTGCCAAGTGGCGCGGTGGTTAAGCACTGGCTTGGGAAGCCAGCGGCTCCGGTTCGGGTCCCACATATGAGGGCCAGTGCCACTGCCCTCAAAAAAAAAGAAAAAAGAATCATATCTAACCTTTCAAAATAAAAAATCAACCATTGATAGTAGAGAAATAACTAAATTATATTTTTTACTTCAATAAAATATATATTATGAAATTATTAGATATGGTGAGGTGATCAAAGAGTAGGTCACCAAAGTAGAGGAAAAAGTGTTATAGAGTTGTGGTTTTTTTTGTTGTTGTTGTTGTTTTATGAGATTGGGAAATAAATATGACAAAATGGTCACATTTGTGCCTTCTGAGTGGTGAGAATGAATTTAGGTTCTTGTTTTTTTTTCGTTTTTTTTTTTGTTTTTTTCAAAAACTCTTGTACTTACTAGTTCTGTGAATATAGCAGATACCCTCTTTGCTCTGAGCCTGAGTTTTATCTACAGAATGCAAATCACATCACCAGTCCTTCCTATTACCTAGGTTTTGTACAAGGACAAAAATAAGAGGTAAAAGGCCTTTAAATTATAAAATAATTAATAAGCATACTATCACTTATTCCATTTAAATTTATCATTTTAAAAATTTTTTGGAAGGGATGTATCTTATATATAATTTCCCAAAATGATGGAACTAAAGTGATCCTGGAATTTCTTCAATTCTGCGGTAGTTATTTTTGCTCTAAACCAGACAGCCATTTACTCTCCACTTTAACAATTTGAAATGTGTCCTTAGTAGAACCAGATTACATTACTACGTTACAAATTACTTCAGTAATCTGTAATTTGTGGCATATGTTGAGATAACATCTGTGCCCAGAAATTTATAGTGATAATCCCATAGTCAGGTGAATTTTCTTTTCTTTTTTTTTCAGGTGAATGGTGATATACCTCCTAGGTTAAAAAAAAGTGCTCATGAAATCATCCTGGACTTCATCAGATCAAGACCTCCTTTAAATCCAGTATGTAATTTGACATATTCCTCTTGATTGGATTTCATAGAATGAATTATTCTCTTCTAGGATGTATTCTCTAGAACTTAGCTCTTAAAGTGGTTCGTTTTTACACTGAGCTTTTATTCTCAGAATGATGAAGCCCAGCTGTAAGTTACACTTAAGTCAGAAAAATACTTTCAATTTATTCACAAGGCTGTCTTATGTCTTAGGATGTTTTAACTCAAAACAACCTGGGTTATGGTACAAAATCTGATTAAACACCTAGAATAACAGCTAAATATAATACCAAATTGTTCCTTGTATGGATTGTCCTTCCAGTTTACTTTATAGTGCTAATAACCTCCTTGATTAAATTGTCATTCTGATACTATTTTACAATAAATGCAACCTGCTGTACATTTACTTTTATATTAATTATCTTCTTAGGTTAACAGAGTTCTTTCTAGTGACCATGGAATCAGAATATTCTAATCTGGATGAATATTAGTTTATGTTTCCTCCGTTATTCACATCTTTTCCCCTTGGCTGAATAGCCAGTGTTCCCTAACGTCTCTCAAACCTATGTACATTCATTAACTGGAAAGGGAATGGTATTTCTGTCCCAGTTTGTGTGTATCTAAAGGGAAATTAATGATCCATTTTATAAATCTTTTTTAAAATAGGGAAAGAAGCCACCTAGGAAATGATTTTAAGTAGGCAGGTCATGATACACCAGATAGCATGGCGTCAAATGAACCTGGATTCACACACTAGCTCCAAAGTTTAACAGCCATGTGTATCTGAGCAAGTTAATCAGCCTCCCAGAGCCTTTATTTCTTCAACTATAGAATGAAGGTAATACTATGATGACTTACTCAAAAATGTTAGTTTCAAAAACAATAATAGTATTGAAGTATAGCTTGCATTTCAGTTGATTGCCTATCATACTTGCAAATAGAGAATGTAATTATATATAGCAAAACTGTTTCCTTAAAATCAGTTAAGCACACATGACTAAATTATTGTGAAATTCAGTAATTTCCCTATTGCTTTAGGAATCTTGATAATGACTTGGAAATAGTCTTTTATTAAGCAATGTTGCAGTCAATAAAATATAATTTCATAATACTATACTGTATGAATGGACTTTAGTAAAAATTATTTAAGGACAACCAATCAAAGTCTCCAACCATGGTTTTTTTTTCAAGGCTTCAGCCAGAAAACTGAAACCTACTCCACCACGGCCACGGAGCCTCCATGAAAGAATATTAGAAGAAATCAAAGCAGAAAGAAAGCTGCGGCCCGTCTCACCAGAAGAAATTAGACGTAGTAGATTAGGTGAGTCAGCTGCGTACCATACTCCCGTTCTAGAGTCATCCACTTGAAAAAGTGTCTTTATACAGCCAGCCCAGTGAAAAATAATGGTATAAAGTCAAGATAGTCTATGGAGTTCTCATTACTTATTTGTTTCTTCTCTCTCTCTCTGTCTCTCTCTCTCTCTCACACACACACACACACTTACTTGAAATTTATAGAATAGGGAATTTTTCCCTATATAATACTGAACTATCCAAGAGCATATGGCTTAGTGGAAAGAGCTCTGCCAATCTCTAGACTGTCTTTACCTCTCTGATCATCGATTTCTGTGTCAGCAGAAGCGGGGTAAAATTCTCTGAACTTTCATTATGGCTTTTATATAAGAATTAAATAAGATCGTAGTCAAAATAAGTTATAAGTTGTTATATATATGTAAGACAAGTTGTTTTAGAAATATATAGTTTTACTTCAAGTTTCTATTGTCTTAATTTTGAGTTTTAAAATATGGCATTATGTGATCAAAGCATTAATTATTATCTGATATCATTTAATTTATTCCCAAATTTCCTTTATATTTATTATATTTATTTTTTAATGTGTACTATAAGCACACATTATAATGTGTACTATCAGGTTTATAGATAGACCATATTATAAAATGTTTGTAAACATTTTGTTTATACAGCTCTTTTCCAATTTGTAAGATGCCCAAAGAATTTAGAGAAACTTCCTTTAGGAAAATAGATTATAGTTGCACCTGCACAGGAAAGGAATCAATTCTGTGACACACACTTCCAGTTTTCTCCCCTGATCTCTTTTTCTACCTTTCTCAGACTCTTCTTGATCCTTTAAGTTTCTATCTTGGGCTCAGCTTTCCCTATTCAACCACAACCTTTTCTGTGGTTTTTGTTTCTGGCTGTCTTCCAGTTCCCAATCTACAGCACAGATTTCTCTAAAAGTTCAGACTCCTACATCGTCTATCTGCTAGATAGGGCCTCGTCATATCCTACAAGCAAGACAAGACCAACACATCCATAAGTGAACTCATCTGCTTCTTCTCCAAACCATCTCCTGTTTCCCCTCTCAGGATGCCCAAGACAGAAACCTCAGCATCATCTTTGACTTTTAATAGCCAAGCCCTGTTGATTTTACTTCTGAATCTTCCTAGTCTTCTACTGGTTAGCCCAACAGCCACTATCCTAACCCAAACTTCTCTTGTCTAGTTTATTGTGTCAGCTCTCACTTCTCTTCTTGCTTCCAGCTCTAAACACTTCAATCACTTCGTATTGATATCTTTGACTTTTGGCCTTTTTGTTACACTGTGACCTGCATGATGGCAGGACCCATGTCTGTCTTTTTCATTATTGTTTCCCCAGCCTCTAGTACACGGACAAGACTGTAACGAATACTCCCATTGGTGTTGAAATCTTTGAATGTACCTTGCAATTACAAAGGCACAAAGTAAAAGTTGTATCAATTTATTCCTGTCTAATTTTTATGGCAGCAAGTGTTTTCTCTTGAAAATGATGTATAAAGCATGCAAACTGACAAATCCATATGAACATTTATATAATAATGAGTCAAAACATATAAACCATATGAACCAAGAGTTCTTATCCTGGGAATCCTTGAGTGGAAGGTCTGCGAATCCCCTGAAATATTTTTTTAAAAATTATGCATATTTCAAAGAGTGTGCTCATATGTATGTGCATTTTTTCTTGAGAGAGTAGCATTAGAACCACTATCGAAAAATAAGGAAATGCTATTGTGGGATGGTAGTTTAAGGCTAGATTTTTTTTTTAAAAATTACTATACCTTGAAAAAGAATAATGGGAGTAATAGAAAAGATTCAACAAAATTATAAGGTAAAACAGATTACCATGAGAAGGTAAGCTTCATGTTTTACAGGAGTAAAGGGTAATTAGGCTTAGGGATATAAACTTCAATGGAAGCACCAACAGAATAGAAAAAGGAACAAAACAAGCATAATGTGCTTGTGTGATTTGGATGATATCTGACATCTAGTTTCTTTGTTTTTCCAATAGTTTTTTGAACCTTTATTTTCTATTAAATAGCATGCCAGCCAGTTGGATACAGAGATGAGTAAGGCATTTTTTCCTGCCCACAGATGCTTATAGAAGAGTGACTCTGGAGTATCATGCATGGTCATGTTGCAAGAGATAAAACCTGAGTGTTAACAGCAGCCAATCAAAGGGAATTAAGTGATACCATTTGAGGGAGTTTAAGGCAAGGCATCAAGGGGACACTCTAACATTGCCTGGAAGGTCATCACAAACATATTCTTCTGTTTTATTTTAAACAAATTAGATACTAATAGGAGCCCTACTTTAGAATGATTAAATATCAATTTTATGTTGATTATATCTTGACAACTTCATGTTTCACAATAACCAAAATTGAGCTGTTATAGAAAGTGATTGTTCTATGAGAGACTTACTTCTAGAATCATGCATTCAAACTGACCTTGAGTTTTAATTAGACAATAGAGGATTTGGGTTCATTATTTCTATATATGTATATTGGTTCTTACTATACAGTTTTGCCTTCGGGAGTTTGGCTAGGATAAGTTTGGCAGAATTAACTTGAAGAAATATTTCCCTAAATATTTTTATAACCTTTCTCCTCCATGTAATTGCAAGTAGAACTCCACTGTTGAAATGAGGAAAATGTGTAAATGTTTAAAGAAAAAATGTTACCCATAATTTCAACAGCCAGAGGCATTCATTGCAAATCTGCTTGTGCATTATGAAATGGAAACAAAAACTGTATATACAGTATTCTCTCTTCATTTGACATTGTATGTGGTATAAACATCTTCTTATGCCATTAAATATGACTTAAAACATTATTTATAAGGACATGATATCCTTACATGTGGCTAAGTGGTGTTTTTTTTTTTATCTATTTCACTATTGTTTTGCAGATTGTTTCTATATTTTTCCTATTAAGTCCGAAATTACTATTCTTGTACATAGTCTTTGTTCGTATCTGGTATTTTCTTTTTCCTAACATTTTATACTGTATTGAGACTTTAGGTTAAAAAAAAGTTATTTCTTCAAAAGCATCTTTTTTCCTAAACCTCTTAGTAGCTTTGATGCTTGATTGCTGATCTCTTTTTGATATATAGAGCTTGGAAACTATCTGAATCATCTTCCAAGAAACAGTAACATCTCTGTCTTGTGCAGTAGTCAGTCTTATTTCAAAAAATCTGTTCATTTACTAGAGAAGAGCAGAATAAGAAGATATCAGAGAAGAGTGATGAGTACTTTGAAAATATGTAGTATTTTATTTTCTATACATAATTAGGGAAATCTAGAGTCAATAGTATTTGAGTTTAGAAATGTAGAGTTGTTTTTAATGGTGCATGGAAGGTTATTCTCATCAACATAAAATCCGTAAACCACTTTTCTATGAGATAACTAAAACTCAGTAAAATGCTTTTTTAAAAGTTATATTCTTGGGCCGGCCGAGTGGCGTGGTGGTTAAGCACTGGCTTGGGAGGCCAGCGGCCCCAGTTCGGGTCCCACGTGTGAGGGCCAGTGACACTGCCCTCAAAAAAATAAAAAATAAAAAGTTACATTCTTTTTTATATATTAGGGTGAAATACCTAAAGTATTATTTCCTGATCATCAAACAGTAAGGATGATTGTTAACAAACAATTGCTTTATTTGCCTATTTAAGATTCAGGTCCCTTTTGTTGCCATAAGTGCTTTTTAAAACATCTGCATATGATTCTGACATCTTGCTAAGTAGTGTTTGGGTATGCATTCCTTCACATTATTTTTTTTAAATACTACGTTGAGACTTTGGGTTGTAAATATAAATTGTTCCTTTCAAAACATCTGACAAAAAAACATATTGAGAGATTCTTACATTCTATTAAATTTGGTGTTAGAACTCTACAGGCAGTCTACCTGGAAAGCATTAACTGGGGAGACATTCTGCTTGATATGCCACGTACTTTCCTCCCTACTAGCCCTGAAGTTCTGTTCTCTCCTGACCATGAAGGTATCTGTCCTCCCTGAGCTTAGGCCATAGAATAGAGAGTCCTGGTAAAAATTCTGGGCTGTAGTGGAAATAGATAATTCTCACTGTCATGAATACCCAAATTCATCAAATCTTTGTAATAACCTTTTCAAAAAGTTTTATTGAGATATAATATAATTTACCTATCATAAAATTCACCCATTTAAAATATACAATTCAGAAGTTTTTAGTATGTAATAAAAATTTAAAAACAAATGATTTCAACAGGAAATAAATAAGTTTATTCTTAAGAAAATATATTTATTGAGATTTTACTATGTACCAGGCATTGTTCTGAGCACCTTTTTGTGTATGAAGTCATTTAATCTTCATAACAATCCCATGAGATACATAGCATTATTACCATTTTACAGATGAAGTAATTGCAGCACAGAGAGGTTAAGTAACTTGCCCAGAATCACACTGCTAGTAAGTGGCAGAGCTTAGGCAATCTGGCTCCTATAGCCTCTTTTCAACTACTAGGTTATACTGCCTACAATAGACAGTTTATTGGCATATTGTGATGCTGCTAGCTCCTGAATGAGATTTTTTTAATAAATAAATATGTTTCACTGTTATGCAGAAAGCCAAATTTTCATCCTGAAATAAGTTATTTAAGAACACATTTATTCTTAAATTTTAAAGATTTTTGTATATTTCCTAAAACCATGTTTTTAAACATGGCTGCCTTTTCCTTTTGACATATTTTGTATCTAAGTTAAAAATCCTATACTATGATTCTTTAAAATGTTTGTATCTTTTTTTTTTTTTAAAGATTTTATTGGGGAATTGGGGGAGGGGAACAGCGTTGGGGAATCGGGGAAGGAGAACAGACAAGTTGCTGTCTTTTTGTTTTTCAGTCTAGTTCGGAGGACATTGCTTCATTGGCCCATGTTGGTATCCTCATTGAGTTCTTCCCGGATGAGGCAGATCGGTCACCGGCCTCTGGATGATCACTCACTGTGGCTATTGGCAGCACACACTGGCTGCCAGCCGCTCACGCTGGCTGCCAGCCACCGACTGTAACGCTGGCTGCCGGCCACTCACTGTAGCCTATGGCAGTCCACTGCAACAGGGGCTGCAGCCTACACCGTCGCCCGGGCTCGCACTGCCCAGCTCCAGATGGAGCTGTTGTTAGCTGTAGAGGGCAGTGTCACTGGCCCTCATATGTGGGATCCTAACCAGGGCCGCTGGCATCCCAAAACCAGCTCTTAACCAATGCGCCACTCGGCCGGCCCTAAAATGTTTGTATGTTTATCATACTTTCATTTTGGACATGTTCTTTAGAAAGTTTTTGTTTTCTTCTATTGTTACTCCATTTCAACTCTTAGTAGATTTGAAACTAAGACTCATGGTTTAATTATATTTCAGATTTTTATTCATTGCCTTGTGCTTTAAAAGTCTAGAATGTGCCCCTATGGGTCTTCTTGAATCTTCCCCTTTTTTCCGTCCTCCCTGTATATTCCTAACAACTGAATTGCTTCCTTTTTATTGTTTGTTTTCCTTTTTCAGCAATGCGGCCACTTAGTATGTCTTACAATTTTGACTTGTCAGGTTAAAAAAAAAAAAAAAAGGCACTTTCACACCTGATACAGATTTTGTGGTTTCCATAAAATACATTTCATCAGCGTGTTCAAACATGTCAAAAAAGAAAACTGAAAGGCTTACTCTACGCTGTGGTCAATAAAATAAAACTGTTTGCTTGTTTGAAAAAATATACTTTTAAAAAACTAAAACTGCAATAAATCTGTTGCCTACCAAGGGATTGTGGAAAGACCATTATGCCATACCTATGGTTATAGAATATGGCTGTCAGTCCTTGTGGTCACTCTCACTCACACTCTTCTAAAGCAATGCTGTCAATATCTAAAACAGAACTTTGCCTTAAGAAAATAAAAAAGACTTGCAAGAAACAAAGTTTTGACATTTCGTATTCTCTAAAGCACATAAATAGCTAAACTAAAAACTGTCAGCTACTTCAGAGGACCACCACTCCTCAGTTGATGAGCAAAAGTTGTCTTTTCTATCTCAGTATCCCTGTAGATAGAGCCCAGTCATAAATGATTCTGAGTGCTTATTAAGAGTATAAAAACGGGGCCAGCCGAGTGGCGCGGTGGTTAAGCGCTGGCCTGATAAGCCAGCGGCCCCGATTCAGGTCCCACATATGAGGGTCAGTAACACTGCCCTAAAAAAAAAAAAAAAAAAAAAAAGAGTATAAAAACAGGGCTGGCCGAGTGGCTCAGTTGGTTAAGAGTTGGCTTAGAGTGCGTGCTGTGAACAACAGGGCCGCCAGTTCGATTCCCACATGAGCCCAGTTCTGTTCCCACATGAGCCAGTGAATGCTGCGCCCTAGCTGAGCTGTTGCTGAGTTACCAACAGGATGGCTTAGTTGGTGTAACAACAAGATTGCCTGTTCCATGGTGGGCTACACCCACCCACAACTAAGACTGAACTCAGCACCTTGAGCTGGGCTGCCCGGCTGGCTCAGTGGATAGGGCGTGTGCTCTCAACAAGGCTGCTGGTTCAACTCCCCCATGGAATGGTGGCTATGCCCACCTGCACTAAGATTGAACACAGCATCTTGAGCTTAGAGGCCAGATGGCGACTGGCATCCTCTACAACGAAGACTGAAGAACAACAACTTGGCTGATCCCTTCCCCCTAATTCCTCAACACTGTTCCCCTTCCCCATTTCCCCCCCACAAAAAAGTATAAAAACAAAAAAGTATTGTAATAGCTTTGGTTGTGAAATATGTGTCCTAGGTTTGCAGTACAAGTTGAGACCCCTTCTTTTAAATAGACAGAGTTTAATAATGAAACAAGTAACTATTAATGACTAAATTTGATCTGTAAAATCAGCCCTCCTTTGAAATTGAGTTTTTAAACTATATTTGAGTGATTTTTCCAAGCCAAATTAACTCCAATAAATTATTTTGCAAGTTACAATTTTTAATTTTGGAAGCTGCCACTTTGAACATAAAATGAGATAAGATGTTGGGACTAATATTTTCTTCTTCCAGAATTTTCTTTCATTTGCCATGGAATTGTTGTCATGCCTTCCGTACAAATTCATATTTAAAGAGCCAGAGAGTTCTAGTATCATATTCTGTCTATGTATATTTACTGAGTACCTTTCAACTGCTAAACTAGTTCCCAATTGTTTTTTAAATTTCTGCTTATATTTGTAGGTCTCAAACATGACTAATATTTGAGCTTTCAAGAAACTCAGATAAATATTTTATGATCTTCACTTACTACTTTTGACCACTGAAGAGCTTTTTCTATTTTCTTTATCCATTTGAAAAGTTTTTCATTTTATTAACCATTTGCGGAGTAATCTCGTAAAAAAATTTGGTCTGGAAAATAAACTCAGAAATGTTTTGGAATATATATATTACTGCAACTCCCCCAAAGTTGGCAGTATATATTATAAACTCTCTTTTCTAACTATCCATTGAAGATGTTTTCATCAGTTGGACTGTAAGAGAGCAGCTGGCCTCCTAAATACATTGACTATTGGTTCACACAGGTTAGGCACACGTGGCTGAACTAGATACGCATGCCCACATGCATGAGATATAGATGTACTTTATCTTCTTATAGCTTATATGATAGGTTCTATGTTAGGAAGAAAGTTCTTGGTACTTAACCTCCTTGATACAAGAGTAGCAAAACATTTTTGTTTGCTTTCACTGCTTATCATTTGCTTAATTTATTTCATACCTTAGTGTACTTCATGATTTCCACATGCTTCATTCTTGATTTCTTGTGCTACTTTTATGTTTTCATTGTTGCATTCTGATTAAAAATATCCCAAATTATAAGTGGAAAAGATTCATTCTTCTAACCTAAATGCAAAGATTGGAATGCATTTCTTCTCAAAGTTGGAAAATTAACCAACAAATGAATAAATATTTAAACATCTAGTATAGATAATGCCTCTAAACTATAGTGTAGAATAAGACATAATAAAGCATATTCTGTAGCTTAGGTGTATCTTATCTTAGAAATATTAATTCTTAGTGGTAAATTCCAAGAATCCATTCAACATTAATTAAAGCAAGTATAATTTATTTTTTCAATGCAAATATTAAATATATAATCTGTATTCCAGTTATATTTTTTCCCATTAATGAAGCAGCAGCTGGTTGTTATATAAAGTTATTACATAAAGTATTTAATATCATGGTTATGCATTTTAGATTCGGAATGTAAGGTATGTGACTTCTAAAGCCATATCTATCATCTTAAATATTTTGCTTGCTTATAAATATTACCAGTTTTTTCTCAAGAAATTCTGACTTATATTGAAGTACAAAGATTTAAGTATTTGGTTTTCTCACCTAATACACTAAATTAATAATGAGGATTCATACATTTAAATAGAAAAGAATACATAATCAAACTGCTTTAAAACATCTCTTTTTCATTTGTTTGTTTTTAGAGGGCAGTGTCACTGGCCCTCATGTGTGCCATCCAAACTGGGGCCACTGGTGTCCCAAGCCAGCTCTTAACCACCGCACCACTCGGCCGGCCCTAAAACATCTCTTAAAATATGTTAAAACTGGTTCTTTTACAATATGTAATATGAGATAAAATCACATACAGTATTTAGTCTTATATGTGGAGATTATTCAGAAACCTGACTTACATAGCATATTTTTTATTAATTCTATTTATCTCAAACCTTTGGATTTAATACAAGGTGTTTATTTTAGTAGTCTCAGTCAGTGAGCTCAAATGTAGTTATCAGTCTCATAGTACAATGTTTAGGCAATTAGAGAGCTATTTGGTAATTTCTCAGATCTCCTGCACTGAGAATGAAATAAACTTATGGCAGCCACTATCACTTAACAGTGTTTCCTAAACTTCATTTCAGATACCACCTTCATCATTTTTGCCAGGTTTAAGTGCCTGCCACCAGTATTATTTAAATTTTTTTAATCTATCATAAATTATTTTTAAAAATGTCTTAAGCAAAACCATCCATGAAATCATGTATCTGATATAGTAGTTATTATTTTCTGAAACAGTAAAATAAATATATAACCATTAAAACTGTTGCAGCATTCCTCCATGTACTACTAGTGGTTTCATCCTTAAGGGAAGCTCTGACCTGAAAGATTGGGAATGTGAGACTTGGAAAGCTGACTATGTTCTTTTTCTTACAATACCTCCAATTTGGGAGCTTTGATTGGATAAGGGTAGCTAAAAGGGGTGAGAGGTGTATGCAGTTTTAACTTTGTGCTTTCTCTTGAACGACTACCATGACATGAACCATACTATAGCAAGTGCGTAAAATAATATACACTATGGAATAAGAGTTTTAGAAACATACTTCAAGACCATATTTAAATGCTGCCCTTTTTCATTAAATAGGAATTAACCAATTAGCCCAATCATTTTTTCCTTTGCTTTCTGGAAAACTTTGAAATTACTCCTAATTGTGGCAGCCTACTGCTTTCTACATCTCCTTAAGAAAGATTTACTTAAGAATTTTAACCTTTATAATTTGTGTAAAAACTTACTGCTTTTGCCCTTCTGTCCCCTTCAGCATACCTCCTTCTTCAGTTACGTATTTGTTCTAGCTAGTTAATACTTGGAAAGGTAATAACAAAATTAATGCATGTGTTGCCAACTTTTCTATTAGAAATTTTATATAAAATGATTAATGAGTGACAAATATGTCTACTTCCTTTCCTTTTCTTTTCCTCCTTCCTTCCTTACTTACTCAAACCCCTCTAGTTCACAAGGGCATGTTCTCTGGCCTTCTTCTTTTTTTTTATTTTTATTAGTTTCAGGTATGCAAAACAATACAATAATTATCCTTTTCACGCCTTACAAAGTGACAATCCCCTCCCCCATGCACTGTCCTCCCACTCCCAATATCATACATACCCCATTCCCACACTATATCATTCAGCGGCAGCTTCAGATGTACAGTGCAGAGGCCAGGCCTCCACACCGTCCATGACGTGGTCTCCCTAACAAGACATGAGTCCATCTGGTCCCCTAAAAACTATTTACATTATTAATTATATTCCCCAAACACTCTTTTCTATCCCTGCGGCAATATTGTAGTTACCAATTTATGTTGTCTCATCCTTTCCCCTTTTTCCTCATTCCCACCCCCTCCCATCTAGCAATCATCAGTTTTTCCTCTATGTCTCTAAGATGATTTCTGTTTACATTGCTCGTTTATTCAGTTCTTTAGATTCCACATATAAGTGAGATCATATGGTATTTGTCTTTCTCTGACTGACTTATTTCACTTAGCATGATGTTCTTCTCTAGGTCCCTCCATATCTTTGCAAATGGTACCATTTCTTTCTTCTTTATAGCTGCGTAATACTCCATTGTGTAAATGTATCACAGTTTCTTAATCCAGTCGTCTACCGCTGGGCATTTCGATTGTTTCCAAGTCTTGGCTATTATAAATAGTGCTGCAGTGAACATAGGGGTGCATATATTTTTTCAAATTAGTGTCTTGGGTTTTTCAGGATAAATACCTAAGAGTGGAATTGCTGGGTCATAAGGTAGTTCCATTTCCAGTTTTTTGAGATACTTCCATACTGATTTCCATAGTGGCTGCACCAATCTGCAATCCCACCAACAGTGCAGCAGGGTTCCCTTTTCCCCACAGCCTCTCCAGCACTTGTTGTTTGTTTGTTTGTTTGTTTGTTTGTTTTTAAAGATTTTATTGGGGAACTGGGGGAGAGGATCAGTGTTGGGGAATAGGGGGAGGGGATCAGCCAAGTTGTTGTTCTTCAGTCCTCTTTGTGGAAGGCACCAGTCGCCATCTGGCTTCCTGTCGGCAGCTCGTGTCCTCTAAGCTTAAGGTGCTGTGTTCAATCTTAGTTGCAAGTGACTGTAGCCACCATCCCATATGGGAGTCGAACGGGGCAGCCTTATTGTTAAGAGCACATGCCCTATTCACTGAGCCATCCAGGCGGCAGCTCAGCTCAAGGTGCTGAGTTCAATCTTTAGTTGCTGGTGGGCATAGCCCACCATCGAACAGGCAATCTTGTTGTTACACCAGCTGAGCCATCCTGCCACCTGTTGGCAGCTCAGCAACAGCTCAGCTAGAGCACAGCATTCACTGGCCCATGTGGGAATCAATCCGGCGGCCCTGTTGCTCGGAGCATGGCGCACTAAGCCAATTCTTAACCAACTGAGCCACTAGTCCGCCCATTTGTTGATTTATTGATGATAGCCATTCTGACCCAAGTGAGGTGGTATATCATTGTGGTTTTTATTTGCATTTCCCTAATGATCATGAGTTTGAACATTTTTTCATGTCTGTTGGCCATCTGTATGTCCTCGTTAGAGAAATGCCTCTTCATATCCTCTGCCCATTTTTTTAATTGGGTTTTGTGTTTTTTTTGACATTGAGTTGCATGAGTGTTTAATAAATTTTGGATATTAACACCTTATCAGATATATCGTTGACAAATATATTCTCCCATTCAGTAGGCTTCCTTTTTATTTTATTGATGGTTTCCTTTGTTGTGAAAAAACTTTTAAGTTTGATGTAATCCCATATGTTCATTTTTTCTTTTACTTCCCTTGCCTGTGGGGATGTATCACTAAAAATACTGTTTAGGGTAATGTCTGCAAGTTTACTCCCTATATTTTCTTCTAGGAGTTTTATGGTTTCAGGTCATACATTTAAGTCTTTAATCCATTTTGAATTTTTCTTGTATATGGTGTAAGGAGGTGATCCAGTTTCATTTTTTTTTTTGCACGTATCAGTCCCATTTTCCCAACACCATTTATTAAATAGACTATCTTTAACCCAGTGTAAATTCTAGCTTCCATTGTCATGGATTAACTGTCCGTATATGCATGGATTTATTTGTGGGCTCTCTATTCTGTTCCACTGATCTATGTGCCTGTTTTTATGCCAGTACCATACTGTTTTGATTACTGTAGCCTTGTAGTATATTTTGATGTCTGGTAGCATGATACCTCCCACTTTGTTCTTATTTCTCAGGATTACCATGGCTATTCAGGGTCTTTTATGGTTCCACATAAATTTTAGGATTATATTTTCTATTTCTGTGAAAATGCCCTTGGTAGTTTCATAGGAATTGTATTGAATCTATATATTGCTTTAGGCAGTATGTACATTTTAACTATATTCTTCCTATCCATGAGCATAGTAGGTGTTTCCATTTATTTGTATTTCTCTTTTATTTCTTTCTTCAGAGTCTTATAATTTTCTGAGTACAGATCTTTTACTTCTTTGGTTAAATTTATTCCTAAGTATTTTGTAGTTCTTCAAGCAATTTGAAATGGGACTGTTTTCTTAATTTCTCCTTCCGATAGTTTATTATTGGTATATGCAAATGCAACTGATTTCTGATATTGATTTTATATCCTCATAACTTACTGAATTCGTCTATCAGTTCCAATAGTTTTTTGATGGAGTCTTTGGGGTTCTCTATATATTGTATCTTGTCATCTGCATATAATGACAGTTTTACTTCCTCCTTTTTTCTGCATCTGTTTATATGACCATGTGATTTTCATTTTTCATTTTGTTGATGTGGTGCATCACATTAATTGATTTGTGGATATTGAACCAACCTTGAGTACTAGGGATGAAACCCACTTGATCATGATGATCTTCTTAATATATTGCTGAATTCCGTTTGCTAATATCTTGTTGAGGATTTTTGCATCTATATTCATCAGGGATGTTGGCCTGTAGTTTTCCTTTTTTGTGCTGTCTTTATCTGCTTTTGGAATCAGGGTGATAGCGGCTTCATAGAAAGAGTTTGGGAGCCTTCCCTCCTTCTGAATTTTTGGAATAGTTTGAGAAGAAGAATAGATGATAATTCTTTTTTGAATGTTTGGTAAAATTCACTTGTGAAGCCATCTGGTCCAGGGCTTTTGTTTGTTGGGAGCTTGTTGATTACTGATTCAATATCCTTGGTAGTAATCAAACTATTCAGATTGTCTGTTTCTTCCCAAGTTAGCTTTGGAAGGTTGTATGCTTTTAGAAAATTATCCATTTCTTCCAGATTGTCAAATATGTTGGCATATAGTTGCTCATAGTAATTTCTTAAAACTTTTTGTATTTCTGTGGTGTCTGTTGTCACTTTACCTCTTTCATTCCTGATTTTACTAATTTGAGTCCTCTCTCTGCTTTTTTTTTTTTTTTTTTTTTTAAAAAGTCTGACTAGAGGTTTGTCAATTTTGTTTATCTTCTCAAAAAACCGGCAGTTGGTTTCACTGTTCCTTTGCTTTGTTTTTCTGGTCTCTATTTCGTTTGTTTCCACTCTGGTCTTTTTTATCTCCTTCCTTGTACTCCCTTTGGGCTTATTTTACTGTTCTTTTTCCAGTTCCCTGAGGTGTAAGGATAACCTGTTGATTTGAGATTTTTCTTCCTTCTTTAGGTAGGCCTGCACTTCTATGAACTTCCCTCTTAGGACTGCTTTCACAGCATCCCAGAGATTTGGGGCCGTGGTGTTTTCATTTTCGTTTGTCTCGAGGTATCTTTTGATTTCCTCCTTGATCTCATTTGTGACCCACTCGCTATTTAGTAGTATGTTATTCAGCTTCCATGTATTTGTGAGCTTTTCAGATTTCTTCTTAAAATTGATTTCTAGTTTCATAGCATTGTGGTCAGAGAAGACCCTTAATATGATCTCAGTCTTCTTAAATTGGTTGAGGCTTTTTTGTGGCTTAACATGTGGTCTATCTTGGAAAATGTCCCATGTACACTTGAGAAAAATGTATATTCTGTAGCTCTGGGGTGAAATGCTCCGAAGATATCAGTTAAATCAGCTGGTCTAATGTGTCATTTAAGGACCATGTGTCCACATTGATTTTCTGTCTGTACGATCTGTCCTTTAGTGACAGCAGGGTGTTGAAGGCCCCTACTATGATAGTGTTTCTGATAATCCCCATCTTTATGTCTGTCAATATCTGTTTTACATATTTAGGAGCTCTTGTGTTCGGTGCATAGATGTTTACTAGAGTTATATCCTCTTATTGGATCGATTCCCTTATTATTATGAAGTGTCCTTCTTTGTCCTTTATTATATTTTTCAATTTAAAGTCCATTTTATCTGATATAAGTATCACTACTCCAGCTTTTTTCTCAGATCCATTTGCATGAAATATTTTACTCCATCACTTTATTTTCAGCCTGTTTGTGTCTTTTGATCTGAGGTGAGTCTCTTGAATACAGCATATGCAAAGGTCTTGCTTTCTTATCCATTCAGCCACTCTATGTCTTTTGATTGGAGCATTTTATCCATTTATATTTAATGTGATTATTTTTTTTCTTTTTTTGAAAAATTAGTTTCAGGTGTACAACACAATGCAATAGTTATACTCTTTACCCCTCAAAGTGAAAACACCCCTCCCCCAGTTCGCCACCCTACTTCCCCCCCCATATCATACATATCCATAACAACTCCCCTGACTCCCCTCCATAGTATACTCCACATCCCATCCACATATTCAGTTACAGTTGGCATACAATACTATACAACATCAGCTTCAGGTGTACAGTGCAGTGATCAAGCCTCTACTCCATCCATGAAGTGGTCTCCCTAACAGGACATGTGACTATCTGACACGCCACAAAATTTTTACAACGTTATTATATTCCTCGAACTGTGTTTCATATCCCTGTGGCAATACTGTAGTTGTCTATTTATGCTGTCTAATCCCTTCCCCTTCCCCCTCATCCCCACCCCCCTCCCAACGAGCAACCCTCAGTTTTTCCTCTACATCTATGAGTCTGTTTACGAGTCTGTTTACTTTGATCGTTCACTCAGCTCTTCAGACTCCACACACAAGTGAGATCACATGGTACCTGTCCTTCTCCAACTGACTTATTTCTCGCAATATAACAGTCTCTTCACGACATTATCAATTACAATCCCAGAACTGCCCCCATATCCCTGCGGCAACATTGTAGTCCCACATACACTGTCCAAAACCTTCCCCCTCTCCCTCTTCCCCACTCCCTCCCAGCCAGCAACCATCAGTTTTTCCTTTATATCTGCTTGATATGACTTCAATCTTCTTAAATTGTCTCTCTGGGTTAGCTTGTTTACCCCTTTCTTTTGTTTAAAAAAGCCCTTTTAACATTTCTTGCAATGCTGGCTTGGTGGTCATGAATTCCTTAAGCTTATTCTTTTCTGAGAAGCTCTTTATTTCTCCTTCAATTTTAAGTGATATCTGTGCTGGGTAGAGCAATCTTGGTTGTAGGCCTTTATTTTGTGTCACTTCGAATATCTCCTGCCACTCCCTTCAGGCCTGCAGCGTTTCTGTAGACAAGTCAGCTGTTAGTCTAACAGGAGTTCCTTTGTATGTAACCTGCTGTCTTTCTCTTACAGCCTCTAGGATTCTGTCTCTGTCTTTAACCTTTGCCATTTTAACTATGATGTATCTTGGTGTGGACCTGTTTGGGTTCAGCTTGTTTGGAACCCTCTGCACTTCCTGGGCATGTATGTTGATTTCCTTCACCAGGGTAGGGAAGTTTTCAGTCATTATTTTGTCAAATACATTCTCGATCCCTTGCTTCTTCTCTTCTCCTTTTGGTATTCCTATGACGTGAAGGTGGTTGCGTTTCACCTTGTCCCATAGGGCTCTTAAACTATTTTCATTGTTTTTTATTCTTTGGTCTTTTTGCTGTGCCAACTGGGTGATTTCTGCTATTTTATCTTCCAAATTGTTGATCCGCTCCTCTGCTTCATCTACTCTACTGGTGATTCCTTTGAGTGTGTTCTTCATTTCAGTTATTGTATTCTTTAGTTCTAACAGGTTGTTTTTTTATGGTTTCCCTATCCTTCTTTATCTCCTCGTTAAGTTCCTTAAACATTCTTATCATCAGTGTTCTAAACTGTGTCTCTGAAAGGTTGGATCCCTCTGTTTCATTTGGTTCCATTTCTGGAGGTTTCTTCTGATCTTTTACTTGTGACATGTTTCTTTGTTTCCCCATTCTGGCTGTCGCTCTGGGATTGCTTTGATGTATTAGGTAGATCACCAGGTGAGCCCCGGCTGGATCACACAGGCACACAGTTCACGGCCCAACACTCCCAGGAAAAGTCCCAGTCTCAGCCTGTCCCAATCAGCTGCTTGCAGATCAGGCCGAGCAGCCCGACAACCAATCACCAGCCTGGCAACTCTGCAAGGGCAATGCGGAGAGCGGGACCCGTGGCGGCTTGCGCACTTCCGCGTCTCAGTGTGCAGCCTGTTGGAGCCAAATCACTCCCACTAGGCATTTCCCTGGCAACGCAGCATAAGCCTTGCGGAAGGTGGAGATTCGAGGCAGCTCGCACACTCCCGGGTCTCAGTGAGCAGCGTGTTTGAGCCAGAGGGCGCCCGCCCCGCGTTTCCCTGGCAACGCAGTATAAGCCGAGAGGAGGGTGGGGATCCAAGGCCGCATATGCGCGCACTTCTGGGCCAATTCCACCAGACCAATGAGGTCTCAGACCTGATCCTTCGTGGGAGGGCCCAAGCCTGACAAAATGGCGTCCTCCCTACACCACTCGTGTGCAGGCTTCACACCATGGGAACAACAGTCCAAAAACCTCCAGCCTTTGTACCAAAGGTGCTCAGTTCAATCCATCCCCGCAGGCTCTCGGGTCCGGCTCACACAGCCACTCCCTCCACCAGGAACCAGGTAAGTGCTCACCGGCGAGCAAGCCCGGGCACCGGCCCCACTGATTCTCCAGCCGCTCTCAGCCTCACCGAGCTGAACAAAGAGAGTCCTCACTAATTTACTGCCAGCTATATTAGAACTCCTCTTCCCGGCAAAAGAACTCTGGGCTGGCGAGACTAGAGTGCGGCCGGAGGGTCTCTCCCTCAACCAGACAAGCTTCCCACGGCTGGGGCTTCCCTCACGGGGCTCACCCTCTCTCGTCTCCACCCATCCTACTAGACCCGAAGCGGCTTCCTCTTTAAGTTCTTTGTTTAGTGGTTCTGTTCCTCCAGTGTTCCGGGGACCTTCAGGGTTGAATGCTGTATAATTTGCTTGTAATTTTGGTGTGATCCTGGGAGGCAGTTAGCACAGCGTCTGTCTATTGTGCCATTTTACCAGAAGTCCCTAATGTAATTATTGATAGGTGCATATTTATTGCTATTTTGTTATTTGTGTTCCTGGCCTTTGTTACTTAGGTTGTTTTTCTCTTCTGCCTAAAGAAGCCCTTTTAACGTTTACTGCAATGGTGGCTTGGTGGTAATAAATTCCTTTATCTTATTCTTTTCTGGGAAGCTCTTTATGTCTCCTTCAATTTTAAATGGTAACTTTGCTGGATAAAGCAATCTAGGTTGTAGGCCTTTGTTTTTCATCACTTTGAAAACCTCCTGCCACTCCCTTCAAAGTTTCTGTAGAAAAATCGGCTGATAAACTTATGGAGGTGCTCTTGTAAGTAACTTGCTACCTGTCCCTTGCTGCTTTTAGGATTCTGTCTTTGTCCTTAACCCCTGCCATTTTCACTATCATGTGTTTTGGTGTGGACCTGTTTGGGATCATCTTGGTTGGAACTCTCCGTACCTCCTGGGTTTGTATGTCAATGTCCTTTGCCAGGTTAGGAAAGTTTTCAGAAATTATTACTTCAAATATGTTCTCGATCCCTTACTTTCTCTCTTCTCCTTCTGGTATTGCTATGATGGGCTTGTTGTTGTGCTTGATGTTGTCACTCAGCCTCTCTTAAACTATTTTCAATGTTTTTTATTCTTTTTTCTTTTTGTTTTTCCTCTTGGATGATCTCTGGTATCCTGTCTTCTAAGTCACCGATTCGATCCTCTGCTTCATCAAATCTGCTAGTAATTCCATGAAGTTTGTTATTTAATTCAGTAGTTGTGTTCTTTAGTTCTAGCTGGTGTTTTTTATGATTTCTCTATCCTTTTTTTTTTTCTTTAAATTGGGGAATTGGGGGAGGGGAACAGTGTTGGGGAATCGGGGAAGCAGACCAGCCAAGTTGTTGTTCTTGAGTCTTGATTGTGGAGGGCACCAGTCACCATCTGGCTTCCGGTCAGCAGTTCGTAGCCTCTAAGCTCAAGGTGCGGTGTTCAATCTTAGTTGAGGGTGGGTGTAGCCACCATCCCAAGCGGGAGTCGCCACCATCCCAAGCAGGAATCAACCAGCAGCCTTGTTGTTAAGAGCACACACCCTATCCATTGAGCCATCCAGGCGGCAGCTCAGCTCAAGGTGCTGAGTTCAGTCTTAGTTGAGGGTGGTATCTATAACCCACCATGGAACAGGCAATCTTGTTGTTACACCCAGCTGAGCCATCCTGCCACCTGCTGGCAGATCAGCAACAGCTCAGCTCAAGTGCCACGTTCACTGGCCCTTGTGGGAATTGAACCGACTGCCCTGTTGCTCAGAGCTCGCACTCTAAGCCAACTCTTAACCAACTGAGCCACTCGACGAGCCCCATCCTTCTTTATATTCTCATTAATTTCATTGAACATTATAATAATCAGTGTTGTGAACTCTGTCCCTGATAGTTTGTTTACCTCTATTTCCTCTAGTTCCACTGATTCAGGAGGTTTCTTCTGTTCTTTTATTTGGGATGTGTTTCTTTGTTTTCCCATTCTGGCTTACTCTTTGTGCTTGCTTCGATGTAATAGGTAGATCCCCTAAGTCTCTCAGTCTTTTCTGGGTGGACTTACATGGTCTGTTTCCTTTTTCTTTTTTTTTTAAATTGGGGGAGGGGAACAGACAAGTTGCTGTCCTTTTTTTATTCTTCAGTCTAGTTGTGGAGGACATTGCTTCACAGGCCCATATTGGTATCGCCATTGCGCTCTTCTCAGATGAGGCATATCGGTCACCAACCTCTGGACGACCACTCACTGCGGTTATTGGTAGCTCAGGCTGGCTGCCGGCCGCTCACACTGGCTGCCGGCCATTCTCTGTAGCCTATGGCAGCCCACTGCAGCAGGGGTTTCAGCCTACACCGTCGCCGGGGCTTGTGCAGCCCAGCTCCAGATGGAGCTGTTGTTATCTGTAGAGGGCAGTGTCACTGGCCCTCATATGTGGGATCCGAACTGTGGCCGCTGGCGTCCCAAGGCATCTCTTAACCAATGTGCCACTCGGCCGGCCCTGGTTGGGATTTTTTTTTTCTTTTTTAAGCTAAGCCATCCTGCCACCTGTTGGCAGCTCAGCGGCAGCTCAGCTCAGGCTGGGCATTGAACTGCTATTGCTCAGAGCTCAGCTCGCACTCTTGAGCGAGCTCTTAACCAACTGAGCCATTTGACCGGCCCCCATGGTGTGTTTTCTTCATATTTGAATTACTCAGTCTCCCTGTTTTCCTGTCCGTGTGTAGCAGAGGTGTTCCTTGTGTTATGTGTCTTCTATTGAAGTTGAGGTTTGAGTGCTTTTGGCTTGTCAGTAGGTGGGATTGACTCCCAGACTGACTAGCTGTGAGGATTAGCCTTGTCCACAATTTATGAGCTGCGATATAAGGGTTGACCCCTCCGATGAGATTTGTCCTCTATGGGCTCTTGTGCCTGTAGCGATTTCCTTTTGAGTGTGACTCTTGTAGGTCAAACCTGGTAATGCTCTGGTTTTATTTAAAGTTGGTCTCTGGGCGTGATGATTCTTGTGCCTTTTACCTGGGTCCTGCTGCAGATTTTAGAGCAAAATAGATCAACAAGCACAAACACAATAGCCACCAGAGGAAACCAGATGCTCTCACATGTAAAACAACAGCCAGCAAACTATACTCAACTTGTACAGAAATATCAAATGTACAAAAAAAGCACAGAAGAAAAAACAAAACAAAATAAAATATAATGAACTAAAAAATAGAATAAACATGAGAAGCAAAATAGCAATACCCGAAAAAAACAATTTGCAAAAAAATGGAAAAAAGGAAGAAAAGTAGAGTGGTGGAAAGAATGAATAAAAGAAGGGAGAGAGTGCGGGTGGAACAGAAAGAAGGAAAGAAAGAGAGAGGGAAAATTATATATATATATATATATATATATATATATCACCCATATATATGGACATATATATTCACATATATGCACCCATATATATACTTATATTAAAAGCTAAAAAGAATAATGAAATAGAAAAACAACAAAAACAAGCAAACAAACAAACAAAAAAAACAGTGCCAGTCTTGGCTAAAGTCCACCAAGCTCTCTCCATGTTGTCCTCTGCTTCACAAAAACTCCTCTGTGTCTTGTAGGGGCAAAGCCAGCCAGGTGGCGCCTCGAGTGACCCTGGCAATGCAGGTCTATTGTAGATGAGTGGGGTTATGAGATGTGTTTGGTAGTTTTTACAAAGTCAGTGCCGTTTCTGCTCTCGTCTGCCCCAAGGCATGCTGAGTACTGCACAATCAGAAAGCTCGATGTGCGTCTTTGGGCACTCTTTCTGCTGCAGGGTGTGAGGTGTATGAGATTTCAGCACTGCTAAAAGCCACCTGCGAGGGTTAGGGGGGAGTCTGGGAGTGCCTCATCAGCTGAGCCTGCCCTGCCTTCCAAACCACACTGGAAAGGTGGGAGCGAGGTAGTATGCTCACACTTTGCAGCCTCCTCTTGGGCAGAGGTTCTCGACTCCCTGGCAGTAGGGATAGTTCTGTAAACTGACCCTACTCCTCCATTCAGGGGTCAGCTTAAGACTCTGGCATGGCCGGGGCCAAGGTTTCTGAGGGAGGATGAGGGTCGATTCTAATTTATGCAACTGTTTTTTGCTTTCTGTCCGAGAAAGAAAGAAGGGGGGAAAACACACACACACACACACATACACACACACACACACACACACACACACACACACACACACACAAATACAAAAAAAATCCCATCGCTGTTTTGAGCTGAGGTTTCTGCCTCAGACGCTCCAGCCAAGCACCTTCTGCGCTCCCAGAGGCACTGCGGGGGCACAGGGACTGTGCCCACCCTGCCGCTGCTATGCTCTCCGCTCTGCCTCTTGGGGTCCCGCGTCTCTGCAGCTGCAGGTGTGGGCTGTGTCTCCAGGAGTCTGGCTTTCCTCTTCTGCTCATCCCGTTTGAGGCTTCTGCCTCAAAGTCTGTGCACCTCAGAGCTCCTGTTGCCCTCCCCGCTGGACCGGGTGTGCGCAAGTACTGAGCCCGCCCTGCCGCTGCTACACTCTCTGCCCTGTCTCCTGGGATCCCGAAGCTCCTAAGCAGCGGGAACACTCACCGGTCTGCTCTCTGAAGCCCTGTGTCTCAGCAGCTGCAGGTGCAGGCTACACCTCCAAGCGTCTCACCCCCCTCATCCCCCAATGGCCTGGTCTGCCCACCTTCCAGCAATCATTGTGTGAGGCCCTTAGCTGCTCTATCTGATGAATAGAGGTTCTTTTGTCGAGTTAACAGCAATTCAAATTGCTGCCATTTCCAGGGGAGAATTCAGGGAGCCGGCCTCACAGCTGCCATTTTTTTTTTCCTTCTCTGGCCTTCTTGATCTCTAAAAATAAACAGAAAATGTAAATATTAAATTAGGTATATATCATTTACAATAAATGACTTGTATGATTCTTTTAAATGATATCAAGGAAGGCTGTATTAAAACACATATGCTGATGTTTTGTGGAAATCCACCTTATACTTCAAGCATATAAATATTATGTGTTGGGGGAAAACTACTGTTAATAGAATTTTTTTTTTTTTTTTGAGGTCAGTGCCCTCATACGTGGGACCCGAACCGGGGCCACTGCGCCACTCGGCCGGCCCCTAGAATATTTTATAATAACTTCAGTTACAATGCTTTCCCCTCCTTGAGCATTAATCATGGCTTTTTCACTTTAGTGCCTATTGTACCCTTTACCCCCAACTACAGGAGCTTCACAGACTGTTCCTTATTCACACCATATTCATGGTGCTGGTTTAGAATTTGAATTATGCAGTGACTGCTTTTTCTCTTGTTAAATACTCTACAATTTAGTAGTTATTAAACTTTGTCCATGTTTAACACCTCATTTGAAATAATTAAGAAAATTAATTCCACGTGCATTGGAAAATTACAAGCAATAGAACAAAATAAAAGTAATCTTTAGAGTGAATACTAATAAGGACTCAGGTATCAGCTCTGCCATAGCTGTGTGACTCTGGCTAAATTACTCTGAGCCTTAGTTAACTTGCTAATGAAGATACAGATCAGCATTAATAACTGTTAACATTCATTGTGCACTGCCTTTGATACACACAGTATTTTAAGTATTTTTTATGCAATTGTTAACTTATTTAATCCTTACAACAAGCCCATATCTGTTTTTAGCACATTTAACAGATAAGGAAACAAGAGGTTAGGTAACTAGCAATCTGTAGTCTGTGCTCTGTACTCTGTACACCATACGCTGTGCTCTGTACTCTATACTCTGTTCTCTATACTCTATACACTGTAATCTATAATCTATGCTCTGCAGTCTGTGCTCTGTACTCTATAGTCTGTGCTCTGTATTATATACTCTGTATCTATACTCTATACTCTGTGCTTTCTACTCCGTACTCTGTCTCTGTACTCTATAGTCTATACTCTATATTTTGTATCTGTACTCTATACTCTGTACTCTATGCTCTGTTCTCTGTGCTCTGTATTCTGCTCTGTACGGCCGCATTTCTTTCATTTGTTATATTACCTTCCCATCCAGATTTGAGCTCTGAATAATCTAAATCAGTTTTATCAGACAGAGTATGTCCCAGATTCTTTGTGTTTCAAGTCTTTATGAATATAGATTATTAGCTATTTTAAATCAAACCATTTTCATATCTTAGAGCCATAGGCCTAATAAGGTTTTATGCATGCCATCACTTTGATCCATCTATCACAAGCTCTTTAGAGGCTATAAAGTAAAATTATCCTCTCTAGACCTCTTGAAAATAAAGAAGTTGAAGTCAGTTATATCTATAGGATTTCTTCCAGCTCTAAATTCTAATCTATAAGTGTGAATACATAATTAGTTAATTTTCTTTAGTTGAATCCAACAGTTAGTAGCTACCAAAAATGTTTTATATATATAGGTATTATTGTATCAAGCCTATGTGTTGTATTTGTGTGAAAAGTACATTTTGTCCACTGATTACCTTTCTTGGCTCAAGAAATGGTAACCTTTCTTCTTTCTTTTACCAGATGTAAGTACCCCTGAATCTCCAAAGAACATTGTGGAATCATCAATGGTGAATAGAGGTTTAACATCACAAACAGAAAATGGGTTAAGTGATGTGCAGCAAGTGCCTGTGCAGCGGAAAAAACTCCTCAAAGCTCCAACTCTGGCTGAACTGGACAGCTCTGACTCTGAGGTACTGTCCTGTGGGGTCCCATTTCACAAATCTTGACTCCGAAGACTTCAGGATGCTAACTCTCTCTAACCCAGTTTACTAATTATGTTGCTTCCTTCAGTTGTTCCTTTATGTCTTCCTATTTTTCAAACAATAAAGCTAGGATTAAAATTCATTTGTTTAGTAGGAAATAAAATAGGGGATTACTTTCTGTTACTTAGCAAAGACCAATGTCATACCCATAGTTTATAGAATAAGTTTTGAAATATTGTTATAGTCTTAGATTATAGTGGGTTAGAGTAAGTCAACAATTTTCAAACTCATATTATCTTAAATATCTTTCCCTTTATTTGTGGGATGGGAAAAGAAAAACTTATTTCCATTAAAAACACTTACTGTAATATTATCCATTTATTTCTCTCTCTAAAATACGCACGCGCACACACGCGCACACACGCACACACACACACAGATGGTTGTTATTTCCTTAATGGTAGTAGCAACAGACAGGCCTCAGAAAGAAAAGTTTGCTAGTGTTCTCCAGATTTCATTTTTCACCTACTGCCCTTTGAGGGAAAAATCTCACCTCCGTCCTGATGCTGATGAAGCCTTTGTCTGCAGTATCAGTATGGTGTATTTCCACTGCCTAATCCTCAGCTTGTGTAAAATAAAATTACTGTATTCTTGCCTCCCTTCTCCCTCTTCCCCACCAAACGAAACAACACAAACAGCTAGTTTCTCATCTATGTTTGCCCTCTTGGTTGCTGGCTCCATTCTCTCCACATTCATCCAAGGTGGAATCTAAGGAATTATTTTTTAGTTCCCCTCTCATCAGTCTCCATCCCTAATTAAGGAAATTCCAAGAATAACAATTTTGTTACTAAATGTTTTTCAAACATTAAGAATAATAAACAAGTATCCTTATTACTGCCTGACCAGTGCACTCTTTCACACGTGCAGTTTCTCTCTCATCAGTCATATCTTACCTTTCTTCTTCCTAACTTCCCCAATTCCATCTTGCACTCATCACCAAACTCATTGTCACTCCTGCTTAAAACCTTTTGAGGCTCTCCATCACTTACAGGATTAAGTTCATGTCCCCTAAAGAGATGTAAGAGCCCCCGTAATCTGATGCTTGCAATACCACTCCATGCCTCACACTATACACTTTAGCCACACTTGGGCCATTTGTTCCTTCCTGCACATTCCCTCACTCTTCAATTCTGTGCTTAGCTGTGTCCTAACTTCTGACTCCCTTCCATTAACTCCTAACTCCCGTCCTCACTCCTAACTCCTGTTCATTCTTTAACAGTCAGCATTTACCCTGCCTTCTCTTTTCCGGGATACCACTAACTCATTAGGACTCCTTTCTCTGTGCTTCTGTAATAACCTTCCCATCTCTCTGTTATGTTAGGGCACTTAACACTATAATATCCTTATCCATTGATTTTCCTCTTTCCCACCAGAGTGCAAGCTCCCTGGGAGTAGGGACTGCTAAATTTACTTTATATTCCCAGTTCCTAAGACCCAACAGACACTTGTGTATTTGGATAAATTCATACTAACCTGTGAGAACAATTAAAGTTAAAAAAGCATCTACCTCTGCACTCCCCAGCATGGTAGCCACTAACCACTGTAACTATTGAAACATAAAATAAATTAAATAAATTGAAAACTCAGTTCAGTCCCAGTTCTCAAGTACTCAGTAGCTACTTGGGCGTAATGGTGACCATACTGGATGATACAGACAAAAGTGCCACCCTCACAGAGATCTTTCTTAGGACATCATTGGTTTATAGATACAGGAAGCACTCCTTCTTCACATCCACTGACCCATTTTTAACTCTTTTCCTTGTCCTCCCCCACTTACCTCCTGAGGCAAGACTACACACCAGGCCATTATAAGATTATCAGGCAGCCTGTACAATCTTCTTAGCTGTCCTCTTATTGAAGATATAGCACCAAAGTCCCAAATCTAAATCTTGAGATGATTTGCTAGACACAGTTCTCTTAATCAGAAGGAGACCAGTTTTGCATACCTACCCATCTTCGATTCAGATATGATGCAAGAAATAAGGTGGTGAAAAGAGAAGTGTTAGAGCAGTTTCAGCTAAATCTGACCTTTGTCACTGGCTGCTGTTTTAAGCCTGGATGAGTCATAATGCCTTAGTCAGTGGTAGTGGAAATCTGAGATTCATGGAACAAAGTGAATGATCTTAGACAAAGATCTTAGCCAGATCTTAGGGCCTGGCACTAAGCATTTTCCTTCCTTCCTCTGCAATTTAAAATCGATATTTTTAAGCACTAAAAATAGAATAGTCAAAGGTACTAAATGTGGAAATGCCTATGTTCTTTTTTTTAAACTTCTGAATATAAACTTTTAAAACTTCTAAATTTAATTTTAAAACTTCCAAATATGTTCAAACTTCAACATTTAGAAAACACAGATAATCAGAAGCTTTTATTTTTAAACAACTATATTTCAAATTTGGACTTCATAATAATCAGTTTCAGTAGTTTCTACTAATGAAACACATCTTTAATTTAATAGTGGTAGATTAGTTGTGTTCATCCTAAAAAGCCCTCTTAACTTTAGCTACTTTAAGATAATCTATTGACTAATTAAAGCCAACTCAGAAGAATGTCTGTTGTAAAGCTGATCGTTAACTGACATTTCTATAGATATGAACAAAGTACCTCAAAACTCAAACTAGGTTTCCTTACAATGTGAATTAGTGATGACAGTTGTTCACATGGAACCTGTCATGGGTTCTGGCTCTGGCTGTGTGGACAGAGCACAAGTACAGGTCCCTCATCTTGTCAGCCATCATTGTCCTCCATCTGATGAGGGGAGTTGATCCCAGGGTCTTCAGGTCTCTAACAGTTATAGATTTTGGCAGTTCTACCCAGAAATATGAACATGGAAAAGATGTTGAGGAATTCTGCCTTTTCCGAATTGATGGGTAGGTATTCTTTTCCCCACCTGAATTAATTCCTGGTGTCAGGGAATTTCTCGACCAAGATTGATTTATCTCTGGTCATATTTGCTCACTTATAAAAATGACCACAATGGGCCGGCTGAGTGGCGCGGTGGTTAAGCGCTGGCTTGGGAAGCCAGCGGCCCCGGTTTGGGTCCCACATATGAGGGCCAGTGACACTGCCCTCAAAAAAAAAAAATGACCACAAATACAGACAGATTACACAAACTGTCACATTGCATAAACTGTCTTCATTCATATTTTATAGTGATGTCGTTCCCTACTTTTTATATATTCTGTAACTCTACTATTTGTTCTTTTCACCAACTTTTTTTTCCCCATTTCCACTCCATTTTCCCCCTTCAAATATTTATTGAGTGTCTTCAGGAAGTACTAAGGGGGAAGACAGAAATGTGATGGGCTTTGCCCTCCCATTGCTTATAGTCGAAATGCGAACTATAAAACATATATCTGAGAATCATTACACGTGTTTAATGAGCACATACAGCCTACTAGGTGCTGTCCACGACTGTGTACTGTGTGATCTAATGAGCCACTACAGGGGCTGCAGGGATATAGAAGCCTCATGGAAGAGGTAGGACTTGGGCTTTCGAAGCAGGTGAGCAGAACATCCTGGCAGAGGTTTTCCAACTTTGTTGTGTGACTCATGCCATGCAGAGTCACAGCAGGTTTCTGTATTTCTCCCCTACTGGCCCAGACTTTCCCTGAGGGCAGAGATTCATCTGATTCAAATTTCTCTTCTTTACATCAACTATGCTGACTTATCTAATGAATTCCTGGCAGAGGTTGCACCATGAACAAGACTAAGTCAAGGCTCAAGGCTATAGTTAAAGAAGAGTACAGATCAAATAAAGAGAAATCTCAGAAAAGCTGGTCTTATTCTTTTTCTTCCATCCTCCCAGTTTTATCACCTACTTCCCCATTTTTCTTCCTTCCCTCCCATTAATGAGTATTTTTCCAAAACTTTTAAGCACCAAAACGTTTTTCACACCAAACCTGCAGAAGTACAAAGTCTATCAGCAAAAATGGAGGGTGGGAACTAGAGCCTTGCCTACCACCCATACCCCTCCACCCCCATCTTCTGGGGCCTCCCCTAAGGTCTCATAGACCAAAGTGAGATTCCTTTCCCACTCTAAAAGAAGCATTCCACTAGGAAATTACAGTGCTCAGCCAACACTGAACTTTTCTCCAATGAATCTGCCTGCCTCCCCTGCTCCTTGCACAGGCCCCTTTGCCTATCCTCCATACTGAAGCAATTGTAGTAGTTGAAGGAGAAACCAGAACCTCCCCTTAAGGAAGAAGCAGTGATTTTTCCAGCTGCAAGCTGAGCACTTTATGCCCTACTTATCTGGGCAATGCTATTATGTATATTTGTTTGTTTGTTAGTTTAAAGATTTTATTGGGGAATTGGGGGAGGGGAACAACGTTGGGGAATCAGGCAAGGGAAACAGACAAGTTGCTGTCCTTTTGTCCTTCAGTCTAGTTGTGGAGGATGTCTCTTCACTGGCCCATGTTGGTATTATCATTGTGCTCTTCCTGGTTGAGTCAGTCGCTTGCCAGCCATTGGACAGCCTCTCACAGCGGCTCATGGCACCTCACGCTGGCTGCTGGCCACTCACGCCAGCTGCCAGCCACTCATGGTAGCTCAAGACTGCCCATTGTAGCCCTCTGCAGCCTATGCCGGCCGTCGACTCATGACAGCCCAGCTCCAGGTCAAGCTGTTGTTCATCATCTTAGCTATAGAGGGCACAATGTCACTGGCCCTCATGTGAGATCTGCACCAGGGCCCTGCTACTTAGAGCTGGCGCTCCCAAGCCAACTCTTAACAAACGTGCCACTCGGCAGGTCCTATATTATGCATGTTTAAATTTTTCCTACTAACTTACCAAGTCTTATCTCATTAGGGATTTTTTTCACATTTTATGAAATACCTTCTTGCCATCAAAATACCAGCTGTATGGTAAACCCTTTCATACATTATCTTATTTAATTTTCTTTCCATAGGGACATCATATTGAGAGATACCTTCCACCATTGCAGAATATCACCTTTGCTCACCCATACATATGCTTTTTGTTTGATTACAATGCCCACCAGAAATTTCCTATTGCCGAATGCTCTCTTTGAGGTTTAACGTAAACTTGGGTTCAAATTATCACAAAGAACAGTTTACTATTTAACTAATCCCTGTTTAGTTCTGAATTTCCTGTAATCAGTCAATATATTATTATAAATCAAATATTCTTATGAAATACAATATTAATGATTTACTTTGTCAATATAAACTCAACTGCTTTATGTAAAAACAAAAATTCTTTAATAATTTTAAGAACTGTAAGACACTGGCCTGCATTTTAATTTTCTTAATGCCATAAGTTCATTGTTCAATTAGGGAAATACATTTTTTTCCCTTCCTGTCAAGAACTCTAGTTGCAAAACCAGCAAACTGATTTTTTTTCTCTTAGACTTACTGACAGCTTTTTACATTTAAATAATAATGATAGTTAAATAATAATTAGATAATAAGCACTAACTGCAAGCTGGACTTAGTGTATTTTGAAAGATGCTAGTTGTTAAACTTGGCCATTTGTAGTAGTCTAGAAACCTCTTTAGGCCTTAGAAATAGGTTATCTAATCTGCCATTTTGCTAGAACTAGAGCTAACCCACATTTTGCACTTAAAAAAAAATACCATGAGCATTTTCCCACCTCATTAAATATCCTTTTCCAACATGATACTTAATATCTGTGATATTCCATCATAATAATTTACCATATTTAACCAGTTCCCTGTTTTTGAGCATTTAGGTTGTTTCCAATTTTTTACCATTACAAATAACATTACTATTTCAAACCAAAACAAGTCTAACTTAGTGACAAACAAGAAAATTCCAGAAACTGGACCACGCAGTAGGAAAGATTGATGTTCCAGAGATGTCAGAGATCTATCAGAATCCTTCCGACGGGCGAAAAGTGTTTAGGCAATGGGAAGAGATGTAACAGGGCAAGCAGCAAGCAAGAATACATATACACATTCTCTCACTGAGGAGACCTGGCCTCTGAAAGTCCCCTGGTTCCCCTTCTGGATGACTTTGTGATTCCTCTGGGGCAGGAATTAATCCTGGTGAAGATTCATTTTCAGGTCGTCAGAAAATGGGATACAGCTGCATGAAGTGGACATAAAGGGACAGAGGATCATCAACAGCTCTGGGAACAAATCCCAAAAGACCCTGAATGACTCCAGTGTTCCCACAATTTTTCTGTCTCCTACAGACTAACTTGCATTCACTGCACCTGCCCCAGGACAGGTTCTTGGCTGTTCACAGTGGGAACAATTAAAATCAGTAAAGAAGAATGGGGTGAAAGGTGTAGACATGTCTCAGAGTTCTGTAACATTAGGCTTTAAAAAATGTTCCTAGGGGCCGGCCGAGTGGCGCATTCGTTGAGAGCTGGTTTGGGATGCCAGCAGCCCCGGTTCGGATTCCACATAAGAGGGCCAGTGACACTGCCCTCTGCGGCTGGCAACAGCTCCACCTGGAGCTGGGCTGCGGGCCCTGGTGACGGTGTGGGCTGCAGCCCCTGCTGCAGTGGGCTGCTGTGGGCTGCGGTGCATGGCCGGCAGCCAGCGTGAACTGCCAATAGCTGCGGTGAGCGAGCATCCAGAGGCCGGCAACCAATCTGCCTCATCCGGGAAGAGTGCATTGACGACGCCAACATGGGCCAGTGGGGCAACGTCCTCCGCAACTGGATTGAGGAACAAAAGGACAGCGACTTGTCTGTTCCCCTTCCCCAATTCCCCAATGCTGTTCCCCTTCCCCAATTCCCCAATAAAATCTTAAAAAAAAAAAAAATGTTCCTAGGAGGGCTGGCCAAGTGGCTCAGTTGGTTAAAAGCTCGCCCAAGAGTGCAAGCTGAGCTCTGAGCAACAGCAGTTCAATGCCCAGCCTGAGCTGAGCTACTGCTAAACTGCCAACAAGTGGCAGGATTGCTCAGTTAAAAAAAAAAAAAATATTCCTAGGAAAGGTGTCTGAAGTATGTGAGTCAGGGAGATGGTTGCTGTTTAAATCAGGATAGCATCCAACACATAATTATTTGGGAAGTGCTACGTATGACTCCTTTTTTTCTCTTCTAAGAGATATTCTTGACTTTTATTTCCTTTTGACCTTCCATAAGCAGAAGGAGGTCATTCTAGTTGTTTGCTAGCTTTTCTGGAGATTTGTGTGACCTATATGGTATCTGGGGTTGAGGCTTTGCTTATATTGCTTGATTTGTTCTTCGCGGTAAGTATCAAGAATGTGGAGGTCACTGTTCAGATCTTCTTTGTTTGAACTGTGTGATTTACACAGCCTTTTTTCTTCTCCTGTTCTTTACCCGTATCCTTTGAATTGTAGCTTGTTTGAAACTAATGCTTTTAGCGGTAGGTTTTAGGTGAAGCCAGTTTTTACTGAATGGCTAATTCTTAAAGTCACCTTAACTAACTAGGTTAAAGAGAATTTTCCCTATTTGTCTTACATAATCATAGATTAATATATTAACCTAATTTTCTTCTATATTTCAAAATATTTACCAGGACCGGCCGAGTGGCATGTTGGTTAAGAGCTGGCTTGTGACGCCAGCTCTGAGCAGCAGGGCCCTGGTTCAGATCCCACATATGAGGGTCAGTGACACTGCCCTTTACAGCTAAGATGGTAAACAACAGCTCCACCTGGAGCTGGCCTGCCATGAGGCGACAGCATAGGCTGCAGCCCCTGCTGCAGTGGGCTGCCATAAGCTACAGTGAGTGGCTGGCAGCCAGCGTGAGCAGCCGGCAGCCGGTGTGAGTTGCCAAGAGCTGCCATGAGTGGCTGTCCAAAGACTGGCGACTGATCTGCCTCACCTGGGAAGAGCGCAATGATAATATCAACATGGGCCAGTGAAGCAAGATCCTCCACAACTCAACTGAAGAACAAAAAGACGGCAACTTGTCTGTTTCCCTCCCCCAACTCCCCAGTGCTGTTTCCCCTCCCCCAATTCCCCAATAAAATCTTTAAATATATATATATATATATATATATATATATATTTAGCAGTTCTCTATAGGTATTATTGAAATAAGTTGCCATAGTTAATGTATATTCTGTCATAGAGTAGATAGTAAATTTTTCATGAATAAATATGTACTTTATTTTGATATAGTCCAGAACAAATTAAGACGATCTCTTCACACTGGAAATAGGAATTTAAATTTTATTTGGCGCCGTGTAGACACTGTTCTAGAGTCACGTGACATTTTCTGAAATGTTTATTTTCATGTATTCATTCGACAAATATTTATTCATTACATACTAAGTGATGGGTTTGGTACTAGGTAACAACAATGAAAACAAAACCTATGGCATCTACCTTTGTGGGTTTCCCAATCCATTACTTGTATAAATGTGTTAAATATTTCCCTTAGTAGTTACATTAACCACCATTTATTGTATGGCAGGTAATGTGTTAAGCATTTTGAATGCATTAGCTCATCTAATTCTTCCAGTAATCCTGTAAAAAGGTGGTATTATAATACCCTCATTTACAAATGAAACTAAGATAAAAATCCTATTCAATGTCACATCACTCTAATAAGTGACAAAGCCAGGACACAAACCTAGACATATCTAATTTTAGATCCCTTCTAGTTTGCCTTCTACTTGCCATGAATTTTTGACATTATAATTTGGTGCTTCATGTTAAAATAAATATTTAATAGTAAAATGTTATTTATTAGTCTAAGGAATCTCTCTATTTTTCTGCCCATTCCTTTCCTAGGAGGAGACTCTGCACAAGTCAGCCAGCAGCAGCAGTGTGTCCCCCTCCTTCCTTGATGATCCTTTACTAGAGGCTGTGTCCATGAGGAAGAGTGAGTATTTGTGGCACAAGGAACTATTGTCAGATATCTTAAATGACACACTTGTGCTGGAACAGGGAATCCCAGTGCCTTGTGATCATTTAGGGTAGAAAGAATTAAGCCTGGAATTTCACTAGTCAGGGATAGAAATATTCAGTTGTATTCCTAAAGGGATATCAGAAGGTAAGACTAAACTGATACTAGGCCTCAGGTTCTTAACTTAGATTAGTCTCCTTTGCATTTACAGATAATAGTTGTAGGGAATAAGTTAATTCTCTGTTTTTATTTTAGATTAATTTCCACTTTGTCTGAATTTAAGCCAGAACTTCTAAATAATCACACTTGTTATCAACCCCCACACACACATATACACATATCCATACCCACATACATGTGTCAATAGTAAAAACACTTTTTAACTTCAGAATATAAAGTTAAGTGTTTTCTAAATGCTTTTAGTATTCTTTTTGATTTATAAGATCATTATAAAGGATAAAGATTATATATTAAGGGAAAGGATTCTGGGAAGATGGTGGAATAAGAAATACCAAGAATCTTTCACCCCACCTAGACAAGAATTGCACTGGCAGAATCTGTGTGAAATAACTATTTTGGGATTCTGGAGTCTATTGAAGACACAATTTCCAAGGAAAGACTTGGATGATAAACTGTGGTAAATTTCAGTCAGTTCTTAGCCTAGAAGCAGCTACTTATCCCCTACCCCCAGTCGGGATAGTTGTGTACTATTCCCCGAGCAGCTTGCACATGGCTTGCAGGAGCCAGGGTGGGCAAAAAAGACCCTGTCCTCCAAATACTGGGAATCTGTGCTCTGATTGCTGCTTCTGACTCCAAAGGTGCAAAGAGGTGGGCAGCCATTGTTGCATTTTTGCTGGCTGCCCCCCACACCAACTCAAGTGATTTCTGGGGAATTAAAGGGCTGGCTCCCTCCCAATTTCATTTTTCACTTTTTCCCCCTTTGGAACTTAGGCATTGTAGACTAGAACATTCAAAAGCAAGGGCATATGCAAAAAAAATTAGAGTTACTACACATGACCAGGGAATAAGAGATCTTAAGTTTACACCTCAGGCTGATCCTCAGCACACAGATATACTATAACAATAAAAAATAATAATAAACAAAAACAATAATAAAAAACAGTAAAACCTGGGGAAGAGGGAGAAACTCATTTCCAGAGTTACCAGATTATTAGATTCAAATATCCAGTGTTCAACAAAAAAATCACAAGGCATGTACAGGAACAGGAAAGTGTGGCCCATTCAGAGGGGAAAAAAATAACAGATTATCCCGGAAAAAAGACCCGATGGCAGATATACTCGACAAAAACTTTAAAATACTGTTTTAAAGACGATCAAAGAAATAAAGGAAGATGTGAAGAAATTCAAGAAAATGATGTGTGAACAAAATGGAAATATCAATAGATAGAAATCCTAAAATAGAAACCAAAAAGAAATTCTGGAGCTGAAAAGTACAATAATTGAAATGAAAAATTCACTAGAGGGATTCAAAGGCAGATTTGAGCAGGGAGAAGAAAAAACAGCAAGCTTGAAGATAGGACAATGGAAATTATTGAGTCTGAGAAGCAGAAAGAAAAAAAGATTGAAGAAAACCAAACAGAGACTAAGGGACCTGTGGGACACCATCAAGCAGACCAGCATATACACTGCGGGAGTCCTCAGAGAGGAGAATGGGTGCAAAGAATATATTTGAAAATCATGGCTGAAACTTCCCAAACTTAATGAAAGGCATGACTGTAACTATCCAAGAATCACAACTAAGGTGAACTCAAAGAGACCCACACCAAAACACATTATAATCAAACTTTCAAAGACAGAGAATATTTTTTTTTTTAAGAGGGCAGTGTCACTGGCTCTCATATGTGGGATCTGAACCGGGGCCCCTGGCATCCCAAGCCAGCTCTTAACCACTGCGCCACTTGGCCGGCCCCAAAAACAGAGAATCTTGAAAGAAGCAAGAGAAAAGTGAGTTATAACATATGAGGGATCCTCATTAAGACTTTCAGCAGATTTCTCATCAGAAACTTTGGAGGCTAGAAAAAAAAAAGGGTCAATGTATTCAAAGTGCTAAAATAAAAAAAACACCAACCACGAATCCTATGCCTAGCAAAACTGTCCTTTAAAGGTAGGAGAAATCAAGAGATTCCCAAATAAGCAAAAGCTGAGGGAGTTCATGACCATTAGACCTTCCCTGCAAGAAATGCTCAACAGAGTCTGCAGGGTGAAATGGAAAGGACACTAGACAGTAACTTGAAGCCATATAGAGAAATAAAGATATCAATAAAAGTAAATACATGTGTAATTATAAAAGCTAATATTATTGTAACAGTGGTTTGTAACTACTTTTTATTTTCTACATTATTTAAGAGAATAATACATTTAAAGAAAAAAACAATTATTAGTGTAAAAGCTAGTATTACTGTGACTTTGGTTTGTAACTCCAAATCTTGTTTTCTACATAATTTGAGAGACTAATGCATTTTTAAAAATTATTTGTCTATGTTATGGGGCAATTTATAAAGATGTAATTTTGTGATACGAACAACCAAAAGTGATGGGGATAGGGCCGGCAGAGTAGCGCAGTGGTTAAGTGCTGGCTTGGGAAGCTAGCGGCCCCGGTTCGGGTCCCACATATGAGGGCCAGTGATACTGCCCTCAAAAAAAAAAAAAAAAAGTGATGGGGATAGAACTGTATAGGAGCAGCAGAGTTTTTTGTGTGTTATTGAAGGTAAACTGGTTTAAATCCAAATTAGACTATTAATAAATTTAGGATGCTAAACGTAATTCCCATGGTAACCACAAAGAAAATAGCTATAGAATATAAACAAAAGGAAATAAGAAAATAATTTAAACATTTCACTACAAATTCATCAAAGCACAACAGAAAGCAGGAATACAGGAAATGAGGGACAAAAAGCTAAAAGGCATATCAAAAGCAAATAGCACAATGACAGAAGTAAGTCACTCATCAGTAATTATTTGTTATTAAATAGATTAAACTCTTCAATCAAAAGATAGATTGGCATATGGATAAAACACATGATCCAACTATATGCTATCTACAAGAGACTTATTTGAGATCCAAAGACACAAATAGATTGAAGGGATGGAAAAAGATATTCCATGTAAATAGTAACCAAAAGAGAGTTGCGATGGCTACACTACAATCAGACAAAATAAAAAAGGTTTAAATTTAAAAAGGTTATAAAAGACAAAGAAGGACATTGTATATTAATAAAAGATTAATAAGGCAAACATATAATAATTTACACACCTAATCACAGACTATCAAAATAAATTTTAAAAAATGACAGAACTGAAAGGAGAAATACACACTTCTACAATAATGTTTGGAGACTTCATACCCCACTCACAGTAATGGATAGAACAACCAGACAGAACATAAGTAAGGAATTAGAGGATTTAAACAACACAGTATATCAATGAGACATAAAAGACATTTACAATACGTTGTACCCCACAACAACAGAATACACATTCTTCTTAAGTGCCTATGGAATATTTTTCCAGGATAAATCATATATTAGGCCACAAATTAAGTCTTCGTAAATTTTAAAAGACAGCATACAAATATCTTCTGTGGCTACAGTGGGATGAAGTTAAAAATAACAGAGAAAAACTGAAAAATGCACAAAATTGTGATTTTTAAAAATCAGTGGATCAAAGAAGAAATCATCGGGATTTATTGGGTTGTCGGAAAAGTGATGACACATTTTTGCAACTAAAAACAGAAAAAATAAGTCATGACTTTTCTGACAACCCAATATAAAATACTTGGAGACGAATGTAAATGAAAATACAACATACCAAAACTTATGAGACACAGTGAAAGCAGTTCTGTGGGAAATTTTATTGCTATAAATGCTTACATTAAAAAGAAATTTCGATTATTAGTCACCAATAAATGTTGTAGTTTAAAATAATAAGAAACAAGAACTCAAATCGACAACCTAACTTTAACACTTATAGAACTAGAAAAAGAAGAACAAACTAAACCCAAACTAGCAGAAAGAAGGAATTAACAAAGGTTAGAGCAGAGATAAATGAAATAGAGAATAGAAAAAAAATGAGAAAATCAATGAAACTAAAAGTTGGTTCTTCAGAAAGATCAATAAAATTGACGAACCTTTAGCTAGATGTACTAAGAAATAAGAGAGAAGACTCACATTACTAAACTCAGAAATGAAAAGGGGGGCATTACTGCTGATTCTACCAAAATAAAAAGATTTATGAGCAAGTACTATGAGTAATTGTATGCCATCAAATTGAGTTACCCAGATAAAATGGACAAATTCCTAGGAATGCAAAACCTAGCAAAATGAAATCAGAAAAAAATAGAAAATCTGAATAGACCTACAACTAGTAAGGATATTGAATCAATAATCTTATAATCTCCCAGCAAGAAAAAGGCTTGGAACTGATGCTTCACTGGTGAATTCTACAGCATTCAAAAAACTAGTAACCAATCGTTCTCATAATTTTTAAAAAACATTTTGAAGGGCATTTCCTAAGTTATTCTCTAAGACTAGCATTACCCTGATACCAAAGTCAGACAAAGACACTACGAGAAAACTACAGACCCAGTACTCCTTATGAACATTGATGCAAAAATCCTCCACATAATACTAGCAAACAGAATTTGGCAGTATATTAAAATGATTATACTGGGCCGGCCGAGTGGCGCATTGGTTAAGAGCTGGTTTTGGGATGCCAGCGGCCCCTGTTCAGATCCCACATATGAGAGCCAGTGATACTGCCCTCTACAGCTAACAACAGCTCCACCTGGAGCTGGGCTGTGCGAACCCTGGCCCCGGTGATGGAGTAGGCTGCAGCCCCTGCTGCAGTGGGCTGCCATAGGCTACAATGAGTGGCCAGCAGCCAGCGTGAGTGGCTGGCAGCCAGCGCGAGCTGCCAATAGCCGCGGTGAGCGACCATCCAGAGGCCAGCTACTTATATGCCTCATTCAGGAAAAGCGCAATGACGATACCAACATGGGCCAGTGGGGTGACGTCCTTCGCAACTAGACTGAAGAACAGAAAGACAGCGACTTGTCTGTTTCCCTTCCCTGATTCCCAACACTGTTCCCCTCCCCCAATTCCCCAATAAAATCTTTGGGAAAAAAAAATGATTATACAGCATGACCAAGTGAGATTTGTTCCTGGAATGTAAGAATGGTTCAACATGAAAATCGATAAGTGTAATATGCCATATTAACAAAATGAAAGAAAAAAGCCACATGATCAACTCAGTTGATGTGGAAAAAGCATTTGAAATTTCTATTTTATCATGAACTAGAAATTCAACACTATTTCATGACAAAAAAAACACTCAACAAACTAGGACTAGAAAGAAACTACCTCAACATAATAAAAGTGCACAGTAAACAATATTCTCAATGGTGAAAGACTGAGTCCATCTCCCCAAAATCAGGAACAAAGCCAGGATACCACCTTGCACAACTTTTATTGAACATAGTACTAGAAGTTCTAGCCAGAGCGATTTGGCAAGAAAAACAAATTAAAGGCATCCAAATTGGAAAAGAAGAGGTAAAAATATTTCTTTTTGCAGATGATATGATCCTATATGTAGGAAAACCTAAATATTTCACACACAAAAAAAGGTGTTAGAGTAAGTGAATTCAGCAAAGTATCAGAATACAATGTCTACACATAAAGATCAGTTGCATTTCTATGCACGAGCAATGAACAATCTGAAAAGGAAATTACAAAAACAGTGCCATGTATCAGAACATCAAAAAGAATAAAATACTTAGGAATTCACATAACCAAGGATGTGAAAGATTTTTTCATTAAAAACTATAAATCTTTGCTGAAAGAAATTAAAGAAGACATAAATAAATGGAAATACATTTTATGTTCATGGATTCATAGACTTAATATTGTTAAAGTGTCATTACTACTCAAAGCAATCTTCAGATTCAATGCAATCCCTATCAAAATGTCAGTGACATTTTTTTGAGAAATGGAAGAAGAAAAACAAACAAAATGATTGTAAAATTCATATGAAATCTCAAGGGATTCCGAATAGCGAAAGCACTCTTGAAAAGGAAGAACAAAGCTGTAGAACTCACACCTCTTGATTTCGAGACTCACTACAAAACTACAGTAATAAAAGCAGTGTTATTTTCATAAAGAGAGACACATAGACCAATGGAATAGAATAGAGAGCCCAGACTAAACCATCACATATACGATCAAGTGATTGACAGGTGTGCAAACATCATTCAATGAGGAAAGGACAGTCTTTTCAAGAAATGGTGCTGAGAAAACTGGATATCCACATGCAAAAGATTGAAGTTAGACCCTTACCTAATACCATACTCAAAAATTAATTCAAAATGGATCACAGACCTAAAATAATAAAACTCAGAATAAAACAGGATTAAAGCCTCAGGACAATGGGTTTGGCAATGATTTCTTCGACATGATAGCAGAGGCACAGATAACAAAAGAAAAAATAGACAAATGAAATTCATGAAATTAAAAACTTTTATGCATCAAAGGCACTATCAACAGAGTAAGATGGCAGCCCACAGAATAGGAGAAAATATTTGCAAATTGTATATCTGATAAGAGACTAATCTCCATAATATATAGAGAACTCCTAAAACTTAGCAACGAAAGTACAACAATCCAATTTAAAAATGGGCAAGAACTCATAGACATTTCTCTAAAGAAGATGTACAAATGGCCAGCAAACATGAAAAGACTCAACATCACTAGTCATTAGGGAAATGCAAATAAGAACTGCAATGAGATATACTACCTCAAACCCATTAGAACGGCTACTATCAAAAAAACAGAAAGCAGCAAGTGTGGGAGAGAATGTGGAAAGATTTGAACCCTTGCACAGTGTTGATGGGAATATAAAATGGTACAGATGCTGTAGAAAACAGTATAGTGTTTCCTCAAAAATGTAAAAATAGAATTACCATATGACCCACCAATTCCACTCCTGGGCATGTACCCAAGAGTTGAAAACCTGTCTCAAAGAGCTATTTGTACATCCATGTTCATAGCAGCATTATTCACAATAGCTAAAACATGGAAGCAATCAAAGTGTCCTTCAATGGATGAATGGATAAACAAAATGTATCCCATACAATGAAATATTATTCAGCCTTAAAAAGAAGAGAAATTCTGCAGTAGTCTATAACAAATAAACCTTGAGGATATTATACTAAGTGAAACAAGGTTGCTACAAAAAAGCAAATGCTGTATGATTCCACTTACATGAGGATTTTATAGTAATCAAAATCATAGAGACAGGGTAGAATGGTAGCCAGGAGCTGGGAAAAGAGAGAATGGTAAGTTATTGTTTAATGGGTATAGAGTTATGGGGATGGATGGTGGTAATGGTTGCACAACAATATAAACATATTCAATACCACTGAACTGTATGTTGAAAAAGGGGTAAGATGATAAACATTATATATGGTATATTGTACTGCAATAGGAAAAAAACTTACCAAAAGAAAAAACTTACTAAGATATTCTTAGAGCATTGCCTTGATTTCCTATATACATGGAAGCCTTAATGGTTAAAATCCTTTAAATAGTATTTTGATTTATTTAAACAGATTATATAAAAAATAATAGGAGCTGACCTTGGTTATTATTTGTAATTGGTATTTGGCCTGGCTCATTAACTACTACAGAGACCCAATTAAATCACATAATGGATTTCTGTATCATTTTTTGATTGTGGAAATTATGTTCTTTGTTTTCCTTTAGTGATTTCTCTTGGTTGGACAGTCCAAATAGATGGATCATATTTAACTTTGTGTTGACTTTCACTTTCCTCACCCACTGCATTGAAATAGCCTTACTATTTGCAGAGAGAATAGGAGGAAGTACTAAATAAAACTATGGCAGCATAATGTATTTTTAATGTTCTTAAATTTTCAAAATGTGAATCCAGAACCATTCAGACCCTAAAACATTCTCTTTATCAGTGGCACAATGTTAACATCAAAGTTGGAATTTATTTTTTGAAATTTAAATACAGCTTGATTTAACCAAGAGCAGAATGTCATGATAAACATCAAGAAGAAAGAGTTTTCATATTTTTATCTTTAAAAAGGAGAATGTAAAAGGAAGGAACTCTTAAGAATTTTGGTATGATTTGGGAGTCTTCTTAGATATACAGAATATATATTTTTACAGGTTATTTAAAATGAGGCTTGAGCCTCTGTAATTGCAAAATTCTGTGGAAAATAACATGAGGGCATTTGTATGTACAAATTTGATACTATACTTACATTGTGTTTTATGTATGAATTTGAATGAATATTAAAAACAGTCTTTTTTACTTGTTCCTTACAATTTCTTTAGCAAATTTGTCAACAAGAAAGTTCATTTTACTTTGGTTAATTTATTTCCATAGCACCTCCCAAATTCTTGCCCATGTCATCAACACCCCAGCCAGAGAGAAGGCAGCCACCCCAGAGACGACATTCCATTGAAAAAGAAACACCTACTAATGTGAGACAGTTTCTGCCACCATCCAAGCAGAGCTCCCGATCTCTTGTAAGTAACAGAAAGATTGCATGCATTGTACCTTAAGGGTCAGTTAGAGGACTAGAATCATTGGCTTTCTTGAGATGATAATTATGAAAAACAACTTCCAAAGGTTAGAATGAACTTTAAATAACCTTATTTAATTTTTTTAAAGATTTTATTGGGGAATTGGGGAACAGCCAAGTTGTTGTCCTTCAATCTTAGCTGTGGAGGGCTCAGCAAGCTCAGCTCCAAGTCCAGACACGCCACTCAGCTCAAGGTGCTGTGTTAATTAGTTGCGGGTGGGCGTAGCCACCATCCCATGCGGAAGTCGAACCAGCAGCCTCATTATTAAGAGCGCACACTGTATCCACTGAGCCATCTGGGATGGCAGCTCAGCTCAAGGTGCCGAGTTCAGTCTTAGTTGCGAGTGGGCATAGCCCACCATCTTGAATAGGCAACCTTCTTCTTAGGAGCACGTTCTCTCACCAGCTGAGCCATCCTGCCACCTGTTAGCAGCTCAGCCTGCACTCAGCTCGGGTGCAGCTCACTGGCTCATGTAGGAATCGAACCGGCAACCCTGTTCCTCAGAGCTTGCACTCTTGAGCAAGCTCATAACCAACTGAGCCACCTGTCTGCCCCCCTTATTTGTTTTTAGTAGCTAAAGAAAAGCAACCCTAACAGCAATCTAAATGACATTTCACCATTCTTTGTTCATTTAAAATACCTTTTTTTCAGAAGATTTATTAATGATTGAAAGTATAGGTTATTAAAGAAATGCTTTTTTCCTTTCAAAAGGTATTAATCCACCTAAAAATTGTTAAAACTAATTTAAAAAACTTAGCAAAGCCTGGCTGCAGTAGACTATTTTATTAAGGCAGAAATGCCGGGGTGAATTTTGATCCATTAAAAATTGTTTCCATGTGTGTTTTGTAATATTGGAGCCGAAGCTGCTGTTCGGACTGGTTGACAGTTTTTGCTGTTTTCCAGAGACTTTCGGGTTCATGTAGTAGCTACTCATTTCTCAGTGGAACATAGGACACAAGACTCCACTAGGAAGAATAGGCCCACCAGCCAAAGGAGGTCTGCAAAGATTCTTTTGTAATCCCACTTGACTTCAGAAATATTTGCAGGCAAGATGCAAGGCTTTAGTGAGTAGTTCTACTGGCAACCTAAGATCTCATGTTTTTTTCAGATACTCATCAATAAAAAACACTGGAATATGCATAATCCATATTTTTAGTCTGTAATGAGTCATCAGGGATGCAAATGAAGCAATAACAGATGTCCCGCCCTCAAAGTAGAGGAAGATAGTGTGGTTATTGTGAAGGTGCTAAGTTTGAACAGAGTTCACGGTGTTGAAATTTGATCAGTCATCTCTATTCCCAAACAATATGATGAAAGAATTAATGATTTTTATGGCAATTCCTGACAGGATTTCTCTTCACTTCTAAATAATAAGTGAAATACTGATATGTGATCAAATATAGCCTCATCAGTGGTTTAGCAACAGAAAAACAGAACTCTAACCAGACAGGTTCAAACTTTAAAATCTGAAGACGTTTGTTAATGTGAATAAGTTATTGCTTTAGCGGAATATAGTTATTGTCACAACTTAAAAATTTGTAAGAGGGAGCTCCTTTGTGATTTTTTTTCACAAGTTCAGTTATTAGGAGATTGTTCACATGGCTTTTTCTATAAGCCAGTGTTTTATTTAGGTGTTATCTGGGCTTTTGATCATGTGACATCATTGTTGAGGTTAGACTTAAATTTTAAAATTATCAGTCAACTATCAGATCAACTACAAAGAAGTTTCAGGTAGTAGAAGTTTTGCCATGAAAGACTGTCAGTGCACATCAAGGGCCCATGAAGTGTATTTCCTGGCAAAGGGGAACTTTTAGTGTATGGTTAGCCAGACCGTGAGTGGTTGGCCAGGCCGTGAGTGGTTGGCCAGGCGGTGAGAGAGCAAAGTAAAACCAATCTACAGTCACGGAGAAGGGTGTCAGTGAAAGGCAGTGGGAGAGCCCCTTTGAACCATCCTGAATGGTTTTCAGGTTCCACACAGAGGTAAGCTCCCTTCAAGGGCCTTAGGCACCAGCTGAGACAAAATAACTTCCAGGTCAAGAAATGACTTTTCTTGCTAGTCACAAATCTTGGGAAATCCATAAAACCACAATTCTCTGTGGTAGTACCCACAAGGAATCATTTTGTATTTATAATCTCTCAACTGAAGATGGCAGAAATACCTTTATTGTAATCACCAATTTTTATTGTATCTCCCTCCCTTTCCTTAGGATGTTTAAAAATGTAAATTTTTGCATCATTTGGTCAAATGATCTTAGTGAAAGCCTACTTGTCTTTGAGTACCCTCACCAGAGGGAGCAAGCGCCTGCTCAGTGTACATTCCCAGGCTCTCAGGCACAGCAAGCAGTTACCTCTATCCTGCATGCCAACGAGCCCAATTTAGGAGACTGAGTATTTATCGGAAAACTAAGTTAGAAAGACTTAAATTCAAGTCTTTGCTGTGTGAACTCATATTCCCTAGGAATGGCTTCATGGTTTGATTTCTGATTTATACATATGGATGCAGATGTTGGTGTGGGCACACATACAGCATCTACCATTAACATCTTTTGTGGTGTTTTCGTTTTGTTTTTCTTTCATGCTCTGTAATCGCTATTTGTAGGTCACTCATGTTCAGCATTATTTTCTCCTTTTCTTTCTCCCCTGCCATTTTCTTTTTCCCTTATCTATTGTTCAGGTTCCTAGGATAACCAGTGTATGGCCAAGGACGTCTTTCCGACCACTTTTTTCTACCATACAAACAGCTTCTCTGCTCAGCTCTCATCCTTTTGAAGCAGCCATGTTTGGGGTAGCAGGGGCTATGTATTATCTATGTGAGAGAGCTTTTACCAGCAGGTGGAAATCCTCAAAGGTTGGCCTCTTTCTGCTGGCTCTGGGAATTATTTTACTCTCTCTATCTCTTTGACAGTGATACCTCAACTCGTGCACTCTGCAAGAATTAACAGCTTAGATGGGCACTTTGCTTCTGATCATTGATTCCAATCTTTTGTAGGATGCATAGTTCATATTATGATCTCAGATGACAAAAAATAACTTTGAAAGGACAACAAACTCAAAATGCAGCATCAGATAATAGGGACCTGTGAGTGATTGTCTCTTTGAGTGACCTAATTTTACAGCAGGAGGAATGTCTCCTCCTTTTCCACATGCAGGGGCACTCTGAGAGCCTGTAGGGTGCTTTCCTCCCAGGGCCTTGCTTCTATCAGAAGAGCATTTGCTACCTGCCAGGCTAAGTCGCTACAGGGGACTTCACCTTCCACAGAGCCGTGTCATTGCCTGTGTCCTGCATACCCCACTGTGAGCTTCAAGGGGCTGTGTACCAATAACATGTATCTCCCCTGGGCTCAGAGAATCTTTTTCTTTCCCAGCACCTTTCATAAAGCTGCTTTGTGATGGTCAGGCTGTTATGTGGTTTTTATGACAACCCACTTTTTTTTTTTTTTTAAGGTTTTATTGGAGAGTTGGGGAAGGGGAACAGCCACATTGTTGTCCTTCAATCTTAGTTGTGGAGGGCACAGCTAGCAGCTCCCAAGTCCAGTCACCATCCCGTCAGCAGCTCGCTGCTGCTCAGCTCAAAGTGCTAATCACAGCCGCTCAGCTCAAGGTGCCCTGTTCAATCTTAGTTGTGGGTGGGCATAGCCCACCATCCTATGTGGGAGTCGAACCAGCAACCCTGTTGTTAGAAACACGTGCTGCCACCAGCAGAGCCATCCTGCCACATGTTGGCAGTTCAGCGGCAGCTCAGCTCAGGCTCAGCTCACTGGCCCATGTGGGAATCGAACCGGCGACCCTGTTGCTCAGAGCTCGCGCTCTTAACCAACTGAGCCACTCAGCCACCCTTATAACCCACTTCTTTATAGAGAGATATTTTAAGTTTATTTTTATTGATGTGATTATTTTAAATAATTCTGCATTTTATTATTGTTTTTAAGGTTTTCATACGGAATATGTTTTTTAAAGAAAGTATATTAATTTCCAAACCCCAGTGAAATAAAAAGCCCTGGGAACATAGTGCAGCTTCCCCTGTCCCCAGCGTAACATGTGTGCTAACCAGTGTTGGCAGCAGCTTTGCCTGTTCCACCTTGTACAGGGTCTTAGCTCTCCAGAGACCTGTTTTACTAAGACATGTCCTTAACAAATGAGCCAGCAGCTGGTTTCTTTGTTATTCTTTATTATCTGTCTTGGTTAAAGAGACTCTGAATGTAAATGAGAAAAACAAATCCCTTTCTCTGTTTGTCATGAGATACAGGATAAATCTCTGTTCCTTTTCCCATTTTTAGATCTGGCCATTTGGGTAGTAAGAGGTCAAGTGTAGGGATGGCATTTTAACTCCTGTCACTCCTACTGTTATTGCTGAAGATCTATCAACACTTTTATTTTTATTATCAGTCCTCCCCAAACACAGATATCTGTATGCTAAATCCACGTATTACTTCAGGCAAAGAATTCCCTTTGAGTTTTAAAGTTGAACTTGGAAAAAGAAAAGAGTAATTAAACTTATTAGTTGCTATTTTTATTTGAATCTGCTTTCCTTTAATAACTCAGAAAACAATGATAATTTTCAAATATCTGCCACGTATTTATGAAATTTTTGCTAATCAAAAATACTATATAAAATATGACTATTCCCATTTTTCTGTGGCTTAGTAACCAGATTATACATTATGGTCTCTAATTTCTATGCTGCCAACTGACCCCTATTGAATGGGAAATATAACCAGAATCTTCATCAAAATCTCCCCAATTTTAGTGATATACATAAAAGTAAGTTCTAAAGGCACATTTGCCCCTATGGCATATTGTAATCATTATTAAAACACAGAGAAGCAAGAAAATTAAGAGTTGTGCTGATCTAGTCCTTATAGTCCGCGTCTCACCATGAAAACGAGCTTAGTGCTTGCTGTAGGCATGACATAGCCCAGTGTCACCATGGGGAAAGGGGTTATTGCTCATGGTGAAAATCCTGAGTGCTCTTTACGTTTTGAAGCAATGGTATCTCTACAAGATCTGGTTATGGTTTGATTTGGCTTTAGGGATATTGACTCAATATTTTTCGTCAGTTAAAAAAATGAAAACTATTCTAGTAACTTTATTATTTCTTTCATGTTGCATTAAAGTTTTGTTGTCCTTGGGAATGCACCATAATTAAACTATTAGCATTTGTCCTGATAGAAATTATTTTACTAAAGGGTAATAATCTGCTTGAAATTTAAAAAAAGAACAAGAACACAAAAAATTTTGTTTCCACAATTTCTTATTATATTCAATGAAGTACTGAATTTGCATAGGGTTCAAAGTAGGAAGTTGAAAGTATGCTTGACTAAGCCCTTGTGTGACTTAACACTGAGGAAAGGGAAGTACACGCTGTCAGATTTATTACATGTGCTAGTGTACCCCTGCAAATAAAAAGGATCCCATCTATTGGGGATATCTATCAGCCCAGGCATCCAAGGTGTAAAGTTAATTCAATTAGCACCGTTTGCCATCTTCCTAGCATGCACAGCAACAAATCTCAGTAGTGATTATCAGGTTATTTGCTAGAATCATGTTACTTTGTTCTAAGTCAGCAATCTAGCTGTCAGAAAATGTACCACAGTCATACTCATCACTGATGAAAGAAAATTACCATAGGAAAAGTTCTTATACAATATGTTCAAAACTGAGAAAAGCTGTCATTCAGATGTGTACAGCAAAAAATACTTACCTAGTGTGCAGAGGCAGTGCCTTGTTCCATTTGACATGACACTACACTCTTTTCTCAGAGAGGAGCAAAACAGAGTAGATATTGAACATTTCGATTTAATCCTATTACCTTTGAAAGCTTTTCCCATTTAAAGAGAAAATTATGTGATGGTGATTTTTCAAAAAGTATTTTAGACATCATATAGTAAATGATGCAATCTTTCTGAACAAACTATCTTCCCACCCTCCAAATACTAAGCCATTCATCTTAAAATTTCAATTACAGGGTTTTTTCCAAAACATTTTTAAGCAAATTTAATCTTCCTTACATTAGCTTGAACAGAGATAATGAGACAATTTTGTATTGATTGTTAGTAAGAATCAGTAATTCTTCAAACTACCTTTTTAGTAAATGCTAATGTTTGTCGAGTTTGCCTAAATTTGTTTTTCTCTGATTGAAAGACAGAACTGAATGTTAAAACTGCATAAATGGACGCATTCATAGTCATGTGGTTTCTCATTTGGCTTGTTTGATTCCAGAATGCCTGTGAGCAATACTAGTGTGTGTGTGTGTGTGTGTGTGTGTGTGTGTGTGTGTGTGTGTGTGTATTATAATGTGTTTGTACTGAGAACATTAAGTTTCAGTGTCACTACACCACAATGGCCCTTGTGAAGCCTGGCAGGGTGCAAATGCACAAGACTGTTCTGTCTTTCTATTAGATCCACCAATCAACAGCAGGGCCCGATGGGGAGCAGATGGGTGTGAAGCTCATTATTCAGTGGGATCAGTTACATCAACATCTTCCTCAGCTGTTTTTAGGGAAACCATTAACCTAAGACTGCCAACATAAATATTTACTGTGAAATATTGATTTTCTCCACATCTTTTCCAGTGCTGACTATGCATTCAGCAGTTGCTTAAAAATAATAACAAATCTGGAGAACTGTGGGGCAGCCTGTGGAAATTGCTTTGTGGCTGTAAACTGACATATTTCAGCTCCACTCGTACCATAAGGGTTTTTCAAGGTGTGCTGATGTAACTTACCACTAAACAATGCTTCTCAGTATAAATTACTAACCTTCTTTTGGCTATTCTGGGTACCACAAACCAGTTTTAAAAACAGTACCAATGTTGTTGATTTGCTATTTATCTATTAGCATGTAGTCTACAACACAACACTAAGTAATGTCTGCGTAATCATAGGAGACAACTGACATAAATTTGGTTTAAAACATTTTTTTCAAAATTTCAATGCATAGATACATAGCTCAGCTTAATAAAATAGAGACACTTGAGAAATATATAAACAAACTGTGAGGAACTTTCATTTATTGGAAACTTCAATAGGCTACATACAGTGTTCCACATGGTCCCTAGAAGTTTTCTGCCATATGTTGTTTTAGTTTTGTTAGAAACTGTGGTCCCCAGAGTGAGCCAGTTCTGTTCCAATGTTCATTGGAGAACCTCTTTTCTTCTCTGAAGCTACTAACCCAGGTGTCTGATCTGAAGGGAAATTTTGCAATGTCAGAAAAGAGGCGGGGGGCACTTTCTTATTCATGTGGAATTTTGAATTTCAGGAGGAATTCTGCTATCCAGTGGAATGTCTAGCTCTTACTGTGGAGGAAGTGATGCATATTCGTCAGGTCCTGGTGAAGGCAGAGCTGGAAAAATACCAACAATATAAAGATGTCTACACTGCCCTGAAAAAAGGAAAGGTAGAGCTGTTCAAAGTTGATTGATCAGCAGGGTTAGTAGAATGGTCAGTCACAGGCATAGTCTCCTGAGGTAGCTGTCTGCTAGCCAGATGGTGCAGGACTGTTAGGGGGTTTTAGGAAGTAGGAGGCTTATTCCCCAGTAGACAGTTCCTGTTCTGCCTTGTTCACAAAAGGGAGCATTTTTATTTCTTCCTTACAAATCAAAACTGTGGAAGGTTTAAAATAACCATAATAAATAATGATATGCCTTCATAAAACCATGTCTGTCTCCATTTAATCATTATATGAGGTGTGAAAATTAAGTTCGAGAACTTGTTGCAACGATGTTGCTATCCTTTTTTGATATCAGAGGGATTATTAATTATGAATTTGTACCAACTGGACAAACAACCAAGTTTACTATTTGGAAGTGCTAAAAAGGCTTCATGAAAAAGTTAGACGACCTGAACTTTTCACCAAGAGTTCATGACTCTTGCATCACAACAATGTACCAGCTCACAGGGCACTCACTGTCTGTGAGGGAGTTTTTAGCCAGTAAACAAATAACTGTATTGGAACACCCTCCCTACTCACCTGATCTGGCCCCCAGTGACTTCTTTCTTTACCCGAAGATAAAGGAAATATTGAAAGGAAGACATTTTGATGACATTCGGAACATCAAAGATAACACAATGACAGCTCTGATGGCCATTCCAGAAAAAGAGTTCCAAAATTGTTTTGAAGGGTAGACTAGGCACTGGCTTCGGTGCATTGCTTCCCAAGGGGAGTACTTCAAAGGTGACTGTAGTGATATTCAGCAATGAGGTATGCAGCACTTTTTCTAGGATGAGTTCTCAGACTTAATTATCAGCCATCATACTTTTAAAGGATCTGGAAAGGAAATGTATCTGAGAAAAAGAGGAGGCTTTTAGAACCTTCTTTAGATTGCTTCCATGATAGTGAGACTCTTGAGAGCTGTGGCCTTTTATTAGTTTTAAAAGTAGAATTATAATTAAATACAGAGCCAAATTATAATTATCACAGAGCCAAACATAAAAGCCTGCTTTCTGCATTCTCTTCTTACATCTACTTAACTTCCCCAATGTATAAATATAAAGTGTTTTCAATCATATTAAATTAGGAAATTAACTGTTAACAATACTTTTTTTTCTCCTTTTACATTTGTATTTATTAGCTTTGCTTTTGTTGCCGAACCAGGAGATTTTCCTTCTTCACCTGGTCTTACACCTGTCAGTTCTGTAAGAGGTAAGATTTTTGTAATTGATGACAATAGTCAAAGAAATACCAGTTAACATCATTGTTTCATCAGTTTTCTACAAAGGAACAGTATTAGAAATAATCTTTTCTTACATTGTGCCATGCTGTGGGTTAAGAATACTGATTTCTTCAAAAGAGTGGATCAAACAACTGTTTGGTGTTAAACCTGGAAAATGTTCCTCTGCATGTATTTCTTTTACATCACCAAGGTAATTCTAATAATAATATGTCATGTTTGAACAGAAAAAAATAGATGTGATTGTAGTATGACCCCTGGATAGACAAATAAGAAAATTCCAAAAAGATGTAAGTTGATCCTTTTATAGGAAACAGTGTAAGAGTTAAGTATTATAGATTGATTGTCTTTTTTGGCAACCCACATTTGTATCAATTTATTATATTCTGATAGAACAACCAGAGAGCTTTTGTAGTTTATTGTAGAAATTCACAACCATGCAGCCATTGTCTACTCCAGATTTCTAGTTATATCTATGGTATCATGCCAAGTAATATTTCTGATTTTGTATACAGGCCAGTGTGCTCACAGTGTTGCAAAAAGGTAAGCTAAGCTTGGTGAAATTACAACTTATATTAATTTTAATAAACTGCCTCTTTAACAGTACTGCTCATTCTCAGTTTTATTTGGGATAATAGATGCGGCTGCCCTCCAAGCCATACTCCACTCTTCCTATCTTTTCATTGGGACCTTCTGCCTCGCAAAGAGGAGAAAGTTGTATGAGGCCAGAAAAACCCTCCACTGGCCACCATCGGCCACTTCGGAGCATTGCCAGGTGAGCAAGGGGCCAGGATCTTCAGAGTGTCCTTTGTAAAAGAATAATGCTCCTTTTGAGGACTGTAGTGACATGGCCAGAGGGGGTTTGGGTGGGTGGGTTGGTTGGTTGATAATAGCATATGTTTTGACTTGCACACAAATCTCCAAAACTTCTAAAAGGTAACTTATCAAGGAATAATGGTTAGCTACTTGAAGGATACTTTAATCTCGTAGTTTATTTTTATGTCTCCTTTAGAAATAATTACTTTTGTGTGTCCTTTAAAAGTCATCTTTAAATCTTCCCTTGTTTTCAATGGAGTTGAAAAGGTGCATATATCTTTCTTTCCTTCTTTAGTTTTGGGAGAGAATCTGTTTAACCCTATGTTTATGTTTACAACCATTTGCAACAACTTTGGCTTAACTTTCCTATTGTAAAGACAGAAATGAAGCTTTGTGCCATGAGCTAGCAATTTAAAAGGGATTGAATATCAATCCCTTTGTATTTAATGCAGAGTGAAGTTAATGTTGATCCTTAAGAAAGATGGAAGTGGTAAAGTCAGCTCACTAGCAGGGCCTGAGAGGGTTAAGATTTGATGCACCAGCCACCCACTGGCCAGGCAGTGCGGCAGACACTGGCATTAGTGCCAAATGCTAGATCGCATTAGGTAGAGAGGCAAATTTACTTTCTTTGCACATGTTTTTTAGTACTGTAATAAACTATAAGTAGCAATACTGGATGTTTTACGTGTTTTATTTTTTTCCAGGTTCTCCTCAAAATCTAAGTCTGTGGACAAATCAGATGAAGAACTACAATTTCCCAAAGAGTTCATGGAGGACTGGAGTACTATGGAGGTGTGTGTAGACTGCAAAAAGTTTATTTCGGAAATCATCAGTTCAAGCCGACGTAGCCTGGTGTTGGCCAACAAAAGAGCCCGATTAAAAAGGAAAACACAGTCTTTCTATATGTCCTCACCAGGCCCCTCAGAATACTGCCCTTCAGAAAGGACTATCAATGAAATCTGAGCCCTGTGCCTTTCAGTTGCTTTTGTGTTCAGAGTCAGCATTAGCTCTCAGGAAAACACTGAGCTGGACTGTCTCCTTGCCGTGGTTTTAGTTCATAGTCTTGATTTGCATTAGATCAGGCTTTTGCTGCATCACATTGTTCCACAGACTGAATGCTATGTTCATATCAATCAATGATATGTGACAGGTCAGCCAATTGCTCATTTGCACTGAGAGGACAATAGTTGGAAACTTGTTTGTGTGTGTGTATATTCGGAGGCCAGAAATGTTTTCCTTAGTTCGGTTCCTTACTGGTCCTTAAATAGTTTTCTGACTAGGGCAAAAAGCTTCTCACGTGAGAAACCAGCCTAACAAAGGTGTCGATGTTAGCACAGTTCTAAGCAGTAAGTCATATTGGCACTTGCAGCTGACAATGTTCCCACTAACGTACATAGTGATCCAGAGCCCTGTTGCACCCCACGTACCTGAGGCAGGACCAGGTCACTTCTGGTCCCATAGCACAAGACCTGGAAGGATGTTAAACTGATTTTAAATTATTGTTACTCTAAGATAAAGAGTACAGGCAGGACTTTATGCCTGCATTTTAGTGCAAAACATCTAAATAAGCTGTACACCCAAGTGGTGACCATTTCTTATGAGCTGCTGTGTTTGCCCTGGTGCAGTGGATCTGTCTTCTGAGTCAGTGACAGGTTTTCATTCCCTATCTTGCATGTATTGTAGTTACTTGTAGTTTTATAATGGAAGTCTAAGAATTAAAATTTGTGGGAGTTTCTGGACAAAGGAAGGCTAAACATTTGTCAAGAGGTTGAGTGTATGTCAATTAACTATGAAAAAAGTTGTGACAGCGAAGTGCCAGCTATTGGCCTCACTGTGGAGAATGAACTGGAGCTCATATTTTCAATTATGGTTTTCATAACTATATAGTCTAGCCATCATAACTAAATCAAGCCACAATTTGGTACCTAAGGTCTCAAACTGAAATTTATTTATTTTTATAATGAATTTTAAAAGAAAAAACCTTATATAGTTCTTTTAAGATTACAAGATAATTAACCTGCTAATAGGCTTTTTGCACGAGTTTTCCTTGTAAACGACTTGAGTGAGTAGGATGAGTTTTGAGGAAGGTAGGTTTTGTGGAAGGTAGCATTGTATACCTGAAATTTCTCAGCTGTATTGGCCAATATCATGGGTTGTACTTTATTATTTTGGCATGCTTACAAATGACCAACCAGTCAAATTGCCATTAATGTTTGCAAAGTCAGCTAACACACATGCACAATAATTTCCTAAAAGCTGTAGAACACAACTGTAGTCAACACTACAGCAGCACCATTGAATAAAAGACATGGCAGTCACATTTTATACCACATCAAAATATAGTAATATTTCTATATTAAAGTAATGGTAATACCTCAAAATTGCTCTGGTAGTGGTTTTTAATGGATTGAAATTTACAGTTTAGTAAATGGCTTAAAATTACTTCTACTTTTGAAATAAACTTTACTGATTGACTAAAATAATGCATGTTAACAGCTGTCTGTATTTGCACGTAAAAGTGGACCACCAGAGAACCCTTGTTGATTATGCAAATGTTTAAATTATTTTAAAGACTCTTGTTTAAGAGCTTTAAACATTATATTGGGTGAATGTCATTTATAAAATTTTCCAAGAGACTGAACTCTGTACCCTAGATGGTTTGGTGCAAGCCACACCCTTTGAAGGCCCAGGCTTGAGCCTCTAATGACTACCAGGAAGGGTGCGAGGAAGAGGGAATGGTATTTGTATATGTGTATTGATATGACCTAGGATAGTGTACTTTTAAAAATAATGACTAGTTCACTGTTGTTTTTAAAATATTAGAAACTAAACCCCCAAAATGAGAATTTCATCTACATTCACAAGGCAAATAGCGCATCTCAACCTTTGACTTCACTTCTTCATGTAATCTCATTTGGGCATTATGATCACCTCTTAGCAGAGTATTAAATGTAAATTCTTGGACAGCATTAACAAGATTTGCCAAATGCATTGAAGAGGTCATGTGGATAGTACATCTGCATGAGACAATTTATAGAAAGTAGTATAACAGGACACATGACACAGTTAAAATTGTAGAAATCAAATAACATCACTTTTTGTTGCCAGAACAATTTCTTGCATTTAACGCTTTCTGATTCATGACATTACCCAACACCTCAACTAAATTAGGTAATTTCCAGAGGGTAGTTCACTAACAGCTTATGAAGCGTGGTCTTACAATCTTCTCAGCGTAGTCTGACCTTAGACTTCCTCGTCTTATTACTAAAATAACATACTTTCACAGTGTTTCTTTCTGTCCTGGTTTCCAGCTATTTGGCATTTATTTCTGATCCAACAACAAAAGTATTGTTGGCTAGCTGGTCTCAGTTGGAGCCTGATGTGTCTTAGAGCTCCTGTGCACACCTGAGCTGTCCTCCCTACACGAACCCTCTCCCACCCTAACTCCCTCCAGGCTCAAACACCCACCTTTTCCTTTGGTCCGTAACACATGAACTCACCCTGTTGGGAGATCTTTATTTCCTTCCCCATGGCTTAACTCTGTATCAATGTCAGAGTAGATAAGAATGCTTGTAAATACTGTAATATATTTATTAATATTTGAAGGCATTCATTCAGTAGACAATCGAAATTAGTTCTCCCAAGTCAAGTAAAAATTAAATAATTGATATGTACATTGTCTTAATAGTCTTACAAGTCTTTCAAATTAAACCAGAAGATCGTTATGTAGGAGTTTTTAAAATGATCTTACATTTGAAGAGATTATGTAATTAGCATCGTGAAGTCATACCATGAATTTTTCACGGCTTTTATTTTTCTAACTGTATTAATAAACATAGGACTGGATTTTAGGTGTCACATAGGAGACATGAAAGTTTTAAATTATGTTGCTATTTGCTAAAGCAAAATAGCAGAAAATTTTGTACATGCAAAATTGTTGAAGGATCATGGAGAAATGTGTATGCTGACTGGACTTTGACCTGGCTTCCTGCGTGTAGAAAAGTCAAGGTGTTGCTGGTATTCAGGGTGACATGACAGTACTACATGTTTTCCATTAAAATCTTTTATTTTAAAATTTATCTAGGGAATAATAAATGACATTCCATCATACCTTCTGTGTTGAGTTCCTCTTGTAAAATGGTGATGTCTTTTGGTAATTAGCTGTTAGAATCCACCTAGGTTGGGAAGGCAAGATACTTTTATCATCAGCAGCTTATGATCAGTTTGAGAAATAAAATCTAACTAGGACCACACTGGAAAAATAAACAAGAATGGAGCCACCATAACTGCTTTGTTACCAAGTAGTTGGGACTCCTTTTTTACCTTAACAGGAAATTAAAACCCTATAAATACTGTATAACATTTTATTATATAAGAAGTTATATATATGGAGACAAATTATATATAGAAAAATGATAACGTTTTTATATGTGTTCTCTAAATAGAATTCATTAAGGGATATATTCCTAAAATATCCCATGATCTTGTTATTGCACTTAAATTGCTTGAGAAAAAAACAGGAAGGTTAAACCCAGAATAAATTTAGGAAAATTTTTATGTTTTATGTTACTTAGTAGAGAGGTCATTTAAGGTATTTACATATTTTTGATATTACATGTACTGAGTTTGGTATTTATATACACAAACTACTCCCTTATTTGCCAGACATATTTTAAGATCTCCTTCCCCTGCACTTTCTCTGTGAAATGTGTGTAACAAGACATTTTTGCATGTGTCCAGCTCATAATCCAAATGTGCACTGACTTTCTCAGTTTAAGTCAGAGTCCATGCCTCATGCTTTCTTGGATTCCAGAGATACAGAAACTTCGTGTACCATAAAAGGGGACAGCTTTGCGTCCTTTATTTAACTATATCTTTCTTTTCCCCCTCCAACTCCAGTGGAGGCAAATATATATAGTTGTAAATCATGATTGTCTAGAATTTCATTAAGACAGCTCTTAAGAAAGGGCTTGATTGCCCATATGTGTTTATGGACCAGTTTTGCTCCCTCTGCACAACGTGTAAGTACACACATAAAACACACACACATACTCACACACATACATACACACAGATATTCATTATAAAGCTCATAAACGGTATGCTCCTTTTTCCTTCACGTCAGCTAAAGGCCCGTGACTAGAAACATCTTCCAAAAATGTTTAATAGCTACGAAGCAACTTAATAGAAAACTCTGCCTACACTAATTAAATGTTTGAGTGCAATTACATAGCATACTGAATTTGCACAAGTATTATGGCTCATTTCATTAAAATATATATGATGTATAATTTATATATTTAGAATATATCTTACTGTGCAAAAAAAAAATCTGCAGCTCTGTTTGTGCATCAAAATCTGTTGGATTCAAAATCTGTTGGATTTTGATGCTGGTGGCAAAATCTGAGCCATGACAGTATTACTAAAGTAGTGGAAATAAAAGGGCTTCAGAACTAATAAAATACAGCTCTTGAAAAGTGGGGCATCAAGAAGTTGCTTTATGTCCCTGGGGCTTAAGAGCTGAAGAAGCATCTTGATATTTGAATCTATGCCATGTTAACACAACTCAGTGTTTAGATTTCTTTTGCGGCCTACAAGGCCAGACACTATCGGTTGTTTACCAGTAATGCTCTTGCAAGCTGCTCTAATGAATCTGACATTCTATGAACTGCAGAAGAGGGGCAACCCTTGGGTGTGGCTAGCAAGGAGGGACAGCCTTGAGCAAGCTTGCTCACTTGAAGCTTGCCCATATATATTTTTTTTGCTTTGGTGTTCCTTTTTGACTGTAGGAATCGTCTGTCATTTCCTGGCCTACCTCCCCCATGGTCCTTTTCCCTAGGGTGACCAGCAGAGAATGTCACATGCCAACTCCTCCCAGGAGCAATAGTGTTTAGGAGAATGGAAATGCCAAAGAGGAATTGAGGATTTCTGTAGTGCTAACCTGAATATCAAGTTCCTAAGCAAATACAGTATTAACACTGTAGGAGAACATGTGGGAGAAAGAAAAAGAACAGCAAGATTCTGCACAGGTAAATCTTCTAAACAGTGTAGCTACTACAGTATAGAATCTAAATGTGAAAACACAAAACAGAATAACTTCTGATTTTAGGGGAAAGAAACTTTAAGCTTAGATATCCCAAAGAGAAAAGAACCCTAAGAAAATTTCAGCTTGCCCACCAAGGAAGGGAACATAATGAAGTATAAAGCCCCTTGGGTCATCCTGCCACAATCTCAAGGTCATTTCAGAAGTCAGATCCACAGAATAGAAGCTTGAATAAGCACTGTGGGCATAACTGGCTGGATATTCCCACCTCCAAGTGACACCTATGACAGCCTAAAATTTCCTCCAGGTGTAGCCAATGGTAGACTCACCTCCTTCATCGTAAGAACTGGACCTCCCTCTGTTCCAAAATGGTATTCACTAGCAAAATGGAAATTTTTAGGACCCAAGAGCTTTCACCCTGATAACTGAAATAAACTCCCTGTAATTAGTGAAGCAGATTCTTTTCAGCAGTATACCTGGTTTCAAGTGTCTGAAATGGCTCTGACTAAACTATGCAAACTGGCTATCTGACATTGAAAAAGTTCCTTAACATTTCTGGATTTCAGTTTCTTCAATTTTAAAGCAAGCGTATTGGATAAGGTAGTCTCTAAGATCACTCTTACTTTCTAAACAGTATTTCTCTTGATTCGATGATAAACCTGATTATGTATATGAGATCAACAGCTAAGTTCCTGAACTTGCCACCATGCACTTACATGAGCAGCACTGTACAAACAACTTGGTAAGGTATCATAACCTTGGCATGTCAGTGTCTCACAGCTATGTTCGTGTCGTCACATGGTGATGCCTTGCTGAGTGGCATCGTTGTGTATTTTTGTGTGTCGTCATGAGAATGTCTGAGTTTGAATTAGAGCAATGAACAAACATTAAATTTCTTGTTAAACTTGGCAAGAGTGGAAGTGAAATCAGGGACATGTTAGTCCAAGTTGATGGGAATAATGCCATGAAGAGAATGGCAGTGTACAAATAGATTAAACATTTTTCTGAGGGGAGAGAACACGTCACTGATAAAGAGAGGTCAGGGCGGCCAATCACAAGAGAACTGATGAAAACATTGCAAAATTTTGTCAAATTGTGCATCAAAATCATCCGCTGACTGTGAGAAGTATAGCAGACCAAGTAAACATCAATAAAGAAACAGGAAAATCTTAACTGAAATACTTCCCATGAGAAAGGTGTGTGCAAAAATGGTCCTGAAAGAGCTCACTGATGAACAAAAAGCAAAGGAGAGTCGAAGTTTGCCAAGATCTTTTGGAGACACAAGACGATGTTTTGGGCCATGTTATCACTGGTGATGAAACATGAGCATACCAATATGACTCTGAAATGCGTCAAAGTGCACAGTGGAAATCAGCCAATTCTCCATGACCAAAAAAGTTCCGTCAATCCAAATCAAGGGTCAAAACGATGTTGCGAAACTTTTTTGATATCAGAGGGATTATTCATTATGAATTTGTACCAACTGGACAAACAACAAGTTTATTATTTGGAAGTGCAGAAAAGGCTGCATGAAAAAGTTAGATGACCTGAACTTTTAACGAGGGTATTAGAACACCCTCCCTACTCACCTCGTCTGGCCCCCAATGACTTCTTTCTTTACCCGAAGATAACCTGAAGATAAGGGAAATCTTGAAAGGAACACATTCAGGACATCAAGGGTAATACGATGACAACTCTGATGGCCATTCCAGAAAAAGAGTTCCAAAATTGCTTTCATCGGTGGTCTAGGTTCTGGCATTGGTGCATAGCTTCCCAAGGGGAGTACTTCGAAGGTGACCATAGTGATATTCAGCAAAGTGATATGTAGCACTTATTCTAGGATGAGTTAGCGAAAGTAATTGTCAGGTCTCGTATTATGTGATCACAAAAAAAAAGTGTGAAATATGTTGCATTTATTTGAAAGTTTGGGAGGCAAATTCAGTTTTATTAATTGCTATAAAGAACCTGAGTCCATTTCTGAAAGTTAAAAAAGAAAAACTGCAAGGGCTGGCCAGGTGGCTCAGTTGGTTGGAGCGCAGACTCTGAGCAACAGGGTCTCTGGTTCGATTCCTACATGGACCAATGAGCTGTGACCAAGCTGAGCTGCCAATGGGTAGCCAGATGGCTCAGCTGGTGAGAGCACAAGCTCTGAAAAACAGGGCTGCCAGTTCGATTCCCACATGGGCCCTCTACAGCTAAGATTATGAACAATGGCTCGACCTGAGCTGGGCTGCTGTGAGTGGCCGGCGGCCAGTATGAGCTGCCATGGGCTGCCGTGAGCCATGGCTGGTAACTAGCGTGAGTGGCCACTCTTCCGGCTGGAAGAGCTGCCGTGAGCCACCGAGAGCAGCCGGCCCACAGCTGGCGACCAACTGCCTCAGCCTAGTAGAGCGCAATGATCATAACACCAACATGGGCCAGTGAGCGGCATCCTCCACAACTAGACTGAGAACAGCAGCTAGGAGGTGAGGGTTGGGTGTGGTGTGAAAAAATTAAAATCTTCCTTTTTAAAAAAAAAAAGGAAACAAAAACACGGACAACTCTTGTCATCCAGCTTAGTCCAAGAAATAGTTACCATATCTACAGGGAGTCCCCAAAATATATGCCTCCCAGGGTAGTAATGGGATCCCCAGCCAAGTAGCTTGTCTCTTTGGCCTTCAATGCAGTGGCCCCTATCACTTCCTGAACACTATTTTCCACCAAATTTGATCTGTACTGTTGACTTTTAGAACTGAAAGTGATCCAAGAAGATATTCAGTCCACCCTCCAGCCAGTGGCAAGCTCTCAGCTCCATTTAAATATGCCCAAGGCATATTTACTCTCTGCCAAGTTCCATCATTGAACAGGCCCAGTAATTGGGAAGTTCATGCCTCACATAATTTACTCCCATTGTTTACTCCCTGGTTCTGCCTCATATGGTTCAATGGAATGTGCCTACTCTCCCTTCCAAGCAGCTGCCTTAAATAACTTCTACTTCTCCTATCTCTCTATAACACTACCTACTCCTTACTCCCGTCTACATTTTCTTTTTCTCCATTGCACATAGCACCTAACATCCTACTACATTGTTCCATGAACATAGGGATCTTTGTCACATTTCCTCACTGCCACTTCCATAGTTTCTGGAAAGATAACTGGCAAATAAGGGCTGCTCAATAAATGTTTGCAGAGTGAATTAATGAATGAATGAGCCAGTTCAATATGGAAATAAGAATAAATAAATACAATGATGGAACCATCAAGATGTCTTCAAAACAATTGACATAATATGTTGTCTGTGTTCATTAACAGATAAATGCCACATACAGCCCTTGTGTTTTTCCTTTAGGAGTACAATTCTAAATCACCAAATCTCTGAAGCCTTAAAGTAGCTAATTAGAAGAGAGCAGCTTGAGTCAGCAGCTCATGCGGTTAGCACAGTTGACTTGGAGCTCGTGGAAACCCTACTTGCCAGTATGGGTTTCCTCTTGTAAATGCTATTCATCACACATTCCTCTCCAGATGCTCTTCCACTTTCAGAGCTCCTGGGTGAAGTCACTGTACAACCCTGCCTCCCTGACCCAGCTTTCTTCCTTTTTTTTAAAGATTTTATTGGGGAATTGGGGAAGGGGAACAGTGTTGGGAAATTGGGGAAGAGGACTAGCCAAGTTGTTGTTCTCAGTCTTCGTTGTGGAGGGCACAAGTCGCCACCTGGCTTCCAGTTGGCAGCTTGTGGCCTCTAAGCTCAAGGTGCTGTGTTCAATCTTAGTTGTGGATGGATGTAGCCACCATCCCATGTGGGAGTCGAACCAGCAACCTTGTTGTTAAGAGCACATGCTCTATCCAATGAGCCATCCCGGCGGCAGCTCAGCTCAAGGTGCCAAGTTCAGTCTTAGTTGCGGGTGGGTGTAGCCCACTATTGAACAGGCAATCTTGTTACACCAGCTGAGCTATCCTTCCACCTGTTGGCAGCTCAGCAACAGCTCAGCTAGGGCGCAGAGTTCACTGGCCCATGAGGAATCAAACCAGTGGTCCTGTTGCTCAGAGCTCCCACTCTTTTTTTTTTTCTTTTAAGATTTTATTGGGGAATTGGGTGAGGGGAACAGCGTTGGGGAATCGGGGAAGGGGAATAGACAAGTTGCTGTCCTTTTGTTCCTTTTATTCTTCAATCTAGTTGCGGAACACGTTGCTTCACTGGCCCGTGTTGGTATCATCATTGCGCTCAGGATGAGGCAGATTGGTCGCCAGCCTCTGGATGGCAGCTCACGCTGGCTGCCAGCCGGTCATGCTGGCTGCCGGCCACTCACTGTAGCCTATGGCAGCCCACTGCAGCAGGGGCTGCAGCCTACACCATCATCAGGGCTCACACGTCCCAGCTCCAGGTGGAACTGTTGTTAGCTGTAGAGGGCAGTGTCACTGGTCCTCATATGTGGGATCCGAACAGGGGCCACTGGCACCCCAAACCAGCTCTTAACCAATGTGCCACTTGACTGGCCCAGAGCTCGCACTCTTAAGCCAACTCTTAACCAACTGAACCACTCGGCCAGCCAAGCTTTTTTCCACTATAAAAATTGACATGCAGATGTATAGAGACCCTGGAGACCTTTAATTGAAGTGGCTACATAAATGTATGGGGCATATTTATCAGTACTGACTTCATACTTATTAATTTTTACTTTTACAGTATGGTAATTAACTCTTACTAGTAATCATAACATTTTGATTAAAATGTATGTGCAAACTAGGCTGAAATAAAAAATATTAAACTATTTCAAATTTGTCATCTTGTCATATTAATACACTTGGCCAATAAAAGAAAATAAGGAAAGATATAAAGATATGCATTATGATATTAGGTATTCTGTGCTGTATTACTATTAGTACCTAATTTAGAAAATATTTTGATAGCTACCAGATATTGAGCAGTTACTCTATATCAGACACTGTGCCAAGCACCCTCAGCCACAGTATCTCATTAATATTCAACTCTGAAGTCGATAATATTAAGATCCTTTTTTACAGATGAGAAACAGGAATAGCAAGGGTATCATTTGCTCAAGGTCAAACCACTAGCCAAGCATCAAACCTGAGGTCTGTCCACTTCAAGTTGCACTCATAACACTGCTGCATTTCCAGCCACCCTTCCTACTAACTGCTATGATTCTGAATCCAATCCTCAAGTCACCAAAGCATTTAATGAATACCCAGAACTGCATGCAAAGTAAACATCTCATCTTGTCTCCTAAAGAACTTGAAGCTGGTCAGACAAATACATACGTGAACAGTTAAGGACAATATAAACTTCTAGGAATTAGTGAACTGTGAGTTGGTTTCAGAATAACTTCATGGAAATTAATTTTAAGGTGGGTTCAGAGGAGGGAGAGGACCCAGGATTTCCCAAAGTACAATCTGATGACTACCTGTATTGGAATCATCCAGGCCAATGCTTAGGACTTGGTTTTCACTTTTTCCAGAAAAAGTATGAGAAACCTCTTTAACTTTTTAATCAAGAAGGATTATGGTAGGATTTGTTTTGAGTAATTTGACAAGAAGTAGAACAGAATGAAAGGGAGACCAGTTAGAAGGTGACTGTAAAAATTTAGTATACGAGAAGTATTAGTTATCTATTATTATGTAACAAATTACTCCCAAACTCTATGGCTTTAAACAATAAAAATTTATTGTCTCATAAGTTTCTATGGGTCAGGAAATCAGGAGCAGCTTTAGTAGCTTGGGGTCTCTCATGAGAGTAGTCAAGATGTCAGCTGGGGCTGCAGGTTGCTTCGTTGGGGCCAGAGGATGGCTCCTCACACAGCTCCTCTCTGTTGGGCTCCTCCAGTATCTTCATGACATGGCAGCTGACTTGCCCAGAGTAAGTGATGTGAGAGTGAGCACGGTGCAAGCAGCAGTGTCTTTTGTGATCTGGCCTGGAAAGTCACACACCATCATGGAATATTCCGCAGTATTCCACTGACCCCCACAGGTCAGCACTTCTCAGTGTAGAAGAGATCACATGCAGGCCTGGTCACCAGGAGGCAGCCTCCGTGGGGGCCATCTTGGAAGCTGTCTACTCCAGGCAAGGACCTGAAGCAGACTGGGACAGTAAAAATGAGAAGACAGAATTGATATGAGGCCTTTCATAGGAATACTGTATTTGGTTTCCAAATGGCTACAAGGGAGCAAGAGGGAGAAGTCAAATAACAGGTTTTTGTATTTGGGACATAGAAGTAGCACTAACTGGAAATGGAGGAAAGGAAAGCAGTTTGGTGGAAGGGACCAAATTTTGTTCTATTTATGTTAATGGAGAGATTTGGTGGAATCTTTAAGAAAGGGGTCAGCTATACAGAAACTTTTTCTGTAAAGGGCCAGATAGTAAATATTTCAGGCTTTGTGGTCCCCTTAGTCTGTCACATACTCTTATCTCTTGGGGAGGGGGTGTTATTTACAACCCTTTAAAAATGCAAACATTTTTAGCTCACAGTCTGTAGTGTGCCAACCCCTGCCCTAAGCAAACTATCCTATAACAGCAGAAAATACAATTATTGAACCTGATGAGAAGACTTGAAATCCAAATTAGTACTGAGTGAGTACTCACTAATTCCTTACTTCTTGTCTCTTTTACTGTTGATTATAAAAACTCTTACTAGTAATTATAAAAGTTATAAAAAAAAAAAAAAGCACTTCCTCGCTAAAAAGGTATGTTCTATTGATGAAGCCCAGTGTTCCTAATTCCATCCCTGCCCAGTAGTCCCCCCAAGGGATTCCACAGCCTGGCGACATCCAGCACTGGCAGTCACAGCACTGTGGACTGTATCTGTGCTGAGGTGCTTCACATCTCTCTCTGGTTCATTCCTTTGAGGTGGGCATTTTTACAGATTAGGAAACCTCAGCAAAGTGGTCACGTGACCTGCCCAGATTACTTGTCATACCTACAATCCCATGGCTGGCTCACAAAGGGCACTCTTCTTAGCCACCAAAGTCACCAGAATAACCCTGCCTCCTCTTCGGATAGTGAAGTTGTAGCAGGACCTATGAAAATCTGTTCTTAATATATTGGACATTCACTCGGGCTCAATCGTAAGTAGAGATCTGCTAGGGAAGACTACTCAGGAGATATATATATATATATATATATATATATATATATATATATATATCTTAACAGAAACACCCAGCAGTTAACTGCTATATCAAAGCATGCCTACCCCTTCCTAAACGTGAGGACAGAAATGCTGGAGGCAGACAGTTACCCACTCTTTAGAAACCAAAAAGCCACTTGCTCAAATCAGACAGATACAGTCAGTATTAACACTTGGTTCTAATGCCATGGGTGGAAGAGTCGTTAAAGAATATTCAGTGTCATTACTTTTCCTGTAAGAACAGAAGCATCTGACTCCAGAGAGTTCCTAGCACCATGTCTACTCTACAGTCATGGCGCAGCAGCAGCTGCCTTAACCAGAAAGCAAGCACCAACACACAGTCCTCAGGATGGCCTGATGGGCTCACAGCACTGGCAAGCCCAGCTTCCAAGGGAATATGTAGAATTCTCTTGCACATCATCCACTACTGGTTTATCTGAAGAGTTCACACAGTAACTAGGACATTATTCCTACCAACCTCAGGGGCCATAATCACAGGGATATAACACTGGAAATGAAGGAAAAGCAGCAGAATTATGCATTTATTTCTATGCTTTTGGAAAAATAATAAAACGTTAGGCCAGTACTATGACATTATCAAAATAACTAGCTTTTCCTAATACTTATTTCTCCTCTAAAAAACTAAACTGTTTGTTTTAGTTAAAACTAAATAAGGAAAATTGTATCCCATTTCATGTTCAGAAACTGAAATGAAATAGGGATGCTTTATGTTACTTGCTATATACATGTCATTAAAAACCCATCTCCTAAATTAACTCTAAGTAAGGGCTGTGGTTAGTGGAAGATAATTAAATTTGTTAAATAAATTAAGTGTGCATGCAGAACAGCTGTGACATTTCTAGAACAGGAAACTTTAGTACTAGCTGGTCAGAAGCAGAACAGCAGGCAAAGCTTCTACACTCAGCACTGGATGGAAGAGTCAGTGCCCCGGCCATGAGCTCTATGGCCAGGACCTGGCAGAACCCCTGGGGATGACAGCCTGAAATCAGTAGTGTTAACAAGCTCCCAAAGCCAACCTTGGGCTCTAATGTTTAAGACCACTCCGCCAGCCCTGTGAAACAGCATTCTTCCTGAGAAAGCCAAGGAGAAAATCCATGGCCTATGATCATAGCAAACTTGGGAGGTTATAGAGTGTGAGAAAGCCATTGCCTTTTTCACTCCGATATTTTGGTTTCTGGGGAAGGGATATCAAAGACTTAATTTAAAGATTTAAATTCTTGTTCAGTAAACAAACAAAAAAATTTCCACCAAAAAAAGAAAGGTAAGCCATAGGCCAAGATGTAGCAAATTCACTCCCTTTTAAGAGTCCCTTTCCTATGTGTCTCTAGGTTGCACTAATCACAAATGTTCCTTCTGACAAACCAAGTATAGAGCAAGAGTGGATGATGAATGTCCATCGACTTGCTGCTAAGCCTATGTCTCTGTGTCCTGGGCACAGGGAGCCCGAAGGCCAGCTGTCACCTGTGCTTCACATTCTGGCACAGGCCTGGGCTGCCAAGCCTTCCAACTCTGTTAGGTCAGCCAATCGCCCACTCCAAGGCCTCACAACCCTGCAGAGAGCAATGAGGAACCTCCTAAGGGACTGTGTCCACATTTAAACAGGTGAGATGAAGTCCTCTATTAGGTGCCATCATGCTTATCTTCTAACACCTCTGCTAGGGGGCATCTCAGAAAATGAGGCTACCTTACAGGTGCTACGAGCACCTATTGAACATCAATGCCACAGCGATGTTGACAGATTCATTATGAAACAATACTGTATGATTAAAATTGAGCTTTTGAATATTTTCTCAAATTAGAAATCCAGGTTAAATTTCACGTGGCTACTTGCACGCAGCTTTCATGATATTTTATCTTACAACATTTGCTTTTGTACTTACGCTGAATTCCAAATAGAAAGTTGTACAAATAAATATCGAATCTATTTATAGACCTAAATGAAAGTTACAAAGTCAAACAATTTTAAACAACTTTGAAAATAATCACTACTATTTTCTTAATGACTTACCCCCTCAAGAAAAAAAATGTATAACGGAAAGCCTAGGAGTATAAAAAAATCCAACACATAAATATGCTTATTTTTACTCCACACCACCAAAAATTTGAAGTGGCCAGATAACACATTTACAACTGTCCTGGCCCTAAAAAGCAATCTTCCTCCAAAACTAGACTGGGACCCTGTGCACCCTAGTCATTGAAGAGGATTCAAAAGATTCTACCCATTCTAACACACTTATTCCTGCTTCAAAAACATGGTTTCAGAAACCACAAATTCCAGGTTTCCCTGTAGAACACAACTCCTTTCATGACAGTTTTTAGACCATTACCTCTGTGAGTCATACAGAGTTACCCTGACAATGTTGAATAGCAGTGGTGACAGTGGGCTTCTTTGTCTTATTCTTGATCTTATGGAGAAAGATTTCAGTCTTTCACCATTGAATACGATGTTAGCTGTGGGGTTTTTTTTTTTCCTCTCCCAATTCCCATTTATTGGTCCTTTTGTTGGTATTTTTTGTGTGTGTGTGTATCATTTGTTTTATTTTTTTTAATTTTATTATTATTATTATTATTATTAGTTACAGATGTACAAAACAATGTAAGTTATTTTTTTCACCCCTTACAAAGTGACTCCCCCTTCCCCCTCCGCTGCCCCCCACACACCCGATATCATACATATCTATTACAATTCCATTGACTCCATCCCTACACTATAGTCCACATCCCATGACTATATATGGGTTAAATTATAGTTGACATATAATATTGTTCAGCAGAAGCTTCATATGTACAGTGGTAAGGCCACTACAGCTGTGGGTTTTTCAAAAATGCTTTTTATCAAGTGGAAGCAATACCCTTCTATTTCTATTCCTAAAATATTTCTACAATTTCTATTCCCAGAATTGTATTTTTATCATGAAAGAGTGTTATGTTTTGTTAAATACTTTTCCTGCACTGAGATGATCATACGGGTTTTTTTCCCTTAGTTCTATTACTGAGCCCCTATAACATTGATTTTTGTATGTTAAACCATCCTTGCATTCCTGTGATAAATTTAACTGGTCATGGTACATATCCTTTTTATATGCTGTTGGATTCAGCTTGCCAGTATTTTGTTGAGGACTCTTACATTAATATTCATAAGGGGTATTGGCCTGTAGTTTTATTTTTTTTTTAATTTTTATTTATTTATTTATTTATTTTTATTAGTTTCAGGTGTACAACACAATGCAATAGTTATACTCTTTACACCCCAAAGTGAAACCCCCCCCAGTTCGCCACCCCACTCCCCCCCCATATCATACATATCCATCACAACTCCCCTGACTCCCCTCCACAGTATACTCCACATCCCGTGACCATCCACATCTTCAGTTGCAGTTGGCATACAATACTATACAACATCAGCTTCAGGTGTACAGTGCAGTGATCAAACCTCTACTCCATCCATGAAGTGGTCTCCCTAACAAGACATGTGTCTATCTGACACGCCACAAAATTTTTACAACATTATTATATTCCCCGAACTGTATTTCATATCCCTGTGGCAATATTGTAGTTGTCTATTTATGCTGTCTAATCCCTTCCCCTTCCCCCACATTCCCAGCCCCACTCCCAACTAGCAACCCTCAGTTTTTCTTCTGCATCTACAAGTCTGTTTACTTTGATTGTTCACTCGGCTCTTCAGACTCCACACACAAGTGAGATCACATGGTACCTGTCCTTCTCCGACTGACTTATTTCTCGCAACATAATAGTCTCTTCACAACATTATCAATTACATTCCCAGAACTGCCCCCATATCCCTGCGGCAACATTGTAGTCCCACATACACTGTCCAAAACCTTCCCCCTCTCCCTCTTCCCCACTCCCTCCCAGCCAGCAACCATCAGTTTTTCCTTTATATCTGCTTGATATGATTTCAGTCTTCTTAAATTGTCTCTCTGGGTTAGCTTGTTTACCCCTTTCATTTAAAAAAGCCCTTTTAACATTTCTTGCAATGCTGGCTTGGTGGTAATGAATTCCTTAAGCTTATTCTTTTCTGAGAAGCTTTTTATTTCTCCTTCAATTTTAAGTGATAGCCGTGCTGGGTAGAGCAATCTTGGTTGTAGGCCTTTATTTTGTGTCACTTTGAGTATCTCCTGCCACTCCCTTCTGGCCTGCAGAGTTTCTGTAGACAAGTCACCTGTTAGTCTAACAGGAGTTCCTTTGTATGTAACCTGCTGTCTTTCTCTTGCAGCCTCTAGGATTCTGTCTCTGTCTTTAACCTTTGCCATTTTAACTATGATGTGTCTTGGTGTGGACCTGTTTGGGTTCAGCTTGTTTGGAACCCTCTGCACTTCCTGGGCATGTATGTTAATTTCCTTCACCAGGGTAGGGAAGTTTTCAGTCATTTTTTCAAATACATTTTCGACCCCTTGCTTCTTCTCTTCTCCTTCTGGTATCCCTATGATTCGAAGGTGGTTGCGCTTCACCTTGTCCCATAGGGCTCTTAAACTATTTTCATTGTTTTTTATTCTTTGGTCTTTTTGCTGTGCCAACTGGGTGATTTCTGCTATTTTATCTTCCAAATCGCTGATCTGCTCCTCTGCTTCATCTACTCTACTGGCGATTCCTTCGAGTGTGTTCTTCATTTCAGTTATTGTGTTCTTTAGTTCTAACAGGTTGTTTTTTATGGTTTCCCTATTCTTCTTTATGTCCTCGCTAAGTTCCTTAAACATTCTTATCATCAGTGTTCTAAACTCTGTCTCTGAAAGGTTGGCTCCCTCTGTTTCATTTGGTTCCATTTCTGGAGGTTTCTTCTCATCTTTTACTTGTGACATGTTTCTTTGTTTCTGCATTCTGGCTGTCGCTCTGGGATTGCTTTGATGTATTAGATAGATCACCAGGAGAGCCCTGGCTGGATCACGCAGGCACACAGCTCACTGCCCAACACTCCCAGGAAAACTCCCAGTCTCAGCCTGTCCCAATCATCCACTTGCAGATCAGGCCGAGCAGCCCGACAACCAATCACCAGCCTGGCAACTCTGCAAGCGGAGTGTGGAGAGCAGAGACCCGAGGCGGAGTGTGGAGAGCGGGGACCTGAGGCGGAGTGTGGAGAGCGGGGACCCGAGGTGGTTTGCGCACTCCCGCGTCTCAGTGAGCAGCCCGTTGGAGCCAGAGGGCACCCGCCCAGCGTTTCCCTGGCAACGCAGTATAAGCCGGGCAGAGGGTGGGGATCCAAGGCCGCAGGCGCGCGCACACGCACACACGTACTTCTGCGCCAATTCCACCAGACCAATTAGGTCTCAGACCTTCGTGGGAGGGCCCAAGCCCGACAAAATGGCATCCTGCCTACACCACTCGCGTGCACACTCCGCACCACAGGAACAACAGTTCAAAAACCTCCAGCCTTTGCACCAAAGGTGCTCTGTTCAGTCCGTCCCCGCAGGCTCCCGGCTCACACAGCCACTCCCTTCACCAGGAACCAGGTAAGTGCTCACGGGCGAGCAAGCCCGGGCGCTGGCCCCACTGATTCTCCAGCCGCTCTTAGCCTCACCGAGCTCAGCAAAGAGAGTCCTTACTAATTTACTGCCAGCTATCTTGGAACTCCTCTTCCTGGCAAAGGATCTCTAGGCTGGTGAGCTGGGTATGCGACCGGAGGGTCTCTCTCCCAACCAGACAAGCTTCCCACGGCTGGGGCTTCCCTCACAGGGTTCGCCCTCTCTCGTCTCCGCCCATCCTACCAGACCCAATGCGGCTTCCTCTTTAAGTTCTTCATTTAGTGGTTCTGTTCCTCCAGTGTTCCGGGGACCTCCAGGGTTGAATGCTGTATAATTTGCTTGTAATTTTGGTGTGATCCTGGGAGGCAGTTAGCACAGCGTCTGTCTATTGCGCCATTTTACCGGAAGCCTGCCTCCTCTCTCTTAATACCACCAAAAAAGATTTTATAAACATGTAAGGAGAGGAAGAACAAAGGAAGGGTGTAGTTTTATTTTTTGAGGGTGTCTTTGTCTATCTTAGGTATCAGGGTAATACTGGTCCCACAGAATGAATTAGGGAGTATTCTCTTTATTATTTTTGGAAGAGTTTGCAAAGGATTGATGTTAGTTCTAATTAAGGTTTGGACTTTTGTTTGTTGGGAGGTTTTTAATTACTGATTAAGTTTCTTTACTGTTATAGGACAGATTTTCTATCTTTTTGAATCAGGCATTTGTCCATCTCATCTAGGCTATCTAATTTGTAGGTATATAATTGTTCATAGTATTCTCTCAGATCCTTTTATTTCTGTAAGGTCTATAGAAATGTCCCCACTTTCGTTTCTGATTTTTTTAAATCTGGGATCCTCTTTTTTGTCTTGGTCAGTTTAACTAAAGATTTGTCAAAAATTTTTTTTATATATATAAAGATTTTATTGGGGTATTGGGAGAGGGGAACAGAGTTGGGGAACCGGGGAAGGGGGACAGACAAGTTGCTGTCCTTTTGTTCTTCAGTCTAGTTGTGGAGGACATTGCTTCACTGGCCCATGTTGGTATCATCATTGCCCTCAGAATGAGGCAGATCGGTCACTGGCCTCTGGATGGTCACTACAGCGGCTCTTGGCAACTCACACCAGCTGCCAGCCGCTCATGCTGGCTGCAGGCCACCCAATGTAGCCTATGGCAGCCCACTGCAACAGGGGCTGCAACTATGCCGTCCCGGGGGACTCACAGCAGCCGAGCTCCAGGTGGAGCTGTTGTTCACCATCTTAGCTATAGAGGGCAGTGTCACTGGCCCTCATATGTGGGATCCAAACCGGGGCCGCTGGCGTCCTAAGCAAGCCCATTTGTCTGTCAATATTTTTTATCTTAATGAAAACACTTTTGGTTTCAAGAATTCTGCCTATTGTTTTTCTAGTCTCTGTTTTATCTCCCCTTTAATCTTTATCATTTCTTTCCCTATGTGAGCCATGGGTTTAGTTTTTTCTTCATTTTTTAGGTCCTTAAAGTCAAGTTAATGATTTCAGATCTTTCCACTTTTTTAATGCAGGTGTTTGTAACTACGAATTTCCCTGTGGGCATTGCTCTCACTTCCTCTCATACGTATTCGTATGTCGTGTTTTCATTTTCATTCATCTCAAAATATTTTATAATTTCACTTGTATTTTTTTTTCTTTGAAGAACTGGTTGTTACAAGTATGTTTTTTAAATTCCACATATTTGTGAATTTTCCAGTTTTCCTTATACTATTGATTTCTAATTTCATTTCATTGTGATCACAAAAGATACTTTGTTTGATTTAAGCCTTTCTACACTTACTGAGATTTGTATTTTGGCCTAACATATGGTTTATCCTGGAGAATACTCCATGTGCTCTTGAGAAAAATGTGTATTCTGCTGTTACTGGGTGAACTGTTCTATATATGTCTGTTAGATCAAGTTAGTTTATTGTATTATTCAAGTCCTCAATTTCCTTATTGATTTTCTGTCTAGATGTTCTATCCATTATTGAAAATGGATTACTGAAGTCTCCAACTATTGTAGCATTGTCTATTTCCACCTTCAGTTCTGCTAAAGTTTACTTTATATATTATGGTGTTCTATAGTTTGGTGTGTCTATGGTTATAACTTTTATCTTCTTGATGACTTAACCTCCTTATCCATATATATTGTCCTTCTTTGTCTCTTATAACAATTTTTTATTTGAAGTCTATTTTTTCTTCTGATATTAGTATGGCCACATAGCTCTCTTTGGTTACTATTTGCATGGAATATCTTTTTCCCTCCTTTCACATTCAAATTATCTGTGTCTTTGCATCTAAAGTCAGTCTTTCATAGACAGCATGTATAGTAGGATCCTGTTTTTTCATCCATTCTGCCAACATTTTTCTTTTAATTGAATTTAATTCATTTACCTTTAAAGTAATTACTGCTAAAGAAGCACTAACTTGTTCCATTTTGCTATTTGTTTTATATAAATTTCATAGCTTTTTGTACCTGAATTCTTTCCACATTGCCTTCTGTTGTGTTTGATTGATTTTTTTCTAGTATATCATTCTGATTCTCCCTTTTTTTCCTCTTCTGTATGTCTTTTTAGTTATTTTCTTACTGGTGATTATAACTAACATCTTTGTTTGTTTGTTTTATGAGGGCAGTGTCACTGGCCCTCATATGTGGGACCTGAACCGGGGCTGCTGGCTTCCCAAGCCAGTGCTTAACCACTGCGCCACTCGGCTGGCCCATAACTAACATCTTTAATTCATACAAATCTAGTTTTAATTGATACTAGAGTTCTGTAAAGAAACAGAAGACTATACTTTCAGGGATCATTTGTATAGTTCATTACTAGAGAAGTTTCTCTGATTGTGTAGAGCACCTGAAACCACTAGGAGGAGTTGCAGTGTTCTATCCTGAGTGTGAAGCCAAGTTTTGGTGTTGCTTTTGTAACTGCTATTAGCCATTGATGATCGTTCTTCTCTTCCTTTGGGAGAGTAAGAGGGAGAAAACGCAGTGAGTGGGGAAAAAAAAAGAGAACCAATAGAGTGTGTGTGTGTGTGTGTGTGTGTGTGTGTGTGTGTCTGGCAAGTGCAAAATCTGCAGGGTAGGTTAATTAAAATTCATTAACCACTTCCCTAGTTGTTTAACTATTTGATTAGAATCCAGAATTCTACAAAAGTTGATTCTGTCATTTTTTTGTCAGCTTATTGATTGTTTCATTGGAGGGAATGATTCCTGGAGTGTGCACCTCTGCCATTTTCCATGATATCACTATTTATATTTTTTTAACTTTTAATTTTGAAATTATTATAGATTCACAGGAAGCTGCAAAGATGGTACAGGGATGCTCCATATACCCTTCACCCACTTCCACCCAATAACATCTTACATAATTATAGTATAATATAAAAAACAGGAATTTAACACATACAACACAGTGAATTTTAAAAGATTACTTCAAACAAGTCCTACCTGTATGAAATTTCACATCAGAGATAAAGAGATTCTAAAATATTTCAGAGAGGGAAAAATAAAAAGCCACATATATAAGATAAAGAATCAAAGTGAAAAACAATGGAGCAATGCTTTTAAAACTCCAAGCGAAACAATTTTTTATCTATACTCATAAGTCCAGCCAAGCTATGAATGAAGCATGAGTACAGAAGAGATGTTTTCAGATGTGTCAAGTCTTAGAAGCTACCAAATGTCCTTCCCCATTTGGTGATAGGGAAGAAAGAGATGAAGGCAGGGAATCCAGGAGACAAGGGCTCCAGGAAAGGAGATAGGCCTAGGAAATGGAATGATGACAGCCATGCAGCTGTTCCTTCAGAGGAGAGTGAGACCAGGCTTCCAAGAAGGATGGCTCCAGGGACACCCAAAAGGGGTATGCTTACCTAAGAGGTTGACCTGTAGAAAATGATGTTACAGGGTACTGTAGAGGGTGGGTGAAGAGTGTGGAGGGACTCAGCCAGAGACTTTTAAAAAATGAAATGAAATAGATGAAAAGAATAAGATAAGTATTACCTTCAAGGGGAAAAATAGTTATATAAAAAAAGAAACTATAATTATGGTATACTGTTTGGCTTGGTAATAAGCAATAGTAATGTATTTTTAAAATTATGGAGGGCCGGCTGAGTGGTGCATTGGTCAAGAGCTGGTTTTGGGATGCCAGCGGCCCCGGTTCGGATCCCACATATGAGGGCCAGTGACACTACCCTCCACAGCTAACAACAGCTCCACCTGGAGCTGGGCTGTGTGAGCCCTGGCGACGGTGTAGGCTGCAGCCCCTGCTGCAATGGGCTGCCATAGGCTACAGTGGGTGGCCGGCAGCCAGCGTGCGTGGCTGGCAACCAGCATGAGCTGCCAATAGCCGTGGTGAGCGACATCCAGAGGCTGGCGACCCATCTGCCTCATCTGGGAAGAGCGCAATGATGATATCAACATCATCATGATACCAGTGAAACAACATCCTCTGCAACTAGATGGAAGAACAAAAAAAAAAAATTATGGAAACTCTGAATGTAACCATAAATTATGGTATAGCTGTATTGGAGAAATTGGGGAGGGGAATAAAATGTAAGAGAGATAAAATAATAATCTACCACAACAGGAAGTCCACAGATAATGTCTAAAATTGTTGAATCAAGAAATAGGGGGGGGGGAGAAATAGGGAGGGTGAGGAGGAAGGTGAGGGGAGCTGCTGGTTAGAGCATGTGCTCTGAGCAACAGGGTTGTCGGTTAAATTCCCATATGGGCCAGTAAGCTGCTCCCTCTGCAACTAGATTGAAGACAACAACTTGAGCTGAGGTGCAGGTGAGCTTCCTGTGGGCTCCTGGATGGCTCAGTTGGTAAGAGCGCGTGCTCTTAAGAACAAGGTTGCTGGTTCGATTCCCACATGGAATGGTGGGCTGCGTGTCCCGCAACTAAATTGAAAACAGCGACTGAACTTGGAGCTAGCTGTGCCATCCACAACTAAGATTGAAGCACAACAACTTGACTTGGAACTGATGAGTCCTGGAAAAACCACATTGTTCCCCAATAAAATTAAAAAAGAAAAAAGAAATAATGGGAGGCAGCTGGTTAGCTAAGGTGGTTAGAGAACAGGCTCATAGGGCCATGGTTGCCAGCTTGATTCCCACATGGGTGAAGGAGCTGTGCCCTCCGCAACTAGATTGAAGACAACTACTTGACTTGGAGCTGATGGGTCCTAGAAAAATGCCCTCCACAACTAGATTGAAACAACTACTTGACTTGGAGATGATGGGTCCTGGAAAAACACACTGTTCCCCAATAAAAATTTCTAAAAAACAAAGAAAAAAGAAATAGTGGACTATTCTTACTTATTTAAAAACTTAGTGTAAATGGCAGAAATTGCTAAAAGAGTTGAGGTTCCCCTCAGAAGGGTCAAAGCTTGCTTTGCAGAAGAAGTAAGAGAGATTGTTTTTGCCATGAATCTTTTAACTCTATTTTACCGTAAGCTATGTGCATAAAATCGTCTGGTAAAAATGAATGTAATTTCATTTTCAATTGGAAATACTATTATCAAACAAAAAGTAGTATCTAAAACATAGTAAAACACAGTTCTACCCATCCTTTATGGAGGACGCCTTCTCTAAAGTTTTTATAGTTTGAAACATACTGAACAGGTTTTACATTTTACTTTTGAAAATGGGAAAATTAGAGGGACTTCTGGTAAAATGTCTGAATAGACAGACGCTGTGCTAACTATCTCCCAGGATCACACCAAAATTACAAACAAATTATACAGCATTCAACCCTGCAGGTCCACGGAACACTAGATGAACAGAACCACTAAACGAAGAACTTAAAGAGGAGGCCATATCAGGTCTGGTAGGAGGGGTGGAGACAAGAGAGGGCGAACCCCGTGAGGGAAGCCCCAACTGTGGGGAGGCTTCTCTGGTTGGGGGAGAGACCCTCCGGTCGCATACCCAGCTCACCAGCCCAGAGTTCCTTTGCTGGGAAGAGGAGTTCCAAGATAGCTGGCAGTAAATTAGTGAGGACTCTCTTTGCTCAGCTCAGTGAGGCTGAGAGCGGCTAGAGAATCAGTGGGGCTAGCGCACGGGCTTGCTCTCCGGTGAGCACTTACCTGGTTCCTGGTCGAGGGAGTGGCTGTGTGAGCTGGGCCCAGGAGCCTGCTGGGACGGACTGAACTGAGCACCTTTGGTGCAAAGGCTGGAGGTTTTTGGACTATTATTCCCATGGTGTGGAGCCTGCACACGAGTGGTATAAGGAGGGCGCCATTTTATCAGGGTTGGGCCCTCCCACAGAGGATCAGGTCCGGGACCTCATTGGTCTGGTGGAATTGGCACAGAAGTGCATGTGCGCATGCATGCGCATGCGGCCTTGGATCCCCACCCTCCGCCCGGCTTATACTGCGTTGCCAGGGAAACATCTGGTGGGCGTGCTCCGGCTCCAACAGGCTGCTCACTGAGATGCCGGAGTATGCAAGCCGCCTCGGGTCCCCGCTCTCCGCACTGCGCTTACAGAGTTGCCAGGCTGGTGATTTGTTGTCAGGCTGTTCGGCCTGATCTGCGAGCGGCTGATTGGGACAGGCTGAGACTGGGAGTTTTCCTGGGAGTGTTGGGCAGTGAGCTGTGTGCCTGCGTGATCCAGACAGGTGACCTATCTAATACATCAAAGCAATCCTAGAGCGACAGCCAGAATGGGGAAACAAAGAAACATGTCACAAGTAAAAGATCAGAAGAAACCTCTAGAAATGGAACTAAATGAAACAGAGGTATCCAAACTCTCAGAGACAGAGTTTAGAACCCTGATGATAAGAATGTTTAACAAACTTAGTGAGGACATAAGGAAGGATAGAGAAATCATAAAAAACAACCAGTTAGAACTAAAGAATACAATAACTGAAATGAAGAGCACACTCGAAGGAATAACCAGTAGAGTAGATGAAGCAGAGGAGCAGATTGGCGATTTGGAAGACAAAATAGCAGAAATCACCCAGTTGGCACAACAAAAAGACCAAAGAATAAAAAACAATGAAAATAGTTTAAGAGCCCTATGGGACAAGGTGAAGCGCAACCACCTTTGACTCACAGGAATACCAGAAGGAGAAGAGAAGAAGCAAGGGGTCGAGAATGTATTTGAAAAAATAATGACTGAAAACTGCCCTACCCTGGTGAAGGAAATCAACATACATGCCCAGGAAGTGCAGAGGGTTCCAAACACACTGAACCCAAACAGGTCCACACCAAGACACAACATAGTTAAAATGGCAAAGGTTAAAGACAGAGACAGAATCCTAGAGGCAGCAAGAGAAAGACAGCAGGTTACATACAAAGGAACTCCTGTTAGACTAACAGCTGACTTGTCTACAGAAACGCTGCAGGCCAGAAGGGAGTGGCAGGAGATATTCAAAGTGACACAAAATAAAGGCCTACAAGCAAGATTGCTCTACCCAGCACGGCTATCACTTAAAATTGAAGGAGAAATAAAGAGCTACTCAGAAAACAATAAGCTTAAGGAATTCATGACCACCAAGCCAGCATTGCAAGAAATGTTAAAAGGGCTTTTATAAACAAAAGAAAGGGGTAAACAAGCTAACCCAGGAAGACCAGGAATACAAATAACAAAATGACAATACATATGCACCTATCCATAATCATTTTAAATGTGAATGGGCTAAATGCTCCAATCAAAAGACAGAGAGTGGCTGAGTGGTTAAGAAAATAGGACACATGTATATGCTGTTTACAGATAGAATAAGATATTTCATGCAAATGGAAGTGAGAAAGAAAAAAAAAGCTGGAGTACCAATACTTATTTTGGACAAAATAGACTTTAAAATGACTACAATAAAAGACAAAGAAGGGCACTATAACCCTAATAAACATCTATGCACCCAACGTAGGAACTCCTAATTACATATAACAGATTTTGACAGAAATAAAGACAGAGATCAACAGTAACACTACCATAATAGGGGACTTCAACACCCCATTGTCACCAATGGACAGACCTTTAGACAGAAAATCAACACAGAAAGAGGGGCCTTAAATGACAGTTTAGACCAGCTGGACTTCGTTGATATTTTTAGAGCATTTCACCCTGAAAAAACAGAATATACGTTCTTCTCAAGTATGTAAATGTCATGGGACATTTTTCAAGATAGACCACGGTAGGCCACAAAACAAGTCTCAGTAAGTTTAAGAAGACTGAAGTCATATCAAGCAGATATGAAGGGAAAAATGATGATTGCTGACTGGGAGGGGGGATGAGGGAGAGGGGGAAGATTTTGGACAGTGTAGGTGGGTGACTACAATGTTGCCGCAGCGATATGGGGACAGTTCTGGGAATGTAATTGATAATGTTGTGAAGAGACTATTATGTTAATAGTGAAATAAGTCAGTCGGAGAAAGACAAGTACCATATTATCTCACTTATATGTGGAATCTGAAAAACTGAATGAACGATCAAAGTAAACAGACTCATAGATATAGAGGAAAAACTGAGGGTTGCTAGTTGGGAGGGGGGGTGGGGATAAGGGGGAAGGGGAAGGGATTAGACAGCATAAATAGACAACTACAATATTGTCACAGGGATATGAAACACAGTTCGGGGAAAATAATAATGTTGTAAACATTTTGGATGGAGTAGAGGCTTGATCACTGCACTGTACACCTGAAGCCGATGTTGTATAATATTGTATGCCAACTGTAACTGAATATATAGGTAGTCATGGGATGTGGAGTATACTGTGGAAGGGAGTCAAAGGAATTGTAATAGATATGTATGATATGGGGTAGGAGTGGGGTGGCGAACTGGGGGATGGGGGCTGTCACTTTGGGGGATAAAGAGTATAACTATTGCATTGTGTTGTACACCTGAAACTAATTTTTAAAAATGAAAAAAAAAAATAAAAGAAAATGGGAAAATTAAAACTCCCAGTTAGAAGTACCTTGGAGATAATAAGACAGCAGAGTGCTTAAAATCACGAGTGGTGTTACCGCCATACCATAACACTGGCTCACCCTACAGACATGGCTGAATGATGAGAAGTGACACAGGCCTTCAGCAATTGGGGCTACTGGTCCTAGGTTGGCAGGACACACTAGTTAGTTGCAGGCTGAGGACAGATTGCTCCTGGCCAATTCTCTCTGATTAGAGAGCTCACAGTACTGTCAACCACACATGTCACCGTTGGGGGTGGACGCCCCTACTCTAGCGTGTACAGATCTACACAGTGATGAGAGGAAGGGAAAGGTACATGGATACCATCTGAAATGACAGAAGGTAGCCAGATATGTGTGAAGAGACTGGCGATGAAGACTGTTAATTAAGGGGCATGGGAGGGAAATGGGGTGTGACCTGAAACGAGAAAAGCTATTTAGTGAGATCCTAAGAGTTGGCCACAAAGATCTGGGTGCTGCTATTAAGGAGAAAATAGACACAGGCACAAGAGCAATCCAACTAAATGCTGACGGGGGGCAGCTGGGCTGTCGGTAGGGCCAGCTCCTGGGACCTTGGCTCAGCAGTCAGGGCATGGCAGAGTGGTGGCTTCATGGCCCTTGTCCTCCTCCTGCTAGAGGTCTTGTTCCTCTGGGTCTCACTCAGCAACCGCAAGAACTCTGTCTGTGCCTCGGCAGGATCTCCTGTCTGTTGAGGTCACCACGTTGGAGCCTGGCGGAGATTGTCAGCGGGCAGCTGGCAGATTCTAACAGATTCCACATGTCTCCCAGACTGAGCTGGTGAGCCGTATTCAGAACTCACTTCTTTCTTTCTTTCCTCTTTTATTTTTTGGGTGAGGCATCTGATTAAAAATTGAGGCAGTTTAGCTCTAGTGTATGAGGAAATAAAATGTGACAGAGTCCAAAATTCAAAATGACACCATCACACACACCATACTGCCCACACAAACCATGCTCACCCAACAGGCAGGCTCTCTACATGTGGTCACCTTAGTGGTGTAGCCATGGAAGAAAAGAGACTCAGCAGCAGTCCATGGCCTTGGGTTCAAGGTGAAGGTGTCTGGCAAACTTAGGTTTCAGTGACTTAAGCAAAATCAGTAAATTCTTAAAGAAGCCTCAACCACATGGCTCTCGTTTGCTGATTGAGGCACCAAACATGTACACAGATGCTGCAGATGTGCAGACAGATTGACCATGGTAAACGGGGCCCAGAACAGCACAGTGCTGAAAGTCAACAGGGTGAGAAGTTTCAAGGCAGGAATCCTTTAAGGATTCCTTAAAGGGAGGGCAGCAGGAAACTCTGACTTTCGTATGAGATATGAAAATGACTGTTGATCAATTTAGTATCAAATAAGTTCTGACAGTCCAGCCACTGCTGACCTAAGAAACCAAGGGATATTATTGAAGCTCAAGGAGATGCTAAAAATGGCTTTTGCCCCTAAAACAGCCAATGGCTTACAGTAAGTGAGGACATATGCAGCCTTTTTCCTCACTGCCATGATGCCACAAAGGCACAGAATAGTCTTTAAAAGAACATGGCAGGGCCGGCCGAGTGGTGCAGTGGTTAAACACTGACTTGGGAAGCCAGTGGCCCCGGTTTGGGTCCCACATATGAGGGCCAGTGACACTCCCTCAAAAAAAAAAGAACGTGGCAAATGTTCAAGTCCTACCCCAATGAAAAAGATGCTCCCATTAGCTCAGCCTTTAACACCAGCTGGCCCTACTAATGAGAGCCTCTTTATTATGCACAAGTTATAGGAAATGTAAGCAAGTACTTCATTAGAGACAAGATAACAAGTATTCCGGTTTCTTGCCCTGAAACAAGGAGATGAATTAGGAAGATGAACCTAATGGTTTTTCTCACTACTGAGGAACACAGGGCTGTAGACCCGCATGCAGCTCCATCACAGAAACATCCTTCCAGCACCTCACACCATGCATAGTTAGCAAGTTGCTAAATTCTCTACCAGGTTAAAGAATACTGTAGTTCCCACCGTTCATCACAAGATGCAGGTGCAGACCTCGTTAGCTCACAGCACTTTCAGAATCTTCAATTATCCACTCAATAGCAGCCCACCCCTGGAGCAACATAGAAAGATTTCAACATGGTGTAAGAAATCTGCCTCACTACAGATGGAAGCTGCAAGCCTGTCTGTAATTTAAACAACAGAAGGGAAGTGCTGCAGTTTTAAAGACACAGTAGTAACTATTTGTGAGCAATCTTTCAGTGTAAGCAGGCAGTTTCTCAGCTCAGAAATCAGATGGTATGTTATTCTGCCTAAAATCCTCACACAGGTTGGGCCATACTGACACTGGCACACTTTATCTGCACTGTCACCTCTTGAGTGCAGGGCAGGGGGGAAGGAGCAGCCACCCTCCTGGCGTCCTCCATGCGTTGTCCCTAAGCTCAGCTCCTGAATCCCCAGATGAGCTGCCTCATCATGTCCATCTCCTGTGTCAATCCCCATGTCACCAGCATCTCCCCAACTGACAGAGGATGCTGTCAGATGGCAACTATTGCTAGGATGAGGCAGTGATTCAGTGTCAGGCCTTTAACACAACAACCCCTAATTAAGGTAAGTGAATAAAAGAATTAATTGGCCACACTGAGTTTACCCTGACTTTTCTCATAAAAGGTCCAATGTGCCTTCGGCCTCACCTAGTATTCACTTACTCCTATATTTTTTTCACAAACATTTAGGGTTCCTGTCTAAGCCAGACCTGTGACAGACAAAAATCAGTAAGGTTCTGTCTCCTCCCAGGAGGGCTCTCAGTGAGGACACGATGTGTGCAGCTTCGGGCACCTTGGTTCCCCTACCTTCCCTGACCTGAGCTAAGCTACTGCATATGTTTCTCAAATCTGGATTTTTCTAAAAAATGGGGCAGAGTGGCTCTTCCATTAATGACTAGACTAAATACAAGTCATAAGTAGTTTTCTACTAAGTTGCGACTCAAGCATCGTAGTTAGGGAAGTACAGCTTAGACAGCATCTAATATCTCAAAGTGAAGAACCACTTCTGACCAAAAACAAACAGACAAAAAAAAAAAAATGGAGAGAAAGGGAAAAAGGAAGAGTCAGGGGTGGTGGCGAAGGGAAGACAGCCTGGGGAAGATGAGAGCCTGTGAGGTAAGCTACAGTAAAAAAGCCAAGGCCCTGCTCTGGCAAGTGGTATTACTTGAACTTCCACATATCCAAGCTCTCTCCATCAACTCTGCTGGAGTGAAGGGCAACCTGGACTCTGTGAACAGTCTCTGCCTCAATAAGGCTGAGCCCTCCACCGATGGACCCCAGGAAGGATGGCCTCCTGGGTCCAGCCTTTCTCCTCTCAGCTCCACCAAGCTCACTTCTCAATCCTGCCAGAGGGGAGGTGCAAAAGTGGCAGCAAACTCAAGGGAAACTTCGCAAATGGAGAGGTTTTGCTGAGCCACATAATGCCTATCAAATATAAAATTACTAAAAGTCCCAAACTGCCTGACAATGTAAACACACTCCTTTTATGTGTGGGGTTTGTTTTGTTCACTGAGCCTATGATATTTCAGCTCTTTGAAGTGGTAGTTGCCTCCATCAGGTTTACCAGACACTTTCCTTTCAGATGAGCCAGCCTCGCTTGCCACTGGTTTTGAATGTAATTGTGGAACATGCTGTGGCATTATGAGCTCAGGTAAACAGACAGCCCAGCAATCAGGACTTATGAGACTACACATTTCACCCTCTTATTCTGGCATTTAACAGCTAGAGCACACACTGGGGCCAGACTAACATCCATACCTTCTTTGCATTGGATGATATTGTGTTGGCCATTAAACTTTCCAGATAGCTGCCAAGGCTGATCCCCTTTACAGTGATGATGGCTTCTTGTGTGAGCACAGTCCTATAGAAGAGCAAGAAGTAAAGGGATGAGCAGCCCTGAGGGGGGAGGCTCCACCCCCACCCTGACGTTGGAGTTCACCTTGTCAATGCCAGCACAAGATGACGTACATTTCAGGGTTCTCTGGATGGGGTGTGTACACCAACCTCTCATTCACCGACACCAAGTTTGTGAGTGTGATCTTAAAAACAGAAACAATGGCTTTAGGTTTTATTTCTCTTGCATTTCTTCTCAAACCATCTGCCCATGCTCTCAACCCCAAACAGCACTTCCTGGAGCCAGAACATAAGAAATATTTAGGCCCAGGAGGCACCACCACATCAAGTCCCACCACAACTGCTTCCTGGCTGCTGCTCTTGGCAATTGTCACCTGCCCTCTCTCCATGCCCTACCCAAACCTGAGCTGGGCCTGCCTTCAAGGGAAAGATATCCCCCACTTTTTGAAAGTTCACATATGCCACTACTTTTAGGAATGACCTACATTAGTCCCCGTTCTTGCTAACCAAAGAAATCCAAAGAGGATCTTTGCTTTTATTTAAAAAGGTGAAACGCTAAAATAGCATTACGGGTTTGTTTTGTAGAGTGCACCCCAACCAGTGGGAGTCACCAGGCCAAACTCCTACTCCAGGAACTATACTCAGCATCTCAGCATCAAGCCACCACAGCTGTGAACTGTGGCTGTGAGCATCTGTGCTTTATCTCTGTTTTGTGCACCGATTAGCAAGATGTGTCCTACAGTAACTGCTTCATCACTTTAGGCTTACAAAAAGTTTCATAGAAATGCCCTACTTTCAGATAGTGGGAAAACCTGTTCTCTCAAACTGCCGAACCCTCAGCAGAAAAGGACAAAATATTGCTGGGTTAGCATGCAGGTAAACAAGCAAGAAGCTTCTCACCCAACAAGGGCAGACCCTGGCTTGGGATACTGTGTCCTGGGGTTTCACAGCACAGAGCCCTGAATCTGTTCAGACTGGAGAGCAAGGTTGTATACACCTTGCTTTCTCCAGTGCTGTTTCCTAAACCAACTAGCCCCTTGTGTACATTTTTAATCTTTTCCATTAAAACCTATTTAAAATAACACTGTCCCACAGAATTTTCTCTGATATAAAAAATGTCCTGTATCTATGCTGTCCATTGTGGAAGCCACTTAACATGTGTGCCTAATGAACACTTGAAATGTGGCTAGAGTGACTGAGGAACTTTTTAGTTTAATTAATCCCAATTAATTTAAATGGAAATAGCCACACGTTGTTGCCACCTTGCCCAATGGAGCTCTGGAATTTTATTTTTGTTTAACCCAATTTACTCTTTTAGCAAAGAGCCAATTCCAGGTTAAGACCATTTAAAAAAAAGTTTAAGTGGTCAAAAGCAATATAATCTTCCAGCAATGATAAACTTAAAGCATTTATCTTTTGCTCATGTAGTAATCTCTCACTGAAATCCTCCCCTTGGCTTCACTGTTCCAGCTAAGTGGTTAACCCCAAAATCTCTTTCCTCTTATTGAGCGCAGAATAATCAAAAGAGTCTCATTAGTTACAGTTATTACAGTGTGGAAATATTTAACAACATTAACAATTAAACTCAGATTAGCTATTTTATGTGCAATATTTTTATTACAGGCACTGTATTTTATAAACCTTATTTCCCTTCATTAATCCTCATAACAATACTATGAGATTTTTTTTTACAAGGAATATGAGACTCAGAAAAGATTAATATGTAACATATACAGTCATTTAGCCATACAGCGATAATTTCAGAATATAGGTTCACATGTGTCCTATTCCAAGCCCTATTTCCTTGCCACTAGACCTCACTGCAGTATAAACCAACCCTGTTTACTGACAACTAAGCTTTCTTGAAGGACAAAGTAGAATTTTCCAAGTAGAGGAGAGAGAACAGAATACATAAATTGTCAGGAATGGTTGAATTGGGGGCGGTGGGGGACGACACCTGCCAGGCTCCCTGTGACTTGATGACAGAAGGGCTGCCTGGGATGTGGGAAGGGAGCCATTTTCAAAAGTTGAAGATGGTATGCCAAAGACTGTAAGTGGTTCCGAACCTAATCTTGACCAGCATACAGTGACATGATCCACAAAGTGAGATTTTATCAAATGCACTCTGTTCCTAGCCCGCGCATTCTCCCCAAAATGTTCTTTAAATGTGCATTAGGCCAATATGTTTTTTGATTGAGCAAGTGAGAAGAAAGTAAAGGAGGAAAGTCGCTTTTAAAATTGCTAAATCTGAAGAAAAATAAAACTGCTAAAAATCATCTCTGCTGTTCTAAGTCAGGATAGCAGTTATCTTGGGGAAGAGGATGCGGGGGCAGGGGGCTGGGGAGGGCCTGGAAAGGAGCACAGCGGTCACATTCTATCTCCTGATCTGTCTGATTATAAGGTGTGTTCACTTTGTGACAATTTATCATTATGTGCATTTTTCTATACATTTAATATACTGGAATAAAAAGATAAGTAAATACTACTAAATAAGTTCAGCCTTTCTAAAAAAAAAAAAAAAAAAAAAAAAGATCACTCAGGCATTATGTACCATCACCATGAAATACCAAGTCCCTTTCTCATCTTAGGCCATTGCTTACATTGGTGGAACAAAGTTCCATTTTCTTTTCCACTGGATCCACAACAGAATGTTCTTTGATATATGTCAAAGTCCTACTGGTTCCCAAAATCTAAAAAACAAAGCAAAACTAGCATAGTGATGTTTTAAAATTTTCATTTTGTGGCATGAGACAGAAAAAACCATTTCATTTACTAATTCCCATATCTACACAGCTGGGGATGCAGTGATAAACATTCCCTGTGCAGCAACTGATGCTTCTGTTCTAACAGGTAGGACAGACATTAAACAAATGAATTCAAGTAGAGTTGAGTATATGACAGTAATAAATGCTCTGGAGCATTTATTAAAACAGTGCTGGGGCAAGAATGTAGGGAAAGCCCCTATGCCAGTGGCACAGCCAGGGAGAGAGGGCGGGCGCCATGCAGAGGTCTGGGGTTGACAGGAGAGACCACCACATGAGGAGACAGGGAGAAGCTGGAAGGGATTCTTCCCTCACAGCCCTCAGAGGAAACCACCCTGCCGGCACCTTGCTCTCGGACTTCCAGCCTCCAGAACTGAGAGGAAACAAAGGCATGTGGTTTAAAGCCCCCAACTCTGGGGTGTTTTATTAAGGCAGCGCAAGCAAACCGATACAAGACTGGAGTGATGCAGAAGAGGATTCTGTGGTGGCTTGGGCTGAGGATGGGGGACACTTGCTACGTGTCAGGACCCATGGAAATGGACAATTAACGGACATTTACAGAGGAACAAACTATCTATTGGGCTTCCCAGAAATACCAGGTGGGCACTCTAAGCGAAGGCTGTCATTTCCTGCAAATGGGTGCCAGCCAGGGCAAAGCAGGTGTAGCCAAGGCAATGGGGGTAGGGGAAGGATAAGGGTGTAGCCAGAGCGATGGGGGTGGGTGGATGCGGCTGTAGCCAGGGCATTCGGGTGGGGGTGATGCGGGTGTAGAGGGCTACGCAGGTGTAGCCAGGTGAAGCGGATATCAGCAGGGGTGGTGCGGACGTAGCTGGATTGTGCAGGTACTAGCAGGGGCAAGCAGCTGTGGGCTCACCGTTCTCACGAGGCCGGGCAGCCCCCACTCGGTGCTGAGGAGGCGGTGGCTGTGAAGCCGTCCACGGCAGTCCACACTGCGCTCCAGCACATCGACGCCCACGACACACGGGTTCATTGGATTCGGGTACTTCCTCATAGCAGCTTTGATGACCGTGTCCCATGGGTGGCTGGCAGGAAAAATATAATCACCCAGTGTAAGCAGGCAATTCCTATGGTTTGTAAAGTATGCGAGTGGCACTGGGAACCAAAGATGCTTGTGCCACGGAGTGAAATGAAAATCAGTGTTAATGCTGTTATTAACAGTTTTTCTTTTGTGGTCGGCCGAGTGGCTCAGTTGGTTAAGAGTTGGCCTAGAGCGCCGTGCTCTGAGCAACAGGGCTGCTGGATGGATTCCCACATGGGCCAGTGAACAGTTGCGCCCTAGCTGAGCTGTAGCTGAGCTGCCAACAGGTGGCAGGATGGCTCCGCTGGTGTAACAACAAGATTGCCTGTTCAGTGGTGGGCTATGCCCACCCGCCACTAAAGATTGAACTCGGCACCTTGAGCTGAGCTGCTGCCTGGATGGCTCAGTGGATAGAGAGTGCCCTCTCAACAATAAGGCTGCTGGTTGGACTACCGCATGGGATGGTGGCTACGCCCACCCGCAACTAAGATTGAACACAGCACCTTGAGTTTAGAGGCCACGAGCTGCCATCGGGAAGCCAGATGGCAACTGGCGCCCTACACAACAAAGATTGAGGAACAACAACTTGGCTGGTCCCCTGCCCCAATTCCCCAACACTGTTCCCCTCCCCCAATTCCCTAATAAAATCTTTAAAAAAAAATTTATTTTGGTTTTAATTAAAGATATATTGAAAGAAATATATCTGAGGAATCAGGCCCCAGAGCCAAATCCTCTATCCCATGATCCTTCTGGGCTGCCCAGGGGCAATCAGAAGATTTTGCTACTAGGTCTCACTGGGAAATTAGCACACAGACAAGTACTTAGGCCCCTGATAGCTATGTTCATCAGGTCTGCATTCCTAGCCAAGGAGTCTCCATTCAGGGGCTTCCCCATCAATGGGGACCCTTGGTCGAATCACTTTCCTTCGCTCTGGCTCAGCCCTTTTCTGTCCCAGCACTTCCTCTTTCTGCTGCCCCTCCTCTAGTCCATAAAGAGGCAGAAAGCTTTAGTTTGGGGCTTTGGGGCAGTGAGACAATTCTCCCCATCCCCTGCCTGTCACCCTGTGCTGTTCCGTGGAGGGGATGGAACACTGGGGAATTGACACCATTTTTGCCTCTTGCCTATACTGTTGCAGTGAATGAAGGTTTGGGAGTGACTTCCACTTGGGCTCCTTGTCTTAAATGACCACCTTAATTGGCAGCTTGACACTATTTTAACAGAAAAACACACCCGCCTTATGCGTATCTAGAACAGGCTATTGTTCTCAGTTCTTTTTGCGCTATGAAGAAACAACAACTTTGTTTCAACTTCTAAGTAGAACATGACTTGAAGTGGTCACATATCTTTTTCTGGTTATAAAAAATATGGGTTCAAATTCTTAAAAAAATAAAGAAAGGTATGGAGAAATAAAGTCACCCAGAATTCCACTTTTCCAAAGATAACCAGTTTGTGTAGGAGTCCCCAAGGGTCTTTGGTACTCTTCCTGAGGCTTCTCCTGCAGGATGCCTCTACTCCTTCTCTGGCCCTGAGCCCTTGAGGTAAGGAGGTGGATACCTGTATCCCTGTTTTGTTTCCTGTCATCAGAGGTCCCAAACCAGGTACTCGCTGTCTCACTACTTTCTCCAGCTCTGTGATTGTTTAGGCTCAAAAACTCAGACACAAGTCTAGTGGGAGCCAAATCAGGTGCCACCACGGTGTATTTAGGATAGACCTGGCCCCACAGAGCTTGCTGTCCTAATTCTTTCTTCCTTCAGAATGTAGGTGCTCCTAGGAAGCATCTGAGCCCCCTGCAAAGATGTCTTGATGACACAATCATTTTTCCAGATGTACCCAGACATGTTTGAACAGCATGTGTAGACATAGCTATACTCAAGAACTAGACACACACACACACACACACACACACACACACAGTATGCACGTACACTTCTAAAAAATTAAAATTAAAGGCCGGCCGAGTGGCTCAGTTGGTTGAATTGGCTTAGAGCGTGTACTCTGAGCAATAGGGCTGCCGGTTTGATTCCCACATGGGCCAGTGAATGCTGCGCCCTAGCTGAGCTGTCGCTGAACTGCCAACAAGTGGCAGGAGGGCTCAGCTGGTGCAACAAGATTGCCTGTTCATGGTGGGCTATGCCCACCCGCAACTAAAGATTGAACACAGCACTTTGAACTTAGAGGCCACAAGCTGCCAACAGGAAGCCAGATGGCGACTGGCGCCCTCCTCAATGAAGACTGAAGAACAACAACTTACCTGGTCCCCTGCCCCAATTCCCCAATAAAATCTTTAAAAAAAAATTTTTTTTTAATTAAAATTAAACTGGGATCATGCTCAATAAATTGACTTACCATCTACTTTTTTTTTTTAAGATTTTATTGGGGAATTGGGGGAGGGGAATAGACAAGTTGCTGTCCTTCTGTTCTTCAGTCTAGTTGTGGAGGATGTCGTTTCACTGGCCCATGTTGGTATTATCATTGCTCTCTTCCCGGCTGAGGCAGGCGCTCGCTGGCCATTGGACAGCTGCTCATGGCAGCTCACACCAGCTGCTGGCCGCTCATGTTGGCTGCCAGCCACTCACAGTAGCTCGGGGCATCCCACTGCAGCAGGGGCTGCAGCCTACACAATCTTAGTTGCGGATGCATAGCCCACCATTCCATGCGGGAGTCGAACCAGAAACCTTGCTGCTGCAAGCACAAGCTCTAATCACTGAGCCATCTGGCTGCCTGTTGCCAGCTCAGGGCAGCTCAGCTCAAGGTGCCATGTTCAATCTTAGTTGCAGGTGGGCATAGTCCACCATCCCATGAGGGAGTGAAACTGGCAACCTTGTTGTTAGGAGTACGTGCTCTCACCAGCTGAGCCACTCTGCCACCTGTTGGCAGCTCAGCAGTGGCTCGGCTTGGGCGCAGCTCACTGGCCCATGTGGGAATCGAGCCGGTGACCCTGTTGCTCAGAGCTCATGCTCTTAACCAACTGAGCCACTCGGCCAGCCCAAAGAAATCTTGATATTATCAAAAGTTTTGTGTCTAATTATTTCATGCCTTTCCAGAGCAAATTAATTTTGATCAAATATTCATCTGATAACATGACAAACATATATAAAAAGGAACAAGTATAAAAAGAAAAAGAAAGATCAATAACCCTTAAAGAACAAAAAAAATCAGGAATTTCAACAGACTAAGCAAGGGGAGAACTTCACAATAAGCCCAGCCAGAAAGCTGGGCCTCCCATTCTGCTGTGCTGTGGCACAGGACTATGTCATTTGAAACCTGGAGGCCACAGAGGCCAGACATTGACCTTAATCAGCTGCACTCCACATTTGTCAATTTTCATTATGGGCTTTTGCTTTCAACTTCAAAAATCAATAGCAGGGGATCAGGACCTAGTCCACAGCAGCTTAGAGGCTGATAAGAATTCTTTTGGCAGGTAGCCACACTCATTTTGGAAGGGCATCTGATCTCCATGAGACTCCTCAGCACCCCACCAAACACCTACTATATGACAAACACTGCCAGGGTGCCAGAGATACAAAATGAATGACATACTGGTACAGTCCACCACACAGATGAACCTCAAAAACAATTATGCTAAGTGAAAGAAGCCAGACACAAAAGACATATATTGTATGATTACATTTATATGAAATATCCAGGAAAGACAGATCTATAGAAACAGAAATCAAATTAGCAGTGGTCTCGGGCTGAGAATGATAGTGGAGAGTGTCTGTAAATGGGCTTAAGAGGTTTTTGTAAGATGATGGAAATTTTCTAAAACTGGTCTGTGACGATGGCTGTACAACTCCATTTACTAAAAGTTATTGAATTGTACAGTTTAAATGGGTGGATTTTATCCATAGTGACTTTTCACAGCTGACAATTCACTTCTGCTTGTAAACCAATGTTTCACCAACTTCTAGGGCAGTCCTTGTCAACTGTTCCACCAGAAAACAGCCCCACTACCCAGGCATCTATAGTAGGCGATGACTTAACTTTTCCCCTCTGCATATAGATAGCGCCAGTTATGTCCCATCCTTGGGAGAACTGAGAGAACAATCTCTGGAGTCCCTCTCACTGGGGCGTTCACCTAGTCTCTCAGGGAACCCCAGTTCAAAAAGACTGCAGGCTGTACAAAAATTAACACTAAAATTAGATCCTATCAAGTCTAAAGGTTTCATTTTAAAAAATTTAGAGGTTTTAATCACTTGATACATGTTTATTATAATTTTACATAAAAAGGCCAAAGAGTGACAATTCCACTTCACACCATTTTCAATTTTTTTAAATTAATTTTTTAATTATTGTTAACGATATTTTTTTTTCAAAAATGAAATGTTTTCCTAAGTGGGGTCAGGGTATTTAAAAATCTTTATTCCTTTAAAAAATATTAAAGAATGATTTTAGAGTGTCACTGACGGATGACTTACGACGAGGATACCATTTTGGTCACGGAGGCACTTTTAAACTGCTCCCAGTTTTCCATGCTAGCTTGGAGGCCTTCCATGCCCACAAGTGCATTCCATGCCACAGCCCCCCACATGCTTTTCCCACATCTGGATTTCTCCCAAGCTTCTGAGCTGCTGTGGGCTCTTCATTCAAAAAAAAACAACAAAACAAAACAAAACAAAAAAAACAACCAAAAACATATTTGTGATCATTTGCTCTCCATAAATCTCAGCAAAAGACCAGGCCGTTCTCCAGTCCTCTAACATCCCTAGGACCCCGTGCCCCTTGCCCCAGATGAGAACAGGGTGTAGGCGAGATCAGGCCTGCTCCTGGGTGGGCTGAGGAGTGGTGCACTGTCACCTCTCCTGGTCCCTCCCTGCCACGTCCATCCCATCAGGGATACCACGCCGAGGAGGGTGCTCCCAGCCCCAGCCATTGGGCCCTGCATAACTAGCTGAGATGCATTCCACGGCTCCGCCCTCCGTGACCCTGGAAAAGAAAGGCCGACTCCCTCCTCCGCGCTTCAATAAACGCACCACTGCCTCCATCAGTCAGGCGGCACCACAATCAACCAGCACTGCACCGTCTCTCTACCTAACGACGCCTCTAGAAGGGACAGAAAACCTGTTCCTCTTTTTAGGAAGCCAAGGCTGTCCTCCGGGAACGGTCAGCGCTGGGCTGGGCAGGTTATCCGAGGGCCAGGTCTGGGGTCCGCCCTTTCTTGGCCTCCCCCAGCGGCTCGGGGGCAGGAGCTGGTACCAGCCGGGACCCCACAGTGGCCCGGAGCTCGACCTCACCCGAACACGTGTTCAGAGTTCCAGATCTTCATCGCTGCCGGCCGCAGGGCGAGGAGGACTCCAGGCTCCAGACTATCGCCCTCCGGGCTGCTCCATCCTTGGCGCGGAGTAGGCGTGGCGAGGGCGGGACAGGGCGGAGCGTGAACGGGACGCTCGCGGGTGTACCAGCCTGTGAGTAACGTGACCTTGCGAGCTGCGGTGGCTAAAAATAGGGATGCGGGAATCTACTGATCTGGCTGACTAGATCTGCGCTGCGGCAGGGAGGTGCACGGACAGCACCCGCTGCAAATACGGGGATGGAGGTGGGAGGCTAATTCTTATCGTTCAGGTTGTCCAAGTTCTCCTGAAGCCCTTTCTGGCCAGGCGGGTTTCTACCGTTAGAAACACAGAATCTGCCAGCCCAAAATAACTCCACAGGAGAAGGTGGGTGGGGTCGGGAAACAGTTATAGTATTGAATAAGCATTAAGCTAGAATGTGGTGCACATCAGAGGCAGTCTGCTAAAGAGACTGCAAAGACAGCAAGAAATCTCACTCGTTTACAGAGCCAGGCAGGTGCAACCCATAACATCCATGTTCTCAAACGAAAGGACTTGACAGCACCATTTGTCACAGAGAGTTCATCCTAAATTAACCTGGCAGTTGGAGCAACCATTTGTGTTTGTTAATTGTCTTTATCCAAAGGGGAAATAAATTTCTCATGTTGTTACCACAGAAGGTAGGTTTGCAACTCTGACCCAGATGTTCTCTGGAAGTTAAGCTAACATTTCAGAGATGCCGCTGAGGTCCTTGAGAAAAAACATTCCTGGGTTGTAAAACTGGGAAAGACCCCATTAGCTTTTAAAACCTCAAAAAGACAAAGAATTTACAAGTTTTCAAGAATAAATGCTCTAAGAGGAGGGAAAGGAGGGGCTCTTTCGCTTTGCACCAGGGAAAACTCCATTTTCTCTTTTAGATTTATCTTTATATTTACCCTGGACTACTACAAACTTCCAAGTGCAAAGAAGAGAGAAGCGTTTCGAGAAGAGCATCTTCTGCAGAATGAGATGGGGCATGAGGACAGGCACTGCATCTGGCTTGCTACTGAACCCAGCACCTAGTGCAGCACCTAGCACCAAGAGGGTATCCCAAGCCTACATGTTCAATGAGTCAATGAAGTGGAAAAAGCACCAGCACCAGCCAGAAGACCTGTATTAGGATCCTAGCTCCAACATCCACTCATATTGACCTTTATTTTACCATGTAGGCTTCACTTCATAGTCACCTTCCCAAGTTGGTTCTACTATCCCTGTTTTACAAGTGAACCAAACGGGACTTCAAGGAGATGTAAAAGTTCTCTCAGTGCTCACACTGAGTGATGGAGTTGAGATGAGGAGCCAGGTTTGCAAGATTCCCCCTCACAATGTGCTTTCGTGACTTGCAGTTATAAGCAGGCCAGTTGTGGAACAGTTCCTATATGCTAGCCACTGAGCTAGATACTGTTAGTTTGGTGTTTTAAAAGCATCATCATTTACAAACAGCATTTTCCACAAATACATATTGAGCGTGAGTCTGAAGAAACTGAGTTGATGGTGAGTGTCAGAAGACATTGTAAGTGAAATAGTCCATGTAACTCGCTCCAGGTCTGAGAGGGATGGGCTGCTGAATTCGCTCTTCTTGCCATGTGAGGAAACTAAGTTCCTCACTGGTAGTGCCCTGCTACCAACACACGACCTAATTGTTGAGACAGAGACCTGAGAACTGGGATGAAATGATCACTCCCTTTATGATCACAGCACACTCTCACCTCTACCTGCACCCACCTTGCCTTCAAACTGACTTTACACACAGCTATGGGTTTTCATCAGCCAAGCTCAGGTGCACCACTCCTCTTTGTGATTGTGTCACAGCCAGTACACTCCTCCCTCTGAGACTCAACACAATGTATTATGATCATCTGCTTGTTTCTCTGCCTTTCTCATTGGAATTAAAACTTTTGATGTCAGGAACTAGGTTATCATTATTCTTAGTATTTCTAGAGTCAGAAACATAGCAAGAACTGTTTAAATCAACAATTGTTGAATAAATGAAAGCTATATCCCTGCTTGAAATCCTACACTTATCTGTCCATTTTTGGTCAAAGTCCACTCTCCTGCAGCCTCACCTCTCTGGGCTCCTTGCTTTGTTGCAGGGTGTCTGTCTGGCCCAGGAGCAGCAGCAGCTGCTTTGCCTTGGAGCTTGTTATACAAAGTCTGACAATTAAGTTCGCAAACTCACCTTTTTAAAAAAGTTCTACATACCTCACTGTGGAATATCACTATGGTCACCTTCAAAGTACTCCCCTTCGAAGCTATGCATTGATGCCAGAACCTAGTCCACCCTCATAGCAATTTTGGAACTCTTTCTGGAATGGCCATCAGAGCTGTCGTCACATAACCCTTGATGTCCTGAATGTCATCAAAATGTCTTCCTTTTGGGCCGGCCGAGTGGTGCGGTGGTTAAGAGCTGGCTTGGGATGCCAGCAGCCCTGGTTTGGATCCCACACATGAGGGCCAGTGACACTGCCCTCTAAAAAAATAAATAAATAAATAAATAATTTTTAAAAATATGTCTTCCTTTCAATATTTCCCTTATCTTCAGGTAAAGAAAGAAGTCACTGGGGGCCAGATCAGGAGAGTAGGGAGGGTGTCCCAATACGGTTATTTCTTTACTGGCTAAAAATTCCCTCACAGACAGTGCTGTGTGAGCTGGTGCATTGTCGTGTTACAAGAGCTATGAATTGTTAGAGAAAAGTTCAGGTCGTCTAATTTTTTCATGCAGGCTTTTCAGCATTTCCAAATAGTAAAATTGGTTAAACATTTATCTAGTTGGTACAAATTCATAATGAACAATCCCTCTGATATCAAAAAAGGTTAGCAACATCGTTTTGACTCTTGATTTGGACTGACAGAAATTTTTTGTTCATGAAGAATTATCTGACTTCCATGGTGCACCTTGGTGCTTATTTTCAGGGTCATATTAGTACACCCATGTTTCATCACTAATGACAACATGGCCCAAAACATTGTCTTGCCTCTCCAAGAGGCTATAGCAAACTTTGACTCTCCTTTGCTTTTGTTCATCCGTGAGCTCCAGGACCATTTTTTTTTTTTTTGAGGGCAGTGTCACTTGCCCTCATATGTGGGACTGAACCAGGGCCGCTGGCTTCCCAAGCCAGCGCTTAACCACTGCGCCACTCGGCCGGCCCTCCAGGACCATTTTTGCATACACCTTTTTCATGCCAAGATTTTCATTTAAGATTTTCCTGTTTCTTTATTGATGTTCCGTTGGTCTGCTATGCTTCTCACACCCAGCTGACAATTTTGATGCACAATTTGACAAATTTTTGCGATGTTTTCATCAGTTCTGTTTGTTCTGGGTGCCCTGACTTCTCTTCATCAGTGACGTGTTCTCTCCCGTCAGAAAAAAAAACGTTTAATCCATTTATACACTGCTGTTTTCTTCATGGCATTATCCCCATAAACTTGGACTAAAATTTCCCTAATTTCACTTCCACTCTTTCAAAGTTTAACAAGAAATTTAATGTAATTCAAGCTCAGACATTCTCACAACAACACGCAAAAAAACAACAACGCAACAACAGTAATGAACACTGCTCAGCAAGACACCGCCACACATCGACAAGAAGACAGCTTTGAGACATTGATATACCAAGGTTATGAAGCCTTACTGAACTGTTTGTACAGTGCTGTCAATGTAAGCGCACAGTGGCAAGTTTTGTGAACTTAATTGTAAATGGAGGCTCCTGGGCCCAGCTCAAGCCGCACCATGCAGCACTTCAGGGTGAGGGCAAGCATTGTGGTTTTAGAAGCTCTCTGAGGGACTCTGATGCTAACACAGACCTACTGTCAATCCCCCAGCCTGACTGGACAAGGTGCTTCCTGTCTATGCCCAAGCTTTGTCATCTCCAGACATTTGCTAATACTGTTTCTTCCAGCCAGAATGCACTCCTTCATAGTTGTTCTGGACACACCTTCTAGATAAGGAGAGCAGAATATGCAAAATCCCAGAAGCATAAAGTGGTACAGTGCTCTTGTGAGGCTGGATTGAGGGATGAGTGGCAGGAGTGGAAACTAGAAAGGTTGACAGAGCCATGTCAAGAAGGACCCTATATTTCAATGAGAACTTTATTATTATTTTTAAAAAGATTTTATTGGGGAATTGGAGAAGGGGAACAGTGTTGGGGAATTGGGGAAGGGAACAGTTAAGTTGTTATCCTTCAATCTTAGTTGTGGAGGGCGCAGCTAGCTCAGCTCCAAGTGCATTCGCCATCAGGCCACCCAGCTCAGAGTACCATGTTTAATTTTAGTTGCGGATGGGCATAGCTCACCATCTCATGTGGGAATGGAACCGGCAACCTGGTTGTTAGAAGCACGAGCTCTTACCAGCTGAGCCATTCTGCCACCTGTTGGCAGCTCAGCAGTGGGTCAGCTTGGATGCAGCTCACTGGCCCATGTGGGAATCAAACCGGTGACCCTGTTGCTCAGAGCTCGTGCTCTTAACCAACTGAGCCACTCGGCAGGCCTTCAATGAGAACTTTAGATATTATCTAGAAGACAATGGAGTTTTGACGGGTTCTAGTGTTTGAGATATTCGAGACAAAAGTGTTTAAAATACAAGCACGATCCAGGATGTAGACTTGGCTGGCCATGGGGACTGAAGTGAAATGGAGATGAAGATGCTACATAATGTCTTCCCCAAGGGCCTTGTCTTCCCTGAGTCTGTATTATGAGCTACCTTGACACTATGGTGCTTTCCTGCACACCTGTTGGTCTGTATCACGAGTGTGTGTGCCTATGTCCCCAGGCAGGCATCTTGGGGAGGGGTAGCCACGTGATTTCATCTTCCTAGTCCTGGTATCTGGAACATATGTAGTGGGGGCTTAACAAATTTATTTATTTCACTAAGTGAATGGAAAGGACCTGCTTCAACCACCTTTTGAGAAGATAATGCATGAGAGTGTGGAGAGGTAGGACATCTGTCCCAACCTTGGCTGCATAATAGAATCATTTGGGACCTTTGGAACATACCTGGAATCCACCAGGGGTTTTTATTTGTGCTGGGATGGAGGCTGCCCAGGTCTAACACTGGATAATCACTTACTAATTTTATGATCCTGAGCAAGTTACTTAACTTCTCTAAGCCCCTGACTGTAAAGTGGTTGAGTGGACCACAAATGGCTGTCAACGCCTAGCATGGTGTCAGACACATAGCAAGTGTCCAATACACAATAGCTATTATCCTGATATAGACCCTGACCAAGCTTCCCTCCTACCCTCTAGTCTCCTTGGTCCCCTCTCCCCAGGCATCAGTTCTACTAGTCTTCCTTTTTGTAGTTCCTATTTCCTCCACCCATTGGTAATTTCACCCCACATCCCACCCTTAATTATAAATATGGCCACGTCATCTCGACTTAAAAACAAACAAACAAACAAACAAACAAAAAACATCTTCCCCTTGACTCTGCACCTGTTTGTGGGTCCTTAGAGGAGCCAAGGACCTGAGCTGTTTCTCCTACCTGTACCTCTGCTCATTCCAAATAAACCAGGTGGGTTGATTTTTTTCCTTGCTTGGGACTTGCGGAAAACAAAGGAGCAATCCCCAATCACCCACCACCCAATCACCTCAAGAAAGTAAAGATTTATTATTTTTAATAAAATATTAGATGAAGCAATGGTCTTGTTCCATAGCAATACTTCAGCAGAGATGGAGGCCAGCTCAGGCTGTGCTGGGCCGACTCACTGTGCACCCCAGGGCAGTCACCGGACTTACCGGACACTTAGCAATGGGACTCACACTCTAAGGTGCAGCCAAGACAGACATTCACAGGCAGGTGTGATAGCACCCAGGTGACTTATGAGTCTGATTTAGTGACACCCAGCAGTTTCTTTGTTATTTCAGTTTCATAGTTTCTCTAGAAACTGGAAACATGCTAGTTAAAGAGTGACTGGCCATGTATTCACTGGTTAAACCAAGCACAGGATATAGCTATCAGGCAGAGATGGAAAGGTAGAGTCAGCCATTGGCTGAACCTCTCACAGCAAGGCAACTCCAGAGGTTCTTTTCACAGCAGGTATGGTACTTAAGGAAAGATTCTCGAGTCATGGAGAATTCAGGAGTAAAAGTCATCCCTAACCTTTATCTTTGGCTGGAATGCCTCTTTGACATTTTTTTGGCTTGAGAACTATAGTCATTTATCTCATTTCAATAGCACCGAGGGAAAGAGTGGATTAAGCATGACATCCTAGAAGCTTATGGTGGTAAATGCCAAACCTGTGTGTGTGAGGCACTGGAAAGGTATCTTCCAGCTACTACCTCCTATATGTACCATGCAATTATTCTCCCCACTTGTCATCTAAATATTTCAAAGGGAGAGCAACGTTTGCTCTTCCACTTTTTACCACTTATTTATTTCACAACATGCTCTAACAAGCTCCTAAAACTCCTGTCATTAGGATCATCAGTAGCCATCACATTTTCCAATCCAGTGGCTACTGATGAGTCTCCTTCTATGCCTCTCCACTGTACTTGGACTACTGAGCACTCTCTCCTTGAAATTCTGCTCCCTTGTTTCCAATGACACTCAATTAGTCTGTAATATACCTTCTCTGTCTCTTTTGCAGATTCCTCTTCCTTTTGGTTTTTCTGTTCTTCCCATTCTACCAGTGAACTCACCGAGTTTCATGGTTTCCACTAACTCCCAAACAGTATCTCTATCTCATTTCTACCCCAAGTTTCAGATCCATATGTCCAGTTATCCATGGGAAAGTCCCTAGGTCCTCACCTGAAACTCATCATGGCCAAGGCATCTTCTTCCTTAAGCAAATTCTTCCAGGCATCACTCAGGTACCCCAAGCCAGAGTAATTCCTTACCCTACACCAATCAGTCATCAAGTCCTTTGAAATTTGCCTCTTACACATTGTTTTAATTCATTCCTTCTGCGTTTTTTTCAGAGATGATATGATTTAACAGTTATAGTTGAAGGCATAGGTTTGAAGACAAACAAACCTGGGTTCCAGTCCTGGCTCCCCTTCTGCACGTAGCTTACTCTCTCCAAATGCCAGTATTATCATCTATGAAACAGCAATACTAGTATACCTACCCTGTGAGACTTGGGAAAATTAAATAACATATGTGAAGTCCTTAGTATAGTGACTGGTGGGCAGTAACAACAAATGTCAGCCTTTATTATTGTTAGTATTGTAGTACCGTCCCTGCTAATCGCTGACGTAGTTCAGTCTGTCATCGCCTCTCACCTAGGTTATTCTAATAGCCTTCTATCTAGCTCCTCAGAAGGATGCCACTCCCACGCCCAGACAATTACTACTTGTCCTATCCGCCTGGTCTGTGTTGCACCCACTCCAAAGCTTTGTTTGATCTCCCCCTGGGTGCTCCTCACTCCTCCTTGTCCTCCTGTAATTGCATCCGAATACCACCCTCATTACTCTCAGTGCATTGTTTTATAATTACTGTACTTGCTTGTGTTTCTGTCTCTACCACCAGATTAATGCTTATAAAAAAGGCAGGTTTTGGGCTGGCCAAGTGGCTCAGTTGGTTAAGAGTTTGCTCCAAAGTGCGAGCTGAGCTCTGAGCAACAGCAGTTTGATGCTCAGCCCAAGCTGAACTGCCGCTGAGCTGCAGACAGGTGGCAGGATGGCTTAGCTAAAAAAAAAAATAAAAAAAAAATAAAAAAAAAGTGTCACCTTGGGCTGGCCAAGTGGCGCGGTGGTTAAGAGCTGGCTCAGGTGTACAGTGCAGTGATCAAGCCTCTACTCCAACCATGAAATGGTCTCCCTAACAAGACATATGAGGTTGTATAATACTGTATACCAACTGTAATTGAATATATATATAGTCACGGGACGTGGATTATAATGTGGAAGGGAGTTAGAGAAAATGTAATAGATATATATGATATGGGGGGGAGGAGTGGGGTGGCTAAATGGGGGAGGAGGGTTGTCACTTTGAGGGGGTAAAAAGTATAACTATTGCACTGTGTTGTACACCTGAAACGAATTAAAAATTAATTAATTTAAAAAAAAAGAAGAGCTGGCTCGGGACGTCAGCGGCCCCGGTTCAGACCCCACATATGAGGGCCAGTGACACTGCCCTCTAAAAAGAAAAAAAAGGTTTCTAAGCTCCACCTCTTACTTTTTGAATTGGCATTTTTTAAGGTGAGACCTAGAAATAGGCATTTTTAATGAGTAGCCCAGGCAGTTAGAAAGTTCCCAAAAGTTTGGAAAGGAATTCTGCAGTAGACTACCTGAGCTCATCAAGGATGGGGACTGAGTCTTACTTATCTTTGTGTACCCAGGATCTATCACAGTCCCTGGCAAACAATAAGCACTTGATAGTTGCTTGTTCAGTGAGTCAAGGGTGACTCTGAGGGAGTTATGAATCTGGGAGCAGCTTGGCCAAGGGCTGGAGTGGGGAGGGTTTCATCTAGTGTGGCCATGGACACAGCCATCTGGTCAACATTTCCAGGAAGGCTTAATGCCTTTGGGGGTAACCTGTGGGGTAAATTGAGAGGTCCTACTTTTTTTCTTATCTATTCAGATTCTATACATTGAGATTGTGTCAAATTTTCATTTTCCAATAGTCTGCTGCTAAAAATAAATGTTTGAAAACTGCTGTACAGGAATAGTTTTTAATCTAGGGAGAAAATTAATCTTCCGGCAGGTAAGAAGTTTTGAAGAACTGTTGGAGCTGTTTCTTTCCCATTTGCCATAGATATTGCTTCATTACCCCAGGACTGTAAGAAAAATTGGGCTCTGATGTTTCATGGATCCTCAAATACAGTGATAGTAAAGATCCGATTTACCCTCTTCAACCCACCATGCTGGCAGAATGAGATGGCAGAAGGTTGGGGATTCCAATCCTGTTCCATCTAGAAATATTCTAAGATCCTACATATATAATACAATATTTTTGGAATCCAAGAACATGTTCTCTAACTAAATTCAGAACTATCCTTAGCCTCAAAACAGCCAAGGTATACTAGCATAATATTAAAACAGTATATCTCTGTGACCTGTTACTTTCTATGGTATATGTTCCTACATAATTAATTCTTTTTCCCAACTCCTACATACAATAAGTCTCTCCAATACATATCTTTTTGCACTTTATTTCTGTTTCTGGTCACTTTAATTTTCTCCATTATAGCTTATGTACTTTTTCATTAGAAACCTAAGACACCATTTCCTTCCCAGCTTGCAAATCTCCTTTCCCTTGATGACTTCTGGCATTGCAATAGCATACTAAAAAAATGGTTTAAGACTAAGGGGTCTGGCATCCAAACATTTTCTTGCAAGAAGACATCATTAAGTAAAATCTAGGAACTTTATGATTTGTGTAAACTCTTGTGGCCAACACTTTTAGAAAAATATTTGATCACTAACAAGTAAAGTGGTGATTAGGAGTATTCTAAATGTTTTGCTATTGTCATTCATGAAACATGCATTGTTACGCCTCGGTGTTGATGTCATAATGAATTGTTTTATTCATTATCATCTAGACAATATTAATTGGATGTTGCCTCTTTTTAGATTCCATTACCTAAGACAAATTACAGGGAACAACAGCACAAACCATGATTACCATTGGAAAATCCCTGTCAGCCTCACCTCATAGAAAACACAACATTAGTATTATTGCAGATGGACTAAAAACAATAGTAATATCATTAAAACACACAAAAAATCCAGGCCAGCCTGTGAACATATTTTAAGGTTTTTTGAAATGCACAGTGCAGGGTTTGTCTTAAAAATTTATAGTCCTTTCCTGCCACCTGGTGGGGAAATATATACAGCACAGCTCTTCTTGCATAGTCTGAAGGTCCTAGCTCCCAAATGCTGGCAAATAATTTTTTTAAAATAATGTTTACCAAGCAATCTCTCCTGTAGAAAGTTATGCTACAAATGGATACTGGCATATATATATATATATATATATATATACAGCCATAAGAATGTTCATTGTATGGGGCCGGCCGAGTGGCACAGTTGGTTAACAGTGCGAGCTCTGAGCAACAAGGTTGCAGGTTCCACTTCCTCTGGGATGGTGGGCTGCCCCCGCTCCTCTCCTGCAACTAGATTGAAAGTGGCCACTGGACTTGGAGCTGAGCTTGTGCCCTCCACAACTAAGATTGAAGGACTACTTCACTTGGAGCTGATGGGTCCTGGAAAATCACAATGCTTTCCTTCCCCAATAAAATCTTTTTAAAAAAATTTTAAAAAAGAATGTTCATTGTAGCATCTAAAATAGAAATAAGTTGGAAGTGGTCTGAACAACCTTGATTAGAAATTGTTACACCTTTACCATAGAATATGTACAATGGAGTTGATTAAAGAATGGGGATGGAACTACTCGTATTTGTTATTAACATACAAAAATATACGTTAATGAAAAAAACAATGTGCATATAGTATAATTTTATTAATGCAAAAATACTTGCAAATGCATATAAACTTATTGAAACACACACACATATACAGGAAAAAACTACTTACAGGGCCGGCCGAGTGGCGCATTGGTTAAGCGCTGGTTTTGGGATACCAGCGGCCCCGGTTCGGATCCCACATGAGGGCTAGTGACACTTCCCTCTACAGCTAACAACAGCTCCACCTGGAGCTGGGCTGTGTGAGCCCCAGTGATGGTGTGGGCTGCAGCCCCTGCTGCAATGGGCTGCCATAGGCTGCAGTGAGTGGCCCGCAGCCAGCGTGAGCGGCTGGCAGCCAAGCGTGAGCTGCCAATAGCCTCGATGAGCGACATCCAGAGGCCAGCGACCGATCTGCCTCATCCGGGAAGAGCGCAATGACGATACCAACAGTGAAGCAACATCCTCCGCAACTAAACTGAAGAACAAAAAGACGGCAACTTGTCTGTTCCCCTTCCCCGATTCCCCAACGCTGTTCCCCTCCGCCAATTCCCCAATAAAATCTTTTTTTAAAAAAAAACTACTTACAGAATTACCTTTAAGCAGTGAAAATAAGAGATTGAGAGTTTTACTCTCTTGCAACTTTATACTCTTCTATACTGATAAAAAAAAGTATCCTGAATTTTGTATATTAAAAGTTTTATTTTTTATTATAAAATTAATATGTATTTATTATATGATATTTAGAAAATATAAATAAGCATAAAATTATTTTTAAAATGCTATAATTTCAGCATTGAGAGAAATAGCCTCCTTTAATATTTTTAAAGTTTATATTTTATTGTAATAGGTAATATACTCACATGGTTCAAAAAAACAAAATGAAAACTACACACTAAGAAGTATCAGATGATCCATGACACCCTGCCTTCTGTAAGTAACCACTTTTATTAGTTTCCTGTAATGTATCAGCCATCCCCCCAGGTCCTGGCAATCATTAATCCCCTTTATGCCTTTATGGATTTATTTATTTAGGAGCATATAAAAGGATTCATACAATATGTGGTCCTTTGTGACTGGCTTCTTTCATTTAGCATGTTTTCAAGATTCATTCATGTTGTAGCATGTATCAGTACTTTATTCCTTTTTATGGCTGAGTAGTAATCCATTGTAAAGACATACCGTTTTCTGTTTATCCTTTCATCATTTGATGAACATTTAGGTTGTTTCCACTTTGGGACTATTATAAATAATGCTGTTATGAACAGTTCTTATGAGTTTCTGTGTGGATATATGTTTTCATTTCTCTTGCATATATACTTAAGAGTGGACATGCTGGGTCATATGATAATCATATGTTTAACCTTTTTAGGAACTGCCAGACTGTTTCCAAACCAATTGCACCCTTTTACAATCTCACCAGTATGAGAGGTCCAATTTTGCTACACCCTCACCAACACTTATCATCTGTCTTTTTATCTAGCCATCTTAGAATGTGAAGTCAAATCTCACTCTGGCTTTGACTTGTCTTTCCTTGCTGGCTAATGATGCTAAGAATCTTTTACTGTACTTGTGGGCTATTTGTACATCTTCTTTGCAGAAATGTCTAGTCAGATCATTTGGCCATTAAAAAGAATGCTTTCAGGAGATATAATTCACATACTGTATAATTCATCCATTTAAAGTGGACAAATCAATGGTTTTAGTTCATTTGTAGAATAGCAGTGCAACCATCACCACAGTCAATCTTAGAACATTTTCATCACCCCAAATAGAAACCCATGTCTTTATGCTATCACCTCCTAATCCCTCCTGCCACCCATCAGCCTTAGACAACCACTAATCTATTTGTGTTTTTATAGATTTGCCTATTCTGGACATTTTCATATCAATGGGTTCATACACCATATAGTATTTTGTGTCTGGCTTCTTTTACTTAGCATACTGTTTTCAAGGTTCATCATGTTTTCCTTTTTGTTTTGGAAATAAGGCATACTTTTATCTTTTATACTATGGTAAATATTTATAACATAATATTTGTCAATTTAATCATTTTAAATATACAATTCAGTGGCATTAACTATATTCACAATTATGTACAACCACTGCCACTATTTATTTCCAGAAGTTTGTTGTTGTTTTTTTTTGAGGGCTGTGTCACTGGCCCTCATATGTGGGACCCAAACCGGGGCCGCTGGCTTCCCAAGCTAGCTCTTAACCACCGCGCCACTCGGCCAGCCCATTCCAGAACGTTTTTATCATCCCAAAAAGAAACTCTAATCATTAAACAATACTACCCATTCTCCTTTCCCCAGCCTTCTGGTAACCTCTAATCTACTTTCTGTCTCTGTGATGTTGCCTACTCTAGATTTCTCACCTAGGAGGAATCTTACAATATTTGTCCAGTTGTATCTGACTTATTTCACTTAGCATAATGTTTTCAAAGTTCATTCATGTTGTGGCATGTATTAGGACTTTGTTACTTTTTATGGCTGAGTAGTATTCCATTGTCTGTATATTACCACATTTTGTTTATCTAGTCATCTGCTGACGAAGAATGCTACAGTGAACATTGCACAAGTGGACAATACAAAGTCTGACAATTAAGTTCGCGAACTTGTTGCAACAATGTCACTAACTTTTTTTGATATCAGAGGCACTATTCATTATGAATTTGTACCAACTGGACAAACAGTTAACCAAGTTTACTATTTGAAAATACTGAAACGGCTGCATGAAAAAGTTAGACGAAAATGACCTGAACTTTTCACCAATCCGTGGCTCTTACATCATGACAATATACCAACTTACGTGGCACTGTCTGTGAGGAAGTTTTTAGCCAGTAAACAAATAACTGTATTGAAACACCCCACACTCACCTGATCTGGCCCCCAATGACTTCTTTCTTTACCCAAAGATAAAGGAAATATTGAAAGGAAGACATTTTGATAACATTCAGGACATCAAGGTAGTAATACGATGACAGCTCTGATGGCCATTTCAGAAAAAGATCTCCAAAATTGCTTTGAAGAGTGGACTAAGCACTGGTGTTGGCTCATAGCTTCCCAAGGGGAGTACTTTGAAGGTGACCATAGTGATATTCAGCAATGAGATATGTAGCACTTTTCCTAGGATGAGTTCATAAATTTAATTGTCTCACCTTGTATGTTTGAGTCTCTGTTTCAATTCCTTTGGGTGTATACCTAGGTGGGGAATTGCTGGGTTGTATGGTAATTCTGTTTAGTGTTTTGAGGAAATGCCAAACTGTTTTCCCCAACACCTGCACTTTTTTTTTTTAAAGATTTTATTGGGGAATTGGGGGAGGGGAACAGTGTTGGGGAATCGGGAAGGGGAATGACAAGTTGCTGTCTTTTTGTTCATCAGTCTAGTTGCAGAGGACGTTGCTTCACTGGCCCATGTTGGTATCGTCATTGCGTTCTTCCCTGATGAGGCAGATCAGTCACTGGCCTCTGGATGGTCGCTCACCGCGACTATTGGCAGCTCACACTGGCTGCCAGCCGCTCATGCTGGCTACCTGCCACTCACTGTAGCCTATGGCAGCCCACTGCAGCAGGGGCTGCAGCCTACACCTTCGCCAGGGCTCGCACAGCCCAGCTCCAGGTGGAGCTGTTGTTAGCTGTGGAGGGCAGTGTCACTGGCCCTCATATGTGGGATCCCGAACTGGGGCCGCTGGCATCCCCAAACCAGCTCTTAACCAATGCGCCACTCGACCGGCCCAACAGCTGCACTTTTTAACATTCCCATGAAAACCATGCAGTCTCTGTTCGCGTCTGTTTATATGTTTATATATATATATATATATATATGTATATATATATATATATTATACACAATGTGGTATTTTCTACCTCTGGGTGGTACTACTAATTTGTAAAAGAGCTATGTTTAATTGGTGTAAAAAAACAAATAAGTTCTTTTTTTTTTTTTAAAGATTTTATTGGGGAATTGGTGGAGGGGAGCAGCGTTGGGGAATCAGGGAAGGGGAACAGACAAGTTGCCGTCTTCTTGTTCTTCAGTTTAGTTGCGGAGGATGTTGCTTCACTGTTGGTATCGTCATTGCGCTCTTCCCGGATGAGGCAGATCGGTCGCTGGCCTCTGGATGTTGCTCATCGAGGCTATTGGCAGCTCACGCTTGGCTGCCAGCCGCTCACGCTGGCTGCGGGCCACTCACTGCAGCCTATGGCAGCCCACTGCAGCAGGGGCTGCAGCCCACACCACCACTGGGGCTCACACAGCTCACACAGCCCAGCTCCAGGTGGAGCTGTTGTTAGCTGTAGAGGGCAGTGTCACTGGCCCTCATGTGGGATCCGAACCGGGGCCGCTGGCATCCCAAAACCAGCGCTTAACCAATGCGCCACTCGGCCGGCCCACAAACAAGTTCTTTTTAAGGATTGGCTAGTCTAAAATTCTCAGAAATATAGAGACTGAACAAAATGTTTTTCAGATTCACATCATCCAAATTAATTTTTAGTAAATAAAAGCTAGTTTAAGTTTGTTGGTTCAAGTAAAACAGACATATCTTTGAGTTATCTAAGAGTTCAAAATTCTAATTATGAGGGCCGGCCGAGTGGCGCAGTGGTTAAGAGCTTGGGATGCCAGCGGCCCCGGTTTGGATCCCACATGAGGGCCAGTGACACTGCCCTCCTAAAAAAAAAAAAAAAAAAGGAATTCTAATCATGATACAAGAAAATTAATATATGTTTTCAGTAAAAAGAGGTATAAGGCATGGAAATATATTTTTGAAAAAAAGGAAAATAATGTTGTCCTAGAATACAGTGGCTGTTTCAGAATGGGAAAGGGTAAAAAAAAAAAAAAAAAAGACAAAATCTGAAAGTAAAAAGAAAAATTGTAAGAGGTTTGTAAAATTCTTTAAAAAGAAAATTTTGTGTGGTCAAGCTAAATAAGATTGAAGTAAATTTAATTAAGTACATAAATTTAAATATCAAGAATAAGCTGACACATGAGCCAGCCGAGTGGCACTGTGGTTAAGAGCTGGCTTGGGATGCCAGCGGCCCCGGTTCAGATCCCACATATGAGGGCTAGTGACACTACCCTCTTAAAAAAAAAAAAAAAAAAAAGAATAAGCTGACACAAAATTAGTCTTTTTCTTAAACTGGGAATGGCTTTGGAGTGTTCCAGAGGGTCCCTGGAATGCCTCAAAAGATTTGTTTTCCCTCTTTATAAAAGAAAAATATTAAACTAATTAAGGCTTATTTGGTGTGTTGAAGTCACATGGAAATTATTATCAAATAAAACTAACTTTGGTCCGGCTGAGTGGTGCGTTATTTAAGTTGGATTGGGATGCCGACTCTGAGCAGCAGGGCCCTGGTTCAGATCCCATATAGAGGGTCAGTGACGCTGCACCCTCTACAGCTAAGATGGTGAACAACAGCTTGACCTGGAGCTGGGCTGCCATGAGTCACCGGCAACGGTGCAGGCTGCAGTGGGGCTGGCCAGTAGCTGGTGTGAGCTTTCATGAGCCTCTGTGAGTGGCCGTCCAATGGCCAGCAAGTGACTGCCTCACCCAGGAAAGGTGCAATGATAATGCCAACATGGGCCAGTGGGGCGACGTCCTCCACAACTAGACTGAAGAACAAAGGGACAACAACTTGTCTGTTCCCCTCCCCCAATTCACAATAAAATCTTTAAAATAAATTAATTAATAAATAAATAAAATAACATTGACCCTTCTTTATGTTATATTTGTAATAGCATGTTATAAAAGTTTCAGGAATTATATGAAATTCCTGGAAATATGCATGGTACTGGCTTAAAATGCCTGTTATCAAAATTGAGGCAAACACTAAAAGAACTGAATCTGTGTATCAGATTGTGGCACAAGTAGATGAAGTTTATTCTGTTTCTGAAAAAATGGCCCCTCATGGCCAGAGTTTTGCCATACTGATGTCCTTGTAACATGGCAACAGTCTGCTCCTGAATTAGAAAAATTAAGATGGGTGAACAATGGTTGTAAATTGAATAGTTGGGGCTAGGGGTAAAACAGGACTGCCTCTTGGTTCTTCCAGGCTCCCTGACAAACTCTGTTTTTCAGTTTAGACATTCCTTCATAAACCATAGTGCATTTAAGTTGGACTTCAATCGACTGCCACTTGGTATGGGTTACCAATATGTTCTTGTTGTTGTGTGTATATTTTCTGGATGAGTTGAAGCCTTCTCCTGCAGCAAGCCTGAAGCCCTCACAAAAATAAAAAACTGTTAAAAAGTGTGTTTTCCAATTTGGGTATACTTTTCAAGTGCCCTCTCAAGGCTATTTACATAGCCCTATCATATGCCAACCAGGACCTGTCACTATTTTCTTTCCCAGCCTTTGTGAAATGGTCTCATTACATGGATGACATAATGTTCACCTGTAAAGATTTGCAGGCCTTGCTGAAGCACCTACAACAGAGAAGATAGGCCATCCGTCCACAAAAGATACAAGGCACAAGCCCAGCTGTAAATTTCCTAGGGGTCACCTGGTCAGGAAAGATGCATCTTATACTGGGCACGGTCATTGACAAAATACAACATTTTCCCAATCCTAAAACATGAAACAGTTACAAAGCTTTTTAGGCCTTTTAGGGTACTGATGGGCTTTCATCCACCATCTGGCTCAATATTTGCACCCAGTACATCAGCTGGTAAAATAAGGCGCTCATTGGTGATGGGAAAGTGAGCAGCAAGCTGCATTTGAGAAAACAAAAATCTGACTAGGCCAGGCACTTACCTTGGGTTCTCCCCTTGCTGATGTATCCATGTCTTTGGATGTAACTGCAAGTCATGGCAGAATTAGTTGGGGCCTATGACAAGGTCAACAAGGGAAAGCTGTGCCCCTTGGGTTCTGGTTCCGATTATGGAAAGATGCTGAGATCTGTTGTTCCGCCATTGAACAACAGGTCTTGGGAGTGTATAAAACATTGCAACAAATAGAACCCATTACTGCTGGCCTACCGGCGACAGTGCACATGGGCTTCCCAATTAAGGGTTATTTGTAAAGCCCACTTCAGTTCTTGCCCAAGCCTCCACTCTACAAAATGGCATGCATATTTGCAACAGCACAGTGCCCTTTCCACAAGTCCTTTGGGCAATGAGTTACATGCTATTTTGGAGTCAATGTATTACAAGACTACTGTAGTGCCCCCACAAATAATGCCCTTGTCAATAAGAGAAGCCACAATTCCTGTCCTTAAAAATACATGGTATATGGTTGGGTCTAGCAGATATAAGCCTGGTGCACGAACTGCGGTGGCCATACAACCCCATACAACACTATATGGTTTGAAATGAGAGTACAACAGAGTATCCAATGGACAGAACTAAGGGCCGTGTGACTGATGTGTACACATGAACCATGCCTATAGTCTACTGTAGAGACACTTGGGCTATATTTAAGGGTTGCATGACCTTGCTGGCACAATGGACATGAGACAGCAGGCAAGTACTAAAAAAGCCATTGTGGGGAGCCACAATATGGAAAAAAATCTGAAAATGGTTGCAAAAACCTGACAATCTATCATGTTTTTGCTCATCCATCTAACTCGCCTCCTGGAAATATGAAGGCTGATGTACTAGCAAAGATCAGGACACTCAGAAATATTCAAACCAGCAGATTTAGCAGATTGGGTATACAAATATAGCAGGCCCTGCAGAGCTTAGGTGGGATGGCAAATAACAAAGGGGGTTGATTTGCCCCTCGGTTATACTGATATAGTAACCAATTGTCTGGCTATTTTCTCGCCTGTGCCCATGCTGCATCCCACACATACCAGAACATATACACAAAGCAGCCATCCCTATAGTAGAGATTGACAGATCTCTACTGCCTGGAGAACTCAATCTATTCTCTGAAAATAATTTCTCTTTGAAACAGTTCTTTTTCTTAAAAAAAAAAAATTGGGGAATTGGGGGAGGGGAACAGCGTTGGGGAATAAGGGAAGGGGAACAGATAAGCCGCTGTTCTTTTGTTCTTCAGTCTAGTTGTGGAGGACATCGCTTCACTGGCCCATGTTGGTGTTATCATTGCTCTCTTCCTGGGTGAGGCAGTTGCTCGCTCACGGTGGCTCACAGCAGCCCAGCCCCAGGTGGAGTTGTGGTTCACCATCTTAGCTGTAGAGTGCAGCATCACTGGTGTTCATGTGGGATGCCAACTGGGGTCCTGCTGCTCAGAGCTGGAGTCCCAAGCCAACTCATAATCACTGTGCCACTTGGCCGGCCCTCTTTGAAACAGTTCTTGATGAGCCCAAGCTAGACGTCAGAGTCCCAACACTTTTATTATTGCAATTCAGTCACTGGTTTGTTATTCTTTGCATTACCTAAGGGTTAGGGATCTGTGATTTGGCACCCCTAGAGCTCAGAATGATGCCCAACACTGAGGAGGCACCCAAAATATTTGACGAGTGACTCACTGGGAGGGTGAAAGCCAAAATGTTGAAGATGGTTTCCCGCCCTAACCAGGTCTGCGACCCCAAAGCCTACTCAGTACCACCGCGCCTATCTGGGCAGGTCTTGCCCAAGTGCCCGCCCACTTTTCCGCCTTCCTCAGCCCTCCCTTAGGCCCCGCCCCGCCCACCACCCACAAGCTTCTCCCTTTGGTCCCACCCCAGCCCCTCCACCGTCCTCTATGCTCCTCCCTTTAAGCCCTGCCTCCAGCCCCGCCCTCCACTCGCCTTCCTCCTCTCCCCTTCGGCTACGCCCACCGCCCTCCGCTCGCTCTCCATGCTAATTTCTTCAGGCCCCGCCACTAGCCCACACTGAGCGAGGACGCTGCAAAACAGCGGGAGCCGCCCCGGACCCGATGGCCCGCCTTACGGCTAACGTCTGCACGTCAGCACGCTGGGGTCAGGAAAAGCGCGCGTCGGGAGCGTGGGCTCGCAGGTGAGCGGCGTGCCGGGACAGCAGCCTTCCGGCGTCCGCTCTCCTCTGTCCGCGGCTGGCCTAGGCCACCGGTAGCTGTCCGCCTGCCGGCCGCAGAGCAGCGCCTGCGCAGCGCCCCCGGCCCGAGCGGGAGCACGGGCGGCCATGGCGCACCGCTGCCTGCTGCTTTGGGGCCGGGGCGGCTGCTGGCCCCGCGGCCTGCCACCCTTGCTCCTGCCTGGCGGCGGCGTGGGCCCCAACAAGCGATCCTGCCTCCGGACGGTGAGTCCGGGCGCCCAGTGTCCTCTGCCCCCCGCCCTACCCGCCCCGGACCTCGAGCCCGGGCCTGGAGAGGAGGGCGTCAAGGTCACCATCCCCTGAGCACGCTCGCGGCGCGCTGGGCGTCCCAGGCGAGTTCCTCTTGTGAATGAGGCCGCGTGCGCTGCCTTTCTATTCCAGTACGCCTTGTGTTTATGGTCGTGTATCCTTTGGTTCCCGTAGGCACGCTTGTGCTAGTCAAACCCTGGGTATCAAGTTGGATTTTTGACAACATGCGTCTCCAATAGAATAAGGTCTTTGCGTCCGTGAACTTCAAAAGATCATCTGGGCGGGTCCTCTGACTTCATTTACGGTAGTCTGTTTTACAGACATGCAACTGAGACCTACAAATGGTTGCCTTAGTTTTACCTGCTTTCATGACATTGGAAAACAGAATGTATGTGTTGTGTATGTGTTTTAAGAGTCGGCAGCATGAGCATGATGTAGTAAAAGCCCAGGTTTTGGAGTTAAGCGCCTTAACCTCTCTGAGCCTCCATTTTCCCAGCTGTTGAATGGAGCTATTGGTAGCATTGTGGGTTTAGCACATAGTGCTAACCAATAAACATTAACTATGATGAATAATGCCACAGTCAGAGTAGACACTTTTTTGTTGCATAAGAAGGCCTATCCTCAATAGCAGGCTATTTCTCTGTTGGTGATAACTAACTGGTAATACATTTTTCTGAAGTGATGATAGTGTATTCTGACAGAACTGTGGCAGTCATCTGTCTCAAATAAAGGTGCATGTACTGAGTAGTCGATGTCAGCTATTTCCATGACAGTTTCTTGCTGTCAGTTCTTTAGAGCCCAGCCTTGCATTAGTTTACCTATAAGTGTACATGTAGAGACAAAAGAGCATGGTGGTTAAGGCCCTGGACTCAGTCACTGCCACTTATTAGCCAAATGCCCCTGAGGAATTATCTCAGCCTCTCCACTTAAAAGGGGGTATTGATAGTATCTGTGTTGAGGTAAGAAGTATCCAAACCTGTGGAGAATTTTTATAGGAGTTTATTTGAGCCAAACTGATGATAATGCTGGGAAGCAAGATCTCAAATGCTCAGGAGAATGAGTTTTGCAGTTTCTTTTATGTATTTAGAATTAAGGAGAGAAGGGAAGGAAGACACATAGAATGGGAGAAAGCAAGGCAGGGATTGGATTACAGGATAGGTAAGATTATGTGATCTCTCAAGGGTGGTTATGTTTCACAGGTGTCTGAAAAGGAGGCAATTAATAGGTGTGTGTTAACCTAGATGCACAGAAGCAATGGACAGGACTTGCTTAAAGCAAAGATAAACCTTTTACTAAAGAAGTTATATGGCTGTGGTGTGGCTACACAACATGTCCTGCCCAGCTAGGAATTTATGATCAGATCACCCTGTGAGGTTACATTTGGTTAGATTTATTATAGCACCCATTTTTCCTCCACACCTGCATTCATGATTTTTACTCTTTGAAGCTCCCTTGTGAGTCTTAGATTATCTTCATTTCTTTCCTACTCCATATTGCCCTGCACTAGCTCTTTTTTCAGTTTCTTGCGTTCATTTCTCTCTTTTACGTTGTTCTATTATCCTTTTGTCCTCAGTGATTGTTGGACTCAGACATATAATGAGCAGGTATGATATGCCTTGTGATTTTGCAGTTTTATGGCAGGAATTGTATCTAAAAGGGCCTTCTTTGGAGTGGCACTATTGTCCCTGTGCATCATCAATGCAGAGGTATAAGGAAACCCCTGCAGTGACAGTGATAGCAGATTGATTGTGACTGTGACATATATTCCCTGGTACTGCTCTGAAGATCTGGGTGGACACTGGGGCATTACTGTGCTACTTGCCGTAGGGGAGTCTCATAGAACAGATTTTCCTTTAAATTGGTGCTGCTGTTAAAGGTCAGTAACTATTCTCACAGTGAGATTCCTGGGGAAAAGATTTTGATATCTCAGATGTCAGTTCCCAGGTATTATGCTCAGAAGAATAAGACTGACGATAAAGCAACTAAAAAGTGCTCATCTTGTCAAACATAAAAGCTAATCCTCCAAAATGAGTTGCTCTAAATTTAAATTTTGTGAATTGATATCTTTTATATTCTTTGAATGTGCTGGATTAGATATGTACTGGGAAAAAGTTTCATTGATGGCTCTTCTGTAGAAAACCTCAGCATAAAATACAGTCACTGGAATTATTGTTAGACATATTGTAGGTCAACAAATGTGAAAATAAGAGTGTAAAGGGGGCTGATTAGTCAACAAATGTTTATGGAGTACATACCATGTGCCCAGTTCTCTGCTAAGGTTTATGGTGACATAAAGACTTGCTTGATATGGGGATATAAAGAAACTTTCAGATAGCTTTCAGAATAATTGGAAATGATCATTTAAATCTAGCTATTGACATACAATTTTAAAAGTACATGTGTTCCTTACACTTAGAAGTTTTATTGCACATATTATACCATCCTGTAATTGATTTATTGTCAGGACTCTCTACCTTACACTTCTAAGTTTCTTAGGAGTAGGTACTGGTTCTAATTATCCTGTGGACTCCCCGCACTGCTTGGCAGCTCCTGCCTGGAGTAGATACTCAACGAATCAGTGTGGTTTCTTGCCTTGTCCAGTTTGAATAACAGGTTATTATCATTGACACTTGTAATAGATTTGGCATTGGAAAAACTTGATTCACTTATGATACATTTTTATCCATTGTCAGTGGTTATTTCTTAGATAGAATGTTCTTGAGGGTCAGGGAGGGTCTCACACAACAGAAACTCCAAATTCTCTCAGACCAGCATTGCTGTCAATCAAGAACAGTGTTAGTATTTCTGTCCTATTTTACTGTGTAGAATTTTGTATTAATTTGAAGTTAAATCAGCTCATTCTTTTTTATTTGGTTTTTAATTGACATTTTTATTCACATACCATAAAATTCAGCATTTTGAAGTATGCAATTCAGTGGTTTTTAGCATCTTCACAAGATTGTGCAACCATTACCACTGTCTAATTCCAAAACATTTTCATTATCCCCAAAAGAAGTTCTGTAATCATTTGCAATCATTCCCCAGTCATTTCTCTAGCCCATGGCAGCTACTAATCCACATTTTCTATGGATTTACCTATTTTGGACATTTCATATAAATAGAAGCATCTAATATGTGACCTTTTTTGTATCTGGTTTCTTTAACTTAGCATAATGTTTTCAAGATTTATCTATGTGGTAGTATTTATCAGTACTTCATTTCTTTTCATGGCTGAATAATACTCCATTGTATGAGGATACCACAGTTTATCTGTTCATAGTCAGTTGATGGACATTTGAGTTGTTTCCACTTTTTGGTTATTATGAATAATGCTACTATGAACATTTATGTACAAGGTTTTGTGTGGACATAAATTTTCAGTTTTCTCGAGTAGGAGTGGACCTGTTGGATCATATGGTAATTCTACATTTAACATTTTGAGAATTCCACTTTTCCAAAGTGGCTGTACCATTTCCCATTACCACCAGCAGTGTGCAAGGACTCCACATTCTCCACATCCTCACCAATACTTGTAATTGTCAGTATTTTGATTATAGCCATGCTGATGGATGTGAAGTGATTTTATATGGTTTTGTGTTTTTTTTTCCCATATGACCATAAAAGAGACAAATAATGATGTATGCTAATACAGATAAACTTCACTTTAACATTCTCATCTGTATTTAAAAGCTTGTCCTCTCAAAAAATGGTGGTGAATTTTCACTTTGCAAAAGGATAAGAGTACTTGAATTTTTTCACTGTCAAATTTGGTTATATCGGCCGGCCAGGTGGCTCAGTTAGTTAGAAGCATGCTCTTAACAACAAGGTTACTGGTTCAACTCCTGCCTGGGTCGATGGGCTGCACCCCACTGCAACAAGATTGAACGCGGCGACTCGACTTGGAGCTGAGCTTGTGCCCTCCACAACTAAGATTGAAGGGCAACAACTTGACTTGGAGCTGATGGGTCCTGGAAAAACACAATGTTCCCCTTCCCCAAATCCCCAACACTGTTCTCTTCACCAATTCCCCAATAAAATCTTTAAAAGAAATTTGTTTATATCCCCTCAGTGGACCTAGCCATTGACTGCTTTTAACTGTGCAGCTGAAAATTTAATAAGGAACGTCCTCAGTTTGTTCACATTATTCTTTCATTTACCTAGACTGTATTTATACACAACTTTTTAGCAAAATATGTTATTTAAAGCAGAGATGTATCTGTAATGGGACTTGTATAACTAGGGTTCTTACCGGGATGACAATATATCAAATATCTTTAGCAAATGTTACTAGTATAAGGATTATCAATGATATAAATTTCATATTATGTTTAAAAGCAGCATTGTCCTGTAATTTCAGGTAAATAATATTGCCGTATTATAGATCCTGCAGATGAGTCAATATGAAGCTTCAGATTTTCCATGTCAGAGTATCTTTTGAATGCTGCAATACAAAGTGAATATGTTGGCAGAGAATTGTAGTTGGGCTACAGTTCTAACTTATATGTGATTTTGAAGTACTCTTATCCTCTGGATACGAATTTATGTTGGTGGTTCTATTGCTGGATGGAGTGGCACAGTGCCAGACAACCCTAGTCCTCCCTAGAGGGGGGTCTTTCTCTGCCAGTCTGTAGCCATCTGTTAAAGGGAGAAACATTTCATCCATTTTATATTAGGAAATGAAGCTCTTTTTCAAAATTCTTTATCTTGATATAATTCATGGTTTTATTTATATGTTATATTGCAGCTTTATCGATATTCTACAACTCAAGAAACAACTAGCAGAAATTCTCTTTTGACAGATGTAATTGCTGCTTATCAAAGATTCTGTTCTCGACCTCCAAAAGGTAAATACTTAGAAGTGATCATAATATTCTTCCTTCTTGCTAAAGAGCTATTCCACAGCAGGTCTTTACTAATAAGTAGGTACATAGATATATTTGAGGTCTTCTCCTCATGTCTGATTGCAGTGGTAAAAGTGTGTCACCTTCACGTGTGGCCCTTGTATAGGTAATGAAATTGGCATGCAAATGAAACTTTTTCCTTTTACACCCTGGGTTGTGAACTGTATTATTTAGATTGATTTACTCCTACACAAGAAATATACTTTTAGCTTATGCTTTTTAATGATGCATTTAGCTGCTTTAAACACGAACACACATACACAAAACCTGATGACTTTTGGTTTGAGAGTATGTATTTTTCCTTTTCTAACAGGATTTGAAAAATACTTTCCTAATGGAAAAAATGGAAAAAAGGCTAGTGAACCTAAAGACGTTACGGAAGGGGAAAAAGGTACATTTTTAAAAGACTATGTTTGAACTTACTGTTTTTGTCTAACACGATGTTGGTAATAGTTTTCACTGAACACAGGAAGTGTTATCTTAAGGCAGTTCTGAACTTTGTGGATTACAAGTACATACAAAACTCTACAGACTCTATGTTTCATTTCACCTTCAATTTTCTGTTTATACTTTCTTGTCATTTCTCAAGTTGCATTAATTTAAAGTAGAGATATTGACTGATCAATATCAGTCATATATAACTGCGTATTAGTGAATATATTTGACACATAATTTAAACCACTGAGAAAAATCTTAGAAATCTAATCCATGCAATTTATTTGACACATTTGGTGGTGTAGTGCAGTTTTTCAGATTTTTTCTCAGAGCCATATCTTACCTTAGGGATTCAGAGAGGGTTTCTTGGAGCTGGCTGACTGGGGTTACCATGTGGGTGCCAAGCCTCCTGTCCCCCATTTCACATTTATAATAATAACATGTAGCACAGTGCCTAATGCATGTTGGCCTTCATTTGGCATCCTTTCTTTTTAGGGCAATGTAAGGAAAAATACAATAAGTCCCTTGTTTTTAAATGAACTTGGATCTAGTTGAAGAGACAAATATCTGCTCAAAGAATTCAAGGAATGAAAGAAAGTCCAGGGGATAAGGGAAGGGAGAAGCACTTGTGTGGGCTGATTGGAGCATTGGTGACCTAGGCAACTTCTACAGTGTTGCCCAGGGACATGGTAGGTAGCCTTTTAATCTTGTTTTTGGAGCAGATTAATGATAATAGGTCCAATTTTTAAACACAACCTATTGGGTACCTTTTGCATATATTTTACTTTGTCCCAGAGTAGTGTGGAATATTGTCAGACAATTTTAGAAGTGTGCTTACACTGTGTTTCCCAGCCTTGTTCCTCGCTCCAGGTAAGGCGCACCTCACTCAGACCTTGCCCCACTTAAGACAGTGCACAAGCTCTTTGTATGCATCACAGTGCGGTGAGTATGTCAGGAAGCCACAGTGCATTGTATCCACGAGGGGTAACTGTGCCACAGCCTCTCATCCTGCATAATAGAGGGGTGGCTTCACAGTGGTTAAAGATGTTAGAATGGTATTTGTGGGTCTTTAAAAGTGGGAAGAGAAGGAAGATGTTAGTGACTGTATTAGTGTCCTTAGGGCTGCCATAACAAAGTACCACAAATGAGTGTTACAAGCAAAGCAACAGAAATGTATGTCTCACAGTTCTGGAGGCTGCAAGTCCAAAACCAATGGGTCACTGGCAGGGTTGGTTCCTTGTGAGGGTCGTGAGGGAAGGATCTGTTCTAGGCCTTTCTCTTTGGCTGGTGGATGGCTGTCTCTTCCCTGTGTTTCGTCACATTGCCTTTTTCCTATGTATGCCTGTGTCCAAATTTCCCCTTTTTATAAAACACCAATAATTTTGGATTAGGACCCACCTATGTGACCTCATCTTAATTTGGTTATTTCTGTAAAGACCCGGTCTCCAAATAGGAACACTGGGGCTTAGGACTCCAACATGTGAATTTGTAGGGGGGACACAATTCAACCCATAATAGTGACTAATTTCCAATTCTTGCAAACCAAATATTGTGGGTGAGGATTTTTGTGTTCTGTTTGCCAATTATCAGAATCGTATCTTCCCTACAGAAGAAACTGTTAACAGTGTACACTTTGTGAGAGTTGGAAAGGGGAGCGCTTACTTTGTACCATTGGAACTCAGGAATTCACTTACTTGCATTCACATTTCAACTCTGTCATTTACTTATTGTCACTTAACACTAACACATTATTCATTAAGTTACTTAAGCTACAATTTCTTCATCTGTAAAATGGATATAGTAGTATACTTATCAGGTTATTGGATTTTTGTGCAGATTTTATGAGATAATGTATGTAAAGCACTGGCAAGCCTCCTTGAATGTTAACTCTTTGTGTTAGTCTTATCCTTTCTCATAGTTCTTTATTTAGTAACTGATCAGTTGCCAAATTGTATTTTACAATACATCTTTTATTAGCTGTAATAATGAAAGCATTGAGAAATGTGAAAACCTGCTATGCTGCTGGTTTTTGTTTATGAACAGAACTGCTCTTTGTTTATGAACAGAATCCAAGTCGGCTGCTACCCCGCGTTCTTCTGGAGGAGGAGTTGGTGGTGGCGGAAAACGAGGTGGCAAGAAAGATGATTCTCACTGGTGGTCCAGGTTCCAGAAGGTTTGATGCTAAACTGTGTGTTAATTTTGAGGATTTGGGGTGACCCTGGGGAAGCAGGAGAGACATTAATGGCATTGGAAGGGATTTGTGTCCAATGTAACATAGATCATATTTTGACATTTCATTCTTCACAGAAACTCTTTCTTTGCCTAGGGTGACTTTCCATGGGATGACAAGGAATTCAAGATGTACTTTCTCTGGACTACTCTGTTCTGGGGTGGAGTCATGTTTTACTTCCTATTCAAGAGCTCTGGAAGAGAAATCACATGGAAGGACTTTGTCAACAACTATCTTTCCAAAGGAGTAGTAAGTATTTTATGGGATTCGTGGCTATTGTGGTTAAAAAGGTAAAATTTAGTAGATTAGACCAATAAATGTGATAGTCAGCTGGTAAGCCAAGCTTGTCCATTGTAAAGTTGCTTACTTTTTTCACATTGGACTTTTTTGTTTGTTTGTTTTTTAAGATTTTATTAGGGAATTGGGGGAGGGGAACAGCGTTGGGGAACCAGGGAAGGGGAACAGAGAAGTTGCTGTCCTTTTTTTTTTTGTTCTTCAGTCTAGTTGTAGAGGACGTTGCTTCACTGGCTTATGTTGGTATCATCATTGTGCTCTTCTCGGGTGAGGCAGATCGGTTGCTGGCCTCTGGACAGCTGCTCACAGCGGCTCTTGGCAGTTCATGCTGGCTGCCGGCTGCTCACACTGGCTGCTGGCCACTCACTGTAGTCTGTGTCAGCCTACTGCAGCAGGGGCTGCAGCTATGCCGTCCCGGGGACTCACAGCAGCCCAGCTCCAGGTGGAGCTGTTGTTCACCATCTTAGTTGTAGAGGGCAGTGTCACTGGCCCTCATATGTGGGATCTGAACTGGGGTCGCTGGCGTCCCAAGCCAGCTCTTAACCAACACACCACTTGGCCAACCCCACCTTGGACTTTTTTAATGCTAAAAAGTACTACAACCAAAAAACCTGTTTGTTTTGACCCAGCAGCCCCCAAATTTACCACAGTGTCCTTTTTCTTTACTTCATACAAGAACCTAATTTTGGATCCACCTCTCCTGACTCTTGCTCTGGCAGTCCTCCGTCTGCTTACATCATTTTCTCATGTGCCCTCGGTTGCCTCTTCTCCTCATTGTAATGTGCCAGCCTCTCCCCTTTACATCTTTTCTGCTTTAATTTCCTGTGGGCTTGGAATTGGATGAATGAGCCACTCAGAATGTTTACAGTGTGGCTGGATGGGCTATAAGTAAGGGCCCGCCTAGGGCTGCTCGGGAAGCTTTGTCACTGCCTTCTTGGCCTTTACCTGGTAAGACCCTATTTCAGCTTATTTAAGATGCTGTTGATTGTAAGACATACATTAATTTTTGTGTTACTAAGAAAAATTTAGTAAGCCTCCCCTGAAACTAAAATGCCATCAGTTGTCAAATGCATCAGTTTCTGAGATGTTAAAATATGAACAATGTCCATCTTAGAATTGATGAAATGTAAGTAAGAGAACCAGGATTAAGCTTGTAACCTTGGGGAAATTAACCTTCCATACTAGATTTTTCATCAATGACATGGATAAAATAAAGAAAAAATATTAATACTTACTGAGGTAGTATAAAGAATCTAAAATTATTTTTAAAGGTTGTACAGTAAAGTGAGGATGGAAAAAATGGAAATACAAGGTGTGATCGGACAATATAGTGAATGTTTAAATAAAAAAATATTTATTACAGTAAAGGACACATTGCCATTAATCCCTCTCTAAATACTCCCCCGTCTTCAAACACACTTAGCCATCGTTCTCACCACTTTCTAAAGCAGTTCTGGAAGTCCTCTTTCATGAGTGTCTTTAGTTGTGCTGTCATGGCTCCCTTGATGCCCAGAGTTGATTGAAAACGTTTACCTTTCATGGTCATTTTGACTTTGGGGAAGAGCCAGAAGTCACACAATGCCAGATGCAGTGAATGAGGTGGATGAGGACACACCGTAACTTTTTTAGTTGACAGAAATTGCCATATACCAGAAGTGATGTGTGACACAGAGCATTGTCACAATGAAGGATGTTTTATGGCACATTTTAAAACATACCTCTCGGGCCAGCTGAGTGGCGCATTGGTTAAGAGCTGGTTTTGGGATGCCAGTGGCCCCGGTTCGGATCCCACATATGAGGGCCAGTGACACTGCCCTCTACAGATAACAACAGCTCCACTTGGAGCTAGGCTGTGCAAGCCCCAACAAAGGTGTAGGCTGCAGTCCCTGCTGCAGTGGGCTGCCATAGGCTACAGTGAGTTGGCCGGCAGCCAGCATGAGCAGCCGGCAGCCAGCATGAGCTGCCAATAACCATGGGGAGAGACCATCCAGAGGCTGGCAACCGATCTGCCTCATCCGGGAAGAACGCAGTGACGATACCAACATGGGCCAGTGAAGCAATGTTCTCCGTAACTAGACAGAAGAACAAAAAGACAGCAACTTGTCTGTTCCCCTTCCCTGATTCCCCAATAAAATCTTTAAAATAAATAAATAAATAAATAAAACATACCTCTGAACCGTAGCTCACACCCAACTGATTGCACCGAACAAGTTGAAACTTGTCACATACTGTTATTAAGGTTCGACATGCTGCTTCCCGTATAAAAGATCTCTGCCTTTCCACAGTATGGCACTTGGCAGCCACATTCACCTTTATCTTGTGATCACAACGGAAAGGCTCCGTGTCACACATCACTTCTGGTACAGCAATTCCTGTCAGATAAAAACATTATGGTGTGTTCTCATCTACATTAATGACTGATGTGGCACTGTGCAACATCTGGCTCTCCCCCAAAGTCAAAATGACCCTGAAAGATAAACATTTTGAATCAATTCAGGACATCGAGGCAGCCATGACAGCGCAACTAAAAACACTCACGATAGAGGACTTCCAGAAGAACTGCTTCAGAAAGTGGCAAAAAGGATGGGATGAGTGTGTGTAAAGTGAGGGGAAGTATTTGGAGGGGGATTAATGGCAATGTGTCTTCATTGTAATAAATTATTGTTTCTTTTAGTTAAACATTCACAGTATTGTTTGAGCACACCTCTTAATTATCTATTCAGATTTTTGGAGCAAGTGTTTTTCTCATGAAAATGATGTATCTATAATTCCCAGATATTGTGGGGAGCCTGCTTTCTAAGAAGTAACTCCGATTTGTTTGGAGGGGGCTGCTGCTGTCCTTTGGAGGGTGGTGACAGGTCCTTGGGGAGGATTCTCCATAGCTGCATGTCTTCCTGACCTGCTGGTTTTGTAGAATCAGTTAACCAACAGTTCAGTGGGGGTAGAGTTGTTAGTTGCTCCTTTCCAGACAGACTGCTTTTGGGAACAGTTAGTCCCCTGTTTCATCTCCTCCTGGCATTATCTGGGCGCCTGCACTTTCCAATTTAATTCACACCTTCCGGACTTACTGCCAAAGCAGACTTCATGACAGTAGGAAGCACGCTTCTCCCAAAGGGCTCATGCTCTGAATCAGCTAAAGGCCCTGGGATGATGTTAAGATTGTTCTTAAGAATCCGATGTAGTTAGGAGGTTACAGAAAAAAACAAGTTCTATAATAGCAAATGAGGATGTAGAGCACTGGGAATATTTTGCTGGGGAGTGTGAGTTGGAGCATAATTTGGCACTGTTACTTAGCACTGAAGATGTGTGTACCCTGCAACCCAACCTTATTGTATCCATCTACAGATACATATCCCAGAGAAATTTTTGAAGATGTGCCCAAGAAGGTCTATGCAGGAATGTTCATAACAGCATTGTTTGTGATAGTGAACCTTTTGAAGCAGCCTAAATGTCCGTTAACAAGAGAATGGATAAATAACTTAGGGTGTGCTTTTAGAATGGACTGCTCCATAGAACTGACACGTCAATATGGGTGAACCTCACAAATAAAACAATAGGAAGAAAAAGAATGTTGTAGAACAATATATACCAAATGAGACCATTTTAAAAACTTTTAAAACAAGCAAAAGTGAGTGTTATGTTTAGGGTTACTTCTGTGCATGACACAAGTGCCAGGACATGCTTTGGGATAGTCAGCGCTGAATGCAGACAGTGGCCACCTCCGGGGAGAGGGTGAAACTGGTGGCTTCAGCAATGTTTGTGATGTTTTAGTTCTCAAGCCAGAGGGGGGAATATGGAGCCATTATGTTATTCATTGTTCTTCTTTGTATGTCGGACATATATGCATTTTAAATGGGCTTAAAAGGATATCTCAATTCTTTTCAGTAAATTTATGTTTGAATATTTAACTTTTTAAAATTGCAGGTAGACAGACTGGAAGTTGTCAATAAGCGTTTCGTTCGAGTGACTTTTACACCAGGAAAAACTCCCGTTGATGGGGTAAGTGATATTATTATTTGATGTGAATTAGCTGTAAACTAACTTTTCAAACTTAAAGCTGAAAAACAAACATTCCTTCACATTGCAGTAAGTAATATGCACTGTACATACCAGAATTGGGCAGTGCAACAGTTGTAATCTTCATCAACATATGTGAGAATGTGCATAATTATGATGTGAAGATTGGGGTCAAAGGTTTGGTGTTGGTTTAGTTTTGGTAAGCATTTTGGCCACACATTTAGGAAACAGTGAGTGAAACCCCAGTTTTCAGTATTCAATTGTCATTTGTGATTTTTCAAGACAGAAAACAATTGTTTCCTTGGGAAAAATAGGTTAAAACCTGAATTGCCTGTATTGAGACAGCTTTTTTCAAATCAGTTTAAGAAGCATTCTCATATCTCTCTTTTGTTTAAAGATTTTATTGGGGGATGGGAATAGCGTTGGGGAATCAGGGAAAGGGAACAGACAAGTAGCTGTCCTTTTGTTCTTCATTCTAGTTGCAGGGGATGTTGCTTCACTAGCCCATGTTGGTATTGTCATTGCACTCTTCCCGGGTGAAGCAGATGGGTCGCCGGCCTCTGGACGGCCTCTCACAGCGGCTCTTGGCAGCTCACACCAGATGCCGGCTGCTCACGCTGGCTGCCGGCCACTCACTGCAGCCTATGGCAGCCCACTGCAGCAGGGGCTGCAGCTATGCTGCCCCGGGGACTCACAGCAGCCCAGCTCCAGGCTGAGCTGTTGTTCACCATCTTAGTTGTAGAGGGCAGTGTCACTGGCTCTCATATGTGGGATCCGAACTGGGGCTACTGGCATCCCAAGCCAGCTCTTAACCAATGCGCCACTCGGCTGGCCCCTCATATCTGTTTTTGCGATACATTATTTTAATTTCCATTTTTGTTTCCTGTTTTTAAAATAATTTGTATTTCCTATCCAGTCATTTGAACTCTATTCTGGAGACCATAGACTGGTTGAGGAGGTTATGGGGGGGTGGGGGGAGACGGACAGGTAAGGTTCCCAGGTGAGTCCCAGCCCTTCCCTAGGCCTGACCCCTTGAGCCATTCCTAGTCCTTGGTGTCTCTTACCTCCATCCCCCAAGGCCAGACCTCTCTATCAGGATGCTTTCCTTCTCTCCCAGGATGATTTTGTTTAACCATCTCCTAGTCATCCTGTCTTGACTGGGCAACATTTTAAGGAAAACTAGAGCTAATGGTGACCATCTCTCTGTCTGATAAATATCAGTAAATCTAAGAATATCTGTTAAGTTATGACTCTGGGATTCTAGTCATTTTTAAGGAAATCTTTTTTTTTTTAAGATTTTATTGGGGAATAGGGGGAGGGGAACAGCATTGGGGAATCAGGGAAGAGGAACAGACAAGTTGCTGTCCTTTTGTTCTTCAGTCTAGTTGTGAAGGACATTGCTTCACTGGCCCATGTTGGTGTCATCATTGCGCTTTTCTTGGGTGAGGCAGATTGGTCGCCAGCCTCTAGATGGCTGCACATAGCGGACCTTGCAGTTCACCTGGCTGCGGGCCACTCACTGTAGCTTATGGCATCCCACTGCAGCAGAGGTTGCAGCTATGCTGTTCCCGGGGACTCACAGCAGCCCTGCTCCATGTGGAGCTGTTGTTCACCATCTTAGCTGTAGAGGGCAGTGTCACTAGCCCTCATGTGGGATCTGAAATCGGGCCACTGGCATCCCAAGCCAGCTCTTAACCAACAGGCCACTCGGCCGACCCAAGGAAATCATTTTAATTGTCTTAATTTTTCTTCCGTTCTCTTCACCTTATGATGAAATGTTCATTAATAGCCATGCGACTTTTTTTTTCTTAGAACTATCCCTCAGACCTTTAGTGCTGGGAGTTAAACTGGCACTGCTTTCAAGAAGACAGTTGGGCAGTATATATATATATCAGCAGTTTTGAAAGTAAGCACACACTGAGTAATTTTGATTCAGTAGTAATCCTAGGAATAATTAAGAATGCATGTAAAGAGGTCTGTACAAAGATGTCCTCCAAAATATTATTTATAGAGCAAAAACTTAGAAATAGATAAATGTCTACATTAGGCCCCTGGTTAACATCATTAGGGCTCCTCATTTCGTATGAGCTTTTTTTTTTTTTTTTTTTTTTTTTTTGAGGGCAGTGCCACTCAGCCAGCCCTCCTATGAGCTTTAATCTCTCTGCTGGAGCAGTGGCCAATACTCTATCCAGTGGGCAATTCTTACATTTAGTATTGGCATGTACAAGCATTTAAGTATTGAAATTCATACCATTGTATTGTAAATTTCTTTTTATTTCTTTATTACAGTTAAGGTGTTACGTTGATTTCTTTTCAAGATTGTGCATGTATTTCAAGATTATAAAGGCAGTATTATGAAATCTTGAAAAATGACGTCAAAATTGCTATTAATATGTTTATCTCTGGGTGTTGATGCTATAGATGCTTTTATTTTCTTTGTTTAGTTTGTTAGTTTTCTTTCAACAGAAAACATGTATTGTCTGCTTGATAGACTTTATATTTAACTTTCAGATATCGATATAAGATTTTCACTGTCGTGCTAATGGAGTAACAATATTAGTTACTGTGCTGTGCTGTATAATCGCAGGATTTGGAGTCTGACAGATGGCTTCACATCAGCTCTACTTTTTACTACCTATACTGCCTAACTCCTCTAAGCCTCAGTTTCTTTATCTTTAAAATGGGAACAACAATAATACTATTTTAGGGCTTAGTGCTTAAATGAGAATTGTGAAAGTCATTGGTTGTTTTCAAACTGCGCAAGAATCATCTGAAACAGAGATCCATCCCTAGAGGGTCTTCTCTAGACTTCATCCCCAGAATCTCCATGCTGCTGGTCCTTGGTCCACCATGATTCTCTGATGTGAGTCATGCATTTAGCATATTGCCCAGTTGAAACTAGATACAATTGCCCAGTTGAAACTATGTCAGGAATTTCCAATCACCTTAATCTGTTATTGACATGTTTTGGGGCTTGTAACTACAGGAATTTTGTAGCTTTGTCTGTGAACAACTTACCAAGAATTATTGTTACTACAGGAATTTTGTAGCTTTGTCTGTAAACAACTTACCAAGTATTATTGTTACTTTATAAAGCTTACTCTTTGTTTCTAGATACATGGAGAGAGATACCAGAGTGATATTCACCACTCAGTGACACTGGTTGGTGGGAGGAATATGGGATGATACGTTACTCCCTTCTGTGTACAATTCTGAATTGTCTGAATGTATAAAAATATCATAGATTTACTGTTTGAATTAAAAATATTTTTTAAAGTGACTGCATGTTAAAGAAGGAACAAAGTCTTTTGTGCTGTAAAATGTAGCTAATACTTGCAGAGTGCTGGAACAGGGTCTAATATATAGTAAAACTACATAAATGTGAGTTGTTATGATTAGTGATTAGTGTTTTTGTGGTTGTATAAGGGAGGCAGTATATGGTGGTTACAGTTGTTCACTGGCTATGTAGCTAGACTGCTTGGGTTCACATCCAGCCTCTTACTAGATGTGTAATCATGGGCAAGTGAAGTCACCCCTGTGGTTTTCTCATTTGTGAAATGGGGATGGTAATAGTCAGGGCTGATAATCAGCCAATAAACACTAGCACAATATTGGGGCAGGTGAGAGGGTAAAATAACCATTGCCTCAGGCCCTTCAAGTATCACTCCCTAGGGCCTCAGTAACTAACCAGATTGAGTGAATAGAGAATAACAGGGTAATGGTAGGGGTGCTTCCTAATGTTCAGATTTGATTATCACCCCTAGTGATAGTACCAACTCTTTAGGGTAACTCTGAAGATTGAATGAGTTTGTGTGTGTGTGTGTGTGTGTGTGTGTGTGTGTGTGTGTGTGTGTATATATATATATATATGGCTTAGAAAAAATGCTGACACTTTGTAAGTGCTCAATAAACTTTGGCTGTTTTACTGTGTCACATTAGCTTTTAGGTTAGAAGAAGTAATTAGGAAATGGAGAAAAGATTTAAAAAAAAGAAGATATGAAAAGGATTGTGTTTTCAAATAGATTTTTCATTCTTTTGAGTTTATAATTTTATTTTATTTATTTTATTTTTTATTTTTTCTTCTTTTTGAGAGCAGTGTCACTGGCCCTCATATGTGGGACCTGAACCTGGGCTGCTGGCATCCCAAGCCAGCTCTTAACCACCGCGCCACTCGGCCGGCCCTTGAGTTTATAATTTTAGAACCATTGAGGAATATTGCTGAAGACTTGCTCATCTGCCAAGGATTGTCACATATTCTCACTGAGTGAAACTTAATCACTGTATCATTAAAACCAGTCTTTTATTGTTGGGTTTTTTAATTTGTAAATTTTCAGTATTTCTGAAAAATTCTGTAAAAGTTGAACCCTTTAGTGAGTTAAACTCTTTGTTTCCCCTTCATTCTTAGGATATTTTGTTTTTCTATTTTTATAGCAATATGTCTGGTTTAATATCGGCAGTGTTGACACCTTTGAGCGGAATCTGGAAACTTTACAGCAGGAATTAGGCATAGAAGGGGAGAATCGGGTACCTGTTGTCTACATTGCTGAAAGTGATGGGTAAGAAGCAGTGAAAATACATAAACATGTTGAAGACTGTTTGTTCAGTGTGGTCTAGGTGGTTCACTGTGTTCTGTCACCAGGTGGCAGGTTACACATTAGATTCTCAAACAGGCCTTTCTCAGTTTGGCCATATTTTAAAAAACCATTGGTAATTTACTAGTTTTTGCTAGTAACTGATTAATTTTCTACACATTTATATTTAATCTTAACTAAGCAGTGGTTTGGGGCCTTAATATCCAATACACTATCTTTTAATAGGATTTTAGCATAAAGAACCCCTTCGTGTTCAAGAATGATATTCCCCACCTTTTAACTGTCATTTACATTTATTTTTAAGAGTTTTTCCCAGATTTTTAAGTAATTCTTCCTCTCTTGTCAGACCTGCTGCTTCCCTTAGGGGTTATTTGTCTTTAATAAGGTCACTTACAAGTCTGAGTCTTTCAAGAAGGGCTCACTAATTCCCAGAGTCACTTGAATTTGAGCTTATTTGGGAATTATATTGCCTTTGAGTGCTTATCCAGTACACCCAGGTAGCTCTCCTGGCCATTACCCCATTTGCATTAATACAGAAGGTATACCTTGCTATAGAGTTACTAGTTCAAGAGTGAAAATAGAAATAATTCTTAATTTTTCTTTATATGTAAAAGCAGAAAAACGGAGAGCTACTATACTATGTTATTTGAGCTGATGTTATCACTCAATTTTAGGGATTTTCTTGAATCTTAGTTTGTGTGAACCTACAATCTACCTGCAGTATTTCGATCCATATAGCTGTTGAAATTGTTTCACATGTGATCTATTTCTCAGCCCCTGAGGCCATCATAATTACAATAAAACCTTGGATTGCGAGTAATGTGGTTTGTGAGTGTTCTGCAAGACGAGCAGACATTTCTAATACATTTTAACGTAAACGAGCGATGTTATGCAATATGAGTAGCTTGTTTCCGGAATGAATTATACTTGCAAACCAGGGTATTATTGTATTTCACTATATAGGCTGGTGCTGAAACATTACAAAAAGTTGTGTTGCACCATTCTTTAAATTTTTATTGTCAGCGCATATTTTTTTTTCCTCCAGAAATAAACCAAAGGTAAAATTTTCATGGTTCTTGCAACCGGCTATATTAGCATTTAAAATACTGTAAAAGATGAAAAATTAGAAAGTAAATCCTGGGTTTTGTTTTGTTTTTGACCTAAACCACTTACAAGGTTTTGATCCAAATTTCTTAGGGTAAGTTAAACTAAATTGCATTATATTAACCTATATATATGGTATATATATATATACCCATAGTTGTGTTGAAATGAACTTTATTAAGACAGACAAAGGCAAAAGGTGCATCCCCAGGCTTTAAGTCATTCCCCAACAGGTCCCTCCAGAGGAGACACAAGGTTGATGTACAAGCCAGTTCCCCTGCGCGTCTCTTCAGCTTGCACAAGCCGCACAGAATGGCCTGTGCAGCACTCATCACCACTGTATATAGGACTTTTGAAATGGGTATGCTCTTAACAAGGATTTGATATCTGGAAGACATCTCTTCAGAATAAGTTGAGGCATACCAATAAGAGAACTGGAATTTCTACACAGGCTAATACGAGGATCATGTTAAAATTTTAAGTGAATAATTCTAAAGAAATTTCTTTGAAACTCAGATATAATGATAGTAAATCATAGTTAGGTCTGTACTGTGCATAAATGGTGGTTATTGGGATAGGAATAAAATATCAATACAGGTTCAGAACAGGGTTTTCTTTGGTTTTAATGTGCTTCTACTTCAGTGATATTTACACTAAAATTCTTGTGCCTCATATAAAATATTAGAATATTCAGGTTTTATGAAACTAGAAAATGTATGCAATTATATCCCAAGCAGTTATCAAAAAGTATATCTTGCAAAACATTAAAAAGGCCAAAGATGAAGTCGCTGTTGTGTGTGTTTCCCTTTTTAGTTCATTCCTCCTGAGCATGTTGCCCACGGTGCTCATCATTGCTTTCTTACTGTACACCATACGAAGAGGGCCCGCTGGTATTGGTCGAACAGGCCGGGGAATGGGTGGACTCTTCAGTGTTGGAGAAACCACTGCCAAGGTCTTAAAGGATGAGATAGATGTGAAGTTCAAAGATGTGGCTGGCTGCGAGGAGGCCAAGCTAGAGATAATGGAATTTGTGAACTTCTTGAAAAACCCAAAGCAGTATCAAGACCTAGGAGCAAAAATCCCAAAGGTAAAATGAACTTTCAGAAAATTATTTTCAACTCGTTAATCCAAAAATCTTTTGAATTATTTCTTGATCTCTGAAGTGATAATTTTATGTAGTTTAAGTACGCTTATAAAGTAGCTATTTTCCTTCTTCCTCTCAAGTCTTGGTAATCTCAACTTGAGTTTTTTTGGGGTTAGTTGTTCTGTATGGATATGTCTTGCAGGTAGTGTATATATTCCCCAAAGTATATGTGTTTTCTTCTCTTGGAAGCCTTCCTTGATTTGCCTTCCTTTTCCCTCCAGTCTGACTTAGACACCCCATCTCTCAGCAGCTGTAGTGCCCTTTATTCACCCAGTTGTCCCTCCCTCAACGAATATAAATGAACCCTCTGCCTGTGCCTGCCACTGAGATCCATGGTACAGGACTCAGTGGAGAAGAGACAGCCGGCACTAACTCTTATCTTTCCTCCTCCCAGCAGACATTCCTGTGCCCACTGCTGGTGATGGGCCAGCCTTCATTGATCTTTGTACTCCCAGGGCCAGCCTCAGTCATTAAATAAATGAATCAAAAAAATTTTAACTAATTCTTTTAAAAATCCATTAACAAAAGTTTATTTTAAAGGAATCCTTTGTAAAGGGAATCATTTCCTTGATTTCATGTCCTACCTATGTGGATAAAATATTAATACAGGTTCAGAACAGGGTTTTCTTTGGTCTAATTTTATAAGTCATATTTTATAATTTGCTGTTAACTTATTTAAGAACCTGTTTGCATCATACTTAGGTATCTCCACAGCTTAAATAATTATAATGTAAAGCAAACATTTTTTTTCTTTTTAAGTTCACCATTGGTCATTAGATTTTTATTTCATTTGTGAATATTTAAAGGGAAGGAAATAAGCAAAATGTAAATTGGGAATGTGATGTTTTGTGTCTCCTTGAATTATTTAAGTAAACCTCAATTGGTTTATTAGTAAATTCCTAGCTTAAGTCACCATTTATATAGTGTTAGGTTTAAAAAGCAACACTAAAAAGCTTATAAAATAAGGGATGTATTTAAGATTTCACGTTCTTACCAAATTTTTTAAAACAAAATAGACTGTAATCTTTTTTCTTACTCTTCTTACTAATATAAAAGTGTTCTACCATAGTTCAAATGTTTAAGGAATATTGTGTATATCACTAAAATTCATAGACAGATTTATATCTAGGAATTATTTATGGATATACTATTTACTTTCCTGAAATTCTAGTTAAATGTACTTTTTCTTTTTTATATCTGAAGGGTGCTATTCTCACGGGTCCTCCAGGCACCGGGAAAACACTGCTAGCTAAGGCCACAGCTGGAGAAGCCAACGTCCCTTTCATCACTGTTAGTGGATCTGAGTTCTTGGAGATGTTTGTTGGTGTGGGTCCAGCTAGAGTAAGTCTTTTGTTTTATTCTGATGGTGCAGCTTCCACCTCCTTCTCCCTTCTTCCCCCCAGTTGGGGATTTGGTAAAGATGGCCACGAGCTATGGAGTACCGTAGAGTAAACCCTCAGCAGTCACTGCCTTGAACACTCTTCCAAGGCATAGCCTCAGCAAGGCCTGACTTCTACCCCAGCTTCCCCCACCCCTACCAGGATTGCATTTGCAATCTGTTAATTGGGTTGTCTTTTTGTTGTTGAGTTGTGAAAGTTCTTTAAATATTCTAAATACTACTAATCAGATATATAATTTGCAAATATTTTCTTCCATTCTATGGGTTGTCTTTCCACTTACTTGATAGTCAGATGCAAAAGTTTTAAATTTTGAAGTCCAGTATATGTTTTTGTGTTTTGTTGCTTGTGCTTTTAGTGTCATAACTAAGACTATTGCCAAATCCAAGGTCATAAATATTTATTCCTATGTTTTCTTCTAAGATTTGTATAATTTTAGATCTTTCATTTAGATCTGTGATCCATTTTAAGTTAATATGGTGTGAGATAAGGGTCCAGTTTCACTCTTTTACATGTCTATATTCAGTTCCCCAGCACCATTTGTTGAAAAGACTGTTCTTTTCCCATTGAATGGTCTTGGCACCTTTGACCTTGGGTTTATTTCTAGACTCAGTTCTACTTTATTGAACTATATGTCTATCTTTATACTAGTACCATAATGTCTTGATTATTGTTGCTTTGTAGTAAGTTTTGAAATTAGGAAGTGTAAATGTGGATTAATTTTTAAAGAAATGCTTAAATTTTTACTCTTGTGTATTTTACCAATGTCTAAAGTGTAGACTTTTTTTAAAGCACTGTAGAAATGCAAAGTGCCATTATAATTACTTTTTTTAAACATCAGGATACAACTTACAATCAATAACAGTGTTGTGTTATCAGTTGACAGCATTTTTTTCTTTCTCAGTGGCAAGTATAGTAATGACGGATCTTACCATTACTGGCATATTAGATTAGATAAACTCTGACAAGTAGAGTTGGTGGATTCATATGGGTTTTTGTAAGGCAGATAAGTCTTAGAAAAATAGGGGAGTATGAGGGAGTTGTGTTGAGATCATGGAATTTAATATGGGCCAGGAGGGAACTGAACACCGGAGAGGAAGTATGGATGGTGGGGAAAGCAGTGGGCCTAATGGGATGGAGAGCTCAGAAGTAGGTGAAGAATTGGTTGTGGGAGGTGCTTGAGTACATGGGCAGGCCAGACCAGGCTGGCTGGCGGGTGGGCAGTCAGAGAGTAGATTGCTTGAGGCTGGTTATTTAGAGGAGACTGGGCAGTGCTGGTCATGTCAGAGTGAAGCAAAAAGTGATTGATGAAAGAGGTGGGTCAGGGAATTGATAGACCAAGACCCACACGGATGTGGAAATCACAAAGAAAATAGTGCCTGGTTGGGGTTGTGGGTGGGAGAGTGGGGAATCAGGTTCATGGAGGACTACAATGCCTGCCACATGACAGGAGCCTCAGTAAGCAGGGGGTTTTCCAACAGAATTATCTTGGCAGTAGTAATGGGGTGTGAGGTAGATCCCAATTCCAGCTGGCCTAGAGGGAAAGATAAAAAAACCTTCCAGTTGAGAGCTTTTCAATGACAGCCAAAGTTCAGTTCAGGCAAGGAAGTGAAGGAAGTATTTTGGGAAGAGCTTGCCGGGGGTGGGGGTGGGGATGGGGATCTGTTGATCACAGATCTGAAGTTCAGAGGGGAAACTGGAGAGGCACATGAATTATGTTAGGGGATGTGCTCAGAGCAGTGTGGGTATGAAAACCCCAGAAGCCCGGAGACATGGACTTTTGGTGAGTGAAGTAAAAGGATTATGAGGTAAGGGAGTTTGTCTCTAAATCTCTCATTAGGGGTAGGTGATAGGGTGAGACCCTGAACTCCCTCAGCTGATGATGAAGCATGGGAATGGCTATTCCTTCTTCAACCCGCCTAAACTAGTGGCCTTGAGGGGACATGCTTAGTGAGACAGAATGGGTGCAGGGACCTCACAACTACTTCTGTTGCAGCAGGGCTGAGGGCAGGGCACCATTGGTCACCCTGGGGTGATCGCTGGATGGACTTGGGTAGGCCATGCCTTTGCTTTCTGTGTAAAATGTTGCCTAGATCTTTTAGTAATCTCTGCTTGTTAATAGTTGCCTCAGGAATGAAATGTGAACCTCAGAGTACTTTGAACTTTTAAACTGAATATAAAATTTACAGTACAGCTAGGTTATCTTTTTGTAGGCCAAAAATATGTAGTATTAATTTGTTGATATAAAAATAGCAGATATTGTTAGTACTTATTACATATACAATATTTATATGAGATTATAGAAATAACATTTGCTCACCTTAAATCAGTTATTCGTCACTTGCCACTTCACCTTTTTGCTCCTGCAACTTTCAATATATGTACTGTACAGTGTATAACACAAAAAAATTGTCTTCCTGTGGGATAGGAAACTTGATATTTATTTTTTATTAAGAGGATAAATAGTCACTTGTCAAGTGACTCTAGTGTTTATATTTTTATCCAGGTCCGAGACTTATTTGCCCTTGCAAGGAAGAATGCCCCTTGCATTCTCTTCATTGATGAAATAGATGCTGTGGGAAGGAAGAGAGGAAGAGGCAACTTTGGGGGTCAGAGTGAACAGGAGAATACACTCAATCAGTTGCTTGTGGAAATGGATGGTGAATATTCAAGTTTTTTATATTTTAACTACACTAATTATTTTATATATCACATCTAAAAGGAAAACCCTTATCCTGCTATTCAGTACCCGCCACCAAAAAAGCATTTTTCTGAAACAAACAGCCCTTTTTAAGGTTCTTTTATACCAGTACATATAATAGCAAAATAATCTTGCCTGGCAGTGTACCATAACTTAATAATGGTGTTAAAATGGCATTTGTACCTGGTGTTGAATAACAGAAAAATTAATGAAATGATTCACAGAAGAATTATAGTCTTATTCTCAAAACTATTTATAATTGTGAAGCCCCAGAAATACCCATGTGTAACCAAGTATTAATTTGGCAGATTTCGAATACTCTTTTACTAAGAGGGTAGCAGTGTTTCCACATTAGTCAGCTTTTCATTTATTTAGGAAAGCCAGCAGTAACATGTGCCAGGTCTTCCTGCTGTAAGATATGTAGATGCTATTGGGTGTTCAGGAAGGGGAGGCACAGTGCCGAGTATTGAGCTGTTTTACATTACTGAGTGGGCATAGTATACAGAATCAGAAAGTAGGGTTCCTCATCTACTCTGTGGGGGTCAGTCCACATGTAATGTCACATGTTTAAATCAGAGATCCATACTTGAGAGAAATGAGCACCTGAGCCATTTCAATGCTTAGGGTCCTGAGGGTAAAGGTTCAATGGCCATGGATTTGACATTTGAGAAACCAAGCAACCTGAACCTGGAGGAAAGGTTGGAGATGGAGGTCGATACCTGCCTTGAAATATGCAAAGTGTTGTCCTGTGGCTCAGGGAGTTTAGACACATTATTTTCAAAGTTAATCTTTTTTTTTTAAAGATTTTTTTATTGGGGAATTGGGGGAGGGGAACAGCATTGGGGAATCGGGGAAGGGGAACAGACAAGGCAACTTTTGTTCTTCAGTCTAGTTGTGGAGGACGTTGCTTCACTGGCCCATGTTGGTATTGTCATTGTGCTCTTCCCGGGTGAGGTAGATCGGTCACTGGCCTCTGGATGGTCGCTCACAGTGGTTCTTGGCAGCTCACACCGGCTGCCAGCCACTCACGATAGCTTATGGTAGCCTGCTGCAGCAGGGGCTGCAGCCTATGCTGTCGCCGGCGACTCAATGGCAGCCCAGCTCCAGGTTGAGCTGTTGTTCACCATCTTAGTTGCAGAGGGCAGTGTCACTGGCCCTCATGTGGGATCCGAAGAGGGATGCTGCTGCTCAGAGCTGGCGTCCCAAGCCAGCTCTTAACCAGTGCGCCACTCGGCCAGCCCTCAAATTTAATCTTGATTTTAACATTTTTAAAATTGACAACATAATCTAAATTTCTAGCTAAATAAATTAAAAATCTTTGGTTATTTGTCTTCAGAAAATTGTTCTTAAAGTTTTAAGTCTTCAGCCAGCCAAGTGGCACATTGGTTAAGAATTGTCTTGGGATGCCAGCTCTGAGCAGGAGGGCACCTGTTTGGATCCCACATGAGGATGAGTGACGCTGTACTCTCTACAGCTAAGATGATGAACAACAGCTCTACCTGGAGCTGGGCTGCGGTGAGTCGCCAGCGACGGCGTAGGGGGCTGCAGTGGGCTGCCGTAAGATACCGTGAGTGGCCAGCAGCCAGCGTGAGTGGCTGGCAGCCGATGTGAGCTGCCATGAGCAGCCGTCCAGTGGCCAGTGACCGATCTGCCTCACCCGTGAAGAGCACTATGATAATACCAACATGGGCCAGTGAAGCAGTGTCCTCCACAACTAGACTGAAGAACAAAAGGACAGCAACTTGTCTGTTCCCCTTCCCCGATTCCCCAGTGCTGTTTCCCTCCCTCAATTTCCCAATAAAATCTTAAAAAAAAAAAAAAAAAGTTTTAAGTCTTATATATGACTAGTATTATCATTAAGGACAAGGTGACTAGTAAGAAAACTCATTTATTTGTGACTTAAAAAGCATTAAATAGGGCCGGCTGAGTGGCGTGGTGGTTAAGAGCTGGCTTGGGATGCCAGCAGCCCTGGTTCAGATGTCTCATATGAGGGCCAGTGACACTGCCCTCTAAAAAAAATCATTAAATAATAAATTGAAAAAATTTTAAGTAGCAGTATATCTGTAGTGCTCATACATTCTTGACAGGCACACAGTTACTTTCTGTCTCATGTCATTTAATAATGATTGAGTCTTTGTTATTACCTTTTCAGGTTTTAACACAACAACAAATGTAGTCATTTTGGCAGGTACCAATCGACCAGATATCCTAGATCCCGCACTGATGAGGCCAGGGCGCTTCGACAGGCAAATCTTTATTGGTAAGATGATTTTTATTGGGTTCACTCCAGTTTTCATGAGGATGTCACTGTTTCACTATGATTTTTTTTTTTTTCCTTAAAAATAATTTCTCAAGGACCACCAGACATTAAAGGAAGAGCTTCTATTTTCAAAGTTCACCTCAGACCACTAAAACTGGACAGTGCCTTGGAAAAGGAGAAACTGGCAAGAAAACTTGCATCCTTAACTCCAGGATTTTCAGGTGAGTGGATTATAACCTGCAGTTCTGTTTATAAATCCTTTGAATCAATGACAGTTACCAGGTATTAGTTCATTTTGTTACCTCTCACGTTGGGGCTTCCTAAGTGTATATTTTTACTTTTTTATTATGGGAAATTTCAAACATGACAGAAATTGAGAAAATAGTGTGATGAACCACACATCACCTAGTATTAGGAACAATTCTTAATTCATGTGCAACCTTATCAACATTCTCACCCTCTTCCCTTTGGATAATTTGTGACAGCATATCATTTAACCATGTTACAGAAATTATTTGCGTTTTTAGATTTTTTTTTTTTTCCCAGCTGAGCCATCCTGCCACCTGTTGGCAATTATTTGGGATTTTATAAAACAACTCTCTTGAGATAAAATTAACATACTATAAAATTCATCTTTGTGAGAAGTGTTCAATGGTTTTTAGTATATTTACTAAAATATACACTCATGTCACCTAATCACTACAATTTTAAAAACATTTTCATAACTCCAAAAGAATCCATTAGCAGCCACTTCCTCTACTCCTAGCCCTAGGCAACTCTTAATCTACTTTCTGTCTCTAGATTTTCCTATTCTGGCCTTTCATATAGATGGAATTTTATACTGTGGTCTTTTGTGCCTGGCTTCCTTCACGTAGCATAATGTTTTTAGAGTTCATGTTGTAGCATGTGTCAGAACTTCATTCTTCATTCTTTTTTTTTTTTAAGGGCTGAATAATATTCCATTGTGTGGCTATACCACATCTTATTTATTCATTCATCAGTTGATGGACATTTGTGTTGTTTCTGTCATTTGGCTATTGTAAATAATGCTGTTATTGACATCTATGTATAGATTTTTGTGTAGACACATGTTTTCACTTCTTTTTGTTATATACTTAGGAGTGGAATTGCTGGATCACTTTTTGAGGAACTACCAAATTGTTTTCCATTGTAGCTGCACCATTTTGCGTTCCCTCCAGCAGTGTATGAGGGTTCCGGTTTCTCCACATCCTCACCAATACTTGTTATTATATCTTTTTGACTAGGGCCAGGCTAGTGAGTGTGAATTGGTATTCAAGGTTTTGATACGCACTTTTGTAATGACCTGAGATGTTGAGCATCTTTTAATGTGCTTATTCCAAGAGTTTTTAAATGTAAAATGTGATTCCTTTTTCTCCATATCTCCCCCTTTCAAACTTAAAATGAAATAAAAAGGAACATTTTGAATATTATGAGATTATATACAGCATGGTCAGAGGAAGATTGGCATCTTAAACTTCTCAGGAGATCCTAACTTTTTACTGTTTTTGTCTTGGGAATTTATAACATTTTAATATTTATTTATTGAGCACATACACTGTACTATAGCTTATTTGCGGTACGATATATACTTCCTCTGAAAAGTGAATTCAAAGAGCCCTATGGGTCTAGAAAGCATTTGGCAAGTTTCACATGTTTAACTTTCATTGTTTAACTGAATGCACTAGGTTATTTTTAATGCTTGTGTTTTTCATTATATTTCAGCATATTGTGTAATAACTATATAAGTCACTTTCCCAATAGAGATAAAATACTATCTTAGTTTGCTGTTATATGAGCCATATTGTCTATAAACGTAAATATTTGCCTGTAATTATCTATTTACTGCTAATACTTGCATCTCAAAAGGCCAGGATTATACCAGGCTGTTATTGAATACTAAATTATCTAGGGTTACCATGATTCAAACTGAATTATATTTACATGAAACCCTTATCCAGTCTACTGCTGGTTAAGAAATTGACTGGATTTAATTGTCCATAATGTGTCACTAATCAGTTTCAGTATACATATTTGGTGGATAAGCTATTCTGTATGTTAATTTTTGTAGGAGCTGATGTGGCTAATGTCTGTAATGAAGCTGCTTTGATTGCTGCGAGACACCTTTCAGATTCCATAAACCAGAAACACTTTGAACAAGCAATTGAACGAGTGATTGGTGGTAAGGCAACTGAATGTGATTCAGGTCAGAAAGCTGATAAAGTGAATTTGAAGCCAGGAATTTCTCTGCAAGATCTAAAACAAAAGTATATTTCCCCAGCCCTGGGACTCACCATGTACCTTCTGTGTTCCTTTGGTGCTGTGAGCCCCCTGCCCTCCCCTGCTGTCTACATGGAGATTGATGGTGCAGGTGTTGGGTGAGTCTGAGATGGCAGCCAAGCACTGCCTCACCCACATGGGCAGCAAGCGGTGAGGTGTCTTCCCCTCTTTTATACCAGTCTACGTTTTTTCTTTTTTTTTTTTTTTTTTTTTTTGAGGGCAGTGTCTGGCCCTCATATGTGGGACCGAACCGGGGCCGCTGGCTTCCTAAGCCAGTGCTTAACCACCACGCCATTTGGCCGGCCCTCTGGTTGTCTTTTGACATGATAATTTCAATTGAGTGGAGAGTACGCAGCCAGATTAATGGAGATTATAGTGAGGATCTAGAGCTAGGATAGCAATGTGCTCAACCTGGGTTTGGTGCTAAATAACTACTGAATGGAAGAATAGACCCTTATTCTAGAAATTTATTAATGAGAAGAAAAAAATCTAAGATGATAGAGTTATGGACGGAATTAAACAAAATAAACCACTATAGAAATGTGAAAACTGCATATTTCTGCCTTTTTAGGTCAGGGAAGCTGTCAGTTCTTAGTACAAAGTGAGAGTGTGAAAGAGAACAGGGCAGCAGAGTACTAGGCCTTGCTCTAAGGCGGGTGGACATTTACACATCTCACATCTCAGCCTCTGTAGTACAGCCACGGGCAGCCCTTGTTCTATAATTATATACTAAAAATGAAAAATTCTGTGATAAACTATGGGGAAAATATTTAAATTTTAATTTTCTCAGTAAGCAAGAACGGCTTATCTGTGGAAAACAGGACTAGTTAACACAGCCTCTATAACTTCCTATCCTTGGATATACTTCCCGCTGTGGTATATACTGTGTTGTGTCATTGGAACATATTAGTGCTCTGTTTTTATAGTTCTTCTGGACTACTTAATACCTTATCATTTGAGAAATTTTCTGAGATGAGTTATTTTGAATGCAACAAAACTAATTTCCTCATGGTGTGATGATTTGTATTAGTACAAACTGTGTATTGGGTTGTCAGAAAAGTCATGACATCTTTTTTCTGTGTTTTTCGATGCAAAAATGCGTCATGACTTTACTGAAAACCCAATAGTTAATTTCTATGTTACAAAGGTTCATAAGAGGTTCAGCACCCACCTTTATCCAGGCCAGAGAAGAATAGTGCTTGAATTAGGGGTCCTTCAGCTCTGTAGTTCACATACGGGCCCAGCACAGGTCTCCTGGGGTTTAGCTTCTCAGGTTTATTCTACTGCTGCTTTTTCTGGCTCCTGGAACCCCTCAGCTGTCTGGTGAGTGTGCTGGGTGCTGTTGCATTGGCCTTATCAACTCTGAGTCACTATTTCCAGATATTTAGCTGAGTTCTTCCTCTGACTATCATCCACCATCCGTCAGGAACAGAGAGTAGGCAAGTCACTTGTGGCAGGCATCTTTGTATACCCAGTGCTTCATAATTCTGAATACCAAGACCAGCAGTGAGTGCTTTCCAGACTTCTATGTTTTCTGTGAATTGGATATGCTTTAAGTTGACCTAAGTGCTAAATTTTATTTTGCATTTCTGTTTATTTCCCCAAACAATATATGTGACTCAAAAGAGTGGAAGAGTTAGAAAAATGGGCCCGGGTATAGGGGTAGTGAATTCATTTTTGCTGTAACTGGGTATATTTCGAAGTTGATCTTTTCCTTTTATTCTGACCTTAATTGGTAACTTTTGGATTGTCAGAAGCATCTTGGGCCGGCCGAGTGGCGTGGTGGTTAAGCGCTGGCTTGGGAAGCCAGCGGCCCCAGTTCAGGTCCTACTTATGAGGGCCAGTGACACTGCCCTCAAAAAAAAAAAAAAGTACTTTCTCAGGAAAAAAAAAAAAAAAGGGCTGGTGAGTGGCTCAGTTGGTTAAGAGCTCGCTCAAGAGTGTGAGCTGAGCTCTGAGCAACAGCACTTCCCGAACTGAGCTGCTGCTGAGCTGCCAACAGGTGGCAGGATGGCTCAGCTAAAAAAAAACAAAAGAAAACACAGAAGCATCTTAATCTTTATTTGTTTTTAGAGGGCAGTGTCACTGGCCCTCATATGTGGGACCGAACTGGGGCCGCTGGCTTCCAAAGCCAGCGCTCAACCACTGCGCCACTCAGCCCGCCCCGCATCTTAGTCTTTAAATCACCTTTTAGATAAGGCATTGTGTAGTATTGTATAATTGTGTTTTTATGTCAGTGTCACTAAAGCAGTGGTTTGGGGTTTTTTGTTTTTATTTTGTCAGGCTTAGAGAAAAAAACCCAAGTTCTCCAGCCTGAGGAGAAGAAAACTGTGGCATACCATGAGGCAGGTCACGCAGTTGCTGGCTGGTATCTGGAACATGCAGACCCACTTCTAAAGGTAAAGCAGTTTGTGTTGAACAGTAGGCAAGTTCAGATGATTGTGTGCACAATTACTTGAGGAGAAAATTGTATTCCCACAAAGGATAAATAGATGAGATGTTTAAATTTAAAAAATTTAGCAAAAATATCTGGTAATAATGGTGGGATGAAGTGGTAATGTAAACCCTTTCACAGATAAGCTACAAAGTTTTGGTAAGAAAACTACTTTTAGAAGAGACTGAAAAGTTTCCAAAAGCAGACCAAAGCAGGAGGAGAATTTACTCTTGAATAGCAGCAGCTACCGTAGGTTAGAATTGGGTGTTTGTGGCTTTCTTTCCTGAGGGTTTTCCACAGCCACTGGTGGAAAATGCTGGCCTTAACTATATTGAGGTGGCAGAGGAGAAAGTTCAGGATTTGAAGAATATTGGAAATTTCCCTGGAAAATCCTAGAAATGAGAAACCTAGAGAGGGGTGAGACCCTAATCTAAATAGAAGCTGCCCATATCCCTGGCTGACCACTAAACTGTGCCTGCACTATGAGATCCCAGAGAGCCTGGAAAAGTAAGCAGACACCAAAGAGAACAGGGATGCACCAAGTGAGATTGTTAAATTTTCTGCTTTTTCAAATGAGTGTATTCCCCTAAATCAGTGCAGCCTAGATGACAGGAAGCAGCCTAACTGACTTGTAATGTTGGGAGAGCTAGAAATTGAAGGGGGGAAATCTCCTGAATAAAGGGGAACACAGAGAAGACAACATTAAAGTGCACCCAAAATATCCTAAACAATCCAAAAGAAGCCCCTGGACCTATTAAGTGAAGTTAGCAAGATTGCAGAAATCAAGTTCCATATCAAAGAGGTGCGACCAGAAAACACAGTGAATGTTTAAATTAAAATAAAAATAAAAATTAGGGGTTGGCCGAGTGGCGCGGTGGTTAAGTGCCGGCCTGGGAATCCAGCGGCCCCAGTTTGGGTCCCACATATGAGGGCCAGTGACACTGCCCTCAAAACAAAAAAAATTATTACAGTAAAAGACACATTGCAATTAATCCCCCTCAAAATACTGCCCCTTGCTTCTGACACATCCTATCGTTCTTGCACTTTCTGAAGCATTTCTTGAAGTCCTCTTTCGTTGAGTGTCATTAGTTGTGCTGTCATGGCTGCCTCGATGTCTTGAATCATTTTGATTTTGGGGAAGAGCCAGAAGTCTCAACGGTGCCAGATCTGGTGAATAAGGTGGATGAGGACACACCATAATGTTTTTATTTGACAGAAATTGCCATACTAGAAGTGATGTGTGACACGGAGCCTTTCTGTTGTGATTGCAAGATCTGCTGAATGCTGCTGCCAAGTGCCATCCAGCAGAAAGGCAGGGATCTTCTATAAGGGAAGCGGTGCATCAAATCTTAGTAACAGTGTGTGACAAGCTTCAACTTGTTCGGTGCTGTCAGTCAATTCGGTGCAGCTACAATTGAGAGAAGGTGTATTTTAAAGTGTGTTGTAACAAACAATGCTTTAACATGAAATGGGCAAACGGTTACATCATCATAACAACGCTCCATGTCACACATCGCTTCTGGTATTCGACAATGTTTGTCAAATAAAAACAATGTGTCCTCATCCGCCTTATTCACCAGATCTGGCACTGTGCGATTTCTGGCTCTTCCCCAAAGTCAAAATGATTCAGGACATTCAGGCAGCCACAACAGCACAACTATAGTCACAAGAGGACTTCCAGAACTGCTTCAGAAAGTGGCAAGACTGATGGGATAAGCATGTTGGAAGCGAGGAGAGTATTTTGAGGGGGATTAATGGCAATGTGTCTTTTACTGTAATAAATTTTTTTTATTTAAACATTCACCATATTGTTTGATCACACCTTGTATATTAGCAATGACCAATTGCAAAATAAAATTTTAAAAATTCAATTTTGTTTACAGTAGTATCCCAAAACATGAAATATGTAGGGATACATTTATCAAAATCTTTGTAGGACATGTACATTGAATTAAACAAGACCTTAATAAAGTAGAGATAACCTATGTTCATGGAATGGTATGATGTCAGTTCTCCCCAAATTAATCTGTAGTTTCAGTGTAATCTCTATCATTATTATAGCAGTCTTTTTTGTAGAAATTGACAGCCTACTCTAAAATTTATGTGGAAATGTAGATATCAACTACAATAGCCAAAACAATTAAGTCGAAGAAATTACCGTAACTGATTTTAAAACATTCTATACAGCTACAGTAAAGAAGACTAATATTAGTGAAAGGACTAGACGCATATATCAGTGAGATGGAATAGGGTCCAGAAATAGACCTTCACACATAATTAGTTAATTGAGGTAATTCAAGGTGGAGAGGATTGATTGTCTTACCATCAAATGGTTCTGGCGACTCAGTGTTTATATGATAAAAAGTAAACGTTGACTCTTACACTATCTGTAAAAAAATAATTTGAAATAGATCATAAAAGCTAAAACTATAAAATTTCTAGAAGAAAACATAGGAAAAAGTTTTTGTAACTCTGGGTAGCCAGAAATTTCTTAGGACACAAAAACCATGAACCACAAAAGCAGTTACTAAATGGGATCTCATCAAAATTAAAACCTTTTTGTCTTTGAAAGACACCAGTAAGAAAATGAAAGGCAAGCCACACACTCTGAAAATATTGTACTTGCAATACACATATGTGAAAAAGAACTTGTCTCTACAATATATAAAGAACTCTTGGTCTGGCCGAGTGGCGTGGTGGTTAAGCACTGGCTTGGGAAGCCAGCAGCCCCGGTTCAGGTCGGTCCCACATATGAGGGCCAGTGACACTGCCCTCAAAAAAAAAAAAAAAAAAAAAAAGCTCTTAACACACAATAATAAGAAAACAAGGAATCCAGTAAAACTCAGTAAACTAGGCAAAAGATTTTAGAATAATACTTCACAAAAGATGGTATACGAATAGACATTAAGCACATGAAAAAATCTCAATATCGTTAGTCATCAGGAAAGTGCAAATTAAACCATAAAGAAATACCAAATGGTTAAAATGGGGCCGGTCGAGTGGCGCGGCGGTTAAGCGCTGGCTTTGGAAGCCAGCGGCCCCGGTTTGGGTCCCACTTAAGAGGGGCAGTGACACTGCCCTGAAGAAAAAAAAAAGAGATCTCCAAATGGTTAAAATGTAAAAGCCAGTCCTTAACTATTGGTAAGAATGTGGAGCAGGTGGAGTTCTTATACATTGCTGATGGAAATGTGAAATGGTATAACCATTTCAGGAAATTGTGGCAGTTTCTTATAAAGATAAATGCTTCCATACGTCCAACTGATCCCACTCCTAGATATTTATCCATAAAAAATGGAAACAGTGTCCACACAAAGACTTTTACTAACTTTATTCATAATAACAATAAACTGGAAACAACCCTGATATCCCTTGAGAATGAAAAGGATATTTGGTATGTTTATACAATTTTACACAGCAGTAAAAATGAATGAACTATTGATACATACAACAGTAAGGGTGAATCTCAGAAACATCAAGAAAAAACAGACACAATGAAGTACATACTGTATGATTCCATTTATATGCAATTCTAGAAATTGTAACTAATCCATAAGGACTGAAAGCATATCTAGTTGCCTGGGGTTGGGGATGGGGAAAAAAGATTGACAACAAAGAGGCACAAGGGAACTTTTAGGGCTTGAAGAGAGTATTTTTTATCTTTATCGTGATAGGAGGTTATATTTGTCAAAACTCTTTGAAGTGTATACTTTAAAAGGGTGTATTTTTTATGTATGATTTCTCAATAAAGTAGTTTTTTAAAAATTAAAGGAATTTATTCAATTGCAAAAAAAGGACTAGAAAATGAAGGCTACTTTAGCATCTGGGTCTGCCTTATCCCCTTCAGACATGGCCGTAGATGACAGTTAAATTGAATCTAGCCTGCACTGTATTTGAGCTCTCAGGAGGAGTCATCACTCACAAGCAGTTCTTTCGGCAAGACTGAATAGTTTCAACTGAGTTTTATAAAAAGACAAGAAATACTTTCTAGAACTCTAAGGTGAAGTTATCCTAAGAGAAAATATTCCACCTGAACAGTCATTCCTGTTGGATCTCGTCTAGCCAAGGCTGATGGGTTGCCCAGCGTTTTGTTTTTTAATAAAGATTTTATTGGGGGATTAGGGGAGGGGAACAGTATTGGGGAATTGGGGGAGGGGACCAGCCCAGTTGTTGTTCATCATCTTCGTTGTAGAGGGTGCCAGTCGCCATCTGGCTTCCCGTTGGCAGCTCATAGCCTCTAAGCTCAAGGTGCTGTGTTCAGTCTTAGTTGCAGGTGGGCATAGCCCACCGAACAGGCAATCTTGTTACACTAGCTGAGCCATCCTGCCACCTATTGGCAGGTCAGCGACAGCTCAGCTCAGGCGCAGCATCATTGGCCCATGTGGGAATCCAACCGGCAGCCCTGTTGCTCAGAGCTTGCGCTCTAAGCCAACTCTTAACCAACTGAGCCACTCGGCCAGCCCTCCGCCCCCCTCCCCCCCAGCTAGTTTTTATAAGTGAGTTTATCTGTAAATAAACATGATCAAGTCTACATTTGGTGGTAGATCTCCCATCAGTTTGTATGTGTTCTATTTGCCAGGTATCCATCATCCCAAGGGGCAAAGGACTGGGTTACGCTCAGTATTTACCCAGAGAACAATACCTGTACACCAAAGAGCAGCTCTTAGATAGGATGTGCATGACTCTGGGTGGCCGAGTGTCAGAAGAAATCTTCTTTGGAAGAATTACAACTGGTGCTCAAGATGACTTGAGAAAAGTGACTCAAAGTGCATATGCCCAAGTAAGTATGAAATAGAGTATTTCTTCTTAATCTCACATTTGTGGTGAGAAATGGTCATTCATGTGTTTGATTGGTTTAGGCTTTTCAGGCTAAGATTATTTCTTAAAAGAAATTCCTTGTAAAGCAATCAAAACATATGAAAAGAAATGACTTTCTTTGGGTACTCCTGTTACTCATACATCAGCCATTCTGGGTCTGTGACTTTCTCAATCCTTTTTAATAACTCATTAAAAAAAAAATCTTTTTTACTGTCCTCTTACCTTCTATTTTTTATGGCATTATTTGTTGTGGTTGTTGGCTCTTATGTTCTTCAACATAGCTTAATCTTTATTTTTAAAATAATTTTGTTTTTTTCTTTTTGAGGGCAATGTCACTAGTCCTCATATGTGGGACCCAAACCGGGGCCGCTGGTGTTCCAAGCCAGCGCTTAACCACCGTGCCACTCGGCTGGCCCCAAAATAATTTTTTGGTTTTTTTTTTGTTTTTGTTTTTGTTTTGTTTTTTTGAGGGCAGTGTCACTGGCCTTGGCTGGCCCAATAATTTTTTTTTTTTAATATCTAACATTTTCCTGTGTTCTAGCACCTCATCTGAGTTTTTCTGATACTGATATGTTATTCTTTTATATTTTCTCTAATTCCCCTGATTTCCTTTAGCCTTTTTGAAAATAGTAGGTTACACTTTTCTTGTTTTATGGACATGTCTTCCCATCCCGCTTTCCTTATCTAAGGAGACATTATTCTTCTCCTACTTTTTTCTCATAATAACTTGATAAGGGAGTTTTCTATTGCCCATTTTTACATGAAATGTAAAAAAATGAAATTTGTTTTCCTGACCTCTTTGGAGGAAGGAAAATTAGGACAGCTTTTCTAGTTTTTGTAGCTTTAGAATTCCCTTTTCTGTTGTTTTCATGGTTTTTAAAAAATGTGTCTTCCTGCTTTTTGAGTTCTCCTGGCTCTGTTCCTGCTCTCCACTTTTATCTGGGCCTTCTCTTTTCTAGACAGTTTGGATTTTACTTGCAGAAGATTCTTCTTAATATGGGGCTTATTCTGGTTAGTTTTGGAGACTCATATGGCCCACAGTGGGCCAGCCTCTTCATATAGTCTCCCAGACCTGGGGACTCAGGAACAGGAAAATGCACATGGCCTTTCCATGTTCAGTTGTCAGGTTGGCATGGCACTCTTTGTAGGAAGAGCCTGGAGGGTTTGGGGTCTTACTCTCTTGGATCTGTTAGATGCTTCTTGCTTCTCTTCCACTTCCCCTCATGTAGAGTAATATCATGTAGGTCTCATAACTGTTGGAATTTGTCCCCGCCTATTTCTCACCTGATTTTGTTGTGGATATTGTCTGTGGGCTTCCAGTCTGTGTTCCTAGTTAAGGAGTTTAAAACACTATACATTTAAGGAGTATAAATGTATATACATATAGAAGGAGTTTAAAACACTGCCACCATCAGCACAGAACACCCTATCCATTCAGCCAGCTCAGAGGCTGCCATGTAGATTTTGGGGGGTTAAAGAGTACTGTTACAATGAAGTGTGTGGAGTTAATGTCATTGTAAAGACTTATTGGCAATTTATAAAAAAATACGTTAGCCTGTCAGCAAAAATGGATGTCCACCACTAATCATGTATTCTTTTTCAGATTGTTCAGTTTGGCATGAATGAAAAGGTTGGGCAAATCTCCTTTGACCTCCCACGTCAGGGTGACATGGTATTAGAGAAACCTTATAGTGAAGCCACTGCAAGACTGATAGATGACGAAGTACGGATACTTATTAATGATGCTTATAAAAGAACAGTAGCTCTTCTCACAGAAAAGAAAGCTGATGTGGAAAAGGTAGGTGCCAGTTGTACAAATGATTCTCCACATAGTTTTGCTGAAAAAGATTAAAGCACTAATTGACTCTTTTAGTTGGTTGGTAGACATCAGCCTGCCCTGTATCTGGCTAACTCTTGGGTTCCTTCCTTCATTCTGATGTGTCTGCTCTGTCTCCTTGAGGTGGTGGGAATATGGTGGTGAGCAAAAGCTGGCATGATCTCAGCTCTTGTGGCTCTTAGGAATATGAATGAGGGATTAATGAAGGCTATTAACAACTACCAAATAAACAATTGAATCTGCACTCTTCCCCACCAAGTATTTTACCAGGACAATAAATCCTCACTTAATGACTTCATAGTTTCTGCAACTTTAAGTGAAATGACCTATAATGAAACCCGTTTTACCATAGGCGAGTTGATATAAACAAGAATTAAGTTCCTGTGGCCTCTCATCAGCATTATAACGAAATGACATTATTCGAAGCCCTGCTGTACTCCTAAATATGGAGCACAATGGACTGATAGAAATTTACCATTGTATTTTACCCCTGGAATAAACTGGTAGTGTCGGATAAAAGGGAACATAAAAGAATTAGCCAAACTTGATAAGCTGGAAATCACATAAAAGCTACATTTGGCTTAATTATGAGCATCCGTGGATAAACAGCTTCATGGTTTTCATTATTGTACCTTATTTGATAGCACCTGCAAAGGGATGGATTCTTTATGAATTCAGTGGTTTTCTTGCATCCAGTAAACCCTTAATTATTCAGAATCCATGCAACCAAAATTAGAATTTTTTGTTCTTTGAACATTTCACACTCTAATGAGAAAACACAAATGAAAAAGCCTTATAAAGGATTGACACAGATAAAAGAATTGTCTAAGGTAGGCTATTCATCAGCAAATCTTCAGAGAAGCTGCTTGTGAGCCTGCCCTGTACTATGCAATTCTAAAAATCTGTGACATCTTTTCACAAAAGTACATGGTGTGAGTGAGGAGAGAGCTAGTGTCTGTGAAACACTAGAAAGCATGAAGCAGGAGCTCAGAGAAAGGAAAGATCAGAGTGGTCAGAGAGGGCCGGCCGAGTGGCATGGTGGTTAAGCGCTGGCCTCGGAAGCCAGCAGCCCCGGTTCGGTCCCACATGTGAGGGCCAGTGACACTGCCCTCAAAAAAAAAAAAAAAAAAAAAACCTTATCCAGAGTGGTCAGAGAAGGCTTTATATAGAAGATAGAGCTTAAATTTTACCTTGAAAGATAGGTTACAGTGAATGGGAAAGAAAAGGAGAGGAGGAGCTCTCAGTGTGGAGACCTGGTCAGTAGAGAAGGGTGTGGGGAGGATGGCACAATTGAGCCTGCCTGGAGCAGATCATGGCAGGGAAAGGGGGTTTGCAGTATCCAGGTCCTCAAAAGCTAGATAGAAAATTTAGTAACACAATTTTAGGAATAGAAGTGACTTTCAAAATGGTCTAATCCAACCCTCAGAGTCGTAAAGAATCTTGAGTGGAAATGATTACAGCTCATCATTTAAAAGGAGAGTGTGGCAGCAGTGTGCCAGCTCCCGTGGGATGGGAGACACTAGAACAGACACCAGATTTGAGCTGTTGCAGGTGTGTGTTAATATTCCTAAAATGGTGCTGGTGGTGGCAGATTTAAAAGCCAAGAGTTACTGATTAAACATAATGAGATTAATTAAATAGAGAATGAATGGGAGTATGGCTCCAGAACTCCTCCTTGTGGCAGACACAGCCTGTTGTGGGGGAGGGGTTGGTCTTGACACCCAAGAGGACATAGCAGTAGGCATTTGCAAATGGAACCTGGATAGGAACTCCAGGCCAGGCCAGACATAGGATTTGTTGGTTATCCCCCTACAGCCAATAATTTAAAAGAAGGAAATGAGCTGTAAGACAGTGGAGGGAGGAAGTGCTCACCCAGGATGACGAGCTCTAGGAGGACAGAGTGAGTACAGGGATCCCACTGCACACCATAGGTGCTCACATGAGTCTAGGGGATTTCACCCAGTTATCGACTCTTCCATATGTATAGTACGTGTACTGACAATGGTAACAAAGAAGGGTTTGTGAAGGGGAATTAGTTCAACAGAGTGAGGATATTGAAACACTACCGAGTTCTGAAGTAGTGCCTGGTCCATCAGGGAAATTAAGTCTGTTAAGGATAATGTCCAGCCAGGCATGAGATAGGGAGCCATCAAGAGGAGAGGAGGCTTAGCAGCTTTTGCTGCTAAGACTAGTGCCTTCCAAACTCTGGCCTTGGTTTAGTTATCTGTGGCACGAGGAGTTGGACACGTTGACCTCTGAGGGCCGAGCTTTAGGCGAATAAGAATAACCGGCTAGTATTTACTCGCTTATGTGTATCAGGTACTGTTGAAGATGTATTCTCTAAAACCCCCTGCAACCTCATGAAGTCACTACATTATTTTCCCATGTTACAGAGGAAAAAACTGATTCATAAAGAAAAAACGTTGCTTAACTTTGCTTAAGGTCATTATGCAGTTAGTGGTAAGTAGTAGGACCAGGATTCAGACCCAAATGTCCTCTCTGCAGAACCCTTGCCATTAACTTGTAACCATGCCTGTGCTGTCAGTATGGCTAGTCTGAATTGAGATGTACTGTGAGCATAAAATGCACACTTTGAAGACTTAGTATGAAAAAAAAAAGGAAAATATATCAATAATTGGTAATATTATATGTTGAAATAATATTGTTGATATATAAAGTATATAATCACAACTTAAGTGGTTATCCACAACTGTATAAATAGGCAAATGAGAATGAAAGATGACCTAAGAATAAGTCCTAAAGCTTTTCTCCAAATCTTTTATGTACAAACAATATATTAAAAAAGATCATTTTAGGTCTGGCCGAGTGGCTCAGTTGGTTAAGAGCTCCCTCAAGAGTGTGAGCTGAGCTCTGAGCAACAGCAGTTCGATGCCCACCCCGAGCTGAGCTGCCAACAGGTGGCAGGATGGCTCAACTGAAAAACAAGATCATTTTAGTATTCTGGTTATATTTTTTCAAATGTCTTTATCTCTTAGAGATTTAGACAAAAATATATATGGATAAAATGATTCAACATCTAGCATTGCCTTCAAAATAATCCAGGAAATAGATGAAACAAAAATAGCTGTAAGTTAATAATTATTGATAGTGGTTACATGGGGATTAGTTACCCTTTTTTTTTTCTATTTTTGTACATATTTGAAATATCCCATAATAAAGTTTTTAAAAATTGAAGATAGCAGAAAATATTTTATCTCACCATCTCTGTTTTTTCACCCAGCTTACCCCCAACCACTTGTTTATATATGTGTCCTTCCAGAATTTCTTCATGTATATATGCACATAAAAAGATATTTTTTCCTTCCTTTAAAAAGCAAACATATTGGGCCGGCCGAGTGGCATGGTGGTTAAGGGCTGGCTTGGGATGCCAGCGACCCCGGTTCAGATCCCACATATGAGGGCCAGTGACACTGCCCTATTTAAAAAAAAAAAAAAAAAAAAAAAGCAAACATAGCATACTATAGACATTGTGCATCTTGCTTTTCTCATTGAATATGTCTCTAGGAGATATATAAGTAGAACAGTGAGATTCTTTATTACAGGCACATAACTGTTCATTGTGTGGATGTACCAAATGTATTTAGGCACTGATGGACATTTGTTTTTCCAGTATTTTGCACATCTTACTGCAAAATTGTGTGTGTGTGTGTGTGTGTGTGTATCTTTTTCAATATTCGTAAACCCTTTTTGGGATGGGGCTGGCTATAAATAAAAACATTAGCTTTGAATAGACCTTGCTGAGTACTGTGTTTAATGGGACTTGTTCATATTTCAGGTTGCTCTTCTATTGTTAGAAAAAGAAGTATTGGATAAGAATGATATGGTTGAACTTTTGGGTCCCAGACCATTTGTGGAAAAATCTACTTATGAAGAATTTGTAGAAGGCACTGGCAGCTTGGATGAGGACACTTCACTTCCAGAGGGCCTTAAGGACTGGAACAAAGAACGGGTAAAAGAAAAAGAGGAGCCTTCGGAGGAGAAAATCGCCAACCAGATCCAAGGAGGGAAGCCATTTTAGCATGTATTGTGATTTCAATTTGCACATTATTTCAACTCTGGCTTTCTCAGAAGAATGAGAACACTGCTAAGTTGGATCTTTACAAGCTGCTGACCAGTTGAAGTGGTGGAAAGAGGAGTACTTAATCCTCATCCACAGAAGTCCCAGTCTGGGTGGCAGGGTGTTTCTCCCAAGGACCTGGACTCTGGGGGAGTGGAGGTTGGTATTCAGTGTGTTCCCTCTCTACTGTCAGTGAAGCCAGCTGAATGTGTGTCAGGGCCAGAAAATCAGTGAAAGCTTGCCAATGTGGGAGAGGTCTGTTTTTCACTTTCCATCACCCACTCTTCATTCCCATTTCCCTTCAGAGGCTGTGAAATTAAATTGGAGTCCTGATAAGAATATTTTAATTTGACTAATACTTTAAAGATTGAATCTAGAGCACATGTTGCTGTTTTAATGGAATGGTTTTCTACAGAGCTGTAACATATTTAAAAATATGAATGTATTATGTAAATACAGCTTCTTTACATCAAAAATAAAGTGTAAACACAACTTTTTTGCTTCTGAACACACAAAGGGTCACTTTTTATGCTTGGGATACTTTCTTTGAGAAAACAAAATGTCAGTCTTTCTAGTTCTCAACAGCTTCCACACAGAAGATGAGTAATTTCTAGATGTAAAGTATGTTGATACCAAGTCGGTTAGTGCAAGAATCTCTGATAATGTCATCAGTTTTCATCCTCACTAGACTGGTTATGATCATACGTTAGTCACACCGTCTGGGTCTGAAAGTTTATGGGTAACCATAGTTGGTCTGGCAGGCAGTCCCAAGCCATCACATTGATTTCAGAGAAGGGTAGTGACATTAAGCCAGGAAGGCCCCTGGGTCCTGGATCTCCTGACTTCCCAGGTCTTCTGAATCATAAGCTGTTACAGTAACTTAGTGTGTGTGGTTCCAAAAAAAAAACAAGGTCTGCAATGTTGCAAACCTAGATCAGATTCTTACCAAAAGGTGGCATGAGGAAGATGTACTGAGTCTTCAAATACCACTCTTTGGACTTGGAGGTATCAAACATTTTTGAATGTATTCATATTTATTTTTTTAGCAGCCTTTTTTAATGTTATTCCAGTTTGTCTTACATATTCTTCATGTAGTTAAAGTATGTTGTAGGAACAGTGACTTCTGACTTAAGATTACAGAATCAGGTGGCTGATGGGGTGGGAGGTGGCCCAAGCAAGCCACTCCCTCCTGTGACCACACTTCCAGGCAGTCCCAGATGCTGAACTCCAGCTCAGCAACCACTGAAACTCCTGACTCCACTAACTCCGCTTTGCAGGAGCATGGGAGATGCTTGAGTTTCTCAGTGACCTGCAGAAGTCACACTGATGGCCTCCTTTCCTCAGGATGCTTGTGGGAGGTAGAAGACTTGTTTTAAGGCTGTAGGACTCACTTTGGCCAACAGGGTGTTTAGAGTGCTGTTCTCCACACCAGGAGGAGATAAGGAGACATTGTACTCCATCATACTGCTAGGAGAGGTGCCAGCATGTGCTGTGCTGGCAGGCCCTCCTGGGTGGAATAAAGTGGATTGTGTCAAATATGATTCATGTTTGATTCAGTAAGAAAAGTGACAAAGCTGTGTGTGAGACTTGGTCAGATGGTAACTCGTCTTCCCCTGTGTTCTATGGGACAAGCTACAATCAAGCACTTTAATTGTAGATGGTGGGCCAGTATGACCTGAAGTAGCCCCTGCAGCCCTCAATCTGTACAAGATGGGTCATACGTGCTCTCTGTAGCACTGGGGTGTTACTTGTGTTGGGGCCTACAGCCTAGCCCACAGTACGTGCTCATGGCACTCATCTTTTCTAACGTCAATCAAACCTAGCATATTTCCAGGTTAGATGGGGATGGCAAGATCAGTCTCACAAAATAGTTCAGATTTCTGCAAAAATGAGATCTGTTCTCACTTCAGTTCAAGTCATGCTGCTGTGTTTAGTGATTCACTTTCTATTTGCCCAAGGATGGAGCTTCACCCAAAATAAATGTGGTTACTGGATGTGAGCCATGGCATCACAGAGCACGGGTGTTCTGTCAGGAGGGGCTAGGTCACACTGTAGTGACCTTAGATCTCAATGGTTCCAAATGACAAAGGCTCATTTCTCTCACTCCTTGTCCAACAAAGTACAGGGGCTCTGCTCAGCAGTTACTCAAGGACTCAGACCAGTGGAGATGCTGGGTTATCTGTCCCCCACTTGGGAGGCAGAGCAGAGGGCCAAGCACTAAGATTTGTTTTCGGCTGGAAGTGATAAGCCACTCATTCTTTTGGCTAGAGCCAAGTCACACATTCACAACTAACTTCACGGGGGAAAGGAGAAATAACCAGTGGTGAACAGCGAATGTCTTCCAATTACTAGTAAGCCCGGTCCTGTCCTGTGGAGTTTGACTTTACAAGACCTATTACAGAAGTGGCTAGTTACAGGAACTGTAATGATTTGTTATGTAGAAAACAGCCTTCACCCTTAAAGCTTGCAATTTAAGAAAAGCCTCTTTCCTCTCAGTTCTTTTAGTGAGCTGCAGGGGCAATTCACCCAGGAAGGGATGAGACCGAGCAATCATTGTAAGAATGCAAAGTAACAAATCTACCACATAAGTAGAGGCTGGAAGAGACAAAGGAAAACGTTTAGTGTTTTATTATGAATAAATTGTTTCAAAGTTCAGTATTGCATTTTGAATATAAGGTAACACTGCACAGCTTCAGGTTTCATCACAAATAATGAAAGAACAGTTTCTAACTTCCCCACTAATTCTCAGACATGACTGAAAACTTAACAGAAGGTGAGGTTTATTTATTTTTGATGGCCCATTAGTTCTTTCAAGTCCTCCAATACAAAATCTCCCTCCATCTGATCTGATTGGGTAGGACTGCCAATTCTCTACTTTTAATGAACTTTGTTTATTCCAGATGACTGAGAGTACAATTTAATTGCATTTGAGAGGAGCCCCCACCCATATGTTTAGACAAGTGCACCATTCGGTGACCATTAGAGTTGACACACCAGAGTTAAAGAACATCTGAACTGTATCTGAGATAGGGACATTCCTCTATTCGTTGATCTCCTCTTCATCATCTTCAAAAGCTTCTTCACCATCATTGGCTGTAGCTTCTTGATACTGCTGGTACTCTGACACCAGGTCATTCATGTTGCTCTCTGCTTCTGTGAACTCCATCTCATCCATCCCCTCTCCTGTAAACCAGTGTAGGAAGGCCTTCCGGCGAAACATGGCAGAAAACTGCTCTGAGATGCGCTTGAACAGTTCCTGGATGGCTGTGCTGTTGCCAATAAAGGTGGAGGCCATCTTGAGGCCTCGAGGAGGGATGTCACACACAGCCACCTTGACATTGTTGGGGATCCACTCCACAAAGTAGCTGCTGTTCTTGTTCTGGATAGCCAGCATCTGCTCATCCACCTCCTTCATGGACATGGGACCCCGGAAGACAGTGGCCACAGTCAGGTAGCGCCCATGTCTTGGATCACAGGCTGCCATCATGTTCTTAGCATCGAACATTTGCTGAGTCAGTTCTGGCACAGTGAGGGCCCGGTACTGCTGACTGCCTCTGGCAGTCAAGGGGGCAAAGCCGGGCATGAAGAAGTGGAGGCGGGGGAAAGGGACCATGTTCACTGCAAGTTTGCGGAGGTCAGCATTGAGCTGGCCCGGGAAGCGTAGCGAGGTGGTGACTCCGCTCATGGTGGCAGACACTAGGTGGTTGAGGTCTCCATAGGTTGGCGTGGTGAGCTTCAGGGTGCGGAAGCAGATGTCATACAGGGCCTCATTGTCGATGCAGTAGGTCTCATCTGTGTTCTCCACCAGTTGGTGGACTGACAGGGTGGCGTTGTAGGGCTCCACTACCGTGTCTGAGACCTTGGGGGAGGGCATCACGCTGAAGGTGTTCATGATCCTGTCGGGATACTCCTCTCGGATTTTGCTGATAAGCAGTGTGCCCATTCCCGATCCTGTTCCTCCCCCCAGGGAGTGGGTCAGCTGGAAGCCCTGCAGGCAGTCACAGTGCTCACACTCTTTCCTCACCACATCAAGCACTGAATCCACCAGCTCTGCTCCTTCTGTGTAGTGCCCCTTCGCCCAGTTGTTCCCTGCACCAGTTTGTCCTGGAATAAGCAAAAGAGAGTAGCATGCAATTTAAATAGGGTGAGACAGGAAGGACCCGCTGACATTGAAACTTCTTAAATGGTGAAGGAAAAAAATGTGTTAAAAAGCAATTAGATAATACGGTGTTGGTCAAAGTCAAAGGATGGACAAATGGGCACCCACAAACACTGCTGGTGAGCATAAGAATTAGCACACCTCTTTGGACAAGTTGAATACCTATCTTTAAAATGGACACATATATTGAACAGGTAATTCCATTCTCATTTTTATTTTTTTTAAAGATTTTATTGGGGAATTGGGGGAGGGCAACAGCATTGGGGAAGGGGAACAGACAAGTTGCTATCTTTTTGTTCTTCCGTCTAGTTGTGGAGGACGTTGCTTTACTGGCCCATGTTGGTATCGTCATTGCGCTCTTCCCCGATGAGGCAGATCAGTCGCCGGCCTCTGCATGTCGCTCACCGCGGCTAATGGCAGCTCACGCTGGCTGCCAGCCGCTCACGCTGGCTGCTGGCCACTCACTGTAGCCTATGGCAGCCCACTGCAGCAGGGGCTGCAGCCCACACATTCTCCAGGGCTTGCACAGCCCAGCTCCAGGTGGAGCTGTTGTTAGCTGTAGAGGGCAGCATCACTGGCCCCCATTCGTGGGATCCGAACCGGGGCCGCTGGCATCCCAAAACCAGCTCTTAACCAATGAGCCACTCGGCCGGCCCTCCATTCTCATTTTTAAATAGGTAATTCTCATACACGGTAAAATGCAAAGGAATGAAACGTATACATTTTAAAAAAAAAGTTTCTTGTTTAAGCTTTCTAAAATTCGTATTATGTACAAATATTCTTTTCAAAACAGTAATGTTTTTCATATTAATGAAGCCCCTCATTCATCATCCAGAGTTACTGTTGTAAAATTTTCTGAGCACCAACTATTTACTTTGTACCTATAAGTAAATACACAGGAATTGATTCCTGCTCTCAAATTGCTTCCAATTCAATGGTGGTAAGGAGGTTAAAATACCTGAAAGTTTTTTTTATTTTTATCCAACGGCTTCAAGTAGCTAGAAAGAGAACTTCTAGTTAGTCTTATTTTATGGAAGAAAATTTTTTTAAAGATTTTATTGGGGAATTGGGGAAAGGGAACAGCCAAGTTTTCCCTCAATCTTAACTGTGGAGGGTGTAGCTAGCTCAGTTCCAAGTCCAGCTGCCAGTCGGCAGCTTGTGGCCACTCAGCGGTGTTTAATCTTAGTTGCAGGTGGGCATAGCCCACCATCCCATGAGGGAGTCGAACTGGCAACCTTGTTGCTAAGAGTGCGCATTCTAACCACTGGGACATCCTGCCGCCAGTCGGCAGCTCAGGGGCAGCTCAGCTAGGGCACGGCTCACTGGCTCTTGGAATCAAACCAGTGACCCTGTTGCTCAGAGTTTGCGCCCTTAACAACTTGGCCGGATCCTATGGAAGAAATTTTGAATCTGAAAGTTTGGCTTTTAAATTTAAAATCCTATTTTTCAGTGCATGCCATTATTGAATTTAAGATCTATTAGTAGAAAAGGCATATTTCCCAAGTGGTATAAATAATATAGGCCTGCATGTGTGTATGTATGAATGGATGCATGTAAAAAGAACTTACAAGGAGGACTGGCAGGGACTTACTTTGGTTTTTGCCTTTCTGAACACTACACGTTTCCTATAACATAGTGCTCTTCAACCATTATAGCTCTGTACCCTGAAAATATTTTAAAACCAGATACCCCTCATACATTTTAAAGTTGACTTCCAATTTGTCTTCATAAATTCCAATAGTTATAAATGACAAAATTTTAATTTTTAGGGTACTATAAATACTCCCTTTTAAAAACAAAACTGTTACATTGTTCTGTTAAATGTATCCAATATAGTCTATATAAAATCAGAATTCTAAATTGAAATTGAATGTTGTTAAATTCCTATGATCACAAGGTGTTAAAAATGTCGGGCCGGCCGAGTGGCACAGCGGTTAAGCGCTGGCTTGGGATGCCAGCGGCCCCGGTTCAAGTCCCGCATGTGAAGGCCAGTGACACTGCCCTCAGAAAAAAAAAAAAGAAAACGACAACAACAAAAATGTCATTTTAACTGTATTTTTTTTCAATTAATGTATTTTCCAAAGGTGAATATTAAATTTTGCCTGAATGAGACCAGGTTTGGCATCAATTTTATTCTTTTTTGTTTTTACATATATACTCAGAAAACTTGTTCACATAAATATGTAAATGAGACTGAATTGTGTTCTAACAACGTCATTCAATTATTTGATTTTCTTCAGAGTTATATGCCAAAAATCAAATGGTGATCTAGCACCAAAAAGTCATCTTTCAACCAAAAATTCTGTGGAAAGCAGAATCAGAAACAACCTGATTTGCATAAATCAACCTTTTCTTTTGTTTCTGGAAATACCAAAAGACTTTACCAACCAAGAATAACCAAATGCTAACTCTTTCACTTACAGGCACTTTATTTAATCTAATATACTTAGAAGAGTTGGGAAAATTGAAACATTAATTCCCATACAACTTTGACAATATTTTTTTTTTTTTTTTTTTTTAGAGGGCAGTGTCACTGGTCCTCGTATGTAGAATCCAAACTGGGGCCGCTGGCATCCCAAGCCAGTTCCCAACCACCGCACCACTCAGCCGGCCCAACAATATATTTTTAACAAATTGTTTTAAATATACTTTTGTCAAAATGTTTATGTTGCATATTTATCTTAGGTTATAAAAACTATTGTCCATATCATTTAATTGTCAAAGGCAGTCCTCATTATCAGAATAATCCTCAAAATTGGACTTACTGTCAGAAAAACATGACTTTATTTTTAAATTTAATGGATAGGTTAATATGCATTTCAAAGAATATTAGGAAAACCACTGAGAACTAAATTCTATAGCATACTGTAAGGTAGATTATGAAAAGCAATAAAATCAAAATAAAAGATAGAGATAATATATCTAATAATAAACTAAAAACAAGGTACTGCTGTTTCTCATATTTTAACAGCTAATAAGGCAATGTAATATATAACTAAAATTTAAGTTATTTAGGAAGCAGGGAAGATTATTAAAAGGCATTGTATTTGTTTAGTCAGAGTATATCAAAGCCTGGTTTTGAAAGGAAGAATCATATATAAAAAATAAAACAGGGCTGGCAGAGTGGCGTGTTGGTTAAGAGCTGGCTTGGGACTCCAGCAGTCCCAGTTCAGATCCCACATATGAGGACCAGTGACACTGCCCTCTAAGATGGTGAACAACAGCTCCATCTGGAGCTGGGCTGCTGTGAGTCTCCGGCAATGGCATAGCTGCAGTGGGCTGCCATAGGCTACAGTGAGTGGCTGGCAGCCAGCATGAGCAGCTGGCATCCAGTGTGAGCTGCGGAGAGCCACAGTGAGTGGCCGTCCAGAGGATGGCGACGATCTGCCTCACCAGAAAACAGTGCAATGACGACACCAACATGGGCCAGTGAAGCAATGTCCTCCACAACTAGACTGAAGAACCAAAGGACAACAACTTGTCTGTTCCCCTTCCCCGGTTCCCCAACGCTGTTCCCCACCCCCAATTCCCCAATAAAATCTTTAACAACAAAAAAATAAAACAATAAATCCATTAACAAGCACTCTGATCAGACTTTCCCTCTGTGTTGAATGAAAGAGACCAGGAAACACTGCCGAAAGCAGGAGCAGGCAAGTGATTTGATTGCGTCAAGTGCACAGAAGCAAGAGGAAGAGTTGCCGTAACCTGCTTGTCCTGCTCAGGGGCAAGATGCTGTTGGTACTGTATGGTACAGACCTCTCCCAATTTAATCCCCACATGTTAACTTGATTTTTGTCTACACTCAACTGGTGGCAACAATTCACAGCAGCCTGGAGACCAGCTTTTTTGCTCTGTGTGGACAGGTCCATACCTGATGCAAGGGGAAACTGAGATAGGCAGCAGTAACTACACCGAGGCTGCCTCTTGAGACCAGTATCATGCTATATCAGATAAGACAAATACATGGAAGGCTCTCATTCACTTTGGGGGGTTGGGGGGAGGTCTGCTGATGGGCACCCATGGATTCTGCACTTTACCCAAAGCCCTACTCTTGGGCAAATGAGTCTTATCTCAAAGTTCTGTGACTCTTCCATAGCATTTATCAGTACTAAGCACTGGTGTTAATGGAAGTCTGTAAAACAATACAAACAAAATCCTGAGATTCAGTAATTTTTAAATGTATTGACTGTTTATTAGTGACTTGTATCACATACAGAGGGATAACCTCCTTAAGTATCTAAAGTCCTACAAATCAGTAAGGAAAACAACAGCCTTTAGGAAAATGGGCAAGGATATAAACAGACAGTTCACAGGGAAGAAACTTCAAATATTTGACATGTTCTTCATATGGGAAATGCAAATAAAAACAAGGAGATTCAATTTCTCCCCTATGAAACTGACAGAAATCAAAAAGCTTGATAACACTGTGTTGGTGAGGGTTTGGTAAAAGGCCCCTTTACACACACACTGGAGCTGCTTACGGCTTAAGAGGACTAGCCTCTCGAGAATAGTTTAGTCCCTTTGGACTATCAGCCATCAACCCTAGTCCTGAGAGATAGAAAGATTTTCAAAATATATTGCTAAGGGTTAAAAAGGAAAACAGAGTACTAAATGGTACATGAAGTTGGCTATCATCATATCTGCTGGGATGTGCACAGAATATACCTAAAACACACACAAGAATCTGAGAGTGGCTGCCTCTGGGAAGAGCCTGGGTGGGCACCAGCTTGGGTAGGCAGGAGATCAAGTTTTCACTATACCTTTTGAATCCTGGACCATGTAAATATTTTAGCTGTTTTACTTGCAAAATGAATGTCTTTAACTTTTTAAAAAATCCATTTTGGAAAGGGCCGGCCAGTGGCTCAGTTGGTTAAGAGCTCGCTCAAGAGTGCGAGCTGAGCTCTGAGCAACAGCAGCTCGAGGCCAGCCTGAGCTGAGTTGCCATTGAGCTGCCAATAGGTGGCAGGATGGCTCAGCTAAAAAAACAAAACAAATAAAAAATCCATTTTGGAAATAAATTGGAAAAATACACACTGAACTAATAATTATGCTTTTCTCTGAAGAATGGGATTATACAGAGTTAAGTTTCAACATTATATATTTGCTTATAAAAATTTAACTAAACATACATGTATTTTATGATAATCGAAAGAAAATTATGAAAACACACATTTAAGGAAAATTTTGAAGTATCATCGGTAACTGGGTAATTATTAAATGATGACACACACACACACACAATGGAAAGGCACTGTGACTATCATGGTAGATGTCTGAGATGTTAATGACCTTTTCAAAAAGCTGCAAAATGGTATGTGTAGCATGATCCTATTTTACAAAAACAAAATCAACTGTGTGTGTATGTGCATGCACGTGCACAAAGATGTATGGATACATAGAAAAGGTCAGGCTGGACCCACCTCCACCATCTACAGCACTTAGTTATCCCCAGGGACTAAAATCTCAGGGATGGGGGGTTTCGTATTTACACTATATACTCATGTACTGTTTGAAAATAAAAACATGTAGAAAGTTTGTTTTAACTTTGCAATGAAAACATTAAACATGTTTAAGTGTTAAACAGCGACGTTTCCAGGAGGGCAGGACTGCCCATCTGAAACAGACCAGGGCTGGCCCCTGTGTTTACCTTAGTCCCAACTTACAAGTGAGCTCAGCTTCACTCCTGCAGTCTTTGTCCCATTTGTAAGGCTAAAATTCAGGAAATCTAAATGCAGTTAAGACTTAGCTAGTTAACAGTCTGACTCACCGCATAGCTTGCTATCTAGCCACCTAAAATTAGACTTAGTTTGTTTGTAGTTTGATCCATCCTGATATTCACCTGTTTTCTCTTTGTTTCTCCCCTTACTGATTAACTGAAGAACTCTGTTCCCTTTCTCAAGTAAACCCATACTTGTCATTAATTAACAACATCCTAACCTGGGAAAGAGCAATTTCTTAATCTTCAGGCGCTGGAATCCAATTTACACTTCTTGCAGTTTTTACTGGTGACACATTAAAGTCCCAGGCCATTATGGCCAAGTTCAAGTCTGGAGTCTGGATATAACATCTTCTTCAAACAGATCAGACCCTAGGAAGGGTGTCAACCCTCAAACCTGCCTGACGGACTCCCCCTTTTCTATATAAGAAAAAGCTAACCTCGGGCTGGCCGAGTGGCACGTTGGTTAAGAGCTGGCTTGGGATGTCAGCAGCCCAGTTCGGATCCCACATAGAGGGTGAGTGACACTGCCCTCTACAGCTAAGATGGTGAACAACAGCTCGACCTGGAGCTAGGCTGCGTGAGGCCCAGCGACAACATAGCTGCAGCCTCTGCTGCAGTGGGCTGCCATAAGCTACAGTGAGTGGCCGGCAGACAGCATATGCAGCCGGCAGCTGGAGTGCCAGCCGTCCAGAGGCCAGCGACTGATCTGCCTCATCTGGGAAGAGCGTAATGATGATACCAACATGGGCCAGTGAAGCAACGTCCTCCACAACTAGACTGAAGAACAAAAGGACAGCAACTTGTCTGTTCCCCTTCCCCAATTCCCCAACGCTGTTCTCCTCCCCCAATTCCCTAATAAAAATCTTAAAAAAAAAAACCTAACCTGAAGTTAGGTGCGGCTGTGCTGTCTACTCTCAGACTCTGGACCCTGTCCTGGCGAAACCCCTCTCATTCGCCCTCCCCACGCTGGTGTTCCTCTCCTTACTACCCGAGGCAACCATTATCTTTGGACACTGCCATGGACTGCCATGGGTATTTTCTCTCTTCTGAACTTTAATAAAACCTTTTTTCACTCTACCACTTTACAGAGTCTTGTGTGAATGCTTTCACCTTTTGTGAATGACCAGGGGTTAATTCCACGCCACGACACCAGTTAGCCAGACAAAAGCACCAAGGCTATTGGGTATGGCAGGACCCATGGCTCAAAGTAAATGATGCAGATATAATATATCCACTTAATAATAAACTGTACAAACAGCCTATCCATGCTTGCATCAGACCCTGAGGGCACTGGCAACTTCAGCCCCCATCAGGTGGCCATTTCCTTCTCTTTCAGAGATTCTCTTTCTTCCTGCCCAGCTGGGTCACACAATGAAACCTGGCTGGCTGCCTTCTCTTCCCAGGCTGGAAAATGGTATTGTACTTCCTATGCCCCCACTAATTCCTGTCCACCCCCGCCCCACTCAACCCAGCAGGCAGCAGACGGGCCAGACCACAGGGGAGGCACCAGAGACTGGAGCGAGAACAAACCAGGCACCTGGGAGGACAAACTTGGGGCTAGCCTTACACTCAGGGTTAGGCTGTTATACTTGGGGCTCAAAAAAAAAAGACTGAGTGCAGAGACTAGGAATTATTTCATTAAAATAGAGTAGAAACTACTAACTGAAAATAAGCAGGTGGCTTTAGGCAGATATACAGCCACAGTAAATCAAGCTCACTCTGGTCCTAAGTGTACAAAGATTCTGAACTAAACCCTTCCTCTTTCTCCTGGTCCCTCCATTCACTCAGCTAAGTCAATATTTATAGCATGGTCAGCCATAAAGTTTTCTCTGCTCTTAACAAAAGGAGGAATCTGGGGACTTCAGAAAATATTTTGCCACTGTCTCATAGCAATGGACATTCCCAATTAAATATTTGGGGGTCATGAGTTGAACATCTATAACACAATGTTGTGACATTAATCAGCAGCTCCAGACAGCAGAACACAAGGCTGCAATCTTTAAACTTTGGCAGTCAGGCTGCAACAGATCCCCAGGGTTTTCTTAAGAGTCCAACCTCTGATTTACCTCACTAGGGGGTGGATCAAGTTTTAAGGTTGTATAGGTGCTCCCTGACCCTCTCCTGGCCTGGAATCTGGCAGAAAAAGGTACAAATGCAGGAAGAGGATTGAAGGAAAGTTCCTTTCAGGTGTTTCATTTTCTCCCGCCAGACACTTTTCCACTGTCTTGCAGCCAGCAATAGATGACTGGATTAAGAAACTGTGGTATATTTATACAATGGAGTATTACTCCGCTATAAGGAAGAATGAAATCGTGTCATTTGCAATGATATGGATGGACCTAGAGACTATAATGTTGAGTGAAATAAGTCAGTCAGAGAAGGACAAATACCATATGATCTCACTCATATGTGGAATCTGAAAAACTATGAATGAGCAAAGTAAACAGAAACTGTCTCATAGATATAGAGGAAAAATCAGGGTTGCTAATTGGGAGAGGAATGGGGATGAGGGAGAAGGGGAAGGGATTAGACAGCAAAAATAGGCAACTACAATATTGCCACTGGGATAGGAAAAACAGTTTGGGGAATATAATTAATAATGTTGTAAATATTCTGTGGAATGTCAGATGATCATAGGTCTTGTTAGGGAGACCATTTCATGGATGGAGTAGAGGTTTGATCACTGCACTGTATTACTAAAGCGGAGGTGGTATACCTACTGTAATTGAATATATATAGATAGTCATGGGATGTGGATTATACTGTGGAAGAGAGTTAGAGGAAGAGTAATAGATATATATGATATGGGGGGGGAGTGGGGTGGTGAATTGGGGGTGGGGGGTTGTCACTTTGAGGGGTAAAATGTATAACTATTGCACTGTGTTGTACACCTGAAACTAATTAAAAATAAAATAAAATAAAAATAATAAAAATAAAAAAAAGTGTTTTTTTTAAATATCCATGTTCAAAGCTCAAATGCAGATGACATTCACTTTTATAATTATACATACTTCAAATCTGTTTTGTTTTTTTCTAAACTGTTTCAAACTGTATTTGAAAACGGACTGACACTGTTTTATTTTACCAACTCTAAATCTTGAGGTAGAAAGCCATCTCCCATTCACAGAGAGTTCTGCCTCTTTTATTAACTAGAGAATGATGTAAAAATAACTGTTTAGCCAAACAATATATTTATACATTCTGAATAATCTGTCCACTCTACATAACAAATGAGATATTTTAACAAAATAAGCATATTCACTTTAAAAATTCACAATTCTTAAAGAGTGTCAATTTAAAAAAATTACTATTAGGGCCAGCCAAGTGGCGCATTGGTTAAGTGCTGGCTTGGCACGCCAGCGGCCCCGGTTCGCGTCCCACATATGAGGGCCAGTGACACTGCCCTCAAAAAAAAATAAAATAAAAATTACTATTAAATGAAGCTATTTCACATTACAATCTGTTAAAAATTTAAAATATTTTTAATCAAAAATAGGGATGCATATTCTGACAAGAAGCAAAGAAAAAGTAATTCTGGAGATAATTTAAATGCCAAATATCATATCTAACATTTTTCAAGGTTTACAAGGACAGTAAATTAGATAATTAAATGGTTACTATACATCTGTCTTAATTTGTTCTTTTTGATCCCCTTTTTTTTTTTTAAGATTTTATTGGGAAACTGGGGGAGGGGAACAGCGCTGGGGAATCGGGGAAGGGGAACAGATAAGCTGCTGTCCCCCTGTTCTTCAGTCCAGCTGCGGAGGACGCCGCCCCATGGGCCCACGTTGGCATCATCACTGCGCTCTTCCCGGATGAGGCAGATCGGTCGTCGGCCTCTGGATGGTCGCTCACCGCGGCTATTGGCTATCGGCAGCTCACACTGGCTGCCGCCCGCTCACTGTAGCCTACGACAGCCCACTGCAGCAGGGGCTGCAGCCTACACCGTTGCCAGGGCTCACACAGCCCAGCTCCAGGTGGAGCTGTTGTAAGCTGTGGAGGGCAGTGTCACCGGCCCCCATATAAGGGATCCGAATTGGGGCCGCTGGCATCCCAAAACAAGCCCTCAAACAATGCGCCACTCCGCCGGCCCTTGATCCCATTTATCGACACCCGGAAAGACAAGACCAGACCTTCCTTACATGCACAATATTCAGTTCAAATAAATTAAACCACAGAAAACTTCCACAACTGCTGAAGCTGCTGCTCTGAGAAACCAGCTTATCGCGACATCACTAGTTTGTGATAATTACATAAAAATCAGTTCACAGATTCGATTCTCTTTAAAATCTTAACAGCTCCTGAATGCACAGGAGTGAGGGCCGAGAGTGAAGGCTGACTCCTGAGCAGATGTCTGGGCTGGGAAAGCGAGAAAGTGAGGCAGAGAAAGCACACGGCCTCTGGTGTCCTACCAGAGACCTTCTCCAGAAAAGTGCATAAACAGCTGCCAAAGCCTCATCATGATATTTCTTATGATAGACTTAAGGCATGTAAAAGGATATGAAGAATGTAATGAATATCTACTTACCTACCAATCATTTTAAGAAAATATCAGGCCGGCCGAGTGGCGCGTCTTGGGATGCCAGCTCTGAGCAGCAAGGCCCCGGTTTGGATCCCACATATGAGGGCCAGTGACACTGCCCTCTACAACTTAGATGGTGAACAACAGCTTCACCTGGAGCTGGGCTGCTGTGAGTTGCCGGTGACGGATTAGGCTGCTGCCCCTGCTGCAGTGGGCTGCCATGAGCTACAGTGAGTGACCAAGCAGCCAACAGTAAGCGGCTGGCAGCCAGTGTGAGCTGCCAAGAGCCGCCGGGAGCAGCCATCCAGAGGCCGGTAACTGATCTGCCTCACCCGGGAAGGGCGCAATGATGATACCAACATGGGCCAGTGAAGCAACGTCCTCCACAACTAGACTGAAGAACAAAAGGACAGCAACTTGTCTGTTCCCCTCCCCCAACTCCCCAATAAAATCTTTAAAAATAAATAAATAAATAAAATATACCAATGTTACACAAACAATGCTGTTCCCCTCCCCAACTCCCCAATAAAATCTTAAAAAATAAGTAAATAAATAAATAAATAAAATATACTAATGTTATACAAACGCTGTTCCCCTCCCCCAACTCCCCAATAAAACCTTAAAAAATAAATAAATAAATAAAATATACCAATGTTACACAAAGAACGTTGTTCCCCTCCCCCAACTCCCCAATAAAATCTTTAAAAATAAATAAATAAATAAATAAATAAATAAAATATACCAATGTTACACAAAGCCCAAAATAACAAATATGAGTTTGCACATCTTAGGTTTAAACAATATCGAATTAGATAATTTTTTTCTATTTTCTCTCAAAACACAGTAAGGGATGTGTGTGTGTGTGTTTCAGCTACCCAACCTTCTCCAAGGAAACAGGGTTCACTGAGTTTCATTTAATATTGTCTTCAGGTTTCTGTATGTAAGTCCTGTTGATATGTGTGTGTATAATTTTCTTCTTTTATACTGAAAATTTATACATAGAATAGACAGATTCAGAATTATTTTTACATTTCCTAAAGCAATTCTTAAAGCATTGTCAAATATATTGCTCAGAGTCCCTCACAGAATAAAGAGTTGGTTGATACATTTTCTTGTAAAGTTTAATTTCAGGCAAAAGCAGAGCAAAAACTGCTCTCAAACACTGTTGGTGGCATTAGCTGACTGGAAAGACTATGGCAAAAAGTGTAAAGGGTTTCAATATGTTCAAACTCTTTCACCCAGTAATTTTACTTTTGAGAAACTATTCTGTGATCAGAGTTAGAAATACCCACAAATTTATGTGAACCAAGATGTAAACATCTAAACTCTCTATTACTGTATGCTTCTAACAGCAAAAATTGGTAAGAAACAATTCCCTGATTATTAGCCATTGTTAAGTAAATAATTATACATTATGTAGCTATTAAAAATGACAAATTTTAGAAACTACACATTAACATGGAATATGACTTATAGTGTAATATTCAGTGGGAAAAAAGATACAAAGTAATAGTGTTTCCAACTAATGATAATCAGAAAAAAGAAAGAAACAAAGGATGAAAATACACCTCAGTGCCAACAACGATCATACTATGATGAGCATATGGAATAATTTTTCATTCTGGTTTTCAATTTTTAATAATGTGGCTATATATTAGTTTTTGTCAAAAAAAGCAAAGTAAAAATTAAAAAATACAAGGGCCGGCCGAGTGGCGTGGTGGTTAAGCGCTGGCCTTGGAAGCCAGCGGCCCCGGTTCGGTCCCACATATGAGGGCCAGTGACACTGCCCTCAAAAAAAAAAAAAACAAAAATTAAAAAATACAAATAATTTAGAATGGAGGAGAATCTCCCTTTTTAAAAGAATGGATATATCCTTGATATGATGACAACCATGTCCCTCACTGTACTTCCTTTTTTGAATTTAGTTGCTGGAAACTCACAGCTTAAATTATCAGCCACAACTGAATTAAAGCTCATGGTTGACTGTGTTTTAAAGTGTCATGTTTTATGACTATTTTTAATATGCAAAGTTGTTTCATATCCTTCCTAGAAGCAGGAAAGATAATGTATTTTATATAAAGCTTTAACATATTTTTATATAGAAACTCACATATTCACTTCTAATGTGCCTCAGGAAGGGCACCCACGAAATCAGCAGCAGGACTTAGCCTCCTGAGAGAGGAACTAGGAGGACAGAGAAGGAAGGGACTAGCTTTCCATTTAATAACCTTCAGTACTTTTTAAATTTCGTATCATGTACATACTCATATATGTACTGCCTATCAAAAAGAAGTGTAGTTTTCTTAACGATGAAATGTATTATTTTGTGTGGTAAAATTTACTGAGACCAAATGGATTCAGCCAACTATTAATTCAGATTAGAGAAACCTTAGATGATATCCTCTCCGATTCTTACCAGAAATCCATTAAACCTTCAAAGGAAGAAATTGTGAGCACAATTCTATGTGAAGGTATATTTTTATGGAGGTGGGCCCTTCATTCCAGTCTGCAAAGCTGAAGAAGTCCAGAGAAGAGAACTGATGATACACTGAAGGTGGCACAGATGTGAAATTAGCTGCCAAGTTTCCCTTCTCTTTTGGCTACACTAGTTCAGAAACCCAGTGAGGTGGTCCAGAAAGAGTCTAGCTATCAAGAGTCTATACCCACTTTGTAAGAGAAAGTGAAAGATGGTGCTGATCTGTATAAAGAAAGTGGGAAGAGTCATCCTTTTTCTTTCTTCAGCATACAGAATATTAATGTTATTTCAGTCAAGTCTTTAACACAGAGTGCTGGGAGCAGTCCACTAAACTTACAAAAGTACTAGAGAGTTCCTGGACATCACGGGAGAGTTCAGCATTTTTAGAGACCAATATGCAATGTCCATGGGGCATGTGCAAGCATTTCTGCAGGACAAACTCTTTGATCTGAAACTGTTGGATCAAAATTCTTGATTTGCTGAACCTATTAAGTTGTTCTGTGAACAACGTTTAAATCTTTAATTCTCCTAAATGCCTTCACCAACACTGGCTAGCAGCTCTTAAAATACTGGCCAATCTGACAGGCAAAAAATATTATCTTGTTTTAATTGACTCCCTCTCAATCCCAATTACTAGTAAACTTTGTCCCTAGGTATTTGTAACTTTTATTGCTATTGTGAATAAATATTCACAATATTTCCCATTATATTTTATAATTGATTATTGCCTTTCAGGTGATCAATTTGTCCCCCATTGCCTGGCACTGTACCAGTTTCAGCACTGAAAGTGCAGGGTCCTGGGAACCCTCCCACCCCTTTCAGTCCCAGGCAAATCAGGACAATTGGTCACTCTATAGCAATAATATCTGAGTGTTTTTATCTTGTGTCTGGCTGCCTTATTGAGGTCAACTGATTGTCCATCTGAAAAATTCAAGAGAGTTATTCCATTTACAAATTACAATTTTGTCTTTTCCCCTAAATGATTTGTATCTTTTCTCTTGCTCTGGCCTTTGTGCACTGGCCAGAGCCTTCAGAACATGGAAAAATAGAAGAGACAGCGGACATCTTTTTCTTATGCTTGACTTTGTTGGGAATACTTCTAATGTTTCACCAGTGAGTATAGATTTGGTAGAAAACTCTTAAATAAAAGAAGTTCTTTCTATTTCTAGCTTACATAGAAGTTTGGTTTTTTTTTAATCTTCTACAAATCAGGGACACATACTGAATTTTATCAAATATTTTTGGATGTTGTCTCTCTTTAATATATTAACTAACTTCTTAATGTTGAACCACCTTTGCCTTCCTAGGATGTTGCTAATATTTACCAAGCACTTACTGTGTATGAGATATTCTAAATACTTATGGATTAAATAACAGAGATTAATCTCAATGAAACCATCTCTACATGGTACCTTTTGAAGAAATGATTGGAATGTAGATTTTTGACATATTCAGCTTTTATACCACAGTGCCTGTAAGCCAGGAATCAGCCTAAAGATTATCTTATTTCCTTGTAAGACACTTTGCCTTTTATAGGTACTGAAATAGTATTTGTTGATTGACTGGGTTATTACTGTTGATAAGTAATATTTTTTCCCCCTCTAGGCACATTTCTTACTCAATAGTTGCAATGGTAATTTTTGAGAATGTAAATGAGTACGTGGTAACTAACATTAAAATACAATTCAGATGATAAACTTTCAAATCTGCTACCCATCCTGTAGGCTGTACTTCAGCTCTTAAGATAGAAATGGCTATGAATGGCCATGTGTTTGCATAGCAGCTTTTCATTTTCTGTCTTCATTCCTCTAATGTGGTAGAATATCTATTAAGTCTCTGAGAAATGACTATCCAATAGAACTTTCTGCTGTGACGGAATTGTTTCTATATTTACACTTCCAATATGGTAGACACTAGCTACATGTAATTATTGAGCAATTGCAATGTATCTAGTACAAATGAAGTGAACTAATTTTATTTAACGTTAATTAATTTAAATTTAAATACCCGCCACATGTTGCTAGTGGCTACCACATTGGGCAGCAGAGTCTAGAAGAATCTTTGCTTGGGGCCAATTATGGTCTCTAGTTCACCAAAAGGTAAAGAATATAAATGTCCCCAATTGTGGACTATAAAAATATTGGTAATTTAGGTTTTCTGATGTAAGAAAAGGGGTACCAGACAGCCTAGCCCTGGTTTACAAGTTACTATCAGAAGTTTTACCTGTCTCATAGCTTTGTAGGTTCAAAGCTGGTTGGGAAGCTAATGATACCCAGAGGACTCAAATTTTTTTGTGAATGATCATCTTGCTAAGTCGCCTGAGTCACTGAATCAGCAGTGACCTGATTCTGCTACTAGGTAATTCATATACCAATAAAATCTTCCTCTGTATCCTCTTGTATACTTTGAAGTAACCTTGACTCAAAACCTTGACTACAAGGTGATGAAGGCTGATAACACTAACCGTGCCACTTCATTTATTTTTATATAATTTTCTCTGAGAGTTTGCAGAGAGACAAATGCTATTATCATTTTTTAGGTAGAAGGGAGGGGATGATTTGCTCAATTCTGATAAAACAAAACTCATATGGCACCAGTCTTTAGAAAGAAAGCAGAATTCTATAGATAATGGAAAATAAATATAGGTACAAACACACTGAAGTTAAAAGATGAGCAATATAGGAACCAAAAAAAAAATGATTATTATCATATTATAATAATTTATGAGGGGAGAAAGAAGTTAATATCTAAAAAAAATTTTTTTAAATCAAGAACTATCAGTATAAACATTTCATTTAGACATAAAAGTTACTTTCCTGAAGAAAAACTCAAGACTTAAAAGAGGTGCCTGTGATGAGGCTGAGAACTGTTGATTTCCATTTTAAGCTTTTCTATGCCATGTGATGTTTTTAATATTGCACATAAATTAGTCTGCTGTTTAAAAAAAAAAGAAAGAAAAAAGCAAGAGAGATGGAACCTACCGAAGATGAAATTGTCAGGCCGGAAGAGCTGCCCAAAAGGCCCAGACCGCACACTATCCATGGTGCCTGGCTCCAGGTCCACCAGAGCAGCCCTGGGCACGTATTTCTGAGCTGGAAGAGAACAAAGTCCACCCACAAGGGTCACTTTCTGGTTTCTGGAGTAACGAACTCCCCCACAGCAAATCCCACTAGCATAGCGACCTGGAATGTTTAAAGCAGAGTTTCTTCGGAGGGTCCCTGGTTTTCTTGGAATCACAGCATCTTAGCACTGGGAGAACATAATCCCACCCTTGAATTGTTCAGATGAGGAAACTAGCCTAGGAATGAACAGGCAGAGGAAGTTCCAGGAATAAGCAGGGTGAGAAATCAGGTCTTCTGACTTCCTGCCTCCTATATTTTCCAGTTCACCCTGACACCTCTTTCTTGTTGGACAGTTTTACTTTTTTAGCTCCATGGAAATAAACCGTATTTGTTGTGGCAAATTTCTGTGCTACCATGACATTCCTTCTGCTTTTTGGCACCTCCCTCATGCATACACATCCACGAACCCAAGCAACAGTCCAAGCACCTAGTTACAGATACCATTCCATGGGACATGTCCCAGGAGATGCTCTTATTTATGAATGAGTGTTGCTCCGTAGCATTTTCATTTGTAAGCACTCTTTTGTGCCAGTTGGGTAAGAAAGTGTTCCCAGTGGAGATAGGGTTAATATGATTGCACACAGAAACTGCTCTAAAACTCCTGTCCTGCTACACACATACCCAGATTGAAAAAAGGATATGACTAAGCTGAACCTAAAGGTTAACAGGCCATGCAAAGTATACTGGAATTTTCCTTAGTGCTATGTAGAAATTTTATCTTCTTTGCTCTGCTGTTACAGACCTATAGTCATACTGCTTAATGATTAAAACCCAATGATTTACATATCTTGCTCTTCTCTCAGCTCTTGTGTAGACAAACAGCATGTGACTCCAAAAAACTGAAAGTGGTTATCTCTGGGAATATATGTCCTGTGTGGAAGGGTAGCATCTGTCATTTTATGGCAGTTCTTTCAGTATCTTAGTTTTTGTTGTTTTGAAGGACTTATATCACTTTTATAATAAAAATTGTTACAGAAATAATGTATACATGTAACCACAATGTCATATGTAGATATACAGGACAGGGGTGATACTATTCCCAAACTTGGATAAACCACAGCCTGGATTTTTATTAAAGTCCACCAGACAATTACCCAGAATTGTCTAGTTTCCACTTCCAGGGAGTGTAAAGTCTTTTTGGAGGTCTGCAAAGGGCTGGAAAAGTAAAGTAATTTAAGGGAGTGCTTTTCAAATTTTTGGCCAAAAACCTCTATTAAGATACATCATAAAACTGGAAAGAAAAGAAGGAAAGAGAGAGACAGAGGAGAGAGGGGGAGGGGGGAGGGAGGGGGGGGAGACAGAGAGAGACAGAGAGAGAGAGAGACAGAGAGAGAGAGAGAGAGAGACAGAGAGAGAGAGAGAGAGAGAGACAGAGAGAGAGAGAGAAGCAAGCCGGGTATCATCCACTAAGTTGATTTCACAACACTAACGGGTTGTTTGGTTCAAAAGCTCAGACCTGCGCAGAACTGGCTGTTTGAAATAAACTGACCGCGCATTTCCAGCCCCAGCGGGAGCGAGGGAGGAGCCAAGCATCCCGGGCAGAGAACCGGGAAGACGAGTCCCAGAAGGGGATGGCTGGAGTCCCAGAGAGGGGTGGTCGAGGTTCAGACGGGTAGGCCGGGATCCCGGGGGGACGGGGGATGGCCCAGATCCGGAAGGGAGATGGCCGGAGTTCGACCGGGAAGGGCGGGGTCCGGAAGGGGGATGGTGAGGGTCTGGGTGGGGATGGCCGGGTCCAGCGGGCAAGGGGCCGGGTCCCAGGGAGGATGGCCCGGCGGGGACCTGGCCGCACCAGGACACTCACACGATGACTCATTGTAGTAGACGTTGATTCTCTCCAATTGTAGCGCCGAGTCGCCCACGTAACCACCGGCCGGGTCGATACCATGTTCATCGCTGATCACTTCCCAAAACTTTGAGCGGGTTGACGCGGGGAACACAAGGTCAGAACCCAGAACCCAGGGCGCCCCCCAACCCCCATCCCGCGGCTCACCCCAGGGCTGGCCCGGCGGGGCTGGGGACGCGCAGCCGCGGCTGCCGAATTCCAGGCGCGCCTGAGCCTCAGGCGGCCGCTCCCAACTGGAATGGGATGGGGGAAGGGGAGGCTGTGAGAGGCACGGGGTCCAGGGCTGTGAAACCCCCTTCTCGGCCACGCCACCCCTCCAACACCTCCCGGGTGCTGCGCAAGGCAGGACTGGGCTCTAAGGACCAAGGGGCAGAGCGGGTGAGCACTTGGGCTGGCCGCGCCATCCTCCCGCTCCGAGGGTCCAGCCGGGACCTCCCAGGCCTGCACGCGGTCCTCGCGCAGGGAAACCCAGTGCCTGCCCGCCCCGCGCCGGACCCACCTTGGTGCCTATCTGGTTTCCGCACTGGCCCGCCTGAATGTGCACGATTTCCCTCATGGCCCGCGCCGACTCTGCGCTCCGGGTACTCACTCTTGGGACCGCGGCGGCGACTGCGGCCCAGCGGCGAACTCCGGGGACTGGACGGTCCGCCCTTCCCCCCACCCTGTCCCCTCCACCCCCTGCCGCCGGGACCAATGGCGGCGGGCCTCGCCTTCCCCGGGCGCGCCCTCTCCGCCCCTGCGGCCCTGAGCCTCCCCCGGCTCCTCCTAGCCTGGCCTCCCGGCCCCGGCATCAGCGCCCCCACCCCTTCGGCTCGCCTACCCCTGGGCCATCCTCTCGGGGCCCCCTCGACCCTGTGCGGTCCAGGAAGGGAGAACAGACAGATGACAGCTGAGGGACCCCTTGCCAGGAGAGTCAGGCTGGGAAATGAGCATGTCCCTCGAGCATCCATCGGAGCGGGTCCTGGGGCGGAGATGGGGTGAGACCGTGGGGACTTTAAAAGTAGAGAGGCATACGACTAGGACAAACGGCCTCGGCTCCTCCCCGACACCATTGTGCTGCCTCAGTTGCTGACCTGTCCCGTGGAGGGACTGGAGACTCCTCGGGCTAGGGAATCTAGGGACTGTGGTTCCTGCTGACCTGACGTGGGCAGGCGGGGTCCCACCCGGAGCCGCCCTGGGTGGGTTCCGGGGCCGCGCGGGTCTGGGAGTGTGCACACGGTCCCGGCCTGTACCGCGGGTTAAACCCAGGGGATAGATAGAAGGGCTTTGGAACAGGAAAGTGGAGTTTTTCAGGGTAACTGTGACTCCTGCCACCACCACCACCACCACCCCCACCACCCCGCCGACTTGTCCGTCTCGAAATAACAGGTACCATTCCATTCTGACGACTCGAGTCATTTGTAAAGGAGTTTAGTAAAAGTGAGTACGTGGCTGGCTGGGAACACCCCTCTGCACTGTCGTCTAAGCAGTGACTCCATTAGGCCCCCAAAGGACACAGATGTCACCTTCCCTACTTCTGAGCCCAGAGGGACTCCCTTTTGCTGTTCGCAGAGACATGTGCATGTGTGGGTGTTGTTTGAATAAGTGCAATGCTGGAGAAGGACAGTTTAATGCTACAGAGCTTGTCTTGTCTTTTAGGGGGATTCCCTGCAGAATGAACTAAGCTCTCCCTGGGGATTTGGAGACAATTCTTTTTTTTTTTTTCTTGAGGGCAGTGTCACTGGCCCTCATATGTGGGACCCGAACCGGGCCGCTGGCTTCCGAAGCTTAACCACCGCGCCACTCGGCCGGCCCAGGAGACAATTCTGCTATGCAAAGCGTGGCTCCACATTTCTTTTAAAATATGATGCAGCCCCTGACCTCTCTTTTAACTCCAGCCATCCCAGTGTTTGCTGGGCCGATCCTTCTAGGAACTTACTCCCCTCTGGCCCTCCAGCAGGTAAACAAAGTCTTCACTTGTTAGCAGCTTGCATTCAGGGGCCTCTAGGTTTTAGGCCCCCCACCCTCCCTGCTCAGTTGCCCTCTTCCTGCCCCCAGCCCTCCACACACACACCTAGACCCTGCTGCTGCCAGCCCTCCCACAGACATGCTTCGCCACTTGGACATCTAGAACTCTCTCCAGTCCACAACCATGGGCAAGGCTCATTCACTCAGATACTCCTGCAGCAAATAATGCATGCCAGGTGTAAATCAAGGTTACTTCTGGGAATGAATTAGGTCCTTAGGGAGCAATGGTCCCTCTTCTTGGTGGTCTTGTATGGTAGAAATGAATGACCACTGGATCATGAGTCAAGGAGACTTGGACTTCATTTCCGGTCTGTTTCCAATTAGCTCTGTGTTAAGTCACTTAAATTCTCTGGGCTTCAGTTTACTCATCTGTATAATGAAAGGATTATCCTAAGGAACCTGATTCTATGGCACCTTCAGTCTGAATGTGCATCCACCAAAGACTTTTGCATGAGTTTCCCCATGTGAACACCTCTGAGCAGACTCCAGAAACCTCTAACTGCATCCCCTTCCAGGTTGAGTGTGCTATAATTTGTACGAACATTTTGGTTTTAGATATGTGAAAACTTTGGGGAAATCCTAACAAATGTATGAGCGGTTGGAAAGAGGTGAATTGTTTTTTAAAAAATTTTGGAATTTCTTAAATGTTTCCAATTTTAGAGATTAATTCTTAACCTTTGGATCCCTGCCCCTGTCCTCCTCTCACTCACCCTGACATGCTGCTTCTCTGCCTTCTTCTAGGTCCCCACATTTCTATACACAGGGCACTCCCAGGGAAGCAGGTGAGGCCACAGTCTTGACCATTGCTATACTGTCAGACTTGTAAGCTTGAGATGACCCAGCTGCCCCCCTCTGAGTACTCAGCACTCTTATTTAGACTGTTGCCATTGCACAATATAATTATTAGCTCTAAGTATATGCTCCCTTCATCCATCTACTGGTGCAGGAAGCCTGGCAAGTGGAGGGCCTATGTTTCCTGGAAGAACCTTTTCTCAGCTCTGATCACTCAGTCCCTGTGGAGTTGTGCCACTAAAAGTAATAGCTTTATGGTTTGCTGGAATAGCCACCTTTTCAATGCTAGTCCTTAAGCGGGAATTTGAGTCCCATATTGAGGTATTCAGTATGCCAGAAAGTAAGTGTCGATGTGGCTTCAGGAACACCACTGTAACCTGGATTTTATAGAAGAAAGTTGATTTACTGGTTTCTGGTGAACTTTCCCTGTTGAGTGACACCCCAGCCTACCATCCACACCATGAGGGAGAGATAACTGTGGTGACAAAAGCTCACTACTGGGTGCTTTTGTACAAAACTTATGTCATCACAGCAACCCTCCAAGGTAGGTATTACTGCAGACGAGAAAATGGAGGATGAGAGCAACTAAGGGTGAAAGGATTCCATCACCATTCTGAAGCCTGTCCCTAATATTGATGGGGCCAGCGCAAGAGAATATAGGTGTCTAAAGATAAAGAAGTCAGAAATCAAGTTTACAAGAATCACAGAGAGTGCATTTTGTCCTCTTACTTTAAAGATAGATCTTCCTGTCTGGAAAGCCAGTCTCTAATGTAGGATGTCAGACTCCCTGGGGATTTGCATCAGCAGTGGCAGCGGGGAGGGATGGCCTCCAGCCCCAACTTTCAGCTCACCTCCTCTTGCCTCCTTCTCATCCCACACTGGGAAGGGTCCCCTGTGCATACCTGTGAACACCCCATTCCTCAGCCCAAGCTCATCCTCCTCACCCACACACAGATATTCCTTGGCTACCCTTGTTGCACATCAGTGTCACAGTCATCTGTAAGAGGGGAGGCCCTGGAATCAGGTTTGGGGAGTTTGGGGCAGGAAATCCTGAGGTCCTGGGTGCTGAAGCTGCAATGTAGGCCCCGAGAAGGCATGTCTCAGTGGCTCTGTGTTTAGGTCTGAGGGCAGTAATAGAGCTCCAAGTCCATGGCCGTAGTGGTGTCCATAAAGCACATGGCCCACACTCTCTTGTCTGCTCATTTCCCACCTCCTGCAGCCCCTCATCTTTTCTTGTGCCTTTGATCATATTTTACTTCTCAGAATGCTCTTTTCTGTTTCTCCACAGTTGCCCATCTGGAATGAGGATTCTGAGGTTGCTACCCAGGTCTGGATACTGGTGTTGAAAAGCACTCAGGGGCTGGCCGAGTGGCTCGTTGGTTAAGAGTTGGCTTGGGACTCCAGCTCTGAGCAGCAGGGCCCCAGTTCGGATCCCACGTATAAGGGCCAGTGACGCTGTGCCCTCTACAGCTAAAATGGTGAACAGCAGCTTGACCTGAAGCTGGGCTGCTGTGAGTTGCCATTGTCACAACTAAACTGAAGAACAAAAGGACAGCAACTTGTCTGTCCCCCTTCCCCGATTCCCCAATGTTGTTCCCCTCCCCAATGTTGTTCAATTTGCCAATGAAATCTTTTTTAAAAAAATGTACATATCAGTGAAACGAACACTAACATTTATGTTACATAAGAGATTTAAAAAAAAAAAAGTACTCAGAACATAGATTCAGAACATAGATGGGTGCCAAGTGCTCACCCCTCTTTTCCCCTTTGCTGTTGCCATGATAGAATAGTTAGGGTTCCATCCTCTCCTCTTCAAATGTTGAGAAGCTCCAGAGGAAAGGCCCTGAGGGGCCAGGTCAGGCTCTGTAACTGGGCTGGTGATGACTATCATTGGTCTTATTTTCAACTAAAACCCCAGAATTTGACAAATGTAATGACGTTGGACCATTGTGCTTTTATGTGATCTGACTCTTGGTGGATAGAGGATAGGTTCTTCAGAAAGGAGTGGCCATTCCAACCTATCAGGTGTGCAGAGGGAGGCAGATGCTGGAACAGAAAAGGGGGACTTGGCAGTGCTGTGAGAAGAGTAGGTGGTATTCCTCTCTCTAGGTATTTCCACCTGGACACCAAGGACTGTGATAAACTTGTGACTCTCCAGTTGTCCGGGGTGAGCAGGCCACTCAGTCACAACCAGTGAAGGAGGAGTCACCACTAGCCACAACTCCAAGTTAACTCTTGGATTAAGTTTCTCTGCCATCTGGCACCTTCAACAAAACATTGTCAAGCTTTCTCTCTAAGTTCTGCAAAGGGGAGTTAAGGTCCTACCCATCTGGCAAGTGGGCACCCAGGGCCAATGTCAGTGGTGCTTGAATGTAACATCAACTCTTTATATGAGTTGAAGTTGTAACAGGACCTGAGGGGGTGAACCAACTATAAAGGCAGCCTTGGGCCAGCCGAGTGTCTCATTGGTTAAGAGTTCGCTTGGGAGCGCAAGCTCTGAGCCACCGTTTTGGATCCCACATGGGCCAGTGACACTGCCCTCTACAGCTAAGATGGTGAACAACAGCTCAACCTGGAGCTGGGCTGCCATGAGTTGCCAGTGGGGCTGCAGTGGGCTGCCATAAGCTACCGTGAGTGACAGGCAGCCAGCATGAGTGGCTGGCAGCGTGAGCTGCCGTGAGCTGCTGTGAATGGCCTTTTGATGGCCGGTGGCCGATCTGCCTCAAGCCGGGAAGAGTGCAATCATCACAATACCAACATGGCCGGTGAAGCAACGTCCTCCACAACTAGACTGAAGAACCAAAGGACAGCAACTTGTCTGTTACCCTTTCCCGATTCCCCAAAGCTGTTCCCTCCCCAATTTCCCAATAAAAAAATAAAATAAAATAAAATAAAGGCAGTCTGTAGACTTCTTAAATACCATCCAGTGTTTAGTGCAGGGTAGGTAAACACCGTATTTTGCCGTGAATAATGCGCACCCATGTTTTTGGCCCAAATTTTCAGGGGAAAAAAAATCTTTCATTTTAATTTTTTAATTCAAATTTTTATTTGTTTACATTTAGGTACTTGTTTTTTGTATTATAAAAGAATTTTACATTTATTTTTTTAACATATTCTGGTACAAGAAATTTTATGTAGCAAATTATTACAAAATACAAGAACAGAAACAAGGTACAAGAAATTTTGTGTACCACTAACAAATTTATGATATTGATGCATCATAGAAAGCCAAGAACTCTTCATTGTTGCAAATTCAAGTTAGTAATAGTTCAACAAAACTGATTATTGTATTCCAGGGTATTATTTTGCATATGGATACCGTTATTGATTTCTAGAGTTACACCTTTAACTCATTAGCATAAATAAAAGAATTAAAAACATCTATATAGATACGGAATTAATACTATCCATGTATAATGAGCATCCTTATTTTTCCCTCACAAATTTGGGCAAAAAAAGTGCACATTATACACAGCAAAATATGGTATATTTTCTTGGGTTCTAATTCCTTTGAACAATGATATTTCATATATAGTATTTTTAAAAATATTGGCCAGCCAGAACACTATACTCACGGGCCAAGTGGATATGAGTGGAACACTTATTTATGAGGGCCCCGACAGTGTTGGCAGTGTGGCTGTGGCATAGCACAGTGCAAGGCGCTCTGGTAAACAGGTCTGCCTCTGTCCCTCACATGTGTTAGGATGGCGAGCTCTCACCTCCCTGCGCTTCCCATCTCTTGTCTGTACACTGAGATCAGAAAGCATCTAGTGTCTGGGGTTGTTATGCGAATTAGACAAGATAGGCCATACTGCTGGTATGCTGTGAACTTGCCATTTTTACAGCCAGGTGGCGACACAGTGATCACAAAGACAGAAGGGGACTTTCCAGGGTTCTCCCTAACTTCTTCAGGACCTGGGGTATGTGTGCTGGAGGCCCACCTAGTTTATGACTTTATTTAAAAGTTATTGTGCAGCAAACAACAAGTGTTGGCAAGGATTTAGAGAAAAGGGAACCCTCATGCACTGTTGGTGGGATTGAAAATTAGAAGCTAAAGAGCACAATAAATGAGCAAAGGAAACAGAAATAGACTTATAGATACAGAGAAAAAACTAATGGTTGCAAAATGGGAGGGGATTGGGGATGGGTGAGAAAGGTGAAGGGATTAAGAAGTACAAATTGGTAGTCACAAAATAGTCACGGGGATGCGAAATATAGTATGGGGAATATACTGGAGTTAATGGGGGATTACTTCATAGATTATATAAATGCCTAACCACTATGCTGTACACCTGAAACTAATATAAATTAATATTGAATGTCAACTATAAATAAATATATATATATATATATATATATATATATATATATATATATTCACAGGATATAAAATAAAGTACAGTCAATGGTGTTGTAATAGCTATGTACTATGTCAGATGGGTAGTAAACTTGTTGGGGTTATCACTTTGCGAGGGGTGTAAATGTCTAATTATTATGTTGTTTGGTACACCTGGAAATAATTTAAAAAAGAAAAAAGTTATTGTGTGGTATTTATAATATGGTCTAATTCCCCTCTTTGACATATATGTATGCACCTTTCTGACACTCCAGAAGGCCAGGTTTGAATTTAGAATTTTCTGACACAATGCTCCCAATTCTCTGATGGAACATGATGGAACAGGAGAGCTGGCCCCAGGAATGAGGTACGGGTACATGCTACAGTATGGATGAACCATGCAAAGAGCATGCTCAGTGAAAGAAGCCAGACCCTCTTTTCTTTGCCCTCACAGCTCCACTTTGCACCATCCATGGTGGACATCTTGTTCTGCACATCCAGGCTGTCCACCCTGCCTGAGACAGTGATGTGTGCACACTGGTAGCGAGGCCACCCGCAGGGAGGCCACAGGAGAGGAGTCTGGACCTGGGACACAAGCCTGCCAACTGGGCAGAGGGTGCTGGGGTCCAGCACCCAGAGGGAGGCCTAGAACACAGAGGCAAATCTCACCTTGTGGAAGGCTCACTCTGTGGGGGACATACTAGAGGAGCCCAGCACAGGAACCCCTCTAGCCGGAATCCAAGGATGACAGAGCCCCTGAATGAGAACTGACAGGAATGAAAGGAGGTGCTGGCTCTCTGTGTGACCCTGGGAGCTGGCCCCTCCCCACCTTTAACAACCTGGATTCCATGCTTCCAATTCTGTGTATGTGTGTGGGGAAGAGGAAGGGGGGAGAGGGAGGATATCTCAGATGTGTGCACTTTGAGGAAGTTCCCAGGGAGTTTTGGAGTTTCAATGTGCTTTCTTATGTTAGTACCATAGATTTATTTATTCTCTTCTGTGAAGCACACATGTATTAAGTGTCTCCTATATAACCTGAATTGCCTTTGCCTCTTCAGAGCTGAACCAGACTCTGCCAGAATAAGCATCTCAGAATGTCCCAGATGGGTGACAGCAGCAGGCATAGGACCTAGTGGGCATAAAGTTCCTGACTGAATTCCAAAAAGGGACATCACCTACCCATGGAGAAGAGATACTGAGCTGTTCCACTTTTGACCAAGTATCGGGGAGAGGTGGCTCCATAAAAGTACAAATCCAGTAGCTAATATTCGAGCAAGTTCTGTTTACAACTTCTGTGGATGAGTGTGACAGTCGGGAGTAACTGGAAGCTTTAGACACAAGACCTGAAGCTCTTTTCCAGGGCCTCCATCAGGAGCAACCCACTTCTCCAGATTCTTCTTGCATGAAGCAAACTTCTTGGGCCATGGAAGCGGGTGAGGGGGAGGGTGCTGTGCAGGTCCAGGCAGATTTTGAATGTCTCGGAAGGGAGAGGCTGGACTCTGTGAAAGCACCATCTGCCATCCTGGAGGCCAGGGCTCATGGGTCTAATGAAGAATGGGACTGTATCAGGAGAATAGGGTGTGTCCCCCAGCCCCACCACAAAGCTATCACACCAAATAACAAGCAAAAGCATGAGAGAGACCCTCTCCGTGGCACAGACATGCAGGGATGTAAAAGCTGAGGAAGGAGCAGGAGCACTGAGAAAAACCCTCTGGCATATATTCACAAAATGGAATAGTGTCCTGCAATTAAAAAAGAATGAAGCGTGGATACATGCTACAGTGTGGATGAACCATGCAAACAACATACTCAGTGAAAGAAGCCAGACATAAAGACCACATAGTGTATGATGCCATTTATGCGAAATGTCCAGATAGGACAAAAAGTGGATTAGTGGTCTTTGGGCCTGGGGAGGATGAGGAGTGGGAGACAACAGCTTAAGGGGGTGTGAGGTTCTTTTGGGTATGATGAATATTCTAAAATGGGTTGTGGGGATGGATGGCCAGCTCTGTGAACATACTGAAAACCTTTGAATTGAGGACTTTAAATGGGTGAACTGTATGTTAGATGAATTTCATCTCAATAAAACTCTTCAAAAATCCCTTTCTGGGGGATGTGAAGCTATGGTGCCCTGGGGGTAACTATAGCAACAATAAAACCCAAACTCAGTTCAACCATTGACTAGATTAACAAATTCTTACACTAATGTTTTGACAAGAGAAGAGGCATGCCCATTCCAGGCACAAATATCATTTACCTCAGTCTCTACTATTCTTCTCTATAAAAATTATTCAAAAAAAACAAGGAAAATCACCAACACATTATTAAGAGATAAAGCAGAACCAGAACCAGGCATAGCCCACATGTTAGAACTATTAGATAAGGGCTTTAAAATAACTATGATTAATATGTTATAGATTTAGTGAAAAAGATGGACAAAATACATGAAAAGATGGGGAATTTTATCCAAGAGAGAAACTAGGAAAAACATGAGATGAATTTTAGGAAGAAGACTGTGGAAGCAGTGTGGAGTGGAGGGGGTCATGGGGGGAAGTGAGGATATTATTACAGGGGGCAATGTGATGGGGGCTTTACCCACAGCAGGAGCATTCTTATTCAGGGAGGATATTGGTAATTACTTTGAGTTACTGTCATTATGATTTTATGAGAAGTAAGGTATAAACTACAGAAGTATATTTTAAAATAGAACTAAAAGATTATAATTCAGGCACTCCCATTCCAGCAGCTGCCTGAAGGCATCTGTCCAAAGACACCACACTCTGGCACACAGCCCTTCTATCAGGTGTGGCTGGGCTGAGCATCCGGGCAAGACCAGCCTCATCAGTGGGCAGAGGGGTACTGCTGGCTATTGGATAGCTTTCAGTGAGTTCCCTGGTTCTGAACTGTCTCCCTGCCCCAGTGCCATGGTGTCCTGACCTCTTGAAAGAGACGATTTTTATGGGTTAAGAGACCTGATGGAGGAGGGGATCTTCTTGCTGATCAGATATTCATGCCAGGTGACACTCAAGTTTATTCTGAGAATAAGTGAAAAGAAAATTTCTTTAACTCCACGGAGCTGGAATTGGAAGACCCTGGAAGGTGGAGAGCATGGGGAGATGTGGAAGGCTTGGGAAAAGAAGAGAAAGAAAAAGACAGCTCTCTTCCAAGAAAATCCACTTAAATTGGTGGCTTTCAAATGGTTTTTGGTTTTTTGGTTTTTTTTTACTTGACTCACTGAAACAAACACATTTGTGATTCAGTGCATGTACACACACTCAAAACTGGAATAAAATCTTCACAGAATAATCTTGCCCTTACTATGCACTAGGTACATTCTCTGATATTTTCTCTTCAAGTCTATCCCATTATTTAAGCAACCTCCAAAATTAATTTCTAACACCTTTATTCAAGCATATTTATATACTGTAAAACCTATCCATTTGGGTTTTGAGGGAGAGGAAAAGAGGATGTGTTCAGGCTGGGGGCCCCCACCCCATTTCTCTGCTTTCCAGATTCCCAGAAAACTACCCTCTCTGGGCAAGAAACACCTGGCTGGCAAGAATGTTCCCTCTAACTTATGGAGAATCCTGGAGGATGCCTTTACAAGCCCACAGGCCATGAGGTTTTTCGTTATTCCCATTTTTTAGAAAAGGTAGGAGTCACTTCTGGGTTTACTTTAAGATGCATAGCCTCCTTTTCACAGATGGGTGGAGATGGCTTAGAGAGAGCAGCCTGATGTGGGAGCAGCAGGGAAGGCATCAGGACTAGCAATATCTCCGAGGGCTCCTCTCCCCTGACAACTGATCAGGTTGGGAGGTAGAGGCCAGGCCACTGAAGGTTTGGGTAGTGCCTTTCCAGCAGGTTTTCCTACTGCCACTTATTTTGGTCTTTCTGTTAATCTGATTACAGAAAAGCTGGAAACCTTGCGGAGAGAGAGTTAAAAATAACCCACTAAGATTGTTCAGGATTTAAAAAATGACACCTGAGAAGAAGTGAAAGAATCGTGAGCTAGACACCATACCCAATGCAAGCGTGAAAGCCCTTCCCAGAAGTCCTCCTCCTCTCTCGGAGCCACTGTCCCTCAGTTGCATGGCACTCTATACTCATTGGTCTCTTCTCTGTCCACAGTGAAGGGAGAAGGCCCATCACTATGCTCTTGGCAGCAGCTTTTTACCTACAGAACCTGGAGGCTTTGCCAGTCTGCCTGTGTCCTCCATTCACTGGGCTAAATCAATTCACTGTTTATCTCTTTCCCTCTCCTCCCCTCCCCTTCCGTTCTGTCCCCTCCCTTCCCCTCCCCTCCCTTCTCTTCCCCTCTCCAATTTTTAAAATATCTCTGACTGGCAAAATTTTGAGGACAGTTGGAGAAATTAAATGATGTCTACTTGGGCTGGTGGAGTGGCGCAGTGGTCAAGAGCTGGCTTGGAATGCCAGCGGCCCCGGTTCGGATCCCACATGAGGGCCAGTGACACTGCCCTCCTAAAAAAACAAAACAAAAAACAAAACAAAAACCTGGAAATGATGTCTACTTGATGTTATTTATAAAAGTGTGATAATAATATTATAGTCATGTAGAAGATACACACTGAAATATCATCGTGTGTGTAGCTTGTTTTTAAATGCTTCATAAAAAAGGATGTGTGTGTGTGCGTGTATCAAAGACAGAGATAGCAAATGTAGCAAAATGTCACCATAAGTGAATCTAGAGGAAGGGTATAGGTCTTCATTTTATTATTGTATTATTCTTTCAATTTTCCCGTAAGTTTGAAAACTTCTGAAATCAAATGGTGGTGGCAGGCATAAACAGTGAATTGATTTAGCTCAATGAGTGGAGGACACAGGCAGCCTGGCAAAGCCTCCAGGTTCTGTAGGTAAGAAGCTGCTGCCAAGAGCATGGTGATGGGCCTTCTCCCTTCACTGTGGACAGAGAAGAGACCGATGAGTACAGAGTGCCATGCAACTGAGGGACAGTGGCTCTAAGAGAGGAGGAGGACATCTGGGAAGGGCTTTCAAAGGCTGACGTCTCTGAAAACAGCATACAGTCTCTTGTTATGAGTCAAGTATAAAGAGGGAGAAAGATGTGAATCCCTCTTCATTCCTGAGCTCTGAAGTGCCCTCATGATGTTTGCTGGGCAATTGGGGGCACAGTCTTTGTATCTAATTCAGTCCTACCAACATTAACTGAACATCTGTGGTGTGCCAGGCACCATGCTGATCCGGGAGACTTAGCTGCTACACCACCAAACTGTAGGCAGATGAATAACCGGGAAGCCAAAGAGCTGAGGAGACAGGGCTCAAGTCTTGCACGTAACCCCCACCCAACCCTGTCTGAGTTTCCATGTTTGGGTTCATCTGGATAGTAATGATGATCAGTTGACAGTACACTTACCCACTGCTCCCCCTCTGGGTGCTTTGTCTAGGGTTGGGGACAAAAATAAAGATCCTTTCCTAGACAAGAGTCCAGACAGGTTTGGAATGTGTGATTAGATAATGTTTTTGTTTTCATGGATTTGCTAAATCCTGGGAGAGCCAGAAGGCCCGTGTGGAGTTCGGCTGCCTGCAGCCTGTTTTGTTCCACACAGGAAATGAATTGGAAAGTTAACTGTGACTCTTAACCCTGCATCCTGGAAGTTCTAGGTTTAGATAAAATCAGTTTCTTCATCAGCCAGTGAGTAAGGCCAGATGATCTTTAAATTCCCTAGCAGCTCTCACACATCCTGTGACTAATCAGCATCTATCGTAATTTAAAGAAAAACCAACTGACCTAAAAATTCAACCTAATTGTCCTATTTCCTATATTTTCAAGAAAGTAGTGAGCATATATCCATGAAACACACAATGAAGAATACACATTCATGCATTAAACAAAAAATTTAACTTCCACAGCTGAAAGCCTTTTTAAAAGAAAATGTTTATTAGGCCACTGCTAGCAAAAAAGACCAATCATGGGTCTTGGAGTCTAAACCACCAGCAGCATGACTAGGTAAGAAAGACAGATATGTCTGTCTTCCCTGAGTTTTGCAAGTGTTTTTATACATCAAATAGTGGGGAGAAAGATGTAAACAATTCTGAAAGGATTTACATGAGCTACAGACAAAGAGGTGGTGAAGTGGGGCTAGTTCTGGGATAGGCCAGTAAAATCCTATAGGCCAGTCTGTAAAGTTCATGTATAAACAGGAAGGGGGGTTCCTGGGGTTCGGCTGCACCTCGCTATTCTCTCTTTTTAGATAATCTCAGAAATAGCCAACTGGAAGTTAATTTAATAATTCCAACATACACTAAGGTGTGTGATGCACTGCAGTTAACTGATTAATCAATCCCTTTTTGTCTTTTTCTTCCATTCTTTGGTGTGCTGTATTTTAAGTTGAGGCATCTTGGAATTTTCTCCTTGTCACATGCATAGAGCTGAGTGTAGTAAATCAAATTTATAACAAATATTACCTGACGTCTATCTGATCATAAAAGAATTGTTACTGCGTTGTATAGCATGAAGCAAAAATTGACAGCATGGCTGCTACATAAATGTAATCAAATGGCCTTTCCCAGCCCAAACTAATTCTTTGTTATTTTCTCAGTTATGGAGTCAACTCCAACACTGATCATTTTCTCTGATATTGTGCACATTGTGAGTCTTTAGCATGTTCTAGGGGAAAGGGCTCTGAATGAGGTCACAGAGCCCTAGGATCTAGACCCTAATGAACCCCTAACAAGCTGTGTGACCTCAGAGTCTCAGTTTCTTCCTCAGCATCACAAGAGGGCTGAGTAGACCAGATGTGAGCTCCAGCCCAAAGGTCCACAGCTTCCCCAGCAGCCCCCAGCCATGTTCATGGGAACTTCCATCTCCATTTTCCCTCACTCTGCGCCCTTATCTTGAGCACACACATAGCAGGGTGTGTGAGGCTGGGGGCTGAGGCAGCAGCAATCAGCCAGCTGGGAAGGAGTGGAGAGATGTGCTGGGATGGGAGTGGAGGGTGGGGGGTGGGGGCGGGTGGTGGGAAGACCCAGAGGAGGGGACTACCTAGTGAGAATGCGTTCTGGAAAATCCCCTCCAGGTGACTTAGGGTGGAAGTATGTAATGGAGGCTTCATCTTCAGATTTTAAAAACCAGTTGAAGCAGGGCAAATTTCAGGATTAGCTTTGGGCAGTTTATATTTTAAAAAATAGTCTTTATATTATTTTTGCATTAAAATCTAGTAGATGAGTTTTGCAAGAAAAAAAGTTCTGGATATCTGTTGCACAACAGTGTGAATGTACTGAACACTACTGAATTGTACACTTAATGGTTAAGATGGTACTTTTTGTGTTATGTAATTTTTAACCACAGTTTTTAAAAAGGGGTGGAGGAGTAATAGACAAGCTTCACGGAAGTTGGAAAAGATGAAAAGTAACAAAAAACAAAATCCAACCCACTAAACACCATTAATTAATTAACATTTGACATTTCCTGCCAGTGTTTTATTCTACAACCAGTTTTTTTTTGTGTGTTTTTTTTTTTAGCTGAGCCATCCTGCTACCTATTGGCAGCTCAGTGGCAGCTCAGCTCAGGCTGGGCATGGAACTGCTCACACTCTTGAGCGAGCTCTTAACCAACTGAGCCACTCGGCCGGCCCTTACAACCAGTTTTCTTAAACTTAATTAGGTTCATGTTGCATGTATGCTTTAAAACAATTGACTTGTAAACTTAACTTCTTCGTGTTAGTATGGTGCTTCATAAAAAAACATTTTTAATGACTGCCTACCATTTTCTAGTGTATTCTACTTATTCTCTTATGTTTGGCCATTTGGGTTGTTTCTTATGTTCCACTATTACAGATAACGCTTCAACCATAAAATATTATTTGAATTTAGAATTGAAGATTGGTACCTAGAAGTGGAATTACTGGGTCAAATAATACAATTAAAAGGATTTTGATACACATTGTCAGTTTTCTTTCCAGAAAGGGAACAGAGTATCAGTGCAGGAGAGAGCTCAGCGCAGCTGGAGGATGAGAATCACTTAGCTAGAAAGGCAATCTTTATGCCTGGAACTCTTTGAAAGGGAGAGTCGAAGCCTTTGTCCCTCCCTTAGAGAGGAAAGGCTTTACAGGCACAACTGGAAAGGGGCATGAATTCTGGTTTGTGTGGATGAAGGTATAGGACCCTGCTCTGATTAGGGGGAAAGGGATTAGAGAGGTGGAAGTGGCTTCTGAGAGACCCAGGATGTCACTGAGAAAGGGATGGACAATCCCACAAGCTCTGCCTAGGGTCTGCCCCGTGGCACTGCCCTGGTGTGATAGAAACTCTCTAATACTTCTCTATATCCCATGGGGCCACTTTAGCCAAATCCTTCTTACAGGGGCCATCTCTGGCAGTTTTATTTACAAAGTGTTCTCTGTCCCTTTCTATGTGATTTCTGCAGTGTCCTCTCCTTGTAAGTAGAATTAGAGCACATAATTCTACTGCTAGTAGAAGTAGCTGGATTAGTTCCTCTTGGAACTCTGAGGTCAGACAGGATGGGCTTAATTTCAGCTCTGCCACCTGAGGAAATTAGGGATAGAACACCATCCTTGCAGAGTTGTTGGGCAGAATGTGTATTGGGTATGTAGAGTCTGGCACAGAGCAGCACTTGACATGTTTGGCTCAGTGTGTGTACCACATAAACACACCTGAGTCTCAGAGTTGTAGAAGACAACCTTGTTTTGTTGAGGCCATTGGATTAGAAAAAATTAGGGCTATATGAAGAAAAATACAAATCGATCTGAGTGATAATGTGATTTGAAAGGTAGTTATTTGTGTGATAGAGAAATTTTCTGGTCTCAAACTCTATTTGAACATGACATCACCATGTAGGTGTGTCAAAATTGAACCTATCATCTGCCCCTGTATATCTGCATCAACCACATTATCATGCACTCACTAAGCATCTCCCATGATCAGATTATCCAGGTGTGTCACGTTTAGGAGTCCTACCGCCTGAACCAGATTATAAATTCCTAAGGTTAGAGACTATACTTCCTGTACATTGTCTGTAATGCTCAGCACATTACTTACTATGCAAATGCACTTAGTAAATGATTGTGAATGAAGAAAATAGAATGGCAGAAAATTTGCAGTGCAGAAGGACTTACCTTTTCTGAAAGGAGGACTCAGAATATTATGATGGGAAATGAAGAAAAATTTCATAATGCCTCTGTAAACAAAAGGTTTCTACCAGGGGTTTTTCAGAGTTAGATATAAAATCAGATAGTGGAGTTTTTATTTTTTGTTTGTTTTTATTATTATTTAAAAAAATTTTTAAATTACAGGTGACGTTCAACATTATATTTGTTTCAGGTATACAACATAGTGGTTAGTATTTGTATAACTTCTGCAGTGATACCCCCCAGAAAGTCTTGTACCCACCTAGCACTATACATATGAGTAGTTATTGCAATATTATTGAGTAGCTATTGCAACTATATTTCCTATGCTATGCTTTACATCCCCATGATTATTTTGTAACTGCCATTTTGTACCTTCACTTTTTCACCCAGTTCCCCAACCTCTAACCTCCCTCCTGTCAGATGGCATTTTTTAATGTCAGGATGGTTCACAACTGATTATGATCAACCAGTTATTTGCTTGAATTCCTTTTCCAGTCTGTTCCTGCTAGTTTAGTTAGAAACTAGTTTTCTATCTAATCATAATCTTGGTCCTGAATGTTCTGTTACAGGGCAATGGTGCATGGTAGGAAGGCCATGTAGCAGGTTCAGCCTGCCTTCCCTTTGACAAGCCTGCAGCTTCCCTTCCCTGAGGCTCTGGGGTCAGTGGGTGCTCTCTCTGCCTAACAGCATTGCCCGGAAAGCAACTGAGATAATGTAGGTAAAGATGCCTGCAAACGGCAAACTACCAAATTAAAATAATGTTAAGTTCTTATTGTTTCTTCTCTATGTAAAACTATGGCTATTTGGAGAGTTGAACTCAGTTCAAGCTGAAAACCTCCCCACCCCCACCCCCAGCTGTCTCAGCTGTTCTCAGAAATTCTGTGGCAGCCACTCCCTCTGGTCACAGCTGGCTCAGTGATTCAGAGAACATCTTTCCCCACCCACCCTAACAGCTCATTCCCCAATTCTTTTGCTCTGCCCTACTAAAATATATTTGTGACTAGCTCCCAAATATATGCTACATGGCTCACTCATTTAATCAGGGAGAAACAAGCAATCAGTATTTCAGGAAGGGAGCTGCTGCTTTCTTCCATGCATCTCATTTAATGATCATCCTTTTCACGGAAGGTATTATTTATACTTTTACAGATGAGGAAACTAAGTCTGAGAGAGGTCAAGTAACTTGTCCTGGCCACACATTCAGACTCTAGCTTCTTCTTCTTTTTAAAAATTGTGTTGTATTGTGATATACCCTCTTAACAAAGTGTACACTATATTATTGTTGACTGTAGGTACAGTGTACAGCAGATCTCGAGAACTTATCCATCTTAGTCAACTGAAACTTTATGCCTGCTGATTAGTAACTCTCCATTGCCTAGACCCTACCTTCTTAAATAAGAACCAGGTTCCTGGAGCCCTGAGGCTGTATTTATAATGGCACAGTGCAACAGAACTTTTTAGCTATAATAGAATTGATTGGAATCTGATGACACAGGAATCTGATGTCCAATGCTCATTGTAGGGAGAGCTGGCAGAGTCACAAGGCTTTTCTTGTCAGGTGAGATTTTCTCCCTGGCCCTGCCCTTCCTGTGTATCCTCACTGGACAAAAGCCTGCACTCACCAACTGCGGGGACACACTGAGCAGCTGACCTCTGCTCCAAGGCTCTGACAGAAGCCATGCTTTCTCCACCCTCTCACCTGGCTTCCACTCGACAGAACAGCTGGAGAGGTGGCACCTCAAGGGCTCCCCAACTATTTTTATGTGGCCATCTGCCCTCTAGACCAAGTCTGGCATGCAGCAATAGGCCTAAGGAATGCCATAGCAGGTGGGTGACTTCCAGACAGCTGAGGACACCCAGCCCTGCCTCTGACTGTTCTAGGGACATTGGAAATGTGGCATGAGGATACCAAAAGGAAAAAGAAAGCCTTTTACACATCAGAGCTTGGAGTGATATGTTCACCCTTGATTCCTTTTCTATTTCTAGAATGAGCTGAGGCCAGCTCCGCCCTGCCATTGCCAGGGTCTGGGTGGTAGGCTCAGGTGGCTGCCAGTCAGACACTTTGGCTAACTGCTGACCTCAGTCCATCAAAGGAGAGAGCATAGCAAATGCTGTGCAGAGGAAATACACCCAAAGAAAGCCTTGGGCTTCAGCTTGTAATAATAAGACCCAGTGTGTCCCTGCTGCCGCCTAGACTGAAAGCTAAGCTTGGAGCAGTCAGGCAGCCGGGCCTTGGCAGGGCTGTCATCAGATTTGTGGCTAGAGGATGGGCTTGCTTCATTCCCAGTGTCCTGGGAAGGAGGAAGCATAAAAAAAAAAATCAATCTTGGGCTGGCCGAGTGGCGCATTGGTTAGGAGCTCTGAGCAGCAGGGCCGCAGTTCAGATCCCAGTGCAGGCCAGTTACGCTGGGCCCTCTACAGCTAAGATGGTGAACAACAGCTCAGCCTGGAGCTGGGCTGCTGTGAGTTGCTGGTGACAGTGTAGGCTGCAGTGGAGCCAGCTGTTCCCTCCCCCAATTCCCCAATAAAAAAATCTTAAAAAAGAAAAAAATCAATCAATGAAAACCCCTTTTCATTAGAGAAAATTTTAAACATTCACAAATTAGAGACTAGAATAATGAAATCCCATGTATCCATCACACAGCTTCCTATAGAAGCATATTTTTAAACAAATGTTAACAGTGTATCTGTTTCCTAAGAAAAGAAAATATAATACAAAAAAAGAAAACGAAAAAAAAGGGTTTGTTTGTGTCTGATTTATAGTAAATGTTTTAATTTATCCTCTTCAGGAAGAAATGAGAAAATAAATGGGTCAGATATTTTGAAGATAGTATATTGACTTTTTCTCACATCTTTCTTTTCTCTTAGGTAAAGGATGTTGACTTCCCAAGCATTGGTGGAGGCCTGCAACGTGCAAAGCTCCTTTCCAAGCTCCATGATTTGATCTATTAGAACAGCATTCACCAGCCCTTGGAGTCCAAGAAGGGGTAGGTTGAGGCATCTAGAGCCTTGGGCTGGCACTGGTGGGACTTTGAGAAAAGCTCTTAAATTCTAAATTCTAGGCTTCCTGGTATGTAGAGTAATTGTGATAGTGTTGATCTTAACTGTATTGTTATAAAAATCAAATACAACTATCATCAAACCTTGGAAGTATTTTGTAATGATAAAAACATTGAGAAAATTTAAAGGAGTTATTTGGAGCATGCCTGAACCAACAACAGTGACTAAAAACTCTCTTGTGAGCCCCTAACACCACCCTCCTTCTAGATGGAGAGTTGCGAAAACACTGAACCTGCAGCAAGTGTTCTGGATGCAAAGGACGGCTGGCCAGTTAGATGTGCATGGGCTTGGTTTGGAAGTGGGACTCTCCCTCTCACTCTTCCTGCTACTCATAATGCTGGAGATGCTGCCACAGTGACCTATCTCAGAACCAACGGGCATGTTGGGGAGCTCTTCTAATGACTGTGAGCACCTCATTCCCTGGGTGAAACCTTTTTCTACTTGAACTGTGTAGAATGACTTTTCTTCCTAATGTGAACCCTGACTGAAACAGTCGACTTAGAGAATGAAAGAAGGGCTGAAACCACAGGGCAGCTGCCAAGGCCAAAAGGGCCCTGACCCAGCTGGGCCTTTACTTTTGCCTGTTTCTACTTGGTTTGGTCTCTGTGTTGGTCTCTTAGGCTTTCTATGTGGCAGGATGCATGGATGCTGCTTGGACCAGCCTTAGCCATGTGGCACGCAGGCAGTTTTATGTTCGGTAGCTCCACTCAAACCTTGCAGAGTTGGGTACCAGATGTTCCTTGAAGAAGACCCTTTGTCTCAACTGAAGAACAGGAAGGGATGCTTTGCAGAGAAAAGCAACACATGACACAGGAAGAAACTCATAACCAAGACAACTAAGACAAGCACTGGACTCTGGCATCTCGGGCCTGAGTTTGCTGTTGTTGAACGATCCTGCACAACCAACCACCCCAAAATACAGTAGTTTAAAAGACAGGCATTTTTTTTTTCTTGCTTCTCTGGCTGCTGTCCATTGGGTGGCTCCACTTGGGGCTGCAGGTCATCTGGGTGCAGCGCCAGGCTGCAGGGCAGGTTCAGACCTAGCCCTGCTGAAAGGGCAGCAGTTACCTGGACTTATTCTTGTCATGATGATCATGAAAGTGCCAGTGGCAAGGCCAGGCATGTACACTTGGCTCAGGTCCTATATGCTAATACACCAAATCCGCCATTACTGGGCTCCAGGACGGAGAAAAACAACCCAGTCTCCCCAGGAGCTTAAGAGAAGAGTCTACCCTCAGAGTGGCAGGGAGGAAAACTCCTTATATTTAATTAATTGAATTAACCTGAGTTTTTGCTTTTTTTTTTCCATTAAATCTATTGGAGTAACAATGGTTTAGTAAAATTACGTAGATTTCAAGTATACAATTCTGTAATACATTATCTATATATCACATTGTGTGTTCACCACCCAGAGTCAGTTCTCCTTCCATCACCATATATATGAATCCCTTTACCCTCTTCTACTATCCCTCCTCCTCCCCACTACCCTCTGGTAACCACTAAACTATTGTCTGTGTCTATGAGTTTTCGTTTCTTTATTTGTTTGTTTTGTTCCCTTATTGCTTTCAGTTTTATATGCCACATATCAGTGAAGTAATATGGTTCTTGACTTTTTCTGTCTGACTTATTTCATTTAGCATAGTAATCTCAAGATCCATCCATGATGTCACAAATGGCACTATTTCATCTTTTCTTATGGCAGAGTAGTGTTCCATTATGTATGTATACCACATCTTATTTATCCAGTCATCTACTGAAGGTTGTTTCCAGGTCTTGACCATTGTAAATAAAGCTGGAATGAACATCAGAGCACATATAAATATATCTTTAGGGATAAATGTTCTCAGATTTTTTGCAGAACATACCCAGGAAGGGATTGCTGAGTCATATGGTAATTCTATTCTTAATTTTTCGAGGAACCTCCATACTGTTTTCCATAGTGGCTGCACCAATTTACATTCCCACCAACAGTATATGAGGGTTCCGTATTCTCCACAGCTTTTCCAACATTTGATATTATTTGTCTTGTTGATGATAGCTATTCTAACTAGTGTGAGGTGATATCTCATTTTGGCTTTTATTTGCATTTCTCTGATGATTAGTGATGTTGAGGTTCTTTTCATATGTTTATTGGCATCTGTATATCCTCTTTGGAGAAATGTCTATTGAGGTGCTCTGCCCATTTTTTAATTGGATTGTTTGTCTTTTTGTTGTTGAATTGTATGAGTTCCATATATATTTTGGATATGAACCCCTTATAGGAGGGGTTGTTTGCAAATCACTTCTCCCATTCGGTTGGTGCCTCTTTGTTTTGTCGATGGTTTCTTTTGCTGTGCAGAAGCTTTAAAGTTTGATATAGCCCCATTCATTTATTTTTATTTTGCTTCCCTTGCTTTTGAGGTCAAATTCATAAAATTCTCTTTGAACCCAAGGTCCATAAGTTTAGTATCTATGTTTTCTTCTATGCATTTTATTGTTTCAGGTCTTATGTTTAGGTTTTTGACCCATTTTTGAATTAATTTGGGTATATATGGTGATAGAAAGCCACCTAGTTTCATTATTTTGCATATGACTTTCCAATTCTGCCAGCACCATTTACTGAAGAGGCTTTCTTTTCTCTATTGTATGTTTTTGGCTCGTTTGTCAAAAATTATCTGTCCATATTTATGTGGGTTTATTTCTGGGATTTTAATTCTATTCCATTGGTCTGTATCTCTGTTTTTCTGCCAGTACCATGCTGTTTTGATTATTGTTGTTCCGTAGTAGAAGCTAAAGTCAGGGAGTGTGATACCTTCAGCCTTATTCTTTTGATTGCTTTGTCTATTTGGGGTCTTTTGTGATTGCAAACAAATCTGATGATGTTTTGTTCTATTCTTTAAAAAAAAAATGCCACTGGGATTTTGATGGGGATTGCATTAAATATGGATATTGCTTTGGGTAATATGGCCATTTAAACTATGTTGATTCTTCCAATCTATGAACACGGAATATTTTTCTATTTCTTTGTGTCTTTGATTAAAAAAAATGTCTTATAGTTTTCAGTGTATAGGTCCTTCATATCCTTTGTTAAGTTTATTTCTAGGTATTTTATGCTTTTTGTTGGAATGACTAGAGGAACTGTTTTTGTCATTTCTTTTTCTGAAATTTCATTGTTAGTATATAAGAATGCAATGGGGTTTTGTACATCAATTTTGTAGCCAGTGACTTTAGTGTATTTTTTTTATTGTTTCTAATAGCTTTTTGGTGGAGTCTTTAGGGTTTTCTAAGTAAAGCATCATGTCATCGGCAAAAAGTGACAATTTAACTTACTCATTCCCAATTCAGACGCCTTTTATTTCTTTCTCTTCCCTGATTGCTCTGGCTAGGACTTCCAATACTATGTTAAATAGCAGTGGTGATAGGGACAACCCTGTCTAGTTTCTGAACGTAGAGCAAAAGGCTTCAGTTTTTCACCATTAATTATGATATTAGCTGAGGCTTTGTCATATATAGCCTTTATTATGTTAAGGTATTTTCCTTCTACACCCATTTTATTAAGTATTTTAATCATAAATGGATGTTGTATCTTGTCTAATGCTTTTTCTGCATCTATTGATATAATCGTATGATTTTTATCTTTTATTTTTTGTGGTGTATAATCATATGATTTTTTTATCTTTTTTTGTTTATGTGGTGTATCACATTGAATCAATCTCTGTATATTGAACCATCCTTGTGACACTGGGATGATGTATAATCTTTTTTTATAGGTTTTATTGGAGAATTGGGGGAGGGGAACAGCATTGGGGAATTGGGGAAGGGAACAGGCAAAAGTTGCTGTCCTTTTGTTCTTCAGTCTAGGTGTGGAGGATGTTTCTTCACTGGCCCATGTTGGTCATTGCACTCTTCCCAGGTGAGGCAGGTCGGTCGCTGGCCATTGGATGGCCACTCACAGCGGCTCTTGGCAGCTCACGCCAGCTGCTGGCCTTTCATGCTGGCTGCTGGCCACTCACGGTAGCTTACAGCAGCCCACTGCAGCTCCACTGCAGCCTAAGCCATTGCTGGCGACTCATGGCAGCCCAGCTCAGGTCAAGCTGTTGTTCACCATCTTAGCCGTAGAGGGCAGAGCATCACTGGCCCTAATGTGGGATCTGAACAGGGGCTGTGCTGCTCAGAGCTAGTGTCCCAAGCCGACTCCTAACCAACACTCCACTCGGTGGGCCCTCATGATGTATAATCTTTTTCATGCATTGCTATATTCAATTTACTAGAATTTTGTTTAGGATTTTTGCATCTGTATTCATCAGAGATATTGGTGTGTAATTTTTTTTTTTTTTTTTTTTGGCTATCCTTACCAGGTTTTGGTATCAAGGTAATGTTGGCCTCATAAAATGAGTCAGGAAGTATTGCTGCTTCTTCAATTTTTTGGAAGAGTTTCAGGAGGGCAGGTGTTAGATCCTCTTTGAATGTTGGTAGAATTCACCAGTGAAACCACCTGGTCCTTGACTTTTGCTTTGTGGGAGGTTTTGGATGACTGATTCAATTTCCCTACTGTTGATTGGTCTATTTAGATTTTCCAGTTCTTCTTGATTCAGTCTAAGAAGGTTATGGTTTTAAGAACTTGTCCATTTCTTATAGGTTATTGAATTTGGTAGCATATAGTCCTTCATAGTATTCTTGTGTGATTTTGTGTATTTCTGTGGTAACCACGGTAACTTCTTTTTCATTCCTGATTTTGTTTGTGTCTTTTCTCTTTTTATCTTAGTGAAACTAGCCAAGGGTTTGTCAATGTTATTAATCTCTTTGTTGCATTAGTTTTTTCTATTGTTTTTTTGTTCTCTATTTCATTTAGTTTTGCTCTGAATTTTATTATTCTTTCCTTCTGCTGACTTTGTTCTTCTTTTTCTAGTTCTTTTTTTTTTTTTTTTTTTTGAGGGCAGTGTCACTGGCCCTCACATGTGGGACCAAACTGGGGCCGCTGGCTTCCCAAGCCAACGCTTAACCACTGCACCACTCGGCCGGCCCCTTTCTAGTTCTGTAAGGTGTAATGTGATGTTCTATATCCGGGATTTTTCTTGTTTGTTGAGATAGGCCTGAAACTATATGAATTTCTCTCTTATTACTGCTTTCACTGCATCGCAATACTTTTTCTTTTTTAAGATTTTATTGGGAAATTGGGGGAGGGAACAGCGTTGGGGAATCGGGAAAGGGGAACAAACAAGTTGCTGTCCTTTTGTTCTTTACTCTAGTTGTGGAGGACGTCGCTTCATTGGCCCATGTTGGTATTGTGATCATTGCGCTCTTTCCAGCTGAGGCAGATCAGTCGCTGGCCACTGGACTGCTGTTCACAGCGGCTCACGGCAGCTCACGCTGGCTGCTGACTGCTCACACTAGCCGCCAGCCACTCACAGTAGCTTACAGCCGCCCACTGCAGCCCCACTGCAGCCTATGCTGTTGCTGGTGACTCACGGCAGCCCAGCTCCAGGTCGAACTGTTGTTCACCATCTTAGCTGTACAGGCGCAGCATCACTGGCCCATGTGGGATCCAAACTGGCAGCCCTGCTGCTCAGAGCTTGTGCTCCGAAGGCAACTCTTAACCAACGAACCACTTGGCCAACTGATGCATTGCAATAAATTTGATACAATGTACTTTCATTCTCATTTGTTTCTACGCATCTTTTGATCCCTCCTTTCTTCTTCTTCAACCCAGTCATTCTTTAAAAGTATGTTGTTTAAAAAAAAAAAAAAAACAAAAAAAAACTACAAGGGCCGGCCGAGTGGCGCGGTGGTTAAGCACTGGCTTGGGAAGCCAGCGGCCACGGTTCAGGTCCCATATATGCGGGCCAGTGACACTGCCCTCAAAAAAAAAAAAAAAAAAAAAAAAGTATGTTGTTTAATCTCCATGTATTTGTGGTTTTTCCTGCTTTCTTTTTGGAGTTTATATCCAGTTTCAAAGCCTTGTGATCAGAGAATATGGTTGGTGTGATTTCAATCTTCTTAAATTTGCTGAGGCTAATTTTGTGTCTCAACATATGGTCTATCGTTGAGAATGTTCCATGTACACTAGAAAAGAATGTATAGTCTGTTGTTCTAGGATGAAGGGCCTGTAAATGTCAATTATGCCCATTTGGTCTAATGTGTCTTTATTTGTATATGTATATATGTATGTTATTTATTTGTTTATTTTGTTTTTTTAGGGCAGTGTCACTGGCCCTCACATGTGGGACCAGAACCGGAGCCGCCGGCTTCCCAAGCCAGCGCTTAACCACCACGCCACTTGGCCAGCCCTTTATTTATTTATTTTTAGCTAAGCCATCCTGCCACCTGTTGGTAGCTCAGCGGCAGCTCAGCTCAGGCTGGGCATCGAACTGCTGTTGCTCAGAGCTCAGCTCGAACTCTTGAGTGAGCTCTTAACCGACTGAGCCACTTGGCCGGCCCTAATGTGTCTTTTGAAGCTGATATTTCCTTATTGGTTTTCTGTTTGGATGATCTAGCCACAGCTGTCAATGATGTATTTAGGTCCCTTACTAAAATTGTGTTTTTGTCAGTTTCTCCCTTTAGTTCTGTCAGTAGTTGCTTTGTATATTTCGGTACTTCCTGATTGGGGTTATATATATTGATAAGTGTTATGTTTTCTTTTTGTATTGTCCCCTTTATCATTATGAAATGTCCATCTTCGTCTCTTGTTACCTTTTTTATCCTGAAATCTGTTTCATCTGATAAGAGTATGGCTACACCCACTTTTCTCTGGATACCATTTGCTTGGAGTATCGATTTCCATTCTTTTACTTTGACTCTATATTTGTCCTTGTAGCTGAGGTGCATCTCTTGGAGGTAGCTTATGGTTGGGTTTTGTTTTATGACCCAATCTGCTACTCTGTGCCTTTTTACTGGTGAGTTAATTTCATTTACATTTAGGGTGATTATTGATACATGAGGATTTCCTATATTCATTTTATCTTTTGCTTTCTGGTATCTTGGTGTCTCCATTGTTTCTTTGCCTTTTTGTTATAGTCTGTTATTTCAGTGTGGCGATATTCTATGATTTTCCCCTCTGCTTCTTTTTTTTATGTTATATGTCTCAGTTCTGGACTTTTTTTTGAGTGTTTACTATTAAGTTTTTGTAAAAGAAAGTTTCGTATATGAAGTAGTCCCTTTTCTTCAGTGTGCTTCTTATCTCCATTCCCTTTGGCAAGTTCAGACCTTTACACTCTCCCACTTTTATGGTCTTTTTTTTTTTTTTTTAAGATTTTATTGGGGAATTGGGTGAGGAGAACACCGTTGGGGTATTGGGGAAGGGGAACAGACAAGTTGCTGTCCTTTTTTTCTTTAGTCTAGTTGCGGAGGACATGGCTTCACTGGCCCATGTTTGTATCATCATTGCGCTATTCCCAGATGAGGCAGATCAGTCGCCGACCTCTGGATGGTCACTCACCATGGCTATTGGCAGCTCACACTGGCTGCCGGCCACTCACTGTAGCCTATGGCAGCCCACTGCAGCAGGGACTGCAGCCAACACTGTCACCGGGGCTCGCAGCCCAGCTCCAGGTGGAGCTGTTAGCTGTAGAGGGCAATGTCACTGGCCCTCATATGTGGGATCCGAACCGGGGCTGTTGGCATTCCAAGCCAGCTCTTAACCAATGCGTTACTCGGCTGGCCCCCCTTTTATGTTTTTGTTGTCACAAGTTATCCCTATTTATGCTGTGAGCTGATTTCTGAGTTGCAGTAGAAAGTTTTCTTTTTCCCTTTAAAAAATTTTTTTTCTTCTTTACCCTTTATGTTATGTTTAAGTGTGTAGTACCCCTATTTTGTGTAAGGGTTGCCATTTCCTGCTTCTGTCTGTCTGTTCATAATACTACTCATGGTTTTGTATTCTTTTGATTTTTTGTTTCAGTTCAAATAGCCTCCTTGAGTATTTCTTGTAATGCAGGTCATATGTTAGAAAATTCCCTTAGCTTCTGTATTCCTCTTCATATCTAAAAGATGTTATTGTTGGATATATTATTCTTGGCTGATAATTTCTCTCTTTCAATAGTTTAAATATTTGATTCCTCTCCCTCCTGGCTTCTAGAGTTTCTGCTGAAAAATCTGATGATAATCTAATGGGCTTTCCTTTGTAGATTACTGTCTTCTTTTTCCTGGCTGCCTTGAGAATTCTTTCTTTGTCATTAATTTTTGACAGCTTCAATACAATGTGCCTTAGAGATGACCTGTTGGGATTGACGTAATTAGGTGTTCTGTTTGCTTCTTGGATTCGAGGATCCAGTTCTTTCCACAAGTTAGGGAAGTTCTCATCAACTATTTGTTTGAAAATACTCTCTGTTCCTTTCTTCCTTTCTCTCCTACTGGTATACCCATTATTCTTATGTTGCTCTTTCTGATGGAGTTCTTATAGAGTTCTTTCATTGAGTCTCTCTCTTCTTCCATCTGTGTAATTTCCAGATTTCTATCTTTGATATCACTAATTCTTTCCTCCATCTGGTCAGCTCTACTGCCTAAGCTGGCTATTTCATTCTTCATTTCTTTTATTGAGTTCATCTCGAGAATTTCTATTTGGTTCTTTTTTAAAATTTCAATCTCTTTGGTAAAATGTTCATTTTGTTCTGTGATTGTATTTCTGAATTCATTGAAGTGCCTATCTTTTTTTTCTTGCATGTCATCAAGTTTTTTAGAGCTGCAATCTTGGATTCTCTGTCATTTAAGTCACATATTTCCATGTTTTTAACTTCATTTTCTGGAGAGTTTTCATTTTCTTTCTGAGCTGTGTTATTACCTTGGTTATTCATGGCAATTGATGAATTACTATTTCTCTTCCTACGTATCTATAGGAGTGGGTTCTGCAGCAGGTTGATATATACTCTGGTTGCCTCCAAAGAGATCCTCCCAGAAAGGTGGGGGCAGGGTGGGCTGTGAGAGGCAGCTGGTGCATTTGTGACTCTGAGCAATGGCAGCTACCAGCCCCACAGTTGTCTTGCCCTTACAATTTTTTCCCTTTCACCGGAATTAGTTGCACTGTAAGTCTGTGGCTCTGAGAACTTTGCTCCAGTTCCCAGGGCTGTAGATATCCTGTTTTTAATCTGACACTGCTATCATTTCTTCTGGAGCCTACTTCTAACACTGGGAGGGTGGGGTGGGGCAATCTCTAGTGGGAGTGTTAAATCCAGCAATCCAGTGCAAACTGGATTTATTAAAGACAGAGTCTTTAATAAGTTTGGAATTTATTAGCCTGCAGCTGTGAGTGGGGTCATGCCCTGAATAAACCCACAGTCCCGAACAAAAGGAGAAAGGGGATTATATAGACAGAAATCACAAAGTAAATTACAATTTACAGGTGGTTTCCATAAATCTTAGACAATTTTGACAGCATCAAATACAGCAAGCAAGTTACAGAAATCATAAAATGTGCTATAGTTAATTATATTAACAGCAATAAATGTAGCAAGCCAGTGTGATAGCACTAAAATATAGCAAGCCAGTGTGATAGCACTAAAATATAGCAAGCAAGGAAATTACAGGGGCCATAGTTAACTGGTGGAATGTTTGGATAACAAGCAGAGGGGATTATGGTCTTATCTGGATAAGCACAGCTGGCCTATGTCATGTTTAGATGAGGTAGTTAAAACTTGCAGAATGTAGCAAACAGTTAAGGAGATCTATTTTTGGACAGTCTAAGGGAAAGCTTTAACAATTCTTTAATATAGAGAGGACAGGGGTAGGGGCTAGTAGACGGCGGTCCTGTTACTTCAGGAGGAGGGAGGTGGTCAGTCTCCGTGTCTTTGTTTTCTGTTTTCTGCCTGGCAGTGAATGCTTAAGCCACAGTTCTCATCCTTCTGTATTTGGTCTTTGCTCTGAGGTCTCTGCTGCAAACACTGGGTTCAGCCATATTATATGCTGATCCCTCAGGCAGGTCTGTGGGCCACAGAAGGTGTGCCTTCAGCCTGAATTCTTCCCTCTCCTGTGACTGCAGTGAGCTCCGGACTTCATCCTGTGGCCCCTCAGCCCATGTACTTCCCTCTTCTATCCTCCCCCACCCGATTTGCCCACCTTCAGGTGATTCAATGTGCCCGTCTCTCAGGCATTCCTGTGTGATGTGCAGGGAATCCTTTGTTGAATTATAACTGTTCAATTTGTTGTAACTTCCAGGGGAGATTTTAAGAAGTACTCCTCACACTGCCATTTCTCAAGTTTTTGCTTTTATAAATTATTTTTTTTTATGTTTGTGACCTGCTTTAGATATTTTTATTATTGTTTTTGCCATTTTTTGCAGCTATCAGAAACTACATATATTTCTGCCCTTATTTAATAATACTTTTTGTGTTTGTGATACTATTTTCAGCCTGTTTTAACATCTATTATTTTATTTGAGCCTTATAACATTACAGGTGGGAAGGAAAATTTTCATTAAACCCACTTTACAGATGAGGAAATTAAATCTTAGAGATATTCAATAATTCCCCCTAAGTCACACAGCTAGCAAAATAGCAGAACTGGAACTAACACTTAGGTATTATTTGAGTTTGTCTGGCAAACACAGGGTAATATTTTTAAAAATGTGAGGAACTAGTACAGTAATAAGTTAATCAATTAATAAAAGTGAAAAATGATATCTTTTTATTCCTAGCTCAACAAGTGATATGATTTGTAGAATAATTTGTTTATCAAATAATTTTTGTAATTTACAATTTTTTAAAAAATTTTTAGGAAATGTTGATGTAATCTAGCTAACCAATGCTGTTGTCTGAGTCATGATCTGACACAGGAAATGTTCCAAAATCTCCCAATGACACTGATGGATATTTGGTAATGTATGGAGAATTGCTCTTAATACCAATTATATTGCTCTTGGTTTTCATTAGTTCTACAAAATTAACTGCAATTCCCTTCAAAGGACTTTTAGACTTTCTAATACTGTCTGAGATTTTATTCAATATCTCTGTTATTAACCAAGCCATGAAAACACCTTAATGGGATGCTATATTTAATTAGTTGGCTTCATCTTATTCATTTTCAAGACATGGAACTTCATACATATTATTTGGCAAAGTTTTGTAATTCAGTAACTTGAAATATAAAACATTATTATATTTTTCACTTTTGTCATCAAACCACAGATGTATTTTAATGTGATTGATTGTCTAGACTTTCAGTTAAAAAAAATAGTTTTCTCCTGGAGTTGAAGTTTTATTGTATTTATATACAAATGATGTTTCATATACTTTCATTTATACAGTATCTTCTGCTTCTAGCTCATAGTTCATTTTATTTTATATATTTGATCAGTTTTATAATTTATGGAATTACATTGTCATCTTTATTAAACTAAAGGGAGTATTGGTACCTACCTCTATTAGATCATAATTTTTAATTTCCAGATCTCTAAAACATTTTTTCCTTTCCAGAATTTTAAGGCCTTCTGCTTCACAGGTTTTATTACGGTGAATATACAAAACTGATACAATTGTCACACCACTTTTTCAGCTTTCTCCCCACAGACTGCCCATGAGGCCCAACCAGTCTTCTTACTTTAGTTGCTAGGCATATTAGTTGTTTCTCAAGAATACTTGTGTGCTATCTGACAGTAAATAAATACCCTTTGGGTATGCCACTTGTGGGGTTAATTGGGTGGTGCTCTACTGTGGTCTGAAGCTGACCCTAAGAAATCCCCAGCTGGTCACAGGCAATGGCTGAACTGGGCCTGCACTGGCGACCCTCCCAAGGGGCCCCAGAACCAACATACCTAGGGGTCAGCTTCACCACAGCAGAGCACCACCCAATTAGCTCCACAAGTGGCATACCCAGAGGGTAATCTCAGCAGACACCAGAGCCTGCTGGGGTGAATCCCACTCCATGAGGTAAGCTCCCAACAACATCAGCCCATAAGCTGTGGACATGGCCAAACCCCAGAGCCAGTCAGCCTGAGGGTCAATTCCACCAAATGACATGCCAATAATAATCAAGGTTCAACTATAACAGGAGAGCACACGCAACCTATACAAGGGACACTCCAGAAACACCCAGTGCAGGTGACCAGGGAGACTGTGCCATTGGGCCCCACAGGAGATCTACTACATAAAGCCACCCAACAAGACTGGGAAACATAACAGATCTATCTAATACACAGAAACAAACACAGAGAGGCAGCCAAAATGAGGAAACAAAGAAATATGTCCCAAATGAAAAAAACAGGAGAAAACTCCAGAAAAGGAACTAAATGAAATGGAGGCAAGTAATCTACAGATACACAGTTCAAAATAATGGTTATAAAGATGCTCAATAAACTTAGGGAAAGAATAGATTAACTCAGTGAGAACTTCAACAAAGAGATAGTAAGCATTCAAAAGGACATAAAAATCATAAAAAAGAACTAGTTGAAAATAAAGAATACAATTATGAAATGAACAATACACTAGAAGGAATCAATAGTAGGTTAGATGAAGCAGAGGATCGAATCAGAGATTTGGAAGCAAGATAGGAGAAAATACCCAATCAGAACAGCAAAAGGAAAAAAATAATTTTTAAAAATGATGATAATTTAAGAGACCTCTGGGACAACATCAAGTGTAACAACATTTGCATCATAAGGGTACCAGAAGGAGAAGAGAGAAAGCAAGGGATTGAGAACCTATTTGAAAAAATGGGGCCAGCCAAGTGGCATGGTGGTTAAACACTGGCTTGGGAAGCCAGTGGCCCCGGTTCAGGTCCCACATATGAGGGCCAGTGACACTGCCCTAAAAAAAAAAAAAATCAATAAATAAAATGAAGAAATGATAACTGAAAACTTCCCTAACTTGGTGAAGGAAATAGATATGCAAGTCCAAGAAGTGCAGAGAGTCCCAAACAAGATGAACCCAAACAAGACCACACCTAGACACATTATAATTAAAATGGCAAAGGTTAAAGAAAAAGAGAGAATCCTAAAAGCAAGTCAATAAAAGAAACTAGTTACTCACTAGGGAGCTTCCATAAGTTGGTAGCTGATTTCTCATCAGAAATTTTGCAGACCAGAAGAGAGTGGCAGGAAATCTTCAAAGTAATGAAAAGCAAGAGCCTACAACCAAAACTATTTTACCCAACAAGGCTATCATTTAGAATTGAAGGACAGATAAAGAGCTTTCCAAACAAGAAAAAGCTAAAGGAGTTCATCATCACTGAACCATTATTAAAAGAAATGTTAAAAGGATTTCTTTAAAAAGAATAAGGGGGAAAAATAATATAAATATGAATAATAAAATGGCAATAACTATGTTCTATCAATAATCACTCTAAATATAAATGGATTAAATCCAATCAAAACACATAAGGTAGCTGAATGGGTAAGAAAACTAGACCCATATATGTGTTGTCTACAGGAGACCCATCTCAGATCAAAAGATACACACATACTGAAAGTAAAGGGATGGAAAAAAGTATTTCATGCTAATGGAAATGAAAAAAAAGGTGGAGTAGCAATACTTATATCAGACAAAATAGACATTAAAACAAAGGCTATCATAAGAGAAAAAGAGGAACATTACATAATGATAAAGGGATAAATCCAACAAGAGGATATAACATTTGTAAACATTTATGCACCCAACAGAGGAGCACCTAAATATATAAAGCAAAAATTGACATATAATGGTAGAGATTAACAGTGGTACAATCATAGCTGGGACTTTAACACCCCATTGACACCAATGGACAGATTTTCCAGGCAGAAAATCAACAAGGAAACAGTGGCCTTAAATGACACACCAGACCAGATTGATTTAACTGATATTTTTAGAGCATTTCACCCCAAAACAGCACAATGTGCATTCTTTTCAATTGCACAGGGAATATTTTCCAGGATAAACCACGTGTTAGGCCACAAAACAAGTCTCAATAAATTTAAGAAGACTGAAATTATATTAAGCAAAATCTTTTCTGACCACAGTGGTATTCAACTAGAAATCAATTACAAGGAAAAAAAAACTGAGAAGCACACAAACACATAGAGGCTAAATAACATGTTACTAAATAACGAATGGCTAAAAAATGAGATCAAGGGGGCCAGCCGAGTGGCGCGGTGGTTGAGCGCTGGCTTAGGAAGCCAGTGGCCCCAGGTTGGTCCCACATATGAGGGCCAGTAACATCTGCCCTCAAAAAAAAAAAATGAGATCAAGGAAGATATCAAAAGATACCTTGAGACAAATGAAATTGAAACACAATGACCCAAAATCTATGGAACACAGCAAAAGCAGTACTAAGAGCGAACTTCATAGCAATACAAGCCTACCTCAAGAAATAAGAAAAATCTGGGCCAGCCGAGTGGCGCATTGGTTAAGGGCTGGTTTTGGGATGCCAGCAGCCCCGGTTCAGATCCCACGTATGAGGGGGCCAGTGACACTGCCCTCTACAGGTAACAACAGATCCACCTGGAGCTGGGCTGTGCAAGCCCTGGCAACGGTGTAGGCTGCAGCCCCTGCTGCAGTGGGCTGCCATAGGCTACAGTGAGTGGCCGGCAGCCAGCGTGAGCTGCCAATAGCCGTGGTGAGCGACATCCAGAGGCCGGCGACTGATCTGCCTCATCCGGGAAGAGCGCAATGACGATACCAACATGGGCCAGTAAAGCAACATCCTCAGCAACTAGACTGAAGAACAAAAAGACAGCAACTTGTCTGTTCCCTTTCCCTGATTCCCCAACACTATTCCCCTCCCCCAATTCCCCAATAAAATCTTTAAAAAAAAGAAATAAGAAAAATCTGAAATAAACGATCTGACCTGGGCCAGCCAAGTGGTGCGTTGGTTAGGAGCTGGCTTGGGATGCCAGCTCTGAGCAGTGGAGCCCATGTTCGGATCCCACATATGAGGGCCAGTGACACTACCCTCTACAGCTAAGGGGATGAACCAGCTCCCACCTGGTTGCTTCTATAGCTAAGATGGTGAATGTTGCCTCTATAGCTAAGATGGCCGGCGACGGTATGGGCTGCAGCCTCTGCTGCAGTGGGCTGCCATTGGCTACAGTGAGGGGCCGGCAGCCAGCGTGAGCTGCCAAGAGCCACTGTGAGCGACTGTCCAGAGGCCGGTGACCGACTGCCTCAAGCAGGAAGAGTGCAATGATGACACCAACATGGGCCAGTGAAGCAATGTCCTCCACTACTAGACTGAAGGACAAAAAAGAACCGCAACATGTCTGTTCCCCTTCCCTGATTCCCCTACAGTGTTCCCCTCCCCCAATTCCCTAATAAAATCTTTAAAAAAAAATCTAACCTTACACTAAAAGGAACTAGGGAATAAACAACAAAGCCCAAGTGAGTAGAGGGAAGGACATAATAATAAAGATCAGAGTGGAAATGAACAAAATGGAGTCTAAAAAACAATACAAAAGATCTACAAAACCAACAGTTGGTTCTTTGAAAAGATAAATAAAATTGGTAAACCTTTAACTAGACTCATCAAGAAATAAAAAGAGAGGACCTTAAGAAATAAAATCAGAAACGAAAGAAGAGAAGTGACAACTGACACCACAGGAATACAAAGGATTATGAGAAATTATTACAAACAATTATATGCCAACAAATTGGACAGTTTGAAAGGTATGCATAAATTCCTAGAAACATACAATCTTCCAAGACTGAATCAGGAAGAAACAGAAAATCTGAACTGACTGATTACTACTAAAGAAATTGAATCAGTAATCAAAAAAACCACAACAAACAAAAGTCCTGGGCCAGATGGCCTTACAGGTGAATTTTACCAAACATTCAAAGAAGAATTAACCCGTACCCTTCTCAAACTATTCCGAAAAATTCAAGATGAGGGAAAGCTCCCAGCACATTTTTTGAGGCCACCATTACCCTGATTCCAAAAAAATTAAAAAAAAAGAAAATTATAGGCCAATATCCCTGATGAACTTAGATGTAAAAATCCTCAATAAAATATTAGCAAACCAAATTCAACAATACATTAAAAAAAAATCATACACCATGATCAAGTAGGATTTATTCCTGGGATGCAGCGTTAGTTCAATATCTGCAAATCAATTAACATGGTACACCACATAAACAAAACGAAGGATAAAAATCATATCACCATATCAACAGATGCAGAAAAAGCATTGGACGGGCCGGCCGAGTGGCGCATTGGTTAAGCGCTGGTTTTGGGATGCCAGCGGCCCTGGTTCGGATCCCACATGAGGGCCAGTGACACTGCCCTCTACAGCTTGTAACAGCTCCACCTGGAGCTGGGCTGTGCGAGCCCCGGTGATGGTGTGGGCTGCAGCCCCTGCTGCAGTGGGCTGCCATAGGCTACAGTGAGTGGCTCGCAGCCAGCGTGAGCGGCTGGCAGCCAAGCGTGAGCTGCCAATAGCCGCGGTGAGCGACATCCAGAGGCCAGCGACCGATCTGCCTCATCCGGGAAGAGCGCAATGACGATACCAATAGTGAAGCAACATTCTCCGCAACTAAACTGAAGAACAAAAAGACAGCAACTTGTCTGTTCCCCTTCCCCGATTCCCCAACGCTGTTCCCCTCCGCCAATTCCCCAATAAAATCTTTAAAAAAAAACAAAACGCATTTGACAAAATCTAGCATCCATTCATGACAAACACTCTCAGCAAAGTGGGAATAAAGGGAACTATACCTCAACATAATTCAGGCCATATACGACAAACTCATAGCTAACATCATACTCAACACAGACAAGCTAAAAATTTTTCCTTAAGATCAGGAACTGTACAATTATGCACATTTTCACCACTTTCTTCAACATAGTATTGGAAGTCCTAGCCACAGCAATCAGACAAGAAAATGAAATAAAAGGCATCCAAATTGGAAAGAAAGAAGTAAAACTCAATATTTGCAGATGACATGACACTGTATAGAGAACCCTAAAGATTCCACCAAAAAACTGTTAGAACAGATACATGAATTCAGTAAAGAAGCAGGATACAAAATTAATATTCAGAAATCAGAGGCGTTTAAAAGAATTCTTTTATTGTGAAATAGATATTTTAAAAAAATTAGTTTCAGGTGTACAACACAGTGCAATACCCCTCAAAGTGACAACCCCTCTCCCCCAATTCGCCATCCCACTCCCCCTCATATATCAGTTGCATTTTTAAACACCAATAATGAACTGTCAGAATGAGAAAGTAAGAAAACAATCCTATCTACAATTGCATCAAACAAACAAACAAACAAAAAAACCTAGGAGTAAATTTAACCAGGGAGGTGAAAGACCTGTATTCAGAAAACTATATGACAGTGAAGAAAGAAATTGAAGAAGATACAAATAAATGAAAGCATATACTGTTTTCATGGATAGGAAGAATTAACATTGTTAAATTGTTCATACTACATAAAACAACCTATAGATTCAATGAAGAAGATTGAAAACTATAACTATGCAGTGGAACTTGAGAAAAATAAGGCCAAATTCATTTGGGTTGGCATTGCTGGGAAGGACCTGAATGAAAGGAAATCAACACTTTCTCCGGTGTTGGTATGACAGCTGATGAGAAGGTACACATTGAATGTGTTATCAGATCTTGGAGAAGTTGAAAAAGTAAATGATGAAATTATTATAAAATGGGTCAGTCAGGTTCTTAAAAGTGTAAACAAAAACACTTCTATTTCTAGCTTCAAGGACAAATCTATTAGCACTAGTTTATCAGTCCTAGATTTAATAGGTGCCATTCCACCAAATATAGTTCATCAAGAAATGATCAAGAGAGAAGACTTTTCTTATAAGAACAAGCTGAACAATGCTAAGTATGCCATTTCAGTCACTCAAAATATTGGTGCCCAGGTATATGCCTTACCTGATGACCTTGTAGAAGCAAAGCCAAAGATGGTATTTGCATGTTTAATGGGAAAAGGACTGAACAGAATAAAATCAACATTTAGTATGGTTTTCTGCCACATTAAATACAATGAATTCTGAAATATACTGGGTATAAAACCAGAGATTATTAGTATGCTCAAAATAGTTGTATAATTCATTAAAGTTGTATGATTCAATATCTTGCTCATACTAGTTAGAATTCGCATAACTTTTTGGATAACACAATTAATTTACTAGTAGGTACTGATAATAGAATATGTTCATTATCAAGCTGCTATTTCATGATTATTTTTATTTCCTGAAAGTCTCATTAAAACAATACTAACTCATTTTTTTTCTTAGTTCAAAAAAGATCAATACAAAAATTTTTGTGCAGGTCCTGCTGTGAAATGTTTTGATTTGTGTGTGTGTGTTTGTGTGTGTGTGTGTGTGTGTGTGTTAATTTTGATCATAAATGTATTACAAGTCATAATCCAGTTTAATAGCTTTGCTTTTTTCCTCTGACTATGTAAAGTGGTCTTAAACTTTAACATTTTTTTTTTAAAGATTTTATTGGGGAATTGGTGGAGGGGAACAGTGTTGGGGAATCGGGGAAGGGGAACAGACAAGTTGCTGTCTTTTTGTTCTTCAGTTTAGTTGCGGAGAATGTTGCTTCACTGTTGGTATCGTCATTGCGCTCTTCCCGGATGAGGCAGATCGGTCGCTGGCCTCTGGATGTCGCTCACCGCGGCTATTGGCAGCTCACGCTTGGCTGCCTGCCGCTCACGCTGGCTGCCGGCCACTCCCTGTAGCCTATGGCAGCCCACTGCAGCAGGGGCTGCAGCCCACACCATTACCGGGGCTCGCACAGCCCAGCTCCAGGTGGAGCTGTTGTTAGCTGTAGAGGGCAGTGTCACTGGCCCTCATGTGGGATCCGAACCGGGGCCGCTGGCATCCCGAAACCAGCGCTTAACCAATGCGCCACTCGGCCGGCCCAAACTTTAACATTTTTGTAAATTTCTATATTGTCTAAAAAGTTTAAGTAATAAATATTGTTCCATTAACATTAATTTTTTTTATATATGAAAACTGACTCTTTTTTTTATAGTAGAAACTTTTATTTGATATGGCCAAAAGCAGTAATGAGTCAATTACTGCAAAAATTTGGTTAAAACCCAAAATTCTAAAAGATAACATGCTTTGACAATATTTTTATGTAGAGTCAAGGTCTTTTCCCTCTCTGAATGTAGATCTACATTTTAGAGACTTTCTTGCATAAATCACACCCATAATGTATCTATTTCTAGTTTTAGTTTGTTTAAAGTACAGCAGACATTTCTTTTTCTGTTGTTGCTGTTGTATATGATTTTATTATAAGGGAAGTTATGGAAAAATACAATGTTACCATTAGTGTTATTTACCTGTGGAACCTTGTATTTTCATATATATATATATATATATATATATATATATATATATATATATATATATATATAAAATTCTTTTATTGAGAAATAAACATTTTTTAAAAAAATTAGCTTCAGGTGTACAACACAGTGCAATAGTTATACTTTTTACCCCTCAAAATGACAACACCCCTCCCCCAATTCGCCACCCCACTCCTCCCCCTCATATCATACATATCTATTACAATTCCTTTGACTCCCTTCCACAGTATAATCCACATCCTATGACTATCTATATATTCAATTACAGTTGACATACAATATTATACAACATCAGTTTCAGGTATACAGTGCAGTGATCAAGCCTCTACTCTATCCATGAAGTGATCTCCCTAACAAGACATGTGACCATCTGACACCCCACAAAATTTTTACAACATTATTATATTCCCTGAACTGTCTTTCGTATCCCTGTGGCAATATTGTAGTTTCCTATTTATGCTGTATAATCCCTTCCCCTTCTCCCTCATCCCCATCCCCCACCCAACTAGTAACCCTTAGTTTTTCCTCTATATCCATGAGACTGTTCCTGTTTACTTTGCTTGTTCATTCAGTTTTTCAGGTTCTACATATAAGGGAGATCATATGGTATTTGTCTTTCTCCAACTGACTTATTTCACTTTACATAATAGCCTCTAGGTCCCCCATTTCGTTGCAAATGGTACGATTTCATTCTTCTTTATAGCGGAGTAATACTCCATTGTATAAACGTACCACAGTTTCTTAATCCAGTCATCTACTGATGGGCATTTCGGTTGTTTCCAAGTCTTGGCTATTGGAAATAGCGCTGCAAGAAACATAGGGGTGCATATATTTTTTCAAATTAGCATCTTGAATTCTTCTGGGTAGTTACCCAAGAGTGGAATTGCTGGGTGATATGGTAGTTCCATTTCCAGTTTTTTGAGATACCTCCATACTGATTTCCATAATGGCGGCACCAATTTACAGTCCCACCAGCAGTGCACCAGGGTTTCCTTTTCTCCACAGCCTCGCCAACACTTGCTGTTTGTTGATTTATTGATGATAGCCATTCTGACCAGAGAGAGGTGGTATCACATTGTGGTTTTTATTTGCATTTCTCTGATGATTAGTGAGGTTGAACATTTTTTCATATGTCTGTTGGCCATTTGTATGTTCTCTTTAGAGAAATGCCTCTTCATATCCTCTGCCCATTTTTTAATTGGGTTGTTTGTTTTTTTGGTGTTGAGTTTCATGAGTGTTTTATAAATTATGGATATTAACCCCTTATCAGATATATCGTTGGCCAATATATTCTTCCATTCAGTAGGCTGCCTTTTTGTTTTATTGATGATTTCCTTTGCTGTGAAAAAACTTTTACGTTTGATGTAATCCCATATGTTCATTTTTTTCTTTTATTTCCCTTGCCCGAGGGGATATATCAGTAAAAATATTACTCAGGATAATATCTGCAAACTTACTCCCTATGTATTCTTCGAGGAGTTTTATGGTGTTGGGTCTCACATTTAAGTCTTTAATCAATTTTGAGTTTGTTCTCGTATATGGTATAACTAGGTGGTCCATTTTCAATTTTTTGCACGTGTCGATCCATTTTCCCAGCACCATTTATTAAATAGACTATCTTTACTCCAATGTAAATTCTCGCTTCCATTGTCATAGATTAAATGACCGTATATGGATGGGTTTATTCCTAGGCTCTCTATTCTGTTCCATTGGTCTGTGTGTCTGTTTTTATGCCAGTACCATACTGTTTTGATTACTGTAGCCTTGTAGTATGTTTTGATGTCAGGTAGCGTGATGCCTCCCACTTTGTTCTTATTTCTCAAGATTGCCGTGGCTATTAGGGGTCTTTTGTGGTTCCATATAAATTTTAGGATTCTATGTTCTATTTCTGAGAAAAATGTCCTTGGTAGTTTGATTGGAATTGCATTGAATCTGTATATTGCTTTAGGTAGTATTGGCATTTTAACTATATTAATTCTTCCTATCCATGAGCATGGTATGTATTTCCATTTATTTGTATCTTCTTTGATTTCTCTTCAGTGTCTCATAATTATCTCAGTACAGGTGTTTTACTTCTGTAGTTAAATTGATTCCTAGATATTTTATTGTTTTTGAAGCAATTGTAAAAGGGATCGCTTTCCTGATTTCTTCTGATTGTTTATTATTGGTGTATACAAACGCAACTGATTTCTGAATATTAATTTTGTATCCTGCCACCTTACCAAATTCATTTATCAGTTCTTACAGTTTTTTGGTAGAGTCTTTCGGATTCTCTATATAGTATCATGTCATCTGCATATAGTGACAATTTTACTTCCTCTTTTCCAATTTGGATGCCTTTTATTTCATTTTCTTGTCTAATTGCTGTGGCTAGAATTTCCGGAACTATGTTAAATAGAAGTGGTGAAAGTGGGCAGCCTTGTCTTGTTCCTGATCTTAAGGGAAAAGCTTTCAGCCTTTCTCCATTGAGTACGATGTTTGCTGTGGGCTTATCATATATGGTCTTTATTATGTTGAGATATGATCCCACTATAACCACTTTGCTAAGAGTTTTTATCATCAATGGCTGCTGGATTTTGTCAAATGCTTTCTCTGCATCTATTGATATGATCATATGATTTTTATTTTTCAATTTGTTAATGTGATGTATTACTTTAATTGATTTGCAGATATTGAACCAACCTTGCATACCAGGAATCACCCCACTTGATCGCTTTGTATGATCTTTTTAATGATGCTGAATTCGGTTTGCTAGTATTTTGTTAAGAATTTTTGCATTTATGTTCATTAGGGATATTGGCCTGTAGTTTTCCTTTTTTGTAATGTCTTTGTCTGACTTTGGAATCCGGGTGATAGTGGCTTCATCGAAAGAGTTTGGGAGCCTTTCCTCCTTCTGTATTTTCTGGAATAGTTTGATGAGAATAGGTATTAATTCTTTTTTGAATGTTTTCTAAAATTCACCTGTGAAGCCATCTGTTCCAGGACTTTTGTTTGTTGGAAGATTGTTGATTACTGATTCAATTTCTTTGGCAGTAATCAGTCTGTTCAGAGTTTCTGTTTCTTTTTGGTTCAGACTTGGTAGGTTGTATGCAACTAGAAATTTATCCATTTCTTCCAGTTTGTCGAATTTGTTAGCATATAGTTGCTCATAGTATTTTCTTAAAATTTTCTGTATTTCTGTGGTATCTGTTGTCACTTCTCCTCTTTCATTTCTGATTTTATTAATTTGGGTCCTCTCTTTTTCTTGGTGAGTCTGGCTAAGGGTTTGTTGATTTTGTTTATCTTTTCAAAAAACAAACCCTTGGTTTCATTGATCTTCTGTATTATTTTTTTGGTCTCTATTTCATTCATTTGTGCTCTGGTCTTCATTATTTCCTTCCTTGTACTCCCTTTAGGCTTGTTTTGCTGTTCTTTTTCCAGTTCCCTTAGGTGTAAAGAGAGTTTTTTGATTTGAGAGTTTTCTTCCTTCTTTAGGTAGGCCTGCACTGCTATGAACTACCTTCTTAGGACTACTTTCACTGCATCCCAGAGAATTTGGGTCGTGGTGTTTTCATTTTCGTTTGTCTCGAGGTATCTTTTGATTTCCTCCTTGATCTCATTTTTGACCCACTCACTATTTAGTAGCATGTTATTTAGCCTTCATGTATTTGTAAGCTTTCCAGATTTCTTCTTATAATTCATTTCTAGTTTCATAGCATTTTGGTCAGTGAAGACACTTGATGTGATTTCAATCTTCTTAAATTTATTGAGACTTGTTTTGTGGCCTATCATGTGGTCTACCTTGGAAATGTTACATCTGTACTTGAGAAAAATATATATTCTGTAGCTTTTGGGTGAAATGCTCTAAAAATATCAATTAAATTCAGCTGGTCTAAAGTGTCATTTAAAGCCACTATGTCCGTGTTGATTTTCTGTCTAGAGGATCTCTCCATTGGTGTCAACGGGGTGTTGAAGTCCCCTACTATGATAGTGTTACTGTTGATATCTGTCTTTATGTCTGTCAAAATCTGTTTTATATATTTAGGAGCTCCTATATTGGGTGCATAAATGTTTACTAGGGTTATGTCCTCATGTTGAATCGATCCATTTATTATTATGTAGTGCCCTTCTTTGTCTTTTATTGTAGTCTTCATTTTAAACTCTGTTTTGTCCAAAATAAGTATTGCTACTCCAGCTTTTTTCTCAATTCCATTTGCATGAAATATCTTATTCCATCCCTTTACTTTCAGTCTGTGTGTGTCTTTTGATCTGAGATGAGTCTCTTGTAGACAGCATATGTATGGGTCCTGTTTTCTTATCCACTCAGCCACTCTGTATTTTTTTTTTAAAGCTGAGCCATCCTGCCACCTGTTGGCAGCTCAGCGGCAGCTCAGCTCAGGCTGGGCATCGAACTGCTGTTGCTCAGAGCTCAGCTCACACTTTTTTTTTAAATCTTTTATTGTGAAATAAATTTTTCTTAAAATTACTTTCAGGTGTACAACAAAAAGCAATAGTTATACTTTTTACCCCTCAAAGTGACAACCCTCATCCCCCAGTTCGCCACCCTACTCCTCCACCCCCCCCATATCATGCATATCTATTATAATTCCTTTGACTCCCTTCCACAGTATAACCCACATCTCGTGACTACCTATATATCAGTTACATTTGGCATACAATATTATACAACATCATTTTCAGGTGTACAGTGCAGTGATCAAGCCTCTACTCCATCCATGAAGTGGTCTCTCTAACAAGACATGTGACTATCTGACAAGCCACAAAATTTTTACAACATTATTATATTCCCCGAACTGTGTTTCATATCCCTGTGGCAATACTGTAGTTGCCTATTTATGCTGTCTAATCCCTTCCCCTTCTCCCTTATCCCCACCCCCCTCCCAACTAGCAACCTTCAGTTTTTCCTCTGTATCTATGAGTCTGTTTACTTTGCTCGTTCATTCAGTTTTTCAGATTCCACATATAAGTAAGATCATATGGTATTTCTCTTTCTCCGATTGACTTATTACACTTATCATAATAGTCTCTTCACAACACTATCAATTACATTCCCAGAACTGTCCCCCATATACCTGGGGCAACATTGTAGTCACCCATCTACGCTGTCCAAAACCTTCCCCCTCTCCCTCATCCCCACTCCCTCCCAGCCAGCAACCATCAGTTTTTCCTTTATAGCTGCTTGATATGATTTCAATCTTCTTAAATTTACTGAGACTTGTTTTGTGGCCTAACATCGTCTATCTTGGAAAATTTCCCATGTGCACTTGAGAACAATGTATATTCTGTTTTTTCCGGGTGAAATGCTCTAAAAATATCAACGAAGTCCAGCTGGTCTAAAGTGTCATTTAAGGCCCCTATTTCTGTGCTGATTTTCTGTCTAAAGGGTCTGTCCATTGGTGACAATAGGTTGTTGAAGTCCACTACTTTGATAGTGCTACTGTTGATCTCTGTCTTTAGGTCTGTCAAAATGTAATTAGGAGTTCCTATGTTGGGTGCATAGATATTTATTAGGGTTATAGTGCCTTTCTTTGTCTTTTATTGCAGTCATTTTAAAGTCTAATTTATCCAAAATAAGTACTGCTACTTCAGCTTTTTTTCCTCATTTCCATTAGCATGAAATATCTTATTGCATCTGTAAACAGCATATACGTGGGTCCTATTTTCTTATCCACTCAGCAACTCTCTGTCTTTTGATTGGAGCATTTAACACATGCACATTTAAAATGATTATTGATAGGTGCATATGTATTGCCATTTTGTTATTTGTATTCCTGGTCTTCCTGGGTTAGCTTCTTTATCCCTTTCTTTTGTTTAAAAAACCCTTTTAACATTTCTTGCAATGCTGGCTTGGTGGTAATGAATTCCTTAAGCTTATTCTTTTCTGAGAAGCTCTTTATTTCTCCTTCAGTTTTAAGTGATAGCCATGATGGGTAGAGCAATCTTGGTTGTAGGCCTTTATTTTGTGTCACGTTGAATATCTCTTGCCACTCCCATCTGGCCTGCAGAGTTTCTGTAGACAAGTCAGCTGTTAGTCTAACAGGAGTTCCTTTGTACGTAACTTGCTGTCTTTCTCTTGCTGCTTTTAGGATTCTGTCTCCGTCTTTACCCTTTGCCATTTTAACTATGATGTGTCTTGGTGTGCACCTGTTTGGGTTCAGCTTGTTTGGAACCCTCTGCACTTCCTGGGCATGTATGTTGATTTCCTTCACCAGGGTAGGGAAGTTTTCAGTCATTATTTCTTCAAATACATTCTGGACCCCTTGCTTCTTCTCTTCTCCTTCTGGTATTCCTATGAATTGAGGGTGGTTTTGCTGCACCTTGTCCCATAGGGCTCTTAAACTATTTTCATTGTTTTTTATTCTTTGGTCTTTTTGTTTTGCCAACTGGGTAATTTCTGCTATTTTGTCTTCCAAATCGCTGATCCGCTCCTCTGCTTCATTTACTCTACTGGTGATTCCTTTGAGTGTGTTTTTCATTTTAGTTATTGTATTCTTTAGCTCTAACTGTTTGTTTTTTATAATTTTTCTATCCTTCCTTATGTCCTCACTAAGTTTGTTAAACATTCTTATCATTAGTGTTCTAAACGGTGTCTCTGAAAGGTTGGATCCCTCTGTTTCATTTAGTTCCATTTCTAGAGGTTTCTGCTTTTCTTTTACTTGTGACATGTTTCTTTGTTTCCTCCTTCTGGATTTTTGTATTCTTTAGTTCTAACTGGTTGTTTTTTATGATTTCTCTATCCTTCCTTATGTCCTCACTACATTTGTTAAACATTCTTATCATTAGTGTTCTAAATGGTGTCTCTGAAAGGTTGGATCCCTCTGTTTCATTAGTTCCATTTCTAGAGGTTTCTGCTTTTCTTTTACTTGTGACATGTTTCTTTGTTTCCTCATTCTGGCTGTCGCTCTGGGATTGCTTTGATGTATTAGATAGATCACCAGGAGAGCCCTGGCTGGATCACGCAGGCACACAGCTCATGGCCCAACACTTCCAGGGAAACTCCCAGTCTCAGCCTGTCCCAATCAGCTGCTCCCAGATCAGGCCGCGCAGCCCGACAACCAGTCACCAGCCTGGCAACTCTGCAAGCACAGTGCGGGATGGGGGACCCCAGGCAGCTCACGCACTCCTGCATCTCAGTGAGCAGCCAGTTGGAGCTAGAGCACGCCCACCAGGCGTTTCCCTGGCAACTCAGCACAAGCTGTGCGGAGTGTGGGGATCCAAGGCGGGCTTGCTCACTCCCGGGTCTCAGTGAGCAGCCTGTTGGAGCTGGAGGGCACCCGCCCAGCATTTCCCTGGCAACGCAGTATACGCCGGTGGAGGGTGGAGATCCAAGGCCACATGCGCACGCACGCACACACGTACTTCTCCGCCAATTCCACCAGACCAATTAGGTCCCGGACCTGACCCTCTGTGGGTGGGCCCAACTCTGACAAAATGGCGCCCTCCTGTACACCACTCACGTGCAAGCTCCCCACCAGGGGAACAATAGTCCAGAAACCTCCAGCTTTTGTACCAAAGATGCTCAGTTCAGTCCGTCCCCACAGGCTCCTGGGCCCAGCTCACACAGCTACTCCCTCCACCAGGAACCAGGTAAGTGCTCACCGGCGAGCAACCCCATGCTCCGGGCCCACTGATTCTCTAGCCGCTCTCAGCCTCACCGAGCTGAGCAAAGAGAGTTCTCACTAATTTACTGCCAGCTATCTTGGAACTCCTCTCCCCAGCAAAGGAACTCTGGACTGGTGACCTGGGTATGCGGCCGGAGGGTTTCTTCCCCAACCAGAGAAGCCTCCACACAGCTGGTGCTTCCCTCACGGGGTTCGCCCTCTCTTGTCTCCACCCCTCCTACCAGACCTGATATGGCCTCCTCTTTAAGTTCTTCATTTAGTGGTTCTGTTCATCTAGTGTTCCGGGGACCTCCGGGGTTGAATGTTGTATAAATTGTTTGTAATTTTGGTGTGATCCTGGGAGGCAGTTAGCACAGCGTCTGTCTATTCCGCCGTTTTACCGGAAGTCCATTTCCCCTCACACTCTTGAGTGAGATCTTAACTAACTGAGCCACTCGGCCGGCCCTCACTCTGTGTCTTTTGATTGGAAGATTTAGTCTATTCACATTTAAAGTGATTACTGATAGGTGCATATTTATTGCTATTTTGTTATTTGTATTTCTTGTCTTCCTGGGTTAGCTTGTTTTCCCTTTTCTTCTGTTTAAAAATCCCTTTTAACATTTCCTGCAATGCTGGCTTGGTGGTAATGAACTCCTTAAGCTTATTCTTTTCTGAGAAGCTCTTTATTTCTCCTTCAGTTTTAAGTGATAGCCATGATGAGTAGAGCAATCTTGGTTGTAGACCTTTATTTTGTGTCACTTTGAATATGTCCTGCCATTCCCTACTGGCCTGCAGAGTTTCTGTAGACAAGTCAGCTGTTAGTTTTATAGGAGTTCCTTTGTATGTAACTGCTGTCTTTCTCTTGCTTCTTTTCGGATTCTGTCTTTGTGTTTAAGCTTTGCCATTTTTACTATGATGTATCTTGGCGTGGGTCTCTTTGGATTCAGCCTGTTTGGAACTCTCTGCATATCCTGGGCTTATATGTCAATTTCCATCACTAGGGTAGAGAAGTTTTCAGTCATTATTTTTTCAAATACATTCTCAATCCCTTGCTTCTTCTCTTCTCTTTCTGTTATTCCTATGATGTGAGGTTGTTTTTTTTCATGTTGTCCCAGAGGTCTCTTAAACTATTTTCATTCTTTTTTATTCTTTTTTCTTTTTGTTGTTCCAACTGGGTGACTTCTGCTATTTTGTCTTCTAATTCGCTGATCCGCTCCTCTGCGTCATCTATTCTACTGGTGATTCCTTCGAGTGTGTTCTTCATTTCAGTTATTGTATTCTTTAGTTCTAACTGGTTGTTTTTTATGGTTTCCCTGTCCTTCTTTATGTCCTCGCTAAGTTATATATATATATTTCCTTAATAATATTTTGAACGTATATATGCTGCCTGTCATACTTAAAGCTGTATTATCAAGCTAGCATATGTAAAGTATCAACGCAGTTAAAATTAACTTTTAAGTAAAAAATTGTGGCTTCTTACATTAAAGAATAAACTTTGGGGTTTCTTCAAAAATCAGTTCTGGAAAATATATAAGATGGCGGAATAGACGGACGCTTTCCCAACTGCCTCCCAGGATCACATCAAAATTACAAATAATTTATACAACATTTAACCTCGGAAGTACCCTGAACAATAGATGAACAGAACCTCTAAACAAAAGACCTAAAGAGGAGGTCACATCAAGTCTGGTAGGAGGGGTGCAGACGAGAAAGTGTGAGCCCCGTGACGAACGCCCAGCTGTGGGGAGGCTTCTCCGGTTGGGGGAGAGACCCTCCAGCTCCACACCGAGCTCACTAGCCCAGATGCCAGGATGAGGAGTTGTATAATAGCAGGCAGTAGAAATTAGTGAAGACTCTCTTTGCTCGGCCGGGTAAGGCTGAGGGCAGCTGTAGAACCAGTGGGGCCAGCGCACATATTCGCTCACTGTTGAGCACTCAGCTGGTTCCTGTTGAAGGGAGTAGCTGTGTGAGCCAGGCCCAGAAGCCTGTGGGGAAGGACTGAACTGAGCACCTTTGGTGCAGAAGCTCGAGGTTTTAGGACCGTTGTTTCCCTGGTGTGGAGCTTGCACATGAGCTGTATACAGGAGGGCACTATTTTTTCAGGATTGGGCCCTCCCACAGAGGGTCAGATCCGAGACCCCATTGGTCTGGTGAAATTGGCACAGGAGAGCAAGCGTGTGCATGCGGCCTTGGATTCCCACCCTCCGCCCTGCTTGTTCTGCGTTGCCAGGGAAATGCTGGGCGGGTGCCCTCCGGCTCCAACAGGCTGTTCACTGAGACACATTTATTGATACCATGAATCAAGAAACATTTGTTGAGCACCTTCTATGCAAAGATATTAAGTGCTAGCAGATGATGGGATAGTTTCAAGTGAAAGTGGCTGTATGAAAAAATGTTTTGTGGGCCGGCCGAGTAGTGTGGTGGTTAAGAGCTGGCTTGGGATGCCAGCAGCCCTAGTTTGGATCCCACATATGAGGGCCAGTGACATTGCCCTCTAAAAAGAAAAAAAGAAAAAAAAGAAAAAAAGTTTTGTAATAGTCTGAATAATAAAGTGATAGAATTGAGACTACAGTAGGTCATAGTCTCATTGCAAGAGACAATCTATTTAACTAGATTAAATATTTAACCATTAAATCAACCATTTAATCATTAAATTAATATTGTTAATTTGAATAAGGTGTTTTTTTTTGTTTTGTTTATATTTATTGTGTAAATTAAAAAATAGTTATGCAGGGTCGACTGAGTGGCATGTTGGTTAAGAGTTGGCTTGGGACGCCAGCTCTGAGCAGCAGGGCCCCTGTTCAGATCCCACATGAGGGCCAGTGATGCTATGGCCTCTACAGCTAAGGTGGTGAACAACAGCTCAACTTGGAGTTGGGCTCCCCTGAGTCACCAACAACGGTGTAGGCTGCAGACCCTGCTGCAGTGGGCTGCCATGAGCTACAGTGAGTGGCTGGCATCTAGTGTGAGTGGCCAGCAGCCAGTGTGAGCTACGGCTCATCCAACGATGGGGCAACCGATTGCCTCACCCAGGAAGAACGCAATGATCACAATACCAACATGGGCCAGTGAAGAGAGATGTCCTCCACAACTAGACTGAAGAACAAAAGGACAGCAACTTGTCTGTTCCCCTTCCCCAATTCCCCAATAAAATCTTAAAAAAAAAAAAAAAAAAGTTGTGCAGAAGCTATCAGCATAAAGGGTTCACATTTGATTTTGTTTATGCATAATATTTAAAGAATGTTTTAATGAAAATAATAGCTTCTTTGGGGGTTTCCTCCTCTCCTAGCTCTCACGGTGAACTCTTTAGCAGTTTCATGTCTCTTCCTAACAATAGACACTCGTGAAAAGTATACACACACATACACACAGCATGCGTACACACACGCAGAAGGCATGCAGGCACATATGCACACAGTGCACATGCACACACACACACCCCAAAGGCTTCCCTGAGGCTTACCCCCAGGAGGCTGGCAGGGGGTTTAGAGGTCGCTCTAGGAAGGATCCCAGGGAGATCCTTCCCACCACTGATGGCTCAGAACCAGGGCGCCCCAGGCCAGCTTTGTTCCCTCCCATTCCCACCCCCACATCCCTGCCAGGAACTTCCCCAGGCAGCATGTGCAGCCCCGGCCTCCTCTAGCCAGCGCCCCACTGGCCAGCGCCCCAGGATTCCAAGCAACCCACTCTAAGCAAGGACCCCCACAGTCAGCATGACCAGCTCCCTTTGTTTTGCTTCTATAGAAAGCTTGGGTTGTTATTTAACCTGTTTTACCCACACTGGCAGATACTGCAGGGGAAGTAAAACACGTTAATGAAAGGAGTCTGGATTTGACAGAGTGCTTCCTTCAGGTTTTGGGGTCAGGACAGGGTTGAGCAGGGGAGAGCCTGGAGCCCAGACCCCAAACACAGGAGGAACTCTTAAGAGGAACTCAACACTGGCTGCACAGAGGAGAGGGTCCAAGTCACTGCCGGCGCAATTGGTGAAAGGGTGGGAGAGACTGGGGCAGAGTACTTTGGAGAAGATTAAAGGCACTGCCTGGGTCAGTGGGTAGGATTTATTTTAAATAATTTGAGTGCAGAAGTAGAACCTGTAGGCGGAAGTTTTAGAAATCTAGATATTTCGCTTAATAAAAAAACCATCCATACTAACAAAACTGTCCACAAGTGGAATGAGCTACTATTTTAAGGGATGTCAAGTATTCATGCCAAGGGTTTAGAGAGAGCATTAAGGTCCTGTGTGGGGTGGGAGGGTCTCTACACACACCCATGACATCTGTGACTTGTGCTGAGAAGACAGCTTGGCTCTTGGGAGCCACCTTTCTGACCCAAATGCCCTTACCTGGGCACATTTTATCTCTTGAGGAGAGAGGCGATCATTTCTAAAGCAAAATACCATTTGGAGTGAACCCCTGTGATTTAGATACAGAAGCATGTCAAAGCAACAGGTTTCTGTTTGTGTGTTTGAGGTCTAACTATAGACCAGTGAGGCAAGTGTTGCTGTGTGGGTTGAGAGTAACCCCATCTTTATTGTCTTACCATGTCCTCTGCCTTGCAGTTGTCCACAGACAGCACAGACCAGGAGACCAACTACAGTGGCTGTGTAGGTGCAGAATGTTTGCCTTTGTGGCCAGGGAGGACCTAAACAGTTGTGGCGTGAAGACTCCCAGCAGGAGGTGAGGGGAAGATGCAGTATGACCTTTACAGACTGACCCCCAAAAGTCACAGTCAGTGGGCATCTTGGGAGGCCTGAGTGAGACACTATCCCTGATGGTCAGACTATGTCCCACAGGGATTTGTCATGTTAGCCCCCAGAACACCTGTAAGGTAGGGGGAGACCACTCAGTGGAATGAAGGCTTGAGATAAAAAGTAGTGCATTGATGATAAGATTTAAAAAGTCACACTTCTTTAAATGTGCATATTTTAACACACACACACGCACACACACACACACACACACACACACACACACACACATGTTGGGGTGAAAAAGCTCCATTCCTTGCAGTCCACTTGAGTTTGTGGACTGCAACTTACACCTGCTATAAGAGTGTGGAGGCAGTTGTGCATTTGGAAGCTATCTGTGGCATGTTTTGACTCTGGTTCCTCTTTGAGGCTTCAGTGGAAAAAGTCCCCTTGGGACTGTGCTTTTCTCAGGATGTGACAAAAGTATGAATTCTCCAAATGAGCCAGAGGTTTGCAATTGTTCATGTGAGGTGGTTCCAACTCCTTTATAGAAACTAAGATAATTTTAGCAAGGAACGGGGTCTCGAAAGAGAAAGGTGACAGTAAGGAGAAGGGATGCTGCCCAGAGTTTTCTTTTATATGATTTATTTATAACAGAGGAGTAGGAACAGGAGTAGGAGATCCCATGAATGGGAACAGCACCTCTCAGATGTGGAGGCAGATCACCTTCTGTGGCTTGTCCCTGGGCTGTGAGCAGGTTGGAACCTGCTTCCTGGAGAAAGGCCCATATTCCCACAGGTCTAGGATACTGAAAGAAAGCAACACCACATCCCCATGTGCAGACAGGGCCAGGTCATGGCCCTCTCTGTGAGGTGGGGTGCTTGGAAGGGTAGGCATGCCCATCTTACCTCTCTGCATAGGAAGAAAAGCATATAGACGCTGAGCCATGTGAGGAGAAAAACTTCCCTTTGAGGAAGTGGATCCCAGTTTTAGGATCCCTGTCTGAAAAAGCCTACAGCAATGCCATTAACTTGGGGCCCAGGAGTCAACTAGGTAACAGATGTCTTCTCCAGGGCCAGGGAGAAAAAGAGTAGAATTGTGGTGATCTGAAAAGTACCAGGCTGACAAGAGGTGCACTGTTTACATTTTTAAAACCTGTGCTGAGAAAACCTGTCTGGGAATGGAATTCCTGAATCACTTCATTTTGATCCTAATTTTATAGATGAAGGAAGTCTGCTCAAAGCAGAATGATTTTAACCAGAGTCTGTCTTTGGCCATGATATAATGGCTTTTAGAATGTTTCATTTTAACACCCTCAGTTCATGCCAGGCCTGTATTGTCCCCTGCTCACAGCAGAAAGTGCACCTTAAATCTAGCCCACACCAGGACATACGGGGGTGTGGAGCTAGCAGTTTATGTGCACATCAAAAGGGGGGGGTCACACTAATAAATATGAAGGTGCACACAGACATGGAAGAATTGTGAATGCTGAGCTCATAGGAATGATTTCCTGTTTTTCTGAATTATGATTCAAGAAGTCAATGAACTGGAGATCTGTAGCTTGGCCCTATTGAGGACACACAGAAAGACCCTGAGCCCTTGAAAGGGATACATGCCACTGGAGTGGACCCAGTGAATGACTTAGTTATTGGCGACATCAAAGACTTGTAGCACCTTCTCTGCAGAGTCCTTGCCCAGTGCAGTTTGCTGTGCAGCTGGTGGGGCTGTGGTTGAGGCCAGTCAGCCCACTCCAGCCAACCAAAGGACCACGCCTTTCTCTGAGCTAGTGGGCTAAATGTGGGTTGTAGGGAAAACTAAGATTAGAATAAGAAAGTGTCATGTTTGGAATGCACATCACCTACCTTCCCATAAATGGAGGTTTTAATTCTGTCACTTTTTTCCCATCAACAATCTCACAAAGGGCTCTCTGAAACCTTTGATGTCAGCAGAACCAGCCTTCACAGCCCCCTTTCCACTGGCCTATGCATTTGTACCCAGAGCTCCCATGACCTTTCTGGAGAGTTTTGGAGAGGCCTCTCCATCCCAGGCTGTCCCAGTAAGTCACAGAGTAGGGGGAAGGTCCCAGCATGTTCAGAAACTCCCAAACTCTAAATAGTCCTTCTTTTGAATTAATCCCCCTTTTCATGATGAGAAGGCAATTCCACATTCTCCTTTTGCTTTATTCCCTCTTAAAACAGGCCCTGGTACCCTCTGGATATCATGAGGAAAAAGACATGCCAAGTGAGAGCAGCAGCTGAGTCAACAGGATCAGGCACTTCAGTGGAAATTCCTTTTTTGGAAGTGAGGCAGTCACTTTCCAGGACTTCTGAATCCTTGGGAAGTGACGCAAGCCCAGAGTCAGCGAGAGGCAGGAGCAAGCGATCCTGGAAAGGTGTCTCTGAGTCCCTCCTAAGACTGGAGCAGCTTCTGGAACACTGTTCCTTCGCCCTGACTTCAGCAGTGGGCGGGTGATGGAAAGGGCCCTTCTTCCCATCAGTGGATCTCCTTATATAGCAAACAATTTACAAAGGAAGCTCTTACAGACATCACAGGGATTGCATTCGAGCAGTCTGTGAAACTCCCTCTACCAACGGCTGCAGTTTATTTTAGGAGAACAGAAACAGAAGGGGAAGGGGTGATGCATTTTTAACTATAATGTTTTTTCAGTGTTAGCAGAAGAGTGAGTTTTGAGGAATGCTGCAGTGGTTCCTTTACTGTCAGTCTCAGGTTCCCAATCCACTTCTCCAAGTAGGCAGCTCATACACAGTATGAGCCCAGGATTGGAGTGGATGCTGCTCACAGGGACTGCAGAGGGGGACTCTGGACAGTGTTTGTGAAGGGAGGAATCATCTAGGCTCACCAAGGAAGGTTTGACATTTGGGCAGGATCTGCAGGAATGGTGTGGGGTGCAGGAAACCCTTGCTCCTAGGGTTCCCAGATAGCCTGTGGTTTCTATTCATTGTGTCTGAGCTGTCAGCCAGCAAGGGTGAAAGGTAACCACAGCAACATTTTCTAATAGGAAACCCACAAATCTGAATAGATTTGTCTCCTAGCATCTGTTACCCTTATTCTAGTAGAAGCACTCCCATTTACTTTGGGGAGCCACGTCTCCCACCTTGGACTGTGTGGTTGGGGTTAGCCTTCCATGTCATGTGGCCCTACAGGTCACATCAGTTGCAGTGACTTTGGTGAGGGGCCTGGTTCAGGGCATCCTTCTGGGAGTCAGCCCAGGACTGCTGTGGGGCTAACATTTTATTATAGCTTCCATGTGAGGAGGGCCTGCCTGAAGATGATGCCAATTTAGAGGAAAACAGGACCAAGAACTGGAGAAACAGATTCCTGGCCATTTTGTTTGAGTGCCCATATCCACTGTGCCTGCACTGAGCCACTGCTACTCTCCTCAGATGCCTTTTGGCTCATGGCAGTCTGAGTCAGAGTTCTGACACCTGCAACTAAGGGTCCTGAGAACACAGCAACATTAGGAAATGAAGACATGGTCCACCAGTATGATGGTCTAGGTTTCAAGCCATTTTGTTTTTCTTTTCTTTCTTTTCTTTCTTTCTCTCTTTCTCCCTTCCTTCCTTCTTTCCTCCCTCCCTTCTCTCTCTCTCTCTCTCTCTCTCTCTCTCTCTCTCTCTCTCTCTCTCTCTCTCTCTCTCTCAAGAAAAAGGCTAAAAGTGCTGCTTAAAGACCTTTTATAAGCTTTTGGGTCCCTTGAGTTCATTCAGGACCCACAGTAAAAAAAAAAAAACCCACAGTAACATTTGACAGCTCGTTATTTCTGGTGCAATAACTACTAGTAAAAACTTAAAAGCGATATCTGTTAGCAGATTTCTGGCTGAGCTTTGCTCTTCTATGAAAGTTTTGTTGGAAGATGAAAGACACACTAGAAAGTATTACACACATTAAAAGTAACTCTTGTGATTGGTTTATTACAGGAGATGAACAGCCAAAAGGGCTTAAAGCATGTGCATGTTGCTGCTTAGCCATCCAAGATATTCCTGCTCTTGGGTCCCTTCCTCCCTACACGGGGCCCTTATACACCTCCTCCTCTTCAGGGAATCCCACGTCATGTGCCATCATGAAAAGTCTCTTTTTTTTCACCTGGATACCATTCCTGAGCAGAAGTGACAGACAGCCTGCAAGTGCACGTGTATATAGTGCATAAATAAACATAAGCATCTTCAAAATTTGTCATTTGAGAGAATATACGGGTCAAGGTCAGCTGAGCCCCTATCCAACCCTGAATTTCTGCCTGGGGCGTAGCCGGGGAGAAGTCTGCTCTTCCGTGTCATCCAGCACTCGGAGCATATGCTTGCCCGTGTATATAAGAAACTGTCCAGTCACCTGGGCAGCATGGGACAGGAATCGCAGCAGGCTCCTGCAACAGAAGGAACAAGGGCATGCATCAGGCTTGGAGATCTAGGCCAGCAAGAAACAGAGGGCATGGGAATTCTTCACAACACTCATCCCTCCTCTACCAACTTACCTCCCTCCCCCCCTCCACCCCCCCTCCAACCATGCTCTCTGAGCAGGCCATGCTCACATCCCCCATCCCCGCTGGGCTCACTAACATACAGATGCTGACTGGGGAGGTCTGGGCCGGAGCTGGGACTCTGCATTTCTGGGAAGCTCCCAGGTGAAGCTGCTGCCACTAACTAGGACTACCTTTCCATAGCCACTTTCAAACATGGCCTATTGTTCAATATCTAGAAAGTGCTCAGTAGGCAAATTATGCTCCTGAGAGTACACACTATGTCCTATCCTTTGGCCACTTGCTTATTCTGGTGGCCTGGGGTGTGTCGGGCTTGTTACTGAAATCTGTCAAGTCAGGTATGAAAGGAAAAGTTAGGCTGAAGGAAAGTCTTACAAAAACTGCAATCATGATCCTATGACCCAGTTTGCTTAGGGTGATTGGGACATCCCAACTAGATCCTTTTGTGGCGTCTAAGGCTGAGACTGTCATTCATGTTATTTCAGACGAAAAAAGTAGGTCTAACTAAAAATCTCATTCTCTACCTAGCCCAAAGCTAAAGGGTTTCATTCCAGTTTTAAAGGTTTTCACTTCATATGGACAGCCAAATCCGGGGCTCAACTGCACCACTTGGGACAGCTTTCTGCTCCTGACATCCCACAACAGGGCTCCAGCAGGCAATGCCTTCGATTTTGGGGTCTTTTTGACTTCTGTGGCTATCTGTGGTATCAGATCTATCAAATGCCAAGAATTAGTGACAAGAAGGTTGAATTTTGGGTGAGGTTTACTTCCTCATCATATTTTTCTAAGTTACTGTAACTGTCTTGTCAACAATCAAGCAATCAAGCTATTTTCTCCCATCTCAGCAAAAAGAGGAAGCTCTCCTAAGAGTCAAGATTTCAACACTAGCACAGTAACAGTTGTCTAGGAGTCGGCCACTGATGGTTCTAAGTGGGAAATGGCCATGCAGAAGCTGCGGCCAAGCTGACCTTGTGCCAGAGCCTGGAGACCTGTTAGAGGAGAGCAGACTCATTTCCAAAGCATTTCCCCTCCTGGCTATGCTCTGGGAAGATCAGAGCAGTCCTTCTGGGACAGTAGAGAGAATGAGTCAGTGCCCTCAGAAGCAGACAGGCCCCTGCCCAGAGGGGCTGTGCAGAAAGCACTGGAGTCAGCAGTTGCAGTGGTTTTAGATCAGCTTCAAAGACCTTCTGCCACTGTCAGTCTCTCCTTCCATGCATCCCTCTACAGAGAATTAGTGCTGTAGAGGATCAATGACAAATTCACTAGAGGGCTAGATCTAGGTATATTTACAGCCTGTGCAATCATGAAGAAATTGGAAACAACCTTCTCATTCTAAAGATGATGAAACTGAGGCTCAGAGAATTAAATAATCTGTTAAAGGTCACATAGCTGGTTGCTCAGAGGCAAGGCTGGGAGGGACTGCAGGTGTCCCTCTCAGTCCAGGGCTCAGTGGCAAGGTGTCCATCCTGGCTATATACATGGAGTGATTCTGGTGAACATACAGAACTTGTTCAAATAGGTTGGGGTACAGACTGGGGATCTGTCTGCTATAGGCTTCCCTGGGATGCTGCCTAGCCAGTCCAGCCCCAGCCATGTTCCCATGCCACCTTACCACTAGCTTCAAGCTAGCAACAATACAGCAATCTATGCAAAAGAGTATTAATCCAGGTTTGGGTGGCTACTCTGTACAAGCCAGGTCAGAATCTCCAAGACTCCAGGTTTAGTGTTGTTGCTTAGAATTAAGATTTTAAAATGCACGGCTCTAATTTTTAAAGGAAATTGGGTTCTTCTTTATATTTATTAAATGTTTGTTTCCATTGTATTTAATGGTCTTTGGAGAAAAAAATGTATATTTTGGCTCAAGACTTTCTGTTTTCTGAAATAAGTCTGGCGTAAAAGTTAAACTTCTGTATGACAATATTAATTAGAGTGAACTTCAATAACAGGGCCTCCTCAGGGCTGTGCCCTGGGAATGCAGAGGAGCAAGCTGAAGACAGACCTCTGGACTGAGCCAGGTGCATTTTCCAGATCCCAAAGTTGACCCCGATGTCTGTTACCTTAGCAGGGCCTTGAGCCCTGTACACCTGAAGTCATAAGACACCGAATACATCTCATACATAGTGGCCTTCACATTGAGGCAACCGATGACATCCTTGGGACTCAGCTTGTACAAGTCAAAGGTGACTCTTGCTATTCCTGATTTCTTTGGCTGCTGGCGAGCGGGGATGTAGGTACTACTCTAGAACAGTGAAGGGAAGAAGACACTTAAGGATCACCCTGCTTATGACATGCAAATCCTGTAATTCTGGTTTTATGTAGTTTTAACTGCTGGTTTAAAATCTATTAGTGACTGAGCTGCTAATTATTTGAGGAATGTTTTTATCAGAACAATATACTTATACTGCTATCATGTAGAAACCCATAAGAAGGTATCCTTCTTTAATCTACTATGAGTTTAGTTACTTGGGATGACTGTGATTCAGCTTCGGACTTGGGTGTCAGGACCCAGAGATCAATAAATAGTTGTGCTGTTGACACATAGTATTAAGAGGCACTCACACTGGTCACTGAAGGCAACCATGGTTACTTGATTGACATGGATGGTCTCATGACTATGACACATCTGCTTAAAAAGAAGCAGGCAGCATTGTTTCCCTTTTATAAGAGGTTTCTAGGCAGAAAGCTTCAGAATCACATGGCTACAGTAAGGACAGTGTGAAAACTTTCTCAGGACTTCCCCTATTTTCCAGTAACTGTTCTGGATGAAAGCTGACTTCTTGGGGGCACGGAAAGCTCTTTGGTTATAATATCCACTCTCAAGTCTACCTATAATATCACAGACCCTTTAAGTTGGGAGGAGAAAGTCAGAGACCTTTACAAACAGCACTGTAATATAATCTTCCACATTAAAGCTTTGAAGAAACAATAAGAAAAGAGCTGTTCCAGGGTACAAATGCCAGGCCCAGGGGCTAATCTTCCTAGGTTTTGCTTAACACAGATCTTGCAGTATTCAGGATTCAAATTTACATAAATCAATAGTTATAAAGTCTCACAAACCTCTGGGGTTGGGAGCAGTTGAGGTTTTGAATATTAAATTCATAATGATAATAATCTACTATATTTGAAGTTAAAACATTAATTCTCCAAAAAGTAACCAAACCCTGGAGCCTCTCTTCTTTCCTCCCCCACAGAACGTAATGCCACAAGAACTTCTGGTCATTGCCCATTGTTTAATGCACATGAGGTCCTGCAGCCTCTTCACTTTAGGGGCACAAACTCTCCATCATTTAGGAAACATTATTTTTAAAAATCAAGATTACAGAATTAAAAAGCGTTTTTACCTATAATTCTGCTACAACTCTTTTTTTGTTGCCTCATGTTCCTGTCTGCCATATGGAAGTTTTACCTTCTTTCTCGAAATGTCTTCGTTGAGTCCTGGTCTTAAATCAAAATCAAGATGCGTTCACAAAGCTATTCTGCTTGTGACCTAACACCAGGAGTATGGAGTTTTATAATCTGCTGACTAAGGAAGAAGGCAATGACTGCCTCCCTGTCCTCTTTCTGAAAGTACTGTAAGGAATTACTTCCTCACAGGCTTTCAGGCATTTTCACTGAAGAAGGGAGACCCCTGCTGGCTATTTCTTGGCTGGACGTTTTCTTCCAAGTCAAAATTGGCCTCACTGGTAAAAACACCTCCAAGTTGGGTAGGATCTATAATAAGCTGTGAGGTGTCCATTTCCATCCTGAAGGAAGATGGTTGAAAAGTGAAAGACAAGACAAGACTCCAATCCAAACTCACATGTCACCCAGGCTGCTAATAGACTGAGATGGCCTTAGGCCCCTCCTTGAACCGTCACCTCACAGACTTATTTGTACCCTATCAATAGCCCTATACTTCAGCTCAGTATCCCAGCACCCACCCACTCTGGGGGCTTAAGCATGCATGCCGCATATTAACCAATTCCCCCTAGTAACTGAGTTGCATATAAAAACAAACAAACAGAAAACACCCTTCCCATCTGAATTAGTTTCCTATTGCTGCTGTAACAAATTACCACAAATTTAGTGGCTTAAAACAGCACAAATTATGCTCTTACGGGTCTGAAAGTTGGGAGTACAAAATGAGCCTGTAGGGCTGATTCCTTCTGAAAGCTGCAGGGGAGACTTGGTTTCCTTGCCTTTTCGGGCTTCCAGAGTGGCCCACAGGCCTGGGCTCATGGCCCTTCCTCACATCACTCCTTCTCTTTGCTTCTGATCCTCACTCTGGCTTTCCTGCATCCCTCTTACAAGGACCCTGTGATTACCTGTCCCACTGGGTAATCCATCTCAAGAGCCTTAACTTCATCACATCTGCCAAATCCCTTTGTCACATAAAGTAACATTCATAGGTTCCAGGATTAGGACAAGGACATCTTTGGGGGCCATTATTCTGCCTACAGCACCTTCCTCAAACAAGAAGCAATACAGCCCAAGACTGTCTTTTCAAAGATTTATCTAATTGACCCCATGGTCTTTCAATCTACTGGCATGATCATGTGCTTTAAAGATACTTTATTTTAATCTTTATGCTTTTTATAATTGGTCTGTAGTTTTTCTTCTTTCAGTTAGAAAAGTTATGAAGTATTTGACATATATAGGAGTGTGCATATATGTAAAAATAAGGAACAATAAGATGATGGGTGTACCTACTCTATATAAAACAAAACATAATCAAATCACCCTATGTGCCTCTCCCAATTATATCCTCTACCTCCCAAGAGGAAACCATCTAAGTTGTGCATCATTCCCTTACTTATTTTTAGCACATGTGTATCTTAAACATTATATGGCTAGTTATATATATTTTTAAATTATCTGTAAATGGTTAAATGCAGAGGTTCTCCTCAGAGTGTGGTTTGGAGATACCTGGGCGATCCTGAGACCCTTTCATGGAATTGAGAGGTCAAAGCTATATTTATAAGAAACACTAAGATGCAATTTGCTTTTTTGTTCTCATTTTCTCACAAGTAGAGGAGTTCTCCACTGTACATTTGGGAAACCTGCATAACTCATAATCAATATTTTCTAAGTGACTAATGCATGATGTTACAAAATCATCCCTGCCCAAAAGATCTATTAAAGTACAAAATAGACCAATGGATTCCAATGTAACAGAGGAGAAAATCTTCACAGGTATGCCTTGCCTTCACATTCCACGCTGCAGCTAGTCTTTTTGAAATCACCATTTGTTGAGTTTTGGTGTAGTCTCAAAGAATACCCTCAAGCATCTGAAAAGATAATTAAAATATTTTTCCCTTTTCCAACTACCTATATATGTGAGATCTTTTTTTTTCTCACATATTTGCATCAAAATAATATATTACAACAGATTGAACACTGAAGCAGATATGAAAATTTAGCCATCTTCTATTAGGTGAGGCATTAGAGGGATTTGCAAAAATCCAAAACAGTGTCACTCTTCACTGAATATTTTTATTTTGAGAAGTAGTTTTTTTCATAAAAATATGTGATTTCTGTTAACCTGTATGGGGTTATTATTTTTAATGAATAAATTTTTAAAATTTTCTGAATTTTAGTTTTGAATATGGGAACTATCTATAGTTTATAGTTTCTCAACCTTGACACTATGACATTTGGGGCCAGATAGTTCTTCACTGTGGGGGCTGTCCTGTGCATTGTAGAATATTTAGCAGCATCTCTGTCTGTACCCACTAGATGCCAGTAATATACCTCTGCCCCAGTTATAACAAAGAAAAAGGTCTTCAGGCATTGCCAAACGCCCCTGAGGGGCAAAATCATCCCCAGTTAATAACCTCTGATTGATGAGTATTTATGAATTCTATTGATACATTCTTCAAAATTAATAATCCAAATAGCTTTTGTTTGTATAGATTGTAAGGGAGATCAAAAAGTTTGAGAACCACTGGGCTGGCTGAATGGCACGTTGGTTGGGAGCTGGCTTGGGACGCCGGATCTGAGCATCAGAACCCCGGTTCAGATCCCACATGAGGGCCGGTGACACTGCCCCCTCTACAGCTAAGATAGTGAACACAGCTTGACCTGGAGTTGGGCTGCTGTGAGTTGCCAGTGATGGCATAGGCTGCAGCCCCTGATGCAGTGGGCTGCCTTGAGCTTCCGTGAGTGGCTGGCAGCCAGCGTGAGCGGCTGGCAGCCAGAGTGAGCTACCGTGAGCCACCGTGAGAGGCTGTCCAATGGTCAGCAAGTGACTGCCTCACCTGAGAAGAGGGTAATGATAATACCAACATGGGCCAATGAAGCGATGTCCTCCACAACTAGACTGAAGAACAGAAAGGACAGCAACTTGTCTGTTCCCCTTCCCCAATTCCCCAACGCTGTTCTGCTTCCCCAATTACCCAATAAAATCTTAGAAAAAAAATTTTAAAGCCTAACAATAGAAAAATCTAATAATAATGTGAAAGAGTATTTTATTGAGGTCTTAACTTGTTTTCCTAGTCACCAATGAGGTTGAGCATTTTTGATATGATTTATTGTCCATCCTGCAGAAGCCTTGAAGTAACAGGACCCTCAACTACTAGCCCCCAATTCACCCCGATCTCTCTGTACTACAAAGTTACTGTAACTTCTGTAACTTCCCTTTAGCTGACCCAGATAGATCCAACCCAGGATATAGCCCACCACACAGCCATCTGTCTCTCACACCTAAACCACAAAGGTTATTCAGCCCTTGTACGAGCTAACTGGCTTGTTTTTGGCTTCTGGAACATGCTTTTCTTATAAAGCTATATCAAAACTACCTGAAAGCTATGGAACCCCCCTGCAAACTGCAAGAAAAACAGTTTGCGGTTTTTGCCTTTATAAGCTCATCACCCTGCTTGCTCGGGGCTGTGAGCTCTGTTTAGGGCATGAGCCCACTCGCAGCCAGCGGCTAATAAATTCCAAACTTACTAAAAGAACTTCATTTCGGTTTGTTCTTAATTGCTGGTTATAACATTTGGAGGCTCCAGAGAGATAGACAAACCAACATAGTCAGTCATTTGTCCGGTCTTGGCTTCCGCACCTGGCCCCTGGGTCCTGTCATAGGGGGGTATCCCCTGAGGATGTTCCAGGGCCCCACGACATCACCCTTCTCCGCAAGAGCCAGTTACAGATGCCACATAGCCATCCACCCATTTGGAGTTCACCTGTATACCCCCGGAGGTGAGTATTGGTTTTAATGTTTTATGTTAAATGGTAAATTAGGAATTATTAATGAAAATATTTGATTGAGTTTCGGGTTTATCTGTTTTGTGTTTTGGCTCGAGCTTATCTGTTCTGTTCTGGGTAGGACTAGTCCTTTCTGGTAGTTGGAGACTTAAGGTCAGAGGTGACCGTCGACGTCCCGACCATCTCCCTGGAACTAGGAAGCCAGTGGGAGATTCTGTCTGTAAATCTGGTTCTGTTTTAAGCCAGTGGGAGATTCGGTTCTGTTTCCTGAGTCTGGTTCCGGCTATAGTTAGAGTACTTGGCCAGAACAATCTGTTTTGTATGAGTTTTGGGCCCTTATGTAGTCATTTTAGTCAATTTATGTCTGAATTGTGTCGAGATCTCTTTTGGTTCAAAATTAATTCAATAGAATCTTTAATTGGCTATATTGAAGATTACTGGTTACAGGGGGATCTCATTAACTTCTCTCCAGGCGAGATCCTCCTTCTGACTTTCCTTCTTTTTCTCTGTCTTGCCATCTAGTTTTCACTTGCACTCTCATTTTCTTTCATTATGGGGGGGGGACCTCCTTTAAAGTCCCCACTCCTCTCCAGTGTGTCCTAGACCACTGGAAGGAGGCCGGTTTCACAACGACCGATTACGGACCCCATCTCTTGAGGGAGACCCTCCATACCCTGTGTAAAATTAACTGGCCACTTTTTGGAGTCGGATGGCCCAACATCGGCTCCTTGACCCTCACATCATTCAACGGGTATAGAACGTCGTCTTGGGCGACTCTGGCCATCCCGACCAGTGAGGACAGTTTCCATATATAAATCTGTGGAACGAACTTGCCCAGAATCCATCCCCCCGCCCGGGGTTAAGAAATGCGCCAAGTAGGAATTAAGATCTAGATAACTCGTTCATTCCCCCTCCTAAGAAAGATCCCCTGAAACCTAGCTCTGTTCTACAGGTGCCTGAAGAAGTTGCTTCTCAAGCAGAAAACTTTTTGGGAAGGTTTCCCTGTACATTTACACCAGATAAATATTTGATGCTATGAAAAGCTTTCCATATCATCAAAAACTAATTTACGTAGATTTCTGCATGGAAAAAAAATCACAAATTTCCCTCAAAATAGACTGTGTTGCAGTACACAAGTTGCTATAATAGTATAAAATAGTAAAATGTACTTTAAAGAACCATTTTCAGAGATAACATAAAGATCTTTACGTAAGGTAAATCTACAACATAGTTCATTTTTAGATTTTGTTGAGTCCTGTAAAGACAAAGATGAAAAAAGTTTCAGTTGTGGTAGAATTCTGTACTGTGCTTAAATGTTATTTGTTTTCAGATTTTGTTTTCCATTAAAATGATACAGGAACTTCTAAAGTAGAATTTGATACATATATATTGCTAAATAAAGACTGATAAAGAGGTTTAAATAAGATGTACAAATCAAGTAATAGTTTGAACACCTTTAATAATATACCTAATCTGTTCAATTGTTTTAGAATCTTTTTATCTTAGATGTAGACAGCTATGAACAATCTATTTTGAGCCACTTCAGCGAGAAAACTTTGTATTTTTAAAACTTGCATAAAAGTTATGTAAGTGGTTTTTATATATTGGAATAATACCTCAGTTTTGAGGTTATATACACTAAGTTAAATGTGACATAAATTAATTTGTACAAAAAGAACTCTTTATAAGTGGCTCATTGTAGAAAATCCTGTACCTTTCCCTTTGAACATAAGTGTTACATGGACAACAGTTTACTATAAGAAACATATCGGATTAGACACCATTAACATCTATATCTACTTTATGTTTAAAATCAACTAGTAATTCTGAAATACCATAAAATAGATAAAAATTATTTTGTAATCATAACTCTTTGTTGAACTAGAGTACCTTTACAGCATGCCTTGTCATCAGAAACCCACACCTCCATGCGGAAACCAGAAACCCGTTCATTCAGCTCCGGACCTCAACTCAGGCCAAAGCCCTTGAGCCAGATCCGGCTACCTTCTTCCCGCCTCAGACCCATAGCTCTTCCCTCCAAGCACTCCAAAAGAATACTCCCTCCTATTCAGCCACCCCCAGTCTCCCACTGCAAGAGGCACCAACAACAGACGGGGACTCTCAAAGCAGGGCTCCGTTTCTCGTATATATCCCTTTTTCCTCCAGTGACCTCTATAATTGGAAAACTCAAAATCCTCCCTTCTCGGAGAAGCCCCAAGCCCTAATCAGTCTTCTTAAATCTGTCTTTCATACCCATTGTCCCACTTGGGATGACTGCCAAAACAGTTTTTAGTCACCCTGTTTACCTCTGAGGAGAGGGAGAGGATCAAATCTAAGACAAGAAAGGCTGTAATTGGGCCTGCTGGAGGATCGCTGGAGGAAAATCAGGACCTGATGGAAGAATCCTTTCCCTCTAAGAGACCCAGGTGGGATCCTAACACCTCAGCCAGCGGGGACACATATAAGATTTTAAAACTTCTCTACAATTGTTAATAATTCTGTTTTATATAATACAGTATTGTTGCCTCCTAAAGGTACTACATATAGTGTAGATTCTTAGATAAGGTTTCTCAGCATCTGTTAGTAACTTAAGATTTCAGTTTCACTCCTCTTGTCACAAGAAAACTAAAGATTAAGATCTGTCACAAAATGTATTATAGATTTGTTAATAATTATTAGTTACTTTTAGTTACCAATAAAATTAAAGTTCTAAAGGTTATAGGTTAAGTTAAATACAACTGATTAAGTAAGTTTAAATGTCAAAGATAAACTAGTACAAAATCTAAGTTAAGTTTTCTCTCTGCTAAATAAGATCAAGTTTACTAGACTATTAGTCTACTACTGATTTTACCAAAATAACAAAAATGTTTTAATATTTTGCTTAACATTTTTAGTGGGAGGTTTTTCCAAGATATGTATAATCTATAGTTTTTCCAGAAATAGAAGCCTTTATTCTATCTCTTTACTTTTCTAAATTACTATTCTCTCTCTCTGTCTCTCTCCTTCTCTTTCTCTCTGTCTCTGTCTCTGTCTCTGTCTCTGTCTCTCTCTCTCTCTCTCTCTCTCACACACACACACACACACACACACACACACACACACACACCTAATTTCATTGGCTATGTTAGCTTGCCAGCCTCCTGAGGGCAGAGACAGTGAATGGTCAACAGGTCATATCTACAGGCTTTAACAGTATCTATAGCTACTCACTGGTCAAAGATTGTCCCTCAGAATTATTTACTTTAAATCATACAGCCCAAGTTCACAAATATGTTACATTTCCTAGATATACTTATAAGAATCCCTTTGAGGGTAGCAGACCCAGTTATTTGGTGAATATAAAGGATATATTTAGAAAGTGGGCAAGTCAACAGCAAAGTAGGGAATTCACTTTTGTAGGTAAAAGTCTACTCAGTAGCTATTTGGATAACAGCTTGTTTACTTACCGGTGTCCACTTCTGTCCTTTTTCCAAGATCATGAAATGTGTGTTGTTTCCTAAGGTCTGAAAGAACTCTTCTGTGTCTACCATGGTGCCATCTTCCTCCAGCACCAAAGTGACTAGCCCGCTGGTGATAAGTAGGGCATCCAGAGTCTAGGTTGGCAACACATTAGAGACATGAAATGAAGCAGGAGATTCTATTTTGACCACTCAAAGCTATTGATAACATTATAGTTTAGGAAGAGCTGGCTGATTTTTAGTGGTCAAGATATACCTTAATTGTTGTCTATGATTCAGTCTTCTTTTGGAAAAAAAGAGAAGTTACAATTTTTAAGGGACCTATCTTCTTCAGAGATTTCAATAACATAGATAATTGATTACATTTAATAATATTTACAGTTTCTAAAATTACCTGCTTATTTTGACAAATAAAAACTCTGCACATATGACATTTAAGAAGCCTGAGTCTCGCATGGAGTATTTGAACATCTCTCCTGCTTCAGAGCCTGCATGTTGGACACTCTCATTTCCATGGGTGTCTGTGTCTAGGTTATGCCTCCATGTGATTCTTTCTTATTTAGCGATCTAGGATACTTTCAGATTAAGGACTATTTTCCCTTTCATGGTTTTTATCTCTGTACCTAAATCTTTTATGGTACAGAGATACAATGTTTCCTTTCATTCTTTCATTCTCCTTTAGCCACATAGAAATGGTCCTCCCGGCATCCCCTACTCCCACCTCCTCTCCAAGGCCAAGACATGGACATTTCTGTCTCTGCATTAGCTTAGCACTCAAGGCCCTGGTCTTCTGAGAACTGGTGGGAGGCACTGCCACTCATGGTACCTTGCTCAAGAGCTCCTTCAGACTGCTTGCCATCACTCCTCGCCGGCTGCTTCTGTCATGGTTGGAGACTCGGAAGGGGCGAGCTGAATGCATGAGGGGAGTGAGTAGGACTCTCTTAGTCTGTGATCCCATAAATGTCAGAGGCCTGGAAATGGAGAAGAAAAGTAAAACATATATTTGATATCACTTTTTAAAAAGAATCTCTAAAGAAAGTTTTGAAATAAAACACAGAAATAAAACAATTTTTAAAAAAACTTTATTGGGGAACAGCCATGGTCATTGGTTACACATTGCTTTAATGCTACAATGGCATAGTTGACTCTTTTAGGGAGGGAGCAGCTCACAGTGGTCCATGTGGGAATCGAACCGGCAATCTTAGTGTTATCAGCACCATGCTCTAACCAACTGAGCTAACTGGAAATAAAACAATTTTAATATTTGCATCTAAAAGAAAGAAACTCAATGGCTGGGGATTATTAAAAATTCTATCTATCTATCTATCTATCTATCTATCTATCTATCTATCTATCATCTATCTATCTCTATCTCCCAATATCCAAGGGACAAACAAAAAAATACATAAAATTAAAATTACAACCATCATTACACCTGTTTTGTCAGAACAGTCAAAGTCCTTGCAGTAACTAGTTGAGAAGAAATTATAAAGGCATTAAACTCAAAAAAGAAATAAGAATTATATTCTGCAAACACAGGTTTTTAAAGCTGAAAAATCTAAAATGATTGCTAGAGACCATGGAGGAGCTAAGCAGAGTTTAAAACTTAGACACACACACACACAAACGTTCAATATTTGTACAATAAGACTAAGCCAGAAATTGAAAAGCCAGCTATTAATCACTATAGCAATAAACAAATAAAAAAAAATTAACTTAGAATAAATGAGGAACAATAGAACACTATAATAACTGTGGTTAGAATAACAAGAATGAAAAAAACTTTGGGCCATATGTCATGTGATACTTTGAAGTAAGTTCCACATTTGTCAAAGAATTCAAAATTTCTTTATTTAAAAAAACTAACATGGAGGAAGAAAATAACAGTAGCAAAATCAAATAAAGACTTAGTTTTCTGAGGAAAAAAATACTCAACCTTTGGTTATTAAATTTGAGTTGCCTAGCAACTATAAAAATGCAATAAAATGGATAAGTGAGAAATAGCTGATAAGGAGCTTACTACTTTAGAAGTTATTAAACAAACACATATCTTGCTTTATAAATATTAACTCACTTAATCCTCAGAAACTTTGTGATAGTCCTAGTTATCTCAATTTGCAGATGAGGAAACCAGGCCAGTGACCTAGCTGTCCACAGCTAGTAGGAGCCAGAGCTGGGATTCAGTCCCAGGCACCAGTTCTCTGCCTCATAAAGGTAATCTAGATACCACGTGCTACTATTTACTAACTAAAGAATGAGAAAAGTTTGCATATTAGTAAACATATAAAGCTTTCAATAGCAATTAAAGAAATAAGAAACCAGGGCCGGCTGAGTGGCTCAGTTGGTTAAGAGCTCCCTCAAAAGTGCAAGATGAGCTCTGAGCAACAGCAGTTCGATGTCCCTCCCAAGCTGAGCTGCCGCTGAGCTGCCAACAGATGGCAGGATGGCTCAGCTAAAAAAAATAATAATAATAATAAAAAAGAAATAAGAAACCAGCTTTGACACACCACTTTATATGTTTCAAGCAACATGCAACAAGTTCTTTAAAAATAACTCCATGAGCAGAAACAGATGTACCTTGCTGGTGGCACTAGAAGAAGGTGGTTCAGTTTCTTTGGAGACCAGTCCAACAACGTATAAAGAGCTTCCACCCAAGATGGTGGACTTTTCTATACTTAGGAATATATCCATAAAGAAATTATTCAAAGAATATAAACAGAAATTAACAATGAATGTTTCAGGCAGATCTTCCTTCATGCTGGATGCTGTGATAAGTGACATTTGACCTCATTTAATCCCCACAGCCCCTGGGGGACTATCACCTATAGCTGTATTGTTCCCACAGCCAGAACAGAGCCCACCTATTTCAGATGCTCAAATAGTTGCTGACAATTTGGGCAAGTACTTGTCAGAGAGTGACAAAAAGAGCAATCATGTAGAAGATACAAGGTGAGGACATCACGGCTTTCTGACACTTACAACAGTTTGTCTAGATTAACCCAATGAAGGCTAAAATTTTAGAGAACACCCATACTGTTTTCAAACGCCTATTACATAGAATTTAGCATTTTATTTATTTACTTATTTACTTATTTATTAATTTTTTAACTTTTTAATTTATTTATTGTATTGGAGAACAGCCATGATTATTGGCTACACATTGTTTTCATGCTACAACGGCATAGTTGACTCTTTTAAGGAGGGTGCAGCTCCCAGTGGCCCATGCAGGGATAAAACTGGCAAACTTGGTGTCATCAACACCATGCTCCAACCAACTGAGCTAACTGGTCACCCTTAGCACTTTATTTTTATACACATATAGTCATTTATGTACACTTTATTTTCCCAACTATTTCCCATTGGAATTTCCTTATGGACAAAGTTTTCTTTGTTATATCTCCCATAATGCCTAGCTTAGTGTTAAGCATAAAACTTTTACATAGTATGTTGTTTAACTTGAAGCTCTATAAATTCACATAAGTGAAAAGTCAATGACTTACCAAGTAATTTGCTATATGAAAACCTGATAGTATTTTAATGAACCAGCTCTCAGACAAATTCATGTTACCATGTTTCCGGAGGGTCCCCATAATAGTAAATGTTTGTGACTCATCCCTACACCTCACCAACAAATTGGCATTAGTAAGAATTTGGCTTGAAATATATTCAGCCAGTATCACATTATGCCTTATAAGTGCTCATATATGAGCATTTGCTGGAGGCAGTGATGTGTTAGCTCTTTACATATATTAACTAATTATTATCACAGCCTTACAAGGAAAGTATTAACTATTTTCTCAGAAGAGAAAATTTAGGCTCAGAGTGGTTTCTCAAGAACACTCAGTTAATAAGGAAAAGAGGTGGAACATATCTCTCTGAACTTCAAACCTCAAGCAGTAAACATCAGTCAGGAACACTGTGAAGAAGAGCAGCTTTATGGCTGAAAGTACAACAGCATTCTCTGTTCACATCCTTAGCTCCTTTCCCTTTAGGCCACCAGAGTTGCTGTACACTTTGTTTCCAGGAAGACAGCTGCAGTGTGATTGTGCCAGGTCAGAAGTCTCCAATGCAAGCTCCCCATCAGAATAAGAGACCCACTGAATAAGTCAGAGCCTGAACCAACGCAACAGTAGGATTGGCATCAGTCTCTGAACTTTTGCCCTGATTCCAAGCAGTTACGCCAGCTTCCTTGGTTACACAACATGATGAACAAGATGCCCACATTCTGATGAGCTGATGCTACAGAGAATTCACTCATAGTCTCATCCCTGCGACCTGGTAGACAGGGCAGCGAGGATTATCCATATTATGCTTTACATTTAGAACCTGGCTTTGTGCTCAACCTAATCATAGCATCTGAAACTTAAACTTGCTGGCAAAATCCCTATGAGGAAGAGAGAAAGAGAGAAAAATATGAGTTCTGCTCTGTGCTAAACACTGTATACATTAGCACATTACCTAATAACTCTACAGAACAAGTATTACAGATAAGGAATACTGAGGCTCAGAACATTAGCCAATTAATTAGGTAAGAGTTAGCAAGTGATAGCATAGGGGTTTGCATCCAGCTCCCACTTTCACACCATGGTGCCTGCCCTCCAGGTGCAAACCCTCCTATAGTAGAGGGGAACCCCTGGACTTTCACTGGTAAGATCCTCTCCTCCGCCACAGCAGGAAGTCATTGCCATTGTTTCTGAGGACCTTTAGAATCTATGCCTATCAAGGCTAGGGTCTATCTGTACACTTTTTACTTGCCCACAGCACCTAAGCCCCTGTTGGCATGTGATCTAGTCACTGAATAAAAGATAGGCTAGGACAAAAATTAGAAAAATGGGAGAACAAATTTTATGTCTTAGAATCTTAAGTCCAGGCCTTGGTGGTCAATGGCACACATCGTAGGCATGAATAACTTTGACCTAGTTAGTTGTGGTTTTGGATCTCCTCTGGATGCAAACACTCACACCTTAGTAAGCGTTAGTGCTCCAGTGACCTAGCATAGCTGATTATACAAAGTTCTTTATTGTCTTTTAAAGATAAGTACTGGCAGTCATTTCTGGTCTTCTCTCTTCACAGTGCCCTTAAGATAGCCATCCCTAATAAAAAAAAGGACACTGAGTCTATTATTCTTCTTATCTGTTATGTTTCTTAATGGAAATCTGGGTCATTGTTAGAGAAAAGGCTTATGGTGCACACATAAAAATCTTTGAAGACATGGAAATTAAATTCTGCCATTCTTTTCAAGGAACAGGATGAGTGATTTGATGTGCCAAATTATGTAAAAACAAGACTATCTTATATACAACATAAAAAGGGGTTAAATGAAATTTTACATACACTAGACCTATTTAACAAATACTATACGAGAGCTTAATCTGCTCCAGCTAGATGCACAGCAGGGTTAATCAGCTAGCTACATGAACAAAGCAACATATTAATTTAACTCACTTTTGGTCTTAATATAATAATTTATGTCCCTGGCCATTGGCACAATGCCTAAAATGTGTTGCTATTCTTCCTTAATTTCTTAATATATTAATGTTGAAATAGGAACACTGAGAAGCCTTAGAATTCTGCTTTTAGATATAACATACCTAATTCACCTCAAACTGCTGGGAAATACAGATGATGAAATGAAGCAGGAAGGGAAATAGCTCACTAAAAGGAAGAACAAAAACAACAACAATAAAACCCCAAACAAACAAGGAAACAGGGCTGTTCAAGGAAATAGATTGTTTCGAGGAAATCAAGACGATAAGTCAGACTTCATAGAATTAATCTTGAAAACTGTGAAGGGACATATCTTCCAAAAGTGAGGGAAACATAGAGTCTTTGTATCTGCGCCCGCCCCCGCAGGGGGAAATAAAAGTGTGCAAAATAAAGTGACAAACACAAACTGACAGTGGATGTGAATTTTACTCCAGTAAAACAAAGCTAACCCCCACAGGTAACAAGAAAGCATCTTTATATGGCCCCCTATGGAATGATGTTTATTCTGAAAGTGTTGAAGGAAAAGGCAGTCCTGGGAACAAGGTCTCTCTGAGCCAGAGAAACATTTGAGTGTCAGTAGTGATGAGGTGGCTTTATATAGCCAGGTAAGATGCTACTCAGGAACTATTTAGAGTGAAACGATGACTGAGGAAACTCCACGTTTTATTGCTGGGTGGAAAAGGAGTAACCTATATGAAGTAATAAAGAACAGATAGGGGTAGGATATAAGTCAGTAACTAAGCACTATTGCCAAAGGCAAGAGTGACACTGAGAATGTTAAGAAGGGAAGTAGTGATGGCAAATATGGGAATGCAGAGAAATAAGATCACTTGGAAAGTATTCATCAGCCCTGGCTAGGTCTCTATGAGCTGTAGAGATTTACTTGTAGAAAACTCAATTCATTGGTTATATCCCTAAGACAAATGTGGTAAAATTTGTACTGAAATGGTAGCTAGACAAAAACCTAGAGTTTCTTGTTCAAGAAAAGGAAAGATGTACTAAATAGGAATAAAAGCAGCTATTTTGCACAAAATCTAATACATCAGCTTTATAACAACTTCAGAGTTGGCATGAATGTTATCACTGATGGGACACAAAGACAGAGCAGGTTTCGTCTGGGACAATATACTTAGCACACGTTGGACTTCAAGGATGTCCACAGGTATGTGTTGAAGACCAACGTGTGCTAAGAGACCTCAGGCTGCTTTCGTTATAACAAAGGCCTCTAGTGATTACAGGTGATTAACAAACTAACGATTGGTTGAAGATTTAATTATTGCTTATACATAGCTGATCTTAAAAAAAGATGGTCACAGTGATTGTTACTTCCTTGGCAAAATGCAGTTTATATATAACAAAAAACAGAATTAGGACATACTCTACCAGTAAGTTTAAATTAAGGAGCACTGAGACAGAAGTCCTGCAAGACCATAATGTGTAAACGAGGCAGTTACCTTGTTGTGGCTCATGTGGAACTTCATCCTGGACATGGTTTTGAAGAAGGGTGGGGAAGAAAAGTGTGTTCTTTTGCTTACTTTTTTACTTACTTATTCTTCAACAAGTATTACAGACTGTTTTCTTCCAGTTTGGTTTGAAAGCAGCTAAATTCCGAAGAACTATAGCAGCTCAGTTTAGAAGCAGGTAGATTTTCAAAGAACTATGACAACAGTATGTTCCAACAGTCACTCATACCTAGAGCTTGCCAAGTTCAAAAGGAATGTGTTTCAGGAGATTAGATATTTCCTTATATGTTGATTGCCAATGTTTCATAAGCAAGCTGCTTCCACCACACATTTGACCCTGGGGAAACCTCACACAGATACATTTTGGATTTTGGGACACTGTTATAGGGATCAGATGCAAGGGCAGGGACAGCCTTAATTCTGTAGGTGTCTCCTCCTCCTGCTTCAGTGAGGAGCCAGTGCCTTCTAACCATCCTTAAAACTCAGTCCAGGAGCTCCTCAGTGTCCAAAAGGACCTTGGAGCATGGGTATTTGTTCATAGGAGAAAAGTTTGGAGGATGCACTTGAACTCCAAACTATTCACAGCTGTTACCTCTAGGAGTATGGGGTGGGTGGTACTGGAAGGAGAAGAAGAAAACAGGAACAAAACAAAGGGCCTTACCTTTATGCTTAAACCATGTTGCATCTTGCATGAATCAAGTTTGTTTCTCACTTCCCCAGGTTTCACTGCTTGACTTACATTTTTTGTTTTCATTTGTTTTTGAAGAGAAGGCCAGTGCCTGACAAACTGATCACCCTTACATTTTGGCAGCTATTTTTCTAACCTTGAGTATTACACACAATCCCTTTTAAGAACCCAAGTTCAGAAACCTATAGAGCACACTAGTTTTGTAAAGTGATTCCCTCTTCCCTTTCATCCACCCTGTCCCTCCGCCCCTCCATATCAATGGGATCAGTCACCTCTGAAAACCTGCACTTTAAAGTTCTCAAGTCTTCTCCATCCTCGTTGAAGCACTTTGAAAACCTTCAGAGAAACACGATAGCTCCTTAAATCTATAAAGTTACCGCCACGCAGAATCTTTAGGCTCTTACCAACAAGGATTTGTTTGGTAAGTCAGGATGTGAAATGAGCCCAAGAGTGGGAAAGGAGTTATGCCGGGCCTTCAACAGCGCTTCGCATGGAGCGAGGCAAAGAGGCTATCGGGTCTGCAGGCCTCTGGTTTCTCCCTGGGAAGGGTCATCACCTTCGGATGCGGCGAAGAGAGGGAGGGCTTCTCTCCAGACACCCCAATACAACCCAAATGGGCTCAGTGAGCAGGGGTCAGGGAGCGTTCAGCGTCCGAGACGTGCCCCCGGTCAGCCCACCCTCTCGTTGGAGCCCAGAGGCCTCGTTCGCCGCGAGGGCTAAACCGGGGCTGCCCTGAGGCCGCCGAGAGTCCCCACTAGCCCCCATCCCCACGCCCCAGCTCCGTTCACGATACGGAGGACCCTGAGAAGCCTTGTCCCTACGCACCATGGAAGTGTTGCTCTGAGTTCCCAGATGGAGTCCTTATTTGCACCCCCGGCTGCTGCCAAGGCAAGAGACGCTGCCCCTCCCGTACTCACCACTGTCACCTGTCTCGGGGACGCCCGCACACCTCGCGCGTGCCATACATAACTGGCACTTGAGGCCAGCTGGAGGAGGAGACGCGCGGCGGGTTCGGGCTCTGCCTACAGCGCTCTCAAGCGGCGTGGGCGCCGGGAACCTGGGTGAGTGCGCCCGGACCTAGGCATCTGGGAGCACCGGGATGCGGGGCGCGTGGGGTGCAGGGGGAGACAGGGCACAGCAGGGAAGTAGGATGTGGGGTGCCTCGGGATGCGGGGTGCGCGGGGCTTGAGGGGCCGCAGGCGTATTCCTGAGCCCCGCTAGCACCGCACTTGCCTGATGAAGGCTCCCGCGTAGTCCCTGGCGGTCTCCATCGCTCATGTCCCCTCTCAAAAGCGGCCTATCCCCGCGCGCTCCACCTCTTAAAGAGCCGCTGCCCGCCCCGCCCCTCCCCGCCCCGCCCGGCCAACCCTCCCGCGGTGGCCTGACCCCCGCAGGGCAAGGACCTTGGCAACCAGCTCGCCTCTGCTGAAGGTCGAGGCTTAGCGTTCTGGGAGCTCGTAGGTGTCTTCGCCTCTTTGGGCCCGCTCGAGGGGAGAGGCTCTCCGAGACCGCGCAGAGAAAGGTACCGATGACCCTGGAACCACAGATGTTCCGCGGGTCACTTTATGGTCGCGCGTCAGTATATTTACCTCGCACTTTATGGAGGTTGGGGCAATTGGTGACATCACCAACCCAGACAGCATGGCCTTGGCTGTGTAAAGGGAATGTGTTGTTTTAAACCTAGACCACAAGTGGAGACAGAGAGGTGCAGGATGTGTGCATCAATGACCTCCAGATCGTGCCCAATCAGCGCTGGGGCTGGAACCCCTGACTCCAAGCACCAAGTTCCTCGAGCCAACTGGTTTCTTGCTGAGGTGAGGACGTTGCCTCAGATACTCGGACACACAGCTATTTGGGTTCTCAGAGGCGCCTTGGCGTCCTTCTTGTTGCTTTCCCACTGTACCATGGATATTTGGGGACAGTAAGAAGGGCATTTGGGGACAGAATGGCGGGGTAAAGGAACCATTTGGACTTCGTTGACAATCTTTTAGCTATAGGTAAGGGACTTTCTCAGAGCTAGGAAGGAAAGAAGGAACCGAGCCAGGGCTGAGGGCGATTCTATCCACGTCATGCTTGCACAGACGTCAACATGAGAAGATGAGGTTCGGCATGTTTTATACCTCTGGAGAGGGGTAGGGATTCAAGAAAGTTCTTAATTACAAAATTGAAGCAAAAGTCTCTTGAGCAGGTTAAAGATTGAACAATCCCCCAATTCTAGTCCTTTGAAAGGTGTAAACTCTCTGGGATAGAGATTTGCTAATGCATGGTCTCCTGCACATAATCAAGTGATTGGTTCTACCAATTATTAGCAACTGCTGACTGCCCTATTGTAAGCCCTGTTTCCAAAGAGCTGTAGCTTGACCTGAAGCTCGCTTCTCTTGATTCAAATTGGTTTTAGCACATTGGCTTGATTGCTTAAATCATGCCCCCTTGTGCCTGCCCTCCTCTTCAACTGAACTCACAGAAACAAACACACACTTCTTCCCCTTCAGATTCACTGGTGCCAACAAGCCTCTTGACTTGCAGGAATAATGAAGCCAAAAGCAATTTCCCTCCAGAGTCCTGGACCCCATGGAGTCTGCTGGGAACTCCCCAGCTCCAACGCTCACCGAAGTGGGGGTATGGGGGTGTGGGGGTATGGGGATGTTTCCTGCCCAGAGCCTATAGATGGGGCCTTAAGAGATCATTAGCTGCTCCTCTACTGACACCCTTCTATGGCCTGAATGTTTGCCCCCCTGCCCAATTCATATATTGAAATCCTAATGCCCAATTTAATAGTACTAGAAGGTGGGGCCTTTGGCGGGTGCTTAAGTTGTGAGGGTGGGGTCCTTAGGCATGGGAGTAGCACTTTATAAAAGAGGCTCCAGAGAGATCCCTAGTCCCTTCTGTCATGTAAGGAGACAGTGAGAAGACAGCCAGCTATGAACCAGGAACAGAGCCCTCAACAGAACCAGACCATGCTGGCACCCTGGTCTTGTACTTTCAGCCTCCAGAACTGTGAGCAATACATGTCTGTTTGTTTGTTTATTTATTTATTTATTTATTTTTTGAGGGCAGTGTCACTGGCCCTCATATGTGGGACCCAAACCGGGGCCGCTGGCCTCCAAGGCCAGCACTTAACCACCACACCACTTGGCCGTCCCAATATATGTCTGTTTATAAGCCACTCAGTATAGTATCCAACCAGATCAGACTAAGACACACCCCCAATGATGAGAAAACGGGTCCAGTCAATTCAAGTCAACTCACCTTTTAAAAACTTTTTATTGTGAAAAATTTTAGATATAAAGACATTACATGGGCACCCCAGTGCCTGAATTCAACCACTGTCAACATTTTGACATATTTGTTTGTTATTTACGTATATTTTTATTTGAACCCCTTCACATAAAATTTTTCAACTTGCATCTCTGGAGAAACTGGAACATTCTCAAGTATACTATACTGATGTTATTACTCCTAAAAATTAAAATGACCTAGTAGCACCTAAAACTCAGCCTATAGTCAAACTCCCCAATCATTCTGATTTATTGACACCTTTATGTATAAGGCACTGTACCCATGTCTGAGATACAGCATATTAGAGCCATTCTGGAGCAGTGAAGGTCAAGATCATAGGTGATTCTCACACACCAATCACCATTCAGGGCAATAGTTGCTATTCATTTACTTATTCCTAGGGCCTGGAGAGATATCTTTGGACAGAAGGCATTTAGTATAGGCTTGTTAATGACTGACTGACTGACTGAATGAGGTGCTATGTTAGCTGTAATGTATGAATGCAAATTACAAAGGGAACAAAGTAATGAATTCTGCTCAAAGGGTGTCCAGGAAGGGACAAGGATGAGTGAGGTAAGTGGTGCATGAGAGTGGTTGTGACTATGCTACACTGCTTTTAAGAAGACCAAAAGCACAGAGGGACAATAATGGCATCTCTGGTAGTCCCAGGTGTGTGTGTGTGTGTGTGTGTGTGTGTGTGTGTGTGTGTGGGAGTCTTCTAGAGGACAATGGTAGGAACCAGTTGCTCATCCAGGTCAGAGCAAATCTGCATAGCTCTGAAAGCACAGTGGGTGTTACTCTCAGTAGGGAACCAGCCAGGGTGACAGGTGACCTGTCCAGACATAGATTTAAGAAGAAGAACAATCTGGGGATGATAGAGGCCAGACTGGGCCAGAGAAGCCTGTAGAGGATCATAGTAAAAGAGTCAAGGGTTAGACCTGGGCAGTGACAATTGGCTTAAAGGAGGGAGGAGCTAAGGAAGTGGTATATAATAAAAAAAAAAAGCAGGGAGCAGCTGAAAATTACTCCAATATTTTTAGTTTGGGAAACTGCAGAGGTGGCATGCCCTTAATTGAGATGAGAAATACAAGAGGGGAAGCAAGTTTATACTGAGGTTGAGATTATGTTGAAACCCATGGGCTTGTGTACCCATGGGCAGAGATGTGGAGCAGAACCCACGGGCCTGTGGGCCACACTCAGATGTGTGGGCTGACATTCAGGGAGAAACCCTAGTTGGAAGTGAATGCTAGTAAGCTACTTGCCTGCTCCTAAGTGGGATATGCATCATGCAAGTGGGTAGCTCACCTCCCTCCACCCCCAGGAGAGTGTCTGGAGAGGGAGAAGAGGGCAGGGCATGTTGTGCTTCTAAGCGCTTGGCTTAAAAGCCCAACTGAAGACCAAGAAGAAGATCGGTTAAGAGGCAGAGCATGCCCAGCTGTACTGGGAGGGTGCCTTTCCAGCACATTTCCATCTTCCATCTCTCACACAGATAAACTCCTTTCTCATTCAACATCACATAGTTCATCTTTATTCAGCAACTACTATGTTCCAGTGCAGCCAAAGTTGGAAATCTAGTTTTGTGCTTAATTCAGCCACAGTTAACACAGTCCCTATAGTCTGTGTGTGTGTCCCTGGAGGACTTCTAGAGTGCTGACCTTCCCAGCTCCCCGCAGTTGTCTGTGGGGTTGATGCTACAGATGGCTCAGCTCCTTCTTCAAGGCGGGGCTTCCCCATCCTCTCAGAGTTCTGGCAGGTGATTGACAGCATACTCTGGAGCACAGAGACCTGGGTTCCTAGCCTGGCTTTACCTCACTCCATAGGGGTGACCTCGCCCAAGCCTCAGATCTTCACTGTAAAAAGGAAATCTGTCTCAGAGGGTGGAGGGAGAATCAAATCCTGTGACGGATGGGCTGACCTGGCCTAGTGTCCAGCCCGGAGTGAAGACCACGACAGCTGATGGACAGCTAGACTCCAGTTCATAGCCAGGAGGAAGTACCTGATACGGAAACTGCTTCTCATGAATGGGGGCTACATTATGGAGAACATAAATGCTTAAGAGTAAAGAAACATTAGTAACCATCTAATCTGATTTCTATATTTTATAAACAAAGTGGATGAAAAAATGAACACTGCGTTTGAACCCTGGCCTTGCTACTTTCAGATTCTGTGGCTGTGGGTAAGTTTTCATTTCTTTTTTGTTTTGAGCTTCAATTTCTTTATTTCTAATAATCTCTAATGATCAGCATTCCTTACCAACTCTCAGTGGGTTGCATTGAGGGTTAAATGAGATAATGCTTTTGAAATACATTGTTAGCTGTCCATCACTAACAAGCATTAGGTCTTATTATAACATTGATAAGGAAATAGAGCCCTGGAAAGGGACTAGCTCAGCTACTGTTGGCCTTTTAACTAGGCATCTTCCACAGAATTGTCAATAAGGCAAAGAATTTTTTTTAGTTTGCTCCACTGTTTCCCATAGCCAAGGTTCCCAGTGTCCTCCTCTTTCCATACTGCTTTACAGCAAAGCTGTTAAAAAACACTCCATGTATGTATCCATACTAAGGTGTAAATGATTGCTATCCCACTCAGCAAACATTTACCGAGCATCACGCTAATTATTACACACACACACACACACACACACACACACACACACACATACACACACACACCACCCCTAGTCCATTCTCTGCCCAGCCCTTGCCACTGCACTAGAGGCACCTTGCCTTTTGGCTTCCAGTTGATTTCATTAAAGTGAGGCACTAGAGGAATTTTTTTTTAATTAAAAACAATGTATTGCTAAATAACATGCTTATGGTATAGTGCACAGCTTTTTAGTGTACAACTCACAGAATTTTTATGCTTATAAGCAGCTCAGATCAAGGTAAAGAATATTTGCAAGACCTAAGTAGGATCCCTCTTGCTCCTTCTAGGCAGTACTCTCCACCCTCTATCAGGGATAACATTATTTTGACTTCTGCACGGATTAGTTTTGCATGCTCTTGAACTTCAGATAAATTGAACCATTTGGATGTTCTCTTTTTTTGCCTGGCTTTATTTGGCTGGCAATTGTGTGAAATTCACCTACATCATTGCTTAAATTAATAGTTCTACTGTTGATAGATATTTGACTATTAAGAAAAAGCCAAGGCTGCTATGAGCATTTTTCTACATATCTTTTGGTGCATGTTTATGCTGCTTTCTCTTGGTTAAAACCCAGGTGTGGAATTGCTAGTTCATGGAGTAGGTATAGGTTTAGCTTTGTACATATTATTGACAGGAAATTGGAAAGGAAAAGCCATCAGGCAGCAGGATTGGGGCATTGCACACCTACCCAGCCTTTCTTTGGTTCTGGATCTAGCTCCAGTAACAATACCCCCAACCCCCAACCACTTCAAAGCCAGGGCAGTAATAGCTTTCTTCTGTTACTCATGCTTCTTGGGCTTCTTCATCCCTGTGAGCTCATTCACCCTGCCCGCTGTTGTCAGTAGTCTCTTCTTTAAATTCTTTGCAGTTAAATCCTTTCAGTTACACTGCACACCACCTGATTTCCTCACACCTGCCATGTTTCAGGATCTATCATTGGAATTGGGCTAGAAAGATGAGTGAGAGACACTCCCTTCCCCTTAGGAGCTCACTTTGAGGGAGCACAGACATGTCCACAAGCAATTACAGTACAGGTGCTATGGCAGAAAGGAGGAAAGTTTCCATTTTTCCCCTCTGGGAGAGCAAGGAAGATTTCAGAGAAGAGCTGAGTCTTGACAGTATGGAGTTTTATTTTAGAAAAAAGTGAAGAGCCAGCCAGGGAGCATAAAACACATATAGAGACATGGAAGCATGAAGTGCATAAAACACGCTACATATAATGACACTGTTGAGTTGGACGTAGGGTGTAACAGTCAGAGGGACAGAGGGACATGTGGGACAGGGACACATTTGAATAGAGTGATCAGAGGGACAGAGGGATGTGTGGGAAGGGGACACATTTGAATAGAGAGAAATTGCAAATCTTAAGAATGTGGTTCTGATGAAGACTTCATTTCTCAGGAGCAGGTGTGGACGGTGTGATTTAGGACTCATGCATGAAGTCTGGCTTGGGCATGTGCATTTCCACCAATACAAGTTTGGGTTCTAGTGCCTCTGAAACCAAGTCACAAACACAAAGAACTATGCCTTTGTCATAAGCTGGGTAACAAAATTTGAGGTGACTATTCATAAAATTGGGGAACATTGCTTGTGGTGGACTAGGTATCTTTTTTCATGAGTTAACTAATAAGGCTGGGGATCACAATTAGGAAAGAGGAATTGGGGGATCTAGTGGATGTGTTTATAGTCAGGAGGGGCAGGGCCATGGATGGGGGCATTAGTCAAGTCACAGTTTATGGTCCAAGGCTGATTAGCCTCTGTGGTTTAGAAGGGATGTTCAGAAAGTCAGTACACAATCTTTCATTAGTATTCCAGGGGTCTTACATTCACACACAAAATAACCAGAATCAGGGAAGTGTGTAGGCATAGCCAGCCCTGTCACTTGCCAAAGGCGAGACCCAGGACAAGTGAGCCAGTCTGAGGCTTAGCTGTGATACACTCAGAATAGGATGGGCGACGTTTCCCTATCTAAAGTCAGGACCATGGGTTAGAGCATTGCAAGCAAGGCTGTGATGGGCCAGGGCGGGCAGGAAACTTGTGCAAGGAGCCCTCAGTCTAGACAACCATTTCTCCAACTAGATTAAAAGCAAAAGGGCCTTTAATTCTGGAATGGATGTTAAGATTTTCACAATTTCTTGTGTAGTCTGCATTAAAGACTCAGTATTGAACTCCTACATGACTGTGTTATTCAGTGAGGCCCTCAATGCAGTGGTTCTTAACCTTTTGGGGTTCAAGTTCTGCTAAATATCTGATGAAAGCTGTGAACTTTTCTCCAGAAAGGCTCATGTAATCATCCCACGTTGAGGGGTCCATATACTGCAGGCTGGAAGCGTGCCAAGCCCTAAGTGAGTAGGCTGTGCTGGGCTGTGAGCAACCTGGGGTCATTGGCCCTAGTCCCTGCCCAACTCTCATTTTGGTTGTTGTTGTTACTGGGTGTGGATTCTTTTCCTTCCACATGTAGGCACAAAGGTGATGTTCTTTTCTACTGACTTTCATTTGAATCTTTCTCTTCAAAGAAAGTGCCCAAAGGAGCCTGTGTTTTGTGGCTAATCCCAGGGTGGACAGTCCTTGGTCTTTCCCAACTGGGCAGAAGGGCGAAGCAGAACTCTGTTTTATGCAACCTGCTGTGCCAACACCAACAACATGACTGTAGATACCAGCACCAGACTCTTCCTACAAAATGTGCTGATCTTTTAAAAAGGTTTCAATGAAATTTTAACTCTATAAGTAATACACAAATACCTTGTCATTATGAGACATTTTTATTAAAACATTGAAGAATAAGGCAAAAGCTTCTCAGACCACTGTCATCAGTTCTGGCCCCTTTCCTTCCCAATTCCTCTGCTCTATCTGAATACTTACATGCCTTTTTCTATGTGATTATATACACACAAAATATGTTTACTATTTTGGGTCGTTTGTTTACATAAATGGTATATGTCTGGCTCTGAAACTTGCTTTTTCACTCAATGATATATAGCTCTTTCTTTCTTAGTACAGATTAACCTACCTCAGACTATTTAATATTTCACAGCATATATATAACATATTATATTTAACTTTTCCCTCCTGCTGAATATTGAGCTGTTTCCAATTGTTCATGAGTATAAAGAATGCTGTACTAAGCACTCTCTTAAATGTATCTTGTGTGCATGCATGTTTCTCTAGGATATAAACTATAATACTAAGAAGTGAACTTGTTGGTTCTTAGGGTATATACATTTAAAGTTTTAATAGGTGCCACTTTGATTCTTATTCCTAATAGGTATGCATGTTTATTAGCAGTTACCCAGCTTGGACCTCAGGCCTCTGCTCTCCCTGGCACCTCCACTTCCACTCTGCAGGAATGTTCCTCCTTTGATCCTGTTGGGTTGGGGTGGCCCTGATTGGAAACTTGCCCCCTGCTTGTCTGTGGCACAGCTCAGTGTCTTACAGGGTGGATGGAGCACGGTGACCTTGGGGCTGGGGTGGGAGGCAGCACACGCCTCAGTTTCTGCATGCCTAAGCACCCTTTGGGATCCCCTGCCAGGAGGAATGCACTCTCACTGTGAGGGCTCAAGTCTCCAGCACATTTATGGGATGGGTAAAGATGGACTCTTCCTTTTTAGGTGGGACAAGCCAAACTTTGACTGCCACACTGGAGACAGAAAAAACCGAACTTATATGAAAAAGGTGAAGTTTTGATATTATAGTGGAGCAATAATGGAGCATGTGTTTCAAGCTCTCTCACTTTATGAGTTAGTAAGCACATTTGTTAAATGGTGTGTCTGGATTCAATGGCCAAGAATTCAGAAAAAGGGTAGCTTTCACAATAAAGAAATTGTGTTAATGCAGCCTGAATTATTATATTATATCCATTTTTATTACTACTTCATTATTTTGTAACACTCAGGAGTGGCCTAGAGACAGACAGTCCTACCTTTCCATTTTGTAATTAAAGCTAATTTGTAATGGTGGAATCCCAAGGATCGTAGATGACAATTGAATACTGACAATTGAATTGACAAGTGAGTAGATGATAATTGTTTAAAGGAGAGAGAAAAACTCAAGAGCCCACCAATAAAAGTTGTCTAAGTTTGCATTCACTATTGACATACTATATGCATTTTTTTCTTTTTAAAAAGTGTATGCTGGGCCGGCTGAGTGGCGTGGTGGTTGAGAGCTGGCTTGGGATGTCAGTGGGCCAGGTTCGGATCCCACATGTGAGGACTGGTGACACTGCCCTCTTAAAAAAAAAAAAAGTGTATGCTAATTATTACTGTCTTCTTGAGCCCCTCTACTTTTTTTCCTATTAAATTTGCAATTTCTGACTCTCATCTGCTATATGGATCCAATGAGTTGGTCAGTAAATGTTGTTAAAAAAAGAAAGAAAAAATAGGAAAAGAACAAAAGCTTACCATTTCTTTTACATGAACTTAAAACTCAGTCATATAATGTTTCTTTTTACCTACATAAGTGGGAAGGAGAGAATTAAATAAAGACTGTAAAAATTTCTTAAGTGCTGTTTCTAATGTCTTAGGTGAAGCCTTAGAATGAGCAAGGAATTATTTGTAATACTCAGATGATACTTTGTATCTGTGACACACACACATGCACACACTCAAACACACATACACTCTCAGGCCTCACTCAGAATCTCCATGTTGGGTTACATGAAGCCTGTCTTTTTAAGTTGCTCAGAAAACTACTAACAGTATTTGCCTTAATGAATGGCACTGGGAATATGAGACAGAAATGGAAAGGAAGTTTTATTCTATGGCTTTTTGTACCCTCTGAATTTTGCGCTTAAATTTTGTGCTAACTTTTAACTTAAACCACATGCATGTCTTACCAATTCAAAATATTAATTGATCAGTAATTTTCTAAAAAGTAGTTCATAATACTCTTAGTTGCTTCTGTAAATATACAGACATAATTATAGAGAATTCTTAAAACAAAAATAACACTGACTGAGGGACCACGTCAATCCAATGGGGGAAAGAAAAGTCTTTTTTAACAAATGGAGTAGGAACAGTTAGATATTTATGTAGAAAAAAAACGAACCTTGGCCCTATCTCACTCCATTTACAAAAATCAATTCAAGATGAATCATAGATCTCAACATAAGAGCCAGAACCATAAAGCTTCTAAAAGAAAACAATAGAAAACAATCTTTGCAACCATAGGGTAGCCAAAGATTTCTTGGCACAAAAAAACACTAACTACAAAACAAAAATTTGATCAATTGGATTTCATTAAATTTTATTTTATTTAATTAATTTATTTATTTATTTTAAAGATTTTATTGGGGAATTGGGGGAGGGGAACAGTGTTGGGGAATCCGGGAAGGGGAACAGACAAGTTGCTGTCCTTTTACTCTTCAGTCTAGTTGTGGAGGATGTCGCTTCACTGGCCCATGTTGGTATCATTGCACTCTTCCCAGGTGAGGCAGTCATTTGCAGGCCATTGGACAGCCTCTCACAGTGGCTCACGGCAGCTCACTGCAGCAGGGGCTGCAGCCTACGCCATCATGGGCAACTCATGGCAGCCCAGCCCCAGGTCAAACTGTTGTTCACCATCTTAGCAGTAGAGGGCGCAGCATCAGTGGCCCTCATGTGGGATCCAAACCGGGACCTGCTACTCAGAGCTGGTGTCCCAAGCCAACTCTTAACCAATGCACCACTCGGTGGGTCCCTTCATTAAATTTTAAAGTGTTCTGGTTATCAAACAATAACCTTAAAAATTTATAGTCAAGGTACAAACTGGGGGAAAGATTTGGGGAAAATATATCTGACAAAGGAGTCTTAGCCAGAACGTTTACAGAACTCTTGCAAATTAACAATAAAAAGATGAAAAGCCCAAATAAAAAATGGACAAGAGACTTGAACAGTCAGTTCACAAAAGAAAATATACACATGGTCAGTAAATACATGAAAGATGGTCAACAGTACTGGTCATTAATGGTTAAGGCAGTTCAACATTTGAAAATCAATCAAGATAATTCTCTGTATCAATAGACAAAAAGTAAAACCATATGATCATCTCAGTAGATGCAGAGAAAGCATTTGACAAAATACAACATCTATTCATGATAAAACCATTCAACAAATTATAAATAGAAGGGAACTTCCTCAAAAAACTACACTGGACTTGATCACAAATAAAAATTTTCATGCATCAAAGAATACTAATGAGGAAAGTGAAAAGACAATTCACAAAATAAGAGAACATATTTGTAAATCATATATCTGATAAGGCTCCAGTATCCACAATATATAAAGAACTCTGACAGCTCAATAATAAAAATAACTTGATTTAAAAATGGGCAAAGGATATGAACAGACATTTTCCCCAAAACGATGTTCTAATGACCAATAAGCACAAGATGTGCTCAATATAATTAGACATTAGGGTAACACAAATCAAACCACAGTGAGGTGCCCCTTACACCAAATAGGATGGCTATAAATATGAAAAACAAAAAAACAACAAAACATAACTGGTGTTAATGAGAAGGTGGCAAACTTGAAACCCTTATACATTGCTGGACAAACAGTTAACCAAGTTTACTATTTTGAAAGTGCTGAAAGTTTGCATGAAAAAGTTAGATGACCTGAACTTTCGCCAACAATTCATGGCTCTTGCATCATGACAATGCACCATCTCACACGCACTGTCTGTGAGAGAGTTTTTGGCCAGTAAACAAATAACTCTATTGGAATACCCTCCCTACTCACCTGAACTGGCCCCCAGTGACTTCTTTCTTTACCCGAAGATAAAGGAAATATTGAAAGGAAGACATTTGGATGACATTCAGGACATCAAAGGTAATATGACAACAGCTCTGATGGTCATTCCAGACAAAGAGTTCCAAAAATGCTTTGAAGGGTGGACTAGGCATTGGCATCGGTGCGTAGCTTTCGAAGGTGACCATAATGATATTCAGCAGTGAGGTATGTAGCACTTTTTCTAGGATGAGTTTGCGAACTTAATTGTCGGACCTCATATACATAAAATGGAATATTATTCGGCCATAAAAAGAAAGGAAATTTTGCAATATACTATTACAACATGGATGAAGTTTGAAGACGTTATGCTATGTGAAATAAACCAGTCACAAAAGGACAAATATTGTATGATTCTACTTACATGAGGGACCTAGAATTGTCAAATTCATAAGAGACAGGTAGTAGAATAGAGGTTACCAGGGGCTGAGGAAAGGGAGGAATGGAGAATTGCTGTTTAATGGGTATAGAGTTTCTGTTTGGGATGATGACAACATTCTGGAAATGGATAGTGGTGATGATTGCAAACACTGTAAATGTAATTAATGCTACTGAACTGTACACTTAAAAATGGCTAAAATGGTAAAATCATACATTATGTATATTTTATCACAATAAAAAATAGAAAACAACAACAACAAAGTACTTGGGTAGAAATTTAACAAAATATTTACAGGATTTGTACTCCGAAAACCACAAAACACTGATGAAAGAAATCAAGGAAGATATAAATAAATGGAGACAGACACCTTGTTTTTGGATGAAATACAGTTTAATATTGTTAAGTTACCAAACTGATCTATAAATTCAATGTAATCACAATTAAAATTCTAGCAAGAATCTTTTCCTTTATAAATTAACAAGGTGATTCTAAACTTTATATAGAAAGTCAAAGGACCCAAAACAATTTTGAAAAAGAAGAACGAAGTTGAAGGACTCACTCTATCTGACTTCAAGATTTACTATAAAGCTATAGTAATAGAGACAGTGTGGTATTGGTGAAAGGATAGACACATAGATCAGAATGGAACAGAACAGAGTTCAGAAATAGATCCATTGGGCCGGCCGAGTGGCGCAGTGGTTAAGCGCTGGCTTAGGAAGCCAGCGGCCCCGGTTCGGTCCCACATAAGAGGGCTAGTGACACTGCCCTCAAAAAAAAAAAAAAGAAAAAGAAATAGATCCATAAATATATTGACTTTCAATAAGGTGTAAAGATTAGTTTATGAAGAAGGATAGCATTTCAACAAATGTGCTGGAACATTGTATATCCATATGAAAGATGAGCTTTGATTCATACTTGTATCACACACAAAATTTACTCAAAAAGAATCACAGATCTTGGGCCGGCCAAGTGGCGCAGTGGTTAAGAGTTGGCTTGGGATGCCAGCGGCCCCGGTTCAGGTCCCACATATGAGGGCCAGTGACACTGCCCTCAAAAAAAAAAAAAATCATAGATCTAAATGTACAGGTTGAAACAATGAGATTCCTAGAAGATAAAACAGAAGAAATGTATTTTGACCTTGGATTAGATAGAGATTTCTTAGCTACAACACCAAAGTTATGCATAAAAAAATTCATAAATTGAGCTCCATCAAAATTAAGAACATTTGCTCTTTAAAAGACATTGTTATGAGAATGAAAAGATAAGCTATAGATATGGAGAAAATATTTGCAAATCACATATCTGATAAAGGACTTGCTTGTATCCAGAGTAAATAAAGAACTCTCAAGCTCAATGAAAAGAAAACAACACAATATAAAATGGACAAAATATTTGAACAGATAGTTCACTAAAAAAGATAATTGATGTGCAAATAAGCCCATTAAAAGATGGTTAAAAAAAAACACACCAAAACTATATAATCATGATGAACAAATTTAAGAATATAAATAAATGGAGGGAGAAAAAAGATGGGCAACATTATTGATTATTAGAAAAACACAAATTAAAACTATAATGAGATACCACCCATTAGGATGTGTAAAAATTATTTTAAAAGATCTGACAATTCCAAGTGTTCATAAGGATGCAGAACAATTGGAACGCTCATGCAATGCTGGTGGGGATGTAAATTGGACAATAGCTTGGCAGTTTCTTATAAAGTTAAGATTCAACCATATAACCTAGCAATCCCACTTCTAGGTACCTACCCAAGTGAAACAGGAACTTATGCAAAAAACTGTATATGAAAGTTTATAATGGCCTTAAACTGGAAACAACCCAAATGTACAACTGGGAATTGATAAATAAATTGGTACATCCATATAGTGGACTGCTACTCAACAGTAAAAAGGCACAGACTACTGATACATGCAAAACATGATGAAACCAAAATGCATTATGCTAAGTAAAAGAAGCCAAATTCAAAAAGCTATAATTCCAGGGCCGGCCGAGTGGCGCATTGGTTAAGCGCTGGTTTTGGGATGCCAGCGGCCCCGGTTCGGATCCCACATGAGGGCCAGTGACACTGCCCTCTACAGCTAACAACAGCTCCACCTGGAGCTGGGCTGTGTGAGCCACGGTGATGGTGTGGGCTGCAAGCCCCTGCTGCAGTGGGCTGCCATAGGCTATAGTGAGTGGCCCGCAGCCAGCGTGAGCGGCTGGCAGCCAAGCGTGAGCTGCCAATAGCCGCGGTGAGCGACGTCCAGAGGCCAGCGACCGATCTGCCTCATCCGGGAAGAGCGCAATGACGATACCAACAGTGAAGCAACATCCTCCGCAACTAAACTGAAGAACAAAAAGACAGCAACTTGTCTGTTCCCCTTCCCCGATTCCCCAACGCTGTTCCCCTCCGCCAATTCCCCAATAAAATCTTTTAAAAAAAAAAGCTATAATTCCATTTATGTGACATTATGGAAAAAAGCAAATATAAAGAAACAGATCTTTGGTAAAGGGGCTGGGATTGGGGACAAGGTAACTACAAAGTAAGCCCAGGGTAATTTGTGGGGGGAGGTGGTGGGCTTGTTGAACTCTTGATTGTGGTGATAGTTACACAATTGTACACATTTGAAAAAATTTGCATAAATGTACATTAAAAAGGATCAGCTTTATCATATGTAAATCATACATCAATTAAAAAAAGAGACTGGTAGGAGCACAAAATGGTATCACTTTGGAATTCTCTTTGGCAGTTTTTGAATAGAGTTAAACATAAATTTATTCTATTAACCAGAGATTCCACCACTCCTAAGGACTTTACCCAAGAGAAATGAAATATTCATCCACAAAAATACAAGAATGTTCACAGCATCCTTATTCATAATAGCCAAAACTGGAAACAGCCCTAATCTCCATTAACAGAATGGATAAACAAAATTTTGGTACAATAATAGAATGTTACTCTTCAATAAAAAGAAACAAGTATTGATCCACACAGCAACAATCTTAAAACATTCTGCTGAATGAAAGAAGTCAGACATAAAAGAGCACATATTGCAGGATTCCACTTCTGTCAAGTTCAAGAAGAGATGAAATAATTTGTGGAGACAGAAAGGAGAATAGTCACTGCCTCGGGTAGGGGAGGCAGACTAGAAAGGGACATAGGGAACTTTCTAGAGTTATGGAGAAGATCTTGATTAGGGTATAGGCTACATGGTACATTTGTCAAAACTCACAAATGGGGGCTGGCCGAGTGGCGCGTTGGTTAAGAGCTGGCTTGGGACACCAGTGGCCCTGGTTCAGATCCCACATATGAGGTCCAGTGACACTGCCCTCTACAGCTAAGATGGTGAACAACAGCTTGACCTGGAGCTGGGCTGCGTGAGTCCCAGCGACGGTGTAGGCTGCAGCCCCTGCTGCAGTGGGCTGTCATAAGCTTCAGTGAGAGGCAGGCAGCCAGCATGAGCAGCAGGCAGTCGGAATGAGCTGCCAATAGCTGCCATGAATGGCAATCCAGAGGCAGGCATCTGATCTGCCTCACCTGGGAAGAGTGCAATGATAATATCAACATGGGCAGTGAAGCAAAGTCCTCCACAACTAGACTGAAAAACAAAAGGACAGCAACTTGTCTGTCTGCTCCCCGAATTCCCCAATTTAAAAAACTCTTAAAAACAAACAAACAAAAAAACCCTCACAAATGGTATCCTATGAACTGCATATTTTACTGTAAGTAATTATTGCCTCAGTGAAAAAAAGTATAGTGCTAGAAGTCAGAAAGTGATTGTCTGGAGCAGGATGCTGACAGGAAAGGGGCACAAGGGAACTTTCTGTGATAATGGAAGTGTTTGGTGTCATCAAAACTCATCCAACTGAACATATAAGAATGATGTAATTTATTGTATATAAACTATACTGCAATACAAAATAATGTAAAAAGATAAACTAAATAATGCTGCAAAAAAGATAAAAGTAACACTAATAGGCATCATATTTTTAGAAATAATTTAAAAATATTTTTAATTGTAAAAAAACACATAACATAAAATTTACCATCTTAGTTTTTTGTTTTTGTTTTTTATTTTGAGGGCAGTGTTACTGGCCCTCATATCTGGGACCCAAACCGGGACAACTGGCTTCCCAAGCCAGAGCTTAACCACTGCGCCACTCGGCTGGCCCTTTCTTTTTCTTTTTTTTCCCCCCATCTTAACAATTTTAAGTGTACAGTCCAGTAGCGTTAAATAAATTCACATTATTGTGCAGCTCTCCAGAAGTTTTTCATGTTGCAAAGCTGACTCTCCATACCCTTTAAACAATTATCTCCTATTTCCCTTTCTGCCCCCCAAGCAATCACCATTCTACCTTCTGTCTCTGTGAATTTGACTACTCAAGGTACCATATATAAATGGAAGCAAACAGTATTTGTGTTTTTGCGACTGGCTGATTTTATTTAGCATAATGGTTCAGGGTTCATTCATGTTGTAGCACATTGCAGAATATTCTTCCTTTTCAAGGCTGAATAATATTCCATTGTATGGATATGCCATATTTTGTTTATCCATTCATCCTTCAATGGACATTTGGGTTGCTTCCACCTCTTGGTTATTGTGAATAATGCTTCTATGAACATGGATATACAAATATGGAATCATGTTTTTTAAAAATATAAAACCAGGGTAGCACATACTGTTTTATTATCACCTTTTCCTTTGACATTGACCTTGCTGATGACCAGAAGTTTATCAGAGGCCAGTGCAGTAACAGAATATGACAACCATGCCAAGATTTGAATAACAGCAATGACCCTGGCTGAGCTAAAGCTCATGTTTTTCTCAAAGACTAAAATGTGTCTTTGGAGGCAAATGTAAAAATACAGTTGGAGGTTATTCCAAGCCAAAAGATAGCAAAAGTCATTTTTTGTATGCACCCAGGGACAAGCTTCTCTGGACCGTCAGGAGTAGTGTGTCTATTTTCTTACACAACACACTGACTCCTGGCCACATTTGGCTCTTCACATAGCCCTCTACACCCGCCCCCCCCGCCCCCCCCCGCCCCCCGCCCTATTAGGAATTGCAGCAGGAAACCCGCAGGGAGTTGAGAGGTGTGTATCTATTACCAGCCACCAGGTGGCAGTAAATCGGACACTTCTCTGGGTACTGAGAAACCTAGAGAGGGTGTCTAGCTGAGAGAAGAGACACCTAGATGACTGGCTTTTTTTTCTCTGCCCTGCTGTCCTCTCTCTTCCCTCCATTGGTCCATCTTCTCACATTCTATGCTTTGCATAAAGATTCTTCAGCCATAGCTGTCAATAAGTGAATTGTTGACACTGCTAGAGAAGTGCTGAGGCTTATACACACATCTGGTGTTTTGCAAGCTTGTACATTCTATAAAGCTCTGGAGAAGACAAAATTGGGGATTGTAGTCCAATCACCTCGGTCTTTTCAGAGGCTGTAATAGAGATGATGTCATTTTTGTATGCCCTGCGCACATGCCCAACGCAGGTACAGCTTCACGTGTCCCTGAACAATATCTTACAAGTCCATGGGAGAACACATGATCTTGCTCCAAGTACACTCACAAAGAGTTAGGCAGGAAAGCTGGGAATTTGGCTTCCACTAGAAATACATGATTTCCCCCATATCCTTAGAAGGAATGGGGAAAAAGCATGTCTCTCTAGCCCAGGATGACCCCTTTCTTTCTGTCTTAGCCCAGGGGTTAATCTTCATCTCCCAGCTGCCTCAGGCTAAGATCCTCCACTGAGATGCTCTAAACTGGTTATGTTCAAGCTTTGTAGAGTAAAGGTCCTTGATAGAGAGAAAAATACTTCCCTACTTGTCCTCACAGCTTTCATTGATTCTAACACCACACATGTCTTGAATGTTGTGCTTACTCTTTCCTCCTAGATATCAACTACATTTGGACTATGCCATTACTAGGCTGTCTATTTTATATCCTTTTATACCTGTCTGGGACTGGCCTCCAGACACTCTCTTTTTACCACCATCGAGTTCAATTTAGTTCAATAGGCATTTACCAAGAGTCTGCTGTGTGTGCCATCCTTCTGCAAATAGGGACGTGCTCAGAAATCTCTGATGGTGTCTTTTGTCTGTAAGACAAATCACACGTGACTCATAAGACCCCATGATCCTCTTCCAGGCTGTTGTGTCTGGCATTGGGTAAGCCTTCACCAAATGCTAACTACTGATTATAATAACTTATTGGGCCTCATTGCCCTCTGTTCCCAATCCTATTTTCCACCCTCCAGTTATAATGGCTACTGGCTGATACTGAATTTACTACGCATTAGATGAAGGCTCAGTGTCATTGTTCATGCGATCCTGCCAAGAAAGCTTTTCTCGCTCCATCTAAATCCTAATTCATCCTTCAAGATCTACTGCAATGTAACCTCCCCTGTAAACTCCTCTCTCACTCCGACATAACACATTTATCCTCTATGACGTCCTACCAGTTCTTTGGTGGTTTGTTTTTATGGAACTGATCACTTATAACCTTAGATACCTGTTTGTGTACATGTTTGTCTCCCTTTGCATCGAATTGTAAACTTCTTTTTTTTTAAATTGGGGAATTGGGGGAGGGGAACAGCGTTGGGGAATCGGGGAAGGGGAACAGACAAGTTGCTGTCTTTTTGTTCTTCAGTCTAGCTGCGGAGGACATTGCTTCACTGGCCCATGTTGGTATCATCATTACATTCTTCCCAGATGAGGCAGATTGGTTGCTCACCGGGGCTATTGGCAGCTCACGCTGGCTGCTGGCCACTCACTGTAGCCTATGGCAGCCCACTGCAGCAGGGGCTGCAGCCTACACCGTCGCCGGGGCTCGCGCAGCCCAGCTCCAGGTGGAGCTGTTGTTAGCTGTAGAGGGCAGTGTCACTGGCCCTCATATGTGGGATTCGAACCGGGACCGCTGGCATCCCCAAACCAGCTCTTAACCAATGCACCACTTGGCCGGCCCTAGAATCGTAAACTTCTTCAGGACAGGAATCATATCTTATTATGAGTAACTCCAGAACTAAGCTCAGAAACCTAACTGTAGTAAATATGAAAATAATAACACATTTAATCATTTAGTATATTCAGTATCACCAGGAATGAAGCTAAGAGCTTTGCCTATATATCTCATTTACTCCTTACCCTATAAGTAGGTATTATTATTCCCTATTTTACAGATGATGAAACTGAAGCCCAAAGCTTGTAACAATCCTACCCAAAGTCTCACACAGTTAATAAGTGGTGTTGTGGGCTAGGACGTCTGACAATTAAGTTCCTGAACTCATCCTAGAAAAAGTGTTACATACCTCACTGCTGAATATCACTGCAGTCACCTTTGAAGTATTCCCCTTAGGAAGCTATGCACCGATGCCAGCGCCTAGTCCATCCTTCAAAGCAATTTTGGAACTCTTTTTCTCGAATGACCATCAGAGCTTTCATTGTATTACCTTTGATGTCCTGAATATCATCCAAATGTCTTCCTTTCAATATTTCCTTTATCTTCGGGTAAAGAAAGAAGTCACTGGGGGCCAGATCAGGTGAGTAGGGAGCGTATTCCAATATAGTTGTTTACTGGCCAAAAACTCTCTCACAGACAGTGCCTTGTGAGATGGTGCATTGTCATGATGCAAGAGCCATGAATTGTTGGCAAAAAGTGCAGATCGTTTTCGTGTAACTTTTTCAAGTAGCCTTTTTAGCACTTCTAAATAGTAAACTTGGTTAACTGTCCTGTTGGTACAAATTCCTAATGAATAATCCCTCTGTTACCAAAAAAAAAGGTTAGCAACATCATTTTGACTCTTGATTTGGACTGACTGAACTTTTTTGGCCTTGGAGATTTGGCTGACTTCCATTGTGCATTTTGACGCTTTGTTTCAGGGTCATATTGGTATAGCCATGTTTCATCACCAGTGATAACACGGCCCAAAACATCGTCTTGCCTCTCCAAAATGTCTTGGCAAACTTCGACTCTCCTTTGCTTTTGTTCATCTGTGAGCTCCTTTAAGACCATTTTTGCACACTCCTTTCTCATGCCAAGATTTTCAGGTAAGATTTTTCTAACTGTTTCTCTATTGATGTTTCCTTGGTCTGCTATGCTTCTCAGTCAGCCAATGATTTTGATGCACAATTTGACAAATTTTTGCAATGTTTTCGTCAGTTCTGCTCATTACTGGCCGCCCTGACCTCTCTTCATCAGTGACATACTTCTCTCCCCTCAGAAAAATGTTTAATCCATTTGTAAACTGACATTCTCTTCATGGCATTATCCCCATAAACTTGGACTAACATGTCCCTGATTTCATTTCCACTCTTGCCAGTTTAACAAGAAATTTAATGTTTGTTTGTTGCTCTAATTCAATCTCAAACATTCTTGCGACAGCACACAAAAACACACATCATCAATCTCAGACATTCTTGCGACGGCACACAAAAACACACATCAACAATAATGAACACCCACTCAGCAAGACACTGCCACACATTGACAGGAACACAGCTGTGAGACACTGAGATACCAAGGTTATGAAATCTTACAAAGCTGTATGTGCAGTGCTACCAATGTAAGAGTACTATTGCAAGTTTGTGAACTTAATTATCAGACTTAATTGTCATAAATTACATAAATAATTATTAGCTGTTGAATTGAGTTGAATTAAGAGTTTTCCTAGTGTTCTGGGAAGATGTTAGAAAAATAAAAACTGTGGCCCCTGTTTTTGAAATACTTAATTGGCAACACAAAATTGTACGTGTTAGTTTCCAGAAGTTTAACTCCAATTACATTTTAAATTTAACTAAAAATCATTAAATGGCTTTTTCAAAGTCATTATTTTAGCCATGAAAAAAAGAAAAAAATCCTCTTGTCAAAAATTTGATTAAACTCTGGATGAGCTAGTTCAATTACACTTTTTTTCTTATTGGATTTAAATTTTACATCATATGTTTACTTTGGCCATGGGCTATGGTGACATTTTTGGTTATATGCAGATATTATACATTACATGGAATAATGTCATTATTCCTAAATACTGTGTCCACACAATCTTGAATACAGAAAAGCACCGCAGCTAAGTTCTCCTTGCCCTCCAGAGACAAACAATCTCATATCACATAGGATGGCTCATGATAAACTCTAAACCTAAATGGTTTTCACATGGAAGCTAACATTGAGAGCTCTGGTGGCCTTGGGCACCACATAATTCATCTTCCCGGACAGCAGAGGCTGGGGTGACTGCCCTTGGGAAAGAGGAGCCTTCGCTCAGCACTGCGGTCCCAGTTGCACTGGACCTAAGCGCAGGGGTGCTGAGAATCATCCCCAGGCTGCTGGGCCAGTTTCCCTAGAAGCTAACCTCCTGGCAGAGGAAGTCGGTCCAGAACATTCAGTCTGCAGACGTCACTGCACTGAGGTCACTACACTGTTGCTCTGTGAGGGAGCCTGTGCCTGACTGGACCCTCACAGCCCAGGGCTCCATGAAGGTAAGAGCACAGCTGCCACTGGCCAGTATTCACACCCCTGGAGTGCAGATGGGCAGCCAGGCTGGTATGGTCCCAGGGAATAGGTGTAGTCAGCTGTCCAAAATCTTTGGTGGGCCAAGGATTGCAGTGTGACCATGATGTGGGACTTTCCTTGGTCATTGGAGGCCACTTGCAACATTCTTCAGAGCATCATGGGGCTAACTGCATGGGATCCTTAAGGCAAACACATTCTATCCAAATATCACTTTCTCTAGCAGCAAAATGGACCTTCCTGCTCTGGGGTGTAACAGGGTGATTCATGGGTAGGCTGGCCCAGAAGTGGACAGCTTAGGTGATATGACAGGAGGTGCATGGGGAAACTCGCCTGCCTGTTTCACCTGACTACCTTAGTGTTGGTGTGATTTCAATAAGAGAATCAGAATCCCAAAAGATCAAAAGGCCATGCTGACAAGATGGAATGCTTCAGGGGAAAAATTAAAAGTGCTACAAATAGGTCTAAAAGCTAACTCTACAGGGACATGACAATGGAGAAGAGCAACACGTGTTTAAGAGCTTTAACTTAAATTTTGTTGAAAACTGAAAAGTAAAACTGCATACCTGCTGTGTGTGATTTTAAGACATTAATATCTTTTATTTTATTTTTTTAGATTTTATTGGGGAATTGGGGGAGGGGAACAGTGTTGGGGAACCAGGGAAGGGGAACAGACATGTTGCTGTCCTTTTGTTCTTCAGTCTAGTTGTGGAGGACATTGCTTCACTGGCCCATGTTGGTATCATCATTGCACTCTTCTTGGGTGAGGCAGATTGGTAGCTGGCCTCTAGACAGCCACACACAGCAGCTCTTGGCAGCTCACACCAGCTGCCAGCCGCTCACACTGGCTGCCGGCCATTATCTGTAGCTTATGGCAGCCCACTGCAGCAGGGGCTGCAGCTATGCCGTCCCGGGGACTCACAGCAGCCCAGCTCCAGGTGGAGCTGTTGTTCACCATCTTAGCTGTAGACGGCAGTGTCACTGGCCGTCATATGTGGGATCTGAACCGGAGCTGCTGGCATCCCAAGCCAGCTCTTTTTTTTTCTTTTTTTTCTTTTTTGAGGGCAGTGTCACTGACCCTCATATGTGGGACCCAAACCCGGGCCGCTGGCTTCCCAAGCCAGCGCTTAACCACTGCGCCACTCAGCCAGCCTGCAAGCCAGCTCTTAATCAAAGTGCCACTCGGCTGGCCCTAAGTCATTAATATCTTAATGAGACTCACTTTTCTCTAGGCCAAGGAAGCTGCAGACTTGGCCCTCTGTGCCAGGTGGGTACTGCAGTATGGAAAGGATAGGGAGCTCCCTCACAGTCAAGGGCAGAGGTCTTGGGGCCACCCTGTGATGTTCCAGTTTAGTGGTGAGGAACCAAAGACATCAGGACTAGACACACTTCATGTCACTACTGTTGAAGGTTGAAATCCAAAACAAGAACCAGCGGGCTTTTCATCACCCTGAACCTTCTGGAGATGGTTTTTGGTGACTCTGTTCCAGGTGCCAGATATGTATGATGCTTGGCTGGCATGAGAGTGAGAAGTGAGGTATCCTAGGGGGTAGAAGGCATGCTCTTAGTTAAGTCAGGCCATGTTCTGAACCCTCTGGCTGTCTGGACCCAGAGAGTAGATATGAGATTGCCCACTATTTGACCTGAGCAATTCATAGCCTTGTACATCCTCCTTCTCCCCCAAGTTGATGGAGAAATTAATTGACTAATGCTGTTGCTTTTCTAGTGTTGAACATGTCAGGTACACCTGCACTCTGCCATAAAATTAGTGACTGGTAGGACCTGGAGAATAGAGGTCAGATCATTCACCTGTGCAGAAGGTTGAACCAGGTGATTCCTAAGCCTCCCTCCCTCCAAGGTTCCATTGCTCAGTTCGATAAGCCTCCAGCAGACATTGTTAAAACCCCCAATTACTTTTGCATAGATGTATCATCTCATTCTATAGGACAAAGGACAACCCTACTGCATGATCGATGAACCATGAAACTGCATTGTGGAATCACACTGTACCTGCCACCTATCTGACAGCCAGCTCCCTTTCCTCTCACTTAAAAAATTGCTACAAGCAGCTCTCCAGTAGTATGCCAACACATATTGGTGACAAAAATGCTCTCCAGGTGTTTTCAGTGTAAAGCTTGAACTGCTTCATTTTGTGCCCAAGGCCTTCTGAGTTGACCCCAGTGTCTTTATTATCACCTTCCCACCCTTCTCCTGAGCAACACCATGCCCCTCCAAACCATGCAGCAATCAGTGTTTCCTCCCCAGCATCCCTGTGGTCATTCCTGTTTGACCCCACCAGGAATTCCCTGCTGTTGATTCTTGACCCAATCCCCACTCATCTTCCCAAACAGATTCATCATCACTTCCTCCAGGAGGCCTGGCCCCATGCTCCTAGGCACTCTTGATGTCCCTTGCCAGCCCCTGCTCCAGCTCTTTCTAGTTGAACCCCCCGGTGCCAGGTCCTGGATGGGGTGCTATGGGCTTGGGGTGCTATGGGCTTGGAGGGCAGGGGCTTTATGGGATATGTTAAGAAACAGGAGGGCCAGCCGAGTGGCGCGGTGGTTAAGCGCTGGCTTGGGAAGCCAGCGGCCCCGGTTCGGGTCCCACTTATGAGGGCCAGTGACACTGCCCTCAAAAAAAAAAAAAAAAAAAAAAAAGAAACAGGAACTTCTACCCTCCCAGAGCCCAAGTAGAATGCCATAGGCCAGGGAGCCATGTTGCTTCTTGCACAGGAACTTGTGTATTCTGAGTCACATCTAAACATCTCCCCATTCCCTGAGGCCAGAATGAGGTCCCACCTGCTGCCCACACTTGATCTTCCTCCCCACACTTCTGTGTCCTTCTTCCAATGAACTGCAAGTTTAGGTTCTTATGGTCTCTCCAGCCATTTAGTGATGGTGGTTCTGCCCCTCACCTGCTTCCATGGGCTCTGTGGGTGTCTAGAATCTGCCCACCTGTTTTTAAAACTGCCATTTGGGATCTCTTGCAAAATCCCCCTTTTGTACACCAAGTCCTCATCTTTCATTTTCTGTCATTCGTCCCTCTTTCACAGTTTGTTTTGGATCAGTCATGGAGCTGCAGCTGATGTGTGTGGGGACTGAGTGGCACATGAGGGGACAGGTCCAGGCTAACACCAGGAAGCCATATGACTCACCAGTGTTTTGGATGAATCTGGTCTGGGTACTTGGCTGATGCTATACATACCTACGTATATAAATATCTAGATTTTTGTCCTTTACAGGGGTCTTTGCGAGGTGACTGAGCTGCACTCCACCTTGAGGTCTTCACCAGTAGGAAAGAAGCCTAACACAGCCCAAAGAGCAGAGAGAGGTCCGAAGCAGCTCAATGAGGAGCCCTTGTCCTCAGTCCTCTGTCCTCTGTTCTGGCTCCTGCTGTCTTTCTGCTATTCTGGCACGTCTGGCTTTTTTTTTTCTTTTGGGGGTGGGTGGGTAGTGGTGAGGGGCAGAGGGTGTGTTCTTTCCAGGACCCATCAGCTCCAAGTCAAGTCGCCATCCCTCAATCTTAGTTGTGGAGGACGCAGCTCAGCTCCAAGTCCAACTGCTGTTTTCAATCTAGTTGTGGGGGCGCAGCCCACCATCCCATGCTGGAATTGAACTGACAACCTTGTTGTTAAGAGCATGTGCTCTAACCAACTGAGCCATCTGGCTGCCCACTGGCAGCTCAGCTCAAGGTACCATGTTCAATCTAGTTTCGGGGGGCGTGGCCCAACATCCCATGCAGGAGTCCAACTGGCAACCTTCCTGTTAAGTGTACGTGCTCCAACCAACAGCCATCTGGCCACCCATCGGCATCTCAGCGTCAGCTCAGCTCAAGTCGTCTTCAATTTGGCTTCACAGGACACAGCTCATTGGCCCAAGTGGGAGTCGAACCAGCAACCCTGTTGCTCAGAGCTTGTGCTCCAACCAACTGAGCCACCTGGCCACTCCTGGCACGTCTGTTTGATCCAAGCATGTGTGCATACACTATTTCATTTACTCTGCATGACCCTGGGGGGAGTACAGTGTAACTCATTTTACAGAGGCCCCGAGACTTTTAAGTAGTTCAGGTTCACCCAGCTGGTAAGTGGCACCCACGTGCATAGCCCCTGCACTTTCCACCATCCGCTGGGAACCCAAAACACCGGATTAAAGGACCTAATGCTTCTGGAAATCATTCGAGGTTTGATTTGGTTCTTTGCTTATACTTTTAAAAATCTGTTCTGTTTAAACCTTGCCTCCTTGGAAAAAAGCATGATGATTAAATTGTGCTTCATACTTGAATGTGGTAACTATTAAGGAAAGCTATGGGAGGTATTTTCTGAGATTGCCTGAAGCCTTGGGTGCAGAATAATTATAGGACTGATTGTAAATAGTTTAATGATTCAGGCAAAGCCTAAGCTGTGGCATAATCTGACTAAATATTTCTAGTTATCTCCAATAGCCAAACCATCCCATTTGGCTATGAAAGATATCAAGATCTTTTCACTCTTGAATAACATTGAATGGTTAAAAAACAAACAAACAAACAAACAAACAAACAAACAAACAATACCCCAAATTCACAGCTCTTGATACTTTCACATATTGTCCCGTGATAGCTTCGCAATAGTCCTGGGATGGGGTTGAACAGGTTCCATGTTACACATTTCAAAGACCGACAAAAGTGAAGTGACTTCCTCAAGGTCATACAGTTACTTTAACTTGTGACCAGAATCCTTGTTTTCTGACTCTTGGTCTGTTTGGATAGTGACAGTTAGTGATGTACCTAGGACAAAAGTTTTACATTTTATTTGAAATTAGATTATAAAGGCATGAAAACATTTGACAACTCTGGTCCAGAAGATGCTTTGAATAAAGCTGTTGAAATAAAGGGGGAAAATTAGGGCAAAAAACAAAGCATTTGGAAGTCTACAAGAGGAATTCTGAGTAAATGTAATCATCGAACAGATGAACATTATTTTGCAAGGAAGTCAAAATGATATGGTGAGAAGCTTGCTGACTTTGAAGATCACAGAGGTGAACAGTCTATTTGGTTCCTGGGAGGCTCATCTCAGGCCAGGGCACCTGGGCTTAAGGTTCCCTAGCAGGGTGTGCCCTGGCCTGGCCTCCCACCCCAGGGACTCAGACAACCCCATTCTCCAGAGGGTCTCTCTGTTTCTCCACAAGGGGCAGTAGTAATCCTCAGGCCAAAAGCTTACCAAAGTCAACTCTATAGACTACCAGCAACTGAGCAAACGTGAGAAACACAGACACACGCAGAGATTATAAAGCTCTTGATGCCTGTAGCCATTTATTTCAGCTGTGTACTCCAGAGTCACTTGCTGTTCTTAGTACCATCTAAATGGTTTTTCCTGTGGGGAGTTATTTCTTTGAAGAAAACCTCCAGAAAACATCTAAGAACTAAAAGACTACATGGGGGCTGGCCAAGTGGCTCAGTTGGTTAAGAGCTCGCTCAAGAGTGTGAGCTGAGCTCTGAGCAACAGCAGTTCGATGCCCAGCCTGAGATGAGCAGCCGCTGAGCTGCCAACAGGTGGCAGGATGGCTCAGCTAAAAATAAATAAATAAATAAATAAATAAATAAATAAATAAATAAATAAATAAATGGCATTACATGGTTAATGAGCATTATACTTCAAAATGCATGTTGAAGAATGTAAGGAATTTCTTGTGTAACTCAGAAGACTATATATGTTTGAGTATACTCTGAGAAAATAAGAAAATAAAAACTTGCAAATCTAAGCATAAAAGAATAATCAGCAATTTGGTAAAGGCTGAGCATAAAATTTTAAACTCTCATTTTAAAAAATCCACACAGGGCTGGCTGAGTGGTGTGTTGGTTAAGAGCTTGGGATGCCAGCGGCCCCAGTTTGGATCACACATATGAGGGTCAGTGACACTGCCCTCTACAGCTAAGATGGTGAACAACAGCTCCACCTGGACCTGGGCTGTTGCAACTAGACTGAAGAGCAAAAGAACAGCAACTTGTCTGTTCCCCTTCCCCGGTTCCCCAACGCTGTTCCCCTATGCAATTCCCCAATAAAAAAATCTAAAAAAAGAAAAAAATCCATGCCATTTATGAAAAAGTCCCATTAAACAAAATTAATGCAGACAAAGCAATAAAATGACAAATCAAACTATTTCTAGAGATGAAAGAAAACCCAGTCTCCTCAAAGATGACCGTAACTTGCTTTTGGAACTTGTCAGCAGTTTGGAAAGACCAGGGTACTTGGGCCTATGAGGACAGAATACTGGAGCATTTCTGGGTTTTCACTGGGGTTGTCAGTCAGACAGTAGGCAAGCTCTATTTCTTCAAAGACAAAAAAACGTACAAAATGTGGTAAGACACAGAGCTCACTCTAGAGTGAACCTATGGAAGTATGCAAAAAAACAAAACAAAACAAAAAAACCCTAGAGTTAATTAAAAACAAAATGCATTTACTATCACAGATGGAAAACACACACCTCCTCTCTCTTCCTATCAGGAACTTAGCTGAAGCATGGTACTTAACCAAGTTCACAGGCTGAGGGAATAGAATCTGGAAAGAGCCCTGGAGAGCTCCATTTTCTTAAACGATTTGCCCAAGGTCACATGGCTAATTAGTATAGACTCAGAACTTGAATAGAGAACCAGAATTCTGATTCTTGCCCAGTGTGCTACCCACATTTCTGTACATTTTCCACTGAATCTTTAAGCATTAAAAATTTATGTCCAATAATCCTTATCAATGGTTTCAAAGTTGCAAACATATGCCTAAAAGATTAATTTATGTTTGAAACGACATAATCTTATATTTGGTATTGCTTTTTTCTTTTTTTTTTTTTTTAGCTTATTCTTTTACCTTTATTTGAATTCCAAAAGTCTTCTTTCTCTATTAGCACATTTTGTTGTGCTGATACATTTTTAAAAATCTTTATTACATTTACTGGGGTGACACTGGTTAGTAAAATTATACAGGTTTCAAGTGTACAAATGTATAATACATCATCTATATATTGCATTGTGTTTTCACGACCCACAGTCAGTTCTCCTTCTGTCACCATATATTTGACCTCCTTTACTCATGTGTACCTCCCCCCACTCCCCTTGCCCTCAGTAACCACTAAACTGTTGTCTGTATCTATGAGTTTTTGTTTGTTCGTTTTTCTTGTTAATTTGCTGCTTTGTTTTACATCCCACATTATGAGTGAAATTATGTTTCTCGACTTTTTCTGTTTATTTTGCTTAGGATAATAATCCATCCATGTTGTCACAAATGGTAGTACTCATAATTTCTTGTGGCCAAGTAATATTCCATTGTATATATGTACCATGTCCTCTTTATCCAATCGTCTATAGGAGGACACTTTGTTTGTTTCCATGTCTGGACCACCATGAATAGTGCTGCAATGAACACAGAGGAACATATATCTTTACAAATAAATGTTCTCAAATTTTGGAGGTAGACATCCAAAAGAGGGAATGGTGGGTCATAAGGTAGTTCTATTCTTAATTTTTCGAGGAACCTCCATACTGTTTCTGACAGGGCTGCACCAATTTACATTCCCATCAGCAATGTATCAAGGTTCCTTTTTATCCACAACCTCTCCAACATATGTAATTCCTTGTCTTGTTGATAGTAGCCATTCTAACACGTCTGCGGTTTTGATTTGCATTTCCCTAATAGTGGAATTGAGTATCTTTTTATATATCTGTTGGCCATTTGTATATCTTCTTGGGAGAAGTGTCTGTTCACATCCTCTGCCAATTTTTTAATTGGATTGTTTTGTTGTTGTTGTTGAGTTGTATGTGTTCTTTATATACTTTTGATATTAGTCCCTTATCGGAGGTGTTGTTTGCAAATGTCTTCTATTTGGTTGGTTGCCTCTTTGTTTCGTTGGTTTCTTTTGCTGTGCAGAAGCTTTTTAGTTTGATAATAGTCCCATTCATTTATTTTTCCTTTTAATTCCCTTGCCTTTAGACTCTCTAAGACCAATGTCCATAAGTTTAGTACCTATCTTTTCTTCTATGCATTTTACTGTTTCAGGCCGTATATGTAGGTCTTTGATCCATTTTAATTTTTGGGTATGGTGACAAATAACAATCTTGTTTCATTCTTTTGCACGTGGCTTTCCAATTTTCCCAGCACCATTTATTGAAGAGGCTTTCTTTTCTCCATTGTATGTTTTGGGATACTGTGTTGAAAATTAGAAAATTATCTGTGTGTGTGTGTGTGTGTGTGTGTGTGTGTGTGTGTGTGAATTTCTGGGCTCTGAATTCTATTCGATCGGGTCTGTATGTCTGTTTTTCTACCAATACCATGCTGTTTTAATTAATTAATTAATTAATTTTCCTTCCATTTTTTTATTAGTTTCAGGTGTACAAAACAATGCAATAGTTATAGTCTTTACCCCCAAAGTGACAACACCCTCCCCCAGTTCGCCACCCCACTCCCCCCCCATATCATACATATCCAATACAATTCCTTTGACTCCCTTCCACAGTATACTCCACATCCCATGACTATCTATATATTCAGTTACAGTTGGCATACAATATTATACAACATCAGCTTCAGGTGTACAGTGCAGTGATCAAGCCTCTACTCCATCCATGAAGTGATCTCCCTAACAAGACGTGACTATCTGACATGCCACAAAATTTATACAACATTATTATATACCCAAACTGTGTTTCATATCCCTGTGGCAATATTGTAGTTGTCTATTTATGCTGTCTAATCCCTTCCCCTTTCCCCTTATCCCCACCCCCCCTCCCAACTAGCAACCCTCAGATTTTCCTCTATATCTATGAGTCTGTTTACTTTGATCGTTCATTCAGTTTTTCAGATTCCACATATAACTGAGATCATATGGTACTTGTCTTTCTCCAACTGACTTATTTCACTTAACATAATAGTCTCTTCACAACATTATCAATTACATTCCCAGAACTGCCCCCCATATCTCTGCGGCAACATTGTAGTCACCCACCTACACTGTCCAAAACCTTCCGCCTCTCCCTCATCCGCACTCCCTCCCAGCCAGCAACCATCAGTTTTTCCTTCATATCTGCTTGATATGACTTCAATCTTCTTAAATTTACTGAGACTTGTTTTGTGGTCTAACATGGTCTATCTTGGAAAATGACCCATGTGTACTTGAGAATAATGTATATTCTGTTTTCCAGGGTGAAATGCTCTAAAAATATCAACGAAGTCCAGCTGGTCTAAAGTGTCATTTAAGGCCCCTCTTTCTGTGTTGATTTTCTGTCTAAAGGGTCTGTCCATTGGTGACAATGGGGTGTTGAAGTCCCCTACTATGATAGTGTTACTGTTGATCTCTGTCTTTATGTCTGTCAAAATCTGTTATATGTAATTAGGAGTTCCTATGTTGGGTGCACAGATGTTTATTAGGGTTATAGTACCCTTCTTTGTCTTTTATTGTAGTCATTGTAAAGTCTATTTTGTCTAAAATAAGTATTGGTATTCCAGCTTTTTTTTTCTCATTTCCATTTGCATGAAATATCTTATTCCATCTGTAAACAGCATATACATGTGTCCTATTTTCTTATCCACTCAGCCACTCTCTGCCTTTTGATAGGAGCATTTAGCCCATTCACATTTAAATGATTATTGATCGGTGCATATGTATTGCCATTTTGTTACTTGTATTCCTGGTCTTCCTGGGTTAGCTTGTTTACCCCTTTCTTTTGTTTAAAAAAGCTCTTTTAACATTTCTTGCAATGCTAGCTTGGTGGTAATGAACTCCTTAAGCTTATTGTTTTCTGAGAAGCTCTTTCTTTCTCCTTCAATTTTAAGTGATAGCCGTGCTGGGTTGAGCAATCTTGGTTGTAGGCCTTTATTTTGTGTCAGTTTGAATATCTCCTGCCACTCCCTTCTGGCCTGCAGAGTTTCTGTAGACAAGTCAGCTGTTAGTCTAACAGGAGTTCCTTTGTATGTAACCTGCTGTCTTTCTCTTGCTGCCACTAGGATTCTGTCTTTGTCTTTACTCTTTGCCATTTTAACTATGATGTGTCTTGGTGTGGACCTGTTTGCTTTCAGCTTGTTTGGAACCCTCTGCACTTCCTGGGCATGTATGTTGATTTCCTTCACCAGGGTAGGGAAGTTTTCAGTCATTATTTTTTCAAATACATTCTTGACCCCTTGCTTCTTCTCTTCTCCTTCTGGTATTCCTATGAGTCTAGGATTGTTGCATTTCACCTTGTCCCATAGGGCTCTTAAACTATTTTCATTGTTTTGTATTCTTTGGTCTTTTTGTTGTGCAAACTGGGTGATTTCTGCTATTTTGTCTTCCAAATTGCTGATCGGCTCCTCTGCTTCATCTACTGTACTGGTGATTCCTTCGAGTGTGTTCTTCATTTCAGTTATTGTATTCTTTAGTTCTAACTGGTTGTTTTTTATGATTTCTCTGTCCTTCCTTATGTCCTCACTAACTTTGTTAAACATTCTTATCATCAGTGTTCTAAACTGTCTCTGAAAGGTTGGATCCCTCTGTTTCATTAGACTCCATTTCTAGAGGTTTCTGCTGATCTTTTAACTTGTGACATATTTCTTTGTTTCCCCATTCTGGCTGTCACTCTGGGATTGCTTTGATGTATTAGATAGATCACCAGGAGAGCCCTGGCTGGATCATGCAGGCACACAGCTCACTGCCCAACACTCCCAGGAAAACTCCCAGTCTCATCCGGTCCCAATCAGCCACTCGCAGATCAGGCCGAGCAGCTCGACAACCAATCACCAGCCTGGCAACTCTGCAAGTACAGTGAAGAGAGCGGGGACCTGAGGTGGCTTGTGTACTCCTGGCTTGCGCACTCCCGTGTCTCAGTGAGCAGCCTGTTGGAGCCGGAGCACGCCCACCAGGCATTTCCCTGGCAACACAGCAGAAGCCATGCGGAGGGTGGGGATCCGAGGCATCTTGCGCACTCCCAGGTCTCAGTGAGCAGCCTATTGGAGCTGGAGGGCACCCGCTCAGCGTTTCCCTGGCAACGCAGTATAAGCCGGGCGGAGGGTGGGGATCCAAGGCCGCATGTGCACGCACACACTTCTGCGACAATTCCACCAGACCAATGAGGTCCTGGACCGGATCCTCTGTGGGAGGGCCCAACCCTGTCAAAATAGCGCCCTCCTTACACTACTCGTGTGCAGGCTCCACTACAGGGGAACAATAGTCCAAAAACCTCCAGCCTTTGCACCAAAGGTGTTCTGTGCAGTCTGTCCCCGCAGGCTCCTGGGCCCGGCTCACACAGCTACTCCCTCCACCAAGAACGAGATAAGTGCTCACCCGTGAGTAAGCCCGTGCGCTGGCCCCACTGATTCTCTAGCCACTCTTAGCCCCACTGAGCTGAGCAAAGTCAGTCCTCACTAATTTGGTGCCAGCTATCTTGGAACTTCTCTTCCCGGCAAAGGGACTCTGGGCTGGTGAGCTTGGTGTGTGGCTGGAGGGTCTCTGCCCCAACCGGAGAAGCCTCCCCATGGCTGGGGCTTCCCTTACGGGGTTCGCCCTCTCTCGTCTCCGCCCGTCCTACCAGACCCGACGTGGCCTCCTCTTTAAGTTCTTCGTTTAGTAGTTCTGTTCATCTAGTGTTCCGAGGACGTCCCGGTTTGAATGTTGTATAATTTGTTTGTAATTTTAGTGTGATCCTCGGAGGTAGTTAGCACAGAGTCTGTGTATTCCGCCATTTTACCGGAAGTGCCCTGTCATTAATTTTTGAGAGTTTCAATATTATGTGCCTTGGAGAAGACCTTTTAGGATTGAGGTAATTAGGTGTTCTGTTTGCTTCTTGGGTTCAAGGATCCAGTTCTTTCCATAGGTTTGGGAAGTTCTCATTAACTATTTGATTGAATAGGCTCTGTGCCCTTCACCCTCTCCTCTCCTTCTGGTATACTCATTCTTATATTGTTCTTTCTGATGGAATCAGATTGTTCTTGTAGAGTTAATTTCTTTCAACACTCAAGTCTCTCTCTTCTTCGATCTGCATCATTTCCAGATTTCTCTTTTTTGATATCACTAATGTTTTTCTCCTTCTGGTCAGTTCTATTTCCTAAGCTTGATATTTTGTTCATCTTTTTAATTGAGTTCTTCAGCTCCAGAATTTCTATTTGGTTATTTTTTAAAATTTCAATTGCTTTGGTATTCGTTCTGTTCACTGATTTTATTTCTGAGTTAATTAATTTGCCTGTTGAGTTTTCTTGGATCTTGCTGAGTTTTTTCAGAAGTGCAATCTTGAATTCTCTGTAATTTAAGTCACATATTTCCATGTCTTTTACTTTATTTTCTGGAGATTTTTCATTTTCTTAGCTGCCTTGTTACCTTGGTTATTTATGATAGTTGATGGATTCTTTCTCTTCCGAGGCATCTACAGGAATGAATTCTGCAGCAGATTGATATGAAGACTTTCTTTTTATTTTCAGAAAGTAGCACTGGAGTGTTTTACTTTTCTCTTGCCCTGTTCTGGCTTCTTGTGGTGGAAGTTTCCCAGGGGAGGTGAGTGTCTCCTCTGTAACCAGTTTGCCCTGGTCTCAGGGCACTGCTCCCATGGAAGGATGAAGTGGATGATGGGTTTTGAGCCCTTGAAATCCAAGTGCTGCCCCTGCAGTCAGATGAAAAGTTGTGCTTCTAGGCAGCCTTGGGTGCCCCTGCTGGGATCAGCCTTGAAAGGTGGGGGTGGGTTGGGCTGGGAAAGGCCGCTGGTGTGTTTGTGTCTTTGTTCTCCTCCAAGTAACAGTGACGATCAGACGCCAGCTGTCTGGTCCCCATATCTCCTCCCTTGTCATTGGAATTAGTTGCAGTGTATGTCTGTAGCTCAGGAACTGTCTCTAGTTCTCAGGGCTGTAGATATTCTGCTCTTTAACCCAACACTGCTACAGTTTCTTCTGGGGCCCACTACTAGCTCTGGGAGGGTGGGGGGAGGCAGCCAGGCTCCATCGCTTTGCTTTCTGTCTGGCAGTGAGTGCTGTTAAGTCTGCAGCTGTCATACTTCTGTTTGGTCTTTGCCCTGAGGTCTCTGCCCCAATCATTGGGTCCAGCCATATTGAATGATCACTCAGGCAGGGATGCTCAGGGCCACAGAGGGTGCACCTGCAGTCTGAATCCTCCCCTCCCAGGACCACAGTAAGCTCCAGGCTGCGTGTGTGGCACCCATCTTTGCTTTTCTCCTTCCCTCCTCCCATTTGTCCTAATTCACCCACCTTCAGCTGTTTCAATGCATGGATCTCTGAGACATGTTTGTGTGTTGTCCAGGGAATACTTTGTTGGATTATAGCTGTTCAACTTGTAACTTCAAGGGGAGAGATTAAGGGGAACCTCTAATGCTACCATGTTTCTGACATCACTCTGGTATTGCTTTTTAAGTTTCTTTTTTTCCTTTCAATACATATGGTTTTCACAGAAGGCTCTCTTACACTTTAATAGTATCTTCATATGAGAAGTAGGTTCCCTGAAGGCAGTATATAAAATGGCTAAGAGTGTCTGTGTTCATGTAAATATAGTTTACAGATTATGAGTGATACTTAGGGGAAATTGTTTTTTTTTTTTTTAAATTAGCATTGCCAGGATAGCAGACAATCTCTTCCACTGTCTTCTACACTGAACCCAGATGATCAACTACTGGTAAGAATACCACGGTTGTTCTAACTGCACAGCAGTGTTCCAGAACGCTTGGAGAACCCAGGGGGCAGATGTGTTCTGCTGGCTTTTATTAACCACTGCCTTTATATATATTTAGTATGAACACACTCACTGCAAGGACAGTGAGTGGGATGACATTTTGAGCATGATTCCTAATATATTAATATCATTTATTTTTACCCTTAGCATTTTTGTATCAAGCAATGATATCACATATATATCTAAAGTCTATTGAGGTATAAGCCTTTCTCCAGGTTCCTTATTAAGGCAATGGGAAAACATTCTGTTCTTTTACAATCCCCAAAGCTCACATCTTTAGGGTTTCACACCCAAGTTATTAAGCATCTACATACTACATCCAGCACCTGAAGAGAGAAGCCTGTCACCATGAAGTTGGTAGGCCATGTTCAATAGGGTGAAGTACATTTTAGGGACTCAACAAAGCATATTTAAAAAGTGATTGTAATCTTCTCCTATGGAAAACTTAGTAAATTAAGTTACAAAACTACAGAATTTAGAGAATTAAATTTACAAAGTGTCTCATTTGCTTATGCAACTATTTTTAATATCAATGTGCAAGTTTCTTCTTATTCAGTTCTATCAGTCTGAGCCCTGATCTCCCTGAGCCCTGTCCTGCTTGTTCCCCAACCCAGAAGCCACATGGCTCACTCCCCTAAGCTGGAATGCCTTTTTTCATTTATATCACTGATCTTCAAAATTTGTTAAAATTAAACTCATTCAGAAAAACCTTAGCTAAGTGCTCACATATTTCAGTTGCCCCAAATTAATTTGAAGAATGGCTTATAATATATAACATATGCATGTATTACACACACACACACACACACACAATTTTGTTGGAAGGATAATGAAAATATCATGTGGTTTTCACACTTAGACAAAACTCTAAGACTCCCAAGGATATAGGTGTTTCTTTATCTGTGACTCCAGAGGCTCTCATAATATTAACACATTAAACTGCTCCCAGAATACGGTGAGTACTTGGAAGCATCTTCTCAGGCTCCTTGAAAAGTCAAAGGCACCAATGGTTCCAATGGTCCCCCCAGCAAGTTATTTCTCACCAGGCAGAATGGTGGCAAAATTCAAAGCTCTCAGATGCAGGACTGCCAAAGCCGGTGTATTTTCTATGTGATAGATAAGCAGGCTAAAGATTGTAAAGAGTAGATGCTAGTCCACTGGGATTAATGGAGAAATAAAACATTCTCTTAATGTTGTCATAATATTTTCACATAAACAGAATTCAGAAAAAAAATTATTTGCTAATCTCTGGTTGGTCAAATTGGTTCCATTCATTAAGCAGTTGTTGAGCACCCATTTTTTTTTTTTTTTTGAGGGCAGTGTCACTGGCCCTCATATGTGGGATCCAAACCGGGCGGGGCCACCGGCATCCCAAGCCAGCACCCAACCAACGCGCCACCCGGCCAGCCCTGAGCACCCAGTTTTAAGTGTCCTGAATATGCACTGAACTTGGAGCCAGGACTTGCTGCTGGGTACACAAGTGATCCTGGCTCTCAAGATCATCCAAATGCAGCTCTGAGACTGAAGGTTCTGGATGCCAGTGATGAGCTAGTATACACAGAGTGTCACCGGCAGTTGGCTGTTTGCCTACAATTCAGGCAGTGCTCTCAACAATTGTAGGAGGGAGGTAGCATCTGGTTTTCAGGGCAGCACCTGAGACCATGGAGATGGAAGCTTGCATTAGAATCAGGTTTGATGATCCCAAAGCCAGAGCTCTTTCTTCTGCAGCAGTCCGCTGGCCTTCAGCTGGTAGTGACAGACATGGACAGAGAAACTGCCCTGGGAGAACAGGCAGATCTTCAAGCCAGTTCTAAAAAAGATCTGAGGCTACCATGCATCCAACTCACAACTGCTCTCTTCCTCTGCCTCCACCACAACCAAGGCATAATTGTTCCTGCTTCTCCTTTTTCGTGAGGTTTTCCTTTTAAGGCTGCCTTTACCACATAATTACCTGCAATTCTAGGATTCTAATCTGTTTCCACTTTTGTAATAACATGGCTTATAACTTAGTTTGCTCTGGCCCTACTCTGCCCTTGGGTTAGTCTCCTGTTCCACAGGGCCCAAGCACATTACACAGAGGTGACCTGGAAGCCACCCTGTAGGCAAGACTGATAGAAGGAATCCTGAAGACTGACAAGTATTGATTTCCAAAATCAGGGAAGAATGTAAATTCCCTGAAATAGAGTTTGGAGTGCTGTATATGAAATAAATCCATTCTATGCAATGCAATCAGATAGAACTTTCTGAAATGATGGAAATAACTGCATTTTATCTGCAGACTCCAATATGGTAGCCATTAACCACATGTGGGTACTGAGTATTTGAAATGTGGCCAGTACCACTGAAGAACTAAGCTTTAAATTTAATTTAATCTAATTTTAATTAATTTAACTTTAAATAGCCACATGTGCCAGTAGTTAATGTATAGATAGCACAAGCTCTATTAATCTAGATTTCAGCCAGGCATTTGGCAAGATTTTATGTTATCCTATGGGATAGTGGGGAGAAATGTGAGCTGGCTGATACTACAGTTACATATACTCAAAACTGGTTTGAATGGCCATTCTCAGAGTGGTGATTAACGAATTCATGAGAACGTGAAAGAGGTCTTGAATGAGGTGCTAAAGGATTACACCTTATCTTGATCCCAATCAATATCCCCCCCCCCCGCCCCCATGATTTGAATAAGAGCTGTCAATGGCAGGCTAAGCAAATACTTAGATAAAAAGCTTCCAGAGAGTGCTACCATACTGGAACAGAATTAAAATCACCTAAATTCCAACAGGCTGCAGTTATGGGCTGAAGGTGTTAAGCTGAAATGCAGCATGACTAAAATAATGTCCTAGACACACTTGTACAATTTAATGGTAGTAGGACAGCATGCTGGAAGGTGTCTTAGCTGTGCATATTGGGGCTCTGATAACTCAGTGTATCCATAGGGTGGTGTGCTTGACCAAAAAGCAAATGGGAACTTGGACTGGTTGATCAGAGGAGAGTCAGGGCTATTTTTTTCTACAGAGTGATATCTAGAAGACCTGATGTTTAGAAGACATATCCAGGTGAAGGGATCAATCCTAAGAGCTTAGGGAGAGAACCAAAACTACATGACCCAGAAAAAAAGGAAAGGATGAAACATGTATTTATGTTCAAACACCATCACATGGAAGACTTGCTTGGTTATTCACAGACCAACAGGTGGAAATTCGAGTGGAGATGGAAGTTGTAAGGAACATACTTTGGCTCAATATAGGTATAAGAATATTTTAATGATCTGAGATTCTGGTGTGGGCAGGTGGTCTCTGAAGGAACAGTGTGCCTCTACGGGGCGTTGAAGGGCTGGACACTGTTTTGAAGGGTGGGAGGAGCATCAAATGGCCACTAAGGCTCCCCCAACCCTAAAGTCCTGTGGCTCTGCACAGTGTGCCATCTTCCTATAGGTATCAAAAGTGAGGCCCTCATGCACAGTGGGCATTAATTAGACTCCTTAGTCCAAAAGGAGACCCCAGTCCTCACATGTCTTGGGCCCCTGAACTGTTTGCTTTTTGGTCACCCTATTCAGATCAGAACTGGACACTCCTTCCTTTAGATAGCAAATTTAAAGGGTACCTGTGTCTAAACTAGTTCAGATGATATTAGGGCCGTTTTCCTTCTGTGTGACACTGCCACAGTAAACCTGTTAGGAAGAGATTTGCTTTTTTTTTCTTTTTTTTTTTAGAGGGCAGTGTCACTGGCCCCCACATGTGGGATCTGAACTGGGGCCGCTGGAGTCCCAAGCCAGCTCCCAACTACCGCGCCACTCGGCTGGCCCGAGATTTGCTTTTTAAATTGAGGAGTCATATAAAATTTAACTCAGAAGGAGAAATGGTCCTAAAATTTCTTGACTCTCCTAAACCTGAGCTGCTATGGTCTCTGTAACCAGGATTTGATGAAACTGAGACTGTAAAGTATGAAAGCCCCTGTCTCTCAGAAGTGCCTGAATGCCTATGGGCTCCTTCCTCAAGTGACATAAAAAAATTAAGAGTGCTGAACCCATAAAAATCCAAATAGATCATTCCAAACCCCTGCCTAAATTGCCTCAATATCCACTAAAACTGGAAGCTACCCTGGGGCTCTCACCGACTATAGAAGACTTAATTAAGCAAGTACTTATAATTCCATGCACTAGTCCCTGTAATACTCTGATCTTACCCATTAAAAAAACAAGTGGGGGCCGGCCGAGTGGCGTGGTGGTTGGGCGCTGGCTCGGGAAGCCAGCGACCATGGTTCGGGTCCCACATATGAGGGCCAGTGACACTGCCCTCAAAAAAAAAAAAACAAAAAAAAAACAAGTGGACAAAGTTGGAGATTTGTACAGGATCTGCATGCAACTGATAAAACTGTGATACTAAGGTTCCCTATAATTAGTTCCAAATCCCAGTACCTTCTTACCTATTATACCTACAGACTCAAAATGGATCACAGTGGTGGATCTCCACTCTGCTTTCTTTAGTATCACAGTTGACAAGGAGAATCAATATTTATTGGCCTTCACTTGGAAAAATCAATAATATACCTGGACTGTAATGTCACAAGGCTTCACTGAAGTCCCATCCTCTTTTTCAGAGATTTTACATTAAGACTTGGCAACCTTACAGTTCCCTAAGAACTCTACACTCATTCACTATATAGATGACTTACTGCTGATGTTCCCCTACAAACGAGGACTAGAAATAGATTTATCTATTATGGTAATTAGCTTGTAAAGGCCACAATGCCTCCATGGAAAAACTAATTCTCAAAAGAGAAGGACCACTATAGGATTTGACTGCAAAAGGCATTTCCGTCTCACCTAAAGAATAAAGACCATCCAAAACTTCCCCAGACCTACAACTAAACAATTAAGGTATTTCCTTGGATTTGCAGGATATTGCAGATCTTGGGCTCTAAATTTTTCTCTGATTGCATCTTCCCCATAAGAATTTATAGGGAACTCAATTCCAGAGTACTTACCCTGGGAAGATAATCATGAGCAAGCCTTTAGCTAATTAAAATTAGCCCTGCAATAAATTCCAGCCCTAAGGCTCCAAAATTGTAAACCTCTCACTAGCATCATAACCAGGCTCTAGGAGTTTTAACACAAGATCATGGAGGAAAATACAGACCTATTACTGTAGCTCACAATCAGACTTAGTAGCCAGAGCATATCCAAACTGTTTGAAAGCAGTAGCCATTGTAGCTAAATTGGTGGAAGCCTCAGCTGAATTGGTATTAGGATATGACTTGTACTTGCAAGTACTTCATACTGTTGAAAGCCTATCAAATTCAACATTTTTCAGCAAGTAGACTAACATCTAATGAGAGCCTTCTCCTTTCACCTTTAACCTCTGTCTTAAGTGCTGCAACTTGCTTAATCCTGCTACCCTACTACCGTTACCTGACAATGGCACAAATCACCATAACTGTAGATGTGGTGTCAGTTACTGACCCCTCACATCGACTTACAGGACACACCATAAGAAAACCCAGACTTGATATACTTCATTGCTGGGTCCTACGCTAAGAATGCATTAGGGAAATATCAAACAGGATATGTTGTAACAACTCAGCTATTGGAAAGGGGATCCCTTCCCCAATTTAAGTCTGCTTAACCAGCAGAGAGTTACACACGTTCACTTAGGCTTGCCAGCTATCCAAAGGAAAATCAGTAAGCATTTATATAAATACCAAATAAGCCTTTGGGGTGGTCCATGACTTTGGTATGTTATGGAAACAGAGAGAGTTCCTCACTTCTAGTGGAAACCCAATAAAAAAAATGGACTCCAAGCAAATGAATTTCTCTTTGTCATTCTATTGCTAACTGAATTGCAATTATCAAAATCAAAGCTCGTACTAGAAAAACAGAACCTGAGTATCAAGGACATGTTCTAGCAGACTTCCATGCTAAATCAGCCAGCACTAAAACTGTCCCAATATGCAACTTGAATGAATTCTATAAGATTGATTCTAGCCAAATTATTTCTCATATACGTAGAAGATATATGAGGCCCCTAAGCTGAAACAACAATGTTGGGACCAACAAGGGTACAAATTTAATATTAAATGAGGACTCACTGAAGGCCCAGATGGCCTCCTGGTTCTTCCTAAGTCCTTAAAAGTGCCATTATCAAAAGCTCTACATTCTGTAACTCATCATGGCACAGATAAAATGATCAAAATTATGAAAAAGTATTTGTGGGGTGACTATTCCAAGCTTAAAAAATTAGTTTATAACCAACATCTGATTTATCAAACCCATGACCCTGGAAAGACCATTAATGTATTAGAGCATTTCTACCATCTACTAGGCCATCTGAACACTTACAAAATGATTTCATTCAATTGCCTCTGTAATTTGTAATCAATATGTTGTAATTGTTCTCAGGATGAATTGAAGCTTTCCCATGCAGAAAGGCTGATGCTACAATCATGGCTAAGAAACTTTTAGAAAATATATTTACTTTATGAGGTATCTCTAGAAAAGTCTCCAGTGATAGGGGGAACTCATTTCCAGACAAATGATTGAACAATTAAATAAGATGCTTCTGACACAATGGCATTACCATTTTTTCTTACTGTCCTCAGTCATCTGGTAAAGTCAAACAGACAAATGGTAACTTACAACTAAAGCTAGTTAGATTAACTGTATCAATGGACTGTCCTTACCAAAATTCTACCATTGGTTTTCATGGAGCAATACCAATGGGAAAGCATAAATTAATACCTTATGAAAGAATAACAGGAAGACCTATGCCTTTGATGATAGGATCATGTGTCTTCTGTATTTATAAATTCTGATGACTCAATATTGTAAAGCTTTCATGCATCATGCCAGAGTATTCAGGTAAAGGAAATGTTCCATGATCCTCCCACACAAGGTTGAACCTTACACAACTTGGAAGCTGGAGAGTGGGTCTTCTAAGAAACATTGCCCTTGAATCTCACTGGAATGAACAATATCAGGTTCTCCTCACTACGGCAGCCAAAACTTCAGAGATTTGAACCTTGGGTTCACATCTTCCAATTGAAAAGGGCTCCTCCAGACTCTTGAACTGCATACCAGCCAGAGATCTAAAGTTAAAATTGATCACGGAGGTTCCTCACTAGAAGCAGAAGATATCTTGAAGTGGATAGCTCTTCCAAGATCACCAATGAAGATCTTCATTTCCAATATAAACTCTTTATCCCTTTTTTTCTACTTGCTATCTGATTTTTCTGTATATTAATGCATGGGAAGACGACACTATAATTAGGATTTCATAAACAATAGCTACTGCAGGAAACTTAACTAACTGTTGGATTTGTCACGCCAAACCAAAATCAGTATACGAGGAAGAGACTTTATTCATCCTATAAGTAATTTCACTGGAATCCCAAATGCCACTGTATGCCTAAATTGTTCCACAGGTCCCTTTTATAAAGTTATAATACTAAATCCGAATACCCTGTGTTCCTTGTCTCAATTTAATACAACTCTGGGAAAATGAGATTTACTGAATATATAAATAAAAGGCACTGCACAGCAGCCAGTGTAAATCACACAGATCATCTGTAGGTTTGCTGTCAGGCCCATATATTTAGGTGGTCCTTCAACATGTGATAATACAGTATTTGAGTCTTTGTTGAATGATGCTAAAACCAATGGGTCCATAAATTACGAGGGAGCCATATATACACTCCCTGGCTACTCCTTTAAATGTGGAGATTTTGGCAATGGTCTCTATGCTTCAGCAACTGAATTGTCTTGATAGCTGCAGGATAAAAGGACAATGCGCTCTTGCTGTATTTACTGTTCCATTTGTTGTCTCTTCATAATACTTCAGAAACTCAGCATAGGTCCACTCCTTTGAATTTATACTATCAACCAAAGAGTTTACCAGCAGAATGCTAATCCCTCTGGATGGGCGTTGTCTAGAGGCCCTTCTTCCTTGGCTTAAAGTTAGTACAAATGAATATGTTATCAGAAATCTTATCCTTAACTCTGGCAACCCTTGCTGGGTCTACTGGTAAGGTCACAGCAAAAATCCCTAGGCTCTCTCTCTTGCTAAGGTGGTTTTATATTATAGAATTGCTTTAGATTACTTGTTGGCTGAACAAAAAGGAGCCTACCTGAATCAGCTCTGGTATTATAGAAACTCAAATGTAAGAAATTAATGGGGCTGGCTGAGTGGCGCATTGGTTAAGAATTGGCTTGGGACACCAGCTCTAAGCAGAAGGACCCTGGTTCGGATCCCACATTAGGGCCAGTGATGCTGGGCCCTCTATAGCTAAGATGGTGAACAACAGCTCAACCTGGAGCTGGGCTGCCGTGAGTTGCCAGCGATGGCGTAGGCTGCAGAGGAACTGCAGTGGGCTGCCTTAAAGCTACCGTGAGTAGCTGGCAGCCGGCGTGAGCTGCCAAGAGCCACCGTGAGCAGCTGTCCAAGGGCCAGGGACTGATCTGCCTCACCTGGAAAGAGCGCAATGATCACAACACCAACACAGGCCAGTGAAACGATGTCCACCACAACTAGACTGAAGAACAAAATGGACAGCAACTTGTCTGTTCCGATTCCCCAATGCTGTTCTCCTCCCCTAATTCCCCAATAAAATCTTAAAAAAAAGAAATTAATGAACAAGCTAGCTGGCTAAAACAGATCGATACCTCATCAGGTGCATTCTTTGATTTATTTGATACTAACTGGTTTAGTTGACGGGGGCTCTGGCTACGGAAAATACGTCTGTCTCTAGGTATTATCCTCCTAATAGTCATCATTAGTCTTAAATGCATCTATAGCTGTGGATTTTGTGTGTTGTTTGGGGAAACAGGCGACACACTTATGGAGGGAAACAGATAAACTGAGTGCCATTATTTTGATTTATTACATTTTGAAGTATCATGGGGGAGGGCCTGAGAACAAGTCTGCTTTATCAGCAGTTCTAAAGCCTTATTACCTGAGATTCGCATTCTGGAAAACAAACTGAGACTGAATTATCGATATGTATGTCATGAGATTTGGGTTTTCGTCCTGATAGAAGAACATGTACTAACCTGGAAAAGGCTATGTGAGATTAAAGAGAGAAACCAACTAAACACCAAATCCCAGTGAAAGACGTGGATTTAACCAGAGAGCCACATACTTTAGTAGAACACCTCACTTTGGGGCGATTAGGAACGCAGGAGACATTTGACACAAGTGTAGGCTGCTCAAGGCAACTTCTTCCCCAGACGATCAGCTGCCAGCTTCATCATTCCCAGGAAGAATCAGTCTTTGGGTGGCATTTCTCTTTGTCCTCTGCTCCCTTTCACTTCTCATCATCCCGCCCATAGTTTATTGTTTGTAAGGCCTGAGCTATGAGTGTTGCCATTTCTCGGGTGCCTGCAGCAACCACTCTGCAAGACATGAGGTCGAGAGGTCCTCCTGAAGACAGAGAGGGAGGAGAGGGTTACTGGAAAGGGCACAACAGTTCCAGATAACAACTCAGCATGCACACATTCCAAGGAAAACAAAGCTCTAAGGCCATGCTCGGGGCCGGACCAAACAGTGTGGTCTAGATGTGAGCCTAGTCAGAGAGTGGGGTGACACCATTCAGCATTTGCTCTGCCCCAGTATGAGTGCAATGGAGGCTTCACAGATCAATGCCATCCTGGGGGTTGTGATGGGGGAATGTAGTTTGAGGTCCAATATTCTGGACTGAGATTCAACTGACTGCTTAGACCAGGACAGGAGAGAGCAGTTCTCAACCTCTGTGCTGCATGGGTGGCCACCAGGGACCCCATGAGTTGGCATTTCTGACTGGCAAACCAGGCGCTGCTGCTCTGGGGACAAGGCAGCTGGTGTTGGACGATGAAGCCCTGCATCCTCCTCCTGGGGTGTAAGGAACAGGACTAATGGCCTTGCTGGAGTCCTCCGCGCACACATATGCTCACATGGTTAAATCCAGTGTCAGACTTGTTTTTAATCTGAAAGGAGCCTGCTTGGCCTTACCACCTAAGGCTTATACCTCTTCAATTTTATACCTATCTGGTAGCTCAATTAAGGCCTTTCAGAGGAGAAAGGAAAAAAGCAGAAATCAAATGACAAAAGACCCCTTGCACATACCCAATAGTTAAAAGGGAGCCCCAGTGTTTCTGCTAACAACTTTAGGACTAAAAAGCTAGGAGAGAATGGAGTCTAAGAGGACTTACCCAGCCTCTGACTGGTTATTCATGAACATTAGATAAGCAATCTGCCCAAAGCTAAGTGCACATAACAGGGGAAGAGGTGCTAAGGGATTCACCCCATGGGGTCAGTCACTGGGACTTCATGACCTTGAAGCAGAAGGAACAGGTCACCTTTTGGATCTATTCTAAAACTTCACAGGGCACCCATGTGCTGACCCAACACCAAAGGGACAGAGCTGTGGGAATATTAGCCTCCTCTTCTTTGATTGGAGAATATGATGCTTGTTCTGCCAGTCTCATCAGATCTTGCGGGGTTGGAATGTATGTGCTTAGAAAACTGTCAAATGTTATATAAATGTAAAGTAGTGGTGCTGTTCTCATCCAGCTATATATCTTGACCCTAGGCTCTATTTCATGCCTAAAGGCATAAAGTGGAAGTCAAGAAGGGTGGGAAGGCATTGGCCTACTACTTTTCCAATGCCCTCACCTGGACTCTCATCAGTAGAGACTCTGAGGAAGTGGGGGACATTCAATCTGGAGGTATTACTCAGTCTAATCTCTGCTGTTGTATCCCTTGGGACTGAGGGTGGGCCAAGGGTCAGAGGGGTTCACCTGAAGTGTCCATCACGATGCCCCCTGCTTCTCTGATGATGACAGTGGCGGCAGCCAGGTCCCAGCAGTGCAGACCAAACTGGTAATAGGCATCTGCGGCCCCCGAGGCCAGGTGGCAGAGTGCCAAGGTGGAGCTCCCAATTACTCGGACCCTGAAGGAGAGGGAAGAGAGCAATGCACGTGAGTGGCACTGTGTGTAAGTTGGATTGCTCTTAAATAGTGTACATGCTTACTTCATTGAAAATCATCCCCACTGCTGGGCATTCCAAGTCATTAAAAATGAGCAACAAGGATTCTACCAACAAGCTCTAGATTCAACATCTAGGGCCCAGCACAGCCCTGTTCAGTAGAACTTTCTGCGATGATGGAAACATTCTGCATTGTGGTAGCCACTGTGGCTGCAGTAGCTACAGCACAGACCAAGGGGGAGGAAAGGAGATGAAGAGGATTGACTTGGATTTATGTTCCTAAATATTTACTGGAGGAAAGTCATTTAGGAGGGCTCTAAGGACACACAGGATTCACTGGGTGGGTGGCTTGAGATCAGTTTGGCTTCTCGAAGCTGCTCAAAAAGGAACAAAGGTCCCCTGTTTTCTAACAGATGGCTGCATGAACTCCCATACTGGACAATGCAGAACCACATGCCTCCCTGGGTCGCAGCACGGGCAGCAAGTGCTCCTGCTCCTGTCACAGGGATCTTTTCCTCTTTTGGTCCCTGGGGAGTTTGTAGCAAGACTGTGTTTGTCACTTTCCCCCTTGGCCTCAAGGATGTTTCAGAAACTGAAGAGTCATACCCATGAGCTTTGGCGTGGAGTAACCTTTCCATGTTGCTCAGGAACAATTTCAGAGTAGCAGGGTCACGTTTGGGACCGATTTCTGTTAGAACCAAGGCCTTTGAAAGATCTGTAATAGAAAGAATGTCCCACAATCAGAAAAACTAAGTCTTGGTTCTAACTGAATAATCTGGGTTTTCCTGACAAATATCAGCCTCTTATTCCTTCTAGAATCTTTTGAGTGGTTTATACTATAAAGTTTTTCTGATAGCTATGTTGAAAAATAAGGATGTACTAAGAGAGAGAAACAAAATTCACACACTTCCACCATCATCCCTTTAAAGCCACTTTCTGATTCATATTTCAGAAGGAGCATATTTTTTAGCTCTCTCTTTTCAGTAATAGTTAGCATGAAAAAGTTGGAAGAATTTGGTGCCTTATGAAAATCACCATCATTAAATCACAAATAAAACAAAATGACTCCAAAGTGGGACTGCCCAATGTCTGAAGAACAAAAATGCCTCATCAAATAAAAATGTCTTTAAAAACCTTTCTCTAACTGCTGTGACCACAGAGATGGATATCATCTCTGTGGAAACAGCAACTTTTAAGTAATGTCTATGGAAAGGGAGTTCTGAAGAGTAAACCCCTCAGCATAAAGGTTGACACTGTTGCTGTGTGTCCTCAGTACAGAGCATTGAGATGCTTACACTAAGCCCACAGTTCCTGTAATGGGAGTGGCGGGCTGCCTATGCCAGGAACCCAGCCCATGGGCATGGAAGGATGTGACCGGGCTCCTTTCCTGTGCCTGACTCATTGGTGGGGGATCACAAATGACTTGTCCTTGCTTTGCCACACACCCAAACACAACCAAATGTAGTCTGTCATGTCTTGTCAGGCCTGTTGATCAGGCACAATCAGCCATACCAGGTCTGTTCAGATAACAGAACACTCCATGAAGTGGAGGGAACGCACACTCCACAACTTATTTCACTTAGAGGGCCAAATCCTATGTCATCTGCAAAGTCATCTCTCACTGATGGACCAGATGATCAGTGAGAAGGAATTCTTCTCTCAGAGAGAATCTAGCCCATTTCCCCCTTTTCTTAAATCAGAGGATCTCATTTTATAAACACTTTCTGAAAACCACTTGGATCCACACCAAAGCTACCTGCCTTTGGGAGTTCTGAATCACTCCTCCAGGCACACACAGAAACAAAGCTGAGCTAATGCGCCTCCCACATGTCTGGTGTGGGCGCACTGGGCCCTGTCCATGGTGGACAAGGGGGCTGGACAGCTCCAGGGTCTCCATTGACAGGACCCAGTTGACCTTGCCAAAGTTTACCTCCTAATCCCACCATTCTGGGGCTGGAAATTGAGATGGTATTTTCTCTGGGGAAAATGGACTTCTTTTGAACATCAACAGGGCCAGGCACAGTAGGCACTCAATACAGTTACTGAAAAAATGAACTCTCTCCCTCAAACAATGGCATTAAGGAAACATTGATAAGAGTGTTGTTATTTGGGTTTGTTTGTTAAATTGCTAATGGTTTAAAATTTTTGGGAGGAGTTTTTGAGTTAAGTAGAATTTTGCTGGCTAGCCAAAGAATCTAATCACTATGTACAACACTATTTTGGGGGGAATGAATTTTGAATTATAAACATTTAGTTTAAAACAGTCTTTTGAGGGCCGGCCGAGTGACGCATTGGTTAAGAGCTGGTTTTGGGATCCCAGCGGCCCAGGTTCAGATCCCACATATGAGAGCTAGTGACACTGCTCTCTACAGCTAACAACAGCTCCACATGGAGCTGGGCTGCGCGAGCCCCGGTGATGGTGCAGGCTGCAGCCCCTGCTGCAGTGGGCTGCCATAGGCTATAGTGAGTGGCCAGCAGCCAGCGTGAGTGGCCGGCAGCCAGCATGAGTTGCCAATAGCTGCGGTGAGCGACCATCCAGAGGCCGGCGACCCATCTGCCTCATCCAGGAAGAACGGAATGACGATACTAACATGGGCCAGTGAAGCAATGTCTTCCGCAACTAGACTGAAGAACAAAAAGACAGCAACTTGTCTGTTCCCCTTCCCCGATTCCTCAACGCTGTTCCTCTCCCCCAATTCCCCAATAAAATCTAAAAAACAAAACAAAAAGCAAACAAAAAAACAGTCTTTTTAATAATAACACATTGTAATTTGGGGAGTGTCCATTAACTTAAAAAAGAAATTAGACTGTATGCATGTGATTTTAGCCAGGGAAAACAAGGAAGCAGGATGAGTTGTTTCAGAGGAGGCCTATGGAGGACAAGCGAATGAAGCAGCAATGGCATCTTGCATAATCTTACTACTAATTTCCTTACCTAATTTCAAATCTCACATGCATTTGCATGTGTACATGAAGACCATATTTTTAAAAACAGTTTTACAGGTTACTCTGTTTGCTCTTTCGATATAACAATATATTGAGTACACCTTTTCCCATGGTTCCATACTTGTAACAACTGAATACAATTCTATTCAGTGGAAGAATTGGTTTAACCATCCTCCACACAGGAACTTTTTTTTTTTTTTTTTTTAGGGCAGTGTCACTGGCACTCATATGTGGGACCTGCACTGGGGCCGCTGGCTTCCCAGGCCAGCGCTTAACCACCGTGCCACTCGGCCAGCCCCACACAGGAACATTTTTAATTCTTGTTATTTTAAACAATGCTATCTCTTTCTATATATGTTTGTGCAGTCATGTTGATATATTTTCAGGTAAGATTAATAGAAGTGGGATTTCTGAATGAAAGAGTGTGCATATTTTAGAATTTGATAATTAAAGAAGACATTGAAGATTTTCTCCCAGGAACTAGAAAGCTGGTCAATTTCTATCTATAGGTAAGCACATACTTTTAATCAGGTTCATAAGATGTGGCTACTCCTTCTGTTCTTAATTAGAGGGAGGGGCTGGCTCTAGGGCGACTAGACCAAAAAGTCTCAGGAGTGCCAGCCTAGACAAGCAGATAACCCCACATACAGGGCCAGTACAGGAAGAGCAGGAATTTTCAAACTAAATGCCATCGGGCTATTTCACAAGAGAAATTAGCATAGTGTTGGAAACAGTAATTGCTCACATTTACCAAGCCCTTACTCTCTTCCAGACACTTCCATGTATGCTTTCATTCCTCTACCACATTCGCTATCGATCACTCACCTTGTTTCACATCTGGGGAGACCAAGCCTAGAGAAGTGAACTGCATGAGGTCATACAGCCCTTAAGTGGTAAGGCCCAGACTTAAACTCAAGCATGTGTGATTATGTGAAGAAAGAGTTTCTTCCCATAGTTTTAAATTTGTGAATAGATATCTCTGTACCCAGTTCCTTCCTCTTCTTCTAGCTGCAATGTATCTATTCTTTCTCATTCTTGCTAACATATTTTTTCCCAAATGACATTTAGGAGTAAAAAGGATGTCTGAGTGCTGCCACCTACAGGCAAAATGCTGTTTTATTTTGCCTCAGATATGAAAAAAAGGTAAAAAATTACAATCCCGTCTACTTAATATCTTCTTACATTATGATTATCTCTAGTTATCCACAATTACTATAATTTTTGCATTTTATTACCATTTATCCTATATTTATAATATTTTTGTTCTTAATCAAATGCTAATTTTTTTTTAAATTTAAAATATTCTGTGTCTTCATGGGTATGTGTGTGGGGAATGGACAGTTATTGCTTAATGGGTACAGAGGTAAAAGTTTTGAAAATAGATAGTGGTGACGGTTGCACAACACTACAAATGTAATTAGTGCCACTAAATTATACAGTTAAAATGGCTAAAATGGCAAATTGTTATATATATTTTACCACAAAAAAAAAAATATAACAGCAGATTTTGAAGTAGGGCATCTGTATCAATAAACAGATTTTAGGGAGAAAAAATAGTCTGTGACTTCCAACAGTTTGAAAACCCTTTTTGAGCAAAGTTAAAATACTCAGAGTATCAAAGAGCTATGTTATCTTAAGAGAAATTTTACAACTTAACAGCAAGAGAAGCAAATCTCATGTATACATTGAAATATGTACTGATAGAGAAAAAGGCCACTGTGCTTTAAAGTCTGGAAAATATCCCCTCTGCACACCAGCTGGTTTTGCTAAATGTAAAGCTCCTGTGACAATGCTTATGCCAGCATGTATTTTTAAACACATGCCCTAATCCTTTCAGACTTCTCAGACTATTAAGAGCTATTCATATGAAACAAAATTTAACTTTATTTTACTTAGAAATATAAGTACTAAGAAGAAGATTGGTGACTGGGGGTGGAGGTAGGAAGAGGGGGAGTGGGGAAGAGAGTGCTTCATGGCTACAAGGTTTTACCTTGGAGAGTATAAAAATGCGCAGCATTGCGACTGTATTGCCATTGAATTATTCATTCTAAAATGGTTAATTTCATGTTCTTTGACTTTCACCTCAATAAATTATTTTTAAAGAAAAAAACAAGTAATTTGGAAAAAAAGGAGTATTGTTTAGAATTCTACAAAAGACAGAATTGGAAACCTATGTAGCAACCACATAGATTTTAGCCTCTCCCAGCCCCCTCCGATAAAAAAACAGACAGAACAACTAGGAAAACAACAAACAAAACTATAGATATCATCTACAAAAAAACTAATTGACAAGGTATATCCAAACCCCAAAACACAATGGGTGGAGCAATCCTCCAACAGCTACCAAACCATGTGGCATCGTGGCATCAGGAAAAAGGGAGAAGCATCGTGTATCTATTGGACCTGAGAACAGGAGAACCTCACAGTCACCAACAGCCACTCACTGGAAACCAAATTGGGCCAATGTGAGAGGAGCTGTGCACACATCAATTCCTGGGTCCTTGGTATGGGGTGCGAGGTAAAGTTTGAAGGTAAGGGAGCTGACCAACCCTATGACCTCGTATTAGTGACTTACCAGGGCCTCTTAGGGCAGGTCCCAGTACTGGCTAGAAATGTATGGGAGTGAATTCCAAGTTCACTAGATGGAATAACAGGGGCAAAAGAAAGAGAACTGAGCCAGATTACAGTGAAAGAGGGGAACAGGGCCAAAAAAATAAAAAAATCTATGGACAAGGCCAATTTTTTTGACCTTCAGAAAAACAGAAGAGGGAGTTCTAGAGCTGTGAAACTACAAAAACTGTCTTGACTAACCCGGCCCTCCCAACTGCAAAGTTCAGGAATATAGATTTCTAGTAGAAATAAGTTAAAAAAAAAAAAAAGAGGGCCGGCAGAGTGGCGCGGTGGTTAAACGCTGGCTTTGGAAACCAGCGGCCCCGGTTCAGGTCCCACATATGAGGGCTAGTGACACTGCCCTAAAAAAAAATAGAATCATGGTTCAATCGCATATACAATTATCATAAAAAGCATCAGGAGCAGAATAACATTTCTCCAATCCAAGAATGCCAGAAGGATTTGTCCACAAACCAGAAACAGCTTTATGTAAAAGAAATAAAAAATATATGAAAGAAGAGGGTGTGGATGAAAAAGGGGCCATATACTAAAACCTGACAAGCTCAGCAGGGAGGCCTGCTTGGCAGGCCCTACAAAAAGTATCCACATCGGATGGTCTGAACACAAAAATTCCTAACTAAAAGTGGGTTGTAGCTTCCTTAACAAAGGTCAGTCTTTACCTTAAGTGAGTCTATTTATTGTCTTTTTGCATCTAAGATAACATAAGTTTGGAATGAATGTCAGAGTAATCCTTTTTTCCAGACCCCTCAGGGCACAGTCCACTGTACCAGAGCATGAGACCATAGAATCTCTCATTGTTGTCTTGTTCCTCAAATACCATCTCTATGTGTTGTAAATGTTAATTATTAACTACTCTGTGCACACCAATGTAAAACAAGTACGTGTCTCTCCATTTTACTTTTTATCCAATCCCAGAGATTTCCTCGCTTTGTTTTCTCGTACCCCCTTAATCTACCACCAATGGATTTAATGTAATCCTCCTTATGTTTCCTTTGATTATAATATAAAATAAGCTGTAAAACTGCCTTTCTCCAGAGCATTTTTTTAATCCATTGAGATTTTGCCTCCTGGTAATCGTCATCAGTTTGGCTCAAATAAACTCATTAAACTTCTCTACAGGTTTGGACATTTCTGATGTCGACAAGAGGATAGAACTTAAGAAAGAATCTGAAAACTTTTCAGTAAGAAGATTAAACTAAATGAATACAAAATGAATAAACACAATACATTATGCTTTATAAGAAATAGAGACGAAAAAGAGATTTACTTAATTATTTTTTAAGAGAAAGTTTATGAGTTTATTTGAGCCAAACTGACAGCAATCGCCAGGCAGCAAAATCTTGATGGATTGAGAAAATGCTCCTGAAAAAGAGATTTTTAAAAGTTGAAAGAAAAAAAACCCCCACAAAACTTAAGTGACTTAAAATGATACAAAATTAGGTTCAAGATAGCGGATTAGGTAAATGCTATGCCTACTACACCAACTACTACTACTACTACTACTACTACTACTACTACTACTACTACTACGCCAGGATTACACCAAAATCACAAATAAATTATAGAACAATCAACCTCAAGAATCATCGAATACTAAACAGAACCACTATGACTCAGGATATAACGAAGAGGCCACATCAAGTCTGGCAGGAGGGGCGGAAATGCAAAACAGGCAGACTCCAAATCCACAGATAGAGGTTGAATATCAGGAGGGACATTTCAGTGGAAGAGGTTCCCCCCGAAGAGGGAGGGGACCCCAGAAGGGCCCCCCCAACCCCACGCTGGGCTCCCCAGCCCAGGGGTTCTGTGCCAGGAAAAGGAGTTCCCACAGCATCTGGTAGTGAAAATAAACGAGGACTCTGTCTGCCCTTCCAGGTGGGGCAGAGGCAGCTGGAAACCCAGATGCCCTCTTGTATAGCTGGCACATGGGCTCGCTTGCTCACAGGCACTCACCTTGTCTCTGGTGGAAGGGTTGACAGCTTGGGAGGCCCAGGGACATGTAGGGAAGGACTGAATTGAGTGGTTTCGGCGTGGGATATGGAGGGACAGAAGCCATTGTTGTTGCTGTGTGGAGCTTGATACATGTGTGGATTACAGGAGAGGGCGCTATCTTTGCAGGGTTAAGCCCTTCCCCAAAGGGCCAAGTCTGGGACTGTATTGATCTGGTGGAATCTGTGTGTGCATTGCTTTAGTAATGCCCTGGGTCCCCACCCTCTGCACAGCTGATACTACATACATAGCCTGTGAAACTCTTGACTGCTAGGCTGCTAGCCCCACCCCACAGGCTGTGGGCCTGAGGTAGCCCAGGAAATATTTGCTGGTGGGTGGTAACCCAAGACCAGTGCTGCAGTGTGACAGATGGTGGCAGGCCTGAGACAGCCAGTGGCTGGATATCATGTTTTCTGGGTGTTTTTGCAGGGTGGTCACTGGCCCAGCACTGGTGTAGGAGCTGAGACTGCACTGACTTTGTAGAAACCACTGACCACACCCCTTAGCTCCCTGGAACTCCATCCTGCCCACCTAGAGCTGCATCATTAGGAACACTCTGTGTGCCTGGGAGGCCAGCCCCACCCCCACAAGCTGTGGAGGAGGTTTTTTACAGCAGTGGACAATCGACTGCTGTATTTTGGTGGTGGACAGTGACCCAAAATCTGAGCCACAGACACTTGGGAGCAGCTCTCAGGAATTTACGAGCTTGAGGCTGGCTGTAGTATTCTCCAGGGCACTGTGCAAGGTAGTCACAGGTTGGGTGCTGGTGTAAGAACTGAATCTGCATTAACTTTGTAAAAACCGCTGGTCCCATCTCATGACTACCTTGAAGTCCACTCTGCCCAGCTAGTGCTGCATTGCTGAGGGCACTCACAACACTGGGTTTACCAGCCCAGCATGTGCCCCTAAGGAAGCACTTTCAACAGCTGGGGTTTATGGGCAGCTGGTGGGTAATAGGCTTAGCGTACCCTGAGCCTTTTGCTAAGCTGCCTCAGGCTCACTATTGGTGGCAGATGGCCTCAGTTCACAGCAAAGCCACTCACACATGCCTTTAGGTCCAGCACAGGCAGCAGCAAAATACATATAGCTTTGAGGCTTCTATCAAGTAGCGGTGGGCAGGTAACAGGCTCGAAATTGCCCTGCATGGGAGCCCCTCCCAAGAAACACCAGAAAAAACAACCAGATGCCAGCTTCAGACCACACCAAAACACTACCTGGTTAGTCCCACAAGCGGAATACCCAAAGGAGGAGGGTGTCAACAGCACAAAAAGCCTGCAGGAGCGAAGCCTCCTCTGAGAGGTCAGCCCCCACACAGCGGCTCATACACTGTGGTGTAGCCAATCCTCACAGTTAGGCAGCCTGGGAATCAATCCTACCAACTGACTTGCCAAAAGTAATCAAGGCTCAACTACAACAAGAGAACACACACTGCACACAAGTGACACTCCTGGTACATACATACAGGAGACCAGGGAGACTGTGCGATTGGACCACACAGGACGCACACTACATAAGGCCACCTAGTAAAGACTGAAAGACATAGGAGATTGACCTAATACATAGAAGCAAACACAGAGTGGCAACCAGAATGAGGAAACAAAAAAATGTGTCCCAAATAAAAGAACATGAAAAACCTCCAGAAATGGAACTGAATGAAATGGAGGCAACCAACCTACCAGAAACAAGAGTTTAAAACACTGACATAAGAATGCTGAAGGAGCTTAGTGAAAATTTCAACAAAGAAATACCAAACATATAAAAAGGACATAGAAACCATAAAAATGAACCAGTCAGAAATAAAGAATGCAATAACTTAAAGAATCAACAGATTAGATGAAGCAGAGGATCGAATCAGTGATTTAAAAGACAAGGCAGCAGAATACACCCAATTGGAACAACAAAAAGAAAAAAGAATAAAAAACAATGAATATAGTTTAAGGGACCTGTGGCACAACATTAAGCATAAAAACATTAGCATCAGAGGAGTACCAGAAGGAGAAGAAAGGGAGCAAGGGATTGAGAACCTGGTTGAAGAAATAATGACCAAAAACTTCCCCAACCTAGTGAAACAGATATACATGCCCAGAAAAGGCAGAAGTCCCAAACAAGATGAACCCAAACAGGCCCACACCAAGACACAGGATAGTTAAAATGAAAAGGTTAAAGACAAAGAGGGAATCCTAAAAGCAGCAAGAAAAAGACAATGAGTTACTACTCACAAGGGAGAGCTTCTATGAGACTATCAGTTGATTTCTCAACAGAAACTTTGCAGGCCAGAAGGGAGTGGCAGGAAATATTCAAAGTGATGGGGCCGGCCGAGTGGCACGGTGGTTAAGTGCTGGCTTGGGAAGCCAGCAGCCCCAGTTTGGTCCCACATGTGAGGGCCAGTGACACTGCCCTCAAATAAAAAAAATAAAAAAAGAAAGAAATATTCAAAGTGATGAAAAACAAGGACCTACAACCAAGACTACTCTACCCAGCAAGGCTAACATTTAAAATTGAAGAGACAAAGAGATTACCAGACAAGGAAAAGCTAAAGGAATTCAATACCACCAAGACAGTATTACAGGAAATGTTAAAAAGGCTTCTTTTAAGTTGAAGAAAGGAGAAACAAACAAATGAAGATCAAAAATGAGTAACAAAATGGCAATAACTAAGTACCTATCAATATTCACTTTAAATTGAAATGGAGTAAATGCTTCAATCAAAAGACATAAGCTGAGGGCCAGCCGAGTGGCTCAGTTGCTTAAGAGGTGACTTAGAGCACATACTCTGAGCAATAGGGACGCCTGTTTGATTCCCACATGGCCCAGTGAACACTGCACCCTAGCTGAACTGTCATTGAGCTGCCAACTGGTGGCAGGATGGCTCAGCTGGTGTAACAAGATTGTCTGTTCAATGGTGGGCTATGCCCACCTGCAACTAAACACTGAACTCCGCACCTTGAGCTGAGCTGCAGCCCAGATGGCTCAGTGGATAGGGTGTGCGCTCTTAACAACAAGGCCTCCGGCTTCAACTCCCACATGGGATGGGGCTACACACACCTGCAACTAAGACTGAACTCAGCACCTTGAGCTGAGCTGCTGCCCGGATGGCTCAGTGGATAGAGCGTGTGCTCTTAACAAGGCTGCTGGTTCGACTCCCGCATGGGATGGTGGCTACGCCCACCCGCAACTAAGATTGAACACAGCACCTTGAGCGTAGAGGCCATGAACTGCCGACGGGAAGCCAGAGGGCGACTGGCGCCCTCCACTATGAAGATTGAAGAACAACTTGGCTGGTCCCCCTCCCCAAATTCCCCAACACTGTTCCCCTCCCCAAATTCCTTAATAAGGTAAAAATAAAAGAGACATAAGCTGAAAAAAAAATTAAAAAAAAATTAATAACTTTTTGTTTAATTCCAAAAATCTGCAGGGTGACTGGTTAGCTCAGTTGGTTATAGCGTGGTGCTTATAACACCAAGGTTGTCCGTTCAATCCCCGCATGGGCCACTGTGAGTTGCACCCTCCTTAAAAAAAAAAAAAAAAAAATTAAAAGACATAAGCTGAGTGGATAAGAAAACAAGACCTATGCATATGCTGTCTAAAAGAGACCCATCACAGATCAAAAGACACACACAGATTGAAAGTAAAGGGAAGGAAAAAGATATTTCATTCAAATGGAAATGAGAAAAAGCCAGTGTAGCAAGGTTTATATCGGACAAAACAGACTTTAAAATGAAGATTATAATAAGTGACAAACAAGGGACATTAAATAATAATAAAGGGATCAATCGAACAAGAGGACGTAACATGAGTAAACATCTATGCATTCAACCTAGAAGCACCTAAATATATAAAATAAATATTGATAGACATAAAGGCAGAGAGCAACAGTAACACAATCATAGTAGGGGGCTTTAACACCCCAATGACACCGATGGATAGATCCTCCAGACAGAAAATCAACATGGAAACAGCGGCATTAAATGACACACTAGACCAGGTAGATTTAATAGATATTTTTAGAGCATTTCATCCTAAAGCAGCAAAACATACATTCTTTTCAAGTGCACGTGGAACCTTTTCCGAGATAGAACACATATTAGGCCACAAAACAAATTTCAATAAATTAAGAAGACTGAAATCATATCAAGTATTTTCCTTCACCATAGTGGTATGAAACTAGAAATCATTTACAAGAAAAATACTGAAAAAAACACAAACACATGGAGATGGAATAACATGCTACTAAGTAATGAACGGCTTAACAATAAGATCAAGGAAGAAATCAAAAAATAACTTGAGACAAATGAAAATGAAACACAATACCCAAAATAGATGGGACACAGTGAAAGCAGTCCTAAGAGGGAAATTCACAGTAATGCAGGCTTACCTAAAGAAACAAGAAAAATCTCAAATCAACAGTCTATCTTTATTCTTAAGGAAACTGGAAAAAAACAGCAAAAAATACATGTAAAGTGAGTACAAGGAAGGAAATAATAAAGATTATAGTGGAAATAAATGAAATACAGACCAAAAAAAAAAGAACTGTTTTTTGAAAACTGACAAACCTTTAACCAGACTCATCAAGAATAAGAGAAGATACAAATAAATAAAATGAGAAATGAAGGCGGAAAAGTGACAACAGACACTACAGATATACAAAAAACTTTAAGAAAATACTACAAGCAACTATAAGCCAACAAATTAGATAATCTGAAGGAAATGGATAAATATCTAGAAGTATAACATCTTCCAAGGCTGAATCAAGAAGAAACAAAAAATCTGAACAGATCAATTACTACCAATGACATTGAATCAGTAATCAACAAGCTCCCAACAAACAAAAGCCCTGGACCCGATGGCTTCATTGGTGACCCAATCAGTCAAAAAAGAATTAACACCTATTCTCTGAAAACTATTTCAAAAAAATCTAGGAGGAGTGAAGGCTCCCAAGTTCTTTATAGGAGGTCACCATTACCCTGATCCCAAAACCAGACATAGACATTACAAAAAAAAGAAAACCATAGGCCTATATCCCTAATGAACATAGATGCAAAAATCCTCAACAAAATATTAGCACTGCATTCAGCAATACATTAAAGAGATCATACACCACAATCAAGTGGGATTCATTCCTGGTATGTAGGAATTAATTAACGTGATATACCACATAAACAAAATGAAAAATAAAAATCATATAGTCATATCAGTTGATGCAGAAAAAGCATTTGACAAAATCCAGTATCCATATATGATAAAAACTCTCAACAAAGTGGGAATAGAGGAAACATATCTCAACATAATAAAGGCCATATATGACAAACCTATAAGCTAACAGCATACTCAATGGGGAAAAGTTCATAGCATTCCCCTTAAGATCAGAAACAAGATAAGGATGTCCACTTTCACCACTTTTATTCAACATAATACTGGAAGTTACAGCCACAGCAATCAGACAAGAAAAACGGATAAAAGTCATCCAATTTGGAAAGGAAGAAATAAAACTGTCATTTTTCAGGTGACATACTATACACAGAGAACCCCAAAGATTCCACCAGAAAACTGTTAGAACTGATAAATGAATTTTGTAAAGTAGCAGGATACAAAATTAATATTCACAAATCGGTTGCATTTTTATACACCAATAATGAACTATCAGAAAGAGAAATTAAGAAAAACAATCCTATTTATAATTGCAGAAAAAAATAAAATTGGAATAAATTTACCCAAGGAACAGACCTCTACTCAGAAAATTATAAGACACTGAAGAGAGAATTTAAAGATACAAATAAATGGAAACATATACCATACTCATGAATAGGAAGAATTAATATAGTTAAAATGTCCATACTTCCCAAAGCAAAATATAGATTTAATGCAATCCCTATCAAAATGCCAATGACATTTTTCACAGAACTAGTATAAATAATCCTAAAATTGATATAGAACCATAAAAGACCCCAAATAGCCATGACAATCCTAATAAATAAGAACAAAGCATGAGGTTTCACAGTATCTGATATCAAATTATACTACAAGGCTATAATCAAAACAGCATGTATTGGTATAAAAACAGACACATATATCAATGGAATAGATACAGAACCCAGAAATAAATCCATGCCTATGTGGTCATTTAATCTATGACAAAGGAAGCAAGAATTTACATGCTGGTAAAGACAATCTATTTAATAAATGATGCTGTGAAAATTAAACAGATACATGCAAAAAAATGAAACTGGACCATCTTGTTACACCATATACAAGAATAAAGTCAAAATGGAATTCAAGACTTAAATGTAAGACCCCAAACCATAGAATTCCTAAAAGAAAATATAGGAAGCAAACTCTCAGACATTACCATTAGTAACATTTTTACTGATATATCCCCTTGGGCAAGGGAAACAAAAGAAAAAATAAACAAATGGGACTACATCAAACTAAAAAGTTTTTTCATAGCAAAGGAAACCATCAACAAAACAAAAAGACATCCTACTGAATGGGAGAAGATATTCACTAATGATATATCTGATAAGGGGTTAATATCCAAAATTTATAAAAAACTCATTCAACTCAATACCAAAACCACAATCAAATTAAAAAATGGGCAGAGGAAATAGAGACATTTCTTCAAAGAAGACATACAGATGGCCAATAGACATATGAAAAGATGCTCAACATCACTAATCATCAGAGAAATGCAAATTAAAACCACAATGAGATATCAGCTCACTCCTGTCAGAACAGCCATTCATCAATAAATGAACAAACAAGTGTTGGTGAGGATGTAGAGAAAAGGGAATCCTCGTGCACTGTTGGTGGGATTGTAAATTGGTGCAGGCACTATGGAAAACAGTATGGCGGCTCCTCAAAAAATTAAAAATAGAACTACCTTATGACCCAGCAATTCTATTACTGGGTATTTATCCAAAGATATCCAAAACACTAATTCGAAAAAATATATGCACCTCTATGTTTACTGCAGCACTATTCAAAAAATTCAAGATGTGGAAACAGCTGAAATACCCATCAATAGATGACTGGATCAACAAACTATAGTACATTTATACAATGGATTACTCGGCCATAAAATAGAATGAAATCTTACCATATGCACCAACATGGATGGACCTAGAGGATATTATGCTAAGTGAAATAAGTCAGCCTGAGAAAGACAAATACCATATGATCTCACTTATGTGTGGAATCTAAAGAACAGAATAAACAAGCAAACAAAACAGAAATAGACTCAGAGAAACAGATGATTGTTAGATGGTTGCTAGATAGAGGGATGTTGGGGGATGGGGGAGAAGGTGAAGGAATTAGAAAGTAGAAATTGGTAGTCACAAAATAGTCACTGGGATGTGAAATACAGAATGGGAAATATAATCAATAATGTTGTAAAGATTATGTAGGGTGTCAGATGGGTACTGGGCTTATTGGGGCATCACGTCATAAGACTGTGTAGATGCCTGACTACTGTTCTGTACACCTGAAGGTGATGTAGAATAAAGTTGAATGTCAACTATAATTAAATATGTATTTAACTATGAATTATTTATTTATTATGTATTATTATTTATTAATATATAGTTAATTTATATATTTAATTAAATATACATTATATATATAGTCATGGTATACAAAGTACAACATAGGGAATATAGTCAATGATATTGTAATAGGTATATACGATGTCAGAGGAGTAGCAGACTTGGGGGTGGTTATCACTCTGTGAGAGCTATAAATGTCTAATCATTTTGTCATTTTGTACACCTGAGGGAAAAAAAAAACAACCCACAAAACTATGATTCAAGAAAACTCTTCTGAAATTTTTTTTTTTTTTTTAAAAAGGACTTGAAATTACATATTGAAAGGGCATACAATGTACCTAGGAAAACTGACTCAGATTGTACTCTAAAGAAAAAGAAAAAAATATTTTGGGCATTCAGGCAAAACATCAAAGTCCCTTTATAAGGGAAATAAAAATTGTCTTCAGACTTTTCAATAATGTGCTTATGCTGAAAAATCATGGAGTAAATTTAAGATATTCAACATAAGAAAATGAAAGCCATGTGTTTTGCTACCAGAAAATGGATTTTCAAGTCTAAAGGCCACTGATAAACTTATGAACATGTACGAACTCAGGGAATATTATTCCCATAAGTCCTTCCAGAGAAATCAACTGGAGTCGTTCTCAAAGTGTGGTCTCTGAGCTTATTTCAGGAATCTGTGAAGTTAAAACAAATTTCATAAAAATACTAAGATATTATTTGCCTTTTTCATCATGTTAACATTTGCACAATGGATAGACAAAGCAAGAAAAAAAGGCCTCATCTGTTCTAATAGTCACTGCAGTCTTCTCTGCTTTATTGACATACTGGGAAAAATGTGAGTATTACTTAAGAATGATGAAGCTGTAAAAATTATCAATTGTACTAAATCTTAAAATCTAAGTGCTATACATGTCTTTTGTATATTCTGTGTGATGAGATGGGAAGTACACATAGAGAGCTTAAACTATAGTTATTCAGAATTGGGTATTTGGAAGGTACTTTTATGAAACTGAAAGAAGTGAGCCCATCATTTCAATTGCCAAGGTTGCCACTGATTGAATTCAAGTTTCAAGTGGAAATTAGAATTTGGGAAGACTTCTATCTACCACTCTAAGCTTGACACCTTCCAAACACCCAAAGATTTCTCTTGAGAAAAGTGGTGATATTTATGAATCTGACTTTTTAAGTATTTTTAAATGAAATATATCAACATTTGGAAAAGCTAAAAATCTCAGTGAACACTTATTTTCCAAATGACCAAAGCATGATGTTACAAAATCATCCACGAGCAAAAGATCCATTCAAAAAAGGCAACAGCCCAATGGATTTCAATGTAACTGAGTACAAAAAAGTTGATGTCACTAGATTTTATATACAACTAACTTTAAGAAACTGCCATTTCTTGAGTTTTGGTGTAGCATCAAAGAAGAATATCCTCAATTATCTGAAAAGTCTATTAAAATATTTATCACTTCTCCCTTTTCCAACTATTTTTCTGTGTTAGGCCAGATTTTTTTTCACACATCAAATCAATATATTACAACAGATTGAATATAAAAGTTGAATATAAAAGCAGATGAGAATCTAGTTGTCTTCTATTAAGCCAGACATTAAAGAACTTTGGACAAAAATGTAAAACAGTGCCACTCTTCTCACACAAAAAAAATTTTTTTGAAAATAGTTATTTTCCATAAAAATATATTACTATATTAATGTGTAATGAGTTCTTTATTTTAAAAGATAAAAATAAATTAGTATTTTAAAATTTTGTTTTCAAATTTCTAATATATAAATATAGATATAACTTAAACAAAGTTATATCAAACAAAGTTGGGTGGGGTCTTCAGGGTAAGAGCATAGCTGGTTGCTCTGCCAATGCATATACAGCATGACCATTCAAAATTGGAAAGATAACGGGGAAGGATGTAACAAGTAGAATATGCTCACCAGTTGTGTTGTAGTTACCGAGAATAAAAGCATATCATTTTTAACTGACATACTGGAGTATATGCAGAGGGGGGAGAAGAGGCTACAAGCTAAGTTTAGTATCACTGATAACAGGGAATCAATAGACAATAACCTAAACAAACAGAGGACTAGGGATATTATATAAAATTTTTAATATAAAGAGATTAAAATAAAAATATAAAAGTTTCTAAATACCAAAAATTATACTGAAACTGAGACTAAAAGCTAACAAAAAAGCTATTTATTTAAAAAAAAAACACCAAAATGAACAACGGAACAATAAACTATTCAAAATTTTTAATGGGGCCAGCCTAGTGGCTCAGTCGGTTAAAAGCTCGCTCATGAGTGTGAGCTCTGAGCAACAGGGTCTCTGGTTCGATTCCAGCCGGAGCTGAGCAGCCACTGAGCTGCCAACAGGTGGCAGGATGGCTCAACTTAAGAAAAAAACAAAACAAAACAAAAACACTTTTAATGGTTCTCTATAGGGTAAAAAGGACAAAGAAGAATCTAAACTTCTTTGAATATACTTAGTTTTATAGATTTGACTTTGGAACCATACACATTTTTTTTTTTTACAAAATTACAAAATAAAATCAATTTAAAAAGGTAATTCTAAATTAAAAATAAAGTAAAACAAATGTAGCTAAGTGATTAGATTCAGTTGGTGGAATAACCCAAGGGAACAAAGAACCACTTCAGAGACTCATCAGTCTGGTCCTGGACCCTGGGGGATATTTGTGAAGGACAAAAAAAATTACAGAAAGACAGGGCCGGCCGAGTGGCATGGTGGTTAAGTGCTGGCTTTGGAAGCCAGTGGCCCCAGTTCAGGTCCCACATATGAGGGCCAGTGACACTGTCCTCACACACAAAAAAAAAAATTACAGAAAGACAAAAACAAAACAACACTGAAATATCCTTCAAACTACTTTCAGTAGTCACTTGTTGATAGTAGGGCTGGTAGTGTTTCTTTGACAATTGATATGTGTGTGTTTTGGGATAAAGTGAACAAGGATTGTGAGACATTCAGTTTATCATTCCTGGTGTCACTGAGCACTAGGAATTTCAGCATGGGGCAGAGACACACATAGAAGAGTTAAGTAGAGAAACTTGTAGTCATGAATTTAAATGGAGAACACCAGTATGAATTCATGAAGAATTTCATATTATAAAAACTTGTTTCCTAGTTCTGTCCATTGAAAAGTCCTCGTCACAAAGATCCAGGAGCCACAAGGACCTCTAGAGCCCAGATTATGGCCTTGAAGGGCCATTTTCCATAAGAAGAGATAAGTGGAAATTTGAACACTGACTGGATACTGAATGATTTTAGGAATAATTACTAATTGTTGGAGTGGTGTGAATTGGTATTTGTGACTGTTTTTCAAAGAGTAATCTATATGTTTTAGAGATCCATACTGAAACACTGGCTAAAAAGTGATATCATGCTTGGGATTTGTATCAGGTAGTTGTTTGGGGTGCTGGGAGTTAGGTATGGAGTTAGGTGGGGGAGTGGATGAAGCAGGATTGGCCACAAGTTGGCAATACTGGAGCTGTGTGACAGGTTCTGTGTGACAGGTTCTGTAGGTTCATTGTACTTTTTCTGTCCGCTTTGTACATGTTTGAAATTTTGCCTGGCGGAATTTGAAGAAAAAGCTACTAATAAAATTCTGGCCTCATCTAATCCTTTACCCCTAATCAATGTAGGATTATCATTTTTTGTGTGTGAGTTGAAGACATTCCAGAAAGGTATAATAGGAATCAGAAAAGAGAAGGCAAAGCAAGCACAGAGGGAAAGATTAGTTGTGGCTGTTTTAATGGCTGTTTTCTCTAGAAACGCATCTTAATTTTAACAATGCGCTGTAATTGATCCTGTGCAGACTCAAGTTTCTTCTTTAATAATGACTCTCATTTTGGGGTACTATGTGCCAGGAACTTTGCTGAGTGCTTTCTCTACATAATTTTATTTAACCCTCAAAGTTATCGTCATCATCATCCCACTCTGTATATGAGGACTGAAATTTGGAAGTTAACTGACTGATAAGTGTCAGCATTAGAAGGTGACAGAATCAGGATTTAAAACCAGGTCTGTATAACACCTAAAGATTGGGCTGCTAAAGGTTGTGCTCCATCACCTCCCACAGAAACCTCGTCACCCATGAAATAGAAAACAACCAGGTTGAAAACAACACACTAGATTTTATAGGTCAGAATTTAAAAAAAACAACATATCACAAAAGAGCTTTGGAACAAGCAATTTTAAGAGAAGTAAGAACCACAGCTGTGTTGTCAAACACTTATGACAGTGTTTGAGTATGAACAAACACTCTGGGACAGGAGGGTATTTGAAGATGAGCCAAATATTCTGATGACCAAAGTCCCTGCCCACGTGAGTGGTATGAGCCAGTGCTGGGAAAGTGATCTGAGAGCCCCATTGAGGACGTGAAGTTCTAATGCATGACTGAGCAATGCAGGCAGCTGAGTGTGTAGGAATACCGCTGAGTGTTATAATCAAATGAAATATAGAGCAAAGTTCACGTAAGCGTGTTTAATAACATGCTTTCTCACTACTGAGTTACATAATTCAGCTTGAGTGCTTTGCCTCCTGGCATGTGGAGCTGTAATTAATGCTACTTTTTACACTGCCAAACAAAATATTTCTGGGACAGAGAGAAATAGGGCAGGGCTAGGACTCAGAAGCGGTAACTGGTTAGTGGGTCCTGCTGCTCCCACCTCTGTAGCCCCTAGTGACCGTTTTCCCTGCCTCTCACCCTAGGCATGCTTGTGACTCTCATAGGCCTCCTAGGGAGCTTCCTCGGTCTCCCCAACGCGGTCTTGCCCTGACCTTTCCTTCACCAACAGAAGTTCACCTCCCTAACAAATCAGGGTCACAGCACTGCAAGAAGTCTGTGCTGTAGCAAATACCTCCTGCTGTAGCTAGATCAACATCTTTGGTGTCACAGAAACTCAAATATAAGAAATTAACAATTAACGCAGAGCTCCTGGATGACCCTGCTCTCACCAGATCACAGCCGGAGAGCCTGCTGTCCTTACTAGATGAGGAGCAGCTAGAGAGCAAGGCACATGTTAGTCCTCTCATTTGTTTCTGAGGTCATCTAGGTACACAGGTATCACCGGAGGGAGGAAGAAAAGGCAGAATAAAAAGAGACAATGGAGGGGCTGGCTGAGTGGCACAGTGGTTAAGCGCTGGCTTGGGAAGCCAGTGGCCCCGGTTCGGGTCCCACATATGAGGGCCAGTCACACTGCTCTCAAAAAAAAAAAAAAAAAAAAAAGTAGAGACAATGGAAAGAGGGCACTAGATAAGACATTTTTTAAAAAGAGGCTGGAAACAGGTAGACAGGGGAGGGAGTAAGGAAGGCAGAGGGAGCTCAGAGCGGAAGTGATGACACCGCAGACCTTAGTGGTTAAATGAAATAACGGAATGCGGAGTGGGGGAAGGGGGCACCTCATGATGTCCTGCTGTAGAAACATTCAAGTGAGAAGTTAGCAGGAACTGTGCTTTCTACCTTTTCAGACCCAAATATGGGTCATCTCCTAATCTACCTGCTCCTTAGCCTGGGGCTCTTTATTTCTGCCCTGCAATTTTCTGTCCCCTACAAAGCAATAAAATATCACCAGTTTAATCAGTGTGAGAAGGCCAAAAAAAGTCAGTGAAACACCTAAACCAGCATATTGCTATTGATATGTAGTTATATATGCAAATTAACGATATCGTAGTCTCTTTGTAATAGCTACTGGATGGATGCCCTTGAGGTTCTGCTTTAGGAATAACAATGACAATGGAACATCTGTGGTGTGCAAAAACATGGCTTATGTACACGACTTTTCACTGAAACTGAAGCCAGCTGCAGTTAGTCCACATCCAGGGAGCCACAGACTGCTCCAGGGAGACATCACCCAGGTGACATCAAGATGACTGACATTTACCTGGATGCTCTGAGGGCCAGAGCATGCTTCTGACTCTACCCTTGGCCTTGGACTGCTAGAGACCAAATCATAATTAGTCACTGGATTTCTTTTAGCATTAAAGATGAAAGATGTGAATGCAAAATAGAATGAAACTATTTAAAGCTTCTAGCCACATTCACAAAAACATTGATACAGAACTGGTTTAATTTCCAGTTCATCAGGGACATGGTGTCCCTAAAAAAGGATTGAACTCTCAGCAGGAGATTCCACCACTGTCTCACAAAAGGGTGGTTTGGGGCATTTTCCATTCACATTTCTCAATCTGAAGTGAACTGAAACAAGCCGCATGAAGCCTCACCTGTCTCCCCGGAGACCTGGAGCCGCTGGCCGTTGCAGAAGGCGCCCCGGCCTCTCCGGCCAGTATACAGCCGCTCCTCTGTGCAGTGGTAAATCACTCCAAATTCAAGCTGTAGGGGGTAGGAGCAGGACAGAAAACAAATGCTGTTCACTTATTGGACATAGAAAATAGCACAGTAATTCAAAGGTGAAAGTGTTCTAGGTGGTCTGACTAATACAGTGATGATGTGATAGAAAATAGCTTTCAAGAGGGAATTAAAAAAATCAACATCTAGATTCAAAAACTAGACCTGAGGGCCGGCCGAGTGGCGCAGTGGTTAAGCGCTGGCTTGGGAAGCCAGCGGCCCCGGTTCAGATCCCACATATGAGGGTCAGGGACACTGCCCTCAAAACAAACAAACAAACAAACAAAAAACAAAAACTAAACCTGGACATGAAAGCAAACTTTCTTTTTTAAAATAACTACTTAAATATATACTAAAACTAGTAAAACTATATTTAAAAATTAACATCATAATCAACCATTAGTAACTGAAAGTTACTAAAACAAGCTTAATGGTTTAGAAAGGCTTTTTTCTTTTTTTTTCCTGGGGTGAAAAAGGCTACTTGTGACTCTAATCAAACTCCACAAGAAACCCTCAAAATTGCTGATGTGTGAAGAATGAAGAATGCATTTGTAATGCCAACAGGGTCACAGAACCCAAGGACAGCCTGAGGAAGGCAGATGTGTTTCAGCAAAAAGGGCTCATCCCTGAACAGGCGAGTGTTAACCATCAGCCACACTGTCATAAATCAGTGATAAGGCCTTGGGTCACAGCCTCTCAATAAGGGACAGTGAAAAGAAGAGAGTGAAAAAATGCTACTTGACACACACGTTTTTGTGTCTTTCCTCTACTGACTTCTCACTATTCAGGGTTAACAACAGCAAGTGTGCTCAGTCTGGGGGTTAGCCAAGTATTCATCTCTCTGGAAAATGAAGAGATCCAGGACAAATGCCTCGGGAAAGTCTCGGCCAGCCAGGGCTGAGCTCGACCACAGTGGAAGGGGCTCTCTCTCCAACCTACAGGAATCGGGTTTATTTCTGGGAAGGATTGTTCAGTCAGCACTTACCAAGGCCTATAGCCTTCCAGCAATACTTAACTATCCTCCCACCTCCACTACCCTGGCATAAAGGGCTTCCCAAATCCAGGTCAGTCCTATGCTTTGGGGAGCCTATGCAGGGTGGCCTGTGCCCCTGGGTTGAGCAGGTGGCCTGGAGGCCTTTGCTGGCATGAGGAAATGGTGAGAAGTGGGACACTTCCCATGACCAGGGACCCTCTGCTACAAGCCCAGGCCAATTGTGTGCAGTCACACACACCAGACCCGTCATAGGCTGCAGCATTTTGCCCCCCACCTCTCAGTTACTAACATGGCCACCCCCTGAGGTGACCGATCAACCCCCTACTCTGTTTAATGACAACATTTAACAGAGAAATGAGTAATTAACTCCTTACGCAAATTTCAATATTAAAATTCTTGCTTATTTTTAACTTAAGTACTTTTACATGGGTATAAACTTCTCTCAGTTTCTATGCTAGGGAATCTATGCTAACATTGAGGATTAAGTTGAAAAAAATAGTGTTCTAAAGAGGGATATTTGGAAAAACACTGAGCCCCCAGTGCTATTTAAACAAACATAGTAGTGGGCCGGTAGAGTGGCGCGGTGGTTAGGCGCTGGCTTGGGGAGCTGGCGGCTCCAGTTTGGGTCCCACATATGAGGGCCAGTGACACTGCCCTCAAAAAAATAAAATAAAAAAAATAAACATAACTGTAGTAACTACAAGGAAATTAAGGCTTTTCTAAGTGTTGTTGCTTAAATTGACTAATAAAGCTTAAGCCTTGATCCCACACCTTTGTTACAGGCCCTCTGATGTTGCTTAGTTCCAAGGGTCTATGGGAACCTGCCACAGCAACATTCTCACGCTAACAGCTAGAGGAAGATGAAGAATAGACTTAAAAGAATAGAATGGGATTAAAAATGTCCTTCAAAAATAGGAGCTCTTTTTGTGTATGAATAGATCACACGCCCCAGGGGTCAGATGGAGATTAATTTAGATAATTTCCTCAGAACTTCCCCTTCCACAGTTGCATCACATAAGACCATAGAGGAAATAGGGCCAGCAAGGAGCTCCAAGTCTACACACCCTAAAACTGGTTTGCATTTGTTTACTTTCTCAGATTTGAAAAATACATACTTGGATTTACTAGTCACGATTAAGACACATGACAAAGAGAGAAAAACAGAAGTTCAGAGGTTGAAACCAAAAAGGAAGATGACTAAACGAAACTTGAACTGGAGCCCTGGAGACCTGAGGGGCTCTGGGCCACCCCCACAGGGGCCCCAACCACCATATACCTCTTGGCTTACAGCAAATCCAATGCTTACTGCCACAGTTGGAAATCTGCAAAGGAAACCGGAATGGTTTATATTCTAAAACATAAATGGCCTCATGCAAATCAACATGCAAACTCTTAGGAGCCTCTGTGTGGCTGTGCAGTATCACTCAAGGCACAGAAGGACCTTTCTACAGTGTGGGTGAGTTTGTTTTTTTAAAAGCTACTTCCCATAATTTCACTAACTGCTTCCTAGACAAACAGGCTTAGCTGACCATGTTGTAAGACAGCTGACCTTGAAAGCAAGCAGTATTCTAAAAGTCATGTAAGATAGATGTATTCAACAAGTACCCGGTTGAGAGGGATTATAATAATTAGCTTTCTGATTCTCAGAGACCTAAAGGAACAGCTGAGCCCTCCAGAAAGGCCATACCTATATCCCAGGCAGGGTGAGGAGGGGCCTCTGGGAGGCGACATTGCAGGCCCCAGGCTACAGCCTCACTCAGAGGCTGGGTCAGGGTAATACCATCTCTCTCCTGTGTGAGCACCCAAGCAGCCACCAGCGTGTGTAGGCCACAGAGGTCAAAGGCCGGCTGTGACACTGGTTTGCCTATGTTTTATTTTGTGATTTGTTGTTACTGCTCTGTGTCTTCAAAATAATCTCTCCTTTATGGGAAGAGCATCAGAGCTTAACAACTAGTAGGAAAAGGAAAGGCTGAGTACTGCTAACTTACAGGAAAACCACAAAACCAGTCATACATGGTTCTGAGCCCTGGCTGCCAAGGTGGCAGCTGTGTGGCACTGTTGTCCCTGATGGCTGGCTCACTGAGTAAACGCACTGTACACCAGCCTAGGTTTTAGTTCCGACTCTCAGAAGAGTTTTTTCCCACTTGCTTTAGTCCCAACACTGCTGGACATAAGGGCCAACAGGTCTTATCTGACCTAGAGTGGCCAAAGTCTTCCGGATGTCTTTAGGTCAGGAGAATTGCTACGATTGTGGTCTTGACGATGTTCTGGAACTATAAGGGTCAGCACCACAGTTTGTTCTCCAATTGATGCTCTTCTCCAAGTTTTCTCTCTGGCCTCACATTCCCCTTGGTCCTGGGGCCACTGAAGCCCATAAAAAGCTCTCAGGTGGACATGTGGCCTTCTCCAGACCATGGGGCTGAGCCCACCCTGTCCCTATTACCAGCACAGTGGAATGCTGACAGAAGTAACAGGTGCTCCACTCAGCAAACACACCTAAGAGGGGAGACCTATGATTCCACATGAACTCCCCAGGCGAGTGTCAAGCTTTAGTTAAACTTATAGTCTGGTGACACTGTTGCTGTAACCAGATGGCACTATGCGAGTGCCTCAATAGGATAACCTGTGTGGGCATTACTGACTGAATTCTTGAGATAACCCACATTTAGAAAAGAGTGATGATTAATATGCTACATCAGAATTAATTTACATACTTACATATAAACATACCATTTGAGGTAACACATACAGGATAGCACCAGGAGCAAGGACCCTGTCATCTGGCTGTGCTCACACTTTGTTACTTTAAGTAAGGAAACGAAGCATTTCCTTATCATCTATGGCAGGGGGTCTCAAAGTGTGGTCTAAGAATGAAGATCCACGGGCTACCCAACCTACTGAATAGGGACCTGGGGATGAGCCAGGAACTTGTGTCAACTATTCATCTGGGAGTTCTATGCATGTTTTTATTGGAGAACCACCTTCTAGGAACCATTCAGAGCCCTCAGTCCTAGACAAGTGGGTACAGCTCCTACAGCCCCATAGGTAACGGCTTCTGAAGCCATGTCCCCCTTACTTCCCTGGGCTCTGCAGATCACTTCCCTTCCACTAATGGCACCTCTGACCTCCCTACAACCTACTGCTCTTTAGCTGTCATTAGCCCAATCAGATTAGGACTGGCCAGCTTCTAGTGGGTTCCTCATTCCATCTCTCATGGTGACATGGTTTACATGACATGAGCCACATCTGATAATGGCTCTGGAATGCCACCCCTCATATGTCCATCTACGCCTCACGCTCTGGCAGCTGTTAGGCTGCACACATCTGCTTTCCAACCCTGTTTGCTTTTCCAGGGGTCCTTCTTAATTCAACCCAACATTTTAAAGATAACAAACACAATGGATTTTAAACAAGTGAAGATTTCCTACATGCTCTGAGAGTTTCTCACAAATGGAAAACATTTAAAAAATATCAAGACTTGATCACCTATTTATGAAACTAAACCTATTAGCTTCCAAAAATGCTGTTTGGAAAAAGATAACATCTTAGAGGACAGTTTTGGCACTAAAATGGAGTGACCCACACTTATGCTCACCTGTGCACAAAGTTGCAGGTGCCATCAATAGGGTCGACAATCCAGGTGGGACTTGGGGTGAGCACACACTTGGCCCCGGCAGCTGCAGCCTCTTCCGCAATGAACCTGTGGTGGGCAGGAGCTCAGCCTGAGAAAATGCACCAAGAACTCAAGACAAAGCACTTCAAACTGTTTCTTGTCTCGCAAAGACAAAGCAAACACAGTAAAGAGATTTCATTATGGTTTCTCTGGGTCAAACAGAGGCAGAGTCTGTAATAGACCATTTTCGTTTCCATCTGTCTGCTATTCTACTTACTCAGCAGAATTTAGAAAACCCAAAGTGACACCCTGATGGAATTTTGGAAAAGCATCAGGGAACTGGCCAGGCAATACAAAAAGATACAGGAATGAGGAACAGTGGGAGGAAGACCGTATAAAAGCAATACTGACCTCTGTTTCAACTTTAGATTAGAGGTCAGAAGGCCAAGGACACATAAAAGAGCGTGAGGAACACTGGCCATGGGGCAGGGTCCAAGCTTGGGTTCTCCCGCTAGTAGTACTGTGGTCTGGGGCAGACAGCCTCACTGGACCTGAGGCATTAAATGTTACCTACAGCTGACACCTCCCAAGTCTTTACTCAGCCTGGCCTCTCCAGAACTGCAGACAAAGTGACAACTGATCCATGACCATAAAGATGTCCCTGCCATAAAGGCTCGATGGGAGCTGACAATTCACAGAGGCCCTCTCCACTCTAGCTTTTAGCCCAGGAGCCTATGGTGGGCTGCCCCACAGGGCACTTGTGCCCCCTGGGGAACTTGAGGGAAAGGTGAAAATGGGAGGAAAGTGAGGTGAGGATAGTTGTCTGCTCCCATCTTTGAATGACCCCCACCCACCAGTGAAAGCCTCTGCTTTTCCCTTCTTCAGGCTCTGGTGCCTCCTTCTCCCAATCCCTGGCAGCCTCCACAGGAGCATGGCCGGCCTGCTCCCAGCCTCAGGCCCGGGTACCACCCTGTATCAGCTGTAGTGGGCCCCTATCCCTGGACCCCTCCTTTGCAATTAGTCCTCTGTAGTCCAAGCCCTCCTGGAAACATCCTCACTTGAGCGGGCCATCTATTTCCCATTAGGAACCTAAACAATACAACCAACACCTCAAAATTAACCTGCACAAAAGGGAGCTCCTGGTTGTCTTTGTGTCTATTTCAGCAAAATGGCACTGCCAAAGACTCAGTTGCTCAGGCCAAAACCTAGGGAAGGCATCCTCAGTTCTTCCCTCTTGTCCTCCTTCCTCCAACCATGCACACAGGCTCCACACAGCATGTTGAGATTCATTCAGGCATCAGTATGTGCATCACAGCCGCCCCCTACAAGCTGTTATTCCTGCAAAGCTGGCCTCTGCTTATATCTCCTGGAGCTGCGCCTGGGAGTAAAGAACATATACTATCTAAAGCAGATAGGGCAGTGTTTGGTACACAAGTGCTTGGTACATGTCCCTGATTGTCAGAGAGCCAGGTTCACCAAGGGTGGGGCCTCTGTCCCTGCACTGCCTTATCACCAGGAACTGGTCTGTGGCAGGCACTGAGCAAATATTTGTTTTATATGTGAATACAAGGCCCTGCTGAGAGGTTTTCCATTAGCTTCTCATGTCACGCTCATGTCTATTACAGAAAAAGGAGACCTGAAGGCAATACGTTCTTACTAAGAAGGAAACAGAAGTGAAAAACGAGAAATGCTTCATGACCTATTGCTGGCATTTGCTGGTCAGTTGTGGTCATCAGGTAGCTGCTTAGCCCCGATGTCAAAGACTAAGAGTTCAGAGCACTGGGAAGGCCGCTTCCCTTCAGCCTCAAGGTGCTTCTGGAAACCACTTTCCCCAGAGGAACCATGTGTCCTAAGATTTTGCATCAATGAACTTGCAGATGAGATCAACATCACATCATAAATGAAAAGACCGAAGTGGAAACCTCTGTAACTGCTCTGTCCAATACAGTAGCACTAGCTACCTGTGGCTGTTTAAATTTAAATAATTTAAATTAAAATTTAAAAAAATTAAAAAGTCAGTTCCTTCATCTCACATTTCAAATGCTCACTAGTCAACACGGGCTAGAGGCTATTAAAGTGGACAGTACAGACAGAACATTTCTGTCTTTGCAGGAAGTTCTGTGGGTCGATGTCCTGTCTGTAACACTGTGAAATAAAAACAAGTACCTTGTATCCTGATGTCACTTTTCAGTCAATTACAGTGCTTTTGCATGCACTGTAACTTATCTGGTCCTCACAACTCTGGAATCACTACTTCCATTTCATAGATTATGAAATTCATGCTCTATATGCACACACAGTCATCTAGCCCACTCCATCTTATAAATTATCTGGACGTGCATCAGTATGTATGATGAGTGTACATATATCATTTTCATTGGTGTTACCACCTTCTCCTCACTGTGGTCCCATAAAGAAACCCACATAGGAGCAGGCAAAGCATTGAGGTTGGGGAGCACTAACTGAGACATCTAAGAAATTCACACTCTGAGATCTAGAGTGCAAGCACATAGAATATAAATCTGGTTCCTTGCTTTTGTCTACATCGGATCCCCTCCTCCTGCTGGGAACTGCCTCCCTACCATCACTACCTTCCATGGACTACTGGATCCTTTGGATCACATAATCCAGGCAGGCAAGTCTAGATGAAACAAATGGCACAGTGAAAGACATGGAGAAAGAAGTCAGAGGAGCCAAGCCTGGCAGGGTGTGGCCAGGCAGTGAAGCCAGAATTCCTAACCTCAGCAGAAACACAGGTGATGGACACAAAGAACCACTCCACTTAGCTGATGATTAAACATGGCATTAACACTGCTTGGTTTTCTTAACCAGAGATTTTAGGAATTGAATCTGTTTTCAATGTCTTCTGTAGCTACATGATTCTCCCTTGAAATGGCTTGAGATTATATCCTTAAAGAAAAGGGTCCACACCCTAAAAATACACATATTAGGGACCAAGTGCAAAGCTGTAAGAAGACATTACAAGGTCAAGATGGGAATGGAAATTCCCACATGTAAAGATCAGTTCCCAGGAACACTGAGGAGGAATGTGGAATGTTTTTCCTTTATAATTAAACCTGATTTGGGGCCGGCCGAGTGGCGCGGTGGTTAAGTGCTGGCTTGGGATGCCAGCGGCCCCGGTTCGGGTCCCACATATGAGGGCCAGTGACACTGCCCTCAAAAACAAACAAACAAACAAACAAACAAACCTGATTTTAAGTGGGAAGCTGGTATCTATCAAAGTAGAAGGGAAATTGCTGAGGTCTCCTGAAAGGTGGAAGGGAGAGCCTCTTGCAGGACTGACATCTAACATGCATGTGAGAGAACACAGCCTGCGGTGCAAAGGCCATCCACTCCGCACATTGAAGGGACTTCTTTGGATACACAGGGCCAAGTGGTCTGTTCATTAATTATCAAAACATGTGGGACATGGTCTTTGGGGTTCAGCAAGCAGCTTGTTTGCAGCAGCACCCATATGCTGCTGTGTTAACACAGCTTTTGTTCTGCACAGCATGTCTGATGGGAGTAACTCAAAGCACTCATACTGAGCCCTGAACTTTGTCAGCAGTTGGTTATTCACACCCAAGAGTTCTCAGCCTCTTTACCCAGTTGCCTAAGTGAAAGGAGATGGAAAGCATATCCATCACCTCCCTACCTACATCATGCCTGTGGGCGACACTCTGGGGCAGGACCTCCTGGAGGCTAACAGGGTCATGGACTGTGTCCACTCTTGAGGCACCAAAAATACCTCATTGGTATGTGGGGACGGATGTAGAGTTTTTGTTCATTTAAACCTGATGGTCTTTGTGTGGGGAAGCTAATACCTACAGAACGGGAGAGAACATTCTTCAGCTCTCCACAGAGGGAGAGGAGAGGGGACATCAACTTGGACAAATGGAAGTGAAAAAAGAAAGAGTGAAACCTTAATGAGAGCATTGGTACATTTACTAAAAAAACAATGCACATGACTAAACTGGGGGAGCTCAAGGGCCGTTTCATTACTCTATCTAACGTAGAGGAAAGTGGCAACTGGGGTAAGGTTCAAAATTTGGTGACAAATTACAATGATACATTCCGCTGCATCATTTAACTATTGGATTGTTGGAAAAGTCATGACATATTTTTCCTATGTTTTTCGTTGTAAAAATGTGTCATGACTTTTCCGACAACGCAATATTTGCCTTTTATTCTAATAGTCGCAACTTATAATTTTGACAGCCAAGTGCATCTGGGATTTTTCTTCCTGGCTAGTTTGTTTACTCTGTGACAAGGTCAGGGTCACTCTTCAGGCCACTAGGGAGCCAGTTAATGTTCCTCAGCCTCATCTTCTCAGGCTACAGCCCTACCCACCCCTAGAACCTCAGTGGCTCTGCTGCCCCAGAATGATACCCAGCATAAAACACAGTGGGAACATGAAGAAAATCATGTTCCAGTTGGCAGGGCTGGGAACATATATTTTTCAAGTCCAGGAAGTGCTAGGCACAATGCAGGGCACAGGGATCACCACAATGGACAGGTCCCACCCTGCCAAAAGAGCCCAGAGCAGGGCAGGGCAGGCTGTTGTGGACATCGAGCAGCTCGAGTTGCTGTCCTCCTTCCTTCGCCTGTGTCAGCCCAGACAAAAGTGACAGGACAAGTATATATACATATGGTTCAGTGATGCTACTGAATATTTTCAAAGTTGCAAAACTTGGATCTACTCAGAATCAACTGATAGAGGACTTGCGGTAAGATGGCGGAATAGACGGACGCTGTGTCAACTGCCTCTCAGGATCACACCAAATATACAAATAATTTATACAACATCTAACCTCGGAAGTCCCCTGAACACTAGATGAACAACCGAACCTCTAAATGAAGGACCTAAAGAGGAGGCCACGTCAAGTCTGGTACGAGGGGCGCAGTCAAGAGAGGGTGAGCCCCGTGAGGGATGTCCCAGCAGTGGGGAGGCTTCTCTGGTTGGGGAGAGATCCTCCGGCCCCACACTGAGCTCACTAGCTCAGAGTTGCTTTGCCAGGAAAAGGAGTTCTATGATAGTGGGCAGTAGAAATTAGTGAGGACTCTTTTTGCTCGGCTCGGTGAGGCTGAGGGTGGCTGGAAACCCAGTGGGGCCGAGGCACAGGCTCATTAGCTGGTGAGCACTCACCCGGTTCCTGGTGGAGGGAGTAGTTGTGTGAGCCAGGCCCAGGAGCCTGCAGGAACGGACTGAACTGAGCGCCTTTGGTGCGGAAGGTGGTGATTTTGGGACCTTTGTTCCCCTGGTGTGGAACTTGCACACAAGTAGTATACAGGAGGGCACCATTTTTTCAGGGTTGGGCCCTCCCACAGAGGGTCAGATCTGGGACCGCATTGGTCTGGTGAAATTGGCGCAGGAGTGCGTGCATGTGTGCGCACGCGCGCACAGGCAGTCTTGGATTTCCACCCTCCACCCTGCTTGTGCCGTGTTGCCAGGGAAACACTGGCGGGTGCCCTACAGCTCCAACAGGATGTTCCCTGAGAGGCGGAGTGCTGGACCTACCTTGGATCCCATTCTCTGCAATGCATGTGCTGCGAAGCCAGGGAAATGCTGGCAAGCTGCGCTTTGGTTCCAACAGGCTGCTCATTAAGACACAGGAGGGTGCGAGTCGCCTTGGGTCCCCGCTCTCCGCACTGTTTGTGCAGAGTTGCCAGGTTGAGGATTGGCTGTTGGGCTGCTGAGCCTCATCTGTGAGCGGCTGATTGGGACAAGCTGAGACTGGGAGTTTTCCTGAGAGTGTTGGGCTGGGAGCTGTGCACCTGAGTGATTCAGTCGGGACTTTCCTGGTGAGTTTGTGTGGGTTGGTTGCTGGTGCAGACTGCATGCTGCTCTGACTTGGTGGGGTCCACTGACCACATCCAGTGGTGCCTTGGGGGCCTGCCTGCCCCACCCATTTAGAGTTGTGTTGCCAGAGGCACCCGGAGCTCCTGCTGCCTGGCGCCCAACTCTGCAGGCCACAGAAGGTTTTTTGCAGCAGCAGACAACCCGCAACAACCTGTAAAGAATTTGGTAGTGAGCACGGTTCCAGAGCACACAGCAGCTAATTGCAGAGAGCTCACTGCAAGCCTGAGAGAGAGGCCAGTACACAAAATGTTAAGCTCTTCCCCACAACAGTTGGTGCTGAGTTGCCCAGAGACTCTCTATTGCTGAGCAACTGGTGTGCAGATTAAAGAGCCCCAGACCCTGGCATTTTTTTTTCTTCTTCTTTCTAGGTGATCTATCTAATACATCGAAGCAATCATAGAACAAAAGCCAGAATGAAGAAACAAAGAAACATGTCTTAAGTAAAAGATCAGAAGAAACCTCTAGAAATGGAACGAAATGAAACAGAGGTATCCAAACTTTCAGAGACAGAGTTTAGAACACTGATGATAAGAATGTTTAAGGAACTTAGCTAGGACATAAAGAAGGATAGGGAAACCATAAAAAACAACCAGTTAGAACTAAAGAATACAATAATTGAAATAAAGAACACACTTGAAGGAATCACCAGTAGATGAGATGATGCAGAGGATCGGATAAGTGAATTAAAAGACAAAATAGCAGAAATCACCCAGCTGGAAGAACAAAAAGAAAAAAGAATAAAAAAGAATGAAAATAGTTTAAGAGACCTGTGGGACAAGATGAAGTGCAACAACAAATTGCATCACAGGAATACCAGAAGGAGAAGAGAAGAAGCAAGGGATTGAGAATGTATTTGAAGAAATAATGACTGAAAACTTCCCTAACCTGGTGAAGGAAATCGACATACAAGCCCAGGATGCGCAGAGTTCCAAACAAGCTGAATCCAAACAGGTCCACACCAAGACACATCATAGTTAAAATGGCAAAGGTTAAAGACAGAGACAGAATCTTAAAAGCAGCAAGAGAAAGACAGCAGGTTACATACAAAGGAACTCCTATTAGACTAACAGCTGGCTTGTCTACAGAAACTCTGCAGGCCAGAAGGGAGTGGCAAGGAGATATTCAAAGTGACACAAAATAATGGCCTACAACCAAGATTGCTCTACCCAGCACGGCTATCACTTAAAATTGAAGGAGAAATAAAGAGCTTCTCAGAAAAGAATAAGCTTAAGGAATTCATTACCGCCAAGCCAGCATTGCAAGAAATGTTAAAAGGGCTTTTTTAAACAGGAGAACGGGGAAACAAACTAACACAGGAAGACCAGGAATACAAATAACAAAATGGCATAAATATGCACCTATCAATAATCATTTTAAATGTGAATGGGCTAAATGCTCCAATCAAAAGAGAGAGAGTGACTGAGTGGATTAAGAAAACAGGACTCATGCATATGTCTACAAGAGACTCATCTCAGATCAAAAGACACTCACAGACTGAAAGTAAATGGATGGAATAAGATATTTCATGCAAGTGGAAATGAGAAAAAGCTGGAGTAGCAATACTTACTTCGGAGAAAATAGACTTTAAAAAGAAGACTACAATAAAAGACAAAGAAGGGCACTACATAATAATAAAGGGATTGATTCAACAATGGGACATTAACCCTAGTAAACATGTATGCACCCAATATAGGAGCTCCTAAATATATAAAACAGATTTTGACAGACATAAAGACAGAAATCAACAGTAACACTATCGTAGTAGGGGACTTCAACACCCTGTTGTTAACAATACACATATCCTCCACACATAAAATCACGGACACAGTAGCCTTAAATTACACTTTAGACCAGCTGGATTTAATCGATATTTTTAGAACATTCGCCCCAAAGCAACAGTCTTCTCAAGTGCACATGGAACATTTTCCAAGATAGACCACATGTTAGGCCACAAAACAAATCTCAACAAATTTAAGAAGATTGAAATCATATCAAGTGTCTTCTCTGACCACAATGCTATGAAACTAGGAATCAATTACAAGAAGAAATCTGGAAAACACACAAATACATGGAGGCTGAACAACATGATACTAAATAGTGAAAGGGTCAAAAATGAGATCAAGGAGGATATCAAAAGATACCTCGAGAAAAACGAAATGAAAACACCACGACCCAAAATCTCTGGGATGCAGCGAAAGCAGTCCTAAGAGTGTAGTTCATAGGATGCAGGCCTACCTAAAGAAGGAAGAAAAATCTCAAATCAACAGACTATCTTTACACCTAAGGGAAATGGAAAAAGAACAGCAAAATAAGCCCAAAGGGAGTACAAGGAAGGAAATAATAATGACCAGAGCAGAAATAAATGAAACAGAGACCAAAAAAACAATACAAAACATCAATGAAACCAAGAGCTGGTTTTTTGAAAAGATAAATAAAATCGACAAACCCTTAGCACGACTAACCAAGAAAAACAGAGAGAGGACCCAAATTAATAAAATCAGAAATGAAAGAGGAGAAGTGAAAACAGATACCACAGAAATACAGGAAATTTTAAGAAAATACTACGAGCAACTATATGCCAACAAATTCGACAATCTGGAAGAAATGGATAAATTTCTAGAAGCATACAATCTATCAAGTCTGAACCAAAAAGAAACAGAAATTCTGAACACGCTGATTACTACCAAAGAAATTGAATCACTGATCAACAAGCTTCCAACAAACAAAAGTCCTGGACCAGATGGCCTCACAGGTGAATTTTACAAAACATTCAAAAAAGAATTAATACCTATTCTCCTCAAACTATTCCTAAAAATACAGAAGGAGAGAAGCCTCCCAAACTCTTTCTATGAAGCCACTATCACCCTGATTCCAAAATCAGACAAATATATTACATAAAAAGAAAACTACAGGCCAGTATCTCTAATGAACATAGATGCAAAAATCCTCAACAAAAATACCAGCAAACCAAATTCAGCATCACATTAAAAAGACCATACACCACGATCAAGTGGGATTCACTCCTAGTATGCAAGACTGGTTTGATATCCACACATAAATAAAGTAATATATCACATTAACAAAATGAAAAATAAAAATCATATGATCATATCAATAGATGCAGAAAAAGCATCTGACAAAATCCAGCAGCTATTTATGATAAAAACTCTTAGCAAAGTGGGAATAGTGGGATCATATCTCAACATAATAAAGACCATATATGATAAGCCCACAGCAAACATCGTACTCAATGGAGAAAGGCTAAAAGCTTTCCCCTGAAGACAAGGCTGCCCACTTTCACTTCTCTTTAACGTAGTTCTGGAAGTTCTAGCCACAGCAATCAGATAAGAAAATGAAATAAAAGGCATCCAAATTGGAAAGGAGGAAGTAAAATTGTCATTATATGCAGATGACATAATTTTATATAGAAAGAATCCCAAAGACTCCACCAAAAAACTGTTAGAACTGAAACGAATTTGGTAAGGTGGCAGGATACAAAATTAATATTCAGAAATCAGTTGCATTTGTATACACCAATAATAAACTATCAGAAGAACAAATCAGGAATCAATCCCTTTTACAATTGCTTCAAAAACAATAAAATATCTAAGAATCAATTTAACTAAAGAAATAAAAGACCTGTACTCAGAAAATTATGAAACACTGTAGAGAGAAATCAAAGAAGATACAAATAAATGGAAATACATACCATGTTCACGGATAGGAAGAATTAATATAGTTAAAATGTCAATACTACCTAAGGCAATACATAGATTCAATGCAATTCCAATCAAACTACCAAGGACATTTTTCTCAGAAATAGAACATAGAATCCTAAAATTTATATGGAACCACAAAAGACCCCTAATAGCCATGGCAATCTTGAGAAATAAGAACAAAGTGGGAGGCATCACGCTACCTGACATCAAAACATTACAAGTCTACAGTAATCAAAACAGTATGGTATTGGAATAAAAACAGACACACAGACCAATGGAACAGAATAGAAAGCACAGGAATAAACGCATCCATATATGGTCATTTAATCTATGACAATGGAAGCAAGAATTCACATTGGAGTAAAGATAGTCTATTTAATAAATGGTGCGGGGAAAATTGGACTGACACGTGCAAAAAAAATGAAAATGGAACACCTACTTACACCATATACGAGAACAAACTCAAAATGGATTAAAGACTTAAATGTAAGACCTGAAACCATAAAACTCCTAGAAGAAAACATATGGAGAAAATTTGCAGACATTACCCTCAATATATATATATCCCCTCGGGCAAGGGAAATAAAAGAAAAAATGAACATATGGGATTACATCAAACTTAAAAGTTTTTTCACAGCAAAGGAAGTCACCAATAAAACAAAAAGGCAGCCTACTGAATGGGATCAGATATTTGCCAATGATATATCTGATAAGGGGTTAATATCCAAAATTTATAAAACACTCATGAAATTCAACACCAAAAAAACAAACAACCCAATTAAAAAATGGGCAAAGGATATGAAGAGGCATTTCTCTAAAGAGGACATACAGATGGCCAATAGGCATATGAAAAAATGTTCAACCTCACTAATTATCAGAGAAATTCAAATAAAAACCACAATGAGATACCTCCTCACTCCGGTCAGAATGGCTATCATCAATAAACCAACAAACAACAAGTGCTGGTCAGGTTGTGGAGCAAACTGAACCCTGGTGCACTGTTGGTGCGACTGCAAATTGGTGCAGCCATTATGGAAATCAGTATGGGAGTATCTCAAAAAACTGGAAATGGAACTATTGTATGACCCAGCAATTTCACTCTTGGGTATCTACCCAAAAGAATCCAAGACGTTAGTTTGAAAAACTATATGAATCCCTATGTTTATATCAGCGCTATTTACAATAGACAAGACTTGGAAACAACCAAAATGCCCATCAGTAGATGACTGGATTAAGAAACTGTGGTACATTTATACAACGGAGTATTACTCCGCTATAAAGAAGAATGAAATTGTACCATTTGCAATGATATGGATGGACCTACAGACCATTATGTGAAGTGAAATAAGCCAGTCGGAGAAAGACAAATACCATATGATCTCACTTATATGTGGAATCTGAAAAACTAAATGAACAAGCAAAGTAAACAGAAACAGATTCATAGATATAGAGGAAAAACTGATGGCTGCTAGTTGGGAGGGGGATGGGGATGAGGGAGAAGGGGAAGGGATTAGATAGCATAAATAGGTAACTACAATATTGCCACAGGGATATGAAAGACAGTTTTGGGAATATAATAATGTTGCAAATATTTTGTGGGGTGTCAGATAGTCACACGTATTGTTAGGGAGACCACTTCATGGATGGAGTAGAGACTTGATCACTGCACTGTATACCTGAAACTGATGTTGTATAATATTGTATGCCAACTGTAATTGAATATATAGTCTCGGGATGTGGAGTATACTGTGGAAGGGAGTCAAAGGAATTGTAATAGATATGTATGATATGGGGTGGCGAATTGGGGGAGGGGAGTTGTCATTTTGAGGGGTAAAAAGTATAACTATTGCACTGTGTTGTACACCTGAAACTAATTGAAAAAAAATGTGTATTTCACAATAAAAGAATTAAGAAAAATAAAAATAAAAATAAATAAATACCATAAATATGTTAAAAAAAAAATCAACTGATAACAGGTTTAAGCATCCAACAAAGGCAGGCCTGAATGGAGGTTGTGAAATGTGAAACTCTCAACCTTGACCTGCTGGTTTGCTTTTTTGTCAGTGCCACCATATGACAGCATTAGTGCAGGAACTGCAGAGTGGACCTTTGTTGGGTCCCTCATTCCTAGGTAAGGAGTTTGAGACTATGAGGAAGTGGAGTAATTGCCAAAGCTAGGGGCAGAAGCAAGTTTAATTAAACCTTACTATTCTTTGATTCAGTCTATGCCTGTCTTTCAGATCAGGGACCCAGAATTTGGATTTCATGAATGAGCAAAATAATAAACTAGGGAGCCTACATCAGGTTTCTTATTTTATTAAAAACAAAACAGTTGCAATCTATATTTAATATTCTTTCATGAAAGACTAAAAATGAGGAAGGACATAAGCTCAGAATGAAGAAAGTCCTTCCTAAAAAAAAAAAAAATGACAGGCATACTTCTGTTAACATGTTTCAGTGATATATGAAAATGCTCTGAATGCAGAAAAATCACAATATACTATTTTGTTTTACAATATGAATGCAATTTTTTTCTCATCTTACAATTATGAATTTTTCTATGATCTAAAATATAATTAAATGCCCCATATTCTGGTGCTTTCTTTTAAATACTAGTCATTGGCAAAAAAAAAAACAAACTTGACCATAGATACGTTGAAAAATGGTTTCATCTAATTTGAATTTTCTAGGCAAACTAAGCAGAGAATAGGAGCAGTGACACTCAGCTTCGTCCATGTCCCAGCATTGCCCTCAAAGCCAATAGGGAGGTGGTGGCAAAGGGCCAGGGGGCTGACCATATCTCTGTCCTCATGTCTGGCCAGCACAAGCTTGTGGACCGCAGTTTGGGAATCACTGCTCTAAATCACTGATTCCTGGTCAGGTGTGTGCATCTGTATCTCCCGGGGCTTTTTGAGAAATGGCAGTCTGGCATTAGTGAGTTGGAGATGCTCCCAGGTAAGCCTGATGACGCACACCCTAGGTGAAGTCCACTGCTCTGGGTAGATGGTTTTCGAAAGGGGCTTTGGAGCCTGATGGTCCCCTGGCAACCCTGAGGCTGCCAGGTGGAGGTGGGGGAAGCCACATTCACCCATGTAATACACTGACTTTTATCTTGTGATATGCAACAATGAGTATTTAAATTTACCTTGTAAAAATGGAACCCACGCCCCATACTGACACAACAGTGGATCCGCACCACTAGCAACTGCTGCCAATACACATAATAGGGCATATAATTTCAGAATTCAGTTTTTCAAGAGTACTATAATCTGATTGAAAACTGTCAGAGCCCTGGTAACACCATAATGCCTAGTCTGCAGTGACTTCAAGGTCTTTGCCAGAACCCCACAGAGCTGACTCAGCATTCATTTCTCTCATAGCCACCTGGACCAATCCCACCAAAACCTTCAGAGCTTAAATAGTTCCTCAACCAGAAACAGCTGGCTGGTTGCTGTAGCTTTTTTCCTCTCAAAGAATAAAAGCAAACTATATGGGCCGGCTGAGTGGTGCGGTGGTTAGGCGCTGGCTTGGGAGGCCAGCAGCCCCGGTTGGGGTCCCACATATGAAGGCCAGTGACACTGCCCTCAAAAAAAACCAAACTATAGGGCCGGCCGAGTGGCGCATTGGTTAAGCGCTGGTTTTGGGATGCCAGCGGCCCCGGTTCGGATCCCACATGAGGGCCAGTGACACTGCCCTCTACAGCTAACAACAGCTCCACCTGGAGCTGGGCTGTGCGAGCCCCGGCGATGGTGTGGGCAGTGGGCTGCCATAGGCTACAGTGAGTGGCCCGCAGCCAGCGTGAGTGGCTGGCAGCCAAGCGTGAGCTGCCAATAGCCGCGGTGAGCGACATCCAGAGGCCAGCGACCGATCTGCCTCATCCGGGAAGAGCGCAATGACGATACCAACAGTGAAGCAACATCCTCCGCAACTAAACTGAAGAACAAGAAGACGGCAACTTGTCTGTTCCCCTTCCCCGATTCCCCAACGCTGTTCCCCTCCACCAATTCCCCAATAAAATCTTTAAAAAAAAAAAAAAAAAAAAAAAAAAAAACCAAACTATATAATACTTTTGACACTGTCATTTAGATTTTCAAAAGTTAAAAAATTATAAACATTTAAAAATTAGAACTTATAAAAATTAAAACAGGGCCGGCCGAGTGGCACATTGATTAAGAGCTGGCTTGGGACTCCAGCAGCCCCGGTTCGGATTCCACATATGAAGCCCAGTGACACTGCCCTCTACAGCTAACAACAGCTCCACCTGGAGCTGGGCTGCTGTGAGACCCCGGGACCGCATAGCTGCAGCTCCTGCTGCAGTGGGCTGCCATAGGCTACAGTGAGTGGCCGGCAGCCAGCATGAGCGGCTGGCAGCCAGTGTGAGCTGCCAATAGCCATGGTGAGTGACCACCCAGAGGCCGGCGACAGATCTGCCTCATCCGGGAAGAGTGCAATGACGATACCAACATGGGCCAGTGAAGCAATGTCCTCTGCAAATAGACTGAAGAACAAAAAGACAGCAACTTGTCTGTTCCCCTTCCCCAACGCTGTTCCCCTCCCCCAATTTCCCAATAAAATCTCTACAAAAAAAAAAATTAAAACAGATGTGACGAATCCTGACTACATACTGAATAAGGAAATATGAAATAACAGACACTCAAACACAAAAGTTGTCAACAAAACAAATCTGACACAATGGCAGAGAAAATTTTGAAGGGAGAGTTGGTGACCCTGAGATAATTTAACTAGTTAGAAGGAAACAATAGAAAAAAAGGGAGGTAAGTTTGTCCTTTCCTTCAATTAATCATTCACAGGGGAAAAAGTCGATGGTGCCTACCCTGTGCTAGATGGATGCTGAGAGAGATGGCCTTCGATATTTCTGCTGCATAAGTATATAGAATCTGATTTATATCCAGAAATCCAACATTGGGTATTTCAGTTTTAGTGATTCTCCATAAGAAAGGGAAGAGACCCCTTGCACCCAAAGCAGTGGTTTTCAAACTCTGTTCAGCAGAACTCCAGGGATGAAGGAGGGGCCTGAGGAGTCCCCACAGAACTCAGAGAGTCTTCTTCTGGGATCTGTTGTTTCCTTGGAACTAGATGCAAAATGCTGTGTAAATATTTGAATTTTTCTGAGGAAAATATTTATAACTTGCATTGAATTCTCCACATGGTGACCCCAGAAAGGTTAAGAACTTCTGCTCTAAAGAAGAGGGTAGGGTCCTCATAAAGATGTAGGGGAGGGCTGCAGCCTTCCCTGTCGCATGCTTTGGCTTGGCGAGGGAAAAGTGTATCACTGAATACCAGCAGAGGTATAGCAGCAGGCAGTGGACCTGGGCCCATATAGCTGACAACGCCATTTGGGGTCACATCCTTCTTGGAAAATCTGCATGGCACCATCAAGCAAACACAGGCTTCCAGGGAACATTACTGCTCCAGGTCCTTCCAGAAATAGGCTAAGTGGCTTAGCAGAGGAAGACAGGCAGGTCTCTTCCCCTGAGCGTATGTTATGGAAAGTGAAGCCTTTTCATTATTTTTAAGGTAATATTGACATAAGCGTTGTAAAAAGAATGAAGATATATTTGTTTGTTTACCATACAATCGAAATATCAGAGGGCAGACAGTGAGGTTTCCTGCTTGAGGTCTGTCCCCATCTACCAATGGCGCGGCCTCCAGAGTTAGACCCTGGCCTTCTTTATGAACGTGGCATAGTGTTCATGGGATGTTTTTCCTGAGGAATACACCTACCTGTGTGAAGGAAACTTCTTCTGCAGTTCAGAAATAATTAAATCTTCCACAAGGTGATCCGTTTCTGTGACAAGATCTGCAGCTGATGTTTTTGTTGAGACACGCTTTTCCTCTGAAAGGGCTTTTCTGATGATCTGAAATAAAAGTCCAGGATGGTAAACTGACAAACATCCTCTTTCACCAGACAAATGAAGTCTTTCCTCCTGTGGGGCCACCTCTTGTCTTTGGGGAGCGGTGGGGAGAGGCAGCAGGTGTGGGCCTGTAGACCACTTACTTCTGCCATCACTGACAGGCCTTCAGGGCTTAATATGACACCCAAGACTTTCAGTTTGAGTTTCTATTGAGCCTTAATTACCCACTACTCTTTTCACAATACTGACAGCCTTACTTGTTGAAGTTACTTTGTTCTACCTGTAAAACAATTTTTCTTTGAAGAAAAACAGTTTGTTTTTTCAAACTTTACTGGGGAACAGCCATGGTCACTGGTTACACAGCGCTTTCATGCAACAACGGCATAGTTGACTCATTTAGGGAGGGCGCAGCTCACAGTGGCCCATGCGGGATTGAATTGGCAACCGTGGTGTTATCAGCACCATGCTCTAACCAAATGAGCTAACTGGTCACCCCAAACATAGTTTCTGAAGAACATGAAACTTCATCCAACGTAAGATGATGTAACATCTTTGCCCCATAGAGTCCCATGGATTTGAATTTATGAGATTTCAGTGTAAGAACTTCTTTTCCCCAATTCATTTTATGAACCACATGAAATGGAGTGTGGTCTTGCATTCAGATTACAAACATTCAGACTGAGAAAACTGGGAAAGCTAAACTGTTCAAGAACTTAGAGGCATGCTCTCCCTGGTACTCTGGGTCAGGGCATTATTGACCATCAAAGGGGGACACTCCCATGAACTGGCTTTGGTGCCAAGTGGCCTTACTGAGCCCTCAGGGCTGAGCTCACAGGCAGGCTCTGCAGATGTGTAGGCTGCCAGGACATCCCATCTAAACTCACTGCAGCTAAATACAGGGGCACGGAATGGAGGGCACCCAACCTCCAATACCTCCTGCTCAGCCTAATCCAGTTCCAGGAAACCTTGGGAGACCCAAACAGGAAGGCATGTGAAGTAGTTAATCAGTCAATGGATGCTTTGGGAAAGTCAGCTCTATTTTGTGACATAAAAGGCATTCCTACTCCAGTTTGGGCTTTTCTTGTATTTTCTATCATTTCTTACCATGATGACAAAGTCGGGACACCTAAAAATGACTTCAGATCTTTCCTCTAAATCAGATAACACACTAAGATCCTGAATTTCTTTCCAAAGCACCTCACTCAGCTACCCAGACTTGACATCCTTTACCCATCGTGACACTTATTCTCCAACCTTAGATAGGCAGTTCCCCGAGTACCTTTTGTATGTTCAGCCTGCACTAATGAAGCAAGAGGAGGGCAGAAAGAGATTCACCTGGAAGTCTTCAGAGAGGAGATACTCACATGGAATTTTAAAGAATAAGCAGGAGAACCTCCTAGACATCAAACAGTACCTCCTTTTATGTTTCTTAAAGTAGTCTCCCCATTGTAGTGCTGGCCAAAACACTGAGCCTAGACAGGTTTGCATACTTTTTTCATCTTCTTGCAAAGATAACAGATACAAATTGTAGGAAATTTGAGGTGCAACATATTATGTAAATAATACAAAAGACAAAGCATATAGCAGTCATACATATTGCATTAACTAAAGACAGTCCCATTCATATTTCTGTGCCAGCCCCTAGACTATCTGCCAGATGCAGTCTTCCTGTCCTTTTTATGTATTTGCAACATCTTGCTTATCACTATCAGGTTAAAACACTATCTCCTTAAAATACCAATTTGCACATAGAAACCTTCCACCAAATAATCTCTATCAGTTCCCTGTTTATAAATTTGAAACTCCTGAAATCTAACTCATAGAGCACATGCCCAGTCCTTTAGGAATCCCTAAATTTTAAGCTAGTCCATAGACCTCCTGTCCATAGGTCATTTGGCGGTGAGCTTTTATCTTGTATGGCAATTCAGTGTGGTGTGTGTGTGTGTGTGTGGGGGAATGTATATGGTGTGTGGTTTATGTGTGTGTATATCGGGGGATATATGGTGTATATGTGATGTATGTGGGTTTATGTGGTATATGAGGGAAATGTGTGATTGTGGTGTGTGTGTGCATGGTATGAATTTATGGTTTATATGTGTTTGTGAGGGTGTGTGTATATGTGTAAATATGAGTATGTATGCATATAGTTAGAAGAGAGAAAGACACTCTAACCAGAGAATATGCCACCAGAGCTTTTCAAATTTTAATGTGTATGAGCCACCTGGGATCTTGTTGAAGATTGTGGTTCAGTAGGTAAGGATTTTGGGGTCTGAGATGTGCATTTCTGACAAGTTCTGTGGTGACGTTTATGCTGGCGGTCACACTTGAGTAGCAGGTGCTGGAGCAGATTCTTAAAACCCCAAAGTGGGTCCTCTCAGGAGGCTGGGAAGTTCTAGGACAACACGTGAGTCTGGGGCCTCCGTCCTGAAAGGACACAGTCCTCATTTTCACTTGCTCCTATCCCCACATGTGGTAAACATTCATATAATTCAAGGTCAGGATTCCAACCATCCACTCTGTGGAAGGTGGATTGATTTTTAAACATAAATCAGCCTGTATAATTTTAATGCTTAGAACTACCCTCCTAGAACAAAGCCCCAGATCCCACATGACCAGGCCCCCACCACCCACCAATCTCACCTCTCCCAGGCCACCCCCATGCTTGCTCTTCTTCTGCCACTATGGTTTTCTGGCCCTAACCAAATTTGTTTCCATCCCAGCAACTTTATATTTTCTGGTCCTTCTGTCTGGAACTTCTCACCACCTGAAATCATCTTGTTCATTTAATGGTTGATAGAATGTTTCTCCCTACTGGCACATGACCCCCAGGAAAGCAGTTTACTCTCTTGTTCTCTGCCACACCCCTAGCATCTAGAATTGTACCTGACACAGAGTAGGTGCACAAAACTCTTTGAATCATGAGTAAAATACATATCAGACTGCTTGAATAGATTCTGCACCATTTTATCTAACTGAAGGACTAGTGTTTGTGTGAATCCTGACCACCTTGGTCTTTTTGTTTCGTTTCATTGTGGGAGTTTTTTGTTTTGTTTTTTTTGGGGAGGGGCGTTGTCCTGTTAAAAAGTCCTGTTGTGCTTGAAGTCTGTCATCCTCTAAGCTCCATCCACTAGTCCTACCTCCTGGAGTCAGCCCAGATATGCTTTATAGCACGCAAGTCCATTCTCCACACCACAGCCAGAAGAGCTTGTTAAAACTCTGATCTTAATCATGGATCTCCCTAGCATAAAGCACTTACTAGCTCCCTATTAGCAGGATAAAGTTCAAACCCCTGAAGGTGGTATGCAATAGCTTTTGAGAGTTAGTCTTACAGCAGAGACAATTTGACCCCAAATGGCCAGTCTCCCCTACTTCCTTATAGGAACAGAAGCCCCAAGTTTAGAAAGTGCAGTGTCACCTCAACAATCTGCACCTCTCTGCCTCTTGTGCAGGTAGGTTTGGCCTTGTGACCAAGTTCTTCCCCAGAGGATGTGAATGGAAATGATAGGTGCAGCTTCTGAGTCACGTCCTTAAAAGGCACTGTTTGCACTCCACCTCTTGCTCTTTTCTTTTCCCCTTCGTCACCAGGTGTGCTGTGGGTGTAGTGCTGAGAGGTCAGCTTTGGTTACATGAAAAACAACATCTGTTTAGAGCAACAATTGAAAAGAAACCTGGAGGGCCAGCCAAGTGGCTCAGTTGGTTAAGAGCTCGCTCAAGAGTGCGAGCTGAGCAATGGCGGTTCGATGCCAGCCCGAGCTGAGTTGCCATTGAGCTGCCAACAGGTGGCAGGATGGCTCACCTAAAAAAAAAAAAAAAAAGAAACCTGGGTCCCTGAGTGACTTGGTGAAGCACAGGCCCCACTCCCCCAGGACCTCTAACTAGACTTCTAGGGAAAGAAAAAGAAATCTGCCTTACTTTTGTCATTGGACTCTGTGAGGGAAGCCAAATCATCAACCTAACAAATAAAGGCTTCACCTAACCTTTGCATTCTCATCTTCCCTTGCCCCTCCCCGTCG